>CM042790.1:8243011-9593445 GCA_018691245.2 Ips nitidus | reverse complement strand
GGAACACCNGATCGTAGGNTCCTCNGACGGCNANANCGCTAAGCCGGNNCTNAACGATGCGNATNCGGNCAGGCATCNGNGCTGGTNGCNCTNAGTTNNCACTTNGTACAGTGCCNGGCNTAACACGACTANNNTCTGTNNCGGNNGTTGTNNAGTCGTANACNTNATTTCATNGGAGGNTNNANAGCCCNNGGATGTATGTCTTTAANTNNANGTAANCACNNACCNCCNATANAGCNGCNTAGGNTAAAAAGAAACNGACAGNGACTGCANANACATTGGAATTTTTTTGNCGCCTCNATCTCGTGANTACAGCCTCTGAGCGNNAGNNTGCCAATCTNCAATCATGNTTATNGAGGGNCCATTCACTCACACATATTAACAGAGAAAATTTATTTTATAAAAAACTTTTTTTAAAAAAAAAAGCAAAAAAAACATAACTGAATACTATAAAGTGGTATGATTGCTTATATTAGGTTTCTTTTGAGCTGAATGTTAATCTGAATAATACCATGTCGGTCTTTGTTTTCATTAAATTGCTTTTTCACCAGATCAGAAACAACACATGCGTCGACACACAGAATATGCGTTAACATTGGTTTGAATTTTGTTTTTTATAGAGTTGCTCCAATATTATTTTTGTGATAAAACAACATACATATTTAAAACATTTCAGTCAAAGGTAATAGAATATTTTTCAATATCTATACTTAATAGTGACATTACGCCATGAGACACCCTGTATAATGTAAAAGTGCACTCCATTGCCTGAATCGTAAATTTTGTGTTAATTTTAAAAATTTATTGAACGTTATTATATTTAAAAATATTGCTTTAGACAATAATGACTAAACAGTGAACTATAAAACTTTATTTTTGGCTAATTTCAGCTATTTAACCTTAATAATTCTCAAAATTCACAGCATAAAGCTTGTTATCCACAATTTCAAGTCAATAAATTGTCACAAACTGTTAAAAAAAAATTAAAAAATATGGATTTGTGTCACGGAAATATTCCATAGATTAACATTTTAATAAAGCTATTAATAGCTGATACCTGCTATTAGATTAGTGTTCAATCCTTTATTATTTCCAGGCATGGGTGCTTATTATTTAATAAAGGCGCCATTTTCCTGATAATCATTTCAGGGATTTCCTAACTACTAGGATTTTATTTGGAACCATACTAAATACTGCTAATCAAACCATTAAATCACTTCTTAGACACCGGATACGCTTTTATGATTTATAAACAGTCATTTAAGTTATTATTCGAATCAAGTTTTACCATAACACTTTCTTGCTGCAAATATTAGATTAGCTGGATAATATCCCTTGATAGGTATCTTGAAATTCCCCGTTGGAAATTCAATCTTTTTGCTAACCTAAAAATGCACGTCATAAAAATCTCAAGTGTGGTTTTACCAATTTTTTGCAGAGAAGTTGAAGGGATCGAGCACAGCAGGATCTCGTGGCAAGACGTAGGTAACTGAATATTTTGGATTTGGCACTTGGACAGTTATTTAATTGCATTCTTCGATTGCCTTTGATAGCTTCATTAATTCCGTTGAAAATATTACTTGCGAATTTGCATACCGCGTTTCAACCAAAAACGCCTTAATATTTTTTTTTCTTTAATATCCAGCATTTCACGCACAGGTGTAGCCATAAGGATTGTGTAAAGTGCAGTTTATCACTTCTATGAGCATTTAACGAATTCAATACAAACTGTACATAATATTATGTTGTAAAACTATTTTATACATATAAATAATCATTCAAATTTAGTATACCTAAAGCATTAATTCACATAAACTTTATGGCTATTGCAACGGTAAGGTATGTGTACTGCTAAAGGTTAGGTACATTATAAACTAATGTACTGTTCACACTTAATTAACTTATTTTAGTTCATTCGAGTATAGGAATATTATCAAATGTAAAAAAATTGTCCTTTTTCTTACAATGGGAGCAGCAAGTACAGGGTGTCCAAAAAGTGTGGAATATTGCCAATATATCTTGAAAACAACTTAATTTTTCTCAAAGTTTGCATATTGTTATAGTAAATACAGGGTCAGTCACAAAGTATATCAACTTTCTTAATTCAAACCTAACCCCCCGTATATTACTTCAGATTTTAAGAGTACATACTCATCAAGACCAATTCAACGATTTACAGAATTATTACTTTTTCAAAAACATCATTTTATTTAGTTCGAAAATTTGATTTTGATTGAAACTTTTCCGAAAATTCTCAGTAGCATTTAGAGGTCCTAGAGGTCTCTGACAATTTAAAACAAATCTGGATTTGAGACAAGGTTTCAGGTCACTTTTTAGAAGGTTATCAATAGCATTCAGATTCTACGAAGTCGATTCAAGTTTCCGATTTTTTAAGTTAACCAATTTTTGCAAACCGATTTTTTTAACCTGAAAATCGGTTGGCATTTTTTAATTATACAGAGAAAATGATATACACAAAAAACTAAAAATCTTCTTTCTTGACTCATGTGATGAGCAGTTTAGTTGCATAAGTTAAAATATGTTAAATTATTATTACACTTATTAAAATGAGAACAAAAGATAATATGTATAACATGAATAGGTCTTATGCCACTGCAACATTTGTAAATTTATAAAAAACAGAAAATATCATACAAAAATAAGAATTATAGTGCGTTTGTATTTTATTAGAACTTGAAAATTATAAGCTATTAAATATGAAATAAAACTTGCTGCTTTGCTAAACTGTATTAGTCTTGGTCAGTTAGTTAATATAATACGTTTGGCAACATTGTTTACATTTGTGTAAATTTACCTCTGATTTAAATTTTGATATACATACAATGCAATCTAACAATGAATTCTAATTATTCTTAAAAAATCAATGTTACCCAAAATTATCTACATTTTCAAGAAAACTTTACAGGTAATGTTTGTTTAAATAAGACAGGTTGTGGTAACTGAAGAAAAAAGTGGCAACTTGGCAACTTGACTGGTTGACTGACTACTGTTAAGCTACTTTTTGAGTATTGGTTCTTAAAAATTTCAACAAAACAAAATTAAAAACTCGAATAAAGCTGATATCAAACCTGCTGAACTGTTTTCAGACTTTGACTCGACAAACCCCATAAGACAATGCAAAAAAAAGTGGAGATTAGAGATTTATAAGAAGATACATCAAAAAGGACTAAAAATGTAATCAGACTTACAGTATTGTTTTATAAAACTTTGTTATAGGTGTTGTTTTATGACACTTAATCCGTTGCAATGAATTTAAGGGCATACCAACCTCCTACTATCAATCATTTCTTCCAAAACTTTTCTAAATCTATTGATCTTCAGATTAAGAATTTGCGAAATTGATTTATGGACTTGTTTTAGAGTGTGATTTGACCAGAAAATTAAGGCGAGAGAACTTTGATAAACACGCGTTTGGCTTAGAAATGTAATAATCTTTGTTTGTTTGTGGATTTAGTTCTATGCAAGTTTATAAGCAAAAAAAAAATCCGTTAAAACTTAAGAGGAGTTTAATCACAAGGGGTAATTAATTTACATGGGAGTTAATTAAATTAAGGTTATGAATCGTATTAGTAAGCTTTTTCAAGTTTTTTTTTATTTGGTGTTGCTACCGGAGACAGGAAGTTTTTATTACCCTGTATATATTTTACCCTAATTTTTAGTGCATCTGTCACTACACCAACATTTTTCAAACAAAATTGAGGAACAACTGTCTTTTTTGTAAAAGTTCCTTTTTAAATTATGAAAACTAATACTGTTTACATATTCCCAACCGTTTGCTTGTCATTGGTAAATCTCACTTTTTAAACATTTACCTAGGTACTAGTAAAAAAAGTGTACTAAGATCATTTTTGGGGAAAACTTGTCGACTGAACACTTTATCTTCCCCACTTTATGATAAGCAGGATTTTCATAGCGTCGGAAGGCTAAATGGCCTAGGGCAAAGCTGATTAGGTTTATAATTAAGTTGAAAAGCTTTTCATAAGAAACTTAATTATAAGAAAAATAATAGATTGAAGGTATCTAATCTTAGAAACAAAAAGTTTAATATTTTTGAACGATGTTTCGCTATTTTTAAAGCAGTGTAATAATGTTAATGTTTTATTTTTATTTAGCCAAATGCTATATACAAAAAACGTTTAAAATGTAAACAGTGTAAACATATAGTACAAAATATTTCAATAGAATTAAAATATCATTTACATACAATATTTTAAAAAAATTTAACCGATAAATCATGAGGCGACTACCTTTCACGTTGGACAGCACATAATTCCCTCAATTTTACTAAAAATTTTTTAAAATTATCACAGTTTTTCAAAATCATTTGGTAGCTTGTTGTACTCAGATAAGTCCTCTACATAAGATGGAGTTTGACATTTTGTTTGAGCGATACCTATCAACTAAGATAAAATCGTTACAATTTCTTGTTTGATAATTATGAACGTCCTTAAAATATGTTACTCTATCACAGATATAGGCAGGTAGTAATTTATTTCTTAATTTATAGAGAAAAACATAGGCATCATAGATAATTCCTTGTTCAACCGACATGACATTGGCAACACTCAACATCAACTTTACAGGAGTGTATCTGTTACATTTTAAAATTGTTCTTAATGCTCTATTTTGAATTACTTGAAATTCATTCATTTTGTAGTTTGGCAAATTGTACAACAAAGCAGAACAAAATTTAAGACTACGGTCCGCCAGACAGTTATACATAAGATACTTGGTATACATAGAAAAGATTTCTGCCAACTCTATAAATAAATCCAACTCTTTGTGAAAATTTTCTCATGATATAGTCAGCATGCGGACGAAAAGTTAGTTCAGAATCCAACATAACTCCAAGATATTTAATTCTACTTTCATGTATTAACCTGTCGTTGTTGATTTTAATGTTTATGTTTTCTATATGAAGACTACGCAACATATATTTTTTCCCAATATGCAAAATTTAGATTCGAGTATTAATGCTTAATTTATTTACACATAACCATTCAAAAATGCGGTCCAAATCACTGTTAATTGTCCTAGCCATTTCACTTACATCATTTCCAACTACATATAACATTGTATCGTCTGCAAACAACTCAATATTACTACCACTAATTACGCTAACAATGTCATTAATGTACAGTAAAAATAATAAAGGCCCCAATACAGTTCCTTGCGGCACCCATACATTGTACTTATTGGATTAGACACACTGTTCTTAAATCTGACTTTTTGACTTCTTTCAAATAAGTATGACTTGAACCAATTCAGAACTGGACCCCGTATTCCCAACTTTTCCATTTTCTTCACTAATGTAAATCTATCGATAGTTTCGAAAGCTCTTCTAAAGTCAGAAACACAGCCAATACAAAATTACCACTGTCCGCAGCTTTTAGGAAATCATCACATATATTAATTATCACAGACTCACAAGAATGACGTTGTCGAAAACCAGACTGGTTAGACACCAAAATGTTATTACTATCACAGAATGACTGAAGTTGTTCTTTGACCACCATCTCTAGGACCTTCTCATAGACAGCGACAGTATTAATCGGTCTAAACTCCACATGGTTAGTTGTTGCTGGAATCTTTGGAACTGGAATCACCGTCGATGTTTTCCACTCTTGCGGAAAGACGCCAGCAGAGAGTGAAGTATTTATAATGTCTAGGAGGCGATTTCCTATCACACAGAAAACGTCCTTAAGTACACTAGTTGAAATTCCAGTTTCCCCACCGCCTTACGTTCTTCATACCATAAACATGTTTCTTTATAGTTGACAATGACACACTTTCAAATTTAGAAAACTCAGTACAAGTGGAGATGGCTGTCATAGTATTTTCTACACCATTAAATTGTGGAATGACGGACACAATATCGGCAATACTATTAACAAAGTATTCATTAAATCGTTTAGAGATCAACACCCTCGTCTGTACACACTTCTTGTCCAAATAAAATTTCATTAGGGACCTCATTGTTTTTTCCAGGAAGAAGGACTTTTAAATTCTTCCATAGCTCTTTTGGGTTTCCTTTATTTTGATCAATCATTCTATGAAAGTAGTTATCCCTTTTCGATCTTTATTTGTTTCACAATCTGATTCCTGACTCTTTTAAATTCATTCCAATTTTCTCTGTCTTCTCATAAACCGCCCTACGATAAAGTGTATCTCTCTTTTTCATTAATTCTTTAATTTCCGTTGTTATCCATTTTTTGTCTGAGTATTTCTGTTTGAACTTAACTTTCTTCATAGGGCACATTTCATCAAGAATTTGGCTTATGCTATCTGTAAAATTATTTGCTAGAACATTTACATCTACTGTATCATTATTATAAGTGGTGTTTAACAATGAATTTTGTAGGTAATCTGTATTATAATTTTTTGTGCACCTTTTAAATTGTGTTGTTTCAAAAGGATATTCTTTCGCTTTTTCCAGATTAATTGACAACAAACAGTGGTCTCCAATTCTGGAGAGTTAAATGTACTGTGCACTTTAAAGACTTTTCATTTGTAACTATAAAATCGATTAGGGTGGAATTGGGTTTGAATTACTCCAAAAGAATTTTAATTAAGTAAGTAATTGAAACTTTAAAATAGTTCAACATTTTAATATATTTTTTAAAATATAAATTAAATGTTTCTTTAACAATTGCCAGGAATTCATTATAACCGATCTGTCTTCTCTGGATTGGCAGATCTGCTAATTGCGCAAGTAACCTAGACGGTGGCAATGGTTGACTAAAAACCAATTTACGGTGATAAATACTGTGGTGAGATGAGAGTGATTTAAAGTCAATTATAAACAAAAAAATCCTAAACTTTCTTAAAATTATGGTTGGTAGAATGATGAACTCCATGAAAATGATACTAAGAGGAAAATCAAACTTAGCTAAATTTGAATTTCCAATCATTCATTACCTGCTTCACTTCACTTATTTTTGATACAACAAATACGGTTTTTGCATCCCGGTCTTTAATAACCGTTTTTACATATTCACTATAAATTGCTTTTCTTCAGGATCCAAATGGCCTTATGCCAATTGTCTTCGTATTTTTGGTGAGGAATTATTCATATCGGAGCACCGGTTCTTGATTTAGTTGAATACATTATGAAGAATGGATATTCAAATGGTGTAGTTTTGAAAATAACTTTTTTCTACGAATGTTTGCAAATAAGCTACTTTGCATACGTAAAAGTGTGTGCAAAGTGGCAACTTTCCCGCACACTATGCGGGAAAAAATTTTTCCAGCACACTTTTTTAAAATGCTGTAATTATACCTTGCAACAGTGGTTTTATATAGACTATTATACATAAAATCTGCTTAGAATTTTGCGTAGAATTCAACAAATGTAATAATATTCAGGGGTTTCATATAAAAAACACGACTTTTTTTACATTATTCTTCCGTACAGTTTAGGTAAATAAACCACCTTGTCTCTGTCTTTGAAAATGAGGCTTGTTTCCTTAGAAACCAAAGCTCATTGTCAAACAACGCATTTATATGCAATTTAAAGTCTACAACAGTGTTTATTCTTACTTATTTAAGTTAAAAAAAAACTATTTTAATAATGGATATCACTGAAGATGAACTTCCGGAAGATGTTCTAAAAGCGCCAAACATGGCTAGTTTGCAATTGCTGCCTCTCAAATCGCGAGAAAAATACGAGAAACAGTACGAGTTGTTACCCAATGGTGCGAACAAAAGGGGATAAAAACCTTAAAAGGAAGAGGTACTTTTAGCGTATTTTTGTTACTTTAAGCAAAGAATTCAAACCTAACACAATGTGGTCAAAGTATTCAATGCTCAAAATGTTAAATAAAAATAAAAAGAGACATCGATATCGGTGAATTTTCTAAGCTCACTGCATTTCTGAAAAAGCAGAATGTTGGTTTTAAACCTAAAAAGCGAAAATTTTTTACAAAGAAGAAATATTCAGTTTTATGAACTCCGCACCAGATGAAATTTACCTGTTAATTAAAGTTGCCACTAATATTTGGACTTGCTGGTGCATGTCGAAGGGAAGAGCTAGCCAATTTAACCACTACAGATATTGAAGACAAAGGAAACCTCTTAATTGTTAAAATTAGGGATTCCAAAAATCATACAGCAAGAAACTTTATAATATCAGAAGAAGTTCATAACGGAACCTACCTGCAACTGCACAGAAGATACACCGGCCTACGTCCAAAAAAGTCAAACAACAATCGTTTTTTCCTAGTTTATGAAAGGGTAATGTTTTTTCGCAAAGTGTTGGAGTAATCAGTTTTTGGAAAAATGCCTTCTGAAATAGCTATTTTTTTGAAGTTGCCAAATCCAGAACTCTACACAGGGCACAGTTATCGTCGATCATCGGCAACGTTCCTGGCCGATTCTGGAGAAGGAATCTGAACTGACATAAAACGCTTGGGGGGTTGGAAATCGACTACGGTAGCTGAAGAATACATTGATGAATCCACAAGTTATAAAAAAGGATTAAGTAACAAAATTCTGACCTTCAATCCTGAAAATAACTTTTTTATGATATCAATACACTGCCAGACGAGTTTAAGCAGACTCAAACACAAATTGAAACTGCTCTGATGTAAGAAGAAACTTTAGGATGCTAAAGAGACAGATTGACACTGAATAACCTGAAAATTCAAATGGTGACCAAGCCGGTGTTTTTTGACATAATACTAAGACTAAGTTTATATTTTATGATTTCTGCTGTGTAAATCATACCGCAAACTGTCTGGCAAAAAGTAAATTCATTCTAACCTCAAACCTTCCTTCCTTCCTGAATCCCCTATCTAACTAGGAAAATATGGCTTCTGCTCCCTTTATGGGAACCTCAAACCTCATAATCAAAAATCAAACAACCCAGAAAATGGTAAACAGAGACTGACTGATTAAGTTTTCTGGATGCCTGTCTAGCCTGTATTGTAACATTTTGGCAAAACAGCAAAAATGTGCGCCAGTTACATAGCAATTAACGTTAAGGGGGAAACCCAGAGGAAAGAATACACAAAAGTCCACACGTAATCCACTTTATTTAGGCTAAGTTGCAAATTCCTCAGATTACCAAGGCGGAGAGTCATGATGGAATTGGATTGGAATGGAACTCAGCAGCAGCTGCTCCTGACTGCTAGGATGTTGGAAGTCCCAGAATCCAAACATCGTTCAAATCTGGTAAGGAACAGATTGGAACAGTTTGGCAATGAGAAATCTTTTTCTTTTTTTTCTTGGTTTATTGGGTCTTCTGCCTCACACAAAAAAGGTTTGTTGCGAGTTTGTTGGGAAAATGGAATTTCGCACTATTTTCAACATTTCATATGTAAATTGAAATATTAACATCGTGAACTTTCTACCTTAACTTGTAAATATTCCTGATCCGGTGATGTTCTCAAAAATTCTTCAATTTGCTCTCTCTCTCCAGTATCTTTGCTCTCTTCGGTTTGTAATTTCGCGGATTTTAAATATGAAGTAAGTTTACCATACTTCGAAATATCAATACTTCTATGCACATTTTAAACTCACCGCTACGCCGGAAGGATATATTTATCTGTACGGACAGCAAGGCAGCAATGACTGCCTTAAAAGCTGATTCAACGACATCTGCGCTGGTGCTGGAGTGTAAAAAGACACTCCTGTCGCTCACGCGGATGGCCAAGGTACGTCTAACTTGGGTTCCAGGGCACTCCGGTGTTAGGGGAAGCGGAGGAGGCGGACAAGTTGGCCCTACGTGGCTCCAAAGAGAGACCCGTAGGACCCAAACCTATTGTAGGACTAGCCGACGTGGTCGGATCCGCCATTGTGGACCGTATCTTCGGGCAAAGATCATTATCATCATCATCATCAAGAGTTTCATGGGCTTCTTTTCAAAAAACAAGTCGAAGTCCCTGATGGAATTATCTAGAAAGAACCTCAGATGTGTGATAGGACTTCTCACGGGAGTCAGTGAGAAGACTCATGCACATTCTGGGTCTGTCACAGGATCCTAAGTGTCTTCTCCGAAGGGAACCCATCTAACAATATCAATATCATCATCATGCACTTTTAACATAGATTTTAACATCGAATATTTTGTCCACATTGAAGAAGCAGCAAACCGTTTCTTCACATTAAAAAGGTAGGATAATATAACCTCTTCTGTAATTGCTCCTTCTGCTATACCCCCTTTTTTACTCCAGTTGTTGAATTCCACCAATTCCTTCTTGGATACGATTCTCGATTAAAGGTTTGTTAATCCCCTGATATAATTAATAACTATAATTGACGTACTATTAAAATTATATTGACTTCAGCACACTCTAGCAAGTGTCTTCTTTCATATGCCGTTTAAAAAACAGCAATATGTAGCCTAGTTTTTTTTACTTTGGGTTAAAAGATTGTCACAAAATGCATTCAATCTCCCCTAAGACGTTTGGCTTTACCGATGCCCTTAAACACTGAATAAATCCTCACTCAATTAGTTAAACGACGAGTGATTTAAACGGTTTCTAACTACAGCAAGATACGCAGGTCAAGAGAGAGATTAAAATCGCTTCCCCACGTTTTTGTTAGGTTAGTTAGGAGACAATTGGAACGCGCTGGAGACTATCGAAGCTAGCCGAATTCCAGAGCACGTTTTCATTCACAAACGTTTACTGACGACAGCCCGCTAACTAAAAATAAAAAAAAAACAAGGAGAAAACTGCAATGGAAAAAGAGAAATAATTCAAAATCAAATCAATTAGCGGCATAATTTTAAACTTCAGTAATTTGTAAACAATAATTGTAAAACCAAAATAGATATATAGATATTAACTAATTATGTAGAAAGATTGCAAGAACTTTTGTTCTTGCAAAACGGTGTAATCGGTCGTTTTTGCAATCTTTCTATATTTTGCATATTCACGGTCAAGAACCTTTTTTGGAAAATTGCTTTTTCAATTTTCTATACCCTTTAACTAGGTAATTATGCCAATATCAGGTACTGAAAGAAATTGAACCGTAACAGTATGACAAACATTATCTGACAAAATACTCTCATTTAAAACAAAAAATAAAAATGTAATTAGAATAACCGGCTCGATTGAACTCTGCGACTTTATAAAATAATGAATCGTAGTGAAGCCAGTTGACAGGCGTAACCCCCCAAAAAACCGTTTTCCCACAGATCCATAAACAACGCAGTGAAAAAATGCAAAAGAAGCAAAAGGCGAAATTAAAAGTTATGAGATGAGCTACAGCGGACTGTGTTTAAAAATTAACCATGGTTTTAATAGCGGCTGAAAGGCGAGCGGGTCAAAGGCAAAGCCCCTACGAGACCTTTTTTTCGAAAGGTATTTACCATATCTAATCGGTCGAGAGTTGTGGCCGAGTGACTGACCGCTCAAAATAATAAGAGCAAAACATGTGAATGACATTTTTACTAGGGACAGCAAATAGGACTTCTACTGATAATATTTTCGAAACGAGGCAATGAATTTTCTTTCATTTGCTATAAATGTTGTCGTTACGACCGGGAAAGAATCGAAAGAAAACAGGTTGAGCCATGGTTAACCGAACGACCTATTAATAATACCATTCGCCGTGGCTGTATGCCGTTTGCTACCCAGAACTGCTTATTTTCTTAAATAGATTTTTCATTTTTTTATTGTTTCGTGTTAGTTAAGAACATACTCAAAGATGATTAGAAGCATCTTTTGCCAGCACTTAAAATTTTGTTGCGTCTAAGTGTGTATTACTTCCTGATTGGTTGGTCAACAAGTTGATTATTATGTCTAATTTTAATCCAAGCTTTTGTGACAACAAATGTTAAGAATGTAGTTGATGATGTTTGTTCTGTGGTTATCCAACTCATATCACAGCACAAATGCTTTACTTATTATAAACCTATTAACTGCGATAATGTAACTGAAAGTACACCAAACTGCAGTAGTGTCCAGAAAACAATCAAAGTAAGTAATATGAGAATCGTTACTTACCAAACGATGGAAAACTCAACAGTTGGTAGAACCCTTAGAAGAACCAAATTCCCACAAACTAGAGGAAAATACTAAAGAGCAGAAAACGTACTTCTTCTCCAAGTGCCTATCCGTTCCGGATATTGACTATCAGCATGGCTATTCTTACTTTGTTGATGTGATTTGGATAAGTTTTGCTGATGATTTGTTAAACAACCTTCTAAGATTTGCCAATCTAGATATTCCCCTTCAGCCAGGTGCTCCTGGCTCCGGTTGTTAGCCTTACCTTGTAGGATTTTCTTTTTTAGTTTCTGACATTTTACATTATCTAATTGCTCTAGTTCTTTCTTCATCCGTAGTATGCCCTCTGTGTTAGTAATTTTTTGTGTCCAAATAGTTTCCCTATCCTTTTGTACATACAGTCGAACGCTTCAATTCTCTTGGTAGTCTCCAAGTCCAGGATTCTACGCCATACAGAAGAACCGGAAAACGTACAAAGATAAATCTTACAGATCTACCAGGCTTAGTTCTGTCTTAACAACAGAAAATAACTGACAGGTTTGCAAAAATATGCGCGGGGATTTGTCTTGTCACAGAAAAGAAATTTGCCTACCGAGATGGAAAAACTTGCAAATTCTGCGAAAAGCTTTACACGATCTGCTTCTCAAAGCATAAAAAAAATATAGGAACCATGGTATTTACAGCAGTCCATGTTAACCAACACATTTTTTGACTCAATCGAAAATGCTGCTTTTGAGCATAAACTTCTGGTATGCAGCTGAATCAACAACATGCTAAAAAACTGAAAAATTTGTATGGTAAAACCATAGAAGCATCAGCATCAGTGGGCAAAAGGAGCTCACATTCTGCCGATATCACGATTTTCTATGATCTTTCTTTCCATTATTAACTGCAGGAATTCGTACTGGTTCTTACCAAATATGTGGCTAAAATACGCAACCTTTGTTTGCTTATATTTAAGTGTTTTTGTTCATCCGTCCCAGTGCTTCCGCGTTAATAGTTTGAGTGATTCAAGGTACTTTTAGCAGTATTCTATAGTTTTCGAACCAATATCCGACAGCCTAGATCTTTGAAACAGTGTTGATTGGTTTGTTATTCACAATGAGATTGGTGTTTATCGTTCTGCTATACGTTTGTATTTTAATTTTTAATGACAGTTGTTAACTCCTTCAGATCATATTTTGTTCGGAGGTAATTATTGTAAAGCTTCCTGCTTGTTGGTCATTATAACAGTATCGTCTGCGCAGATTGCAGACCGCTTGACCGTTTATTTTAAATTGTTTTTTTTTTGGTTTTTGGAATCAAACAAGACGAAATCCTAACTGGGAACAACTCGTGTTTTCTTCACATTTCCTATGTATTCTAGATTATAGTATTTTTAAGAATATCTTGAGGAGATGACTTATCAGTTCAATACCGTATTTAAAGTAGCTAAAGTATGTAAAGGTATATGTGCCTTAAGCGGTACTTGCGGTGCGGACCTTTTTAAAGAAAATAGAAAAATTTGTAAGACAACGCCCGAATTTCGGTCAAAACCATGAAATCAAAAAAGGAGAATGTATTAGAATAATTTGCTAATTATTATAATTGAATGTGTTGGCTAATTGCGTAAAATTTTCAAATAAAGAGTAGAATATTGTGTTAAACTGATTGAAGTAAAATTTTCAAAAGAAGAGCGGAAAATTGTGTTGAAACAATTGCCCAAAATGTTCAAGAGAAGAGTAGAAGAATGTGTTGAAATGATTGTCCTGACTAATTGCCCAAAACTCTAAAGAGGAGAAGAGATAAATGTGATAAATTGATTGTGCTGGTTAATTACCTAAGACTTTCAAGAGAAAAGCAGAAAAATGAGTTAAAATTATTGAGCTGGCTAAGTCGCTAATAGTTTCAAAAGAAGAGTAGAAAAATGTGATAAAATGACTGTGCTGACAATTTTCTAAAATTTCCATGAGAGAAGCAGATGAATGCGTTAAAATAATTGAGCTGGTTAGTGAGCAAAAAAGAACTAAAAATAGTGTTGAAACAATTGAGCTCACTAATAGCCCAGATTTTTCAAAAGAGTAGAAAAATTTAATTTTTTATGAGAAGAGCAGAAAAATGTGTAAAAATAATTGTGCTGGCTAATTACCTAAAATTTTCAAGTGAAGAGGAGAAGAATGTGTAGAAATTATTGTGTTGGCTAATAGCCTAAAATTTTCAAGAGAAGAGCAGGAGAATGTGTAGAATTGATTGAGCTGGCTAATTTTCCCAAATTTTCAAGAAAAGAGAGAAAAATGGGTAGAAATGATTGAATTATCTAAAATTTCAAAAGCTGAATGCTTGAAATGATGTGCTGGCTAACAAATTCTTCAGCCCTGTGTCAATGTAATCATATGAAAATAATTGCACTTAGAGACGTTTGTTTTCTTCAGGATGGAAATAAAGACCGATATAATCTAGTCACTAGGGTAAGTCACTCTGGTCAGTTTCGTAGATACCATTGAAGAGTGAACATAAAGAATTCCTAAAATGTCTAAGTACACATCTTCTGGACCAGGTGCCTTACCTGATTTACTATGTCTTATCGCCTGCATAATTTCAGATATTAATATTTTTGAAGAATTGTGGTTTTTATTTTAGTAATCTAGAATCTTTGTTCCCTGTTCTTTGGTTGGTGCTGACTGCTGACCACGCCCTTAGTAAAACATATTATAATCCTAACAGTATTGAAACAAATGGTTAATACGAAAACACTTAAGTATCACTTACTTTATAGTGTTTTAAACACCGTGATTTCTCAAGACTGTTAACACCAACCTGCCATAGCGCCGTCTCGACCGTTTCAAACTGGAGAATCATACATATTCATAAAAACCATTTATATCTGTTTATACGCAGAGTGGTGAAACAAAAAGTCCTGTCAACAAATTATGATTCAACGATCATGAATATGATAATTCTGACCCGTTTTCGTGAGGTGATACCTCAAGATATAGTTCTCTAACAATGGGTCATTGTTCAGCCTGTTAAATTCGGTGTAAAACTACAAGCAAAGGGCTGGGTTCTCGGATGACAAAGTTTTTTAAATCAGGGGATATTCATTTCACAAGTCCGAAAACGGTTTTTAACACTTTTCTCGCTGACGAAATGACATGCAGTATTACCTCTCGCACTATTAGTCAATTTCAACCGTTTAGGACAAGGCAATATCTCATTTACATTTTCTGTTAAACTTTAGCAGTTAAAAACTAGTAAGAACATAAAAAGTATTTAAATATTCCAAATCACTACGAAATCCCATATGTCGGATATATGAAGTGTACCCAAGACCTACGCGGTCGTATACTACGCATTTACATCCAAAAACTACTTCTGGTATGTGCATTTCGAGAGATTCGAGATGAATGAAGTGTGAATGATGGTTTAGAAGAAAAATTCAGTTTCTTTCGGTCACTTACGCCTTACTTAGTTAAATAATCACTCGAGATGGAAAAGGTCAAGTGTTTTTCAAGTTATGAATGAACTGTTGAGAATTGGGTAGTTTTGAATGAATTAACGCTCCTTAAAACTATGTGAATGAGTTTAAAGATGCTAAGTTGATCGACTTACCATTTTCATAATGAAATAAAACTACAATTTTAACAACCACGTATTTATATTAATTTAATCTTAATATGTCAAAGAATGAAAATATAGAACGCAACGTCAAACACAAAATGTGTAAATTAAAAAAGTTTTCTAAAATATTTTAAAGTAAAATTTGTACTTAAACTGTAATGAGGTTTTGTTTATTGGTCTTTTAGTCTTTTCTTCTGATGAGCCTTGTTACGACAAACTTGGATGACTTCAAATTAAAAACCAATAAATAAAACCTGCGTTTCAATCTCATCTCAACAAACAAAATTGCATTTCTTAATGTGATATTTTATTAGTCCGAACTGACCATATTATTTATTTCGATCGATTATTTTTTTTAGATTTAGGAATCCGGAAAGTGTCTTCTCTAGACTTGTGGCGCTTTTCCTTGTTAGATCGATCACCACTGTCTCTTCTGCTATCCCTTCTATGTCTCTTTCTGCTACGTGTAGACTCATTTGAGCTACGTGGTTCTTCTTCATTTTTGCATAATTTATAATCACGTCTTCTAGCATCATTTCTGTCCCTTCTTGAATTATTATAATTTCCATATCGACTGCGTGACGGTTCCTCAAACGTAGAATCGTCCAAAGGTGACTGATATTGAACAGTTTCTTTTATTTTTTTATTTGTAGAATCGACATTGGATAATGTCGGTTGGGTTCTAATGTTGTCTAAAAGATTCTGACGCTCGATATTGTGCCCTCTGGCTTCGTTGAATCCTACAGGTGTAGGAAAATAAAGCTATAAATGTTAAAGACCAAAAAATTAATGTAAAACTCACGTGCGATTGCATCTTCCGGGTCCAATTTCAAACGATCGACCATCCATCGACACACGAAGAATCCCGTCCTGTTAAGACCGTGCGTACAATGAACTCCAATTAGTGCGTCTGAAATAAAATATAAGATTTTTTTAATGTCGTCAGACCTGCAGCATTGAAATATCAAAGAAAGTACAGAGACCACACAAAGGGAAGTAAAAAACAAAATAGATAGTTTCATTTCAAATCAAAAATGCGATTGTTCTTGGTGTGTTTAGTTAAAACAAATACTTTTTCTTTTTCAGTGTTTCAAATATGTTTTCCTGTAAAACTGTGAAGTCATCAGAGGTGATATTTACCTCAACACAGGTTAGTTTAAATTTTAACTATATTTCACTAAAAACTCATTTGTGCGGTTTTAACTATGCACGACAGCATACTGAATTTCTGTACAAGGTCAGAAAGAAGCTGGACTGACAAAAGTTCTGCAGTAAAAAAACTTGAAATATAAGATTTTCAATTAAGCATGGTCAGCAAGATTCCATATTGTCTTTTGTTATGGGGAAAAATCGGATACAAAACTACGGTGAAAGTCAGGGGTTAAAGTATAATTAATTTTCCCCTAGTCCCTATCCCTATTCTTTTCCTAACAGACTTCTGTTCAATGGCTGTACATATTTTTCTGCCTACTAGTGGGGGATTCTCTCGGCAAACAACGTTTATAACCCTTATGAATGCAATAAACGCTGAATTGGGGTCATAACATTGCAGCAGCAAAGTATTTTGAATTACTTGGCAAAAATAGTTTGCTTTATGATCGTATTAAGTAAGTGGATGTTGTATAAGTAGACATAGATTTTTTCCTACTCTCGTGTAGTAAAGTTACTTCTTTTCCATTTTAACTTGTTCAGAATGTTGTAAAGTTGTTTTTCAAAACTCACATGTTTTTTTCTTAAAAATGAACTTATAATCATCTTTGAAAACCGAGACATGGTGCGAGAAAGTACCACTTTCCACACATGTTAGGTGAATAAACTAGACCATTTGGTGCATTCCTCAAAAATGGTGTACCACTTTGCTGTCACTTTTTGGCCTGTAACCCCTTGAGGAGGATCTTATGAACAAAACACCTAAATGCAATCTTGTAGAGCATGAAATTTGCTAACACTTTTTGATAGCTCCTTAAATAACGGAGCAACTCTCACTTGAAAAACCAAACTAGTTAAAAACAAGCACTTGGATGCATTCTGTCACTTTTTGGCCTGTAACACCTTGAGGAGGACCTTAAGGATAAAACACCTAAATGAAATCTTGTAAAGCAGAATGAAATTTGCTACAACTTTGCAGGCACAGTTATCAAGCAGGAGCCAGAGAAGCCAAGAAACTTTGCAGCAATATGAAGCTGATATTGCCCGTCTAGTTTATCTGGCTTACCCAACTGCATCCCAGGACATAAGAGAGCGTTTAGCAGTAGGAGTGTTTGTAAGAGACGTAAGAGATCGTAATACTGAGCAAGCTTTAAGACTGCCAGGTGTTACATGATACCCTTGCCTATGCTTTGGAGTTTGAGGCCGTAAAGCAAGTGTCACGAGGACATGCACAAGTGCGCCAAGTAAGAAGCCGAACACCAGAGCACAGGAATCGATATTCAAGCCTAGGTTATTCAAGAACCCAATTACACTGGAATCGTCGGTTGGAAATTCGACTGGCGACATTACGAAAGGAGCTTATAGAAATGTGGAGTAAAGTAAAGAGGCAAAATAATCGTAGTGAGCAAACGCATCCATTTTCTCGTTCTTCTGAATGCTGGAACTGTGGAGAGAAAGGGCACATTCGACAACAATGCCCTAAACCGAGAAGAATAGAGAACCAGGAAAGCTGGGAAAAGAGAAGGCAAAACTATCAAAATTACCAAAGGAGGCCGTTTGCACGATTCTTGCGATGCTGGACCAGCTGTGAAGAAGGACATATTGGTGAATCATGGAAGAAAAAGCCTAGCCAATGTTCATCAGAAGCAAAATCTGGCTGAAAATCATCATTCACCTTGTCGACACACAGTTGTCGACACTTAACTGGTTTCACCATAGTAAGACCAGACATAGTGAAGCATTGCAGAATTAGAGATACCGGAAAAAAGTTTATATTGGAAACAGCCGGAGGAGATGCAATACCCGTATTGGGAATCCATGAAGCTAAAATGAAGTTTGGACAGCATGAATTCAATCATTTGGTTCTCGTAGCCAACATAACCGCATGCATGATGGGTCTGGATTTTATGAAGCAACTTCCATTTAGATTTGGAAAATAGGGTCATCAAGACTAATAAAGACGAGTTTAGTGTGAAGATGGCCGAACAGGAAAGTTAGAGGAAAGAACAAGTTTGGAAGAAGTCGCCGACAAGGCAGATCTTATAGAATCAGTAGCAGCGGAATCCAAACTGGTAACCTGGGCTGGTTATATACTCCGATTCGGACGGAAGGAAAATTGGCAAAGTTACAGAAGAAGGGACCATACAACGTTGAGAAGCGAACAAAAAACGGCGGCCACAAAATCCAACAAGGTCCACCACGAGTAAGAATAAAAGTAGTTTACTTGAGTAATCTTTCCGACCTCCATGGAAGCTGGTCCAAGTGTTGAATTTTATTTTGTGTTACCTCGTATAGTCTTAGTTCATTTCGTCTTACCCCGTATATTGTATTGTTTAGGATCTAGAACGTTATAGTTCAGCTGATTGTGAGAAAGAGAGAGAGAGAACAAAAAAAATAAAATTTGGTATAGAATCAGGCACTCTGTATGTATGTATTTAATGTTTATAGTAATCGTACGTTTCCAAATAACATTTTTTACAAGTTTACAGAAAAAAGTTCAAAAACTCTTCGAGATATTTATGCAAGCAACACATAATCATGTAAATTAAATAATATATAAAAAAAAAACACGACTTGATTTGTTTTTTGCACGTTTATTAGTACAGTTTTGCAATATTAAAGTAACATTTTTTCACATTAGCAGGCCAGCAAAACAATTTATTTATGATAGATTTACACTGACTGATTCAGTGATAGTTTTCAAGTCATTTTCATGTATTCTTCTCAGTTCTGTCAACACGTAATCTACACAAGCAACAGAAGCAAACTAATATTATCCTTCACGTCAGTTCCAATAAACCATACCGTCATAACAAGCAAAGAGCTTACACGTAACAGGCAAGTTACGCAACCAAAAGCAGAACATAAATATACAAACGATTGTATTAAATTTATTCAATTTAAATTGACAGTCGGATTTATTGTAAATGACGCGGCGCTTCGTCAGATGGATCGGAATCTGGCCGGTGAGGCGGTCTCCCGCTAGATACGGCGTATGAACGGTAATAAATGTAGTAGTTACTGACATGAAGTGGACACCCCGTCGAGTGCTTTTGATATCGAGAAATCAGCCGATTATTTGTCGAAGCAAAAGCAACAGAACGATATGGGAGGTTCAATTGTCATCGGAACCAATAACAATGTAAATACGAATTGCTCGGGCCCATGATTTACATTTACGGTTCGTTTTTTTAAATTTTATTGGTAATTAAATGGAAGTCCTTTGCACGCTGACGTTTATGACTTATATGTTTACCATACACGTTTCCTAATAATAATCACTTTAAAAAATTACAGGCTACCAACCGATAATTTGTCAGTATTAAATTCGGGACATTCCTCGGATGGTTCTTGCAGTGCGGCAATATTTAAAAAATGGATTATTATACTGGGAGACCACAGAAAAGGTAAGACTGAAACATTGGAATTTCAATAAATTCTGGTGCTTCAACTATAATAAGCATCAATCTTTACTATAATATTTGCCATAGATATTTATGAAGAAGAAAAAGATATTGATAGTAGTACTTTTATTTTGGATTTTTTATAGTCTTTTTTGGTTGCTACAACTTTAAGCGCTTGCGTGATTGAAGAACCTAAAACAACACGAGAAATTCTAAACCGACGTGTTATAATTTATCCGAACAACGTTAACCCCTTAATTCGATAGTCTGTGCTCTGTACGAGGCCGTAATATACAATATACTAACCGTTTTCTCCGAATTTACCTAACATATCGTGAATTATGAGGCACGATCTTATCACATCCTTATTTCTCATTACATCGCAGTGGGGAGGCTTTTGGTCTTTGTGGAACAAGAGACAGACTGTAAATGGTCTTGCTTTAAGTCCTTATAATAAACTTGAGGAATAATATTATTTTGTACTAGAATGGAATTGTGTGATAAAATGTTTATAACTTTGGTGAAGAGTAAGATTCAATTTTGCTAGCCATGGTGGATAGAAACATGCAATACGTGTGTTAAGGCAAAAAAGAAGAAAAGGTTTATGCATGTTAATGTTACCATCATTTTTTACTCAATCTAGCAAAGCATTTCCTAGAGATTCATCACTTACCGAATATACTTTACTCACACTGTATAATTTAACTACCTGTAAAATCGCGTCATATATACCGGCTGAACCAAGTTAAAAAAAAGAAATTGCACAAGATAATAAAACATAAAAAAAACAAACAAATTCTCTCAAAAAGTCTCACAAATTTCGCAATTTAGTTGGTCACAAGATATCAATCAGACTTCCTGTGTGGTGTGTCATTGTTGTGGCTGTTATTTACCAAGTGGTGTGACCACCTGGTAAATGACATCACATCATTTTTAGTTTTTGCTGATGACCCATGTCACTTATGAAGCTTTTTGCCATCTTTGTCGGAAACACTAGCTTGTCATTGTTCTCCCTTCTTATCATTGATATATTATAGACAATTTTGAAATTCCCTGTCCTATGTACAGGGTGCTTACGAAATGTGGTCACCAAATAAAATAGACCATGGCAAAAAAAGTCAGT
The DNA here is from genome assembly GCA_018691245.2 of Ips nitidus. Taxonomy (NCBI): domain Eukaryota; kingdom Metazoa; phylum Arthropoda; class Insecta; order Coleoptera; family Curculionidae; genus Ips; species Ips nitidus. The sequence continues at coordinate 9,572,200 of CM042790.1, read as the reverse complement.
TGGATTCATAAACTAATGTCTGCCATTCAACACTTTTCCAGATTCAGAAAATTGAAATTCTCTTCCAAGATTTGCAATTTTGTCGGACACAGCAATATCAGTTTGTAAAAGTTTATTTCTATGAATAGAAATAAATTCTATATATGACATAAAATTTCGATAAAAAAATCTAACCTAACCTAATAAATTTGGAAAAAATAGTATATTACACCACTGTTGTAATCAGCATTTCACGTAATAGCTATTAGGGCGTATACCAAGGGCGTTAGAGATGTATGTGATATCCTGAAGGCCGAAACAGCCCGAGGGATAGGTGTAGGCCTGATGTACATTATACTCTCCCTAACGCCTGTGTTGCATATTTTTCCTGAATAATGTGACTTTGATAGTCCTGTCAGTGAAAATGGCAAAATCTGGGGCAAAAACTGGACGAAATTTTAGAAAATATAAAAGAAATGCAGCAAAAGCTAACGAAAGTTTATTAACTAAAAAGTCAAGAGCATCCTAGGATAGGAAATACGAAGTTTTTATGGCATGGAAAATAAAAATGCCATTGCTAATAAAAAACAGGTTTCAGGGCGTTATGATAACGCCCGCCTATAATGCCCTCCGGTTGTTATGGACACTATAACCTACACTGTTTCCAAGGTATTATTTGTTAATAATGGAATGGATAATGTCTACTAATAATTTGATTTTTCTGTAGAATATTACTCATAAATCCAAGGTTTGGTACAGATGAAGCATTTCTATTGCTACTAAAAACATTTTTGCATAACTTTGACTAATTTTTCTTGTCTTTTACAGATTTTCTGGTTTTTTCTATAGCTAGTCTTGAATATATTAAATTTTTCCCTTTTTTTGCAGACTGAAAAAACCTGTACTGCAGATGCTTCTTTTTTGTTTCTTCAATTTCTTGATGTTTCTGATATTTTGTTCTATCTTCAGTCTTGTATAGTCAATCAGCTTCTCAGTTTCATCAGTTTTGTTTCTACAGCTCTTAGATTTTTCTGTTTTTGGAAAAGTGTTGAACATATCTTTGTTTGTCTCTTACAGGCTTCTTCAGTCGATTTATGGCGTTCTTAAGGTTTTTTGTTTGGTCTTTTCTTTAAATTTTTAGTTGCTTATGGCATGTCTTCGATCAGTTAAGTGGCATCAGTTTTCAGGAAATCAATTGTATCGCATCTTGAAAATTTTCGTTAGGTTCGTAAAAGTATGTATACTTTTGATGTTTCAATAATTATTTCTATGCTGGTTTTGTTTTAGAACCCTTAACAACCACGTATGTCTTAGCTGGCATTTTTAGTTATATCTTTAAAATATTCAATAATAAAATCAGCCTTCTTAGCAGCTTGATATCCCCAACTTTTACGTTTTTCTGTTTTTGAAGAAAATATTGTTTCTGCCTCTTGCAAGCTTTTTTTAATAAATTTGTTTTACTTTTCAGTTTCTCTCTATTTCTTCCTTTAAGTTAGATTGTTTTTGCAACATCCAATAATTCCAAGAAGTTTGCACGTCACATCATATACTTGTTTTCTCGTATCTATACTGTTATCTGCTATTGTCTCTTCATCTGCTTCAAAATTCACTAATCTTCTCTTTAAACTTAGTAAGATACTTTGTGTTTGTAAGTACATTTTCAACTTCTCAAGAAGTTTACTGTATGAAAACTGCTAAACCTTTTATGCAACATTTCTACAGCAAAACATAAAAAGTATTTAGAACAAAATCCAATTAGGGGATAATATTCTGGATTTGGAATTTGAAATAGAGAAGGTAATTTAAAGAAACAAGTGTAAATTATTTTATCATTGTATCGGGCAAAGATCATCACTTATGAAGAAAAAAAACCTTGTATTGTGATAGTGATTGAAACCAGGTAGCCTAGACTTAGTTAAAAAATGTCGACATTACAATGTTGCAAAATTTTCAAAACGTTTCTATCGAGCTTCCTAGCTAGGTCAACTTTTTCGAATAACGATCAATGTTTTCGGAGTGGGACATTATTACAAGTGACTTTTACTATTTATTTCACTGCTTTGCTTAAAACTCTTCCACTTTTTGAGACACCAAAACTGAAAATCCAATGCTAACGAACATGTTTTCTTTACGTCTGCACAAAATGCAGTAAATTGTCGCGATCGGACGTTTCTTGAACCGCCAACAAATACCATCGACCCCAATTGATAAGTCGCATGATCGGAGTATAAACATTTATTTTGTACGTACGAGAGACGGAAAATGATGATGTATGCTCTCCGAAGGTACTTTAATCTAGATTACGTGCGTTTCTCGAATAGTTTTCGAGTGGCCAGGGGTGGATTACAAAGGAATATTCCATCTAAAATTCGTTGAAAAACATTTTCTGTACACAAAGTTTACCCATAAAATGCTGATTTCCATGAAAGCACGATTCTCCATGCCATTATTAGAAAAAGTATTACATTCCAACCATTTCGCAGACTGATTAAGTTATACATGATGTTTCGTTATTATGTAAAAATTAAAATGTTCATGCGTATCCTGCCAGTCATTTTAAAAAGGATCTTCCAGAAATCTGTTGGTTAATTTGAAATTTTATTATTGAGATTATCAAAATATCAGAAAAATATTTTTTATTTTTTTTGGATCTTTAAAACTGAATTTTTATGACAATGCTTTTGAGATCAGAATTTTTTTATAAAGGACAGAATACTGAATCCGCATCTGTGTCTTTCCAATGTCTGAAACATGTCAAAATTGTTGTTAGACAAACTGAAGCTGTCTTAAAACTGTCAAATGCCAATGGAAACACTGTTTTTGCATGAAAAGTGTCAAACGTGACGTTAAATTGACTCTTTGAAATCATATTCGAATTTTTTAGAATTTGATGTGTGTGAATTGTCAAAATTTAAATTATTCCAACAATTTTAAAATTGTAAAAACGTTTATTTTCCGTTTTTAATTTAAGGAATATAAAGATTATGTATTTCTCTAAACGAATGTCTGAAACAAATGTTTTGTAGAGATATGCACTAAAACTAAAAAACATCATAATTATTACTGTCCCTACAGGGTGGTTCATAGTCGTTTTTCCGAGATTTGTTTTTTCTTCTCCATTGCTTCTGAAGATGGAAGAACAATATATTTGAATTAGGTGTGAGAAATGCCCAATAAAAGTATTTCGTAAGAACTATTAGAAAAAAAAAAGTTAGTTTTAGGTTTATGACATATCCGGTCACTTCTTATAAAAGGACCAGAAGCCTCTAAATACTCTCGAAAAGCTCCTAAAAATTGTCAGAATATCCTACAAGTGTCCGCAACCTAAAATACCCAGAAACCTTTAAATACTCTTGAAAAGCTCTTAAAAATTGTCAGAAGACTCTACAAGTGTTCCAAACGTTAGAAAAATCGTTTAAAATGCCCAGAAGTGTTTAAATACTAGCGAAAACCTCCTAAACATTGTCAGAGAACTCAACAAGTGTCCTAAAGTTTAAAAGAATCGTTTGATATACCCAGAAGCCTTTAAAAACTGTCAAAATCCTCCTGAAGATTGTCAGAGGACTCTAAAAGCGTCCTTAACCTTAAAAAAAAATTAAAAATGCACAGAAGTCAATACTATCAAAAACCTCCTAAAAGTTGTCAAAGGACTCTACAAATTTCCTAAACATTAGAAAGATTGTGTAAAATGGTCAGAGGCTTTTCTACAAGTGTCTAAATACTATGGAAACCAGGAAAACCTTCTAAAACTTTGTCAGAGAATTCTACAATCTTTAGAAAATCGCTTCAAATGCCCAGAAGCCTCTAAATACTGTCGAAAAGCTCCTAAAAATTGTCAGAAAATTCTACAAGTGTCCTAAATCTTAAAAATTGTCAGAGGGCTCTACAAGTGTCCTTAACCTTAGAAAAATCGTTTAAAATTCCTAGAAGCCAGGAAATACTGTCAAAAACTTCCTAAAAATGGTCAGAGAACTCAACAAGTGTCCAAAACCTTAGAAGAATCGTTTAAAATGCCCCCTAAATTTAATTCGTTTAATTTAAGTGATTACAGCATCGCTAAAATATTTAAATCTTAATACAATATTAAATATTAGAGAAACTACTAGGTTAGGTTAGGTTAGTACATTATTATCAAAAAGAGTTTTAGAATTTTATGTACAATCACCCTGTATATGAAATAATATTACCCTGCTGCTCAACGCATTAGTATTTGTTTTTGTATTAAAGTCTCAATGCAGAAATCAGAAAAATGAACTTCTATCGTTGGAACACCCTGTACTAAAATCGAACAATTTATTCTATTACACATATTTCTAAAGCTTTATACTTTGGACGCTCTATGACACGATTCTAATTTTTTCATTGTTACATATAAGTTTTTCAACTGCTCTAGTCAAATAATGCACTCGCGTGCTGAAAAATCACTTTGCGCACTTCATATGAAACCAACTATGAGATTTTGCAAAATTAAACATACCTACGGAACTTGAATCGAATTTGTTTTGCTTTGGTAACCCAAATAAAATGTAAAAAGTATCGAAGATCAAACATTATTAGAAAATATAAATGGGCACTCATCCTAGCCGCACTAAAACAGGTAACATGAACCTGTTTCCCATTCGAAATTGATTAAGCGGACAGTAAATAATAATTGTGAAGATCGAAAATCTATTACGGTCCGCTGAAGATTCATTCTTCATAACTTTGAAAGAATTTTCAAGTGGGAGGACTGGACACGTACTTATCGATAATTATTGAGCCTGGTTTTATCGAGTATCGAATTTAAGTTCCGTGTACGGCTTTAGAATGTGTTTAAGTTTCCCTCGGATGCTTTGATGCCATCACAAAATTGTTTATTTATTTATTTATTTAATTTAAAGGTGATAGAGTGATTAAGTTTAAATGGCTACTTTCTAAAATCTTCAAAACAGTGTTTGTATTTATCAAATCAGTGAAAATGTTTTGCCCTAACCGGTATTCCTTTCAAATGTTATTATCGTAAAGCTTTTCATTATTAGATTAAGTAATAAAACTCGCACGAACAACATAATTATGCAAATGTTGCTGTAAATAATGGCATTCCTAAGAAAAATGTACCAGCTTAATCTCGAATTTATACTGGTTCCTGCCAGCTACTATCGAACATTATGTTTCTTCCTATTTTCGACACCTTTGTGTCGATATCCCACGTAACTTCATTACGAAATCGAAGTCGGAACGTGAAAATAACACGTCATTTGGCATAGTTTATAGCTTCCCGAAGTAAATTTTAAAAGAACCATAGTAGAGATGTGTTCGATGCGTAGCCGAAATGGTATTACAGTGATATAGGTGTGTCTAGGAAGATGGATGGGCTACAGCTTTGTCAAACCCATTGAAAGTATTATTAATTTCTGTCGCTTTTTTTAAAGAAGAAACGATGCTGTTGATTCCATATCTAAAATTCGAAAAAAGTGGTAAATATTGGCTAAAACATCAACATAATGTAATTACTTAAGATTGTCGATATGTCAATAAGAGCGAACAATTAATTTTACCGCTTTTACGTTTTTATTGAATGACACTTAAATTTATCTCACGATAAATTATAGCCGAGCGAACTACATTTTCCAGTAGAAAAATCGCCGTTTATCTGAAATCAAACTTTACGCGCCACAACAAATTTAGATATCAGAAACTTCGGATCGAACTATAATATATGGAACTAACCTAGTTTACGGTTTAATATTTGCAAAGTTTATTGTTCTCACACTTCAGGACCGTATTTCACGTATATTTGAAAATGTTTTTCACGTGGTAAAGCTGAAGCATTAGCAAAAATTGTAATTAAACATTAGAGAAAAAAATTGCCATTCTGGTGGAGCATGGGGATTGTATTCTATAGAAACAGCTGTTTGTTGGCAAACACAAAAAGAAAGATATAAAATAGACAAATTATATTTTAATAATTTTCACTTTATAGGAAAAAATGTTTGTGTAATCTGTAGTAGAAGATTAAGTAGAATTTTCAGAACAGTGAGCTTACTTACTCTTCTTGATACTTAATATAAACTGCTCGTCAAAAAGAATGGGACAGCAACATTTTTGGTCATTTTTGTGCGGCTGTTTCTTCAAATTTATTCACTCTATTTTAATAATTTTTTTGAGAATTAAAAGGTATTTTCTTTTTCTTTCTGTTGACCTAAATTATCTTTTTGAAAGTTTTCACGGATCCGTGTGACTGAGGTGTAGTCAAAAAATGAAAAATTTGGTCTAAAGCCATTTCTCGCAAAAAAATTTATTCAAAATAATCTTAATCGAGTCTTGTGGTTGAAGTGTGATTAAGGGGGTCGTTCACAAATTTTATTGCAAAATTATGAAAATAGGGTTATTTTTATTTTTCTGGTTTTTAAGTTAACCATTTCTTTAAATATTTTGTGAAAAAAAAAGGGATTAGCAAGGTTACATTTAAAAGTACCCATTTGATTTTGGTGACCCAAATAAAACTTGGAAAACAAAATCATATTTTTATCATAAATCTTGGCATATTCAGTGATTTTAATTGAAAACAATAATATTGGATAAAGAAGCACAGCGTTTGTTCAATGATCCAATTCATATATCTCGAGTTTTCACCAGTGTGGCGATTAAGGGCCGTTTATAAAATTTATTGGTAAATTTCAAAAATGCGTTTATTTTTTTATTCAAATTCAACAATTTCTTTAGATTTTTTGCTGCCACGGGATAAGCAAAATTACACTTAAAACTACCCAATTTAATTGAAAACAAGTAGTTCATATCCCCACAAGTAGGGAGTGTAAGTGAAAGCAAAAACACAAAGTCGATCTCCACAAAATTTATTAAATAGCTGTTATCTGCTAAAAACTCTACTGAAATTGTTGAATTTGAAAAGAAATGTAAAATAAACCCATTTTTAAAAATTACCAATAAATTTTATAAACGGCTCTTAATCGCCAAACAAAACAAAATTGGATCATTAAACAAATAGTGTTCTTTTTTATCCAATATCATAAAATCACCGAACATGCCAAAATGTATGATAAAAATATGATTTTGTTTTCAAAGTTTTATTTGGGTCACCCTGTATAACGCAAATTAAACATTTTACTTAAATTGGGTAGTTTTAAGTGTAACCTTGCTAATCCCTTTCTTATCCCACAAAAGATTTAAAAAATGATTAAATTAAAAACCAAATAAGTAAAAATAACCCCACTTTTGAAATTTTGCAATAAAATTTGTAAACGGCTCTTGACCACCAAGCTGGCGAAAACGTCATCAACTGCTACTTATTTTAATGGGACACTCTGTATATTTTTGCATTTTCGGATTCTACGACAAATTCTAAACATATTTTGGGTATTAATGTCAATCTGTATCCATTTATGAGGTATTCACTATTTTATGTAAAATTTCATATTTTTAGTCTCCAAAACCATTTTAATTTACAGATATGTATCAGGAAACGTTTTTTTTTCTTGGTTTTTGTGTATTAAACAAGGTTTATTCTACAAGGGGGTGCAGAAAAACGTCAAAATATTTGATACGGTGGTCAAAAAATGGGCTCAAAAAATCAGTTCTTAAAAAAGTCTAGTTTTTCAAATAAAACACTCCTATATTTATATAATTTTGTCTGATTTTCTGTTCAAAATTAAGTTTGTTTGGTCAATTATTTAAAAAATACGCTCTTTAAATTGATAAATTAAACCACCCTCTAACTGAAAAAATATCCGAGTTATTGAAGGTGTCAAACTAACTCCTTATAAATCATTCGTTTATTTGCAATACTTGGTATAGACTTTTATATGTCAATAGATAGAAAATAAAATGGGCTTTCCAAAAATATGGCAGCATGTGTTAATGGATTGCTTCGTTTGGCCGCCAGAGATCTCCAAAACTAAATGTTTTCCTTGACTGTTACCACACTCTAATTTCTTTGAGGGATTTTTTTTTTAAATCGGGCAGGTACGGTTCATTATATTTGACAAACAAAACGTAAATACTTTTGCAACAAAATAAGTCTAATACACAGTGAATTCTACACAATTGTAAATACTGGGTGATTTATAAAAAAAATATAGTTGGTCTGCCACACTATTTGGGGATATTCTAGAAACAAAACGTAAGAAGAATGACACTATTGTACAGCTGTATGATAACTTAAGTTTACCCGGTTTGCCAAATAAAGAAACGATTCCAAAAAAAACATTAGTTATGTTGGAAGGTCTATTTTGTCTATTTACTAAATTGAACCAAAAAACCTTTTAGGATGTGATTAAGTGGAAGCATGAGGTATTGAGAAAACGATGCTTCTTAAGCGATCTTCTTCCCACAATACCATAATGACTGGAGTATTTTGGGAAGAAGTTAGCTGGTCAGGTAGGTTGGATGTCTGCACCACATCTTTCTCCCAATTTCAATTTTTGAAATAAATTTCCCATAACACATTCACCTTTTCCCGTTACTTTACCAGATTTCTACTCCACTTACCTTTATTATCTTTGTTCTTTTCTAAATGGGCATCAATAGCATCAAAAAATCTGAAATCAAATAAAAAACAATTTTATTTCCAGTTTTTAAGTATTATGACATAGGGACAGAATGATAGTGCAAGATTGATTGGATTCTCACTATAGTTAACAAACATAGTATTTAAGTAAGTGCTCGATCAAATTTCATAACTTTTTGGCACGTGACCTATCTGGTGGTATCAAGAGAGAAAGGCGTGACCGTAGCAAGTTAATGAGGCATCAAGGCGTGGGAGTTAAAAGACGTTAAAAGAGCCGCGTCCGATGATCCAATTTATATCTAATATGTCTTCCTAATAGAGATGTCGGCCGACCGGCTTATGAGACTATATTTTATATCTCTCCCAAGAATGTTTCAAATTTCACCGAGTCATTTGAGAAATTATCTGATTAATAAGTCTGGCGTACACCTTAACGATGCCTCAGTTTCTATTACGTTAATTGTCCTTGATACAGCTCGTTTCACAATAAACCAACCTTCGAAAATTCATACTATAAAATCAAAAAATGATTGATGGTCCTATAAAACTTGGGTTATACAGGGTGGATCACCATAAACTACTGTCGGTAGGGCCAGATGACATACACTTCATTATTTTAAATAGTAATTTAACGAAAGGTTGGTGGTAATTTTCGAATATACCGCACTGTGATCCTCTGTCATCACTGATATTCATCTAAAGACAGGGATACAGACAAACAGGAAGAGATGGAAAAATCACTATAATCACTACATCAAAATAGTTTTGATCAGTTCAGCACTATTGTGACTGTTTTCATTGCCATAGTGAATCTTTCAACACACTGAGCACAAAAAACTCATAAAACACGTCTGAAGCCTATTTGAGCATTTCTGAGCACCATTTGGTATTATCGATAAAAATAGTACTAAACATGTTTAAGACGCATTGTGGCTACTTTGCAAATGATCTTATAGATTATCCAATGCTGGAATATCATCCATGTTGTTTTTTTTTGACCTGACACCTCGAATTTTAGCGCCATTTTCACTACAATCAACGCCAAATTGAATTTTCAAATATAGAGCACAACATTTTGAAGTCAATTTAACAGTTTTGACCGCCATTTTCTATTTATGACAGTCAACACACTTGATAGAGCACCATTAACTTTCATTATCAATTAATAAGGTGATTTGAGCGTCATTTTGTATTTGCAGGAGTTCTAAACATGTCTAGGCCATATTTTTGCTAGTTTGAAGATTATTTAACACTTTTAAATGTTATAATATCATTTATCCGACATTTTAACTGCTAACGGGCGGCAAATATACAGTGTGGTTCAATATCAGCAACTTGGGCACCATTTTGCTTTACTTACCAAACCTAGTGAAATTGCAACAATTTCAGATAACTGAAAAAAATATCTCTTTGGTAGTCATTTTGCTTTTCAACTTAATTTTATATCTATACCTATCATTTTAGCGCGATTGTATCTTAAGTGACACAAACATGACATAAATATTATACAGGATCGATCTGCAAATATCATTTAGATATTTTTTAGGTTTTTCTATAGTAGAACGTGGTCCACTGTGTGTAATAAAGTAAAAATCACACATTCAAACGGTATATCAAACAATTTCCACAAAATTTAAAATGCCGGAACACCCGCTGGGTCACAAGGTGCGGATTATTGTCTTTTATCCTCTCTATGAATACACATGATTTGTTCCGTATGGACGTTTGGAATTTATAGCCATAGACTAACGCCTACTCGTCACAATAATTAATTTTCGGCTCTTTTGCGACTAAAATCAACAACGGCGCCAGTCTAGTCGTTAATTTCACTCTCTAATCAATCCGAAAAATGCACCTTTATAAACGAGCGCATTTAACAAATAAAAAGCACTCAAATCGACACGAAAACAGACCCATAACATAAATGGATAGAGCAATGCCCCCATCACTAAACCCTTCAAACTCAGTATTTTGTAAGGTGGTAAACAAAGTCGCAAATCAAGCAGTTAACGTAAAAGAAAATTCAACTTGTGTAAGTTTGCCTCATATTTTCGCAAGTTTCCGCACCAAACCTGTCGGCTAACTTTATAGTTCTATCACAAGAACGAATCCAATAAGCTTTAAAACGACACCGATTCAATATTTAATAAGTGGTTTGTTTACTAACCATCTGTGCTATATCATTTTATGTAAATAGTCACGAAATGAGCAATAAAATTTATTTATTGTCATTGAGGAAAATCTTCCTATTAATCAAAGCGGTCCCTTATACTGCAAAACGCCATAAAAAGACTATAAAACGCTGCGATTCATCTTTTCTGATAAGTGGTACATTAAAATAATGACATAAAGTATCAATAATAGTTAAATTTTTATACATTTATAATTTTACTTTATAATACCAATTGCATGCCGTACACTGTATATTATAATGATTACTTTTTGATTGTGATTTTTCGAGTATTTTTCCAAACAAATAAAGTTTGCCAGACTTTTTACACACACTGTATACGAGTTGTATATTGTAGTAAACAATGTAGAAATATAAAACTTAATAATTGTTTCACATTATGTAAGAAAAGTTACAATTTTCAGACCCCAACCAATTCCACATTATTATTATTATAGTCACATAAGTAAATCAGTAAACCAATTATCAGTTTTTCACAAAATGTCACTACATCAAATGGCATACCCCTGTATATTATTATGTCAGACAATTGTGCTTGTTAGGACCTTAATTTGTGCTTACTATTTGAGGTTAAATCAGCCTTCCCGTAAATGGGACACTGTTTGTATTATTATTCTTCTTCTTTCAACAGCCTTTTGTGGTCCACTCCTGGACATGGGCCTCCCCTTCCGTCTTCCATGTTTCTTTGCGTAGAATTCCACACTGACAAACAATTCGATATTTAGCAAACGCAGTTTTTGGAAAGTGGCACAACCAATGTGTGTAGAAGACCTCGTTCTGATCGTACTAAGCTTGTTCGGACTGATGTTCGCGCAGAACCAAAAACTTCCACAAGAAGACGTGCGGCGCAATTAGGGTTAAACTTGCATATGTATCCATACAAAATTCAAACAGTATTCAGACTACAGCCAATTGATATTCAAAGATGTTTGCAATACGCACAAATCGTGATAAACATAGTGGAAGCAGAACCCAATTTTTGGCAAAATTTGATAATGAGCGACGAGGCAAGGGATTTGATAATGAGGGCGGTGCCTCATCTGATCTCTTCAAGGGATGGGAAAGATTGGCGCAACTTAGTCCTACGTAGTGTAGAGCAGTCACAGAGAATATGCTCCATCGTCTTCTTGATTACAGGCCCTGCATAAGGGGTTAGCTTTATCCTGAATAGGTGTTTGTTTAATTTACAGTGGCCCGTTAGGATATCCGTTATAAGGCGTAGCCTTTTCCTGATCATTGACAAATTTCTTCTTGCCGCAGCTTTATCCGGACAGCTTAGAAGTGCATTGCATTGCAGCCAATGATGTCGTCCCAGCGCTGTTTAAAAAGTGCTACGGAGCGTTCTTTGATAAGATTTTTGGCTACCGCCATAGTCAAACCCACGAAGGGCTCTGGTCCAGAAGGCTGAAGCCTGGCAGCCTTCCTGGCCAAAGAATCGGCAACCCTATTACCTTTGTTGTGATTATGCCCTTTAATCCAACTGATTTTCACAGCGTTACTTGACGACGCCTCGTGCACGTTTTTGTCAGTGATGTTTTTACTGGCTATCTGTTCTGCCGCTATAGTTATGCCAATTAGTTCTGTTTGAAGAACGCTTGGCATGGAACCAAGGGCTTGACTAAGGTTCAGTTTGAGGGATTTGGAGTAAATTCCACAGCCTGAGCCCATTTTGGTTTTGGATCCATTAGTGTAGATGTTTATTACACCTGCCATTGAGTTGTTGTCAGTACCTTCCGTGTTGATTGTGTAGGGTTTGCTGGAAGCAAATAGTGGCACTGCAGAGTCCACTCTAGCCTCCAATAGTGTAAGCGAGTTTGTCGCCTCATTCCAGATACGAGCCCTCTGTAGACCAACTCCTACACTGGGTTCAATTCCTACAGGGCGGAAGCGAAACATTGTTGTTAAGGCGACCTCCTTGACATATATGTCGCGGGGCGTCAAACCCAGAATCACTTCCAAAGCCTTGGTCGGTGTGGTTTTCATGGCACCCGTTATATTGAGGCACGTCATTCTTTGAACATGGTCTAATTTCCGCCTGTTTACGGTCTGGGAGGCTTTATGTCCCCAGACAATGGCTCCATAAGTTAGCATAGGTCTTATGACAGCTTTGTAGGTCCACATGACCCAGCATTGGTAAGAGAATCCCCAGGTCTTATCAATGCTTCGCCTATATCGTTCATAAGAGATGTATGCTTTTTGTATTCTCTTAGTTATGTGAGAGTTCCACATTAGTTTGCTATCGAATGTTACTCCAAGGTTCTTGACGGAAGCGAAACTTAACTTAATATTGAATAGTGTGTGTGCTAATAGCGGTCCCAGTTTTCTCTTTCTTGTGAAAAGGACCATTTCGGTCTTCTTGGGGTTAATAGACAGAGTATATTCAGTGCATCATCCCAGGGATATAAGCATGTTGATTAGGGTGAAGTGGATGGTTTGATAATACTTCAACCACCTAATGAAACTCCTGATATTCAACGATCAAAGCCGATATCAGTCGATTGTCCCTTTAACTTTGGTAGGAAGAGTCCATCTCCCCTAATTCGCTTTCTCTTTTTAACTGACCCTTCTTGTTAAATAGCTATTCTTTGACATGATCCTTTTGAAGGTTTTCTTTAATTTACATCTTAAATATTTTGTTACCAGTGAACGCCATTGTTTCGTCCAAACATTATTTGCGCTTTGACCTGAATGATAAATAATTGTGAGGGTGTAACAACACGAAGACTGATGAGTTTGGCAACAAAGTAAATTTGAACGGCTGTGACGTCAACAAACTTTTGTGTGACTTTTGGTGTACATTAAAGTAAACTTGTAATACCTGATGTAGAACCAAACTAGACGTGAGCAACCAAGACAGGATACTTAGCAAAAGTTATCATCGTGTTTAACCTGGTATTTACGCATTCCGAAATGTGTCTATTCCCGTTAGTTAAGTGTCATAATATGTCAAAATTCATTAGGCATATCGATGCTATATAGATTTTAATTATCAGCGACATGCAACTGCTTTCGTGTTTATTGACTTTGGTAAACACGACACGGACACCGGTCGGCATCAATGGTGTTCTCAGATTATACGACGTCTTCATATTAAACCATCTTCACGGAGTGTTTTTCTAAAAATGGATGATTAATTTGCCGTTGTTTTTCTTCAACGATTAAATTTTAATGATCCGCTAAAAGTTCCAATCAAAAAAGTGGTCGAATACCGCGAAAGGAGCCCTTTAGCCAACCCCCCATTACTATTTAAGCGTTTGCCCGATTTTTGGCAATAATTTAAATCAAAGCAGCTCTAATTTAGGGGCCCATAAACAAGAAAAAAATTAGCCCCGACTCTCGATCTCCAGCCGTTTTCGAAATTGACTGGCAATGAAGTGTTATTTAGCGGCTCCGCGGGGGAGTTGGGAGAGTTTTTTTTGGGAGTTAAGCGGGGTAATATTTAGACCTGTTATATCATTTAAGGTGTTCGCATTGATGATGTGTTTTATTAAATGTCTTAACCACCGATGGTCGAGATGCTGGCGTTTTGCGTTTGATAACGCCGCCTCATTATAATCGGACTTACGGTCGAAACCATTTAGTTTTTTTCATTTTGTTTCAACAAAAATTAGTTTTGATTAAGCGTCAAATAGGGGTTAGAATGCATCTTCTAATTTTTTTAATCTACGAGATATAGCAAAATAAAAACTGTCCTAAATTTACTACTGCATATCTACATTTTTTGCAACATACCTTATCTCCTTCTACAAGGCGCCGAAAATTCAAAAAACCTCAAGAATATATTTTTTGTCATTCTTAATTTTCGTGGATTTTAAAAATGTTTTCCTCTACTTGTATGTTTCTTAATGATAGACCGTTAATCCAACGACGATTCCTGAACTAAATTCAAATCGCAAAGTCCATATACCATTTTGTTTTTGAGTTAAAAAAAGTATTAAAGAAATAAAGAAGAAATTCTAAAGAGAAGTGTTGATAGAATGTTCCTGTTCTACAGGTCTTTCTCTTGATGACTGCTCTCAACATGAAAATCGCTGTCACCTGCTATTGTTTGGTTTGGTACCGGACAATTTGACAGCTATTGCAAAAATCAATGTAAATTGAGTAACACTGATTTTGTTACTTTTCAAGAATGTTTCGTTGTTTTGTACCTCCATTAATTGAATTGTCAGTTTCCAGGTTTAGGACAGAACTGTAACTGATGGTCAACTGTCAAAATTCTACTCATAAAGCTATAAAATTCCTTTGGTTTATACTGATTTTACTGGATTAAGAGTGGGTTGTGGCTTTACAGCTTTATAGAGAGAATTCTGACGGTTTTCATATTTAAAAATACACTACTATTAAGTCAGAAACACACAAACCAAATGTTATAAATTCCAACAATGCACTGATGAAGGTATAAAATGCATTCAACCAAAGTCCAACTGGTTTCGTTATTTTTAAGGTTTAGAAATAACATTATCAGGAAAGTAAGCATTTTAAATTTGACAAATAAAGAAGCAAACGTATACAAATATGACATTCAAAACATTTATCTTTCTATTAACAGGTACGTCACCTGAGGGCATTATTTCTTAGATAACTGACCTTAATAGGTGTATTATTGATGAAATAGTAGCCCTGTCGGACATTAAATAGTTTTTATTCACTCAAGTTCAGAAAACTGCCATTTTCTTCAAAAAAAAACACAAAAAAAACTAAACTTTAAAGCGTCATATTTAAATTCATCTAAAAAATTTCAGTTTCTTTGAAAACTCTAATTTTCATAAGTGTCTTTTTCAAATTTTGACCATTAATAAATTGCATATCCTCTTCTTCTTCTTCTGCTGCTGCGTGTCCATTAATGGATGTTTGCGACCACATTTGTCCACTCTTCCTTATTACGTATGGTATGCATTAGTTCTTGCATTGTCCTCAGTCCTGTCCACTGACTAACCTTGCGAAGCCATGACATCTTTTTCCTGCCGATTCTTCTCTTTCCCTCAATCTTCCCCTCAATTATCAATTGCAGGAATTGGTACCTCTCGTTGCGTATTACGTGGCCCAGGTATGCTGTTTTTCGACGGTTAATGGTGTCTAACAGTTCGCGGTCTTTATTGATTATTCTAAAGACCTCATCGTTGGTTCTTCTTGCAGTCCATGGAATCCTCAGTACACGCCTATAGACCCACATCTTGAATGCTTCCAGCTTGTTCATAATGCTCACCTTCAGTGTCCATCCCTCCATGCCATAAAGCAACACTGTATAGACATAGCATTTGACAAATCTAATTTTCAAGCCAAGATCGAAATCATTATTGGTGAGCATTTCAATCCGGAATCTGATTTCTGTGTCTGATTCCCAGTTTTGACACAGCCCCGTTCCTAGATATTTAAGTTTATTTACTCGCTCTATTGGTTGATTCTCATATGTTAGGCTTGACTTTTGAAATTCTTGTGGCTTTCGAGAGTAATTATCATGAATTTAGTCTTCTTGGTGTTGATATTGAGGCCCATGTTCTTACTGCATTCCCCGACAGTCCCAAGCATATCCCGCAAATCCTCCATGTTATCTGCAAATAGAACTGTGTCGTCCGCATAACGAATATTGTTGACCCAACACCATTCACCTTAACGCCCACGTTTCGTTCTTCTAGGGCTTCTTGAAAGGTGGCTTCAGAATATAAATTGAAGAGAAGTGGGGAGAGAACACACCCTTGTCTGACCCCTCTACAAATTCGACTTGCTTCTGTGAGATCGTTACCAACTCTGACTTCAGCCATTTGGTTCCAGTATAGGCTTTGAATGCAGCGGATGTCTTTTTGGTCTATGTCCAATCTATTTAGGATTTGGATCAGTTTATGATGTTGGACTCTGTCGAACGCCTTTTCATAATCGATGAAACACAGCATTATGTCCTTTCTCTGATCGTTGCAGTTCTGAATCAGTATTTGAGTCGCAACAAATGCTTCTCTCGTGCCTAAACCTCGTCTGAATCCAAATTGTGTGGATCCGATGTTTCTTTCGGTTTGATTAAACAGATGTAATGTCATTAAGGTCGTGTTTTGCTTTCTACATTTCTCAAGGTTTACGATAAATGCTAATAGATTAAAACTTTTTTGTAGCCCATTTGAGCCATAATTATTAATTCTAATAAAATATGGTCGTTTTTATGATCATGTTCTTAAAATTGTACACTGTTTATTTATATTGTATTAAAGAGTTGTTTACCTCCTTTCATAAAAAAAACACACGGGATCTTTCGATATGAATTTTATCTATTTGTGACAAGTTTCTGATGTTTTTTTTATCAAGCAAAATATTTCACCCTGTATACATTTGTAATGTGTTACAATCTAAGCCATACCCAGATCTACAATTCGGTAATACCATATTATACACACGTAACGTGCTATTTTTCCTGGGTATTAATTACACTGCATAGGAAGAAAACAAGATTTATAGACAATCCCTAGGTCGCATTGTCACACCCAGTGTCACCTTCCTGAAAGTATCACATTACAAACACCTCGATTTTTTCATTAATATTTTTTTGCGCATTAAACATGATCTAATGTTGGTTCTATGCAGAAAGATCATTTACGTTTTTTGTGTTGGGTTACGTTATGCTTGAACATGATTAATCATGATTTACTAGCTAATAACCGATGGACAACTGGTTCCGTATGACTGTGTGAAAAGTGTCAATTTTACTAAAAGCAACAAACATTTCATCAGTTTTGACCATTTCGTAGATAGCACACATATTACAACGCTACTTAGCTTTCTACACCGGTAAATCTTGATGCGGAAAATTCAATGTTGTTTGTTTGACAAATCATTGATAAATTAGACTATCGTGATCATGTTACGTTAAACGTTATTAATGATTTTAGCAAATGTCTGCCTTTCAGTAGCTCATTAGAACTGATTTCGAAATGATTTAAATCGCAACGGTCAGTAAATAATGACGGTAATAATTTATTTTTATAAGTCGCGTATCATGGACACTCTAATAAATTGTAATACGGGTGCTGCAATTATAATGATTACAAATTATTGTCGGGACAATTCCGGCGAGCTATACATTTTAGGAAATTGGTCGTTTACCTGATTCGGAAAACAACAAAGGATAATTTATCGGGATATTCACCTCAAATAGTTGGGAAAACTTACCTCAGAATTTGTGACGCTGGGGGGATAATGCCCCTACCCTCCACAAGAATTTTTACGTGGTCAACGCTCTTTGCCCTAAATTCCACCTGAAAAATAACTAATGTTATTTTAAATCCCAACAAAATCATATCGTAGTTCTTGGAATGTAAATAGATTATACAGTGTGTGCATGTTAAAGTTTGAAAGTTAAAAATTTAAAATTTTATAGCTTTATTGATTGTAGTTTATGTTTTATCATATCGTTATTAGAAAACCGTTAACTGAAAACATGCAATTTCCATACAGACGCTCAACTAATTTAAATAAAAGCCTAAATCAAATAACTTATTTATGCTATTTAAATAATATTTATTTAAATGACCGCTACTCGTAAATGAACGGCATATTTCGGCTTGACAGACAGTTACATCGTTATTCGAATACAATGGGGCTTATAAACAAATCCACCGGCCGGTAATTCGGCCTGACATCCATAATAATAGGTTTATAACCTAATATAAACGATTCTATTAGTCCGAAAAACAATACACGTTGATATGGGCTTTAGACGCTGAATTGTTAATAATAGGGTTTCAATCAGGGCAGTACCACTTAATAGTCAGATACTGACCTGACTGTGTTCTCAAATTTTTTAATCGAGCCAAGTATGCAAGTTTTCTTTTATTAAAGCTTTTAAAGCAAAAACGTGGTATTCGCTCACCGACTACATTACTGGTAAATTCCTTTTTTTAAACATTGGTTTACCTCCCTTTGTTTTTGAAAAATGACGAACGGAAGTGAAATCAGCAGTTTATGTGTCATAATTGTTACAATAACCGAGTAACAAATTTACAGTTTTTTGTTTTGAAATTATGGTATCCTTAACAAAAAAAAACGACCTGACGAAAGTCGCCATATTGGTCAACCACTTTTGGGTGCGCATTTGTCAACGTGCAATTTGTGATCGAGGTAACCTAAAAACCCGAAAGCAAAGTGCACATATGCAGCTCGTGATTTGTGTTTTCTAAAAAATCAATTTTAATTATGAAAAAAAATGTGGGTTTAATAAAATGTACTTTTTTACCAAAACATCGACACAATGAGCTAAAATTTAACAAAGAATAAATAGAGTGATAAAATCTACTGTATTTTCTTGTTATTTAAATTTTCTAAAAAGCAAATAAGAGAAAAAACTCAAAAAGCCACAAGTTGTTTGTGTTCAAGACATTTTAATGAAAAATGTTTTGATCGAACTTTACAGCTGCTTATTAGACTACATCCCACCAATATTATTTCAAATCGAGTAAAATATGTGAGTAATAAAAAAAGATGTGAAGAAGAGGTACTTCCTGGGCCAACTCAGCAACAGAAATTGATTGATATTTTTGTTAAATTCAAACAAAAATCATACTCAACCAACTTCTCATAGAAACAACAGAAAAAAGCACATATTAGTGCAGAAAGTTAAACTTTTTTGCACTAATTTTTTAATTTTATGTTTAATGCAGTATACTACGAAATAGGCGTCATATGTGACACGATAGCACGATATATGTGACTTACCTACGCCGTCAGTGATGTTATGAATTTATCATAGTTAATTATATTTTTCTTGAAACTCATTCATCCTGGCAAATTTTAAAAAAATTCTATCGATTCATTCTTCGAAACTTCTGAGTAAAGCTTAGTTTATAAAACAAAATTTAATTTTAGTATTAGTATTAGCAATAGTATTAACTGTAAAAATGGAAGTTGTTGTTATAAATGATATATACAAAACATACAAAACAAAAACGAAAAAGTTAATAAAATCATGAGGAAGCTATATGTTTTGTGATAATATTCATCTGTCAATGCCGGGTTAATAATACTTATTTTTTTACAATTACTTTTTTGATTAAATTTTAGTATTAGCCATAAGAAATTTAGGTTTTTAAGCAAATTCAATTATTGCATGCACTTCAATTATTCCACACTGCATTTTGCAAATATATTTATATTTAATTAATATTCATATTAGCTAGAAACAAATTCAGATTTATCCAGCCAGCTATTACCACCAAACTAATAAAAAAAAATTATTTTTATTGAGAGAAAAAAATGTGTTTCTAACACTTGTGAAAAGCATCTTTTCCACACTCGACTGCTTGGTCGTATTGCTTTCTGCACTTGTTAGGAAAATAACTATTGTCATCTTTTTCCAACAGAGTATACTTTAGTTATAATTGTCAATGACTTTTTCTGCAGATTTCATTAACTAACATATGATTTATAGCATTTTCAAAACTCTTCCGTTTTTTAAAATGTTTATCGCCTCCCAATTTGATTTATGAATCACTAGGAAATTAAAGTTTCTCCTTGAAACTCTCTGTCTTTTGTTTGCCTTTTTTAAAGTTATTTTCCATCTCCTTTTAAAAAAAAATTTTGAATCAATGGTACACAATTTTGGATGGTGACAGATGTACTACGACCTGTATTAGGTCTATTGATACCGCATCTTCTTCTGCCATCTCAAGGTTTCTTTGTTCATTCTTAGCAGCCCCTCAATCTTTCCTATAGGAATTTCAGTTTCTTTTTCAGGTCTGTTCAAGGTATTCTTCCACAGCCAATACTGGGGTTAATCCCAGTGTGTTTTACATTTAGTAAAATTACTACAGATTTTACTTGTAATTTACCTTAAGTTAGTCTAATAGAGAAAAACAGAATGAGAGACGTACTTAAAGTATGAATAAAAAAGTAGTATATGTGAAAAAGACAACGAAAAAGAGAGTAAAGCACAGAGAAAGAAACACTTTTATGACAAAATGTAAAAGAGAAGATAAATTAAATGAAAGACAAAGACAGAAAGAACCGAAAAAATCAAAAGAGTTTATGAAAGCAACCCTACAACAACTTATTGAACGCACTCTCGTAATCAATAATATGACAGCATCTGCAAGAGTCAGTCCAATCATGCAACTGGATTAGCCAATCAAAAACTCAATTAGTTTGATTCAATTAGATGACGTTTCCTTTATGACTAGAGTCGGATTTCTAGGCAGTTTGTTTAATAAAGTGAACGATTTAGGTATGCAACTCTATTTATGACTTTGACAAGTGACGCAATCTTTTTCGTGGTTACGAGAGTGAGTCAATATAAGTTTCTATTGAAAAGAATTAAGTGGACTAATTTAAGTAAGTAATTATTATACTGTCACGAGCGAAATTCTTTGGGAAAATTCAGTATACCTGCAAAACTAAAAAAAAAATATATTTTTTTAGGACACCCTGTAAGATAGAAAATGTTTTTAACAATGCTGTAGATCATCGATTTTCTTCAAATCATTTCTGGACATTTTAATTTACTACTTCCGAGTACTTCCATAGTCAAAATTTGAAAAAACTTTTCCACATTAATGTTCAGTTTCAAAATGATTTAAGTATACATAGAGAAACCGCTCTCACTGTCATAACCACCAGATTAGTTGGTTAAACAAACAAAAAGTTAATACTTAACGTTCGTTCGCTTCCTAAATAAAGGAGATATCTACCGAACTAATTGGTCTGGCCGTGTGCATGTCAGCAAGCTCTTATAAAATAATTTAGACCGTTTTATTCTCTTCGTTAATATGCGATCTACCTTCAACCCATACATAATGCATGAGATCGAATTAATGATGAAGTGCTTTAATGGACTGCTTATAATTAAAAAGTATTCAATATTGTATAATATGCATAACTATCATTAGAGTTTTGCGGTACTAGTCTACCAAAAAAAATCTTGTATAATCTAAATGCATTTCTTACTGAAGCTTCATTTAAAGTCATAATGATTTTGGTAAGGATTATATGCTATGAAAATGTTTATATCAGAAAAACTGAAACTTTAGTCTAATTATTTTATATTAATATTTATTCAGCTTAGTAGCGCTAAAAGCTTAAGCAAAAAGCAAAGATTAAAAAAAAGTTATTTGCATTAAGTGACAAAATAATGCTATAAAGTTAAAAATTTGTTCAATTATATCTGTACTTATTTAAACTTCTTAATTAATAAATAAATAGGTTATTTCATAAAAACAGGTACAACTTACATCTGCATTATAATACCGGTATGTATTGGTTAAATCAATTACAGTTTTTAACTGTGGCAGCTTTTCCAGAGCCATTGATGGAGTAAACCTGAAACAAAAAATATGTATGATTAAGAGAAAAAGCATTTATAACATTTGTATTAATCATAATTCACATAGGTACATTCATCTAAATAGATATTTTTTAATTTTTATTCTGTAGAATATAGATGAATCATAAGATTACTTGCACAATCGGAAAGAGAAATCATTTGTATGGGAAGAATCAAATAAAAATTGTATGACGTAACAATGTAATAGACAGAACATTTTCTGACAAATAAAAATAAAATTTATATTTTTGGTATAACAGCCAAATATGAATTACAATTTTTATTGAAGACCCTGTATGTTCCAAGTTGTTAACATTCAGATGCTTACACCAAAGACCAGTAATTTTGGTGTAGTGTTATAAGTTTCTGGAATTATATGTAATTCTGGGATCTTCTCTCGACTTCTTTGTAAATCAGCTTGTATATTTTTCTTCGCTTCACAACCCACTAAATATTATCGTTTCTTAATTTTACTAACGTTTTTTAAAACAATACTAAAAAAATAAGTTTTACTGGGAGAATTACGAATATTTGGAATTTTCCCAGTTTTTCGTTTGTATTTCCTAAACTATGCCTTACAGGTCTATAATAAGTCTAACAATAAATAATTAATGAACTAGCTTCTTCTTCTATATTCACTTCTATCGGAGGTCTGCTATCATCACAGCAATCCGGACTTTGTTGACTGCAGCTCTAAACAGTTGCACATTGCTACAGTTAAACCATTTACTTGGGTTATTTATCCAGGACGCCAATGCCCCGCTTTCCACTAATCTTCCCTTAGACTATCAATTGGAGATTTGGAGAATTGTGTGTCCTCTCGTTATACGACTAATGTATTGAAGTTTTTTCCTCTATGGTGCTAATGGTTTCGCACTCCTTCTGCATCTAGTTCAGCACTAGTAATGCTATCGGTCCAGGGAATACGCCACATTCTACGGTAGCACCACATTTTGAATCCTTGTAGCTTGTCGATGTGATTATTTTTGAGGGTCTTAATGTTAACCTGGCTATCGCTATCCTCGTTCTTCGTTCTCTTGTTTGGTCACCCGACTGTTCTTTTCAAATGCCTATATTTTTACATTCTCCATCGCGGTGTTTGCCACCGTCAGGTCCGCATGGTTTAGATCTTGTGGGAATTTTGTAACTACCATTAACTTGGTTTTCTTAAAGTTAATTTTTAGTTCATACTCGTTACATTGGTCGTTTAATTT
The DNA here is from genome assembly GCA_018691245.2 of Ips nitidus. Classification (NCBI taxonomy): domain Eukaryota; kingdom Metazoa; phylum Arthropoda; class Insecta; order Coleoptera; family Curculionidae; genus Ips; species Ips nitidus. The sequence continues at coordinate 9,549,014 of CM042790.1, read as the reverse complement.
CCCTAAAAGGTGTTGTGTGTCTTCAAAATTGCTCGTTAAAAAGGCGGTGTCATCAGCATACATTATATTATTAATTAGTTCTCTATTTATAACTATTTCTACTAATTCATGTTCTAGGGCTTCTCTAAAAATAGCTTCGCGATAGAGGTTAAATAGAAGCGGTGATAGAACGAGAAGAGTCAATATTTCTGCTGATGTAGCTTGTCATGTTTCCCCTTATCAAATCGATGTAACATGCATACATTTCTTGGTTTATATCGAGACAGCGCTGGAAAAGAACATTATTCCAAAAAGCGCTTCTTGTGTTCCAAGTCATTCGCGGAATCAAAATTATGCATTGCTTAAATATGACTTCCTTTAGTCTTCTGTAAATTCTTTTGTAAATGATCTTTAAAAACAACCTCAAGGTGTGGCTTATTAGTGCAATGATTTGGTAATCGGAGACTCTTGGGTTCGATTTCTTGGGTATGAGGACAAAAATGGATGAAATGCAGTTAAAGAGGTCCAGAAGAATATCAATTACATAATCATCAAAGAGTTAAGCTCTATGGGTATCTTATCAGGACCAGAAGCTTTACCGAGTTACATTTGTTTTATACTATTTCTGATTTTAATATTTCTAAGTGCAAACTGCTTGATCCAGACCGGTTTTCCAGTCCTTGAACAGTTCCGACCAGTACTCTTTCCACCTTTTAAGTTTGTCCTTCACGACAGTTATTATACGCCCATTTGTATCCTTGATCATATTACTAGCTGCTTTGATCCTGGTATATCCAACTTTTACATTTTCCTTTATCTTTGTGTACATGTAAAAGCTGTTAAATTTATTTTCTACTATTTCTATTTCCTCACATTGACCTGCTAGATATTCCTCTTTTGCTTTCTTAGTTCTTCTTTGTGTTGCCATGTTTAGTGTCCTGTACTCATCTTTGTTGCCTCTGCTGAATGAAAACGGATCAATGAACTAGCTACTGATCCGTTATTTTTACTTTTTGAAATTATGTTGTTAATTTGTACAGTTTTTATCGTTTAAATAGTTTTGGATCAGTGTAGACTTCTGGAACATTTTAACAGCTTTTCTAACTCTTTGAAGAACATTAATCCGTGAAGGATGTACAGTTTCTGATATTTTAGAAACTTCTTTAGAAAGCTCTTATTTTATTGCTTAACTAAAAGAAAAACGTTGAAAAACTAATAAAACTTTGACACTCCGTATCTTCGTTATTATTCATATTTCAAAAAAACGCCAAACGAAAAAAAACTTATTTTTTGAAGCCCTATTCTTTGGAATCACCCTGTATACTAAGTGAACTGTCGGTTTCTAATAGAGCATCTGTCAGAATTGGCTGCGTTTACTTCATAACCTTTCTATCACGTTTTGGCACATATTGTCTTCATCTTCAGAAAAGACTCATTGACTACGTTTATATCGTAGGCTGTTAATCCGATCGACAAAGCGGATTGAATTCAGGATTATTCAATCCAGTATTTATCGTGTTTTATTTACAATTGATAATTTTGGATTATTGGATGCGTATTGGATCGAAAAAAGATACTACTACTCTAGCAGAAAGAGTAGAAAGAGCCCAAATTTGTTTTGCATTAAGGAAAACAAAACTCAAATGACAACCGCTCCTCAAATTAATGTGTCAATATCAAGTCAATCCTGTTTACATCGGACATCCATGGCTGGAACGTCACCGTTACAATCGGATTGAGCATTTCAATCCTGTTATTTTTTAGGATTGACTATTCAATCCGAATCGTTAATCCGCGTACATGATCGGATTGCATGAGTGAATTCAATTTGCTCGATATAAACGTAGACAGTGGGTTTAATTGAATCACTAAATACGTAGCTTCACGATCATATAAAAACAAATCGCATGGACTTAGGTCAGGAAATCCTGATGACTAGTGATGACCAATATATAACGTATGACCCGATGAGTGGTGATAAGTAGGCAGCACATTATTCTTCTAGATCAAGAAGCAGCAATCACTGTTACCAACCGTGTAAAACATCTTTGTAAGTGCAAAGTACGATCTCGCCGCCACCATGACAGAAGCAGTTGGCAGGCCTGGTGATAAACTGATGAATCGATTATTGTAGTAGCCCACGCGCGTCGGCAATTGTTTTTCTGCCATTGTTTTGTCCAGAGGCCATCTGCAATGTGGCCGACCGGTCGGAATTTATGGCCGATTTTTCAGAATTTAATTGCAAAAGAAATTTTCGGCGGCGCGGTCGCTTTGTGCCCAAATGTCATCTGTCCGGACGCTTAATTAAAAATTGATGTATCTATTTAATGGTTCATAAGGAAACTGTCACTCGCCTTTATGGATCATGTTTACGTCCTGTTATAATTCCTTTTAACCGTGAAAAATGTGTCAGTTTTTAAAAATACCCATAAATTTTGATTGTGTAAAAAGATACGACGTTAAAAGTTGATATCTTGAAAGCGTGCCCACACAACATGTATCGCGCGAAATATGAATCGAATTGTCTTCCTAAAATTATTGAACTTTCTCTTCCTGTCTGCTTATTTATATCGCCAATTTTTTTGTTCATTATGCTTCGTTGATCATAAAAGTCGCCGAAGAAACGCCATTTGATCAATGAACACTGGGTTTGAATACTGCTAAACATCCTAACAAAAATGGGCATACACATCAATTTTTTTCAACGTTTCGGTTGGATATGCTCTCTCAAACTTTCTACGCGCAAGAAACGATTAAGAAGCAAACCAGAAATATGTAGAGTAAAGCTACTAAATGGCTATTTCTAATAAATCAAAGAAATAGTGGTATTATCAGTGTTAAACAGATAAAACGTTTTTTTGAGTATCAGAATAAAAAAGTTGGTAATCTTGTTTTGGACATTTTCTTCAAATTCATTAGTAGGTATGTGAAATTGATTGTAAGTAGCGCTGAGGAACGTGGAAATTGCAATACATTATCTATATTTAGAACCAAAAAACTNNCNNTGGGATGCTTAGGTNNAANAAAGCANCCNGATCANCCTTTTATCACGNCGNCNGTNTANCAGAATCCTNGNTCTATNAANGNGCNGCNTAAATACNCTAAGGANANAGGGANTTTNATTAGNTATAACTNAACACANGACAGGNGGTNGGNCNNGTCNGNNTCATCNTAAAAAGGTTNTAGNGTCNNTTGCAAGTCTCTACTANATAGATATGGATCGNCTGTNTATTGGNTNTNGGAATAGCTTCAGCTACGCTTTCNNANTNAGANTCGGGTNCGNTAAAACGAGTAANNGCCNCGTGCAAGNGGGCGGAGANGGNCATCNANNCGCCTGANNCTGGNGAATATGTAGNAGAGNTTNCGTNTCANTGGNATAGTCAAAAAANTCGGTNCGTACCTNANCNATTTCTTAGTAANACGANCCGTAACCGAGTNCNTATTAANNACTNATCATTTTGGNGCACTGGATAGGGTTTNAGGNTCGCAATNAAGATAAGACGTGTTCTTTGCAATTTAAGTTTTTACAACTGTCCAAATTTTATTTATCAATTTTCCAAAGTTTACTGCGTTTTGAAGGTCACGTGACTGTTTTTGACAATGTCAACTGGTCTTTACAGTGTTACAAGCTCAAAAATTGAATTATCCATGTCACGTGACGTGTATTTTTCAATTTAAGTTTTTACAACTGTCCAAATTTTATTTATCTTTTAAAAAAATGAATTTTAAGCTTTTAGGTCTAAAATTTGGAAAAGCAATCAGGTAATCTGAGGAAGTCATTTTTTTTATTCATTAATCCTTATGACATTTTGACAAGGGTCAAAATAACGTTTTAACGTAACTAAATTTAAGAATGCCACAAATGTGTAGGTAAACATTTGAAGGCATTCTGAGGCAGTTTAAATAATTTAAAGGCATTACAAGATATTTCAAGGTAATATGAGGCATTTTAGGCAGTTTTAAGGCATTATTACTATGAGGCATTTTGAGCAATAATGAAGCATTGTGAGGTATTTTAAAGGCATTTCAAGGTATTTTGTATGCAAAAAGGCAGTTTGGTGTACAAAAAAATTATCGGCGGTCTACCCCTCGTACGTAAGGCATATAATGTAGTATGACCGACTACTCTCAATCGACCAATAAATAGAATATTCGATTTTTACACATTGTGATACATTCTGTATTTATAAAATCCTCACTTTATGGAATTTTTGTTAGTTATAAAACAATTTAAAGAAGTAAAAAAAGTTTTCCAAAAGAGCGTTTTTCTTGCAAAAAAATTATAAGTAAAAATATTTTTAGCAAAAAAATTTTCACATTGAACTAAAATTCATTCTTGTCAACTTAGAAGCGTCTTTTGACAAACAGACTATTTTAACAAAGAACCCACTTATAGCAAAATTTGTCTATATTAAAAAAAAACCCGAGTGCATCAATAATTGGTTGTAGAATCTAAATACTAACTAAGCTAACAAGATAAAAGTAAACTTAGGTTAAAAACCTTTAAAGGCAACACGAACACGTTTGTAAAACCATTCTTTTTGCACGTTTAATCTATCCGGAATACATTACACAATTAATTAGCGGACAGGCAATATTAATTTAATCAGATCTGGTTCAGTTGACTTTTTCTCGTCGTCGTGCGTTTAACATTTTTTACGAAAAAGGGCAGGTAATATTTTAAAAACGTTTAATCAAGCATCAATTCCAAGCTGTTCCATTAGCCGATGTTTCGCTGCTTCCATGAATATTAAATGCCGTGTAATTGCCTTTAATCCACAATAAAAAGCATTGAGGAGATTTTTTTTCGTGCACTTGTTTTTTCTGTAAATCGGTTTTTAAGTATTTTTATTACCCTATAAAACCACGATATTTCACTTTATTCCGATCATCTGATACAGATAAGAGTCGTTTGGTTTTCTATCTGCATTTGATTTTTATAGATTGAGGCGGTCACATTTAGAAATTTACATGCATAATTTATGACAGAATGGTATATTACTTGTTGGTAAAAAATAAACTAGATTGATTGACCGTTATTCAAAACTTCAAAAAAAAAACGAAATAGCACAGGTTTTTAACATTTTAAAGCACTATACAGAATGATTAAAAACACATCGTGAGCTACCAAATGATGAAGAAAACCACTCTGTAGGCATCTAGTTAAGTTCAAAATGTGTAGAAAATCCACTAATAACTTAAATTTTGACACAATTTTTACTTTACACCGAGGTGTTTTGACATTTATCATTGAAGCACTATACAAGGCGATAATAAAAGGACATTGTGAGCTACGAATAAGGAAACAGAACCATTATGTAGCTATTATAGATGTCTATTTACTATGGTAATAACCATTCTGAATAGCTATCATAATAATTGATTATTCTCTTGATTGACTTTGTCCTAATTGCTTTTGGAAATTTCAGAATGACATTTTACAAGTGTATTAACCGAAAATTCATTAACTTAAAGTTAATAATTCCACTTAATAAATATATTTTAACTTTCATTATATTATTATATGCATATTAACATAATATTTAAATTGCATCTATAATTTTAATTTTAAAAAAACTCACCATTTATCTTCTGGCAGGTTTGCTTGACATATCGCCTGAAATAATTGGAAAACAGGGATTAAGATATTCTCACAAATATACTTAAAATATTAAAATATTGCAGTAAATACAGGATTTATGGGTAATAATTTTATAAAACGTCACACAAGAGAGACACTTTTAGGAAACTAATTATTATACACACCACACCAGTGGCATTTTTTAAAACTGATCGCAGTGACGTAATCTATACAGCGTGAGCAACTTCATTTTCCACTTTGACAAAAAAAATCAATTTTTAATAAATTATGACATTCTATTTATTAGTAGGACAAAAACTGCACTTGACAGAACTAACATTCCTCCCATTTTGCACTGTCGTGATTCAAAAGTTGAGTTTGTTTTGAATGTGACAAAACAAGTGAAAAAAGTCACAGTCTGAACTACACTTCTGCAATAACCCCTAAATATCTCTTAGTATACATCAGCACCTAGATTTATTTTAAAAAGTGTTATTTATTATTCTGGTAAGTAGCTTTAAAAATGCAAAATAAACTAATACGTTGGAATGTTAAATCTTATTTTTCAACAATACTGTTGTGGTGTCAAAAAGTTTAAAAAATATGACAATATTGACAGATGAGATAGTTGATGGGGGTTCCAAAGGATCGAAATGTTGGAATCAGTGCTCACTGCTCATAACCATCATGTAGGTACTATAATATATTATTATTTAATAAAATAAAAAATCTAAAGATCAATTTTTTTGAAAATATCTCAAAAATTAACCAACTATTTCCGAAAACGTCGTGTATACAGCCTTCAAATTGTGCAACTTTTTCCTAATTTAGACGAATTCGGAGATTCCCAAACAGTACATTCTTGGACACCCTGTATATTCAATAGAGTGAGATTATAATTTATTTATTTACGATATTAAAGTACAGGGTGATTGATTCAATTTTGACCACCCCCTTAACTTCCTTATTTTTGATTTTAGCAAAAAACGGTAAATACAAAACTAGTAGATATTTAGGTCTACTTTATTCTTAGAGAAACAGTTATTCTACAGGGTGTCCCAAATTTGAGTAACGAACCAAACTTTTTTTTTTTTTAAATACAATGACCAACTTTTTATCTGATGTTTGAATTTTACGTCAAATTCTAGGCCTAACTGATGTAAAATGTCTGTATTGCAACAGCTTCCAGAAAGAAAATTTCCGAATTTTTAGCAAGTTTGAGGCCTCAGTATATTAAAATGCCAAGTAGACCAGATGAAATGGTTGAAGTGCAAAACAATATTTTCCAAATGAATTCATTTTGTCGTGTCTTTTATTTTAACGTTATTTGCATTTGAATTCGGAGTTGTCAATATCATAGATGTTTCGACAAATGTAGTAATGTCACTAGACATTTTAAATATTCCTAGAAATATATCTAAAGATGCAATGTTGCCTTAAGTTCGCTTACTAGGTAGGGTTGAAATAAACATGGTGCAAACAAATTTTATATTATAGGGAAACCTAAAAATTAGGGAAACCCTAGTAAAGTATTACCTAATGATATTTCTGTGCAAACGGGCACTAAATGGGGAGATTTTATTTGTAATATTAATTTTCTCTTTATCGACAATAGGTAAGACACTTGTCAAAATAACTAACTAAAAAAATTCGGCAGCTGAAAACGAGCTGTGACGATTTTCCAGTGTAAAGCACTTTAGTGAAATAGCCATAAATAAACTTGCTGTTCTTAATTAATAAATACACTAACCTCAAAAATAGGACTGTTAAAATTCAAACGCGTTTAAAAACCCATCAGACTTATTTTAAGCAGCTTTCCTAACTACGGGACATCTAAATAATTATTATTTATTTACTCTTTCAGTTAGAGATTAATAATTTCTTGTTGTGCGTATACCGAGTGATTTGCATTTTGGCATAATTTTCAGTTTAAGAATCTTCCAAAATAGGAGGTACCATAATCGTCAATATTGACACTGGGTACTGAAAATGTTAAACAGGCGGATATGAAAGTGTATTAAAATTCATAATATATGAGAGACCCATTAGTTGATGGTACTGCGGTGTGATTCTTTTACCAGTAAATCGGGAACATATGCATATTAAAGTGTCCTTTGTAATCAGGGTAAAAAGGATGGATGAATTAATTGCAAGCTCATAATAAAACAACAAGTCTGGCTTTGGTAAACTGAGTGAAAGATGACTCAGGGTCAAAAGTGGCGCCAAAGCAGTTAATGGAAATTATGTAAAAAAGGTTCCTCGGGGCAAATTAAGCTTAGAAAAACAATGGAATGTTCAACGAGTGTTTGATATCAAACGAGAACAAGGTAGTTATTGTTCGAGTTAAACACGAAATGCAATATTTTTGCCTCGTGTAAAACAAGCTGGTTTACAAAAGGTATCGTTTTCCAAAACCATTTAAGAGGTTGTAAGTTCATTTTTCAAGTCCTTTTGTCTCCGAGGAAACGACACGTCGTACGAATAATAAACGTTATTACCAAACACTTTGTTTATAATGTAACAAGAGTCCTAAAGTGTGGTCGCACCTTTTTGGCACCCACGTCGTTCTATAGAGCACCGTTTTAATGAAAACTTATGCTGTGTTCTTGAATTTTTCATGTAATGTGACTTTTCATTTTGGAAATAGGATGTTAAAGTAATGATTATCGTCAATGAATATTTGGTGTGTAATTTTCTGAAAATGCTCAATTATTGGGAATATGGCTAAATGAACATCTGGACTGGGCAGAACAAATTAGATTAACAGTAAATAAATTGAATTCTGCTAGTTATTGTATACGCGTTGTCGGTAAGTACATGTCTGAAATCTCTACATGTCAAAATGTGTTTGTATTCCAAAAAAGAACCATAAGATTAATGAAGAAGATGGGCTATTTGCAGAGCTGTAGGACAGTGTTTAGATCTTTAAGAGTTTTGACGGTATTTGGGATCTATACCTATATACGAATGTATTATGTTCTTCTTTAAAAATAGAACAAATTTGTTTCAGTTTCCTTATAACCAGGATTGTAGAACTAGAAACTTAAATGCAAATTACCCAAAACATCATCTAACCTTAACCGAAAAATGCCCTTATTACAGATGCGTAAAATTGTATAACGTACTACCTGAACGTATTAAAATGATAACATGCGACAAAATATTCAAAAAGGCGATTCAAAATTACCTAATAGAACTAGAGCCTTATAACTTAAAGGAATATTGTCAAAACCTGTAACCAAAATTGTAAATAACTTAAATAAAATAAGTCCACGGATTGTTTAATTATTGTGAAACATATGACGCTATTTCATTTATGTATAACTCATATTTGAAATAAAGAGTATTATTATTATTATTAAATACAACCTGCAATGGAAAACTGTGACGTGTATGACCGGCCTCAGAACCAAATAATTGATTAGTGATCAGATTGCTTTCTCGCACTAGAACAGAAAAGTGAAACTTTCTAAACTAAAATGTTTAGAAAAAACTAATGTAATGTGTCTCAAATTCTATGGTTTTCCTGGGTACCTCCAAAAGTAGCAAAGGTGCTCGATTTTTGTGAAAGGAACCTTCCACAGCTGCCCGCGTTTCTGAGATTTATCCATCAATTTTTTTTATATTTATCCAAATAACCGTGCAACGCGCAGTTAATCTTGGTTAGAGTCTTTTAAAGCCCTTTTTGTGCGTTAACAGTTTTTTGAAAATATTTCCCTGAGAAGACCCTTTAGGGCAAAAGCGCCCTAATGTAATCTGGTAAAGGGTGAAATTCTCTACAAATTTCCCTTTTTACACTTTTTCATTTTTTTCCAAATAGCCGAGTTACGCTTAGCGGAACTTAGAGGTTTCCCATTATTTTTTAAAAATTACCAAAAAAAAAAATTTCATGTTCAATCTTTTTATTCGTTTTATTCTAACCAGTTTTTCCAAGGTCACGTGATGTTTTTCCTGGTCTTGCTTTTTCCACTTTTTTTTACTTTTCTTATCTGTCAAAGTCTCATGACACACGCACACACAATTTCGCCATTTTGACCGTTTTTTGGTAAAGTGTCACGTGACTTTTTTTCATTATTACCCAACCATTTTTCACATGTTTTCTAGATCACGTGACACGTTTTGACAAAAATACGTTTTATAAAACTTTTTATACACTCTTTCATTCAATCATGAATAACTGTCTTATTTGACCCATAACGTTTTGCCGCTAAATGGCGTCAAAGTTGACCGTCAATGTTTTCTGTTCAATTTTCATGCACTGTTTGGTTTGAACCTAAATAACTTCCTTATTTGACTGACATGGTAAGGACTTTAATATGTCGATGGATAGCTAATAAAATGGGCTTTGTAAAAATATGACAACTTTCGTTAATTGGTTTGACGGTTTGGCCGCTAGAGGACGTCAAAATTGATGATTTTCTTCACTTTTTTGATGCAGCTAATGAAATGGGCTTTCCAACGATATATCAACACTGGTTGGTTGGTTTATTAGCTGATGAAAAATGTTAAAGTTGATGAATTTAGTTTCCACTCTTTTAGTGCGGTGTTTCACACAGGCCCACACTATATAAACTTTTGTACGTCAATACAGCCAATGAAAGATATGACAACAATGGTTGGTAGGTTAAATCGTTTGGCCGCTAGAGAGCTTCAAACTGAACCAATTTTTCTCTCAACCTTGAGAGTCTAACCAACTTAAAACAGTTTTCAAACTTCTATTTTAAAGGTTCTGAATCCACTAATGCCATTTTGCTACTTTTGGTGTTTCTGACCTGCAAAACCGTTTGAGAACCTCTTGTAATACTTTTAAGACTCAGAAGACAGTTTGAAAGGCACTGGTGACATTTTGGTGTTTCTGAGCTGCAAAAAAAAACTTGAAAAGTATATTTGGTTCATATCTTAATAACGATGTGTTACAGAAAAAAACGGATTAGATATTTGGATTCTACGTTAAATTTTCAATGGGCAACCAGTTCTTATGCGTCGCTAATAATAAAGAAAATACGAGGGGGTTCCAAATTGTCACACGGGAGCAGCTGTGGAAGGTACGACTGCTCCATCGTTCCTTTCACAAAAATCGATTAAAGATTTTCGAAAACCTTTGCTAGTTTTAGAGATAACCCCGTAAAACCATAGAATTTGAGACATCCTGTACATACATGCATGATGGCCAACTAAGAATTATATACTGTATCTGGGACAGTGAACTGTAAACGCATTTATCACTAAAACGACCAAAAAAATGTGTAAAAAAATTATCGAATTCAACTTTTTAAACTACTCCTAAATTAAAAAATAAAACTAAACTTGGGAACTGTCAAATTACGTCATCGTGACGTCAAAAGGGCTCTGCTCGCTCCATGGAGCTTAAAAACGAATCCCGCCAATAATAACTTAATAACATATTTACAGAAAAACAAGTATTAGCCAACTACTTGTCTACTAAGTCATTGGGACACCCTGTACACATTAATACTGTTACTTCAACAAGTCGAATCCAAACAAATCGCCCTGATCCCACTTCTCGTTACTTTAAAAACACTATCTCAAGGAGAAAAAAAACAAAATACATGTTCGAGGAACCTTCGGAGCATGTTACGAGCACCCGGCCACCCAAATTGACCCATCAATGCTCACGCTATTTTTGGGCAGATGGATCTTTAGAGATAATTGGTGGCAGGGTTATTGCACAACCATTTAATTACCATGAAAAATGTGTGACCGTAAAAAAGTGTGGCGCCAACGTGGACTTCTTGTACAGATAACAAAACTAGAATTATAAATATGCATTTATTATTATGGTACATGCAAAGTCTAACGGAAAAATTGGTATGATTGATTTCTATATTGAAAATCAATGTAAATTAGAATGACGTAACTGTTCAAAAAATATGCATTTTTGTCAATGTGTAGAAAAAAGAGAATACACAGTTTGACAGAAACCTTTAAATAATCAGTGAATTGAACAACCGTCAACCAATTCAATTTGATTTTATTTCATTTTCCATATTATAGGTTACAAACGTACAAGCATTAAAAGGTCAGTAACAATAATAATTATTATAAACTAATCATTGCAGACAGATTGGAGGATTTTAAGTACCGTTTAATCAATATTTATTTTACTGATTGCCACAATAACATTTACTGTCCTCTTCATAATTGCGGACTTATTTAAACAAAATACGGACATGTCGTTGGTTCTTCCGCGTTACCTCGAATTATAATTAGTGTAAATAACCAATGACGGCTTAATTATGTGGCACTTATTGAGAGAATTTTATTAGAGTTACACCAGTGTAACAAAATAGGTTTTTTTTTAAATAAAATATGTTATAAATTGAAACGTTTATTATCAAACAAACAGATACTTTTCCCTTATATTCGGAGTACTACACACTTAAGCCGGCTTATCTTTGTTATGACGGTGACATTTAATTTACAATGTGTTAAATGAAATCTTCACTCACGTTAAGCCGGTTTAAAGTTAAGCCTGTTTAAGCTGGAAGTGTACGGGTCGAATATCATGGGAATGATGGATAACTAACTGAAGACACTGGCAAACATTATATGGTCCGTCACCTGATTGTTATAAAAATTTGTCGACAAATCGGTGGTTTAAGTAATTCGCAAAATTATCGGAAATTAATTTATTCACCATAAAAAAATTAATTAGTTTACTTAAGCAGTTGTTAATGTCAGACAGACTTATTGAGAAGTTAAGTAACATGATAAAATATAGCGATATGTTGCTGATTTAGTGTATTTTAGTTTATGATATTGAGACATATTTTATTTAGCACTTTTCCTAAACTATGAAAAGTATGGATGAGTATCATAAAATTATTTATCATTACTAAAGTTGTTTAAGCGGGTTTCATCTCATTACATGTTTAAGTTCCTGGAAAAAAGCATTATCTTCACAGTATTTTCAAGTCTTTGAAGTCGTTTTCATTAGGATAGGATTTGTTCATTCCTAAGACCTATGATAAGTCTTGCTGCAGATTAAGCTCTTCCAAGTCTATCTACAAAGTTAAAGCTTATCGTTATCTTCAGAAAAACTTTGTATCTTTTTTACTTTTCAGGTTTATTTTTCAAGACAAACATTTAAATAGTTACACATATAATATCTTCAACGACATCTTCTGCAAATTGTTTGGCAGCTCTCCAAAAAAAAACATTTTTAACGAGGATCATTTAGTACTTAGAAATATCTCCAGAATCTTTTTCAACCGTTCTCCTGTTTTTTCTTGTATATAATCTACCGATTTTAATAACATTATATGGTTTGCAAAACATTTTATATACTGCAAATTCCCCAATCCACATATTTTATTTTGTAATGTTTTTTGCAGGTTATTGAATAGGAAATTTAATGAGGATTTTAAAAATGAGCTTAAAACCGTCATTTTCTCACTCCAAGTGGGTCTTACCAACGACTTTGTTCTTGAGTGTTCTTTCAAAATGTGTTTCCGGTAGTTCAAACTGTGACACCTCTTTTCTCCCTGATTGTACAAAATTTTGTATTAATTTTTTCAGGTTATTGAATAGGAAATTTAATGAAGCTTCCAAAAATGTGCTTAAAACAGTCATTTTCTCACTCCAAGTTGGTTTTACCAACAATTTTGTTCTTGACTGTTCTTTCAAATTGTGTTTCTGGTAGTTCAAATTTTGACATCGCTTTTCTCCCTGACTATACGAAATTTTGAATTGTTTTTTCAGGTTATAGATTAGGAAATTTAATGAGGATTCTAAAAATGTGCTTAAAATAGTCATTTTATCACTCCAAGTGGATTTTACCAAAGATTTTGTCTTTTACTCTCCTTTCAAACTGTGCTTCTGGCAGTTCAAACTGTCTTCCAAAGTGACTTCTCATCTCTGTCTTTCCAAATCTTGGCTAGTCGACTCATTGCACTTTTAGTTAGTCCTATTTTCTTTCGGATGTCACTTTCACGTGAACCCGGGTCACTAATATATGAGCTCAGGTACATGATATACTCAACAATTTGAAATCTTTGTAGAGCCTCTGTCAATTGCAAAGTGTTGGAACGATCAACTATCAGGATTTTGGTTTCCTCCGCGTTTATCACCAAGCCACAGTTATTGCTTTCTCTCTCCACTCGGTTTAGGAGATCCAACATTTCTTCTTATGACGCAGCTATTAGTGTTGTATCTTCTGCATATCTCAGATTTGTAATCTTTTTACCCGCAATTGATATTCCTTCTTGTCAATCATCCAATACCTTCCTCATTATGTATTCTCTTTGTTAAAAATTCCTGACGAACGCCCCTGCAGGTTTTGAATGGGAGCAAGTGCTGGTTCTCTATTCTGATCATGACCATACTGTTGTCGAAAAGGTTTCTTATGAGTGCAATTAGATGTTCAGGCACTCCCATCTCTCGAAGAACTCTCCATAGCATCTTCCAGTTAACACAGTCAAAGGCGTTTTGGTATTCCAAAAAGCAGATGATGATTTCTCTACGAGTTGTCGTAGAGTTAAGCATCTGTTCTCTGGTACAAACCCTGCCTGTTCCTGGAGATTCTGTCGATCCAAAAATTTCCCTAAACGTCGCTTTATAATACGAAATAGAATCTTTCTCGTCAGTGATATCAAAGAAATGTACGGTAGTTGCTACACTTTGTGGTTGCGCTCTTTTTATGAAATGGAATGAATATAGAGGTAGGCCAGAGACCATGCTTCCATATTAAATTACATAGATAGGTTAAGATTTTAATGCCCTGTTGATCAAAATTCTGTAATAGTTCTCCCAGTATATTGTCACAGCCTGGTAATTTTCCTCTTTTCTGATTTGTTATTGCTTCTTCTACCTCTGCGCGCATGATGTCAGGTTCGTGCCTTATTTCATTTCAGAACTCTATCGTCTCCAACTATGGTCTGTTGTTCCTTGAACAGATCTGTGCAATTAGATCTTTAGTTTCATTTTGGTGCGAGTGTGATGTCTTGACATATGTTGAATATGTACTTATCTTTGTCTTTACGACATTTCTTCTGGATATCTTTAGATAGGAATCTCTAAGCCGTTTCATCGAGAGGGTCTTTTTTCAGTTGTTTCCTCTGTTCCACAACTTGCCATGTTGCAAGCCATGTCTCCTCACTCACCCATGGTTTGCAATCCTTCACATTTTCTGGTTGGCAACATTGACTAGCAGTTTTCAGAAGACCCTTCCTAAGACATATCCATCGTTGCATTATATGTTTGCTAATACTGGTATAATACTGTCCCTGGAAGTGTCTAAAAATCTTCCCTGAAAGACCTACTATATACATCATTAAAAGCCTTTTTTCGTGGAATGGACTCAACACCTCATCAATTTATTCAATACTCTGAGTGTTCGTACTGAAAATCCACCCTAAACTCATTGTAATTCAATTTTGCAAAACAATTAATAAAAATAAATGGACTATTGTTTTAAAAGTTACGAAATATGAAATTCATATACTACGCGCGGGGGTGTATACCCAGACACATAATTTACGTTCCAGTCGTCTATTCAGTAGCAGAAACTCCTTAAAACTGGCCATTAAAGCTGATTTTATAATGCCGCGTTTATGTAACATATATCTTTATGTGTTTGTTAAGCATTAAATTAGCAAAAATTACTGCCAGATTCCACATGGGAGGTTTCTCGTCGCTAAAAGTCAACAGCGACGTTATTAATTGCTGCGAAATAATTTACTGAATAGTAATTTTACTCTTTATTTAACGACAGATCGTTAATCAACTATTCAATAAGGATATCTTGCACCTCTCATCGTCGAATTATTGAAATTCTATTAAATAAACGTCGTGAACAGAATAACAGGTTCCGCAATTAAGACACTGACTTCTCAATTTTTGAGAGAAACCTTTAATGTAGTTAATGACTATAAAGTGTGTATGGGGCATCTCAAGCGGCACTCGTATTTGTTTAATACTGTGCGAGATTTTCGAATTAAAAGGCGTTACGAAACATGACGAAACGAATCCGGTCATCATTAATTAAAATTTTCCTTCGTAACATCCTCAAACGTCTAGAAAAACCACAATTAACACGGGGAGACACGAATTCATACAAGGTCTCGTGGATTCTCGTCGCGTTCCATCAATTATAAAATTGTCGATGCAGTCCCAGAATTAATTTCGAATGTTAATCGTTGTGTTCGAAGACAAATTAGGTGTCAAGTGTGAATTTTAATTAGACTGTGTGTCGTATTTTTTGTGTTGATTTGGTCACAAAAAATAAAACAAAAGCAAGGCTCATAGATGCTATCGAGGAATGTTGTATGCACAAGGGCGACTTACCAAGTTATTTTTTTATTAATGTAATGAAGGAAATTTGTTTCTTTCCTGGCTTAATAAGTTAATAAGAGCTCACTAATCTATGCAACAAAAAAAAAATAAGAATATCACAAATACGAAAGATACTCAGCACTAGAAAATAGTTTTATTACTTCACCAGGGCTACAACCACGAAAAGTTTTTTCTCCTTATGCACCCTTTGTCTTGCAGAGGAGAAAAACACAAAAAAGCGTCTTAACCTTACAGTTTTGACCAGATGTCATCGTAAAAGATCAAATGATGATGAATGAACTGTTGGTTTCCAAACGGAACACCCTGTCCATTATTACATCTTTGAATCCTCCTAACGATTATAAGAGTTATTACAGCATTAATAGCTATTGTAGAAATTTAAAGATTTTGGCAGTGAATGTACACTTGTGTTCATAAAAAAGTTGGGCACTCTTTGTACACTGTAAACCTGTTTATGATGCTACTAATTTCAAAATAAAGTGGTACAAGCGTACTTTTTCTAAAGCATTTTAAGGTAGGCAATAATTTAGTAGACTAATAAGCTGTGGCATTTGGCATCTTACAGCAAAATCTGGTTTAGAAGGATTAGTATTACTGACAATATCTGACTTTTGCTGATTACTAACCATTTATTACTGATAATGTTAGGAAGACATCTAAAGACAAATTCATAGACCGATTTACACTACTAAACGTCTAAAACGCGTGCCTTACGGATTTACGAACACAACTGTACGTACGATTTTCGGAATTCGTGAACGATTCCACAAATGGGAGGTACCTCAGAGGTAAAAATAATAATGTAGCAAAATTACCAAGGCAAAAAGAAATTGAGCATTAGAGAGATTATTATATCTAGTAATTTCTAATGTAACTCTTTGTATAGATTGTCTCAAATTCGATGGTTTTACGAGGTATTTCCAAAACTAGCAAAATAGATGCGGTTTTCGCAAACCTGTGCTCGATTTGTGTGAAAAGAACGCTGGTGCAGTCGTACCTTCCACAGCTGCCCTCGTTTCTGAGATACAGCGTGATTTTGAAAATATGACAATATTGGAACCCCCATTATATCATCTTCTTCTTCTTTCAGCAGCCGTTTTGCATCCACTCTTGGACATAGGCCTCCCCTTGCTGCTTCCATTCGGATCGGTTCATTGCCATCTGGTGCCATTTTCTTTCCGCTATTTCTTTGATATTGGCGATCCATCGTTTCTGTGGACACCAGCACTTCTTTTATGTTGCCTTCGTGCTTGTCCAGTTTTATCAAGTGATTTCAGCACTCTCATATTTTCTATTACGGACCCTATCATGCTGTTGTTGTAATCCCTTATGTCTCTCCTTATACTCCTTTTAACTTGTATGTTAAGTTCTCTATAGTTAGGGTCACTTCTATGTGTGTTTCTTCTTATGTTTCTGGTTTCTTTTCTAATCTTACTGCATTTTAGTTTTTCCCCCGAACAGATCTGTTTTGTCGCTGTCTGCATGCTGTTTCTTATTTTTTGTTCCAATTCATCCAGGTTCATTTCGATCATCTGGGCAATAGAAGGGAGTTTGCTTTTAATGTTCCTTTGATAGGTGTCGACATTTTGTTGAAGCTCCAGAATTGTTGGAAATCTTTTTTGATGGATTAGTTTCTTCCTTTTCGTTCCAAGGTTAATTTTGATTTTTGCCCTTATCAGTCTATGGTCACTACCTGTATTAAATCTATTTAATGCTGAAACATCGGTTATTATGTACCTTTTATTCGTTATTATAAAGTCAATTTTGTTTTTTGTTTTTGAGTCTGAGCTTCTCCATGTCCATCTTCGGTTAGCTGGCTTTTTGAAAAAAGAGTTCATGCAGAAAAGGTTCTTTGTTTGGAATTAGTTAATTAAATAATAAGGAATTTTTTCTGTGTATATTTTCCCTGTTTTAGAGAAGCAGAAAAGAAAATTTAAAGTATCCATCTAATCTGGTTATCAACATTGAACTAAACCTACTTTTTTTAAATGGCACACATTGCAGATTTTGAAAAAAAAAACCTTTTAATGAATGTATAACACAATTAGAGAAAAATTAAAGATCAATCACTAATTTGTGCAATCGAGTTCAACATGATGACGGCTGAACAAATGAATAAACGTTTTATGACATGTTTTTCGGTGTCAAGGTTTTTGTATTATTTGGATGAAATAAATTATAACAATTTCCAGGATGTTTTAGGAGACTCTCGAAGGTTTTAGAATGTTTCAGGGACTCTAGAAGTTTTGGCAAACAATAGAAACTTCTTTCTGGAAGGTTTTCAAACGTTGCCAAAGGCTCTAGAACGTTGTGGCTAGTCCTAGAAGCTTCATCAAAGATCTGGAAGGTTATGAAATGTTGCCAAAAGCTCTAGAATGTTCTGATTAGTTCTAGAAGCTTCTGCTAAGCTCTGGAAGGTTTGGGAACGATGTCAGAACGTTCTGACTAGTTCTAAAAGCTTTATCAAAGATGAAATGTTGCATAAGGCTGCAGAACGTTCTGACAAATTTTTAGAACCTTCTACAAAGAACTGGAAAACTTTGGAACTTTGCAAAAAAGTGTAGAACGTTCTGGCAAGCTATAGAAGCTTCTTCAAAGATCTGAAAGGTTTTGGAACTTTGCAAAAGGCTTTAGAACGTTCTAACTAGTTCTACACCATTTACACATGAAGTTTAAAAAGCGTCAGTTGAATTGTAGAAACCATAAAATAGATTTCAGAAATATTACTTGTATTTAAGAAAATATCAGTTGGATTTCTGACACGGTCATTTGTAATTTGGAAAATTAAAGTTGCAATTCAGAAATTTTCATATTAACATTTATGGTGAAAGGTAATTGTGCTGTCATGTTTACAAAATATGCCAGTTGGAATGTACATTTTGTATTCATTAATGACTTTCTCACAAATCACAAAGTTATTTTTGTTGACGCTTTGTAACTCGTAATTGTTAATATAGAACAATATATTTTATATAAATTAATACTCCGGATGGGAGGGTTTTTTGCTCTAAGTGATAGTAAAAAATGGATTAACAACCACACAGAAACATAACAAAATTCTGAAATTAAAATAACTATTCTAAAATCCAACAGACCTTTCTCTCCTGAAATACTAAAAAGTTTTACAACTGACATTTTCTAAACTAACATGTGTAGCGGAAACCGCATCGTTCTATCTTTACTAGTTTTGGAGATATCCCGTAAAACCATCGAATTTGAGACATGCCAGTTATCGAGCTATCGTAGAACAATTCTTAAAAATTATAACTTTTGAGTAGATATAAGCATTATTCCATTTCAGCACATGCACAAAGTATCATAATAATAACTGAACATTAGGAAAACAGTGACGTAAAACCTTTATAACTACAATTGAACAAATTATAACTCAGGATTAAAATATATTGATATTTCAGTAAATAATGTTTTACAAAAGTTGTTTTTTTTTTTGTCGAGGTTATAAGTTATTAAGATTTGTGTGCTTTTATGTCATCGAACCAATTTTTTGACTGAAAAATATACGTTGAACACCTTTCAACGTATATTTTCTTTAAGATACAGTAATAGCATTAAAGACTAACCTGATGCTTCAACTATTTGATCATCTTTTCCTCAATAATAGTAATTCAATACTCAACAAAATAGTAAAAAAACTAAAATAACATTTTAATAAATTTCCATTCAAAGAACACAAATCACCACCGTGTTATAAAAAGAAGTATGAAGGTAACTGTTTCGCCACAAAAAGATATCAAGTTACTATTCTTGATCGGTTTAAGATGATACGCTACTGGCAGCCTGGAGGCGTGTAGAAACAATACGGCATCAAGATAAGAACGTTTATTGTAAGAAAAAAGGTAGTGTGCGCCTGACAGGGAATAAGATATCTGGCTGATAGGCATCATTATCTGGGGTGGCATATACGGACCGAACTACTGAACCTGTCACGTGACGTTTAAATCTACCGGGTACATCTTCATTTCGACCAGGGCAACGAATAGCTCTGTGAGGAAAGTCGGTGACCATATAACTTTGAAAGTTTCCTTTGTTTTAACTAAAACAGTGACAAATATACGGAAAATCAAATTAAAGTATGATGACGTCAATGTCCAAGAAATTGGCATTGTTGCCATAGGGGAGAACATTTGGCAACTTGGCAAGTTAGTTCAGCAACTCGATGAAAGATCAGTAGTAGGTAGTTTATTATTTCTATGCAGAGCGGCATCTTCACGGTATGGAAATTTTAAAGAAACCCATTCAGAAATCAATTTTAAGGCTCTTTCAAACCAATGAAAAAAGGATTTGGTGCTTCCAGAAAAACGATAGTGAGATGGTTGCTCATATTGTTCCAAAGTTCGGTACACGTTTTTGACACACAATATTCTTTTACCCGTGGCGCCATCATGTGTTATGCATCAAATATTTTTGGACAAAAAAATGATAATCCACTGACTCCTATTAAAATCAAATTTCTTTTTAAATTCTGTCTATCAAAATGACAGTGACTTTTTACGTTAAGTCTTCTACCCTGACTGAAAATTTGTCAGTAAATTTATCTCACGTCCTGTATACTTATAATACAGGGTGATCCAATTGCTAAAGATTGTTAAATCGTTCGGTTAAACAAAAGTTGTCCAATTTCATACTGTTAAAAAAAACGTAATGTTAGTAAAAATAATATCTTGCATTTTATTTGGTTTTTGCAACTTGTACTACTTGAACTTAAATTAAAACCAACAGCTCTTTCAGTTACTGAGATAGTGACTAACCTCAATTTTTTAAATACGAAAACGTATTCGAGCTGTACACTGCGTTCTTCCATAAATCAGTATTCTTTCAAAATTTCTGGACAATAAACCAGCTCCATCATTCCAACATACACTTCCACTCTTCTTTTCTGACGCTTAAGAGACTCTACTATCTTCTGGTTCTCTAACCAATGTTTGGCTTTAAAATCCATCAGTCAGTCTTCTTTCAAAATTTCTGGGTATTAATCCAGCTCAATCATTCCAACACATTCTTCCTTTCTGTTTTAGGAAAAATGTATGCTCTTTTAAAATATTTTAAATTAAAATCTATCAGTCAGTTTTTTTTCACAATTTCTGGGCAATAAGCCAGCTCAAACATTTCTACGCATTCTTCCACTCTTCTTTCCTGACGCTAAAGAGACTTATTCATCGTTAAAATATGTTTTGCTTGTAAAATCAAAATCAATGAATCTTTGTTCCAAATATCTGGACAATACACAAAGCCAGCTCAATCATTCCTTCATATTCTTTAACTCTTCTTTACTGATGCTGAAGAGACTATTCATCTTTAAAATATGTTTGGCTTGTAAAATGAATTAGTGAGTCCTATTTCAAAATTTCTGGGCAATAAGCCAGCTCAATCATTCCACTCTTTTTTGTGACACTGAAGAAACTCTCTTTTTAAATAGAAGAAATGAAAAGAAACCCTATTCTTTTTTAAAATATGATTGTTGGGTTGTAAAATCAATCAGTCAGTCTTCTTTCTAAATTTCTTGGCAATAAACCAACTTAATCAATTTGACACATTCTTTTACACTTCTTTTCTGACGCTGTTGGATGGCTTTTGTAATCAATGAAAAAATTTCGTTTTCTCATGTATACTCGTAGGTCGTTTAGATTCCATACATTTTACCTATGTTTTAAGTATTATTTTTTTATTACTAAAACAGTCCAATTTTGCAATGTTTTACAACGGCGCACTCTTTACATTTTTATCACAATTTGACCATTTTCAGTACAAAACAATTATGCTTTTAAAGTGAAGTAGAATATTCTCTCAATGGAGTTGAATATTATAACATTGTTTGGTTCGATATTTGTCAAAAATTAACTTAATTAATTGTTTTCCTGGAAAAACAGTAAAGTTTGACAACGTTACCCTACTACTCTATGCTACTTTGCCATGCAAATCTTTTTTGCAACTTTTTTTCGCAAAATTAGCGTTTTTCAGGGTAAAACGTCCAACAAATGTTTACCAAAGTACGTCTCAATATACACCTTTTTTTTCATTATGAAACTCAACAAATAAACATTGAGAGAGTGATTATTTTGTCGTATTTAGTTATTTGAAGAGTTACGTCTAAAATAGTCAAGACTCGAGGTTTAAATTTTGACACCGCTTTTCATCCTGGCTCTACCAAATTTTGTAGCGTCTTTACAGGTTATTTGATAGGAAATTTAATAAGGATTATAAAAATGTGCTTAAAACAGTCATTTTCTCACTGCAAGTGGGTTTTACAATCGATTTTGTCCCTGACTGCCCTTTCAAACTATGTTTCTGGCCGTTTAAACTTTGACACCGTTTTTCTCCCTGACTGTACCAAATTTTGTTTTGTTTTTTCATGTTATTGGATAAGAAATTTAATGAGGATTCCAACAATGTGCTTAAAACAGTCAATTTCTCACTCCAAGTGGGTTTGACAAGCAATTTTGTCTCTGACTGTCAAACTGTGCTCAAAAGATGCAAAAATCAGGGTTTAGTAAAGTTTTCTTGCAGTATTCGAAACACAACGTGTTTTTCAGATTTATTACAGTAATTTTTACAGTGGTCACGTGACTGCCTAGCTAAATTATCCTGCAAAAACCACGTGATATCTGTCACTAATGTCAAAATTTTGCCTAGAATTTGCAAGAATTACAGTTTAACACAGTTTTCTTACAGTTTCCGAAAAAAGGCATGTTTCTGAGATTTATGACAGTTATTTTGACAATTGTCAGTTTGTCAATGTAAATTACAAATTATTTAAATAATAATATCTATGTTAGTAATACATAATTAGCGTCATTTTTTTAATTTCAAAAACGTATTATTTGTCCTAATTTACACATGAGGTAATCAAGAAAAGTGACAAAAAGCTGAAAATGTTATTTTTTTGTAAGAAAGCATCATTAGTAAAAATTAATAAAACATTTCAAAAGCTGTTAAGGTGGGAAGTGTCAAATTCAGACTACACTGTATTTAATACTGCATAACTTGGTTATTTGAGATTTTCACTATAGACACTGTCAAAAGAGGATTTTAAAATGGTAACTAATTTTGATAACAGTGTCTAAGGATGTTAACTTGTCATAGATTTAATAGATTTTGTCTATATTAACCAAACTTGTAAATTTTACAGTTTACGAGGTGGCAATTTCAGTATAAAGGTGGAGAGAGTTTATGAAAAATTAGTGTAGAGAGTACTCATGGTACGCCATTTAAAAAAAATCTAATTTAAAACAAGTGAAATTCTTATCAATAAGTAGTAGATTTATAAGAAAAATTAAAAAATTATTTGTCCAAACTAAAATAAATCGAACTGTTTTATTTTGTTCTTAAATTCCATAAATACACGTAGAAGTGATATTGAGGGCGTGTATTTTCACCTTCAATCCAATTAATTAAATTGGAAAGGATAATATACAACTCATCTTGATCAAGCGTATTCTCGACAAAACAGTACGAATTTTTAATTTGTGTATATTAAAGCCAAACTCGTTTACCTTCATTTTCCTTCTATTGCATTATAATACGGTATGGTGTAATTGTTTTTTTAATTAGCCATCACTTAAATTAACACCCACGAGTGCAAAATAAAATTGGAGGGTACCAAAAAAAAAAAAGTTAAATACTCGTCTGTACTAATGGAATCAATAAATTGATGACAGAGACAAATATCGGTATTAAGGTTAAGTATGTACGCTACATTAACATTATATTAACGTTAAAGAATTTCAGATTTTAAAGTGGAAACCGGCAAATATTTCTTAGAAAACATTTATCGTAATTTAATACTTATAGTAGGTAATCGAACCAGTTATTGAACTATAAAAACGAACTTAAAGCGTTGGAGTGTTTAAGTTCAAATTAGAGAAGGTAATTTTCAGTTCCCAGTCTTGGACAATAATTATGTTTTTCATATACAAGCGTTAATTTTCACGTCATAACAATTATTGCTGGAAAGCGATTAACGCGTTTAACAACGAAAATCAATTAGATATACCTCTTGACTCCATTAGTTTAAGACGTTTCATATGGGTGTGTCACGTTTCTTGTGTTGAAGAAAAGCAGTGAAATCGGAATGTGTCAGGTCTGTTATTTTTAAATTTAACAATAAAAATTTTTGGCTTTTGTTTCCTAAATGTGGTTGAATTCCAGCTTCTTTGATGTTGATCACACCCGGTCTTTTGAAATTCAATCTGTGGAAATATTTTTGGATACATATCCGAGATTAGTTAACTCTAAATGTCCAAAATTAAAGCAAAATCTGTCAATGATTGACGGCTATTTTTGTGTGGGCCATGACGATGACAATGGCCCTCGTAACAATAATGTTGTTTAAAATGCCGACACGATAGACACGTGGGGTCGGAATGTGTTGAATTGAAAAAGAAAACACCTTTGAATAATTCGTCACCTAATAATTTCGGTCTTAGTTGCAGTTGTTAGCATAACCAATCAGAAAAACAGCCTAAAGATGTCATTTAAAAATGTAGGCTCGCGCCTACCGGGGAGGTATTTTAATTTGTTTATGTAATTGCTAACGATGCTAATGACGTTGGCCTCGTTATGCGTAATTCGTTTCGGGGGACCCTCCTCTGTCTCCTAATTCAAAACGCAAACACTCGACAATTTATTTGAATACCAACTAAACAAAAAGCCAAGAGACGTCGTTTGCTGTGCATAAGTGGACCTTTTGAATGAGACGTTTAAGGATGTTCATTTCAGTTTAACCAGGTAAGGCTATACAAAAAATCAAACTAAATTAAGATACCGTCATTTCAAATTAAAAAAAACATTACTTGAATAAAAGTGGAGTACAATTATTATTAGTTGATGCGTTGCTAAGAATGAGCTTAAAGAACACAGCTATATCCAATAATACAGAGCGTGTCCCAAATTGGTTCCCTTTAGAAACTAAATAATACCATCATCAAGTACATTATTCAAAAGATTTTTTAAGCGCTTTCAAAAAAATGCAAAAATTCAAGATGGCGGCCATAAGAATTTACAAAGTTATCATCCATATCTCGGAAACCAATGACAATAGATTTTTTCTAATTACGTCATCGTGTTCTACGTAAAAAAGTGCCTTAATAATGTCTTAGTTTCAAAACTCTCTTTGGCTTTGTTAAATAGCTGTGAGCAATTGTTTAAAATGCAGCCTATGACGTTTTCCCAATTTTCCGAAAAACGGAGAAAGATAATTTAATTTGGAAACCGGAAATAAGTTTCACATAAAGTTCTCTAAAACTTTCCCCATTTAAAACCGACTCTGTAGCTCTTACGGTTACCGAGATCCCTATACATGTAGAACCAATTTGGGACACACTGTATATGGATATCCACTGAATAACTATAATTATTGCGTCCATAGTACAGGGTGGCCAACTAAAAATGCGGGGTACTGTATCTGGGAAACCAAAAGTAATGCATGTTTTAAAAAAATATGTATTAAGTAATATGGCCATTAAGAATACATTTAAAATATTTTCGTAATTCCAGCGTTGCCGCATTTACATGAAATCAGTGGCAACAACGGATTTCTGTTTAACAACCCTAGTAACTGATGCTATTTCTTGATTCTGTTGACTAACCTAAGGAGTTTTTGCTTTAATCAGTTTTTCTCTAAGTATTGTCGTTTTCGAGATATTTACCATTAAACATTGTAATTTTCACTATTTAGAAGGCTGTAGCAGGCGAACGGTTGAAGATAGAGCAAAACGGTTTTCATGTTCCTATCTTACTTTTTTGAGATCTACTTTTTGCTAGTATTTTCAATATTTTTAAAAAAAAATAAATTTTAAATATTTATTTGCTATTTTGAAAATTTTTAAAATATTTTTATAAGATAGATCTCAAAAAAGTAAGATAGGAACATGAAAACAGTTTTGCTCTATCTTCAACTCGTCTGTATCGCCATTGTTTCTAAAGGTAGGATACTCATATTTGGTGTGAACGTTCTACAGGGACGACAAAAAAAATTTATCTAAATAAACTTGAATTAGATGCTACAGGGCGTTGAATTTTTTAAAACATACTTTGACTAATTCAACTTAAGAAATCTCGACTTTTTTAAATGGAACACCCTGTGCATTATTTTATCATCACTATTTGGTCGTCTAAAAATCCAATATGGCGCCTATAAGAAAAAAGAAAGTTCATGATGACTGCCAAAAAACGAAACGTCGGGCGGCAAATATGAATCCATCATCGAATAGCTGGGAAAAAGTGGCAATGAAAAGAAGCTTTTAGTTTTGGGATATCTCTTCAAATAAGGTTAGAAATAAATAAAAACCAAAAAACTAATTTTCAGTTTTTTTCGGATATTTTTAGAAGTACTTGCGCAACTTAGCCCCAATTTAAACTTTCTCGTATCTCTTATAGTTTCCGAAATCCCAATGGTGAGGATCGAATTTGAATTACCCTGTATAGCTGCAATGTTTGATATGTCCACGAAACGTTCATTATTGTTTGTTCTGTCAAACTGAGCGCAAAAATCGCATTCAAAACATTTACCGATTTATTACATTGTTACGTCATCCCATTTTACTTTGATTTTCACCATACTGCCAGTTCTACGTATAGTTTATTAAACCCAAAGTCGGTTGTCTTGATTGACATAACTAAAACAACATTGCCATAATAACTAAAGGTTAAATATCAATTATGTCCGCATCACATTCAGGGTAAAGCTTAAATTAAGTTGACGCTTTCATCGCAAAATCCACGTATAATATAAATTGACATCCTATTCTTGGCCCATAACGCGGATATGGCAGCTATTAGTTTCCAAAGACTTTATATATTGCCTAGATCCACTTTACTGCTAAAAGCTTGTTTTGCTGCAACGAAAACTCAATTACTGGAAAACTTTCCGATAAAACTGATTTTGCTTCGTGGCAGCCAATTTTGTTTTTAAGCCTTACAAGTTTTGACGTCATAGATGTGAGGTTTGACATTGTTATAACCTAGTACGGTTGACTTATTAGTCTTTATCAAGGCTCGATTGCACCGTTACCCTAAATGTTGATTAAACATTTAGAGTTGGGTAGTGGCATGCAAATGCCATAGAGCTAATCAGTGATTAGATTTTAAACGTTGTTTAGAGGAATGGAGCAAACGGCAACAAGTGTCACAATTATGAGGCGTTGGCCTAGAGCAGAGGACAAAACTAGTGAAAACCAAGAAAAGTACAATTGAGTTATTATTGAGATTAAACAGCAACATGTTCTGTGTAAGTTTACTAGTACAGAAGACCTTTAGATTCACTCCTTCCTACCTAACTTTTAACACACTTACTTCGAAAAAATCAATGTAAAACTTCCCTATCTATTAATGAGACAATTTTGGTAAGTAAAGACCGGAAAGGTTAGTCCCACAATATTAGCCGTTTATAGTATTGAGCTAAGTAAATACAATATCAAATACATAAGCATTTGCTCTTAACTGCAAAATTACAGAAAGTTAGATTCAGACAACAGTGACACAAATCGAATTCTGTCAAAGCCTAGGAACAAGAAAAGCATTGTGTGCAATTAATCTGTCACAAAATGACTATAATGAACGCAAAATGTATATAGGGTTACATATTGATGCTTCCTTCTTTAAGCAAATTTCAACTTTATCTGAAGTTTTTGTATCTAAGACACTGGACACACATCTGAATATTCCGTCTACGCGTGTGGTTCGACAAATCGGAAATCGCATGGTCGATTATACGTTTTAACACGAAACTTGCGCAGTGTCAGTGTAATAGCAAATGTTTTTGAGTCAAAAGTCTACCCTAATTATTGTAGCTGTAATTAGCATACAATCCCACCCAGCCTCTAAATGGTGTAATAGTCTCTACACGGTTAGTGTTAGTATGTTAATTAACTTTTGGTTCTTGTGGTCTATTTGTTGATATCAATTTCATGATTTATTGATTAGTTTGCCGTTCCCACAGAGCTTATCACAAGAAAAAGATCTTCTTCTTCTTCGTCTGACTAGGATTGCTCCTGTTTGTCTGCCTCTCAGTTTCTGTTGTTATTGTTGTCAGTAGGTTGTCCGTCCATCTTTTCTTTGGTCTTTCTGTTGGTCTTTTGTTGTAAGATTTATTATTTTTGCAGATGTTAGCTAATCTGTAAGGTGCCAGTCTATGCTCCCGTTGTGTTACATATGCTCTTATTTGTTTGTCCCTAAGTGTTATACCCTTTATTGTTCTTAGAGTCTTTATTTCTACGTTGCTCATTATCTGTTTTGCTCTCGTTTCCTCAGCTCGAGTTTCTGCCGCGTAGGTTAGAATAATCGGTCGCACAGTTGTTTTACTCTCATTTTGCTCTCTGTGGTCATGTGTTTATTCGTCCATACGGTTTCTCTCAAGCATCCGCTAACTTTTGTTGCTTTCATTGCCTGTCTGTTTGCCTCTGTGGTTATGTTTCTGTCGCTGATGATATCAATTCCAAGATAAGTAAATGTCATAACCTGCTCTATGCTACTGCCGTCCACTTCCAGTTTACATTTTTGGGGCAGGCAGTCTTTACTAATCACCATACATTTCATTGTCCGCCACCAGTAGTGTGTCCACATAGCATATACTATATTGAGTTTGTGAGGTCTCATTCTATATCCTTCTTTACTTCGTCTGTTATTTTATCCATTATTACATTGAACAGTAACGAGCTGGGCGAGTCTCCCAGCCGTATATCTCCCTTTCCAAAAACCAAATTCAACAAATTTAATGAGGCAGTTCCAATTTGTTTTCATTTTTCCTTGGTACTTTATTCAATATGAATTTGCTTTTTGTCGACATAAATCAAAGTCTAACTTAAATCAGATATTAACACAAGTCATTGACAAAGTTCGATGTGATCAATTTGTAAGAACGTTAATAAGCAGAATAATAAACCTCAGACACATACAAATAATATCAGACTTCCACTATGATCAAAAAGCAATATCGATTAATAATCTGAGGTACGCTGACGACTTCTTGGAACAAAGGAAACTAAGCTACAAACGGTTACTAAAAAAGTGTCGCTGTTAAAGCGAAAAATATGAACTATGTCAATAAAAACAACGCAAAGCAATCTACAGCTCTTTGTCAAAAAAATGCCAACCAGCAGAAAAGGAAAACCCGAAGCACAATTCTTATTGAAGCCAATACAAACTGAATTGAAGAAGCTAGACTACATTTACAAAAATAAAGATACATTTCTGTTGCCAAAATACGCGGAAGTAATAAGATAAAAGCGTAAGAAAAAGAAAATAATCACAATCAAAGAAAAATTTGTAGATGGCACCTGGAGCAGTTCTTTTTCAGCTCGTTTAGGTATATCAAAACGTATAAAATAACTTCTTCTACATTTTGAATGTAATAATGACTTTCTTCTACATACTATATTAATTCTTACTGGAGTTGACTAAAAAGAAGACTGAAAAGTTTCTTCATCACGATACTGTTGTAATGTTTCACTCCCATATAACGTTGGCCCTGAAGCCAATAATAATAAGCATCTCGATCGGCTACCTGTTATAATTTAATTTCCATTTAAACAACTACTTATTCGTACATCAATAATCTTTATACTGCTTCAGGCTCTTACGCCTCTTTTCATCAACCGCTCGTTGGAACTTCAACAAAAAATATCTTTTTTCAAAATTATTATTGCGGACAGATATCAACTGGCCCACCGAGTAGTGATGTTTATTGCGATGTTATTTATTTAAATGTCATAACTGTTTATTGTAAATTTACATCCTTATCCAATGAGCCTGATAAATGTTTATTCTATCGACCAAGGCAACCGTGAAACATTATTATCACAGTTTAGAGTCAAACCTTGTTAGCATATCGCCCAGAATTATCGACTCATATTGATTTCATAGAGACGGCTACGTTCGCGATTTAATAGTAGTCACATCAAACAAGAACCTCATTAGTGTAACTGAACGTTGAACATTCTGTTTACAATGATTTACATGTTGTTTCAAATTTTCAAAACAACCCGGTCACATAAATTTTGCTTAAATACTTGAACGTACTTTGGCCACCACAGTGTGAGAATAATCACTGACTTTACCTCGTTTTCCTTCATTGCACCGCAACGACTGGTGTGTAATTGAATAAAACGAGTATGATTTAGGGATTTACGCCTGCTAAAACGTTCGAGAAACGTAATAACTGGTATTATAAGGCGATAGCTTGGAAACGTAGAATGTGCGAAATCTGTCGATCTTTATCGGTTTTGAGTTAAGCTTCTGTTACTGAAGATCCACTTGTGTTCACATATACCAAGATCAGAAGATTCTGTAAATTCAACTGGTACGTGAAAGTACAAATTTAATTAGAAGGAATATGAAGAACTTTGTCTCATTTGGCGGCACGCAAAACAGCAACCAAATTGAGACCTGAAGAAAAATGTGAAGCCTCTTCAAACCATTTAGTAGCTGTCAATTCTGCACGAGACTGCAATTTGTCGGTTTTAATCTCCGATGCGTCTTGACGCCATTGACTGTCATGTCACAATTAATAACAGTGAGTTAAACATCGAAAAATCAGATATGATTTGTGTCGATAGCACACTCGAAGAATCTTACAGACGGCCGTTTTATTTTCGGACCCCTACGGCTTACTTTTACCTGCACCTTTTGTGTGTGGACTTTTTATTTTATACATTAACTTAATGATAATTCTTAAAGTGGCATAGTTATAAGGCACACATAACGGTTTTTCCGCTAAAAATGTTCTCGAACTTACGGGAAAGACTTTTGTGATTGAATTCTCAGTTCTTTCCAATTATTTGAACATGAAGAAAAAATAGTCGTAGTTGAAAGTGTCAAGGTAGAATCAAATATTGAGTATTATAAGCACTGTCTCAGAAAGACCTAACCTAAACGCGTAAAAATAAATGCACTCCATCTGACTTAGCAATAACAATATTTGGTTTTGTTTTGGTTTCTTGAACACAACATTAAAATTCGTTATAATCTTCCATCGTAATTATTGAAATTACAATTTTTCGAAAAACAGAAATTGGATTAGCACGTAATAATTTCTTAGCTAAAATCGATGATACTGTGGCGGTATCACTTTCTGAACGACTTGGAAGTTGCTGCTGCTCCAGATGTTGAACATAAGTCAAACCAGGTTATTCTAGTTGCAGTACATACTTGAATCTTGCAAAAGTGTAGGGCAGATTGGAAAAGAAAGTGGTCTTAGCAGTTTATTGACATCTGCAAAAAAAGGTTTTAAAAATTATAAAAATTAATGTTATCAGAAATTCTTACCTATTGATCTTTCACGAAGTCTTCAGTATATTTGTAGCAATTAGTCAATTTCTTCTAAACACACCTCCAATTCCCACCAGTTAAGCCAAAATTCTCAACCTCAAAAGTCCAAAAATGGTTTTCTTCCTGTCACAGGTTTGTTTAAATCAAATTTTTCCATATTGTGATATATTAAAAACACACAATACAAAATGGATGTGATGGAGGAAGTCTTTATTGAAGATGATTTGAACATTCTGGATATATTGGAGTTTAGGTTTCCAAAAAAGACTTATAACTTACACACACTTTACATTTTATCGACAATTTTTAGTGAGAAAGCCTAGTGTGCTAGCGGAAATAGACTTGAATAATGCCTCTTATTGGTAAAGATATTTTTTTAATTTTTCCTGGCATTCATAACAAATAATCAAAAATCAAACATTCAAACTATAACAAAGTCAACACACAAAAGTTTGGTTAGGTTAGGTTAGGTCAAACTACAACAAAGCATTCGTTTTCACGCTCCATGGAGCGAGCAGAGCGTTTTTTACATCACGATGACGTAATTTGGCAAAACCATAATTTGACCAATTGTCAAATTACGTCATTGTGACGTCAAAAACGCTCTGCTTCCTCCATGGAGCGTGAAAACGAATGCGGCCAAAGTTAACACACAAAAGTTTGGTTAAAGCATATATATTCTTCGTCGCCAAATTGTTTAAAAGATTAACTAATTATTTAAGCTGGATACACAAATCGAGATTAAAGAAAAAGGTAGTGCATACAACTCTTATTCCATAATATTTCCCTAAATCTAAACTTTGACCGCAAAGAGGCGAAGGATTATTATTGTTAGGAAGAATCTTTCTTCAACATTTCAGGCCCACTACTTCGCTGAGTTTAAGGATACCCGACCTCTATTTGCCAACAACGTTAGAAAAGCCACTTTTTTGAATACGGACTTTTTTTAGAAAATACCAACATCTTCAAGATAAATTAACGTTTTTCATTAGCTTCCAATTGAAGTTTTATCACAATGTTGGGGAATAGCCATATAAGGCGTATGATTTAAGTTTTACGAAGGTCTTCTCTTCCTAGAATATTAGCACTGTCATCACAATGTCTGTTTGTAAAAACAGACAGTAAAAGACTAAAGTTCTGGGCATAAGATTATTAATAACACGTATATCCTGGACAAAAAGATTAAACAAAAGAAAATGTAAGCTTTGTTCAAAATTAAGTAATCGAATGGTGGCAAGTCAAAGTGAGTACAAGATTAGATGAAACTGTATCAAATCGACAAGCTGCAGAACATGTTTCGAGTGAGATGTCGGAATTAAAAGGCGAACACGAAAATGTGTTTTTCTTTTGGTCGGAACAAGATAGACGACACGAAAAAGCACGAGCGTGGATTATAAATGGTTTTTAAAAATGGTTCTCACGATCCGAAATCGCCGCCGTCGTTGTGGGCGTCTGATGCATCGGCAAGAAGAAGCGGTCTCGCCAAATACGGCGTCGGCCTGTACGACGACGACGCCACGCCGAATTTATTGGTCACGTGAAACGCAAAATATATATGACACGACTCGCCGAAGACGATTTAATAGCCTGTTGTCCTTATAATTGACGTTAAGTATCATTCACTCTTTTGATTGTATTGCTGACCCACTTTAGGCATCCAATGCCCAAGTTTTTGCAGATATATCATCTTCCTGTCATTTTGGTTTTAACTGCACCTCCATTTACTAAATAGCTGCAATACCCTTCAGTATACGTGTAGTATAATAGTATACCCTATTATTTGAGAAATATATTTCTATAAGCAAATTCGCTTTGCCTACGCAAAAGGAGGAAAACCATCGCCCACTCACCAGACCCTAACTCCCCAAAAGTTTAGGATGTAAAAACAGACGGACGAAAGCCGGCTGTTTGGACATCCTATAGTTTGCCAGGACCACCAGAGATGGACGAGCTGACGAAAGAGAAGAAAGAGCCCCTCCGTCAGCGGGGGCATCCTTTTTCCAGTACGGAGGATGCCGATGCAACTCTGGGAACTTCCCGAAAGGGAAAATTCCTGGACTTGTAGGGACTTCCTCTTCCGGGTAAAAAGCAGTAGTCTTGCTTGACCCATCTATCTGAGGCCGCATTCCCAATCAAAGAATATTGGCATAAGCAAATGTCCTTTAGTGAAAAGATTATGACTTTCCTATGACTAGTCATTGCACGAGAATCAATTTAATGTGGCTAAGAGATTAGCAGGATATGTCCTGTTTACGGATCCCAATATGAAAACCTCTGAGGGTGCAAACGTGTACAAGATGACAATTAATAAAGACCGAAAACAATAAGAAAGCTTGAGTACCTCGGACATATTATGACGCACGAAAGCAAATATCACCTTTTAAAGTCTGTTCTCCAAGGAAAAGTTTATGGCAGAAAACCACCAGGAAAAAGGAGAATATCATGGCTTAAAAACGTATTTCTCAAAAACTACTACGGAACTATTTAAAGCAGCCCTAAACAATGTCATATCCAGGATGATTTAGACGTTCTAGAAAAAAAAAGTAATGCCATCTTACAACTTATTTATTGCATTGAGAATGATGTTATTGTTGTGTTAAACATGCATTTTAAAAAAGTGCTTTATACATTACTATAATATATTAATCAAGTCTGTTTTTGTCTGATATTGACTCTTTTGCACCCACAATTTGGTAAAAGTCTTATTCCCTGCTGTATGAAAATTTTAGAATCGTCCATAAGAGGAAAATCATTGGTAAGAAGAAAGGAGCATTACAAATCAATGGACTTGACAAAGATGGTAAAAAACTTCTAAAGTGAGTCTGCCAAAGCGTGACATAATTTAACAATTGCTCTATTGGACGAACACCTCACCTGACACACTGTCAAATGAGGTCACGTCGTTTTAGCAGACAGACACACGTCACAAAATTTAAATCTTTGTCTAGTGATGTGTTCTGTCTATTCTTACCACTGAATTCTCATAAGAAATTTTGAAATTTGCATACCTGTAGCGGGAAAATTAGAACAAAGTAGAACGTCATAAATTTGTTAAAGTTCTTGCCAACAAAAAAAAAACACTACTGACATTAAACTATGCAAGTTTATTTGGTAGAAAAGGTTTATGCAGTTGACATTTTTGGTATCTTATTTCAATCATTACTGTTTGTACCAGTGTGACAATCTGATATTTAAAAATGATGTTCTTCAAGTGTAGTTATTTGAACCATGTCCCAATTGCGGACTTTTGTATTTGTAGGGTTAGTTTAATTCTGTCAAAGTCTAAGAACAAGAAAAGCATTGTGATTAATTGCTAATCTGTCACAAAATGACTATAATGAACGCAAAATGTATAAAGGGTTACATATTGGTGCTTCCTGCTTTAAGCAAATTTCAATTTTATCTGAAGTTTTTGTATCTAAGACACTGTAATCATTTGAATATTCCGTTTACGCGTGTGGTTCGACAAATCGGGTGAGATTGTACACCCAGCCTCTAAATGGTGTAATAGTCTCTATACGGTTAGTGTTAGTATGTTAATTAACTTCTGCGTGTATTTGTTGATATCAGTTTCATGATTAGTTTGTTGTTCCCACAGAGCTTATCACAAGAAAACGATCTTCTTTCTTCTTCTTTCTTCTTCTTCTTCTCCTGTTTGTCTGTCTCTCAGTTTCTGTTGTTATTGTTATCAATAGGTTGTCCTTCCATCTTTTCTTTGGTCTTTCTGTTGGTCTTTTGTTGTAAGGTTTATTATTTATGCAGATGTTAGCTAATCTGTCAGGTGCCATTCTATTAACTCTGGATGCTACATTGCTCCCGTTGGGTTACATATGCTCTTATTTGTTTGTCTGTATCTAAGTGTTATACCCTTTATTGTTCTTAGAGTCTTCATTTCTGCTCATTATCTGTTTTGCTCTCCGTTGTCTCCGCGTAGGTTAGAATCGGTCTCACAGTTGTTCAAGTGTGTTCAAGTTCTTCAAGTTTAGTCATTTGAACCATCTGTCTTTTATTTTTTCTGCACTATGACAAAAATTACAACTTTTTTAGTAGGGAATTTCCGTACATTTTACAAAAATATGAATGTTAAATATCATTATTATTATTCCAATTACTTTTGAGTATCTAAGACAATGGATTTGTTTATATTTAGGTTAGGTTAGGATATATCATATTTTAAGTGGTATCTGGAAAGAACCATGGAGCTATGGTATTCTACTGAGTTATGTCATACTGTATGTTTTAACATAAATTCTTCTCTTTTTTATGTAACTTTTCAAATTTGTCTAGTCAGTAAATTGTTCCATACCACGACAACCACATACGACATGTGAAAGAACAATATTAATGAGTCTATCTCACAGATTAAAAAAATAGTTTTTATCATTTGGAATAGAAAGTGCAAAAATTAAATATTTTTCTAAATTCAAACAAAAATCAAACTTGCTGATCTTTTTTCGAAACTTGCATTGCAATACCGTTTCAATGACGTTTGATAGAGAAGGATACACATACACTTTACTGTGCGCAATAGGTACTTTACAACGTTGCGAACAGCGTCAAAAATAAATTAGTAATAATTATTCAGTGTGAGTTATTAAAATTATTTCATAATTTAAACGCAAAAATCTTCTTATTGACGGTTATTTCACTGAAACTAACTGTATTACATTTTATTTATTATTTTATAAAACTATTTTTTTGTTTACAATCTACTATGTATTTTCATATGGATTTTATTATTACAATCTATTGCTCCATATAAAGCATCAGGTATTATTTTGAAACCTATCTTTTAGTTTTGTTTATATGTGTGACTAAATAAATATTTTGATCATAACCATATATTTTATTCCTTGTTTTTCTGCTTAATTTTTTTTATGCATGACTTAATAAATTTTGTTTTGGATATGTGTGACTAAATTGGAAATAAATGTTTCAGTTTATGAAATCGATGGTTTTATTGTTTATGCCTTTCTAAAATATGTCTGGCATTGTGTCTAATAACTTATTTAAAAACTGAGTATTCCAACGTTGCGCCATAATATTCGAAAATGTAGGTATAATATTCATTTATAAAACATTTTATACTTAATATTATAAAATAATTAACAACCACTGATAGAGAGCTGAAAGAAATCTTGTAGGTAAGAGATAAAATGACCACCTTCTTAGCACTTACACTATATCTACGAACTCTTCATCCTCAGACAAGTCATTCAAATTTATCAGTTTTATAGAAAAATTTAAGGAAATAATAAAATTATGGGATTAGATTAACAAAATAAGTAACATTCAAAAGTACAGCAGCAATGGTAAAGTTTTCATTAGACTCAACAATTTAGTTCAAATAAGTATGTGCAACATTTGAAGTCCCAAATAAAAGTCTCAACTCTTTGGTCACTACTAATCTAAACTATCCCCATATAAATCTCTAATCTTACATGAACCACACATCAACGGGCCCGTTGTGAAAAATTCCCAACAACTTAAGCAAAAAGCGAGTAAAAAAAAAATGTGGGAAAAAAATGACTTTTCGACTCGTTCTTGTCGTATGTTAACTACCTTGCACAATGACAAGCGTGAAATATCGCCCCTTCGTCTGGCACCCGATTTGGGGGTGACAATAAAAAATTAAAACATTACCGTTTAGTTAGGTCCTCGAGATTTCTCGAAAACAAAAAGGCCGCCAGTGCATTATTGCCACCCATGCGATCTCAGGTAGGTAACCGACCAGGGGCGGCGCGTCCACATTCTTCGAATGTCTTCCTTCAATAAAAATCTGCAACCATGCAGGATGGTTGGCCTTTGGCCTTAGATATCAACAAGTTATTGCAATGATAAACCGACTCAAGAATGTTCTTATCAATTGCTGAAACCACTTTCTTAAGGTTGTTTAATTTGCACCTGTCACCACACAATAGAAATTACACAAATACCTATAAGTTCTAATTTGTTTGATGAGTTTTTTTTTGTGGATGGGTATAAAATTTCGGTAAGCTATATTTACCTCTATGGGAAACCTTTGTACAATGCGTCCTGTGCGACTGGGCCACATAAAAGATCGGCCATAAAAGAGACAGCTAATTAAAGGGAGGCATGATACTGAAATAATGCATGGAAACAAGACCTGACAATTTATAGGCCCGCATCTGGGAAATTGATATTAAGAGGCGTCAAGTTTCAGAATTATATAAATTGTATACTTCGAAGGATGAACCGTTGTGAATCGCACGTCCAAAATAATTGTAAAACATTTTTGTTACTAATAAACTTTAAGTGACTTACCATTTTCAAAGGCACTTTGAAGGCTACTATGTTGGTCCCAGAGATACGTGTGCCTACCGGAGTATAGTCTAACCACCTAGAACATACAAAGTTGAAATCTACAAAGTATCATTAAAGTTAGAAAACTATTGATTGATCGGTTTTGAATTTGAGGCAGTCAAATATCAATTCTGACACAGTTTAGCTTGGAATGCTAACAATTGTTCCAAGTCCAACACGATTGAGAAGCAATCAGACAAAATCAATTTTTTACTATATTTTGTTGAATATTTATTATTTGTTTATTATTTTGAGATAGATTTACTAATATTATTATTGTATCCAAATCGGTTAAATAAATCCAAATTAATAGATGAAAACCTTGCGAAGACAAAGTGATTGTCATATAGTCAAGATTGGTAAACACCTAAAAGAAACTAAAAGTAATGAAAATCAAGACTGTCACTGATTAAATTCCATCACAAAAACTAAACTGCTCGTCAAAAAGAATGGGACAGCAAAATGTCTTTTTTGAGCGGCTGTTTCTTCAAATTGATTCACTCGATTTTACTAATTTTTTTGAGGATTAAAAGGTATTCTCTTTCTGATGGCCTAAATGAAATTTGGTCTAACGCCATTTGTCGTTATATTTTTTGTATTTTACCTTAGTCGAGGTCAATATTTCTAGACATTTTCGCCAGTTTGGCGATTAAGGACAGTTTACAAAATTTATTGCAAAATTTTTAAAATGTGGTTATTTTTAATTCTCTTGTTTTAAATTCGAAATTATTAATTTTAAAACAAGAGAAGTAAGTTTTTGTGCTAGCAAATGAGATTAGAAACTTGCAATTATATGGCAAGAACTAGAGTAAATGAGAATGACGTAACATTGTAAATAGAAAGTGACCAATAAGTCAGCAAACGTCATATTCACCATACCTTTCTGTTACGTTGTTACGTAGGTACGTGTCGTAATACCAATTTACTTTGATTTTGGCTATAGTAACTTTTCTAACAAGTATGGTTTTAAATATTTCCAAAATGACATAAATTTACAAAATGGCCTACAGAAATTTTTCTTTAGCACTCTGCATCGAAAATTTTTTTTTTCTTTTTACAGTCAAGGGGAAACTGATGCCCCCTATTGGTAGATACCTGCATTAAGAGTTTAACGATAAGTGGAATAAACAGTGTTCTTCCTTCCAGTCTACGCGACAGTTTTCTGCAAAATCACAACAAAGCGCCATCTTACAATGTGCTATTGAATTTAGACAACACTCAGTTATCTTTTCTGCATCCTAAAGTAGCGCAACCTGCCGGTGTTCAAGTAAACTAACCTATAAGTAGATCTCTTTTTTGCTCTTAACCATATCGAACCAGTGATGCCAATTCTACCAAATTGTTCTTAGTTTTAGGCGCAAACTTTTTTTCTAGGCAAAGTTTGCACAGACATTTAGTGGAGGTATCAAAGTGACTTGCAATTCTAACTACCAGATTTCTAGAGATATTAATAAGTCTAAAGTGGACCGATATGAACTAAAAAACGTTGGTTGGTTGTAATAGTAGAAGAAAACATACACTCAAAGCAAAGTCGGAAAACTTTTCGTTGAGACAACTTTTAATATTTTAGATACTTGACCAGTTGTACAACCATTAAGGTATAAATGGTCCTGGTTTCAGAAAACCTTCAAGTTTTAACTGACAATTACTCGAAAATTATGTAAAACTATTAAAGTTGTAATGAAGCAAGAAGAAAATCTCCACCTAACGCACTAAAGTTTTCCAACCATCGACATATAAATTGTGCATGAAACTAAGGAAATTACTTTTGGACCATTATCAAAAGGGGGTTTTTGGCATTCAATTCCACTTTTAAACACCCTATTGTTTCCTCTATATCCTCAACTATGTACCTAATGACCAAATAAGACTGTTCCTCGGCCATATCTCAGAAACCGTTCGTCGTATGACGAATGAGTTTTTAGTTAAATCACGTCACAGACTATTGGTAGCTTGTGATTGGTCAAAAATACCTAACTGCTCTTAATTTGCTGCATTTTTTGACCAATCACTAACTACTAACAGTGTGGTGATTTACGCAAGTGCTGCACATCTAGACTTACCATTAAAAAATAATAATAATAATTAAGAATGCTAGGACAAGTTGAATTTTAGCCAAACGTGGCAACGCCGCAATAAGGTAAGCAAGCATATGGTCCTGTAGTAGAGTTGGTATGATACAATTGAAAACAAAAACAACACTGAGGTTAGGGATGTGCATATTAAAGATTTACAAATTATAGAGCACTTACCGATCTGGGATACCTTTTTTGCCCATTGTTTGAGTTGTATTTGCACACGCGCACTTATTGTTAACACGGATATTCCAAATAGTTTTATTTATTAACGAGAGGTTAACTTCAAAGTTTATACAAAAATGACATTAATTGACACTACAGCGTGATCGTGAGACACAAGAATAAAAATACAGGCAACTAGTGAGAGTTAATGAATTGGATACTAGGTGGCGACATTCTATACAGGGTTGCCAGATGGCTATTTCAAAATATTCCCAGATGACATTACATTTTCCCTAAAATGAAATTAAGTTAATAAATAAAGCACCAAATATCTGTATTGTACTTTATTTATTAAATATTTTACACTTTAGTACATATTACTACAAATTCTACTACCTAATTTAGGTTTAGGTTTTACCTCGAATTTCGACTGCTTTCTTTTTCATAAAATAAGCGAATAGGACTCTTTTCAATATTCTCTTCAAGTTTTCTGCAAATATATTTTTCCCCAATGATTTGCCCTGGTTATCGTTTTTTCCAAAAATTTATCATAGCTTTCCTTTTTCCCCAAAATTACAAGAAAAAAACACAATCTGGTAACCCTAATTCTTATAATTGTTAATATTAACATTATTAAAAAACTTGAATGCACCCTCTTTTTGTGAACAACCTATTCTTCTATGTGCGTAGCAACATAGATTTTTTGTACAGGGTGGGCCAAATTGGACGTATTTAAATGGGAAGTGCTCTCATTAATAGAGATAGGCAAAAACTGATGTCGGTGTCTGAAGCTCAAATTTGATACAGTTACTTTGTTTAAACCTAAAGAAATTCGGTTTATTTTTGGTCTAATTAAATATCTCATACTTTTAGTTATTCTTATTATATTGGTAAGTAGGGACAAGACCTGTGAATGCCTGAAAAACAATTTCAACCTTCTGTATTTTGTTCTCGTTTTCAGCAAACAACAGAATTCAGCAAAAGTCTAAAAGGGAAAATTTCTATACCAAACCTTTTAAGTGACATTTTCTCCTTAAAAGCCTCAGAAGGAATTTATTTGCTTAGGAATGTTAATGTTTAGGACACTAAACAAAGTGTCCATTAAACATTAGTCAAAACTTTAGCGCAACATGTATCTATATTACGTTTTTACGAGATTTATGCCAAGTTTCTGTTTTTACTTTTTATATGTTGAAAATGAATGTTTACTCTACTTATTAATTATTGTGTATCCCGTTCTATAAATGACGCAAAAGCTGTAGAACGAGATGTAAAATCGTAAAAGTAAAGAACTTTAATAAATGTTGGTTGACCACCTTATCACAGACCTTATTATAATGCTTTTTAACACTATTATAATCACTTAATATTTTTTTTCTACTCGCGTGTCCAAAGTATCCATTTTGTGCATTATTTTGTGTACTTTTACCAACAGAATTCAAAGTTCGTATGTGTACATAAAAATATCCATCATGTGATATTTCTGTCCATCAGCTCAACCAGGGTCATCATCATTATCATCATCATACAGCCAATCTTGTCCACTGCTGGACATAGGCTTCTCTTAACATTTTCCACCTAGTGCGGTCTTGTGCTGCGCTTAACCAGTTACTCTCTACTCTTCTTGATCATCTATCCAACGAGTTGGAGGTCATCCTCGACTTCTTAACGCCTCGTGTCGGGGACGCCACTCAATCACTCTTTTTGTCCATCTCCCGTCTCTTGCTAAGTGACCTGCCCCCAAGCCCACTTCATAGTAGCTATTCTTTCAACTACGTCTACGACTTTGGTTCTTTGTCGTATTATTTCATTTGGTATTCTGTCTCTTAGGCTTACACCCAGCACGGAACGCTCCATAGCTCTTTGGACAACTCGGAGCTTTTCAGCAGATTTTTGTGTTAGTGTTTCAGCACCATACGTCATAACTGGGAGTATACACTGCTCAAAGACCTTCCGTTTCAGACAAACTGGGATTTCTGCTTTGAGGACTCAGTTTTCCAAAGGCAGCCCACGCCAGGTCGTTTATACGTCGTCCAATTTCGCAGGTCTGGTTGTCACGTCCTATTTGTATTTCATGACCAATATGATGTTTACCCATCATACACAGAAAATAAAAAATCAGGATATACAAAACCATCATCAGGCCGATACTATGCTATGGATGCGAGACATGGGTCATGACAAAGAACTCACAGAATAAACTGGAGGTGTTTGAAAGAAGAATACTAAGACGGATCTTCGGGCCACTAAATGAAAATGAGATATGGAGGAGAATATATCAGAAATCAGAATCTATCTCAGAATTCGTCAGACTACAGAGGCTACGATGGGCAGGCCACGTAGTAAGAATGCCGGATAACAGGCTACCAAAAAGGGCCCTCAATAGTTGGATGCAGGGCAGAAGATCAAAAGGGAGACCACGGAAAAGATGGGAGGATGGAGTGACAGAAGACGCGCAAAACTTGATAGGTGTCAGAACCTGGAGGAGAGCGGCGTTGGATCGACAGTGTTGGAGGCGGAAGATAAAGGAGGCCAAGGCTCAATTTGGGCTGTAGCGCCATTGGAGAGAGAGATTAGGGATACAGATTTGGTTAAAATGGGAGAAAAGTTGCGTATTTATGACCTTAACAAAAGGACATTTAGAAAACGTCGATTTTTTTGGATTTAGCTATTTTGAAAAAAGTGAAATTTGTGATTTTCCATTCAATTTTTTTGTATCGTTAATATTGGACCTAGAACAAATCTAATGACACTTCTCCACAGCAACTTTTAGAGGTCAAAAACCACTGGGTTATATTACGAAATAATGTATTTTTCATATGTTCAAGAAGTTATATTAAAATAATTGGATACCTAACTAAAAATTAAATAACAGACAAGTTTAAATTGCGTCGCTCTTAAACTACAGTAGAAAGAAAACAGTTAGAAAAGTCCAATTTGCTAACAAAACGGTTTATAATTAAAATTTGATTTAATGCAATAATTATTCATAAAACACCCATTAAATTTATAAATAACAAATTTAAAACTTTAGTAATGAGTATCAATGGTATTTAGGACTACAACCGCCAAAGTTTTATTGTCCTTTTAACATCTATATGACCTATAATTAGGAACTATGTATAAAACATTATTTTCTTTAATAAAATAGTACTATTTTATGGCTGCCAGTCGTAATCAAAATTATACATAGAAACTGATCCTATTGATGGGTTTCTATATCTTTAAAATGTGTACAAAATTCACTCTCTAATATCTATTGACTCACACATTGAATTTGTATTCATCCTGTATAAACTGTGTAGAAATAAATAAAAGACAATTTTGAGTTCTTTTTTTCAAGGATCATCAACCTGATCGTTTTAGGAACTCAGTGCTGTCGTACCAACAAATGTGTATTTAAATTTCCTAATTCGTTAAACCAGAGATCCTAATGTAATTTCACTAAATTTAGATAACAGTTTACCACATTTTAAGTGCTACCGAAACAGTTTTCTGTACTTTTCAAACAACCTTTGCAACGTATTTAACGAACCTAAAGTAGACGCCTTGGTACCTAAACACATAGACTTTTGCTCTGCGTCCAAGTCGATTGAGTCACATTTCACTTCGTGGAACACATGAATCAGTCCGGGATCCACACTTCTCACTATTTTATGACTGTGTTTGGCTACAATATTATCGAAAAATGATACGTCTTCAGTACCCCACCCTGTGATCTTCACGTTGTATCCACCAAGACTTTCGTAATCCATTTTATACATGGACGCTATACCGA
The DNA here is from genome assembly GCA_018691245.2 of Ips nitidus. NCBI lineage: Eukaryota > Metazoa > Arthropoda > Insecta > Coleoptera > Curculionidae > Ips > Ips nitidus. The sequence continues at coordinate 9,505,516 of CM042790.1, read as the reverse complement.
AACCAAACTGCCTCCAAAAACCTCGATCTCCGTCAGTTTGATTTCCAGTAAAATACGAAAAACTAGTGTTTGCATAAGTTTGCAAACCGATATCTAACAACTTAGGACTGTACAAACTATACAAAATTGGGAAATAGACACTTTTACCTAACACCGTGTTTCTACGCACTCGTTGCAAAAACGAATTATCAAACACTATATCAACATCAATGAAAAGAAGAAGTTCAGTTCTTGGAAGTAAGTTCACAGCCTTTTGTAAGGCACTGGCACGTGAAAACTTTTCATCTTGAGCACTGGGAATCACAACGATTTGATGGTGTTTTCTGTAAACACCTTTACTAATTTTTAAGTTTGTATTAGCGATAAGTTTTAAAGTGGCCTGATAATCGCTAGGATGGTCGTGGTCTTCATATAATATCACATGGAGTCGCGTCGACTCCCAATTTCTAATACACACATCCTCGTACATTGCCAGGAATCTGGCAAACGTGCTGTGTCGTCCGCTAAGTGGCAGTAGGAAGTTTATCACAGTTGTGTCGCTGGTATCACGAGCGAATGGCAAAATGGGCGGCAAATTGTTGCTTATTTTATTAATCACCTTGTTTAGAAGGTTGTCGTCTTGTTGTTTCACGTCCATGTTGGAAGGAATTTCTCTAATAAATATTCCTGCAAAACAATTTCTTTCCTATAGGGAATTTAACAGTGATGTAATAATTACCGGTAAACGTTTGCTGTAAGTAGGCGTGTCTTCGTACTTGAACACTCATCTTCTGTCCTCGATATTTTTTGTACATTAGCAGCAAATCTAGGATTAAGTCGACGCCATGTAAGGGATCCAAGCGCCAGTATCCGTAAAGGATTTCCCGGAAATCGATTACTCGTCCACGTTGTTTCGAATACTGATTAATCAACTCCATTAACTGAAAACGTTAGGAAGACAAATTAAGGAAGAAATACGGTAAAATGATATTATGTGAGGAATTAACCTTAAACTACAATACTGGGTGTCCAGTTTAAAATGATATTGGTACCGGGTGGCCAACTAAGAATGAGAGGTCCTGTATTTGGAAAACTTTACATCGTAGAGCTTTGCGGCAAAAAAAATTATATATAAAAGAGCCCATTAAAACCCATTGAAATACATACCATATAATATTTTTGTGAATCCAGCCTTGCCAAATCTACATGAAATCAGTGACAACAACGGCTTTTGTTCGGCAGCGTAACTGATAATATTTTTGAATTCTGCTACTTTTTTGTTCCAAAGAGTTTCCACTGAATTTTATCGTTTACAAGATATTTTAAATTAAACATTGAAATTTTCAACATTTAGAAGGCAGACAAACGGTTGATATTAGGAAAAAAGGTTTGCATGTTCCTATCTTACTTTTCAAAAAACCAAGAAATTTTCAAAATCTGATTTTTTTGAAAATTTTGAAAATGCGGTCATAATATTGATATCAGAAAAGTAAGACAGCAACATGCAAACCGTTTTATCCTAACATCAACCGTGTGGCTGCTTCAGCCTTCCAAATGTTGAAAATTTCAATGTTTAATGTAAATATCTCGAAAACGACAAAACTTAAAACATTTTGTCGAGATCGTAACTGAATCGAAAAATGATACGAGTTAACTGGTTGTCCAACAAAAATCCGTTGTTGCTACTGATTTTATGTAGAGGTAGCAACGCTGGATTTCAAAAACATTCTAGATTTATGCTTCTCTTGACCTTTTTGGTTATAAACTTTTTTGCTGCAACCTTTACGATGAATAGTTCCCTAAAAGAAACCCGTTAAAGGTCACTTTCACAAGTTTCAGTTATACTGAAGTTTTAGAGTTTTAACTGAACACAATTGAGTCTTAACACAGATCCAGGAGTTAACTACAAGTTAGGGTTTGACCATAGAGTACAAATAAATGTCAATAATTTAAATAGATGTCAATAAGGTTTAATTTTACTACTCATCCCTGTTTGTTATAACTGTAAATCTCGTTTAGGACCGTGTTTTAATGTAAATTCATCTTTATAGGCATAATTGCCGTTAACTGGCAATTTTGAAGTGCACGAACATGTTTTAGTCAAAAATTGTCTTTGTAACCAGTTTTCATAGTTTTCAGACAAATTGAAAGACTAGTATTGAAAATTAACTTAAAAATTGTGAAAATTGTCTTAAAAAGAGGCTTAAAAACTGTTTTTGTAGTCAGTTGTCATAGTTTTCAAACAAGTTGAAAAACTTTAGTATTGAAAATTTAGTATTGAATACCAATTTCAATATTTAGTCTTGAAATGATACTTTTAAATACAGAATATTAGACATTAGGTTCATGAAAATTGACTTAGAGACTATATTTTCACTTTTTTTACTTTGTTTTTCATTTTCTTAAAGCTCTGAACTATTTTTAGTACTTTAAAACTGATTTCAGCTTGCAAAATCGAGTTTCAAGACTATCTTCACCAAGTTTTTGACATAGCAGATATTTTTTACATTGTAAAACAATTTTTACATTTTTCCTAGGCTTAATAATGCCATTTCAAGATTCGTCACTATTAAATTGACTTCTAGACACCTCAGTATTAAAAATTCCATCATTTCTGAAAACTCTAGACAGTGCTTAAAGGCAGAAAAATAGAGTTTAAGACTATTTATAATAGTAAAAATCAAGTTTCAGATTCTTTAGTAATAAAAGTAAAAAATGTTGGCACTAAATGATAGTATTGAACACAATTTTTAGAATTTAATTAGTCCGAAAATTTAATTTGGACTGTTACCAGTATTTAATTCTATTCTAAACTTGTTTTAGTCCAGAAATTGAGTTGAACACCAATTAAAGTACTGAAAATAGTTTTTTGGACTCTCTCTTTAGTCTTAGTGATTTCTAGTCTTGAAAGTCTACTTTTCGACTATTTTTAGTAATAAAAAATTAGGAATATGTTTGTCTTGATTTCCGGACTGTTTTTAGTGCTTGAAATCCAGTTTCAGACACTCGACAATGGATTGCAGACTGGAAAAACGAATTTTAATATTATTACTAGTACTAAATAACAAGTTTTTAGAATATTCAGTACAAATTTGGACTCTTACAAGTCTTGAATGTTCAGTTTTACACTACCTATTGGGTAAAAAATTGAACGCCAGTAAAAATTAGTCCAAAAATCGTTTTTTAACTATTTTTAGTTTTTTTATAATATCCAGAAAGAATAGAGCAGAAAATGAAGATCGTCACTCTATACCGACACATTCACATCACATAACGAGTATTCATTTCATAAGTATTTGTTCCAAAAAAAAACTGAAATTTGAAGAACTGTATCTTCGTTAGGAAGCTTTCTTCAGGAAAATGACATAATGCATGTCAATTTATTTCCTGATGGGCTATCAAATGCTGAATTATTGACATTTAAAACTGGACCAACTTGTATAGTAATTAATCTGAAAAAATTATAGTCTCATCCTGTTAAGGGTCGTTTACGTATTTAGCACCATCATAGAAACGCGAATAAAATAAACTATCTTTTTTTGGTCACCTTCCTGCACTTAATTGGATTGTTAACTAATTTATTTACACCACATATGACATATACGTATGAGAACATGCACTCAATTAATGATCTAAAAATTTAAAGTAGGTTTCTTAGATATGAGAAGAATTTTCTTCTGTGATGCTTTTGCGTATTTGTAATTCAGTGTTGGTGTTGGTGTGTATATTTTTACAGGCCAAATTTATGATAAAGTTGTGAATACAACAATTTAAACTTTGACCGAAAAACTTGTTTATTAAAAGAAACAAAATTATGATTAATACTATTTGGAACTGGTAATGTATACAGTGTTACTGTACCAGTTCTTTAGACAAATGCTTAATACTCCGGATATGGAAGTACACTATTTGATAATAATGTTTCTAAAATTCCAGTTTGAGTGAGGCAGCTTACACGTTTAATAAACATCGTTTATCTCGTAAATTTTGCTTAAATTCTGTAAACACTGAAAAGATTACATATTCCGAAGTAAGTTTATTTTGATTAAAAAATTATTCTTAGAACTTTGGCTACAATACTACAGTTGCTTAATCATAAAATCGATACAAGGTCTTACGCATCACTTTTATCTTTTTTTTTCTCAAAATTGATTTATATTCTCACAGTCTTGGAGTAAGATAGTTACTATTTACAACTTACCTCTCTAGTAACATCACTTAAACCCTCCTTCAAGGATGATCCAATACGTTTCCTAGGATTTAAGTCTTTGTGCGTGTAAAGTGTCTTGGATATCAACTCCCACTCTAACACATCCGATAACTTATTGGGCTGATATCTATTAATACTGACTGGACTACCTGGAATTTAAACATTTACTTTCTCCTGCAAAAATCATTATTTTTATACCGACCCAATAAACTAGCGTCTCCTAAATATCCTTGGGAACCGCGTTTAATTGGGAATAAAGGAACATTTTTACCGAGAACTGCTTTATCGAGTCTCGATCGGTGAAAACCTAATTCCAACATGGATGTGGCGATATCTCGATGTATTTCTAGTGATTGTTGCTGGATTTTCTGCACTTTTAAACCCTGAAAATATGCACAAAAATTAATTTTGTGTTGAATACAGGAAAAAGTCTATTTTTAAAATCATTGATTTCTACTTCAATTTTAGCCTGAGGAGAACAAAAAATACTCAAAGGTCCTGAATCTTTCAGCAAAACCTCATTTTGAAAGTGTCATCATCTGCTAAATTTAAAGTTATTTATTTAGACCAAGATGCCCGTATGAAAAATAGTAAAAGTTAATAAGAAGAGTGATCAAATAAGACAAAAGGTCGACTGAATTTGGAAACTAAAAATGATACACTAATACGAATACAATTGTTCTTGTTTTTAGATTCTGCTATTTAGTCTTGAATTTTTGTTTGCTTCTGTCATAATATCTAATCTTAAACTATTAATCCGGTATTAATTATAAAAGTATATCAGCTTATAACAGCAAAACTCAATTATAGACAAATGAGATCGTGCAATGTATAGCATTCATAATAGTGAACCTTGTAATCATTATAATAGTTTACAATCAATAACCTTAAAACAAACATTACTGATACGTAACTTTTGCCAAACAAAACAAATTTCAATTTTAATTACCTGATATCTTGGACATTCAAATGTTGTTTTTGGATACGTATGAATTTTAACTACGTCACACTTCATGGAACTTTTCGATATGTGTTAATTTCGTATGCAAATTGTTGTAGGATATTGGCTGTTAATGGACTCGCACTTTGATCTCCTTTAGATGTATTATATTGCATTATTTTAGGTTAATTCGGCCATTAACAGGGAATTAAAGTAGTTTATAAAACGTTTCCTACTCAATCAGGTTCTGAAATGTAAAAACCACTTTTTGCTGACTTTTACTTACAGCAATAAGTATTATGTGCAATTGCTGGCATTTCAGACTTATATGACGAAATATTCAATTCGATTTGATTGCCGATTATATTCTAGTGGGTTCAAGGGCGGTGAATATGGTATCACGTTTTGTGGGTTTTAACAACACAAACTAAACTACACACACCGGCAAAATTAGAGGAACGGTCAAAATTTTTGACTTAGTTTAACATCAATTTCGTCTTCAATCCTTCGCTCGTTTTTGAACATCTTTTTTATGAATTGTAGCATGATTCTTCATGAATACATCTGTCGGAATTTTCTGTGCACTTTAAGACACCCTGTGGAGAGAACAACCGAGAATTTAAAACAGTTTATAACATCAAATTGTAGCCCGTTATTTTCTGAACATTTCTCTTTTTTATTCCCTCTGATATCTCAGTTATTATAGAAAATACAGGGTTTTGAAGAAAATGTGGATATTGATCTTATTTTTCCACACCTGTTTTAGGTATTGCCATGGTTTCCTAATCAAATTTGCTATACGTCATTGGTTCTTGTCAAGCGAAAGTCAAGAACATTCATCATTTTGATTCTTAAAAATCCAACATGGGTGATATGGATCTTCTACTGATGTGGCGAAGGCTGTAGCGTTGAGTGAGATTGGTACAAGTTACAGCGATGTTGCTGACATGTTAGGAAAATCAAAATCTACGATATATCGTAATGTAAGACGTTGGAGACAAACGGGAGAGTATGTGAGGAGACGAGGTCAAGGAAGAAAACGGTCAACCACGGCTAGAGATGACAGATTCATAGTCTTGCAAACATTATTGAATAGGCGTAAAACAGTACCGCAACTAAGAAGCGAACTGGAAGAAGTACGTGGAAGAAGAACAAGCTCTCCATTAGCAAGGCTTAAGGAAGTTGGTTTGAAGGCCTATAGAACCAAGAAAGCTCCATTACTCCAGCGACGTCATCGTCTGGCCAGACTAGGCTTTGCTAGGGATCACGAAAATTGGGAAAATGTGGGCCAATGTTTTGTTCACAGATGAGAGTCGATTTTGTGTTAATTCCATCGACGGTAGGGAAGGGTTATATCGCCGCCGAGGAGAACAATATGAACAATCTAATTTTACTCCCACTGTCTCCTATGGTGGAGGTTCAGTGATGGCCTGGGGTGGAATATGCTTAGGGGCGCGAACAGAGTTGGTGGTTGTTAATGGAGCTTTAAATGCAGATGGATGCACCAAGTGAGGTTCAGCCAACCTGGATTTTAAGTCCCATAACTCGGTCACGTGACCAGTTACGCTGATCGACCAAGAAGCTTCTATGACCCCCAACCCATGAAGTGGCTTCCAAGTAGAATATCTTGGAAACGGTTCGAGTTACAGAAATTTCTCAAGAGATCAAAAATATAGAGCAGTTCAAGACAACCCTGTCGCTTAATATCAAGCAGACGCCAATGATCTAAACCTCTGTGAAGATGCCCTTTCAATATTGGCCACCAACTAAATATTAGACTGTTTTGAACTAAAATTGTGAAAATATCCAAATCAGATCTCACAATAAAACCAGATTTTACTGTTAGTTGCTGTGTCATTCAATTTAATAATTATTGATTAAATTTAGCCAGTAATAGCATTGTTAAAAAAACCAGTACTAGTAATTAAACCGAACTAATGGGTAATAATCGATCACTGAAGGTCTTTTATAATCCATTAAAACAATATTAAGTAATAAGTCCCCCCAGACACAGTATACCAGCTAACTAAACCTAAACTAGCACTAAAACAATTATACTTGCCTGTATGTAGGTGTGTAATTTATACAAATATTCGGGTTGCTTAACCGGATGCAACGTTATGGCCTTATGGACTTCTTTGGTCTTCAATTCCCCAGTGTAAGCCGCCTCGCCGCTTTTGTTATGATAAAAGATTACTTGCATCTGAAACAATATATACGATTATAATTTTAGGACAATTTTCCAACGCTATTTAAGTTCACTGTTCACCATCAGCGTCCGGATGGTGTCAATTGAAAGAATATGTTACGAACGGAAGACGACTACGTAATTTGATTTAGTTGTTTTTTTTTTAATGTGTAAACCGTGTTGTTGGAGGGTTTGTGTGAATCTTACACCGTGTCTGACAAAAGAAAAACCTTTATTTTTAGAAATATGTATAGGATGATAGTTTTCAGTTTCTACAGTAATAGAACAGGTGGAAACAGTTGTTTTCAACTGTGCTAGAAAGATGATAAAAATAAGTGTTATTGCCGAAAAAAGCAAACATTAGAAGTAGAGGGAAGTAATTAGTAAAGTCACTTTTATGGCAGTAGAAAGTGTATTGTGGATTCAATATGTTCAGTAAACATATCAAATGTTTAATGAACTAAATAATAATAATACTTATTCGGGCAGCTCAAAAGGACCAAAATCCATACAGGCAGAAGAACAAGGAGTTAACGAAACTGAAATGAGTGCATTGAAAAATGTGCTTTCCTGAATTTACTAGAAACATATTGACTGTTTAACGCATTTACAGAATAGATATGGACACTAAACAATTCAAATCGACAGGAAGATTAGTTGCGGAGTTCAGTGAAAAGTTTGACAGAAGTAGTTAGTAAACTAAATTTAAAAAACCTGATGACACGAAAAAAAACACACAAAAAGTAGCTCAATCCCTGAAAATTATTGACAGTGATGTGGCCCAATGGATCTTGTAACAGAAAGAAGCAAGTTGAAGAAAAGCAAAACAGAACAAAAAAACTTCAGGAGAAGGAGAAAAAACTTCAACAGAGGACGAAATCTACAGGGATGGAGAAACAAACAAGAAAAATTACAGAAAGATCTACAAGAGGAAAGACGGAGTCAAGTTAGAAAGACAAGAAGTGATAGAAGCATTTATCTAGTAGCAGAAATGAATGGAATGTTGTTGTTTAAAGAATGTGTAGGTAGGTATGGAAAAGAGAAATAGTGGGCAGAAGAATCTCTACATGAAAACACAAAATTGTCCTAACACAAAAGTATTGTCAAGACGATGGATGTTTAGCGTAAAGAAATAAGAAAATGTAACCAATAAGATATTTATTTTAAAAAGATCAACTAATCAACATTTAGTAATGTAAAAGTAAACATTAGCTTGTGTCTATAAGTTCAATTCTTATTTAGGAGTGGTTCTGAGTAGAGAATTATTGTGAAGATCAAAACATATAGGTATATTTCTTCAGATTATGCATATAATTAGCTGTTTTACAGGAAACGTAGGATAAATACTGCAAGTTGTCCCTTTCTTGGATGATGGAGATCTAACCTAACTTTAGAAAAATGTATCGGTAATTCTCTTAAAGCTTCTCGAATGTACAGAAACAAATTCTTTACAACAGTTAATTTTCCGGATAAAGAAAAATATTATAAAAAAGTAATAATAAGATCCAATTAGAAGCACCAGAAGAATTGCTCAAGAGTAAGGAATATCTCGTCCATAAATAAGAGAAGGAAAACACCACTGTTTCAAAGTACAAACGTTGCCCAAAAGTTGGAAATTCCAAGTTAACTTGTTTTCCCAGGAAGAAAGATGCCTGAACCAGAATCGCTAAATGTTTCCCCTTCTCAGCATCTCCAAGTCTTATTAGAACTAGAAACTAGAGCGGTTAAGAAAACACTACAAAAATATGAACAAGAAAAAACTGTCAGGAATGATATTACTGCATCTGAATAAAGAAAGAATTAAAAATTTGTGAGTAAAGTGGTCCTGGTGCACCAAATGTTGTAGGTCCAACATGAGATATGTCTACTGGCTTAATTTTAATTTAGTTATGATTCTGATATGGGCACAATCACTGATGACAGTAATTTAGAAATTTTAAAATGGAGCAATTTATTGGTCATCAAGGAGTTTGATTACCATTGTTCACTGTGACATTAAAACATGTAACCAACAATCCAAAAAACTGTTAAATGCTACGCTATTCGTAGAGGACAAATCCGTGCAGAACAACAATATTTTGAACATCTTCTTTAACTGTGTTGCTATTAAAAATAATCTAATAGGTTATTATTATTTAGTAACCTAAGAGGTTATATTACCTAATAGTAAGTAGGTACCAACCAGTAACAATCACCCTTTTCTTTACCTAAATAAATTCTAACCTACCTACTTACTAATCATACTTTTCAAATATGGGACACCTTTTCAACTATGTTGCAATTTTAATGAAAATCTTTTCTTGCTCAGAATTCTGTTCAAACTCATATTATTCTATTTTAATACGTCATTACAAACATTCACATAAGGCTGTGAAAAACAAATTACTGATTTATTTTCCAATATGCCAATCAAACCTATACAAATATTATTGCATTTAACATGAAGTGGTAATTCCATTAACAAAATAGTGATAGCTTTGTTAAACTTTTAGGTTCGGTTGCACATTGCAATAAGTACTTTCAATACACTCAGTAAACTCAATCGTTTTAATTACAATATCTATAATAAAATGCGATAATAATTATTTTTTTCAAATAAAGTTGGCAGCAAATAATTGAGAAGTTAATAAAGTGTATATTTTTAAAAGGTTTTATTACTGGCAGAAAATTATTTACGGTCTCAAAAAAGTTTCAATATCCTGCATTTTACGACGTAACTAAAATTCCACGTCTACGGCCTGATCGTAAATAGTTGGCAAACATAAGTAAAAATAATAACCTAAACGTAAATTATTACTAAACATTTTTTGATCGCAGAAACAAAATTTTTCTCACGGGATTAAAACTGACTTAAAATAATCCTTAATTTTCTAAATCGATGTGATTTGCAAACAGTTTGTTCCAAAGTTTCAGCACACTTTGAAGTTGATAATCTATTTTTTATTTTCTAATCTAAGATTATACTGTCAGATAGGACTAAAAGGTACTTAAATCCTCATTAGGGCGCTCCTTGAATGCTAACAACGATCGTTCTAATCCCAGTTTAGCTAAATGTTAAGAGCTCATATTTTAATGATTTTGATAAAAGTTCATAAAAGTAACGTAATGCGTACTTATACAAGGGTTTGGTTATTTCAACTGTCTTATGTTTAAGATAAGGTATACTTAGATTATTAGAAGGGATAATGACCTGGGTTGGCTAGTAGATAACTAATAAGGTTTATTAGTTATCTACTAGCCAGCCTTAATATTTTCTAAGAATAACATGACAAGTATGACATATTATACGTCAATACCGTCACTTTTTGTCTGATTAAGGTTGTGGCGAGGGGTAAACCGCTGAGTACAATTTTGTACACTAATTCCTAATATGCCAATAATGTCCACTAATTCCTTGTAATGTCCAGTAATTAATAATTCCCAATAACTAACCTAACCTAACAATACCCACTAATTTTCTGAATTACCACGACTGGAGAGTCTAAAAAAACCTTTTTTAATAAGAAAATATGCGTGCAACAATTTAACCGGAAGTAGATATCAACTGCTGCTTAGTTTAAATGGGACACCTTGTATGTTATTGCATTTTTGGATTCTACGTCAAATTCTAGACATATTTCGTGTATTAATGTCATACACTTTTCTGTATCCGTTTCTGAGACCTTTCTATGTGAAATTGAATATTTTCAGTCTCCAAAACAATAATTTTAATTTATGCATATCAGGAAACGTTTTTTTCTTGGTTTTTGTGTTTTGTCGTGTTATACAAGGTTTGTTCTAAGAGTGGGTGAAGAAAAACGATAAAATATATTATACAGGATGGTCAAAAAAAGAGCTCAAGACGTCAGTTCTAAAAAAGGACGTTTTTCAAATTAAACACTCCTTTTGTCTGATTCTCTGTTCAAAATTAAGGTAAGTTTGTATTAGGTCACTAATTTGAAAAATTTATTCTTTAAATTGATACATTGAACCACCCTGTAACTGTCAAAATAATCGAATAACTCGAAGGTTAAAGTAGTAGCTGTCAAATTCAGTCAAAACTGTCTTTATTGCCAAACAACTCGTTTATTTGCAACACTTTGTATAGACTTTTATATGTCAATGGATAGAAAATATAATGGGCTTTCCAAAAATATGGCCGTTTGTGTTGATAGGGTGCTTCGTTTGGCCGCCAGAGGGATCCAAAGCTAACTTGCTAACGTTTTTCTTGACTGTAACCACTCTAACTTCTTTGAGAGATTTTTTTAAATCGGTCACGTACGGCCCTGATATTTGCACAAACCTAGCACAGTCAAATTTAGAGCTGTAGCAAAACTGTAGAAATAAAATCATTAAAGTCGATTTTCGCTTGCACTAAGTCGGCAACATTCATTGGAATAGTGGTGACTTTTCAGGCAAATTTGACCCTTACAAAAAATTGTCATTTGCAAAATCGGTTTTTCAAGAAATTTCTATGCATTACATCGTAGTAGACCTAGCAGCTCATGTAACCGTGTTTTCTTAATTTTCCAGGGGCAAATTAGCCCTAACCAGTCAAAAAGCGTTTCTGGGGCACCCTGTCTGTAAACCGTAAATAACACGCGTATTTGTAACACTTTGTATATACTTTTATATGTCGATGGACAGCCAGTGAAGTCGGTTGGTTAGTGGTACCGTTTAGCCACTAGAGGGCGTCAACTTTGACCAATTTTTTTTGGTGTATCCTTTTGTTTAATATTCAAAAACCCGCTTAATTGCACTATTTTTGCTAGAATTTTATACGTCAATGGAGAGCCAATGGAATGACCTTTCTAAAAAGTTCCCAACATGGATTGATAGGTTAAACGGTTTTGGCCGCTAGAGAGCGTTAAAGTTGACTATTTTTTTAATGACTTTTTTCGTGCATCCTTTTGTTCAATCTTCAATAACTCGTTTATTTGCACCAGTTTTTTCCTAATGGTTCAGTCAGTAGAATTCAGTTAATTGAATCGCAATAAAATCAATTTGCATCATCTTTTTTCCATTTTTTAGACATTGATAAAATACGTAGTAATCAACTCATAAATCACCAACAACTTAACTTGTAAGGTTCATGAATAATTGAACGTAAACAAATTTTGTCGCGTCTGGTTTGAAATCCTCAAACTTTTCATTTTTTAAACCTTTACTTAATAAAAAGAGAGAAATTTCAGCTTTAAACGATTTTTATTTCACTACGTCAAGGTAATCCAGGTACCAACTACAGTAAATTAATTACACTACCTAAACGTAATAGCATCGTGGGTCTTAAAAATGATGATAATAAGCTACAAAAGGTTGATAATTCTTCTCGTCAAGGTAAATACAATTTAGATGTTACCCTTGTTACTGGACTTATTATCTGTAAATTATCGCGTGTCACGCATCAGTTAAAATGGAGATTTATTCAGGTCTCTTAATATTTGAATACGAAAAGGTCTTAACAGATTTATAAATGCATTATTGTGGTAAGGTTTACACTTACAGTCTAGTTTTATACACTGTGTTTAATAACCAGAAAACAACAATTTTCAAAGTAAATCATTATTTTTTCAAGTATTCTGGTAAAAACAAACAATAATATTACTGGCACATCTGCAAATATTACTATGTAAATGTAGTAATTTTTGTAACGACTTTGGTCAACTACTTCAAGACTACGTCCATTCTCTTGCTACTTTAACTAAGTTTACACTGACAAACTTCTATTTTTTTTTAAATCTTTCTACGGTGAACACAGACATGAAGCTACAGAACAGACTTAATAATACTGATTATTATTAGTACCTGGATTTTTAACATAATTTAGAACGTAAACATAGCCAAATGGGGTGTCAGTTTTTTAGAATGCTCGGTTCACAAAACCAACCCGACTTTTATAAAATACTTTCCAAATATTGCCCATGTTAACTACGTGAATTTAAAATATGAACATTTTTAAGTTAGACAGTTTGCAATTTGCTATCATGCCACTCATATGCTACTCTCATTCTCTTTTTAATATTAATCAAAATTTTACGTAGTAAACACAGTCAGTAGAGAAGTTTTCTTTTTGTCACTGACTAATTTAGTTTACCACGGAGATTTTCACTCTTGGTGCCAAACAAGTTTCAAAATTGAAATATTAAAAATATGGAAAAAATAACTTCAAGGGCCAAGTGGAAAATGCTGTTGGGGTCCCATGTATAAGAAAAAAAAAACTTTTCTTTCTGATACTTAAAAAAAGCTAAAACTTTTGTATCTAACACTTTTTGACATAACCTTAAATTAAAAGTCGATTAACTGCGAAAAAACGCCGACTTAATTTACAAGAAAATCTGCAAAAAGCATGTTTCTTTAGGTGTTCAATAAGAGACAACATACAACCACTAAAATGATCTTACTTACAGAACTTCTAGGTACAAAAAATATCAAGACACATATTCGTGAAAAATAAGGCATATTGTCATAGAATCATAGTAACGTATGATTGGTTTATTTAATGTGGTTAATGGCCAAATACCTAGGGGGCATGTTGATATGGAATGGAAGATGGGACTTTGCAAGAAACCTATATTTCCTGATTATAAATGAAACATAATTTTCGGTTTTTCGTAAATTTGTCGACTATTTTATTATGAAAATCCTGTACATTTTCATTGATATTACATTTTAAGGGGGGGGGGGCAGCAGCTGCCCCTACCCGCTCCCCCTTGGCGACGCCCTTGGGAGAAATAATCTCATTAAATACCGCTCGAGCTTTTCAATTAACCAGAGAATTTTTATTTTCATGTTTTCCTTACAAAGTAATTCTAAAGCTCTTGTGGTATCACCCCCGAAAAATGTACATAACTCGAAAACCAGTCGTCTTATAAACCGCTAAAAAATTATACTTAAAAATTGTCATTTTGATTATCTACAACTTTTTGTCCTATGAGGTCCCATTTTTCAAATTGCAAAAAAAAAAACTCTTAAACTACATCCTCATTTTACCATTTTCAGTATTTTTGTGTTTATTTTTTTCTTAAAGTTGTTTCTCAACCATATTTTCCACCTGGCCTTTGTCTGTAAGTTTTTTTCACAAAAATTATAGACAGCAAGGTATCATGAATGAAATTGGATTTTGAAAAGACAGTAAATTGTTTTTTCAAAGTCAATGTCACTGACTATGGTACCACTTAAATAAACCGTCAGAATGGTGTAAATTGATTTTCAATGGACTATATAACAATAATTACAATGTAAACAATGTTGTTTATGTCCAGTAAACTTGGTTACAATCCACTACGTGATTATATGCCAATTCATATTAACTAAAATTAATCTCAGAACAATTTTAGTGTATAAACATTCACAGAGTAAACACAGTCAATGCTTACACACCATGTGTTACTTTCTGGCTATTTTTGTCATTGACTGACTCAGTTTACCACGGTGACTTTGATGATTTTTGATTACTGTTAGTTAAAAAAAAAGTAGGAAATGAAATATTTAAACCTTGTAAAGATAGATTTTACAACAATCTGCAAATGTGTCAAAAATGTGTAAATCCTTTTTGAAAAAAATGCATAGTGGGTTCATTTATTTAGAACAAAAAATGTTATTTGGGTCCATAATGGTGTCAAACTATTTTCATTTCTTATGGCAAAATCCATTAGGCTAGTGGCATATTTTTATCAAATTTGAACTATAAAGATATTTGCTGTATTTTCTGTACTGAAATCTTTTTAGGACTTGGAGAAAAAGAAATATTTAAAGTTTATAAAAATGACTTACAACAATCTGCAGTTGCAGTGTCTAAAACATGAAAGTCTTTTTTGAAAAGTAGTTTGCGTAATTTATTAATTTGTAAGATGATACTTGTGTAAGAGTTAAATTAAAAAAAGCAGTTTTGTACACCCTGTTACTTTGTGCCTTTTAACTCTTTAGGGAGGCCCTTAAGGGCAAAAACACCTTAATACAATCTTGTAGACGATGAAATTTCCTACAACCTTCCTTATTTAAACTTTTTTGTAGCTCTTTAAATAACGGAGCTACGCTCAATTGAATTGGAGTTAGTTTACAAAAAGGTGACCGTTTTCAATCTCAAAATATTATTTGAAGGTTCACGTGACCGTTTCTATGTTTAAACTGATATTTTTTTTAAAGTCACGTGAGTACTTTTAAGGTGAAAACGGTGACGTGAGACTTTTTTCACTTCAAAACGGAATCTGAAGGGTCACGTGACCGTCTTCCAGTTTGAACTAATACTTTTAAAGCCACATGTTTGTTTTTAATATGCAAAAGGTCACGTGACTATTTTTATTCACCAAATTTTCTTTTCGAGATCTCGTGACACTTTTTTAACGTCAAAATAAATCCTGAAGATCATGTGACCGTTTTAAATGTCAAAATATTGTTAATAAAAGGTTACGTGATTGTTTTTCAGTTTAAACTGATATTTTTTAAAATCACGTGACTCTTTTTACAGTGAAAATGGTCACGTAAATATTTTTGGTTAAAATATCTTCCACGACAGTATTTACATTTAGACTGATATTTTTAAAATCACGTGACCCTTTTTTTAACGTCAAAATGGATCTTGAAAATCACGTGACGATTTTCAATTATTAAATTTTTAAAATTTTAAGATTAAAAATGGAATTTATGAAGGCCCGTGACAGTTTTAAATGTCAAAATGTTATTTGAAAGGTCACGTGACGATTTTCAATTCAAAAATATCATTCTTAACTTCACTTGACAGCTTTTACGTTTCTACTGATATCTTTAAATTCACGTGATTGTCGTTTTTGCTGTAATTAAAGATTTTTTTATACCTGGAGAAAATAAAATATTTAATTCTTCTGTAGACGTGCCAAAAACAAATAAAAATAAACAAAAAAGCAAGTTTTATCAAACAAGTTGGACAAAAATAGCAACAGTTCTATTTTGTCAAACATATATCACGTAAAATTATTTGAAGGTAAATTTGACATAAAACTTTGTTTTACACTGATTAAGTTCGTTCTTGAAGGTACTTTATGTTAATTTCTTTGACATCAAACTACACTGTAAAACCTGCTTAATTAAAAATTAATAATTTTGAAGAAAAAAATAATTTTAGTCTTCCTTTACAGCAACTATAAAAAAATTTGACTGGCAGGGTAATTAGGAGATTCAGTGGCGCATAAAATTCAATACCCCACATCCTCCCTTGTAATGTAAACAAACTAAAGTATGGTAGTTAAGAAAGGAATGCCACAACACAAACAACACTGTAATTAGCCCAAAGGCCCTGAGAATAACTTCAAATTGGGTTGTAAAATTTATTTCTAGAACATTTTTTATAATCTTTGCCAGTTCAAGTTAGCTTTGATACTAAAGTACAAATTACTTTTGTTACTACTGTATGTTTATACCCCCCATGCAAGACTAACGTAATAATCTACTTATCTTGATGAATGAGAAAAATATTGACGTAGATGAAAAAAATGCCTTAAGTGGATAATGGGTTAAAATGATAAAGTCGTCAACAAGAAACGTCTACATTAAAAAGCATGACAAAATGCCGGTGATAAAATCAGCAGAAACACTCCAATGTGTCATTATATCATTAATTGAAAATTGCGTTCTGGGTAATTATAACACCCTTTTGGAATCAGAGAATTTTTTAATGAGAATAACACGCCCGTTGCACTATGTGTGGCTAATTTAATCGTTAATCAATCATTATAACACCTGATAATATTGACATGAGATAATTCGGCTGTAGTACTAAAGACTGATAAGAGATAAACGTTTGCAAATGTGTTTTGGTTGCTAATATTGTAAAAATATGCTTTATTTCTGATATTTTTTTTTATTTACTTTTACAGTAATACTGTAGTCAAAACTGTCTTCAAAGTCTGTTTCTAGAATTATTGATGTACATATAAGCACGTCACTGGATTTTTGTCCATATTAAAGTAATACGCCACTGTTCTTGTCATAATTTATAGTACTTCTTACGGGTGTTTGTTTCATATACCATTTTTAAGTAAAACACAAAATGTTAATGTCCTTAATTGTCTGGGTATCAAAACATTCTTAAATTTTAAACCGGCTTTTTGCTAGCTTTAATTTTCTTCTTTGTATTAATAAGTCATAACGAAGACAAAGATGTCCTCCAGCCGTCATTTTAACTGTAATTGTCAGTTGTAGAACTTCCTGGATGACAAACTAATGTTATTGGATCATAGACCTTAACTAATGAGTTAAGAAAATAAAAAAAGCCTTTTTTCAAAAATTTACTTTACTAATTTCCGATACGCTCTTCATATAACCGCCAATACCAGAAATTAAAATATTCTTTGATACCCACAGTTTTTGCCATTAACTTTACTCTTGTTACAGTTTTTGAGGTAAGAAACTTCAGAGTGGTCAGGCAGCTGATTACTCTGTATTATAATTAATAATAAATTTGTTAGTAACAAATTAACTAATAATGAAACAACAAATTTTCAATAAAATAATAAACAATAAAAAATCAAACTAAAATGAAATGACCCAACAACGTAATAGGAACGTAACCGTTTTGAATGTGACAACTTAAGAAGCAAACGTCATCGAACTTTGATCGATCTGTAGTAAGTTTAGTACTCTAGATAGCAATAATAATATTTTAAGTGTTGCACTTAATAAAAAAACTATGACAACTTAATTGAGTTATCAACAAACCTACTTCACTAATAATAACAGACTACTTTTTTTACTCTTTCTCCTCAACCAATCAGTGTAAATTCATAGTTAAAGATAACCAGGTTATTGCAAGATAAAGCTTTTTGATATCTTTGAACGTATTTATTTCCCACTTGAGCACTGTAAAGTCGTAAAATCTCAAGAAAACCAAACACAATCGACCTTTTAACTACAAGTGCGTTGTTTGTTAACTTTTTCCCAAGATTTATATGATTGTGGTATTGTTTCAATATTGACTGCAATAATTCTTATCGCAATTACGTATTTGATATAGTATTTTTTTAATACCCCAGCGGTCTAGCCGCATCTCTTTTTAATATAATCGAAATGGAGGAGAGAAAATATTTACTTTTGACAATCTGTTTGACTATTAAAGTCATAATAAACTGACAAAATGAAGGGAATATCCGATTATTTCAAAAACTGATACTGAGCATTATTAAAACTAGCAAGGATCTCGTACTCTAAGTGTAGCAAAAGGCGCAAAAGTCCCTAAAGTAGCTAAAAGTACAATTTTGAAATTATTGGGTCCAAACGGACCAGGAATACCTCCTAAATATGTCCACTAAAGTAACCGGAGCAAAAATCAAAATTATGGACATTCAGAGAGCACAGACGAAAGTTATAGTTATATTATACTATATTCAAGAAAGGACAGAAAACACCCAGACAACTATAGGGGCATAACGCTGCTAAACACAAGCATGAAACTCTTTACCGGCATTTTGAAAGAAAGACTTGAAACACAATTAACAACAAGGCTTCAGACGAAACAGATCCACGACCGACGCCATATTCATTATCAAACAACTAAAAGGAAATTCAATCGAATTTAATACACCAGCATATGTCTGCTTCATCGATTTGGCCAAGGCATTTGATAGGGTTCGCCTCTCCGACATCATAAACATACTGATAGCGAAAGAAACGCCAGACACCATCGTAAGAGCAGTCCGTAGTCTCAATATGAACAACATGACTAAAGTAAAGGCAGGAGACACTTATACGGAAGAGATACCGACACCAGGAGGCATCAGACAAGGTGACAGCCTTAGCCCATTTCTGTTCAATCTCTTAATGGACAGAATTATAGAGGAAGTATCATCATTAAATACGATATACCGAATGGGACAGAATAAAAGAATCAGCATCTTATGCTACGCCGATGATGCAGCTATTTTCGCGGAAACAGAGGACGATCTACAGAGACAACTACACAAATTCTGCCAGGTCAGCCAAGCGATGAACATGACCATATCTATAAAAAAAACGAAAAGCATAACCTTTGCTAAAGATCCCGTAAGATGTAAGCTGGTAGTACAGGACAAAACCATCGATCAAGTCTCACAATTCAAATATCTAGGTATGGATCTGACTAGTTATCACGACCTAGTGAAGTTCCTAAGAAGCCGGATCAACAAAGCGTCTGCCATGTCGGGCTTCTTAAGGCAGATAATATGGGCGAACGAATACATACGAAAGGATAGCAAGGTCAGGATGTATAAGACTTGTATCAGGCCAATCATGACATACGGAATAGAAACCAGAGAAGAAACAAAAAAAAACGAAAAGAATGCTTCGAGTAGCCGAAATGAAAACGCTCAGGACTATAATGGGAAAAACAAGAATAGACCGAATTAAGAACACTGACATTAGGGAACAATGTGGGGTGCAAGACGTCGTAAGATGGGGGAGACAAAGAAAAAGATATTGGTACGCTCACGTGAGAAGAATGGAAGAGGGAAGACTGCCACGCATCGCACTTGAAGGAAAACCAATAGGGAAAAGAGCACCCGGAAGACCACCTAAGAGATGGAATGACAGCTGGCAGTCCACCTTCCAGGAACTGATCCAGATGAACCTGCAAAACTAACATATCGCGAGATCTTAAATATGAATAAGAAGAAGAAGAATTAAATTCAATTAGAGAAATCATCTACAAACTATATTCTGAAAAGAAGCACATCACATTAGAGTTATTCCAAATCATAGCTTCTTGCATTCAGACTTGTTGCCCTAAAGAAACAGCTTTCATGCATTTTATGGTTACTTCGCTAAAAATGTATGTATTTTGTCAAATAACCATAAAATTCATTCAAGCTTATTCTAGGGCAATCACCTTCATGCATGATTTTCGCCAATTTTACATACACTTGATAATATTAACCAAAAAAAATTTTTTTTTCAGTTTAAAAAACAGTTAATTCCAAATTTAAAATTACCATCGCTTATTGTCATGGATAGGTAATGCTAGTTATTATTGCGGATTAAAGAAAGAATTTCACAAAAAAAGTTGGACAAAGAAGAAACTTCAGGGATGGCTTATTAAGAAGAAAGTTTAATTTTCAGAAGAACTGCGAAAAGCAAGTATTTGGGAATAAATATTAAATGAATTTTGGGAAAATCAAAAATTGCAAATCTTACGAACTTGACAGTTATGTACAATCTTAGTATTTATACATTCAAAAAATGTATAAATACTAAGATGTAAAGCTTTTTTCCTGTAATATGTAATATTTTGTCTTCACAACAACAAAATAAGCCAGCTAGTTTGCTGGAGTACTAAAACTACTACATGTTGTTCAGAATCGTGTGTAAAATCCCAATGCTATGTAAATTTTATATAGGGTGTTTCATCTCAAATAAGATAGTTATGAATATTGCTATTATCTTAAGTGCCATAACCTTTAAAACGTTTTAGTTGAATTGGGCATGGTGACATTATTGCATTGCTACATTTTCAAAACTTTCCTAGATAAGAACACTTTTTTTCTATTGACTGATGTGTTTCATCATGAGACACCCTGTACAACCATCTGAAACATAAATTGCATTCTTCTTTCGTTTAATCTTCCTAAGGCTACTATCACAAATGCAGGTGGTTGTTATATAGTCGTCTGCCAAGCAACTTACCTCGTAATTCCACGTACAAGACACTCCAGCAAACTTCCTGACACATCGACCAATTTCAACGTCTTCGTGGGCCGTATACAAATTGACTAGACAGTCCTCGATGTAAGGGGCAATCCGCTTAAGTGTCTCTCTACTCATTATCATTCCGGGGCCACCCATACAGAAGTTTTCATCCGAATCTAAACGAAAATCATTTGTCACAATTACCGCAAGTATCTAAAAAAACTAACCTAATGACAGATGTCCTCGTTCCTCTTTCGTTCCACGACCAGTCTGACCAATAAACAACGGTTTCCTGGAATCGACGCCTCTCAACAGTTCCTCAAGCTTATCAGTTTTGACGTACAAGTCATCGTCGGCTCTCATAAACCATTCGTATTGGTCGATAAAGTTGTCATGCATATACTTGAGCATTGTGAATGATTTTTTTTGCGGTGGGTAACGATCATCTATACCCGGAAGGGAGACTAGGGGAATCTGGTTGCTGGTTGAATTTTCCGATGAGAATATCAGTAGTTGTCCCGGGACTTCTTTGCCCCAGGTCTCCCACACCGCTTTAGCTCTAGTTGTAAGGTACTGTTCTGCTGTCATAACGCCTGTAAAAAGCAATGATTTTTTGTTATAGTTTAAACAAAATGTCATAAAATCTTCTAAAGCAACATTAATAGTTGTTTATAATATGAGAGTTAAAAGTGCATTTTTAAGGCAAGCTGTGAAAGTTTGCAGGATGAAGAAAGTGTCATGGAACAAATTGATGAGATTGCAAGAAAGACCACGTTAGACTTACTACCAAAGTATCATAACAATACGAGGGGTAGGCCGCCGATATTTTTTTGTACACCAAAATGCCTTTTTGCATACAAACCACCTTGAAATGCCTTTCAAATACCTCACAATGCTTCATTATTGCTCAAAATGCCTCATAGTAAATGCCTTAAAACTACCTAAAATGCCTCATATTACCTTGAAATACTCGAAAGGCCTTTAAATTATTTAAACTGCCTCAGAATGCCTTCAAAGGTTTACCTACACATTTATGGTATTCTTAAATTTAGTTATAAGGCCTTTGGTATTGGGACAATGATAAACAATGATTGATTTTTTTTTTGGTCACGTGGTTTTTAGGTCAGATTAATTAAGTAGCATGTCTGGTTTTACAATTTGTAAATGACATTTTGACCCTTGTCAAAATGTCATAAGGATTAATGATTCAATAAAAATTACTTCCTCAGGTTACCTGATTGCTATTCCAAATTTTGAAGACCCAAAACCTTAAAATTCATTTTTTTAAAAATCACGTGACAATTTTTAGGTTAGGTTAGGTGACAACACAAACAAAAATATTTTTGTACAGTTGTCTGATATAACGGGTTATATTTTGACGTTTAAACTAATCTGTCAAATAAAAACACCTATCATTTAAAAGAAACAGTTGAAAAATTAAATATATAGTATTTTAAATTTAAACAGCGGTAAAATTGTAACAACTATTACATCACGTGACTTATGCAACACTGTAAAAACTAGTTGACACTGTCAAAAACAGTCACATGACCTTCAAAATGCAGTTTAAACTTTGGAAAATTGATAAATAAAATTTGGACAGTGGTAAAAACTTAAATTGCAAAGTACACGTCACGTGACGTTGATAATGCAATTCTGAGCTTGCACCACTGTAAAGGCCAGTTGATATCTGTCAAAATTAATCACGTGACCGTTAAAATGTGGTTTAACCTTTAAAAACTTGGTAAATAAAATTTGGACTATTTTAGACAGTTGTAAAAGCTGAAATTGTAAGAGACACATCACGTGACTTTTATTATGCAATTTTAGAGCTTGCAACACTATAAGTCCAGTTGACCTCTGTCAAAAACAGTCACGTGACCTTAAAAATGTAGTTTAAACGTTGAAAAATTGGTAAATTATTATAATAATTTGTTATGAATATTGTTTCAACTTAATATCATGTAACAAAGATTTTACCATAATAATTACATGTGCGGTAAATTTTGTTATATTGATACACTATATTGTATACTGCTGGGTCTACTACAATGTATTCCTTAAAATATCGCACAACATTTTGAAATACCTATACAGTCAATGCTTCAAAATTCTATGAAATGCCTTATAAATACCTTAAAAATACCTCAAAATGCTGGTATACAGACAAAGTGCTTCATCCGTGGAAAATAACTAATATAATACTGACATGGATTTTTTTTTAAACATGATAGTCCTCGAATTAGTGAGTAGCTCGTTTTTCTTGAAGTTTTATCGATATTTTTAAATTTTTCATTGTTACAGAGTGTCTTAAGTGAGGAACGAATTACTGGTTTATGTCTATGAGACTAATTAGAAAATAGTATTTTGTTTTTTATGTTGGAGTCATTGGAGGAATTTTTTACAACATGTTGAGGTAATTAGTAAACAAAATCAATTAAAGTGATAGAACAAAATTTAAATTACTGTTTTGTGACTTGATTCTGTTGGAACTTTTATTATTGTCTCTATTTTTACAAACATATAATAAATAATATACTACTTACATGTTTAATTTTTCATCAAAAATCAAATTACAGATTTAAACTAAACAATATAAACAATATCATTGTTTGTAGCAGACAACAAAGATTTTTTTACTGCAGGTTAGTAATCTTTTAATGTTTTCGCACGCTTATTGCATACTCATTAAAAATCGATAAGCCGGCATCCTCAACGAATAACAATAGTTCTTAGAACATAAATTACATTTCTACCTAGCTGTAACTGTAAAAGCGAATTTATGAGCCACCATTACATACTTCGAATGTTTCTAATTACACAGTTGTGTGGAAATTTCAAAATTATCAATACTCAATACCAAATCAAACGGTAATAACACTGTCACGTGTCATTTTGTCTGGAAGAGTACAACGATGGGAAGAGCTAGTGGTAGAGTGACCTATCTAACGACATAAAAAAACACTGGCAGAAACACAGTTCGACAGTCAAGAACAAAATTGTCTGTAAAGCCCACTTGTTGTAAGAAAATGTCTGTTTTAACACTACAAAATCATGTAAATTAGGTAGAAAACATCAAGAACAAAATCGCCTGTAAAGCCTACATAAAACAAATGACATTTTAAGCACTACATTAAAATCATGTACAAAAGTCAGGTAGAAAAGTGAAGTCAAAATTTGATCTGGCAGAAACACAGTTCGACAGTCAAGAACAAAATTGTCTGTAAAGCCCACTTGTTGTAAGAAAATGTCTGTTTTAAGCACATTTTTGGAATCTTCATTAAATTTCCTATCTAATGACATAAAAAAACAATACAAAATCATGTAAAGTCAGGGAGAAAAGTGGTGTCAAAATTTGATCTGCCAGAAACACAGTTCAACAGTCAAGTCACATAAATTGGTCATGTGAACAACTTGGTCAAATTACGTCATTCTGTCAAACTGACACGGGTCACTGATGAAGCCGAAGATGAAGCTTTCCCCAGCTTTGAAAACCAGATGCCTGGTAAATTTTGTTGTATTCTTAGACTTTTCTAATACAGCCATATTAGGCCATCAACGAAATAGTGTTAATAAAAATAAGATTTATTTTTCAATTTTCATTTATGATTAAGTAGTGGTATATTCAGACTGGTTTACCAGATGTACCTTACCGCTTAAGAAAGTTTACTCGATCTACTTTGCTGGTAATGTGGTTAATGTAAATAAGGTCAATCAGAACAAGATTATTACAATATCACAAGCAGTGTTAAAAATTAATAAATATCTATATACATATGTGAAAAATCAAAGTAAATTAGGATGAGGTCACAGCTGAAAATATTAGCAAAAGTCTACAAAAACTGCATAAAAGCTTGAAAAATAGAGCAGAGTAAATTAATGTTTTTAAAGCAGCAAGTTTCACAAAAAGAAGCATTTTAGACGTTTGGAACATTGTTACCAACATAACAACTGTCAAGTCAACTTAACTTTGTTTTTGTCGTTAATGTTGGCACAATTTGGATTAGTGTTTTAATCATGGACCTTGATTTTTGCCACACTTCCTCCAAGTCTCTAAGTTAAAATTCTGAAATTGTGGCCTGCTTCAGTAACACAAAAAATTTCTATTGTCAAATGTTAGTTCAGAAAACATTCTAACTGGCAATTCTATCACGTATTTGTAGTTTGCTTCAGTTTCAGGATTATTTTGTTTAAACTTTAACTGAGAAGAAATTTTTCAGGGTTAGTTTTTATAATGTAATAAGCAGCATTTTACTGTTTAAATTTTGGACAGGATTGTTTTACCCAATGGTTTTTGCTGTTGTTATTTTTTGTTCTGGTCAACAAAAGTTGTTTGGCCCCTGTCCAATGTTGAAAACTAATTAACTATTTGCATTATTAGGTATTTGTGTTATGTTGGTAAAACTGGTATTACAAGTTGAATTCTTATGAAATAAGTACATTTTCAATAGTCAATATTTATTACCATATCAAAACAAAAAAAATTATTGAAATAAAAAAATATTGGAAAAGTAACTGCTACCTAATTTAACTTAAAAGATCATAAACCAAAATCTCTAGCTTTCTATTTTGAAATTTTTAAATTCATCTTTGTGGTAAAAATCAATGGTTTTTGTATTTTCTGTTAATTAGGTATTTGTCTGAGGATAGTTTCTATTAGCAAAGACACAGTATATTTCTTGAATTGCCAGAAACTGATGTCAAAATTGTCATATGTCTATATTTTAAATGAAACAAACACTTTTTTGAAAATCTCTTTTTTTCTGATTTCAATTTTTTTTTTGAGGTTACGTTAATCGTTTTTAAAAAATTTAGGTTTATTTGCACAAAATGTTGATTTTTATTGTTTTTTTTTATAAAAATTGACCGTTCCAATGATACAAAATTTTCGTTTTACCTTTTTCCATCAATATACCAATTTTTGCGGTAAATTTTTAATAAAATGTTAAAAATGGCAGTTTTGAGAGTGTCAATGTAAAAATCGTTTGTTTAGCTTTTAGTCAAAACATCAATTTTTATTTCTTAAACTTTGACATTTTTTGACATTCTCAACCATTTACTTTCACTGTAATTCTGACAACTTGAGACAGTTTTAGCGTCAGAATGATACTTTTTTGTTTCACAAAATTTGTTTCATTGTCCAATCAGACGATTTTTGGCAGAGTTGCTAAAGCGTTACTTCCAGTAAACTTTCGTCAGCAGTTTAAAAGTAACTAACTACTAAAAAAACTAACTAAAATAACTTCAAGTAGTCCGGTAAGTAAATTTCAAAATTTTTACCATGAAAATTGTCTAGAATGACAGGAAATGGCACAGTAAAAAATTTCCATAAAATTTTAACCTTTAGAATTGAATTCAAATGAGTGGAAATAGCGCGTTAAATCACTGTTCATGATATTTGACTATTTTTTAATACATTGACTTTGAAAATTAGTTCAAAGGCTGCCAATAGGAAAAGAATCAGTTTTTATTATATTTGACTCTTTTTAGCCTTTTGCCATTGAAATTTGACTTGCACGACTGAAAATAGTAATTAAATTTACATAATATTCAACCTGTGAACCTTAAAAATGGGCTTAAACAACTACAAATACTGTAAGTCAATTTTCTTGAAATTTCACTATTATCCAGTAAATAATTTTTATCAAATTTTACCATTTTTCAAAATTTTTACCTTGAGAATAGACCAGAATGACTGGAAATGTCGCGTTAAATCAGTGTTCATAAATTTTAGTATTTTTTTAACTTTGCCTTGAAAATTGACTGAGAGTGACCTCAAATAGTTCAGTAAGTCAACGTTCATGAAATTTCCCTGTAAAAAATTGAATCACTCAGAACTAAAAACAAGTAAGTCAAGTAAATTTTCATGATATTTGACTATTTTTCAACCTTTCGACCTTTTAAAAATCGACTAAAACAACTGCAAATAGAGCAAAGTCATTTTTGCTGTATTTTAACAAGTACCTGTAAGTTAATTATCATAAGATTTGACTGATTTAAACGTTTTTACCTTGAAAGTAGACTAGAACGACTGACAACGATTGGTTAAGTCAATTTTCACGAATCTGACTTACCTAACCTAACCTAATCAAAATTTACGAAATCATCTGATTATTGACGAAATCATCTAATTTTGAAGCTCTTTTAAAGTGCATATTTTAATTTTGAACACTGGCTCAAAATGTTTTTTTCTTGACTTCTGGCTAAAAACCAAATAAATAATCCAATTATGAAAAAATATTTACTGTATTCTGTTTAAAAAAAATACACATATTTAGTGGATTTTCTTGGTTTTGATGTCAATGTTCTTTTACCTTCTTTGACAGCCTGTAAATATTTTTTCTAAATTAAAATTTATTTTTACAACATTCAAAAATAAAGCCACTGGTCACAAATCACAAACTAACCCAGTACCTATATTTTTTATTAGTAACTTTTCCTACTTTGTTGGTCATCTGTTTTGTTTAATTTAAATCACAATCTCATTTGTTCATTTTTCAGCTTCCTAATTTTCAGTACAAAAAAAATGCCTACCACAACCTGCAATTACGAACAGGCACCACTCTCATTTATATTCGGCTGACGAGATCTGGTAAAAAGGCTGAGGACTGACCAGTATAAAGAACTTCTTTAGGACCAAGAATGCTTTCAAAAACCATCCATTCTAAAGGACGTAAATAATTACGGGGGCTTCGTCTCGTAAAAAGTTGGGCTTTGTTATAGGGTTACGTGAGTGCCTAATTAATTCTTTTGTGTTCTTGTGAAAGTAATATTTTATAGAAACATTCCTGGTATGATACTGGAAAAAACTTACCGACAAACAGTAGATTTTTAGTCCTAGACGTGGGCGTTTCCACTAATTCCTCCTCATCTAACACTTGCGTCCGTTTTACTAAATGGGGAGCACAAAAACTGGGCGTGTTCGCGAACAATTGCGAACATATCACTCCGATCACTATACCCAAGATGATTTTCAACACTTTCTTGGGTTTTGCTATTTTCATATTGACACTGGCGCATTATTGCCTCCGAATCGACAGTCATCAAGAACCGTAAAGTTAGTGCTGTTGCGATACTTTGTTCTTTGTATTCCTCATCTACTGGCATTGCTACAATGCCATTGCTGTACCATGTTGATTCTGAAATTAAAACTGAAAATTAGACCTTTTTGATAATAGCGTTCATAAAAAATATATGAAACCCGTTTCTCCGAAAGGGCCCATTCATTTTTAGTAAATCATTCGGCGTTCATTAATTTTTTTCCACAAACCGAAGATAAGTTAATTCAATATAATTAAAACTGGTCTGAGTATCAATTTTTTAAAAAGCTTTAAAACCGCATTATGTACTACCAAATTCTGCATGTATATGGAAAATCAGAGTATATTAGGGTGATCATAAATCGTAAATTACAAATCTTTTTGGGGACTGATCAATTTGATGGGAACGTTGTATTTTAGCCATTTGATGTAGTTTAAAAAGTTGAATTTGTACCAAAATATTCCTAACCTTAAATAGGGTACAGCCAATAATGGTGTTTTTTCTACTGGGGACTATTTTCGGAATGTGCTCGAAATTCTGCAATTATTTTTACAAAAATTTTAATAATTTTTCGAAATTTGTTTTTTGACGAACCTTGTTATTGGGCTTCCCATTGTATTGTAACATTGATCAGAAACAAATGAGGGTAGATAGCCATGTTTTACAATTTTACAACAAACTAAAATAAAATATTAAGAAATAAAAGAAAAAAAAACAAAAATTTAAAACTTTGTGGTCATTTTTGATTCAACTTTTTAAACTACATTAAATGGATATTTCAGTTTTTTTAATTACATACAGGGAAGTCAGAAAAAGGAGGTTGGTCAGTCCCCAGTGAAAGTCCCTGTACAATATGGCAATTATCAAAAACGGTCAGAGTTGACTTGAGTAAATTGAGACAAAGTTGCGCAGTAGTAAAACAGTATTTTCATTCAATATTTGAAAAATCTGAAAAAATACGAAATTGTATAAAATTTTCGTTTTTTACTCAAAGTGCTCTGATTTTAACGAGGATTTTAATAAATCTTATGTTTTCTTGAGCTATACTGAATTATTAATTTATTATAATGATGGCTGCAAAACGAAGCTTTTTTTATTAGGTTTGTTAGGTTAGTTAACGTTTGTTTACTTCAAGTAAAACCTAAACTTTTAGCTTCAAATTTTGAGGTATTTAAGGTCAAAATTAGCAGAAAACTCTATCATTTTACTAACATTTTATCACAATTTACCCTTACAAATGAAATTAATTCTAGGCGATTTTGCATGTTATTTACATGAAGTTGTATTTCGTTTAGTTGATACTAAAACAAGAACATTTAGGACCAGTAGTAGATTTACTTCATAGTAATTTTGTTCCAAAGATAATTTGGATAGAAACCGTATAATCAGACGGTAGATACTATTGGTTAATTCCGTCACTTCTATAAAAATTATCCTACAAATAAATTTATCCAGAGGTGAAAGTACCGATCCTTAGTAGTTTAGACGCTATGTCATAAATTAGTTTTCAGTTAAACATATTTTCTTTGGTACAAATTAAAATTTTTGACCCACAAAATTAGATATAGGTCCAAATTGTCATGAAACTCACTGAAATTTTAATGTGATACATAATTTAGAATAATTTCATGGGATTTTAGATCATATTTACATAAACTTGTGTTTAGTTACTACTAAAACTAGATGAAAATTTATAATGTAGACTAGGTAGTGCAGATAATTGTACTTTCAATAAAATATACTTCCTTGTGCTAACAATAACAAAATTCGCTGTATGAGTAAGGTCAAAAATTGGCATTTTAACGGAATTTTCCGTTATATTTAAGATTAGTTCCAAGCGATTTTTTACCCTATTTACATGAATTTGTGGTTTGGTTAGTTAAAATTAAAACGAGAAAAATTTAGTGCAATAAAATAAATTGAATTGAATTTTACTAAACATAACTCCCTTTGGTGCTAACCAGGAATGCATTTATGTTTTACGCCAATGTATGAGACAAAACGTAAGTTACGTTAAGTAACTATTTCTGAGGGAACTTCTTCGTAACTTTTACCATTTTTTACTTATTTAGGGAAAACTGTTTGGTGCAGCAAATTTACAAATCAGTAAAATTTTGATCTGAAATTTGAACAGGGTTTAAAGGACAGTCAGGAACAAATTGGCCTATAAAACCCACTGTAGTGGCCAAATCATGTTTTTAAGCACATTTTTGGAATCCTCACTAAATTTCCTATCGGATGACATAAAAAACTCTATAAAATCGAGTACAATAAGAGAGAAAAACGCTGTCAAAATTTTAATTGCCAAAAACACAGTTTGAAAAAACAGCCAAGGATAAAATCGCTTGTAAAATATTTACTTTACCGGTAATTTACCCGTTACTAAATATTTTTAATTATTTTCTTACATAGTAAATGGTTGTCTAGGGTATTACCTCGGGACGTTTTTGGGCGTTTCTTAATTAACATCATGTGTCCAAAGAAATATCGATTTTTCTGGAAAATGGATATAACACTGTTCAATCTTGAATTAAGCCATATTAGCAGTTTGTATCTATCATTCAAATGCCGTTGTATGTTCAACATTACCTGTTACATAATCTGGGTACTTTTCAGGACAAGCCCCATATTTGGTAATACCTTACAGGTGTACAGCGACAATGAGTGAAACTTGAAATTGTTTGCAGAACTTGTTCTTTCATTTTAACTTTGTTTAAACACTGGAACATATGGTTCTATCGATCAAGGGAGTTGACTTAAAATTATGCAACACATAATATGGGACCTACACGTGACTTAAAATGACAGTTCAAACCTACTGAGTCACTTGTTGTATAAATAACTATTACTATACCTCCCACCTTCCCCTGACCTAACATCAATGAAATTAAACATAATAAATTTAATTCGTTTTATAATAAATATTAAACAACTATACGTTTGCCTCACTATTTAAATCCGTTCTAATTCCACTTACAAATTACGTAACAACTTAATAACATTTCAAGTGAGCATTTATTTTATTGATCCCTATTGTTGTCGTTATATTTAGTTAGGTCAGGTCAAATTTAATGTAGCGACAATCATAATTTACTCTTCAAGGAATGACAACTTAATAATTATTTTTCTAAAAATAATGACATCAAAACCTGATAAGCATTTATCAAATCTCCACACACTTGCGTAATCTAGAAGTAACGAAAAATGATGAATGAAGTATTTTACTATCAGAAAATGCGCAAGTACTGATGGTAAGGCGAGACTTTCTATAGGAGTGTTTGTAATCTTTGACATAATACACGTATAAAGGTGATATAAAATAGGTAATGTAAAATGATATCGTTTCAGTGCGAATTGTTTCTGATATAGCAGTTCATAAAAGTGTCGACTAAATACCATATCAATAAAAGTATAGTATAAGCAAGCCAGTTTGTTGAACGATTCACCACATGTAGTAGTAATTGTTATTACATCAGGAGTATTGTTTTTAATTTAGTAACGTACTGAATGTAGCCTTAAATTGCTAATAATTTTAACCTAAACTTCAAATATCCAAGATACCAGCATAACGATCACGAACAAAATGTAGATCAGTTAGTAAGATTTATTATGTTAGCGTCTTAGAGTAGAAAAATGTAAATAAATAAATACTATGCTCCCGGATTGCGAATCTAATTAAAGCTTACTATAAACTTGCTGTTTAGATTAAAAAGTCGGATATTCTGATGTAGAAGGAAAGAAAACATATTTTAGCAAACCCAGCTGTAAACTAAAAAAAAATTGTTAAACTACACACGTAAATTGTAAAAGATCTTTCCAACTATATTAACGTTTAACTTAATCGATAAATAATAATTATTCAAAGTACGTAATTCCAGTTAAAATAATTAATTTCTACGTTTAAAGTGGTTGTTAAGGTTGAAAAGGTAAAAACATGTAAATTGATTTAATTTTACATAGAAAAAATAAAAACAGTTAGGAAAAGCAAGTTCAAGTTGTCTCAAAATAAGCAACGTTGACAATTTCTCTACAAAAGAGTTTTGGTAAATTTACAATACATACAAAATTGCAGCTTTTGGCAATACAGGGTGGCCTACTAAGAATGCGAAGTACTGTATGTAGGAAACTAAAAATGATACATGTTTGAAACAAAAAATTTAATAAAAAATATGGTTATAAGGAATAAATTTAAACTATTTTCTAGATTCCAGCGTTGCCCCATCTACATGAAATCAGTGGCAACAACGGATTTTCGTTGAACAATTCAGTTTTGCTCTAAATGTTGTTTTCAAGATATTGACTATAAAACATTGGAATTTTAAATATTTGGAAGACTCTAGCAGACAAACGGTTGAAAATAGAGCAAAACGGTTTTCAAGTTCCTGTCTTACTTTTTAGAGATCTATCTTAAGATGGTATTTTAAAAAATTTCAATAAACTTAAAATTTTGGGTTTTTTAAATTTTTTTCGAAAATTTTTAAAATTTCTATCTTAAGGTAGATCTCAAAAAAGTAAGGTAGGAACATGTAAACCGTTTTGTTGTATCTTTAACCGTTTGCCTGCTAGAGCCTTCCAAATATTGAAAATTCCATCAATGTTTAATAGTCAATATCTCCAAAAAACGACGTGACACTGATTAGTACAAACACTGTGCAAATTAAGCAACAGAATCAAGATATATCATCAGTTACTAGGGTTGTAGAACAAAAATCCGCTGTTGCCACTGATTTCATATAAATGCGGCAACGTTGGAATCACGAAAATATTCTAGAGGTATTCCTTAGGATCATACTACTTGATAACATTTTTGTTTCAAACATGTATCATTTTTAATTTCCTAGATACAGTACTTCGCTGTGTCTGTCAAACAGTGACAGAAATTAACCAACGGTTTTCGCCATTACGTTCTGTATCAAATTTGAGCTTCAGACACCAACATCAGTTTTCGCCTATTTCTATTAATAAGAGCACTTCCCATTTAAATGCGTCCAATTTGGCCCACCCTGCACTGGGATCCACTAAAATTATATCTATTTTATATTATTGATTTAGCAGAGATAATCTGGGATTGGGAAATAATGGTTTATGGGTTTTCACTTATAAAACGTCCCAACCTTAGACAAAATCTATCTTATCATTAATATTTCTACGAAAAAAACTTAGCAACACAACATAGTAGATCTGCTACTAAGAAATTGTATAGCATAACTTTATATGTCAATGGAAACCAAAGTCGTTACAATTTATTAATAAATAAGTATGTTTGTCTCAACAGATAATCAGAAAAATGTCGGCTCTCATTGGTTGAGGGTCACGTGACATTGACATTTTCTGATTTGTGACCAATGGCAGTACCTATATTTCTCGAATTAACAGTTTTAACTACTAAATTAACTCGTTTGACAGTTGTTCCAGTTCTTACATTAAATTCAGTGGTAATTTTGCTATTTGCTACTGTCAACAACGTCACCGTGCCCCTCGCTTAAATACCAATGAAATGAAGAATGCGGTATTAGATGAGTTATAGTTTGTTCAGTTCTGTCACTCTACTGGAGCATTACGATGTGCTGGATGTCTTAACACAATAACCTCCAACAGAAAATGAAGTCAGGTTAGCAAGCTTCAAGAAAAAATCTGATAATTTGTCCATTTTCGTGACACTCACTAAGTTGGATTTTAGAAATATTTTCTGATTTGACTGTGACAGTGTTGAAAAGACGGTCTTAATTATATTTCAGCATGTCTGTCTTCTTCTATTGTCAAATAGAATAAGCCAGATTAACTGATACATTCCAATCATATGTATACTGGTACATTAAAATTCCATTTTTAAAAACTTACCTTAAATAAAACTATTCTAGATATTTGGTACTTTTTTTACTTTATCTCAGCCACAACCACAAATAATGACCTTCAGAACCTATAATAGGCCAAGTTCGGTTATTGATCTGAAAAAGTGGGGACAGAATGATCACGTGACTGCATTTTGACAATGACAAAACTTATATCAATTTAATGCTTTCAAGAGTAACTGAATTTGTCATAAAATAAACATTTGACACGTGAGTCAGTAAATAAAAAGAAAACCATATTTACACTAGATAAAAATTTTGAATAATAATTTGAGTTCTGTTGTCTTTTTTTTATTACAAAAATTTAATCACATAAAGTTTCAAATCAAAAACGTCAATAAAATTATATATCCGTTTAATAATAGTTTTTCTCAAGTTTTGTATACTCACATTCAAATTTTTTTAATTGCAGACATAAATTTTACGGCTTTGACCGAGTACAAAAGATCAATTTTACGAATCGATGACGTTCACTTACGCAGTCATTAAAAGTATAATGTTTATAGATCCGTGAAAAATACTACTATCTATACTATTATAAGTACAAAGCATACACAGTCTGAGCTCGACATTTATGACACGTTATCAATAATTTATTTATACTTAAATCGCAAATTGGACCTTAATTTTCAATTTTTTGAACTGATCATTAAACAAACAACAAATAAAAAACCATCTACTTTACCTTGTTTGATTCACATGGGTGTACTACACAGGTACTACTACTACACAAAAGTTTTAGTCACAAATCACAAAGATAAGATCCGGGTGACCGGCTTTTTTTTATCGAAACGAATCGCGAAAAATGACCGGGACGAGTACCGGTGGTACCGCTGGCGTAAACTCGGTCAGCGGTTTTGGTCGAACTGAACGCGGGTGAAACTTGGTACTTGGTATACGATCCAGTATGAGATACGATAACATCGTTTTCGATTAGCATGTGGCTTGTGAAGTACTAAAGCGATTTACAGGCCGGAGTACGACCGGACGTACCACCCTAAAAATCGAATCTGTTTTGAATGAAATGAATTACCTACTTTAACGATTGAGATGATGAGATGAGCCATGACAAATGCCAGATTAATAGGTTTTTACTCCCATAAAACACTTACAAGGTGGCCTATGCAAGTAAATATTTTAGGTACTTTACCTGGAAAATTTGACCGGTAAATTACCAGTATAAAATTACTGGTAAATTACAAATACTGTGTTTCAGGCAGTTCAAATTTTGATATCGTTTTTCGCCCAGACTCTACCAAATTTTAAAGTGTTTCTTCAGGTTATTGAATAGGAATCTTAATGAGGATTCCAAAAATGTGCTTAAAATAGTCATTTTCTTACTCCAAGTAGGTTTTACAGGCGATTTTGTCTCTGACCGTCCTTTCAAACTGTGTTTCTGGCAATTCAAACTTTGACACCGCTTTTCTCCCTGACTGTACCAAATTTTGTAGTGTTTTTCCAGGTTATTGGATAGAAAATGTAATGGGATTTCAGAAATGTGCTTAAAACAGTAATTTTCTTACTCCAAGTGGGTTTTACAGGCGATTTTGTCCCTGACTGTCCTTTCAAACTGTGTTTCTGGTAGTTCAAACTTTGACACCGCTTTTCTCCCTGACTGTACCAAATTTTGTAGTGTTTTTCCAGGTTTGGATAGGAAATTTAGTGAGGATTTAGAAAATGTGCTTAAAACAGTAGTTTTCTTACTCCAAGTACAAGCGATTTTGTCCCTGACTGTCCTTTTAAACTGTGTTTCTGTTAGTTCAAACTTTGACACCGCTTTTCTCCCTGACTGTACTAATATTAGTGGTGTTTTTTCAGGTTATTGGATAGGAAATTTAATGAGGATACCAAAAATGTGCTTAAAACAGTAATTTTCGTACTCAAAGTGGGTTTTACAGGTAATATTGTCCCTGACTGTTCTTTCAAACTGTGTTTTCTGGCAGTTCAAACTTTGATACCGCTTTTCTCCCTGACTGTACCTATATTGGTAGAGTTTTTCCAGGTTATTGGATAGTAAATTTAATGACGATACCAAAAATGTGCTTAAAATAGTAATTTTCTTACTCAAGTGGGTTTTACAGGCGATTTTCTCCCTGACTGTCCTTTCAAACTGTGTTTCTGGCAGTTCAAACTTTGACACCGCTCTTCTCCCTGACTGTACTTATATTGGTAGTGTTTTTCCAGGTTATTGGATAGGAAATTTAATGAACCAGTAATAACCGCTTTTCTCCCTGGTTGTACCAAATTTTGAAGTGTTTTTTTAGGTTATTGAATAGTAAATTTAGTGAGGATTTGAAAAATGTGCTGAAAACTGTCATTTTCTCACTCCAAGTGGGTTTGACAATTAATTTGGTCCCTGACTGTCAAACTCTGTTCAAAAGATCCTGCGTATTCGTTACAAAACGTGTTTCTGAGATTTATGACAGTTAATTTGACAATTGTCAGCAAGTTACTGATAAATTACAAATGCCGAATAGTCCAGGCAGCTGAAGGCCGGAAAACCAAAAAAAGAATAAATTAAATAAATTAATAATAATTAATTAATAAAATTAAGTAATAATATTTTCAGGCTTGCGTAATTTTCCTCATTTTAAAAAGCTGAAAATGCTATTTTTTTAGAAAAGGATACTTTTTCATAAAAAAGTTGAAAGATTCTTACTCATTTGCTACAAGAATCACTTTGTTAGAAAAGTTTTACTTCACTTATTGTCTTATTGATAAACCAAACTCTTTAAAACAGTAAATAACAAATCAAAACAGCATTTTATTCAGTCTTAAATTTTCAGGATTTTATTTTGACAATATTGACCGAAAATGACGTTAATGGCAGGAAAATGATATCTTTTTAAGCAAAATTCAATTTGACCCGTAAATATACTGGTAAAATTGGTAAATGTTTCTGTCACAAATTGAATTTTACTTTTCCAATTTTACTTTACTTTAGCGGTAAATTTACGCCTATCACTAGTTCTTAATAACCAAATGTTAGGTTAGGTTAACACATGTTTTTCAATAATAACAGAGATAAAAGTGTAACTTGGTTGATATAGAAATAGAGTTTTAAGACAAGGCAGACATTACAGAAAGAAATAATGATGTTTACGTTTAGTAAAAAATGACTTTATTTTGTGATTATTTTAAAGTAAATGACATTATATTGACATGATAGCAGAGACAAATGACAGTTTGAATCGTTGAGCAAGTTGACAAAAATACAATTTATTCTAACTCGGCTCTGTCAACATTCTACTTTTTGTCAGCATTTGTCTTTGTTTCAATCATTATTACTATACAGGTAGATGGAGAAAATCTTTGTCTCTTGTCTACCAGAATGGACTTGACAGATGATCACATGATCTTTCATCAAAAAATATGATGGATATTTTGTGATCAACTGTCAAATTACGTCACATCTGCTTAAGTACAAGTCACATTTTTAATCCATGCAAACTTTAAAGTTTAGAATGAATATGATATCATCATTTGATTTTCAAAATAACCACAATACAACCTTATTATGATGTCACAAATGTCTAAACTTTTAAAAGGTAATAAAATAACCGGCCTGTGAGAGTGTCTAGTAGGTCTTAAGTAAAATTTCGGCTAGACCCCACTTACCAACCAGGCAAGTTGGCTCGGGCTGACCACTTGATACAAAAAGCGGGCCCTCATTGTTTCTTTCCAACATGCAATATTTGACTTTTAAATGAATATTTTGCGAATCGATAAGTCATGGTTGTGATTGTACACATTTAAATGTTAGCATTTTGCAACTGAACCCTTTATAAGGTGATGACAACGATCATGTTCGGTTCTGATTTAGGGTTTCATTAAAATAACATTCACACTACACAGAGGTCTTTTAATCAACTCAATAACTTTTATTTTAGCATATAGAGATATAATAAATATTCGTCATACAGAGCAGTATTAATGTACCTACCTATTTATGGCAATAAAAGGAAATGCAGTAATAAAATTTTTAGAAATCCACTTATATTTGGTGCATTTATTTAATATTACCATCATGACATGTCATATTTAAAAACCTTATTCGTTTTAATCCCCGTAGATAATACGTTATATAAAAAGAGCCTTAAATCATTAGTTCCAAATTAAGGTGGTATGTGTGTATTGCCAGACGATAACATCTCCGCTTTTATCAGACGAGGCAGGTAGATTGATTGGGAAGAATGAGTAGAAAGTCCTACAATTTCTTGGGCAGATGTATCCATTTATCAGGTGGTACCGTAACGAAACAACGTCGAAAACTGTCCAATATTTTATTTTTTATACCCCGGTAAAACCAAGGAATTTGGAAAAGAAATCGATATCTCTTGACTACTTTACTATTATTAATAATGCTTAAGTTGAGAATTCTTAAACAAAAACAAAAAAATACAAATTTAGTTAAAAAAAATTTGTATACCTTTAAGGCATTTAACGTAACTTTGAAAATGTAAAAGTGTAACTTTATAGTGCGATAAATCAAAAACTACAAAATTTTTTAATTTTAATTGGAATCCTGTAAGGGAACGCACTCGCCTTTAGTTTCTGAACGTACTTTTCAGCTGACCAATCACCAAACTGACATTTG
The DNA here is from genome assembly GCA_018691245.2 of Ips nitidus. Classification (NCBI taxonomy): domain Eukaryota; kingdom Metazoa; phylum Arthropoda; class Insecta; order Coleoptera; family Curculionidae; genus Ips; species Ips nitidus. The sequence goes on along the minus strand of CM042790.1, from coordinate 9,467,101 downwards.
ACGCACAACGAATGTCAATTGTCAAATTACCAAGAAGATTAGATTTAAGTTTTTTTTAGGTTAGAAATTTATTATTGTCGTTTTGGGTGAATCCCTTATTTTGTTAATATTGTAATTAATTATCTCAATTCTCTTTTTTTTAGTTTCGTATAGTAATAGTAACAATTATAGTCTGCCTGGGTAACGATATTCTTCGCAATTAACATATAAACAGTGTGATAGTTTGGCAAAAACCAGACATTTAATAAGGCTAGTGGTAAGAAAATTTGTTTATCATTTTTTTGTAACATTAATATCTCCCTTGTTATCACCTTTATACTCATAGTTATCGGCGAGTCGTCTTTAGTGCGATATCAGTAGAGAAGTAGAACTAATTTTTAAATTATTAAAATAGGTGTTTGTACCACTGTAGCTTTTTATCCATATCCATGATCCATAATAAACAATAACAGAACAGGACTTGTCATAGAGTATGTGTAATGCCTACAGTGTATAAATAATACACACAAATTTTAGTTATTTTTGTCACACAAAAATATCCAGGTATGTTTGTGATATAATATATAATTTAAATATATAGGTTTAATTTTTCAAAATATGATAATAACAGTGTTCCTTACTTAATTTTTTACTTATATCATAATTGATAAGTTTGGCCTAAAAACTTTTCAATTTATTTTTTCTTATCATTCCAGAAAAATATTTGCTTTCAGAAGTTTTGATACAGTCTTTAGCATGTTGGTTGTTAAAAGGTCAAAAAGTAAAAATTTGTTCAAATTTGTATTTAGTAGGCTCAGCGAGAGGTACCAGTAATTGACCATCTAACTAAAATTTTCACTTTACCAAAGTATCTTGGTATTTAAAATCTGTAAACTTACATGAAAAACATTAACTACCTACTTACTAGATAAATTAATAGGTTAGTAAGGTGTTTTGGTGACTAGTTGTTTCAAACATTGTAAATTCTAATTTTTGCATTCACAAATATTATATCCATGCAAATTTGTACTTTTTTCCAGTAATTGACCATGACGTGTCCATCTTTGATTTACTAGTAAATGACCATTGAAGAAGTGAAAAATAACCCAGTTTTTTAATAACATATTTATATCAATATCAATAGACTACAATTTCTGGTCTTTGATTAATATTTTTAAACTAAATAATAACAAATGTACTAGTTAACATGGATGAAAAAATCTGGAGGAAAAAGTAGTCACATTATTTTTTAAAATTGCTTGGGGGCTATTTTTAATACACTTTGTAGAACTAAAGAAAGGGTGGGTGCTAAATTATGAAAAATCTTGTTTTTTGGAGCTGTACTTAACAGCAGTCAAATACTGGTTGCTGGTTAAATACAGTGATCCTATGTATCATCATTTTAACTCAACCTCATATTTACCCTTTCATAACAAATTTTATTCTACATTTTTGATCTATAAGACAGTATTTTTTTAGTAATACCTGAAAGTGCAATTTCTTACTAGTAGCATGGACTATATGATAAGTACTTATTATTTAGTCTATGCTAGTAGTCCTAAAATTAAAACCCCTATTTGATTTTAAAAGAGAAAATCAAGATTCAAAATATTCCATTTATTTGATAATACTGCTCAAAGCAATAGAGAAGTTGTAGCAGATTTTAAATTGAGACTATATTCTCAACTATATTATTAAAAGTCAAGGCAAACTCTGTAAGTAAAGTTACATCCATAGAAATAATAACAATTAAACTATTTATATTCGCGCTAACACACTTTTTTTAAATTAAATTATTAAATGCATTCAGCTAAATTATATTTATGTTTACTATTGATGCTTCATTTCCACTAAACTGAAAAATCATATTCAGCAAGTTATACAAACCTAATAGTTTTTCAAGTCAATATACTTTGTGAGATGTTGTCTAACATGTCAGTCTCAAGTTTTAATTGGGAAAATGCTTCAGATAAGAAAAGTTAAATATATAAGAAAAAACCTTGATACAAACTTTGTTATTTAGCGTCAATAGCGAGATCAATACTAATCTTATGCAAAAAAAGGCAACTAGAATTTTGTTACATTCAACACAATTGGCAGACTTAATAACATCTCTTAACAGCTACATTAACAGATGGTATTCATTTGTTTACAAAAAATTATGGGGTGAACTAAATTTCAATAGAGAGAATGTTATAGTGAAATTGGTATAGTAATCAAAATCAGTGTTCAGCTGCATTTTTTCTTGATAAATATGTTATTTTAAGGAAGCTGTTTGTGGCCTTAATTTAATGATTATTTTATTCTAAAATCTCAGGCCATATAGGGCAATTTCTGAATTTCAAGTATTATTTTAATTACCTTGACATCTTTCTTGACACCCAGTATATTTTCAACTAAGGGCCGGTTTTACAAAAACGAGATAAGCAAAGAGTAAGTACCATTCTAAGATTAAATTTAAAAAGCCATTTTGCAACGGCCATTTAGCTTAACCGGGGAGTAAAACGGTGTAATACCCTTGTGGAGTTTAAACTCTTTTTTAAATATTTATTGTCAGCGAATGACGTTTATGTAAATAATAATTGTGAGCGGACTGTATAGCCTGGAATAATTATTTATCTTCAACATCAATGTTATAAATATGTTAATTTATTATAAAAAACGAGAGAAAACCATAATGTAGCACTTTATTATGAGGTTAACTAACCAAACGACTTTAGGCCATTGTAAAACGTTTTTGAATTAACCGGAGTTTTAACAGAGGTTTATATTTACTTGCCCGATAATTATTCCACGGTTGAATTACTTGTAGAACCGGTTGAATTGATACTTGTAGAACCGGCCCTAAGGAGTAAATGGTGCAACCTTTATTATATTTCAAAGAATGTTTGTCAATGATTAATTCAAAAATATATTTTAATATGCTGGATGTGAACAAACAGTGCCTAATTTTGAACTATAGTTTTTTAGTAGTATTACCTTGGTCAACTTTGATGAAACACTTTAGGTAAATGTAAATATGGCTTTTACACAAATAATTAAACCAAAAGAGGATAATCTAACAGTGGACGTAATAATGTAATATACAGGTAAATGTTTTGAATGGGATGTTCCCTTTGTTACTTGTCATATTCAAACTATTTATTTTGTTTGATTTTATTTGTGTTTGGTTATTTACATATGTTAATTTATCAAAATTTACTTGAGTCTCACTTTTACATTTTAAGTATTTTCTCTAATTTTTTTGCGGTTTGGTGCAAAATATTGTACTTACTTCAGGCTGAAAATATCATTCGCCTCTTGTAAGACCTCAAACAAACTGTGTTCAAACTGGCTGCAATTTTCTTCTTTATAGCCGCGACCAAGGATTTAGATCAGAGGAAAGCAAAGACCATTTATTTTCTCAAAGATGTTAGTCGTTTTTTCAGCCTTTCATGCACAATTTATTGATTTTTCTATATATCCACAAAAGTTCAACTAATTAAAATTGTTAATTTTCATATCAATGACAGCTGACTTTTCTGTAACTTTGCGGCCTATATTGTCCTGAGAGATGGTCCACAGAAATGGTCCGAAGCTTATTCCAAAACTTAGGCGTAAAACAAACATTACAGAACCATTTTTATCTTACTAGGTAACGTTTTTTTAATCTTTGCAGATTTTAACCAGTAACAGCACTGTATCCAATATGAACACGCCACCATCTGATGATAATAAACCTGGTGCCCTTAATCCAGATGCTCCAACATTTGTTCCACAAGTTTTACCAAATGGTGAGCAAATTAGAATTGGAATTAATTTAAGCGTTAGTCATAAACGTTATTAAAAAGCTTACAATTAACAGTAACTACACCAAATAATTTCATTTTAGTGCCTTCTCATATTCACCCATTGATTCATACACAAATTACATCACATCAGCATGCCCCTCAACCCATGCCAAATACCCAATATGGAATTAATACTAACTATGATCATCCACCTACTGGGGAGATTAATATGACGAGTTTTGATAATGCCCCTCCAGTTCCTAACAATTCTTTTGACAGTAATTTTCATCATTTAGGTTCACATCCTTACACAGGAAGTCAATTCTTAGAAACGCATCCTGTTCCAAATACAAACATCCATCCATGGCAAGTAAAATCAACCCAAGAACAAAGTCATTTGATAGAACCGCTTTCTTTTCCAAATAGAAATAATCATCCATGGCAAGTAGAAGGTACACAAGAAAAAAGTCATTTAACAATAATAAAAAAAGAAGGTTATTATTTACAATTTGATCCAAGGGAAGGCCATCCATGGCAAATAAAACCACCACAAAAAGAAAGTCATATGTCACAACCACATCCATCGCAAGTAAACTTAATGCCAGCAGGAAGTGAATTTTTAGCACCACATCCTTTTCCAATAAACAACCCTCCATGGAATGTAAACCTAACACAAGAAGGAAGTCGATCGTTTGAACCGCATCCTTTTCCAAGTATCCCTCCAACACATGAAACAGTTAGTCCTTACAACATTAATCCATGGGGAGAAATGTTGTCAAATTTCAATAACTTATTGCTTGCTGATACTAAAGCAGATTTTGATAAACTAGATAACCCAACCGAAGATCTGGAGAAGGCATACGCTTCTATGTTAACTACTAGCTATGTTAACGCTCAAGGACGTGTAGATAGTGATAATCGTGAAAGGACAGAGTGTAGTACTTTAGTTACTGGAAGTAACACAGCAAGAAGGCTGGAATTTGAACAATTTGGGCAAAATGTTTTTATTGACACTGGTCACCCGCAGGCCCCACATCCATTTAGCAGATTTTTTGGCCATGGAGAACACTCAGACACAGGGCAAAGTGATTTAAAAAAAAATATTTATGATGAAGAGGACGATCAACAAGAAAATAGCACCACTAACAGATCACCAATAGGAGATCAAATGCCACCTCATCCATTTGCACAAAATACGAATTATTACAGCAGAAATAACACTGATGATACCGAATATACAACTTCTGAAAGTGAACATTTTAATAGGCAGAGCAAAAGTCCATGTTCGGTATACCCAGTTGTACCTGACTCGCTCGATACAATACGGAGAAGAGAAATGCAGAATGCACCTCATCCTTTTGCTCTAATCCATTACCCCAAAGGCGGAAAACAGGGATCATTAGGAACAGGAATCTCTAGGGATCATTATTCTTCATATAAACACAAAGATGCCACCGAACAAAAATATGTTAAGGAGGAACATTTGTTGGATGAAGCAGCAGCATGGGGAGAGGCTCCAGACACAAATCAAAGTGATTTCAACAAAAGAATTTATTATGAAAAGGAGGATCAGCAAGAAAGTAGCACCACTGACAAATCACCAATAGTAGATAAAATGCCACCTCATCCAATTGCACAAAATAAGAGGTATCACAGCACAAAACATGAAAGTACCGGAAGAATCCACACTGATGATACTGAAACTTCTGAAAGTGAACATCATAGCCGTCACTCCAAAGGCGGGAAACGCTCTAGGGATTATTATTCTAGTTACAGTAAACACAAAGATGCCACCCAACAAAAATATGTTAAGGAGGAACATTTGTTGGATGAAGCAGCAGCATGGGGAGGGGCTCTAGAAAATAGAAACAACGATCGAAGGAGCAATAGAGAAGGTAGACGACAGACCAGTGATCATGAACGATTTTACTATCCAGGAAGTCGAAGCAGAATACCACCTCGTAGTAACAGAAATTATCGAAGTTATGAGACCAAACCACATGACGACGATTTTCGAAGTATGTATGAAAATCGAAGCCGACAACTTTGGGCTTAAACATTCAACAAGACATGAAAATCCAACACATAGTCTCTGGTCAGATGGTGAGCAAAGTAAAACTTTACTATTGCAACAGAATGCGAGGGGTTATCAAAGGGGACAAGCAAAGTCAGCAAGTTTTCGTCAAAGGCCATTTGAGCATCAAAGACACCCTGAACAATCCGCAAGAGGTAGGGGAACAAGCAGAATTGACCATAAAAGCACACAGAAGATGTTTCATCGAAAACCTCAGGAAGATGATGTACCAGCAACGTCTTCTAGTGTTATAAATGAAGGTCTGAAGCATGGTAGTAACTGGAATGAAGAAAGTGGAGAGTCTGGAAGTTATCAAGTGCCAAAACCGCATTCATCAAAAATTAATAAGAAATGTACGAAAAACTCTTCTAGTCCTTCTAAACAAAGCCATAAAGATACTTCTCCAGAACTTGAACTTAGTGTCATGGATAAGCTTATAAACGAAGAACTTTCAAAGAAAGCCACATTGATGTCTATGGAGCAGTCAGTCAGCAGCTCAAGTGGAAACCTCAAGAAAGGAAAAAAAGACAAACAGAAGGATTTACCTGATAAAAATGAGGATGACCAAACAAGCGAAACGAAGGAAGACTCATCTGGAACTAAAGACAAATGTAAAGAGAAAGTGCAGCAGGAAGAAGTCGACACTGAACCAGAACCAAAGATACAGTTAAACAAGTCATCAGAAGAGGAGACAGTTTGGACTGGAGGGGTGAAATTGTGGCCGGAACTCAAGTATCAAATGGCAGAGGGGCCTAAATTCATTGACCCAAGAATGGAGAGGGAGAAGCTGAATAGAAGTGATAATAACGTTGTTGCACAGATGGGAGATTCAATCAACTTTGGTATGATCAGAGGTCCAGAAGGAAGTTCTCCAGCAACGTAAGTATACAAGGGCGTTTTTTGTAGTTTGACTCTTTTCACTAATACTAGAATTTAGGATTTTTCTACATTCCCCAAATTTGATTTCAAATGACACTGAATTTTCCATGACTTAGGTATGTCACAGTATCTTTTCAGTATTACGTTTTAGGTCTTAATATTCTCCCTTTTTATCAAAGTAATACCCCATGCATTTTCTATGGAAGTGACTTCTTTTTACAGTAACTTCTTCTTTATACAGTAACTTTCATATGAGAATAGGTAGGTAATTGTTGTTTTAATGTGCTTGTATCAAGTAGTTATTGCTTAATTTGTTTTCCCATGTGCTTTACTGATTAACGTGTTTTACAGTCTTGGGAAATTTTTTTATAAAAGTCGACACGTCGGCATTTTTCTCAATAACAGGAATTGTTTTTTCGTTGTTTTAAACTCCTTCGCTACTAACTACTACAATAACGATAAATGTCTAGTGATTTTCACCTTTCTTTTCTTTTTTTGTCCAGTAATGATTACGAGTTATATCGTGGTTTAATGTCTTTGTATATTAAGTTTGAAATACCTACGTTATAACCAATGGGCAGGCTGAAGTAATACAGTCGGGTTTCCTGATTACAAAACTTAAACAGACAAACACACACAAACAAAAAAGTGGGTATAAACCTAGTACATTGGTAAAAAAAAGTTATTATTTAAACATTTTTGGTTTCCTGCAAAATATCCGTAACTCTAACCGTTTCCAAAATATTTGACTTTTTTTTCGACATACAAGGTGTTCAAACAACAATTAAACGGTTACCCGGTTCTAAGTGGGTGTAAACCTAATCCACTGGGCGCAGGAAGTCATTCTGAAGATTTATGGCTTATAGCAATATTTCCGGAACTTCAATCGAATAATCAGAATTTAAAAAAAATAATTAATTTATTTAAATTCTATATTGAAAATTGTAAAAGCAAAATTTTCGAATTTCTGTATCACGGTTATTTTTTGGGTTTTAGGGACCGTAAAAAACTCAAAATGATCGTTTTGAACTACTCCTTCACTTTCCTTGGGAACACAATTAAACACATAAAAAATAGGACTACTTGATTGAAAAAGTAAATATTTCTGTTTGTCTAGTTAACTTTGATAAACATTTTCTGAATAATTGACTTTCCTCGTTATTCCCCCTGGCTCTTCATTTGGTTTTTATAGTTACCTTTTGCAGCAATTAGTACATTTTAAATTATTATTGTAGTATGTAACAAAAGATATGTTCTATATGTTTGTTGAGACTCATTTCTTCGTTGTTAGTTGGGTTTACTGTCTCACCACACAAAAAAGGTTTTGTTGGGAAAATGGAATTTCAAACTATTTTGACCGAGTCATGTCAGTGGGTTTGTGTGACGACTAGGTTCATGTTATTTTCAACTTAGTTGAAAATAGTGCAAAATTCCATTTTTCCAACAAACCTTTTTTGTGTGGTAAGACAATAAACCCAACTAGCAACGAAGAAATGTAACAAGAGGCAAACAAATCTACGATATGTGACTAGATGTTTTTTAGGAAGGCTCATCCATGGTATCGTTCGAAAAGAGTGGAGCGAATGGAAAAAGAATTTGACGAGTGGGACAAGAACTGGCACAAAATTAAAGAGTTTAAAGTGGTCGAGGAGGTGGAAGCGGACTTGTTTGAACAGCCCGATGATTTTTCCTTGGCCCACTGTGTAGCTGAAGATCTCCGAATGGGCAGTGGCATTGCCGTTGCGTTCAAGTAAGTATTACCGAGTGACCCAAACTAAAAACTGGGAGTTTCAGTTAATCGATTATTGTCATGTTAATTTGGCAAAATGTAGAGGTTTTTTATTTTATATATTATTTGGTAACCCAACCTTCTAATGGCTTTAATTTTTCTATCCACTTTGAGAAAACATAGAGTTAGAGTTTAACTCTCTCAGTTTTCTCTGTTTTTGAAGAATATAATATACTCAAACAAAAATGCATCGTGCAGATGCAATCTTAACTTTGTGGTGTATTCTGTAAATTTTCAGGTAAATATTCCAGGAAACTTGTTATTCTGTTTATGGATAAATCTCTGATCATTTGAACCGGACTAAAAATCACTTACTATTTTGTAAATCACAACCAAATCGTCATTCTTTTACCTCAGATGATAAAATATGATCAAAACTATAATATGTATAAACATTACAGAATTAAATTTGAGTACTAAAATGCTATGATGTTATAGTGACATTAATTGTTAAATGATACTAACATACTCTAGTAAAACGCTTATGTTTTGTTTCTGATCCTACCTCCTTAATGTCTGTTTTCCTGACACTTCCAAAGTACAACTTGAGCTAAGTTGAGGTTTGAATGTGACGGATTAGGTGCAGAATACACAGTTATTAAACTTATCTAAGCTGTCTTTAAACTCAACTTAGCCAATGTTGGGAAAATGGACATTACAGTATAAAAACTTTATGACCACCTTTCAAACTCACTATTTTTGAAATAGTTCAATATGATGATCTATTTTAGACGAGAATTTAAAAACATCCCTGATCTATTGGATCAAAGAGTGAAACAAGGTGGAATAGCCACAATTTACGACGAGACAAACAGTCGGTACATTTACTACTTGGTAACGAAACGGGAATCTTCTGGGAAGCCAACTTATTACACATTGTGGAAGTCGCTGTACAAAATGAGGGAGCACGTTAAATCGCATCAGGTTATTTAACACTTCACTTTTTTGTATAGTACCTTCATGTCAGTACTTTTGTATTGTTTGTAGGTTAGAAAAATTGCGACACCTCGACTAGGCTGTGGTTTAGACCGGCTGAACTGGGACAAAGTGAAATCAATGATGGAGTGTTTGTTCCAAGGTTTTGATCTGGAAATCAAAGTTTGCAATTTTCAACAAGTAAGTTGATCTTTTGTAAAGTAAAAGTGAGTCTTAGGAATTAGCCTTCTATTTCTATTAGTTGTGCTGTCGTCAGTACAGGTTGTCCCAGTTTTGACACTTTTGTGGTGTATTTACCATGTTCTTAAAGATATACAGGGTGATTCTCGCTGATGGTATATTAGAAGTATCTAAGGAACGACGAGTGTAGCCTAGGTTGCGTCCAAAGTCTCTATCTAAAATATTTTGAACTTTGCGGTGTTGTCAGATCAGTCGGAAAGAACAGCAACTTTTGATTTTCAAATGGAACACCCTGTTTCTAATCTCATTTTTGAATTCCTCGCAAGAAGTGTAGTAATTAATGTTGATACTTTCCTATACATATCTTGCACCGTTTTTTAGATATTTCATAAAAATGGTAAATTTGTCAGCAAAACGGTAGTCTAAAAATTAATTAAATTCTCAAATTCTGAAAGGTTTGCTTATGTGACCTTTTGTTCTCAGTTAGACAATACCACATGGTTGAAAAGTTCAAAGACTGAAAATGAAAAAACCTACAAGTTGGTCAATATTTACCTTTAAGTCGGATAGATAGAAAAACTGCCAGAAGTTCGTTTTTTTAAATGCAACCACCAATGTATTATGGTTTGTAATAAAAGAACATTAAATTTAGAACAATCCTATGATACTCTTCCTATACCTAACTTCAACCGTTTCTGACTTATCAACAGTTTTTCCTTAAAGTGCCTATAAAATCGTACTCCATACTAATCTGAATACGGACACCTGCTTGTGCTAAGTTTGAACCAGTGTTCAATTTGACAAATATCTGTCACAACATGTTGTAGTTATGGAATCGACAACTAGTCATTATGACCAAGCAAGTGTCCGTATTCTGATTAGTACGGATTACGATTGAATGCGCCCTTTAAGGAAAAACTGTTAATAAGTCAGAAACGGTTGAAGTTAGGTATAGGAAATGTGTACATGGATTTGTTCTAAATTTAATGTTCTTTTATTACAAACCATAAAACTCCGATGGATCCATTTAAAAAAACGGACTTTTTGCAGTTTTTTTATCTGTACGACTAAAAGGTAAATATTGACCACTCTGTAGGTTTTTTTCATTTTCTGTCTCTGGGCTTTTCAACCATGTAGTATTGTCTAACTGAGGACAAAAGGTCACATCAGCAAACCTTTCAGGACTTCAGAATTTAATTAAAGTTTTGCTAACAAATTCACCATTTTTATAAAATATCTAAGAAACGGTGCAAGATAGGTATAGGGAAGTATTAACATTAATTAGGTACTAGCTTTCTTGCGAGGAATTCAAAAATGAGATTAAGAACAGGGTGTTCCATTTAAAAATCAAAAGTTGGTGTTCTTTCCGACTGATCTGGTAATATTTTGGAAAGAGAGTTTGAACCCAACCTAGGCTACACTCCAAATTGCAGTGAAAAATATTGAGTTGTTCTCTAGATACTTCTAATATACAATCACCGTGAATTGTTAAGACAATCACTCTCGGGACTGGGTCGTTCCAAGGATTTCCTTTCTTGAACCGTTGGACGACACAATTCTAGTGATTTGTCTAATTGCAATATTATGTCATCGAAACTCTCTTGAGAGTGATTATCTTGATTTCAAGATACACAAAACTACAAAAAAATAGATCCCAGGGATGCCAAGTTATTTTATAAATGTAACTAAACCTAAAACAAAACTAACCTAACTACTTTACTACAGTAACTCTTCTATTCAGACACTAACAGGGTAATTGTTTGGCGCTCAATGTTTACATACATGACTACTACTAAATGAATAGATCGGATACCAGAAACGATTGCAGAAATATGAACTACTGTCTATATTAGCCTAATTACTTACTGTCTCTGACACGTTTACGGAATTAGTCCAAGAAACAAAACGTCTACAGATCACGTGGTGTGTTGCACTATGACTCCTAATTCAGAAGGCGAACTCTCTAACGAATAGCAAGGAAAATTATTTGCTATCATAGAAAACCCTTTTCTATCGTAATATATGGTACTCTCTACGTTTCGATTGGCGAAGATCGGCACTCAACGTAGCTATTCGGGTTGGGTAAAATAGAAAGACCAAATGAGGTCTTGCTATGATTTTATCTCTCTTGCGGCTATGAAAGTTTGTATTTGTCAATCTTTCTTTTCCGTCGTCTTCTAAAATTCAAATGTTTTGTTTTTTAACCTTTATGCCCGTCAGTGTCAACATTGTGTCAATAAGGTTGTGTTGGGGACCAATTGATTGTGTTTGCACCCCTTTTCTTTGTTTTTGAGTGTTTAGTTAAAGTGTTGATGCATCTATTATTTACTGTTTTTGAGGTGTAAGCTGTTCATGATGGAATGAATGGTTGTGTTATGGCTATATGGGTTCCATCAACACATCCTAAACTCCCATCCTACTTTCTTCACAAAATGCATAAAAATTGGTAGCATGTTTACAAGGAACTGAAAAATATTAATGGTCCAACAAGAAAATAAGAAACTGAAGAGACAGAACTACAATAAATAAAACCAACAACAAAAATGGCAACAAAACGGATTATTTTAGAATGTAACTTTGAAATATATGATTAATTACTGAAAAAGAAAGTAATAAACGTAGAATTATTCAAATTATTGTCATTGATATTTGTCATTAACCCTGAATACGACGAAACAAGTAAAAGCCCTAGATTTATTACTGGAAATTAGTCAATGTTTTTAGGACCGATAAGTTCCCGTTTTCTGTTGACGGTGTCAGCCGAATGTGATAGAAAATAGCTTAGAGAGTACCAACAGTTAATAGAAAGACATTTTCTTTCTTGTCTATTTCTATGCGTTTTCTATTTCCTACATCGTTACGGAGTTTGCCTCCAGGTTTTCTGGAATTCGCTGACAACATCATCGGAGTATCAGTATCGTTTTTGAACAACAGCAATCAGCTCAGTATCTAGCTCTTCAAAGATGAAATCTGTTAGACAGCTTTGCAGCGTTCCCAACTAGTTTGCTTAAGCAGCAACAAATGCTTCCAATTGGTACCTGACTGGAACTGCCCAATGCAGATTACACCCTCTTTAGCTTTAGTTCTCGAACATCAAACGACGGGGCGAAAACTATCGTATTTCCGGCCAGCCCTTTACGTAAGGTGTATTAACTGTTTGGAGCTTTCTACAAGCTATTCTTCCATCAGTCCGCAGCTTTAGCTTTGCAAGAAAATTAGATATATGTCCGATAATTCTAAAAAATTCAAAATCAAAAAATTGACATCTCTACCTCTACCTGAATATCCCTGGCATCTCTTAAGCCCCTCATACACGTGCGAACAATTTGCGCAAATTCGGTGTTTGTGCAAACAGTTTGACCGTCTATGGGGCTGTTTGAATGGTTGCGCAAACTGTTTGAGTAAAATCGGTCAAGGTCGAAATAATTGTTTCAACTCCTGCTCCTAGACACTGTCAGGCACTTTCTTTTATATTTTGTGGTTGAAAACGTATAGTTTTGGTAATTTTGTTTTAGTTTGTTGCTATTTATTTCTCCAATATGGCGAATCAGACAACAAATGATAAACAGCGGAAAGCACATTTTTTGCTTTTAACTATTCGTTTCTCAGCTACTAGGGTCAGAATAATGGCGGCACAGCAATCTGACATGTTCAACAAACAATACCACAAATCGAAATTATGTTTGCGCAATAGGTTGCTACGTGTATGTGCTAGAGTATGAACAAACAGGCGTTTGTACAAACACCGAATTTGTGCAAATTGTTCGCACGTGTATGGGAGGCTTTATAAATTTTAATTTGCGCAAAAAGAAAAAATAAATAAATCAATCTCTCGACAGAATCACCCTGTATAGAAAACGCCAACGAAATCTACTTTCACGACATATACGATCAATACGTCATAAATAAACAATGCCGCCAAACTTATCAATATTTGTGAGATGAAATCCATTTTTCTACGACCCCTATAGAAAATGAAATGTTTCTCCCTAGGGAGGAAAAGTGCCACCATTAAAAGTCACTGTCTAAACACAGTTGCTCACTTTCGGTCGAATTTGAATTACTGTATACACTACAAAACTGTCAAAAAATATGACATCCTGTACAATTTGCCTTGAGTAGTTAGTATATATCTTCAATTAATTGGAAAAAGGAATTGAGTTACATAAATTCAAATTTACAATAATTGCAGAATTATGGTAAAACCAAGAAACCCCTGCAAACCAAAACGTCAATTGACAGCGGAGCGAACAATAAAAATCGCACTCAAAATAACTAAAAACTTTATATTGTTTGTTATTTAACTGTTTTATTACTATAGTTGTGTCATATTTAAATTTTATGAAATATTTATTGTGTACTATAATATGCATGTTTCATTTGTACCTTTTTATGTCTTTTTAACAAATTTTAGAATTTTATACATTTATGTCTAGTCTAGTGGGTGCTATCTATTTGTTATAGTCGGTCATTTTAAAATGTAGGTATTAAACTTTTGAGTCGGGGTTTATGAACGTAGAGTTGATATTTGTGTCGTCCCCTAACCTAACACCTGTATTTTTGTTCTAGAACTTAAAGATCGAAGATAATAAATCAAAATGTAGGTTCCTATATCAAGATTATCCAATTACCAAAATATCTAAAGGTGCGTTAATAATTTATTTGACAACTATACGGGGACGTCCCGATAATATCATGCAGCATATAGCGAAGAAAAGCGATTTTTTACCGACGTTTCATCGGTATAGACCGGAGAGCTTGGGCGAAATAGTGTATTATGACGACAAAGTTAACAATTTCGGCGTGGTCGGGTGTGCTGTTAGATACACCACTTCAGATGTGATAAGTTTTAAAAGTTTACACAAATGCCTTGAGGAGATTAATGAGTTAAACCACAGATTCGCTAACAATTACTTCACTTGCGTGGCTTTCCAATGGGTGAATGAAATTGCGTACGATGATTTCCTTATTAATCAGAAAATTATCACGTTGCTCATTAATACACTGCGGAATGTTCAAGTTTACGTTTGTAAAGGCTGGTTGAATGACGATGAGCTTCCGAAAATTTGAACATATTTTGCAAATTAAGTAAATTATTCCGGAAACGTCAATTATTGTGAATATGTTACTGGTAAAGAGCATTAGTTATAATAAACTTGGTAATATTTGAAAAACATAAAGTCATAAAAGTATCAGTAAAATTGTACATGTTTCGAGATTTTCCTTGGTATTAACTTCCCTCCTTGTGTAAAATTTAGTATTTAAAAACATATTGGTCCTCCTATTTATAAACTTCAAATACAAAATTTAACTGCCAGTATATTATTACAATTTAACCCAACTAATTTCAACCCAAAACATAGAATTTCAGTAATATTTCCCAAGTATTACGAGGTTTTCTCGCGTTATCAGTAACAGTTTTAAAGACTAGGAGAACTGTGTAATTAAATTGATCTCCGTAATTTGTTATTGTGGCTTAGATCAACATAAACAACTGATCTAATCAAATGTGTTATACAGTATGTCCACGATTCGATTCTCTATACAGGGATCTCGCTTCCCGTAAGAGCTAATGCAAAGGTTAAATGGGGAAAGTTTTAGAAAATTTATTAGGTAATCCAACACCGTTTTAAAAATATTTAATTTTTGCTTCGTTTTTGAATTATTTTCGAAAAACCAAAAACGACCATTTTCAAAAAAGTGCTGTATTTTCGCTAATTTTAAACATTTTAAAATTTGTCTTAAACATTGTTTTAGAGCATATTTTAAGGACTATCCTTCTGTGTATTTTGTTTTCAGTTCTGACGTTTCGGTCTCGAAATACCATCATCAATTTCTTTTTTTCTTATGGACGCCATTTTGTTTTTTTATCTAGTTAAAAAGAGCACGTTTTTTTGCATTAAAATGATGTATTACATGTTACAAAAAGTAATTCTTAAAATTACGTTAATGCAAAATCTAAACGATTACAAAATGATGAAAATGTAGTATGTATTTATGGTCTAAACTAGCTTTCAATCTAACCAAACGTAACTTAATCTTATTCTGGTAAATTTTCAAAATGTCTCCCGTTCGCTCGTCGACACCTTTCGCAAATCTTTAGCACCCTACTTATGACTCTGCCAAGTGTATTTCGGTTTATCATTGCAAAAGTATTTATTACCCTTTCTTGGAGAACATCAACGTTTGTAGGAGGTTCAAACTCATAAATCTCATTCTTAGCATGACCCCAAAGATAAAAATCTAAAGGGGATAGGTCTGGGGATCTAGCTGGCCATGGGATTGAACCATTTAATGCAATGACATTGTTTCCAAAATTTTCTCTAAGAAAATCCACAACGGGCGCAGGACAGCCGTCCTGTTGAAACCATAATTTTCTAAAATCTCACAATTTCTCGAAGAGCTGGTAAAATCTCAGCTCTCAATAAATCCAAATACCTCCTTCCATTAAGATATATAATCAAATGTAAATGGCCTTATTAAACGACTTCCTAAAATGAGAAACATTGCTCAGTTACTGTTTTTTAGCTTTTTTAACATAAAAGTACATTTTTTTGTAACATGTAATACATCATTTTAATGCAAAAAACGTGCTCTTTTTAACTAGATAAAAAAACAAAATGGCGTCAATAAGAAAAAAAGAAGTTGATGATGGTATCTCGAGACCGAAACGTCGGAACTGAAAACGAAATACACAGAAAGATAGTCCTTAAAAAGTTGCTCTAACAATGTTCAAGCCAAATTTTAATTTTTTAAAATTAACGAAAATACAGCACTTTTTCGAAAATGGTCGTTTTTGGTTTTTCGAAAATAATTCAAAAACGAAGCAAAAATTAAATATTTTTAAAACGGTGTTGGATTGTCTATTAAATTCTCTAAAACTTTCCTCATTTAAACTTTGCAGTAGCTCTTACGGGAAGCGAGATCCCTGTATAGAGAATCGAATGTTTTGCTACCAATATTACCACCTAAACGAAGTAAAAGAATACTGGATATCTGATTTATTACTTGTTGGTTACATTTCATATTTGTGATAAATAAGTCTTACCAATGTTCTCAGAAATTTCTTTTTTTTTCTCAGAGGTTTCAAAATACTGGGTGGTTGTACAAAATGACCACGACCATTTGGCTTGAGTGGATCGTTTTCAATATACAGGGCGTCAAAATTCAGACTAAAAATTGAAAAGGAATCACCTGAAACAGAGTTGAAATTGAGTCATTACAAAGTAATTAATTATAACAATCATTCCGCCTATTTTTTGTTAGTCACCCTGTAATTTGCAAAACTGTCCACTTTTAGATTAGAATATGTTCAATCATCATAATTTCACTTCGAAAATATGTGATAGAATTTTGTAAGATCATCGCATAGACAAGGGGTCATAATTTAACATATTTTCTTCAGAAGTGCCTTCAGCAAGAAATAAGCGTAACTTAAATTTAATGATAAATTGAAAAGTAGTTTGGTTTATTTTACGATTTAAATTTAACAAAACTTGTTGGATAAATAACAAAAAAAAAGTTGATTATGTCCCCCAGTTCGAGCGACAGAATATTAAAATTTGTTTCTGAGATATACAGACGAGATTATACGGCATTTATAATAAAGAATGGAACATATTTTTAGTTTAATTAGGAAATTATTTGTCATTCATCCTGTGATATTTTGTGATTGAAAATATTAAAATTGAAACCAAAAATACTTTACAACAAAATTTTTATTATATTTTCTACACAAAGCTCTGAAAAAAATATAATAAAAATAAAATTGTTGTCAAGTTCAATTATTATAGTAAAAATTAAGATCTGTATAATATAGTCACTAGGTGCCTGAATGTATTTATTAATTTGTATGTTTATTTATGTGTAATTACATTTGATTATTGTTTTAACATTATTAGATTACCTAAAAAACATTGTGAACGGTTAGGGGATTCCATTAAATTGTCATTTTTTGGTATAATTTTGTTTGTGATATTCCATAACCCTTTATGCATTGTCGTATTAATTGTTCATGCTCAGAATCTACAGGGTGATCAGCTGCATTTAACGCAAATGCTAAGACGATTATTTTTGATCACTGTACTAGAGGTGGGCAATATACGACTGCGCACCCGAATTCATTCCGACCATAGTCTATGTTCCAACCGATTCCAATCCATTGTCGGATCCAGTTAAAACTTTCACCAAATTTCGTTAAAAATTGTTCCAATATTTATAAATCAGTTGAATCAGAACCTTCAATTCCAATCCAATAAAGTCCTGTTACTATTTGGAAAATCTTCTACCAGGAGTATAGAATAAGTAGCAGGAGGTAAATTTAGTTTTTTTGACAATTGAAGAATACGCCAAGTATTAGGAGTAACTGAAATGTACTTTCGTGCGTTTCTGCTTTTTTGATCACATGTCTGTTTTTTCTGTAAAAATTGGATTTTCTATCAGGACCACAGAAGTATGAGGAGGTAAATCTAGTGTTATTGACAATTGGCAAATGCGCCATGGTTTGGAGCAACTAAAATATACTTTTTCGCGTTTCTGCTCTCCTGATAATATGCTGGATTTTCTGTAAATATTGGGTTTTCTATCAGAAGGACAGAAATAGGAGGAGGTGAATTTAGTATTCTTGATAATTTGGCTAATGAAGCAAGTTTCAGGAGTAACTGAAATTTACTTCCTCGGATTTCTGCTCTCCTGATAATATGCTGGATTTTCTGTAAATATTGGGTTTTCTATCAGAAGCACAGAAGTAGGAGGAGGTGAATTTAGTATTTTTGATAATTTGGCTAATGAAGCAAGTGTCAGGAGTAACTGAAATTTACTTCCTCGGATTTCTGCTCTCCTGATAATATGCTGGATTTTCTGTAAATATTGGGTTTTCTATCAGAAGCACAGAAGCAGGAAGAGGTAAATTTGGTATTCTTGATAATTTGGCTAATGAAGCAAGTTTTAGGAGTAACTGAAATTTACTTCCTCGGATTTCTGCTCTCCTGATAATATGCTGGATTTTCTGTAAATATTGGGTTTTCTATCAGAAGCACAGAAGTAGGAAGAGGTGAATTTAGTATTTTGCTCTTGATAATTTGGCTAATGAAGCAAGTGCTAATCAGGAGTAACTGAAATTTACTTCCTCGGATTTCTGCTCTCCTGATAATATGCTGGATTTTCTGTAAATATTGGGTTTTCTATCAGAAGCACAGAAGTAGGAAGAGGTGAATTTAGTATTCTTGATAATTTGGCTAATGAAGCAAGTTTTAGGAGTAACTGAAATTTACTTCCTCGGATTTCTGCTCTCCTGATAATATGCTGGATTTTCTGTAAATATTGGGTTTTCTATCAGAAGCACAGAAGTAGGAGGAGGTGAATTTAGTATTTTTGATAATTTGGCTAATGAAGCAAGTTTTAGGAGTAACTGAAATTTACTTCCTCGGATTTCTGCTCTCCTGATAATATGCTGGATTTTCTGTAAATATTGGGTTTTCTATCAGAAGCACAGAAGTAGGAGGAGGTAAATTTAGTATTTTTGATAATTTGGCTAATGAAGCAAGTTTTAGGAGTAACTGAAATTTACTTCCTCGGATTTCTGCTCTCCTGATAATATGCTGGATTTTCTGTAAATATTGGGTTTTCTATCAGAAGGACAGAAATAGGAGGAGGTAAATTAAGTATTTTTGATAATTTGGCTAATGAAGCAAGTTTTAGGAGTAACTGAAATTTACTTCCTCGGATTTCTGCTCTCCTGATAATATGCTGGATTTTCTGTAAATATTGGGTTTTCTATCAGAAGCACAGAAGTAGGAGGAGGTGAATTTAGTATTTTTGATAATTTGGCTAATGAAGCAAGTTTTAGGAGTAACTGAAATTTACTTCCTCGGATTTCTGCTCTCCTGATAATATGCTGGATTTTCTGTAAATATTGGGTTTTCTATCAGAAGCACAGAAGTAGGAGGAGGTGAATTTAGTATTTTTGATAATTTGGCTAATGAAGCAAGTTTTAGGAGTAACTGAAATTTACTTCCTCGGATTTCTGCTCTCCTGATAATATGCTGGATTTTCTGTAAATATTGAGTTTTCTATCAGAAGGACAGAAATAGGAGGAGGTAAATTAAGTATTCTTGATAATTTGCCTAATGAAGCAAGTATCAGAAGTAACTTTATACGAGTATAACTTACTTCCTCACGTTTCTGCTTTCCTGATAAGATTGGAAATATAAAACATCAAAATTTTGGCTCCTCAAACCAGCATAAATATCTGTATTATTTTCACTCAAACCAATCAGAAATTATTGACTAAATAAAAAAAAGTATACGAATAGGGAACTTTAAACACAGAAAATCTCTTAAATTTTTAATATCCAGACAATACAATATGATAAACTTTACGTAAAAAATAAGTAGCTTTGTTATCTCGTCATAATCACTATCAAAGACCAGTAAACAATAAAGCTGCTCAATTTATTGAAACGCAGCTTTACTAACACAAAAAAGCTTTCAACGTGTTATAACATCTATTTTATGCCGGTGAATTGTTATACTGAACCCAGTCAAGTCTATAGTTAGTTATTAGCGCAGCTTATTATAAAAATAACTGTCGTAACATAACGAGAATATAACAAAAAAAATACTGATAGAAAATCTCCTAACAAAATATTTAATAAAACTACAGCTAGTGTAGTAAAATAGACCGCCAGAAGCTGCCGATCATCCAAACCCATCATTTACTTAACACTAACTTAATATTGCATCTCAAGTTTTATGGCCTAATACCATGCACTATAAACTTTCTAATGCTTAGTTATCCGTTTTGCAAGTTCCAGATGATTAATTGAAAAACGTTCCCACACCATGCGAATATTGCTACTTGGAAGAAATTAATTTCATAACTTCGTAGTGTGACCCTTAATCTCCTTACCTAATGCAATTTATACGGTAAAATTATGTAAAAAACTAAGTAATGCACATGTTACTATAATAATAGTAGTTAAATAGTATACAAGTAATCGGTATACATCAGGATCTAGTATACAGATTTTATAATGTTATTGACTAACATTGTAAATCACGAAAAAATACGAAAAAAAAAAATCACGCAAATCACACCAAGAACATCGACTCTTTTACTGTTCCAACTTCGGATAGAGACTGTCTAACGATCTGCAACAAAACATAATTTTTTTAGTGTTACAGGGTAATAATTGGTTAGTATTTGTAGGAAAAGCAAAAACCAATACTATTGCAGACTATTTTTTAGTAAACGGATAATTACTAACATGCAAAATGTCTAAAAAAAGGGGAAAGTGACTTCTACTTTGGTGGGAAAAATAGTTATTTATGCAACAAGTGGAAAAAAACAACTTTTTGCATGGGTTGCATACAACATTTTTTATAAAATCGACTTGTTTGATGACAAAAGCACAGCAAATATAGCATAGTCCAACTTTTGCACGATTTTATAAAAAAAAAATTTGAAGTGTTTAATAAAGAGTGTCCCAAAATTAACGCAAGATTTAAATTACATAGAAAAGACATTTTTTAGTCTTTTTATCGTATTTTTGTATCTGTAACTTGGGAGGGTGGTGGCACCACAGCACTTAGGCCACAGTAGGCCCATTGTGCGCCTCCGCAAGAGAGGAGGTCATCATCAGCTCGTCATCCAGCCTAGCGATACAACGTAGGCGATAACTGGGAAAGATTGGCCCAACTTGGTCCTATGTACGGACGAGAGTGTAGAGCAGTCACAGAGAATATGCTCCATCGTCTCGTCTTGTTTAATTTACAGTGGCTCCGTTAGGATACCCGTTATAAGGCGTAGCCTTTTCCTGTTAATTGACAAATTTCTTCTTGCCGCAGCTTTATCCGGACAGCTTAGAAGTGCCTTGGATAAATTGCAGCCAATGGTATCGTACCAGCGCTGTTTAAAAAGCGCTACGGAGCGTTCTTCGATAAGATTTTTGGCTACCATCATGGTCAAACCCACGAAGGGCTCTGGTCCGGAAGGCCTGGCGCCCTCTTGGGCAAAGAATCGGCAACCCTATTAGCTTTGTTGTGATTATGCCCTTTAATCCAACTGACTTTCACCGCATTACTTGACGAAGCCTCAATGAGGGTGCGGTGGCATTGTTGTACTACTTCGAGTTATTTCGGTTTTTAGTGTTCGATACTGTACCGAAACACTGCCACCAGAAGTTCAAATTGTATGTGTCCAAATTCGGGTTTCGCATCTCAAAAAACCTCTGGCTACCAGATTTGAAACTTAACTTTACCACCCTGTATCTCGAAAACGGAGCAATTTCAGACTAAGGTAAGTTGCTTCAAATCGGCTTATTTTGATGTCAGAAATGACTTATTTCTTGGACAGACCTTTTAGAGACACCCTGTAGAGCATTTTCAACAAACTATTTTTGTTTTTTGCTACCGATAGATGAAGCAATCGCCCCCAGTATTGTTCCGTGTCAGCGCAAGAAAGTTGTTTTGTCTATCAATACCTTTTTTACGAGAGCATTCGGCAACATGACATCAGTGTATTTTTAAGGTTAGCAATGGACAGAAACATATAAGGTCTGTTCGTAGAGGCAATTTCAAACTGGTTTCTAACTAATAATCGGAAAATGTGGGCTTTTATTGGTTAAATGCTCGTGACATTGACATTTTCTGGCTAATGGCCAATAGCTGGACATGTTTCTCTGATTATTAGTTGGGGGTTCTTTCTGCGAACAGACCTATAAGTTAAGCTGGAAAAAAGCAAAATATAAACAACTTTACAACTATCAGCCGCTGCTTGCTCTCACTGTACTGTTTAAACATTTTCGGTTACCAAAAATATCAAAATATAAAAAACTCAAATACAACTCACACAAAATAATAACCAAATCAAGTTGCAACGGGAAAAGTTTGAAGAAACTGTCAACAAACGCCAAACAACCGATATTATGAATTTTAATTATTGGCGTTGCGGACAGCGCCGGATTTCCCCGAATTTTAACGATTGGTTAAAGAACATATGGTCCATTTTTTTTCCCGTGGTGGTTACGTCATCATTTGCCTTTCTTGTCTATTACATGCGTTCCGAGCGCGATAGAATTTTGACGTCATCTAGCCACGTCGGCAATGAATCAGGACGACAAGGCTCGGAAAATCGGTTCCCATTATTGGCAAAAAGTAAAGAGAAATTTTTTATTTTTGATGTAAATTTTACAATATTTTAACGAGTATTTCGATTTAACTGCGATACTACGTGTGAGACTAGATAATGTGTGTGTGTTTCGGTAGTCAGTTTTGAAAATGCCACCTTAATACACTTTACAACTATCAACGGGCCCAGTGAAACATTCTGAAGGAACTAGAGTTTGTGGAACAGAAAAGGATGCCTTTTCTAATAGAAAACAGTGTCACAATGAAACAGCCCATATATTTACTTACTCCCAAGAAGAGTTTTTACAAGAACACTACAAAAACCAAGTTTATTCAAGCCAGTGGTTCTCGAAGAAACATGGATATAGAGTAAAGGTGTATTTAGCAGAAGCTGACAAGGTGATTTACCTAATATTATAAAAAGGACTCTGGTAGAGGTATTAATGAGCTGCTAATACTAAATAGCTTATGTTTCAGGTACCTTTATTT
This sequence comes from Ips nitidus, assembly GCA_018691245.2. Lineage (NCBI taxonomy): Eukaryota > Metazoa > Arthropoda > Insecta > Coleoptera > Curculionidae > Ips > Ips nitidus. Next base: position 9,443,877 of record CM042790.1, on the reverse strand, counting down.
GCCTAATCTGGAGTTTGCTTATCATGCTTTGAAAGGGTCCAAATTTAAAAAGTCCCATTATCAATTGCTCTAAAAGACTCTGAACAAAAGGTGTTTGAAGCAATGGTTATAATGGTGTTGTCAAAATCCATATGCAGAGTGTTAAAAAAACTAATTTCTAGTAAGTTTCAGGTAATATTAGAAAGATATGTTACTTCATATGTAAATTTGATCAAATGCCATTATTTTGCAGAATTAGCCCTTATAACTTTTGTCATATCTTCTCTGACTAAGACTAGAAATAGATGGTGTATTTTAATTGTATTATTTACACATTATGAAATATACAAACAAAATCTTTAAAAAGTACACTCAAGTTTCTTTGTTATCTAAGAAGTCTAGTTTTCTTCATAAACAATCATAAAATTAGATAATTTCTTTAACTGAGGTACCTACCTGCTCTTACAATAAATTGAACTGAAATTGAAAAAACATGTTAAATAAATCACACAAAAAAACCAAAATGATATGTATTTAATGCTGGGTAAATTTACAAAAGGAAATTCTTAAAACACCAACAATTCTGTTATAAGTTAAAACACTGCTTTACGATCATCACAAAACTGCAAGGATTTAATAGTCTCCAGGATACACACATTGCCTTTCCTTTCTTGCAAATTTTATGGAATAATTCTTGAAACGTTGGTATTGGGCTGTTAATGACTCGTTTGAATGCACCTATCTGTGATGTTCTTTCCAGATAATTAAAATTGAATGTGGTTATTGTTCCCAAGCCAAAGTTTGATTGGAACTTTCCGCCTTTGTTTACCACCAAGTGTTGCAAGTTTTCCAGTTTGGTGGAGAAAAATCTTAAATTTTACGAAGGTCTCGGAATAACAACACTAATTAATAAACTTAAACAACCCTAAATTAAGTTTTTATTTCTTCTGTTTGTAGTTTTTGCTGTTTTTCAACTTTTTAAAATTCCTAACCTCAAAATGTTGTTTAGAATGTTTAGCCGACTGTCAGTTGGGACTGTGACCTATGTTGCCACATCTTCCACGAGCAGATGTGAACCTGGTGTATTGTTTGTTGCAGTAATAAATGGACCGATGAATTATACAGATTTCGAAAAAAAAGCATTTATTGCATGCAAAACATGTGAGATTCTTAGAATGTTTTTTTTCAAAACAATAATGTTTTCTCATTTTCATTTATAATTGCTTAATGAAAGGTACATATTGTGAGGTTTAAAGGAGGAATTTGTCAATACGGCAACGTCCAAACAGGTGATTAAAAAGATGGATAGCTTAGCTTGTAATAAACGACGTGCGTAAATTTCAATATGGCGGAGCACTTGATGACGTAACCGCCACGGAAAAAAATGAACCATAAGTTAATGACGTCAAAATTCCCTCTTGCTCAGTTCACTAATAGACAAGGAACGACAATTATTACGTCACTGCCGCTAAACCTGGGATATACTTTATTTACTGCATTAATCCTGCCACTTTTGTGGTTTTATCAAAACATTCGAATTTTGAAGAAAAACTATGTAAACAAAAGTTAAAAATATGACCGTGCTCATTAGAACTGCCAGTGACGTCATTCTAGAATAATCTATTTACATATGGTTAGGTTTAATTTTACCCACTATAGGTTTGCTATAGGAAACAATGAGCATTTTCTCGTGTGGAAGCGTTGAAATTCCTTGCATGCATAATCTATTCATATTACAAGCAATTAAATTAAATAAAACAAGAAATGAAAACAATTAGTGAACCAATAAAAGTTAAAAATCAATGTCATTCGTATTTCCATGCAAATAAGCTGTAAGCTGGTTATTAGTCTCCATAAGATAATAATTAATTACCAATTAAAAAAAAAACTAACTGAAAGAGTCTGATCTACAAGCACAAGCAAAAACAATGGACAAGATTTATCAGATCCGCTTTACGTTTTTTTTTAATGAGTAGTAATAAAAATAAAATTTAATAAAAAAAACTTATGTCTGATAAAAAATGTCCGCAATCAGTGCCTTCACCTACTTATTAAGTCAAACTTATGGAGACAGCTCCTGCCCGTGCATAGGATCGTACCCACAGCTGCTGGCGTCGTACGCCGAACCCTGGTCATAGGCGCCGCCCATGGAGTACCCCATCGAGTCCTGTGGCGGGGCGGGAGACATCATGGGCGTCGGAGTGCCGGAGTACGGAGAAGCGCCCGCAGCCTTCTTTGCAGCGTACAGGTTGGCCTCCTCCTGCGCCTTGCCTATGTTCTTTTTGTACCTGCGGTCGAAGAAAATTCGAAATTTCTAATAGGCTCGTGTTCTATAGTTGGTTATTTTCTTGAGTTGATTGGTTTTTTGGTTTTAAATGAAAAAAAAAACAATAATTGGCAACTTTTTTTACTTCGACGGTTAATTAGACATACTTACGGCACATAACTCAATTATCTTAGTTTTTTTAGAAATTACTAAATGGAGAGTAACCAGTCTACCAAACAAAACAAATTGTTAATATATACAGGGTGTTTCAGAATATGTATTACCTACCTTGTAGGTCATGTAGGAAATGCAAAAATTAGCAGAAACTGATCTATAGACAAATGTAGCCAGAGCTTTAATTTTGTAGATACAGGATGTTCTGCAAAGTTCTGCGAAAAAATTACTATGCCAAGCTACAAAATTGACAGATAGGCAACTATTAAAAACAAATTGTACTACTTTAACAATGCCAAATTGACATTTTCTTTTATGTCCAAATTCATCGACGTGTGTGTTACATTGTAAGATTCTATTTTTTCTCTATGCAAAATAAGCTGTCTACCGATAGTGTCACATTTGCATTAAACTAAATGCCGTGTAAGTTATTTGATAAAAAAAAGTGACGACATGCTAAGTTTCCCGCCACTAAACAGAATAATTTTTTCTTAGGATTATCAAATCATGTACTCCACTTAGCTAAACTATTGAAGAAAACTGCAGTCATTTCGTTCAGTCGTTTTTTCGATATCATCATAATCAACTATTCATCTTTGCATTTCCTACATGTCCTATAGGTTTGTAATACGTATTTTCTAACACCCTGTTTATTCTATCTCTTTCAAAAAACTATTTTTCTACAAACATTCAATAATGAACGTCATTCTCAGAGCATAAAAGTCATACTTTTTGCGCTTAATACCTAAATAAATATTATACACGTTTTCTTTGAATATTAGGAAAATCAGGTGATTGCTTTTATTCTCAAGATGAGGTGGATCGGTTAACTTGAGCGCCGTTAACCGAGGTTTAGTCTAGGAGAGGGAAAACTTGTTTACATTTAACTACATATTTTCATTTACAGAGATCTTATTTTAAGGGGGCTTATTCTATAGTGTAAATGTGACAGTGAGAACTTTCTATTGCAGTCTTGTCTAAAAATGAATGACTGTTCCATACAAGGAGAAAGAGAAAAAAACCGTGAAGAATCTAGCGAACAAGTGTAAATGCCTGAAATCTTTGTCTAAACTGGCAATATTTTAGTTTCTTGGAGCTTCCAAAAAAAGAAACAGCACAAAAATAATATGTAATTTTAACAGTAACCCTAAAAACCAGACTAGCAACTCATTACCGTTACCAAATAATAATGATATTATTTAATGTTAACAGATGTACTAATTAGTACAGTAGTAAGTACTAATACCTTTTGGATTTAAATTTTATAAAATTATTAAAATCAAAACTTTAGGCAATAAAGTAATTTAGATGTGACAAGCTTTAAACCTTCCCCAGTATGCAATACAATCCGAATTTTTTTGCCAGTAATGAATATCCACCAGTGTCATGTTATTTACAATGGCGTGTTATATAGAGCAGTTTTGTGTCCAAAATGCCGTTAAGGCATAGAAAAGGAACAAATCCTTATATCAAGACTTTATAGACTATTTCCAGAAGTAAAAAGTTGCTTAAAAAGCTTGATTGATTTAAAATGCCAAAAATCCTCTAGAGCTATTTTGAAGATGTCAGAGTTCTCTACAAGTATCTTGAACCTTTTCATATCTGTTTTAAATTGCCAGAAGTCTCTGAACCTCTAAGACCATTTTGAAAGTTTCATAGAGATCTCTAAAGGTTTTTGACAACCTTCTAAAAAGTATCAAACCTCTGTACAAGTGTCTTAAACTTAAACTGTTTTAAATTGCCAGAGATCTTTAGAATTATTTTGAAAATTCCCTAAACCTCTAAATGTTACCGACATTTTTAGAAATAAAAAACGTCGTGAAAATCTTGCTTGATTTAAATTGCCAGAATCCTCTAGAGCCATTTTGAAAATGTCAGAGTTCTCTCCAAGTGTATTATACCTCCTCATAACTGTTTCAAATTGCCAGAGGCGTCTAAGACCATTTTGAAAGTTCCATAAATCTCTAAATATTACTGACAAACTCTTAAAAACCGTCTCTACAAAGTGTCTTAAAATAACTGTTTTAAATTGCCAGAGATCTTTAGAATTATTTTGAAAATTCCCTAAACCTCTAAATGTTACCGACATTTTTAGAAATAAAAAACGTCGTGAAAAACTTGCTTGATTTAAATTGCCAGAATCCTCTAGAGCCATTTTGAAAATGTCAGAGTTCTCTCCAAGTGTATTATACCTCCTCATAACTGTTTCAAATTGCCAGAGGCGTCTAAGACCATTTTGAAAGTTCCATAAATCTCTAAATATTACTAACAAGCTCTTAAAAAGTGACAGAGTCGTCTACAAAGTGTCTTAAACCGTCCCATAATTGTTTTAAATTGCCAAAGACCTCTAGGACCAATTTTAGAGTTCCATAGACCTCTAAATGCTACTGAGAATCTTCTTAAAAATGGCATAGATCTCTGCAAGTATTCTAAAACTTGTAAGAATTGTGTAACTGTTGGTATATAAACATTGGTTGGTCATATACTATATAGTTTATTATAGCCCCTGCCTTAAGTCATAACCTAAAACTATAATCATTTTGACAATGAATCATATCACAAGTTGAAGTTGATAACCAATGATGCGCTCTGTAACTATAATGTGTTCAAAAAGTTTTTCAATTAAATAAAATAAATAAAAGTATAAATGTAAAAGCTCTATAGCACCTGCCATCAAAGTCATATAATGAAACGATGTTCCCCTAAAGACAATACATAGAGTTATCCTTAAATTCTCAAATTGGTCTTTAATTATTTCATGCCTGAGTATCTTCAAAACCCTATAGATACTGTAAACTAAAGATGTTTCTTTTTATTATTATTATGTATTTAATATTTGCGTGGTTGCCGACGGCTCAATAATAATTGCAGGACGTGGGAACGCCTGAGCGGATTAGTTAAGTTAGGTTAGAAATAAAGCGACAAGTACAGACTCGTAAAAAAGACGCAAGACGATGCATTTAGTAAAAAATCGTTAATTAAGACGAAAAACAATGAATGTCTTATTCTTTACTGTGATTGACGCGCCATTGTTTCTTTTTTTGATTAACAAGAACTGTAGTCGCTTTTGTTTCTTATTCAGATCAGCTTGTTAGTTGTTGAATGTGGTCTTAAAGTTTACCTCTTTGCAAACCTACTAAAAATCCTACTATCTACAATATGAAGTAGGTAAAATTAGGGAGGCCATATACAAGGAGTTTGCAGAAATTAAGCAATTAATTTCATTTTTAATTCAATCTTGTTTCATTATTGAACACATGACAAGTGTTATGTAAGATTTAAGTAGTTTTCACCAAAGTTTTCTCACACAACTAAAGTGGACTCAAACGTCAGAGAAAGTAATATTCTTCTCGCATGTAATGGGTATTATTCACTCAGAGAAGAACAAGCTACAGAACCGTGAGTACATAATACTGATAATGTTAAAATGATCAAAATAGATAAAAATTAAATACAAAAATTGTCAGCTCAAGAATAACCAACATGCGAATAATTGGATCTTAACAAAAGAGTTTGTATAGAGAGTTCGAATTGTCTGTTTGGACACATACCCACCTGTGTTCCGTTTGTACCTACCAAAGAAAATTTAGGTAAACACTGATCAAAACTTCTAAATCATTTAATTTTAATTTAATCAAAATCGTAATGTTATTTAAAAAAACTAGTTGCTTAAGATTTTAAAAATTGAGAGCATTTATGGTATTTAAAATCGATAATAATTAGCTATTAATAAATCTCTGTAGAACCAATGAATCAGTTGAAAAATCATAGAAATCTGTGAGTTAAGTTAGGAAACAATTGCCAACAAAATAGATTAAATAGGTAACTTATGTGCCAAACATCAATAATTTTGACATTTTACTTTGAGAAATTAAACAAAAACATTAAAGAAAAACTATTTATTAAACAAACACTCACCTAATTCGTTTATTGCCAAACCAATTGGAGACTTGACTGACGGTGATGCCACACTTCCTCGCGAGCTCCTCCTTAGCTTCTTCGCTAGGGTAGGGATTGCTCAAATGGGAATAGAAATATTCATTCAAAATTTCAGACGCCTGTTTGCTAAAATTTCGCCTTTTACGTCGGGCATCGAGAAACCGCGAACTGAAATCAAATCAAACAAAAATTAGACTTGCAAAATAAACTGTGTTTCTATTTTATTGCATATAAGATTGACAGTTATTACCGTAAAATCATAACAGCTTCACAAGTTGACTGTTTGAGCTGCATCTGAATTGAGCTGAATTTCTTATGAATAATCTGTACCATCCGTTCAATTTCCTTTGGTGTGATTGGGCGGGTCCTAGATTGCTCGCGGAGCAAATTCATGACGTGCGTAGTAAACTCATTACAAGCCTGAAAGAGTTATTACGCACTCGTAAGTTTATAGAAAATCCAAACCAAAGCATATTTCATTCAATCAATCAATCAAAAAAGTAGCTTTATTGTCGTTAACTTAAAGTCTTTGACAAAGCCCTGAAAACACATACAAAAACAGCAAAAAAAGAACATACATAGTTATTACACTACACATACAATATGAATTACACCTTACAATTATTAAAATAAAAACAAAACAAAAAGACAGTTACCCTGTATAAGAGAGGAGAAAGAGGATCAAAAACACAAACAGTGCTGCTTGGTCAATTTATGGCAGAACAAGGCGCCTTAAGAACTGGAGTAGAATTCGTCCAGAGAATAGTACGCCCCGTCAAGCAAAAACCTCTCAGCCTCACGCCTAAATCCATGCGCAGATGGCTGGCCTCTCACGTGGAGAGGAAGGTTATTGAAAAGTCTCTTGCCACCGTAAATAAGCGACGACTTAATCTTCTCCGTGTGAGGAATGGGAAGCCTCAAAACGAATCTACTCCGAGTCACCGAGCCGGAGCCCTCGGACAACTGACCCCCAAACTTGCCACGGACAAGACAAATCGTCTCTAAGATGAAAATGCAGCACAAGGTGAGGATACCATGTTCAATGAAGAGGGGTCTACATGAGGCCCTGTATCCAACACGACACAAGCACCTCAATGCTCGCTTCTGCAGGAGAAACACAGAATTGAAGCGGCTTCGAGAACAAACTCCCCAGAAAGCTATGCCGTAGCGGAGATGGCAGTCAATCAGTGCATAGTATGCACTCCTAGCTACATGGTAATCCAGATTGCCAGAGATTACCCTCAATGCATGGCAACCCGACGCCAGTCTAGAGCACAGACCGTCCACATGCTCAGCGAATCGAAGCGAGTCGTCAATAATAAGACCAAGAAACTTGTTCATTCCAGGGGCGCACAATGGCTCACCCTCAACAAAAATCTCCTGCAATGAGCATCCAAAATGTAGGATCTTGGTCTTACTGATATTTAATGACAGTAAGTTGGAATTGCACCAATGTTTGATTATGGAGAGGTCCCCATCAATAGTGGCAGTCAATGAATCGGCGCTCTTGCCGCTCCAAAGAATGGTCGCGTCATCAGCGAAAACAGTGAATTGTCCGTTAATAGGGAGCGAAACAATATCATTGATGTATATCAAGAACAGCAAAGGTCCAAGAACAGAGCCCTGAGGGACACCCGAAGTTAACATTAACTCTCCAGAACCATGGCCCCCGATGAAGACCTCCTGGCTCCGGCCGGACAAGAAAGAGCGAAACCACAACAAAGAAGCGGCTCGGAAGCCATAAGCTTCAAGCTTCCAAAGCAAGATCTGGTGGTCTACGCAGTCGAACGCCTTCGACAAGTCGCAAAATACCGCGGCCGAAATATCGCCGGAGTTCATGCGACCATACAGATCCTGAAGAAAAGAAAAAATAGCATCATTCGTGCCCATCGCTGGCCAGAAGCCAAACTGAGATGGACTGAGAAGCTCATGACGCTCCAGAAACGACATCATCCGCCTCTGGACCAGCTTCTCCAGCACCTTAGACAGTGCCGGAAGCAGGGCAATCGGTCGATAGTTAGCCGGGCAGGAGCGGTCACCGGACTTGTAAAGAGGAATAACCTGAGCCCTCTTAAGACATGATGGGAAAACTGCCTTAGAAAAGGATGCGCTGATTGCATCGGCGAGAACAGATAAAACATTGTCAGGCAGCGCAGAAATAACCCTCATAGAAATCCCATCAAAACCGGCACAATTTGACAGTTTAAAAAATTTCAGTACGTCAGCAAGCTCATGCGCGCTTACAGGACCGAGAAAAAATTATTAATATAATTGTGTTTTTTTATGTTTACAAATTAAGATGACATGACAAATTTCAAATGTTTGTGCCTTCTAAACGACAACAAAAGTGCCATTGTTTGAAGAAATAACCAGGTTATTTTGGCAAGTAGGTTCAGTATTCAATTTATATCAATTTATATGTATATTCTCAGCTAAGTGTAAGTCTGATAAAAAAAAAAGAAAAAATGTGCTGAACAACTGGTCTAATATTAAACATAAGTATTTGAATAAAATGGGGCACAAGATGACGTAACCGCAAACTACACTGGTTTGCTTTATAGTCTATACTTTTATATTGGAGGACCAAAAAAAAATTAATGCACATTAAAGTATTGATCTAAAAATCATAAACACTCACCTGTTCATATTTTTCTAACTCTTGATGATAGATTTGCCTAATTTGTGCCAATTTAGCCCGATAATCGGAGTGTTCAATTGCGTTGTCAGGCTGTCCAGCCTGCGCGGCCGCTGAGCCAGAGGCGGCGGCACCGGCGCCTCCGCCCTTTTCTGGACCAGCTACGCCCTCCGCTATTAACATGTTATCCAACCTGCAACAATAAAAAAATACGCCTAACATTGCCATGTTCCAGTTTAAAATGATGAGAGAAAATCTACAAAATTATTTGTATCTAATCAATAAAGTCATTTTCACAAATAATGATGATTAGTACTAATATAGGTATAATAGTTAGTGGTACTTTAAAATCTAATTATTTTGGACTAACTCAACAAACAGCAACTTGTCAGATTTCAGACTTTATATGGAATTCCTGGTTCCATGTTTAAAAAATGTTAATAATGTCAATTGATGTACAAAACTATGTGAATCTCTACACTGGATTAGAGAATTCACACAAACAACTCTTTTAAGCTGATTGAAAAACAATCCCCATTATTATAACTTACCTCATTAATTGAGGATCTGGTGGTTCCTCTTCCTGTGTATTCCTAAGCGACAGAACAGTTTTTTCTTTAATTTCGCATAGCACAGAAAATAAAGCAGGTTTCATTCTGTGGCAATTTAATGTGTGTTTTCTCGCCTGAGCTTCGTCCAAACTTTGATCGGTTATGTTCATGATTTGCTGTAGAATTTCGCCAATGTCCTGTTTTCGTGGTTCGCTTTCACCCCCCGATGAGGCGTCACCTATTTAAACAAAATAATAAAATGATTAGTAAAAGCTGGAATTGTACTACCATCTTTAAAAAATTATTCAGTTAGAACTGACTTCAAAACTTTGAGGTGAACAGTAATCAATAGGATGTAAAAACAGAGCAAAATGTTTCAATCAGATAAATTAAATATTAAATTAGTAGTTTAAACAACAGAATATACAAGAAATGCATAGACTAGGAAAGCATAAAAAACATTATTAAACCAGAACAAAGAAAGTTAGAGAAATATATTACTAAAACTACAAACATTTCACTTAAAAAATTCTTTTTTAGTTTGATGTAAAGGAAAGATACTTTCAGAAGGGACAAAATTTGATTTTAATTGAAAAAAGCAGAAATTATTGATTTTTTTTACTTTATTTAATTCAAAATAATATAGAAATTGGACTCAAATACCAGGGTTGTCGAAAATCCCGAGCAAATTCAAAAAATCCATTAGTGAAATCAGGAGATTTGATTTTTCTACTCAGTTTTCCAATGTTTTGAATATGTTTTGTTCTCATTTTGATCCTTTTTTTGATGCAAAANNNTCNNAGCGANCGTAACNAACNGATGGCACTACCATTNNGGCNGNTCTCGAGNTANTGTGNAGTTCGAGNATNCNNGAGGGGANTCNGTGANANANGTTAGTCNATGCGANTATTCAAGTGTNCATNGTTAGACNGGCATGANGACNATCACNNGNCNTNCCNCNTCANNCACCNNTNNATNCTNCACTCCACANCCAGGATNNTCAATTNNCNGAGCNNGCTGANANCTGCNCACACCNGGCCGCCNGAGTTNATGGNCTANGTNGCAAATANGCNCTAGAGNTGACANTNAGTACCGNTGGACTTGNGANTTNGTNTANGANNCANAATAACNGCGACNCCACNTATCTCAATCANCTNNANTCANATCGANGANGNTTCCCAGTAGGGCANAGTTNTTGCNNTATGGNGCGTCGTATAGCTGNTTGACCTGAACGGACANNNANCACGGGCNNATGAACACNTANANCCNAGCCCCTCNGATNAACCGACTCACACGGAAAAAAATGAACCATACGTTAATGACGTCAAAATTCCGTCTTGCTCAGTTCACTAATAGACAAGGAACGACAATTATTACGTCACTGCCGCTAAACCTGGGATATACTTTATTTACTGCATTAATCCTGCCACTTTTGTGGTTTTATCAAAACATTCGAATTTTGAAGAAAAACTCTGTAAACAAAAGTTAAAAATATGACCGTGCTCATTAGAACTGCCAGTGACGTCGTTCTAGAATAATCTATTTACATAGGTTAGGTTTAATTTTACCCACTATATTTTTGCTATAGGAAACAATGAGCATTTTCTCGTGTGGAAGCGTTGAAATTCCTTGCATGCATAATCTATTCATATTACAAGCAATTAAATTAAATAAAACAAGAAATGAAAACAATTAGTGAACCAATAAAAGTTAAAAATCAATGTCATTCGTATTTCCATGCAAATAAGCTGTAAGCTGGTTATTAGTCTCCATAAGATAATAATTAATTACCAATTAAAAAAAAACTAACTGAAAGAATCTGATCTACAAGCACAAGCAAAAACAATGGACAAGATTTATCAGATCCGCTTTATGTTTTTTTTTTAATCAGTAGTAATAAAAATAAAATTTAATTAAAAAAACTTATGTCTGATAAAAAATGTCCGCAATCAGTGCCTTCACCTACTTATTAAGTCAAACTTATGGAGACAGCTCCTGCCCGTGCATAGGATCGTACCCACAGCTGCTGGCGTCGTACGCCGAACCCTGGTCATAGGCGCCGCCCATGGAGTACCCCATCGAGTCCTGTGGCGGGGCGGGAGACATCATGGGCGTCGGAGTGCCGGAGTACGGAGAAGCGCCGCAGCCTTCTTTGCAGCGTACAGGTTGGCCTCCTCCTGCGCCTTGCCTATGTTCTTTTTGTACCTGCGGTCGAAGAAAATTCGAAATTCTAATAGGCTCGTGTTCTATAGTTGGTTATTTTCTTGAGTTGATTGGTTTTTTGGTTTTAAATGAAAAAAAAAACAATAATTGGCAACTTTTTTTACTTCGACGGTTAATTAGACATACTTACGGCACATAACTCAATTATCTAAGTTTTTTTAGAAATTACTAAATGGAGAGTAACCAGTCTACCAAACAAAACAAATTGTTAATATATACAGGGTGTTTCAGAATACGTATTACCTACCTTGTAGGTCATGTAGGAAACGCAAAAATTAGCAGAAACTGCTCTATAGACAAATGTAGCTAGAGCTTTAATTTTGTAGATACAGGATGTTCTGCAAAGTTCTGCGAAAAAATTTATGCCAAGCTACAAAATTGACAGATAGGCAACTATTAAAAACAAATTGTACTACTTTAACAATGCCAAATTGACATTTTCTTTTATGTCCAAATTTATCGACGTGTGTTACATTGTAAGATTCTATTTTTTCTCTATGCAAAATAAGCTGTCTACCGATAGTGTCACATTTGCATTAAACTAAATGCCGTGTAAGTTATTTGATAAAAAAAGTGACGACATGCTAAGTTTCCCGTCACTAAACAGAATAATTTTTTCTTAGGATTATCAAATCATGTACTCCACTTAGCTAAACTATTGAAGAAAACTGCAGTCATTTCGTTCAGTCGTTTCTTCGATATCATCATAATCAACTATTCATCTTTGCATTTCCTACATGTCCTATAGGTTTGTAATACGTATTTTCTAACACCCTGTTTATTTTATCTCTCTCAAAAAACTATTTATACACGTTTTCTTTGAATATTAGGAAAATCAGGTGATTGCTTTTATTCTCAAGATGAGGTGGATCGGTTAACTTGAGCGCCGTTAACCGAGGTTTAGTCTAGGAGAGGAAAAACTTGTTTACATTTAACTACATATTTTCATTTACAGAGATGTTATTTTAAGGAGGCTTATTCTATAGTGACGTGTAAATGTGACAGTGAAAACTTTCTATTGCAGTCTTGTCTAAAAATGAATGACTGTTCCATACAAGGAGAAAGAGAAAAAACCGTGAAGAATCTAGCGAACAAGTGTAAATGCCTGAAATCTTTGTCTAAACTGGCAATATTTTAGTTTCTTGGAGCTTCCAAAAAAAAGAAACAGCACAAAAATAATATGTAAAGTTTAACAGTAACCCTAAAAACCAGACTAGCAACTCATTACCGTTACCAAATAATAAAGATATTATTTAATGTTAACAGATTACACAGATTACAGTACTAATTACTTTTGGATTTAAATTTTATAAAATTATTCAAATCAAAACTTTAGGCAATAAAGGAATTTAGATGTGACATAAATAACCTTCCTAGATTGCAATACAATCCGAATTTTTTTGGCAGTAATGAATATCCAGTGTCATGTTATTTACAATGGCGTGTTATATAGAGCAGTTTTGTGTCCAAAATGCCGTTAAGGCATAGAAAAGGAACAAATCCCTATATCAAGACTTATGGACTATTTCTAGAAGTAAAAAGTTGCTTAAAAAGCTTGCTTGATTTAAAATGCCAAAAATCCTATAGAGCTATTTTGAAGATGTCAGAGTTCTGAGAGTTAACAAGTATCTTGAACCTTTTCATATCTGTTTTAAATTGCCAGAAGCCTCTGAACCTCTAAGACCATTTTGAAAGTTTCATAGGAATCTCTAAAGGTTTTTGACAACCTTCTAAAAAGTATCAAAACTCTCTACAAGTGTCTTAAACTTAAACTGTTTTAAATTGCCCGAGATCTTTAGAATTATTTTGAAAGTTCCATAAACCTCTAAATGTTACCGACATTTTTAGAAGTAAAATGTGGCTTGAAAAACTTTCTTGATTTAAATTACCAGAATCCTCTAGAACTCTAGAGCCATTTTGAAAATGTCAGAGTTTTCTCCAAGTGTATTATACCTCCTCATAACTGTTTCAAATTGCCAGAGGCGTCTAAGACCATTTTGAAAGTTCTAAATCTCTAAATATTACTAACAAGCTCTTAAAAAGTGACAGAGTCGTCTACAAAGTGTCTTAAACCGTCCCATAATTGTTTTAAATTGCCAGAGACCTCTAGGACCATTTTTAGAGTTCCAAAGACCTCTAAATGCTACTGAGAATCTTCTTAAAAATGCCATAGATCTCTGCAAGTATTCTAAAACTTGTAAGAATTGTGTAATTGTTGGTATATAAACATTGGTTGGTCATATAATATATAGGTTATTATAGCCCCTGCCTTAAGTCATAACCTAAAACTATAATCATTTTGACAATGAATCATATCACAAGTTGAAGTTGATAACCAATGATGCGCTCTGTAACTATAATGTGTTCAAAAAGTTTTTCAATTAAATAAAATAAATAAAAGTATAAATGTAAAAGCTCTATAGCACCTGCCATCAAAGTCATATAATGAAACGATGTTCCCCTAAAGACAATACATAGAGTTATCCTTAAATTCTCAAATTGATCTTTAATTATTTCATGCCTGAGTATCTTCAAAACCCTATAGATACTGTAAACTAAAGATGTTTCTTTTTATTATTATTATGTATTTAATATTTGCGTGGTTGCCGACGGCTCAATAATAATTGCAGGACGTGGGAACGCCTGAGCGGATTAGTTAAGTTAGGTTAGAAATAAAGCGACAAGTACAGACTCGTAAAAAAGACGCAAGACGATGCATTTAGTAAAAAATCGTTAATTAAGACGAAAAACAATGAATTTGTTATTCTTTACTGTGATTGAAGCGCCATTGTTTCTTTTTTGATTAACAAGAACTGTAGTCGCTTTTGTTTCTTATTCAGATCAGCTTGTTAGTTGTTGAATGTGGTCTTAAAGTTTACCTCTTTGCAAACCTACTAAAAATCCTACTAAATTAGGGAGGCCATATACAAGGAGTTTGCAGAAATTAAGCAATTAATTTCATTTTTAATTCAATCTTGTTTCATGATTGAACACATGACAAGTGTTATGTAAGATTTAAGTAGTTTTCACCAAAGTTTTCTCACACAACTAAAGTAGACTCAAACGTCAGAGAAAGTAATATTCTTCTCGCATGTAATGGGTATTATTCACTCAGAGAAGAACAAGCTACAGAACCGTGAGTATATAATACTGATAATGTTAAAATGATCAAAATAGATAAAAATTAAATACAAAAATTGTCAGCTCAAGAATAACCAACATGCGAATAATTGGATCTTAACAAAAGAGTTTGTATAGAGAGTTCGAATTGTCTGTTTGGACACATACCCACCTGTGTTCCGTTTGTACCTACCAAAGAAAATTTAGGTAAACACTGATCAAAACTTCTAAATCATTTAATTTTAATTTAATCAAAATCGTAATGTTATTTAAAAAAACTAGTTGCTTAAGATTTGAAAAATTGAGAGCATTTATGGTATTTAAAATCGATAATAATTAGCTATTAATAAATCTCTGTAGAACCAATGAATCAGTTGAAAAATCATAGAAATCTGTGAGTTAAGTTAGGAAACAATTGCCAACAAAATAGATTAAATAGGTAACTTATGTGCCAAACATCAATAATTTTGACATTTTACTTTGAGAAATTAAACAAAAACATTAAAGAAAAACTATTTATTAAACAAACACTCACCTAATTCGTTTATTGCCAAACCAATTGGAGACTTGACTGACGGTGATGCCACACTTCCTCGCGAGCTCCTCCTTAGCTTCTTCGCTAGGGTAGGGATTGCTCAAATGGGAATAGAAATATTCATTCAAAATTTCAGACGCCTGTTTGCTAAAATTTCGCCTTTTACGTCGGGCATCGAGAAACCGCGAACTGAAATCAAATCAAACAAAAATTAGACTTGCAAAATAAACTGTGTTTCTATTTTATTGCATATAAGATTGACAGTTATTACCGTAAAATCATAACAGCTTCACAAGTTGACTGTTTGAGCTGCATCTGAATTGAGCTGAATTTCTTATGAATAATCTGTACCATCCGTTCAATTTCCTTTGGTGTGATTGGGCGGGTTCTAGATTGCTCGCGGAGCAAATTCATGACGTGCGTAGTAAACTCATTACAAGCCTGAAAGAGTTATTACGCACTCGTAAATTTATAGAAAATCCAAACCAAAGCATATTTCATTCAATCAATCAATCAAAAAAGTAGCTTTATTGTCGGTAACTTAAAGTCTTTGACAAAGCCCTGAAAACACATACAAAAACAGCAAAAAAAGAACATACATAGTTATTACACTACACATACAATATGAATTACACCTTACAATTATTAAAATAAAAACAAAACAAAAAGACAGTTACCCTGTATAAGAGAGGAGAAAGAGGATCAAAAACACAAACAGTGCTGCTTGGCCAATTTATGGCAGAACAAGGCGCCTTAAGAACTGGAGTAGAATTCGTCCAGAGAATAGTAAGCCCCGTCAAGCAAAAACCTCTCAGCATCACGCCTAAATCCATGCGCAGATGGCTGGCCTCTCACGTGGAGAGGAAGGTTATTGAAAAGTCTCTTGCCACCGTAAATAAGCGACGACTTAATCTTCTCCGTGTTAGGAATGGGAAGCCTCAAAACGAATCTACTCCGAGTCACCGAGCCGGAGCCCTCGGACAACTGACCCCCAAACTTGCCACGGACAAGACAAATCGTCTCTAAGATGAAAATGCAGCACAAGGTGAGGATACCATGTTCAATGAAGAGGGGTCTACATGAGGCCCTGTATCCAACACGACACAAGCACCTCAATGCTTGCTTCTGCAGGAGAAACACAGAGTTGAAGCGGCTTCGAGAACAAACTCTCCAGAAACCTATGCCGTAGCGGAGATGGCAGTCAATCAGTGCATAGTATGCACTCCTAGCTACATGGTAATCCAGACTGCCAGAGATTACCCTCAATGCATGGCAACCCGACGCCAGTCTAGAGCACAGACCGTCCACATGCTCAGCGAATCGAAGTAAGTCGTCAATAATAAGACCAAGAAAGTTGTTCATTCCAGGGGCGCACAATGGCTCACCCTCAACAAAAATCTCCTGCAATGAGCATCCAAAATGTAGGATCTTGGTCTTACTGATATTTAATGACAGTAAGTTGGAATTGCACCAATGTTTGATTATGGAGAGGTCCCCATCAATAGTGGCAGTCTATGAATCGGCGCTCTTGTCGCTCCAAAGAATGGTCGCGTCATCAGCGAAAACAGTGAATTGTCCGTTAAGAGGGAGCGAAACAATATCATTGATGTATATCAAGAACAGCAAAGATCCAAGAACAGAGCCCTTAAGTTAACATTAACTCTCCAGAACCATGGCCCCCGATGAAGACCTCCTGACTCCGGCCGGACAAGAAAGAGCGAAATCACAAAGAAGCGGCTCAGAAGCCATAAGCTTCAAGCTTCCAAAGCAAGATCTGGTGGTCTACGCAGTCGAACGCCTTCGACAAGTCGCAAAATACCGCGGCCGAAATATCGCCGGAGTTCATGCGACCATACAGATCCTGAAGAAAAGAAAAAATAGCATCATTCGTGCCCATCGCTGGCCAGAAGCCAAACTGAGATGGACTGAGAAGCTCATGACGCTCCAGAAACGACATCATCCGCCTCTGGACCAGCTTCTCCAGCACCTTAGACAGTGCTGGAAGCAGGGCAATCGGTCGATAGCCGGGCAGGAGCGGTTCCCGGACTTGTAAAGAGGAATAACCTGAGCCTCTTAAGACATGATGAGAAAGTGCCTTAGAAAAGGATGCGCTGATTGCATCGGGCGTGAACAGATAAAACATTGTCAGGCAGCGCAGAAATAACCCTCATAGAAATCCCATCAAAACCGGCACAATTTGACAGTTTAAAAAATTTCAGTACGTCAGCAAGCTCATGCGCGCTTACAGGACCGAGAAAAAATTATTAATATAATTGTGTTTTTTTATGTTTACAAATTAAGATGACATGACAAATTTCAAATGTTTGTGCCTTCTAAACGACAACAAAAGTGCCATGTTTGAAGAAATAACCAGGTTATTTTGGCAAGTAGGTTCAGTATTCAATTTATATTGTTACGATTTCCCGTGGGTTCACACAAAGTCAGTTTAACTGAACAATTAATAAATTTATTAACACTTCAAAACACTCCGTATAATAAATTAACACAGCTACTAAAAACACTTCCACAATTATTCCACTATTTAAACTTTACCGCGTCCCAAATTCACTACTACTGCGGTCGAGACCGCGTCTTTTATATTCGCAAACCACGTTCTAGAATGACCGCGAAACGCTTCGCGGGTTGCCTTGACCATTCAAGAATCTTCGAGGTAGCGTTTCCTAACTGTGGCCTACTTTAATACGCGCCGGCCAGATATTGCGGCGTATCGGTTTCATCCCGACGCGAGCGTTCGTTAAGAAGTATCGAGCATAGTAGGCCCCAGACCGTAACACTGCCCCCCTCTTAAAGCTGATCGTCCCGATCCGCTTCATCTAATCCTGGTACTTCTTGAGTCTGTCCAGATGGACAATTTTCATCTTGCCTTTGGGGCTGCGTTGGACTCTGTACACGACGTCGTTTAACCTTTTTACCACATTGTAAGGTCCCTCCCAAACAGGTGTTAATTTCGGTGATTTGCCTTTCTTCCTCTGAGGTTTAAACAACCAAACTTTATCATCCTTCTGGAACCCTCCCGAATTGGCCCTCAGATCATAACGAGCTTTCATCTTGTCGCTAGCTAGATTCAAACTTTCCCTGACCAGATCATGGATGTTCAGTAATCTGTCTTGCAACTCGTCAACGTAATTCTCAATGTTCGTGCTTTGGCCTGTTGGAGATCCGAACACCACATCACATGGAAGTCGCAGTTCTCGACCAAACAGAACTTTAGATGGTGACTGTCCCGTTGAGTTGTGGACTGCTGCTCTATAAGCCATCAAGAAGAGCGGAATATGCTGGTCCCAATCTTTCTGATGCTGATCAACAACCTTTGAGAGATGTTGCTCTATGTCTTATTAAATCTCTCGACCATGCCATCCGACTGAGGATGAAGCGGCGTTGTTCGGGTCTTCCTAATGCCTAGCAGGTCACAGAGCCGCTGAAAGAGCTTGGACTCAATGTTTCGTCCCTGATCAGAGTGTAACTCCAACGGCACACCAAATCTACTGAAGACATTTTCGACGAGAATATCAGCGACTGTGCTGGCTTCTTGATTTGGAATCGCAAACACCTCAGGCCATTTGCTAAAGTAATCCATGGCAACAAGAATGTACTTGTTGCCTCTGTTGGTCTCAGGAAAAGGCCCAGCAACGTCTATGGCTAAACGTTCGAACGGCAATCCTACGTTGTACTGCTTCATAGGTCCCGGGATCTCGTCTGTGGTCCGTGGCTAGCTGCACAAATGGAACATTGTCGACACCATGATTTCACGTCTTGGCAGTAGTTCACCCAGTAAAAACGTTGCGGATTTTGTCCAAAGTCTTATTTACTCCCAAATGAGCACCAGTCTTTCCATTGTGCATTTCTTCCAGTACGTGGTCGACCCTTCCTCTGGGAACTACCAGCTGCTTCCTTATCTCTTTTCCATCGGCACTCTCCCAAGCTCTTTTTAGCAAGCCGCCTTCAACCACAAGCGAGTCCCACTGAGCCCAAAGTGCTTTGAACGTCAGGCTTTTGCTAGAGATTTCTTGCCATGTTGGTCTTGGCTCGCTTTGTTCCTTTCTCAACAACAATGGGCCTATGTCGCTGTCTTCTAGTTGATCCTTCCTAATCTCATCGGTACTCCATTCATCATTGGTCTTCAGCTGAACCATTCTGATGGACACAACGCCTTCACGTTGTTCCGCTTTCTGGCAATGTTTGCATTCTTCGGCGCAAGGTCTTCTTGATAGAGCATCTGCGTTATTATGCAGCTTTCCGGGTCGATGCTTGATGTTGAAATTATACTGCTGAAGTTTTTCAAGCCATCTTGCTACTTGTCCTTCCGGTTGTTTCATTCCGAGGAGCCACTTGAGTGCCGCATGGTCAGTCCTTATCAAAAATTCCTGTCCGTACAAGTACTTGTGAAAGTGATCGACTGATTTTACTATTGCCAGTAGCTCTTTTCTCGTTACACAGTAGTTCCGTTCTGCTTTGGTAAGTTTCCTACTGAAGTATTCTATGACATGTTCTTCTCCGTTTTGGACTTGAGACAATACAGCTCCAATACCAGAATTGCTGGCATCTGTGTCTAAAATGAACTTTCCTTTTGGTTGTGGATAACTGAGGATGGGACTGGAGCAAAGTGATGCCTTTAACCTTCTGAACGCCTGATCACATTGGGTATTCCAACAGTAGGGTGTTTTGTCCTCAGTAAGTTGATGTAGCGGAGCTGCGATGTTGGCAAATCCTTCCACAAACCGTCTGTAGTAGGTGGCAAGTCCTAGAAAGCTTCTGAGTTCGTGTTTATCCTTTGGTACTGGCCATTCTCTAATTGCTTGGATCTTCTTGTCGTCTGTCTGGATTCCGTCGACCGTCACCACATGCCCAAGGAATTCGACTTGCTTTTGGAAGAACCAACACTTTTTGGCGTTCAATCGAAGATGGGCACCACCTATTCTAGCAAATACTTCTTGCAAGTTGTCCAGATGTTCTTCAAAAGTTTTTCCCATCACCATGATATCGTCCAGATAAACCAAGCAAGTCTTCCAGTTAAGGCCACGAAGCACAATTTCCATTAGTCTTTCAAACGTAGCAGGAGCATTACAAAGTCCCGAAGGCATCACATTGAATTGGTACAGCCCATTTCCAGCAGAAAAAGCAGTCTTCTCCTTATCTTGCTCCTCAATGCCAACTTGCCAGTACCCACTCTTCAAATCTAAAGTAGAAAACCAACAGGATCCTGCCAAAGTCGTCAGTGTGTCGTCGATACGGGGAAGTGGATAGCTGTCCTTTTTGGTCACGTCATTCAGTTTTCGGTAATCTACACAAAATCTGCTTGATCCATCTTTCTTAGTGACCAGAACAACAGGTGATGACCAAGGGCTGCAGGATTCTTCTATAACTCCGTCGTCAAGCATCCTGTCCACTAATTCCTGCACTTCCTGTTGTTTGGCTATTGGTAGTCTCCTAGGTGGTTGTCGAATCGGTTGTGCATTGCCGGTGTTAATTCGGTGTTTTACAATGGTAGTTTTTCCCATATTGTTCGGTGTTCCAAATATGCTACCATGGTCCAAAATCAGTTTCCGAGCCTTCTTCAGTTGTGGTGTTGACAGATGTTTCCAGGTCTTTCAAGTTCATTTAAGAGCTTGTTTTCCCCCAACTGCTCCTCCTGTTCTGGTAACCCATCGCAATTGGTTATTTTGACTACAGGCTCGAATACCGCAATAATTTCGCCTTTGTTGATTTTGACGTCGTCTGGAAAAATGTTTGCAACTCTTATTGGGACTTCACTTCTCCATTTACAAGTGATTTCCCAATGAGGCATCTTCCTGGTCGGTCCGGGTTTCGTACAAGTCCAACACAGCTCCCAGAATTCTGCTCCAATTGTCCAATGATTATTTGTTCGGAATTGCCGCTTATTTTTACTGTCTGAGATGCCAAAACATTAATGGGTGACTCATAGCGGTGATTGGTTGACAGGATGAACTCTTCACTTCCAAACCTTAGGATATTTTGCTCGGGATTAAAAGAAAATCCATGTTGACGAATCAGGTCCAGTCCAGAATAAATTCATCTTCAATATCTGCTACTAACACGGTGTGTAAAACGTAATCCTTCCAAGGCAAATCTTGACTGTTATTTCTCCTAAAACTTTAGCCGATTCTCCAGTCACAGTGCGCAGGAGAATACTTCTTCGTAACGGCTTAATTTGACTTTTATCCACAAGGTTTGACCGGATCAAAGATACTGCCGCACCGGTATCCAAAGTAAAAGTAACGTTCATCGCATCCACCTTTCCATCTACGTTCAGGCTTCCCATTGATCTACCCAGGCTTCTGATGGAGATAATTCTGGGGGCTTTGTTTTCGCTAGTCAACATTCGCCCCGTAATGTTGACTAGTGGGAGTTTTCCTGGTCCCTTCTGGATGGTTGTACGTCCCTCGTTGGAGAGCGGGACGGTATCCTTACTCGACAATCTCGTTTCATGTGTCCCGTACGTCCGCATCGATAACACTCCACTCTCGTGATCGGGCGTGATCGTTCTAACTGTGTGGAAAGACCATTTCCTAATGCTGCCACTTGTTGCACTATTTGGCCGACCATTGATTCAATTTTATCTATTGATGTAGCAACATGATCGGCTGGCGGTTCTCTCTCCTCTTGAATAGTCACGGCCCTGATCCTTGGCTTTAAGTCATTGCACGCAGCTTCAACTTCCAGCGCTCGAACTAGTAATTCGCTGCTGTTGCTTCCTTTGAACATCTTCAGCATTTTTCTTTACTTCCAGATCTCGAATCCCATCTACAAAACACTGTGCCACAAGTTCTTCTTGGATTTCATCCGGGACGGCTGGGTAAGCCAGATGCACAAGGCGACGAATTTCGGCCTCAAACTCTTGTAAATTTTCACCAGTTTTCTGCAGTCTTGCCTTTAATTGTGTTTGGTACACTCCTTTCCTATGCTGATCCCCATAACGTCGTTCTAATGCAGCTACTAATGCGTCATAGTTGCTTTGTTGGGCGATAGGCAGAGTCTGTAACAGCTCCAATGCAGGTCCTCGTAATGCCACCACCAGTGCTACAGCCTTTTCCTCGTTACTCCATCTATTTGCATTTGCAGCGGCCTCAAATTGGAGTTGGTACGTTGCCCATGAAGTTTGACCGTCGTATGTGGGAGGCTTGATTTTGTTGAGCCCGTTTCCGGTGATCACTGTAGAGCTGGCTCCTCTGCTGTCAATTTTCTGCTCTAAGTCGCGTAGCTTTATCTCAACATCATTCTGAATTTTATTAATGTCCTCCCGAACATCAATCTGAATTTTACTAATGTCGTCCCGAACATCATTAATGTCTTCCCGAACATCCTTTAATTTTTCCTCAACATCACACTCCATCTTTTTAAGACTATGGGTTACATACTCTTGAATTTCTGTTTTGGTCCCCGCTAGACCGTTCAATATTTCTACGTTACGTTTTTCTTGCATTTCTATATCTTGTTGTCTCATTCTTTCTTTTTCTTCTTTGTCTTGTTGTCGAATTCTTTCTTGTTCTTCCTTTTCTTGTTGTCGAATCCTTTCTTGTTCTTCCTTGTCTTGTTGTCGAATCCTTTCTTGTTCTTGTCGAATCCTTTCTTGTTTCTCTTCTTGTTTTTCCTTGTCTTGTTGTCGTTCTTCCTTGTCTTGTTTAAGCATTGCCATAATAGCTGCAAATTGGGCCTCCATGTTTGCACTTTGACGTCTTGTTATTGGCATAAAATAAATTTAACACACCACTGTTCCGAAAATCTCTAGTCCGGTTCTGAACACAAGTCTTTAACCCGAAGTTTAGTTCCAATTCACGTCGCACTAACGTCTGATCGCACTTCTGACACCAATTGTTACGATTTTCCCGTGGGTTCACACAAAGTCAGTTTAACTGAACAATTAATAAATTTATTAACACTTCAAAACACTCCGTACAATAATTAACACAGCTACTAAAAACACTTCCACAATTATTCCACTATTTAAACTTTACCGCGTTCCCAAATTCACTACTACTGCGGTCGAGACCGCGTCTTTTTATATTCGCAAACCACGTTCTAGAATGACCGCGAAACGCTTCGCGGGTTGCCTTGACCATTCAAGAATCTTCGAGGTAGCGTTTTCCTAACTGTGGCCTACTTTAATACGCGCCCGGCCAGATATTGCGGCGTATCGGTTTCATCCGACGCGAGCGTTCGTTAAGAAGTATCGAGCATAGTAGGCCCAGACCGTAACAATATGTATATTCTCAGCTAAGTGTAAGTCTGATAAAAAAAAAGAAAAAATGTGCTGAACAACTGGTCTAATATTAAACATAAGTATTTGAATAAAATGGGGCACAAGATGACGTAACCGCAAACTACACTGGTTTGCTTTTTAGTCTATACTTTTATATTGGAGGACCAAAAAAAATTAATGCCCATTAAAGTATTGATCTAAAAATCATAAACACTCACCTGTTCATATTTTTCTAACTCTTGATGATAGATTTGCCTAATTTGTGCCAATTTAGCCCGATAATCGGAGTGTTCAATTGCGTTATCAGGCTGTCCAGCCTGCGCGGCCGCTGAGCCAGAGGCGGCGGCACCGGCGCCTCCGCCCTTTTCTGGACCAGCTACGCCCTCCGCTATTAACATGTTATCCAACCTGCAACAATAAAAAAATACGCCTAACATTGCCATGTTCCAGTTTAAAATGATGAGAGAAAATCTACAAAATTATTTGTATCTAATCAATAAAGTCATTTTCACAAATAATGATGATTAGTACTAATATAGGTATAATAGTTAGTGGTACTTTAAAATCTAATTATTTTGGACTAACTCAACAAACAGCAACTTGTCAGATTTCAGACTTTATATGGAATTCCTGGTTCCATGTTTAAAAAATGTTAATAATGTCAATTGATGTACAAACCTATGTGAATCTCTACACTGGATTAGAGAATTCACACAAACAACTCTTTTAAGCTGATTGAAAAACAATCCCCATTATTATAACTTACCTCATTAATTGAGGATCTGGTGGTTCCTCTTCCTGTGTATTCCTAAGCGACAGAACAGTTTTTTCTTTAATTTCGCATAGCACAGAAAATAAAGCAGGTTTCATTCTGTGGCAATTTAATGTGTGTTTTCTCGCCTGAGCTTCGTCCAAACTTTGATCGGTTATGTTCATGATTTGCTGTAGAATTTCGCCAATGTCCTGTTTTCGTGGTTCGCTTTCACCCCCCGATGAGGCGTCACCTATTTAAACAAAATAATACAATGATTAGTAAAAAGTTTTCGTGTTTAGTAACCATATAAGCTGGAATTGTACTACCATCTTTAAAGAATTATTCAGTTAGAACTGACTTCAAAACTTTGAGGTGAACAGTAATCAATAGGATGTAAAAACAGAGCAAAATGTTTTAACAGTATGAAAAAAAATTGATCA
Organism: Ips nitidus; assembly: GCA_018691245.2. Lineage (NCBI taxonomy): Eukaryota > Metazoa > Arthropoda > Insecta > Coleoptera > Curculionidae > Ips > Ips nitidus. Next base: position 9,419,022 of record CM042790.1, on the reverse strand, counting down.
GATAAATTAAATATTAAATTAGTAGTTTAAACAACAGAATATACAAGAAATGCACAGACTAGGAAAGCATAAAATAACTCAACATTATTAAACCAGAACAAAGAAAGTTAGAGAAATATATTACTAAAACTACAAACATTTCACTTAAAAAATTCTTTTTTAGTTTGATGTAAAGGAAAGATACTTTCAGAAGGGACAAAATTTGATTTTAATTGAAAAAAGCAGAAATTATTGATTTTTTTTACTTTATTTAATTCAAAATAATATAGAAATTGGACTCAAATACCAGGGTTGTCGAAAATCCCGAGCAAATTCAAAAAATCCATTGTTAATAGAGTGAAATCAGGAGATTTGATTTTTCTACTCAGTTTTCCAATGTTTTGAATATGTTTTGTTCTCATTTTGATCCTTTTTTTGATGCAACTTATGTGTTGCATCAAATTGACCTAAATTGGCGAACAAAATTTACCATTAAATTTTGAATATCTAACCCTGTACAAGACCTATTAAAATGACTTTTTCGGTCCTTTTTTCCCTTATATGTACACTACATTTCTGTGTAAAAACGACTTTGAAAGGTGTAAGTAAATAGCTATTTATGTATTAAGCTCAAAAAATATGACTTTAATGCGCTGAGAACGAAGTTTAGTCATTTGAGAAAGAGAAGAAGAAGAGAAGATAGAAAGAAAGAAGAAACTTTAGAGTGACACCCTGTACATTCGGCATGCTTGGGAATAAAGAAAAGAAGGAAATTTGTTCTTTTTGTTTAGGCTTTACAAGGAAGTTTAAGAAAAGTGATTTTTTATTTAATTATTTAGTTTTTAGTAGTTTAGTGTCTAACGCAATTTATTTTGGTTTGGTTTTTAAAGACTCTTTTTGGTTTTACTTTGTTTTGTGCGTAATTAAAAAATATAATTTTTGGTTTAAATCAGCCCAACCCTGCTTCCAGATAGATCCATGTGCATAAAAACAAGTAGTGAAAGTAAATTAACAATTCCAATGTTTGACATATTCTGCAACTACTATACTGTTATTTTAATCCATGTTTCTATCATGAAATGCCCTTTGCATCTAAAATATGAAATAACAACATCCATTTGTACAAAAAGTATTTGTTTCTTTTTTCAAATCCCTCGATCCAAGGTGGTTCATTTTGTTAAAAACAAATTGAATTACACTAGTTACAATTACATTTTTTATAAGAAAATCAAATTAATTAAGATGATGATGTTTTTCTTCTCTATTTGAGAAACTTTTTTCTTTTTGGTGTATCAGAATAATAATTCTCTAGGTATATAATATTTATGACAATTTTGTGAAAATGTTAATTTTCTCTGCCCATATGAAATGTAAAATTCGAAAAAATTCTTTACAAAATTGAACTATACTTATCATCTGTAAAGTAATTTTTTTTTTCAATCTCAACATAAATTTGACTTGTCAACAGTAGTACACAAATAAGTATGCTGGAAATAAGTTAAATGTGTCAAGGGTAGTATGCAAATTTGAGTACATCAAAGTTGTACAGAAAAGGGTTAAATAAGAAAACAAGACAGATTTAAAATTCCACAAAGGATTTAGTGGATAGTTGGCACTAAAAGTGTCAAAACATATGAGCAAAAAGGAAAACTAATCAGATGAAAAGTGGCCAAGAAGCTTCTTTTATGATGAAACTCTCTTAACTCTTTTGTGAGTCACCATTATGAAGGAAAGACTTTGACAACATAAAAGCATATTTTATGATATGCATGCAAGAAAATAGACATAAAATCAAGTAACCAATACCCCAAACATCCTAATAGTTCTAAATAAACTGCTTCATAAATCCAAACTTTATTTAATCCTGTTACTTTTTTACTTCACCAATAAAAACCAATTTTGTATACCTATCTTTTTTCAAATCAATAGCTTAAGTACCTAATAACACTTAAATACTTGCATATAATAGTTACCTAACATTTTTGAGTCAAGAGTAGGTATCAAGGTAAGTCTACTTGAGTAGTATTTATATAAATCCCAACACTGCTTGCTGTTTGTAGTTTTTGATTGATCAAGAAAAAACAAACATTTTTTTCTGATCAATCAAAAACTGGCAATGCTATTATTTACCTGTTTTTTTTTTTTAAAAAAATGCTGCGAGTATTGTTCATTTCTATGGGATAAAAAATAGTCGAACAGAATTTGGTAAAATTATAATTTTTATACTGAGTGTGTCTTTTGACCTTGATATGTATTTCTCTTTATTATGAAAAATATGATATTTCTCTTTTGACTTTATTTTGCACAAACTGGGTTTTGTTTTTTTTTATTAAACAAGCCTTATTTTTAGTCACTACAGCAGTTTTGTCTGACCACTGCCTTTGTGATTGATGGTCAGATGACTTGAAAAAGTGTACTGGAGTAAAATGGACACAAACTGCCAATGATAAAGAAGCACAGAGGAGACAAGAGGAGGCCTATATCCAAAGAGAGATGTTTAGGAGCTGAAGTGATCTCATGAAGGCTGATGTTACAGCAGTAACTTGGATTGGAAACTTAGATATTAATATTTAGTTGGTCTTATATGTAGCTTGTCTTAGTATACTTGTGCTCTGTGTATATTTGTATACTGTTTGTGTCTATACTGCATGTATGCCATATGAATAAATAAATAAGTAGGGCTGTTTAGATAGATAAATATAAATAGATAGCTAGACAGCAGTATTGCAGGCTGGAAAGACTAGTTCCTGGTTACTAGAGCTAACAAACCAGCCTGTAAATGCAATTCAGCTGAACAATAACTAAACTGCAATGTTGATTTTTAAAGACTTTACTATGCTCAACCTACAAAATTTGTCACTTATCAGTAAAGCCTTCTTACTGTTTTTAATACTCAATATACCATTAAAACACTTCACTTTGAAGTTCAACTGAGTGGTTTTCTACTTTGTCCCATGTTTTGCTTTATAGAAAATTGACCACCATGTTTTTGTTCTGTTTAAAGGTTTTTAAGTTTAAAATTTTCACACAGTCAGTAAACAGCCTATTTATTGGAGTTACATAATAAATCAGCGCAGTAAATGCAACTTACCTTGTGGAGTCATCCCGTAGGGCTGCGGGGCCATTAAGCCCGAAGCTGAGTGGCTCATCATCCGTCCCGGATCATCCATTACGTACAAACCAGTTAAAAAAAAAAACGTTAAAAACCCACCAAATAAATACAATAAACTTGCACAAGTGTACAGATAATCTAAAATAAACAAAGGGCCCCCAAAAGGGAGTAAACTTTAATATAATGGACAATAAGCCAGTCAGTAAGCTTGCAGCTTCCCTTCCCTTCTTAACAACTGCGCTCGTGCGCAACAGCAACAGGCAACAGCGCACTCTGGTTTCTCATTTCTCGTTTTTGACCAAGGACGGTAAACAGTAAAGGATTGCTCGATCGGCCGATTTTGTTTCCCGGCGGCGAATGAATTCTGACGTCACAGTGGGTCCTCGGGCGCACAATACGCTAAATATTCGCCCGAGACGCTATGTACGAGATTTACTGCGGTTTTTTATAAGTATACATATATTTTTTATTTCGCTAATACATATTGTATTAGTAAAGTGTGAGTATTTGTAGTAGTCTTAGTGAGTGTATTAGTGAAATAATGTGTTTATTCAGTTTTTGTAAGAAAACAACAATTAATTATACCTAAAAAATTTTATACGAAATAAATCGAACATATCGTTCTATACAAATTTTTTCTAAATTATATGCCTGAGCAAGTACATATCTGTTTGTGTATGTCTAACAGAAAAACAATCTCATTTTTGTTTAAAGACGACTTTAGATAATAATTATGGATTAAAGACTGTTCATTAATATAAATTATTTAACAATTTTTTTTTTTTTTAGTTTTTTGCCTAAACTCCTATTGTCATCCTCATTTGTAGTTCCTCTTTAAGTTCTTTTTGAATTTTTTACTTGCAAATTATTAAAATTTGTTCTAATTTTGAGTCTTAACTTACAAGTTAAATCTTAATTTCATTAAACATTACATTTCGTTATATTATATATCATACATAAACATTTCGATTAAACATAGCTTTCATTAATACACTCGTTGGTTAAATTATAAAATGATTTTTAATCAGTATTCACAAAACTTACCAACTCGTAATAAACCTAACTCAATTTATAACACTCTCAAATTGTCTTTTTTTGCTCTATTAGTTACAATTTTAAAAACTCACACTCAATATAACCATTGAAATTTAAAATGCATATTCGTGAATGATCGACTGCAATCGCGCAAAACAATCGCGCGAACGCGAGATCTCCGGCCCCATGGTGACGTAAAAATCGTCACCGGCCCGAGCCGATACCGGCAAGATTGCGCTTATGGGATTAAGCAATCCTTTACTGTTTACCATCCTTGGTTTTTGACAACACCGCGACCGGCAAATGCGGATCGTTAATTCGATAGTCATTTTATAACGCCATATTCTTTTTGTGACATTACCATGATGTCATTATACACAATAATGGTAATTTACAAGCAATATGCAATTATAAAAAAGTGTGTATTCGTTTTGAAGAGGTGGAGGTTTTGGATCGATCACAGCGTTACTATCCTAGATTAACTAGAGAAGCCATTGAGATCTTTAAGCACGAGAACATCATCAACAGAAAGGAAGAGATCACCTTGTTAGATCTTAGATCCGGAGTGGAAACGGACCTTGCGCCAGACTTCTTGCGCGCCGATGCGTAGCCGTTCTGCGCATGTGCAGCCTCCTACTGGTGTAGGTGTAGATGTCTTGCGCCGGAGCAAGACCGTTGTGCGCATGTGCAGCCCCCCACGGGTATAAATACGACCGACGCTCCAGCGGTCGAGCCTATCCCCACAAATATTCTTGGATGATTAATTGATTAGCCCTCTATTGATCATCCAAAAACATGCCATGACCTCCACCAGGATGACCAGCTGATGAAGAAAGAAGAATTCAAGACAAGAAGAGCGCAGAAGAGCCCCGTTGTCAGCCTGGGCACTCTCACCCAGGACAGGGGACGCCGTTGCAACACTGGTAATTCCCGAAAGGGAAATACAGTCAGGAAGAAATTCAATTGAACCACGACTTATAAGCCCGGATAAAAAAGTGGTTTCGATATAGCACTACCAAAGAAATAGAGCACCACCGTGTATCTTAAAAACATAGTTTTTCAAAACTGTATATTTGAATTTGGTTCAGGCTTGCGCCCTTGTAAAATCCCGCCTGAAAACATGCTATGGTATGAGGTGTCTCAACTCGACTGACAAAGGTGTTTTTAGAGAACTACTGAAGTCATTTTGATGAATAAGTTTAACAAAGAACGTCAATTCTTTTTGTTCTTATGGACCTGTGTCTTCTTGCCTCTGGGATCACCTACTGCGACCCCCTTAACGTGATACGGTGAAGGCTCATCGTTCGATCCCCGGCTAATGACCAGTAGTCACACTTGCATGCAACCTCTGAAGATACTATACACCAATTCCCCAGTGAAGAATGAAGATGAAATCATGAAATTATTATTTAAACATCAAGGAAACAATTACTTACTCAATTTGAAAAGACCTAATATTATATAAATAGACTTATAGGTATATAAACTCCACCGAAAGAGAAAGCCCTAAGCCAACTACAAAATGGTCGAGCTCCCGGTGAAGATAAAATCTTAGCAAAAGAGAAGTGTGAGGAAGCTAGAGATAAAGTTAGCCGCTTAGAGACTACAGTGCCAAAGAGAAAGCACTCTGATAAGATGAAGCCTAAGTGAAGCTTATGGTAAAGTTTTCACTTAGATGATCTTGCCCAAAGAGGGTACAATCAGCAAGTTAGGTGAATTTCGGTTAAATAAGAAAGACGGCAATACGATAGACACAACAGCAGGGTTGGAAGGTGACCAATGTAAAGATTTGTGTTGTTTTAAATGAAGTACACCTCTACTTCTCTTAGGCATTAAGAATTGGACATGTAAATAAAGACCAAAGGAGGGAGGACGTATTGTAACACAATATTGCACTATGTTGTAAATACTTTTGGTCTCCCCCAGTACTGAACTATTCTAATCAAGTTTGGAAAATTTAAGTCACCAGATGGGTATTTAAGCAGCAACGAAGCACGTAATAATCACTGGTCTTCCGGCCAGTTCTGATGAATGTTCAATCAGGGCTTGTGGCCTGGGATCCAATTGCCCGACTCTATAAAGTACTCGCTCTACGCCCTTCTTTGTTTAATAAATAAAGAGATACCTGTGGATTCCTGTGTTTTCCTGCCTCTGATCTCACCTATACTGCTACCTCTCTTAGACCACCATGATCTTAGTGTAGGTAAAAAGATTATGTCAAAGTTACTTTATATTTTGATAGAAACAGCAGACTATTACAAGCAAAATGCCCTGTTTAGACAAACGGGACTCTTGGAAAAGTGAAAAGTTTCGATCCAGCGTCATTGAAAAAATGTAATTTAGTTGCTATAATATTTGGACCACACACAGTTCTTAGTAGAAACATTTTTTTTTAGAAACGTGGAGCTCAGCCAGCAAACCATCAATAAAAATATTGGACCGTATATCGAAGATGCTATTTACCACGTGGCAAAATCAAAGCAGCAATATTTAGGCTACGTTGCTAGAATTGTATTAAAAATCCGGAGAACGGGTGAGTATTTGAACAATTGAGAAAAGTCTATTAACGTATTTGCTTTTAGTTTACATTGAAGAAGGATGGTTAAAGAACTACGTAAGTTGATGGACTTTTGGGAACCGTATGAACTAATTATGTTTTAGTAAAACATAGGTAAAAGAAGCATTAATGGATCCTCCACCAAGACTCAGAAAAGTACTGTCGCCTGAAGGTTTAGCGAAACATAACATTGAAATGATGAAACTCAGGACCCTAATTCAAGAAAAAGAAAAAATAGTAAAGAAGAATTGATACATCTAAATTAATAGTACATAATAAATTATGAAAACTTAAAAACCTTAATGTTAAATGTTATGATCCCAAAATGACCCAGATCTTTATAGATAGAAAACAATGAAAATAAATCCAACAGAATACATTAATTCTTTATTTTCTTTTTGATGCGATTATGCAGTAGTTGTTCTGTTCGAGAGTTTCACTGGGCCTCTTGCCTAACAGCCAAACTTCTTCCTGTCCAAGATGCTTCAACAACTGCCCCGGGCAAGCGCGCCTGAAGCGCGTCGAGACTGCACCCTACCCCCCTCCTACAAACAAATTGGCAATAAAGGGTCACACGTAAAACTCTTCTCGTCCTGGAGAGAATCAGAACATTACACACTGGGGACAACTCCCAAGGAATGGACAATGCGGGAAATCAACAAGTCCAAAGCAATAAAGCATGCATCTTCAAAGCAAGCCAAAACACTCAAAACAACAGCCATGCAAAACCAGCACAGCCCGTCAGCAAGCACACCAATCAAATGTTTATATGTTCATCCTCCAAAAATCTTCAAATTTCCCTGAATCCCGGATGTTGTGGTTCACTGAGAATTTCCGCCTTATGCCAAGGAGTCGGGAAAAAGGCCGCAAGTCTACCGGACAAGGATATAACTGCTTGACTTTCAAATACCAAAAAATCTCCCTCCACTCCACAAGAGCAATCTGAGGAATCCGAAATACCTACTCTAGCCTTATGCTTTGGAATGACACAATGTCCAGATCTCACCTTACAGACCATGCACGCTCACAAACTTTCTCTTTTTGTAGCTAATTTTTGAAAACCATGGTACCTTTGTAGGCACATTCTGTATGCACAAATATGCACTCCCTTTATGAATTCCTATGCTTCTGTAAGAACTAATCCATGAAGTCCATATACGATCTTTAATACTAGCCCTCAAGAAATTTGTATAATGAAGTCTGTATTTATCCCTAATCACCAAATTGTCCTCCCTTCCACTCCTGGCAAAGCTCGTCAGCCTTTTCGATCCTTCTAATATTAGAATGGCCGGGTATCCACAAAAATTCAATTTTCCTCCCCTGTTCCCTCAGGCTGTACATTTTTTCTTTTGTCTTCAAAGTGCAGAAGTCACTAGCACTATCGATACCAACTCTTGCGATTTTCTGCAATCCACTTTTGGAATCAGACAAAATCAGAATCCGCCTGACTCCAAAGCCGCCTCCATTGCCCATATCTCTGAGGTGCATATGTCCATGGCATCAGTTGTTCTTCTTTGAATACCCCAACCCATTGAAGCATTGTACACCCCAAAACCACTCTCATTAGTGACTCCATCCACAGATGCATCTGTGTCCAACAAAATAAAATCATGAAGTGTATTCGTGATAATTTCATCACACAGCTGCTCAGCACCCAAATGTTCTTTTGGAATCCCAGAATCCATGAACTGAACTTTCATAATCTGACATTCAGACGAACTTTCTTAACATGGCAGATTCCGAGATATTTTAATTTAATCCATGTACTGTAGTGCCAGATCCACACCCTCCAAGTACGGTGGCACCAACCTGTTGGCCCAATACACAGGTTTCCATTGGTATATTCCATAAAACTGCAGCATGCTTTCCCTGACCAAACTGCTCTCTCCAGCAAGATGTTTCAGAGCATATGGCTCCACCAACTGGGGTATTTCGCCAGCTCGAAACGTAAGAGGCTCAGATAGTCGGGCTAGAGCCCCTGAAACAAAAAAAAGGCAAAAAAATTAAGGGCACAATTCGAGTAAAAAATATAGTCATTCCTCGTGGAAACTATAACCGTCACATCCACGTGGTCTTCTCCTAGGTTTTCACCCTTTCCGCCTCTTGGAAGTGCACCGCACAAGACAATTCCCCGTAGACTTTTAGGAATCGACGTTTCCACTTAGAGATTCCATCATCTCCACTCAAAAGGCTGCGGAATTCGGTCGTCAACTTCAAATTTCCCTGAACACCGTTTCAACGTGGTTTCTTAGTGGCAAAACGTGGCACCCACGAAACTGACGTGCGGTACGTTCCAAGTTGAAAACCGAACTGTTTGCAGTAGTTTATTTTTTTTGGCTCCACCAACTGGGGTATTTCGCCAGCTCGAAACGTAAGAGGCTCAGATAGTCGGGCTAGAGCCCCTGAGCCCCAGATAGCTCTGTTTCTGATCGGTTAAGTGCTGTGACTCTTCTACGTCAGATGGTTCTTCCAGGTGGATCGGACATGTGTTCTCATTTCCCTCGGCTAAACTGTTATTCTCCAGCAACACTAAACACTACTACACCCCAACGTCATCAACTCGATCTTGTGATCCACACATTTACAGTTTCACATCACAGGCACACAGGAAATCATTGAGTAGACAAACCGCATCCGTTTCAGGGTTGCTCAAAACCTTCTCAATGTTAAGAGGGGTCGAATATCCCATTTTGACTAATTTTTCATATATGTCGCCATAGTTATTAGTAGGGCATTCAAAAAAGATGTGATTCAAGTTCTGAACCTGTCCACATTCGCAATTGGGATTGTCCCTAACTTTGATTCTGCTTAAATGTAAGTTGGTACAGCAGTGGCCTATACACATGCGTATAACTGTCGTTAGATGTCTTCTATTTTTATAGTGTATCCTATCGAACCATTTTCTGTGAGGAAAGTGCTGCTGTATGGACCCGTAAAAAGAGTTCCCACCCTCATAAGCCCGAGCCCACCCCCTGCCAAACTTAGGTTTGCAGTAGTTATTTATGGAATTTGATTCATTGGCAGAAACATGATAAAATTGCATAAGAGAAGAAGAAACGTGGAAGTAGAAAAAGACAATCTGGTTCACTTCACTCAACCTAACCTTACTTTTTTTTGTTACTCGTTTATTTTTTTCTTGTGAGTTCTTACACGTGAAATTTAAAATAAACTCAAATTAACCATGTCTTTTTTCATAAAAAGTAAACAGTTAAACGGTAAAAGAAACACGGCGCCAAAAAAACCGACGAAACGGAAACTAGAAAGCAAACATTCCAAATCGTCCAAAAATGAAGAAATCACCAGCAGTGAAGATGAACAACCTGAAGATAATGAAACTGTAGGTTTAACGGACTCAGAAGATGAAAATGAAACCGCCCAAGAGAAAAAAATCCGTTTGGCAAAAGTGTACCTTGAAGAAATTGAAAAGGAGGAAAAAGCAAGGCTTGCAAAGGATGAAGTGGACCAAGCAGTGATTTCTAGGAGGCTTAAGCATGACTATTTGAAGGAAACTGGAAAACTGAGAACAAGTGTCGCGGATAAATACACAGACATTAGTTATGACAATATCAGGACACTAAAGTGTAAAAAACAGAAAAATTGTCTAACCTCCATTTGCATTTCTACTGACAATCAAACAGTTTTTTGTGGAAGTAAAGATGGGATTGTGATTAAGTATTCATTGAATACTTTTAAGACTTTGGGAATAATTCCATTTGTTAGGAGTGAGGATGGGCGTGAAGTTACTGGAAACAAAAGTGAAATTTTAAGTTTAGCCCTGTCTACTGACAACACATTTCTAGCTGTGGGGGATAAATTAGGAAATGTCAACATTTGGACCCCAAACACTTTGAAACATGTTAAAACATTAACTGGACACAAGTTTGCTATTTTGGGACTGAGTTTTAAAAAAGATTCCCACACCTTATACTCTTCTAGTAAAGACAAAAGTGTTAAGGTGTGGAATTTAGATGAAATGGCTTATGTAGAAACTTTATTTGGACACCAGGACATGGTGACTTCCATTGATTCACTGTATAGAGATCGTGTAGTTACATCTGGCAGTCGTGACATCAGAGTCTGGAAAATTACTGAGGAAACACAGTTAATTTATAATGGTCATGTGGGAAACATTGATACTGTTCGATTAATCAATGAGGAACACTTTATGACTGGAGGTGATGATGGGATGATTTGTGTGTGGAGTATTATGAGGAAAAAACCACTTTTGTGCATTGAAAATGCACATGGTAAAGAGGAGGTTAATGAACAACCAAGGTGGATTACAGCTTTAGGAGCACTAACCAATACAGATTTAGTAGCTTCAGGGTCTTATGATGGATTTGTGAGACTGTGGAAGCTGCAAGACAACTTCAAAAAAGCAGTGGAAATATTGAAAGTTGAGGTTAAAGGTGTGGTGAATGCTTTGTCTTTTACCTCAGATGGACTTAAACTTTTAGTATGTGTCAGCAGGGATTATAGACTGGGAAGGTGGATTACTGATACTAAAGCAAAAAATGTTACACTTGTTATACCTTTTGTTATACCACCTTAAATGCTATTATATTTTTTTAACTGTGTTTTAATGTTGTTTATTTTTATACCTACTTTTTACTGCAATAAAGACTTAATTAAGTTTTAATGTGAAATAAATTAGTAAACACACAATTCAGTTGTTTACATTTACAAATGGAGCAAATTCAGTTGATTACCTTTACACTTATTTAACTGTCTCCTGAGTTTTTACCCTCAATAACATTATCCCTAAACTTAATTCGTAAAATATCATTAACTCCCTCACGATTCCTAGCTATCTCTATAGCATAAAACTGTATTCTGGTCACAAGAATAGTATTTTCTTCAGCATAATCCTTAGCAGCATCAGACCGTAAAAGTGTACCATAACTGTAATCTACCAATAGACATTTTCTTAAAAAAAAAACAAATTTAAACTAATGAATTACTCACCTTCAATAACTGTCTTAAATCGTTCACAAAACGGCCTCCACCTAGCTTTCTCTTTAGTGCTCTTAAGCTCATTTTCAATTATAATTGAAACATCCAATTTAGGAAATTCTTCTCTAAATTGTTTGTAAATAAAATCATCTTCAGAGGTGAGCCGAAGCAGTTTTGGGTCCACAGAACAGAGCAACTGCAACAATTATTTACAATTTGAGTCATTTTTAAACCAAGAAACTTACGTTAAAATAAATTTCGGCGTGTTCATAGGCCTTCATTGCCCACATTGCTTCCACACTTTGATCATTATCAAATTCTTCAGCTGGCCTGGACAGAACATCCTGTAAAAAGTGCATGTCAGGTCATGTGTGTGTCAGGTAGTTGTGTCCGACGATCTTACCATTTTTATAAGCAATGTGTTTAGAAACTGTTTTTAAAATATCAATACAAAAATTATAGAAAGTTTATTCAAACCATCAAACTGTTAACCTTAAAAGATAAACAAATTGATGGGGATTGGGGACTTTAGGAAACTGTCATCACTGTCACTGTCTTATAGGCGTGGTAGGACAAACTTGGGTTAGAATTGTCGCTTGGTTGCTAATTTTCTAACCTTTTAATTAAAAGTTAGTTATTACCTGTAATTTAAGTGAGACCTTTATTGGAAAAACTTTTTTTTTGTCTTGTAGTTGATTGTTCTAAATATCAAGTCAAGGGTAAGTAAATATCAAGTCAAGGGTTAATTTGTTTAAAATTCAGTTATTTTGATATGCAGAACGTCAAACGTCATTTGTCAAACATTTTCAAATTTTGAACTTTCAACATCCATTTCATTTGAACCAAACAAACCAAACAACAAAGTACAAACCATATTTGTGTATTGTTTTTACATTGTAAGTACTTGTACTTTTTTTTGGTGGTAAGCTGGTTTATTGTCTTTTATTTATATAATAGTATATTGAATAGTCTGTTTTAATAATTAAGCAAGGTTCTGTTTTGGGTTCATAATCCCTTCATAGGGGTATAAAAGATCCTGATGTGTTGGCCCTGGGGGCATCCCAATAGATATTCTAAAGAAGAAGTTATCGGTGAGACATCTGCAGACTTCCTGTAAAGAAAAAACAAGATTCCTGATAAATTCTAATAATGTTTCTAACCAAAACAATTATAAACAAGTTAAACCTCTAGAAATCTCAAATTACTTAAATACAGTAGAGCCACAGGAATAGAAAACTCTAAAATGAAGAATTAAACAACTTTTGTATGGTAAAAACATATGTTTACTTTTTAGAAAAGCAAGCTAAAACAATCTCAAGTATGTTTTAGCTCTTTGGAAAAATGGGCAAAGACACTTAAACATAAAAGGTCAATAAATAAACGTTATTATGTAAAATAGGCATGCCTGTTTCAAAGTTCCACTATTCCAAACAGGGTTTGTTTCCAATTAGTTCAAAATAGCAGGACTCTACTGTACTTTAACTCTTAAAAGTTCAGAGTTTTCATTCTAGCAATCTTATTGTTGTGGAATTTAGTAACTTTTTTTGACTGATAATTTGGTTAAAGATAAAAGGTTAATAAACAGTAAATAGGGGTTATAATGTCTATATTTTCTTTAGTTTTTTTTAAGGGATTGATTTAATAAGGAAATAACTTTAGAAGAGATTGTTGCTACTTATGAGGGACCTGTGAAATTATTGAGTGGTTTAGGTTTAAATAAAAATATGGGCAATGCTGCTAGCAAGGAACCTACATATGAATCTACTTGATGCCATTTAAAAGACTTTTTGTTCCTGAAGAGATTAAAGTATATCTATCTCTTTGGATGTGGCTGCATATGTTTCACCAATGACTCACACAAACAGACACACATGTAAAAGTAAAAAGAAATGATTTAATTGTGGAAGTATAGAATTGCATCAGCTAGGAAATGAACAGTTTTTTCTAGTGTGTTTTTCCTGTGTTAGTTAGCCATTTTGTTGGTAAATGCATTTATATTTCTAAGCTATTCATATTCATCACATTTATATCTACAAGTAATTTCTTGATGGACGAAATTTGATTTCTGATATATTGAGTTTAGATAGAATTGCCTGAAAACTGTGAAGGTTCAAGAGGTATAAGACAGAAAAGCCATTTGGGGTGTCCTTCCATGAGAAATTAGAGTTTGTGATTACTCCATGAGTTACACTTTATGTGGCTAGTGGCTCTACTTTTCTAGCACACAGATAAATATGTAAGGGAAGAAAGAAATACTTTAACTGTGATTCTTCAAAGAACCCTGAAAACAGAAAAGACAATTCCTAGATTTCAACTTTGTATAAAAGCACTAATAGCTTTTAAGAACCTATTTTTGATGCTAATACGTGTACTGCGCTCTAACATCTATTTAACATCTCTTGTGTGAGTGCCATAATGGTGCAACCTAAGAGTAACCCTGGCACATATCTTTGCTTCTAGTGACCAATTAGAAAAAATAAAAAATTTTGCATTTACAATATTTTTACTCTGATTGGCATTCTACTTTCTCTTATATTATTAACCTGAAACCATAGCTTTTTTAAAATGTAATGGAATTTGGTTGCAGGGGCGTACCCTGCAATAGGTGTACAGAGCAAATCAATCTACCACAAACAAGTTACATGTCATGTTAGTTTACTGTTTGTGATTGTCCCTATTAAATACTTGTAAGTATCATTTATGCCTACTTATACTATTTTAATTAATCATAATAATGTTTTGTGGTTTATCCTGAATTCTTTGCTTCTAGGTATCCCACAGTCAAAATGCAGACATCCTCACCTATTGGTACACCTAAGCCCAGATCTCTCAGGATTAGTTTTGGGGATACTGAAGCAATAACTCCTCTTAAAAGGTTAAAACCTGTAAACAAACGACTCACAGCTCTATTAAATGAAGTAAGTATATTTAATTATTCTTAATAAACTATTAATATCTGTAAAAACATTAAATAATTAAAGGGTGTAAAATTGTTAGAAGCAAGAGTTTAAGTGCCTAATTGGAAAATCGAGAAATCTGCATTTAACTTTTACCCTTATGTAAAATCTAGTGTAAAAAACTGGAAAAAAACCATATAGTATGTACAAAGGTCTGATATGCCATTTTTTTGACCAAGTTTAGATAATTATAGTGGCATTTAATAAAACAATAATTACCCAACTTGTACCTACTCATTTGTGCATAACAATTTTAAGTAAATATGTAGGAATTAATTTATTACCCTAATATCTGAGGGCTGATAATTGGATGGTCCATAACTGAAATTTGTAAAATTAACAAATAATATTTACCTTAATATGAAACATGACAAAGTTAGTATCATCACATAGTTAAGAGTAATGTAATGAAGGTATACAGGGTGTCCAGGTAAAGGTATGGAGCGGCTAAATCTCGACAACGGAAAGGCTTAATGGCTGGGAAAAAAATTCTTGCAACTAAATATTATTTTTTAATAAAAAAATTAAAAATATCATTTTTTTTATTAAAATTAACTTATTTTTGGGCCCCTTTGTATTCATACATTTATCATAAAAAACCGCAGACAAAAATAAAAATCGACGTGTACGAGCGTCTTTCCAAAAAACAAAACACTTAATTTTAAATGAATTTGTTCCAACCTACGCGTCCTCACTGTATAATATAATACAGAGTGACCCGGGGTTGCGGAATTGGTCCATAAATATTTTGCTAGTCATTCTATCGACTTGCGGATTTCACCAACCACTGGGTCATCCTGTATGTGTAACCAAATCCAAATAATCTATGTAGCTAAAGCTAATTTTAGCAGCTCAAGCTACTTAAATATTTAAGCTATTTTTCTGTGTTCAAGCTTCTGCAGTAACTTAAGTTACTTCAAATGTAGCTTTAGTAAACGCAGAAAGCTACAGCTACTTATTTGAAAAAGTAACTAGAATACAAACTACCCAAAATTGTTGCTAAGTTAGTAGCTAGCTACTGCCCGGCTCTGGTCTCAGCAAAAAAACGATAACAAAAAACTGGTTTGAATTCTCTGAAGGATAACTTGAGTCAATTTTATTCTAAATTTAAGTACTTTTAGTTGCTGCCGGCAGCAACTTGGTGTTATTATTTTGTTTCATTTATGAAATAAAATAAATATATTAATTTATGAACATTGTGCTATAGTTTACCTGTTAGTATAAATAATTTTGCGCCTAAGTACGGATATGTCGATCTCAAAGGTAAAAAAATAATACCAAAATCTTTTATCTTTTATGTATGTTAATGTCACTTGACTATTTATTCAGTCAGTTACATAATTTCCTCTTATTTTTGCTGAATTAATGCTAAAGGCATTGATGCGGTATTGTTACAAGTTTAATTTTTACAGCAGTCACTTAACTTCTGTGATATACTTTTAAGAAATGTTTAAGTAACAATGTATTGTCACTGTGTACTATAACCACTCTCAAAGATCTCAACCCTGTTGGATTATCGGGGAAATTTTTATGTAATAATAGACCGTTTTTACATAAAAATTTCCCAGGAATATAATATTATGACGTATGTAGCTCAACAAAAGTTATGTCGTACTGGCCATTCCAGCTGGCACTAACTGTACAATAATTTTCTGAACTAAATTTAGTCATTACTTAGGTAAATTTAAAATTTTTTTATTGTTATGTTTAATGTGTTTTCTGTAATGCAACTGAAAACTTTTAATCTGAACATAACTGAGTTGGTTATGGTTTTTCTAGGATGACGATGCTCGCGAAAGAGCGGAACGAAGACGATCGGCAGCCCTTCAAACGTCAATTTCGGAAATTCCATCTTCAGCCGCAAAAGTTCAGAATCTGACAAATGATTCCATGAGAGGTTTAACTGAGGACGATTTAAAGTCGCAGTTGTACACGTTTTCAAAGTTGTACTGCGAAAATGTAAGTATGTTAAAGTTAAATAAAGTGTCTTATGAGTCCGTAGTTAAATTGATCTAAATGAAACAGAATAATCGGTTGCCAATAATTATTGCCAATATTTTTTAAGACGCGCAATTTAAATTCAGTATCTATGTGCAATGTTCATGTCCGATAAGTTGTGCGACTAAAGTTATAATAATCGGACTATACTTTTTTGTATTAGGTTTGGTTTAACAGTTGGCACGTGACCTAAAACAATGTCAAAATAAACGTCATAATTATTTACTTGTCTACTTTTAAGGGTGGTTTTATGGTTTTCAATTTTGTTTAGCTCATTTTGTTGTTTTGATTGTTAATTTGACTTTGTAGTATTTGTAAGTAGTCTATAAAAACTCCGTACATAAATGTACCAAGTACCTAGGACTCTAGTTAAAATAACTTCTCTTTAACATTATATCTGCTAGTATTTTAATTTTTAGCGAATTAATATAAAAAACGCATGGAATATACGGGTCATTGATGTTTTAAGACAAATAGTGTCAAAAGGCAAAAGTGACGTGTTGAAGGTAGCCGGGAATTCACTAAATATTGCCGGGAAAGTGTACGGATTGAGAGTTGACGATCTGCATACTGAGAGTTTAAAGTTAGCTAGCAGTTTAGCCAGAAATTTTGCTAGTAAAAAAAAGGGAAACAACGATGATGGTAATACACTTTAAGCTAGAAAAGCACTTGCAATTTAAAGTTTGTAACAAATTTAGATGAAAATGTGGACGAGAATAACGAAACGGCGGAAGAGGCAAAACAGAAACGAAGCAAAGCAAAAAAGAAACGCATGTTCTTGCCGGGCGGCAAAAAGCAAACAGTGGCCGCTGAGCCTAAAGAGTTTCTCGGAGATATTCCTAAATTAGAATCAGCCTCATTTTCGGCCCGTACTGATCCCTGTTTGAGTAACACTGAAAATTTATTCACTAACAGAATTCTGATGGATCCAGCAGGATATAAATTTATGTTAGGGTAACTATTTCAAAATCATTTGGTACGTAGCTTATTTATATGAGCTAATATTTTTTAGAAGCGATGACTTAGCATGGAATTGGACTAAAGGAAGCGATCCTTTAGTAAAAACTGGAAATGACACTAAAAATCCCATAAATATTCCATCGGTGCAAAACGCTAAAATATGCAGGTTTTTAAATGACTTTCAAATTGATATGTGGGATCCTGATAAGGAAGATAAGTAAGTTTTTGCTGTTGTTTAAAATCAAAATAAAAACTGGGTTCTTTAGATTAAGATCGAATACATTAGACGAAGTTGTGTTGGACAATGACGGAATTCCTATTCCTGAATTAGACGGATCGATTCCGGATGTTTTTATGGGCAGAGATGACACGGAGGATGACGATCCGGTAATTGAAGAAGTTGTGCAGGAAGCCGGTCATAATATACAAACTGAAGTGGACAATATCGTCGATTTTCGTCCCACTGACAGCACTATAGTGACGGCAAATGACCGAACGGACTATTCATTTAATCCCTTGATCAACATGGGTCATCAAGTGATTCAGCAAATCTGGGCCGGACCTGGTCATTGGAAACTGAAATATATTAGAAATAGCAGATTGATTTATTCAGGTAAGTTTGTTTGTTTGGTATGTTTCTAGGATTTTTTAGTGGTTTTGATAACCTTACATTAATTATCATTAATCATAAAACATGCATTGGAACAAATTCATTTAAAATTAAGGGTTTGATTTTTTGGAAAGACGCTCCTACACGATCTTTATTTTTTTTTGCGTTTTTTTTTACAGCGGCCAACAGAACAAAACAACAGTATGAACAAATCCTTATTTGTAACAAACTTTTGTTCCTACTGTAACTGTGTTTGCATCTACTGTAGCCATAAAATAACCTTTTGACCAGTTGTTATGGTTTAAAAGTTGCAGTTTATGGTAAAAACTTTGCGACATTTTGTATGATCTAGACAATATACCACCCATGGGTTAGAAAACTTGAACTTCTAGCTGTCTACGAGCCAATTTTGGTTAATTAAAATCAAACAGAAGTTGAGTGATAAAACCTTACAATTTGTTTTACATTTTTGCAAAATAACGAATATCTGAGAAGCTGTAAAGTTCAGACGTATTAAACTTTAGTGAAATTATCTTTTATTTTCAACTTAGATGATTACCATTTGAAAAAATTCATCTTTGATACCTTTTTTACTTTTGGTACATATTCTGGTCTGGTCTGAGTGGTTTTTACTGTTTTCATTAAACTTTTGGTGAATTGAGAGTGAGGGAAGCTTAGTTTAAGCATGTTTATGAGTTTGAGTAATAATGGAGATTTATTGCATAGATTTAGATGTTTATTTATTGGTTGAATATGCCTACTCATGCTAGTAAATGGTGATACTTAGCTTTAGTACTGCAGACACATTTTTAAATCAAATTATAGACGTAAGCTTCATACAAAAATCTAATAATAACATAAAGTGGTTAGCTAGTATTCGACGGTTTTGGCATAAGGCATAACAGACAGCTACGTGGCAGGTTGTTGGAATGGTTGGAACCGTTTAATGACCACAGGAACTTAAAATAGGATCACAAGTCACAACAAATTTTGAAAACGCTGATATTTACGTCAAACTTTGACACTTCGAGACGTATAAAGGTCGAGATAATCGGTGATCGGAATAGCTCGGTAGCAGGAGAATGGGAAAACGAACGTCAACATTGCGCAGTATTGCCAACGTATTTTAAGGCGCGTAATTTAAATTTCCGTATCTATGCAATGTTCAGTAAGTTCGGTTGGCAATAGAATCACCTGTGTTATGACGTGCAACTAAAGTTATAATAATCAGGGTATAGATGATTTACTTCGATATGGTTTAATAATTAAGTTCATTGCTGTTTTATCAAAATTTAACCCCGAATTCAAACGACAAGTGAGTATCCGAAAAATAAATAATTAACCAAAGACATTTTATTTAAATGCACTAAGGCCCGGTTGTACAGTCGCAGTTCAAACCTCGGTTCAGTTGAACTGCGACTGGTAGTTGAACTTTGCCAAATATAACGCATTGCTGTTAAAGTGACGTTTCTAACTTGACCAACTGGACCTAAAAGTACTATAGATAACTCACGCTTTTTTTGAAAATAGCAGTGGACCTAATTACTATATTATATGAAACTAAATTATCTACTGATTATGACAACATATCAATTCCAAATGCTTAATTAGTTGCCAAAAGTACCTGAGACCTAAGACTTAAATAATACTATAAAATACCAGGCAGAGCTGTTGATAGTTGGATTACTAATTCAAGAATAGTACTTTTTAAAATCAATAATATCAATTACTATTTTTCAGTTGCTTTCAGAGTCATTGAAATACTTTCAAAGTAATTCAACTACTTTATTTTAACTGAAAGGTATACGATTTTTGTTCTAATTAAGTTTCTCGTGCCATGTTAGCGAGATTGCTTCGAGGCCATAAGTGTGGACTAACAAAACAAACGACTCTAAAACTTTTCTTTTAAGGTTTATGGGGGTGTCCCTACATCTAAGAATAAATTCGAGTTTGGCAAAAGGTGCCGAGTTGAAACCTACTCTTTTAGAAATATCGGCCGCTTGATTTTCTTTTTCTCTTTGTATATTATGTCCATGGTATGTGTATGTTATGTATAATATATTATTAACTTTAAACTAGGTGTGCGCCATTCGTTTTCTCTCTGTTTACTTATTTTTTTTTTCATTTTGTGTTGCAATAACCCTGACAACGTGTTGTTAAGTGTACCTCTTTTCCAGGTAAAAAAGGACAAGACGAAAACAATAAGAAAAGAACAAACAAAAAAAAGAAAGTTGAATATGAATCAGTCGACATAGCAGCTTTGCTGGAAGAAGAAGATCCACCGCGAGTTCCCAAAAAGAAAGCCCGAATCCACCGGCAAGTTGAACAAGAAAAGTTGGTTTTTGCGTAATAGAAAACTGATTGGAATTACTGACCCGATATATTTTAGGGTTCTTCTACCGAGTCCCGAGATTGCCCTTAAAATTATCGAGAAAACTGATTCATCAATGATTAAAGAGAATGTAAAACTTTTAAGAAAAAGTCCTAAAGAAGAAACCGATGTTGATTATCAAGTGGCACAATATGATTACCAGAATCCTAATGATTCTTTGTATTGTCCTGGAGCAGAAGATAATGATAATGATGATGGGGCTGCTGATCATTTTGATGATGCTGGTGATCATGATTCACGAACGGACTCTGTCAATGTCAATATGTGCGATAATTTAGTGGACGCTCCTGAAATGGTATGTGGTCAATTATTATTAATCCATTTGTTTTTACTACAAAAGTGGTGGGGTTTTGATTTTCTCTATTATAAATATTTTTGGGATGTTGCCACAATTAACGTCTCATTAACTCAAAGCCAACTAAGGTAAAATTAGTGTTTATTGAATTATTTCGTTATTTATGAAGCAAATCATAAGTTATTATACATCACTAAAATCAGAATAAAACGTACTATTTGGTGGGCTAAAAATCCAATATGGCGCCCACAAGAAAAAAGAAAGTTGATGCCAAAAAACGGAACGTCGTGTGGTAAATTTGAATCCATCATCGAATAGCTGGGAAAAAGTGGCAAGGAAAAAATGCTTTTAGTTTTCGGATATCTCTTCAAATAAGGTTAGAATTAAATAAAAACAAAGAATCAAATTTTAAAAGTACTCGGAAAATCGGAATTTTTAAAACTGCGTTTGGTAGAGCTTTAAATTGCGCAACTTTGCCTTAATTTAAACTTTCTAGTATCTCTTATGGTGTTTGAGATCTCAATGGTGAGGGTCGAATTTGAATTATCCTGTATACATCTTGTCTTTTGTTTGCCATTTTTTTGAGTCATTTAATTAAGCTAATTGACTGTATTACATTTGTTTTTTTGCTATATTTAACTAAAATGTTGTCTCCAGGTCGACCAGAACTATATGCATTTTGCTACAAAAGCCAAGAAGATGGACATGAAAAAACTGAAAGAAGCAGTTTGGTGCACTTTAACACAGAAAACCGAATACGTAAGTTTTTGACAATTACAGCAACAAACCACCTTTCGTGTCAACTAACCTTTAAACTTAACGTCCAATCGAATTTATATAAATTGGTTTTCTCTTACATCTTTTAATTTGACTTTCAGGATTTGTCAGCGAAAGTTATACCAACCGCGTTTTCTAAGATGTTCGAAGCAC
This sequence comes from Ips nitidus, assembly GCA_018691245.2. NCBI lineage: Eukaryota > Metazoa > Arthropoda > Insecta > Coleoptera > Curculionidae > Ips > Ips nitidus. The sequence goes on along the minus strand of CM042790.1, from coordinate 9,397,244 downwards.
TTCCGCATCATTTAAACGACGCTATGAAAGCAGAGTTGTCTTGCCATTTGGCTTACGTAGCGTTGCTCCATCTATGCAACGAGCAAACCTTACAATTAAACCGATATGATGATATAACAGATTTCGGTATAGGGCCTAGTAATGAATAAAAATAAACGTCTCTTATTTTATTTAAAATAATTTTAGTGTGTTATTAAATTGTTTTTTTTTTGTCTAATAAAACAAAAAGTCATATAAGTTGTATGCGGTTTTAACAAAAAATAGTGGATAGTAGTACATTTCAATCTCTATTTGAGTCTGTCAAATATAAAATTCCGTTCCATTTATTTCTTTTTTTAAGAATAACCCAAAAATTTATAGTTTCCGCAGGAAACGCCCTCTAGTTTATTTTCTGTTAAACCAAACGGTAAAAAAATCATGTTTTTTTAAAGAGGTTCAAATGCCCCTTCAAACTAGATCCAAAATATTCAAAAAGGTTCAGAAAATATTAAAAGTGAAATATTAGAAACTGCGTTGACCTGTCCCTCTTTTATTATGACATTTATGAAGAAATGTTAGAAATAAAATTGCAATTTTATTTTTTTTAAGTTATCAAATGTCGTTTTTATATTTAAAGTTTATCCGTCGATTTTCCGAGATACATTAAATTTATGGTTTCCTGGTAGCAATTCATCATTGTCATCCCATGACGACAGAGTTACAAATTTCCAGGCCAATTTTTAGTTGTAAAAATTTTTTTCCAACCGCTAGGCCTTGCCGTTGTCGATGTACAGGGTGTCCCGTAAGTAATGGACAATAATTTTAATCTTATTTCTGGGATCAAAATATACGATTTAGCACAACTTACGTTAGTTGAGAAGTTAACAGAAACACAAATACAGCGAGTCAAAGTTATTATTTAAAATGGTTTTTGTCCAATAACTCACTAAGTGTCAACTGAAATCCGAATTTCTGTTTTCCAACATTTTCTCGCCATAAAGGTATGCCTTTGTTACGTTTCAATTTCTTCGCTGGTGACTTGATTTTTTCATAATTTAGTAGTATGAAGTAATATTTATACTGTTTTTTATTTTGTTTACTACTGAAGTTTGATGTTATACCACTTCATTTTGATTCTGCTTCATTTGTATTCTGGTCACAAGAATAGTATTTTCTTCAGCATAATCCTTAGCAGCATCAGACCGTAAAAGTGTACCATAACTGTAATCTACCAATAGACATTTTCTTAAAAAAAAAAACAAATTTAAACTAATGAATTACTCACCTTCAATAACTGTCTTAAAACGTTCACAAAACGGCCTCCACCTAGCTTTCTCTTTAGTGCTCTTAAGCTCATTTTCAATTATAATTGAAACATCCAATTTAGGAAATTCTTCTCTAAATTGTTTGTAAATAAAATCATCTTCAGAGGTTAGCCGAAGCAGTTTTGGGTCCACAGAACAGAGCAACTGCAACAATTATTTACAATTTGAGTCATTTTTAAACCGAGAAACTTACGTTAAAATAAATTTCGGCGTGTTCATAGGCCTTCATTGCCCACATTGCTTCCACACTTTGATCATTGTCAAATTCTTCAGCTGGCCTGGACAGAACATCCTGTAAAAAGTGCATGTCAGGTCATGTGTGTGTCAGGTAGTTGTGTCCGACGATCTTACCATTTTTATAAGCAATGTGTTTAGAAACTGTTTTTAAAATATCAATACAAAAATTATAGAAAGTTTATTCAAACCATCAAACTGTTAACCTTAAAAGATAAACAAATTGATGGGGATTGGGGACTTTAGGAAACTGTCATCACTGTCACTGTCTTATAGGCGTGGTAGGACAAACTTGGGTTAGAATTGTCGCTTGGTTGCTAATTTTCTAACCTTTTGATTAAAAGTTAGTTATTACCTGTAATTTAAGTGAGACCTTTATTGAAAAAACTTTTTTTTTGTCTTGTAGTTGATTGTTTGAGTAGCAAAATGCAATATAAAATCGGGTTGTCCTAAGTAAATATCAAGTCAAGGGTTAATTTGTTTAAAATTCAGATATTTTGATATGCAGAACGTCAAACGTCATTTGTCAAACATTTTCAAATTTTGAACTTTCAACATCCATTTCATTTGAACCAAACAAACCAAACAACAAAAGTACAAACCATATTTGTGTATTGTTTTTACATTGTAAATTGTAAGTACTTGTACTTTTTTTTGGTGGTAAGCTGGTATAGTGTCTTTTATTTATATAATAGTATATTGAATAGTCAGTTTTAATAATTAAGCAAGGTTCTGTTTTGGGTTCATAATCCCTTCATAGGGGTATAAAAGATCCTGATGTGATGGCCCTGGAGGGCATCCCAATAGATATTCTAAAGAAGAAGTTATCGGTGAGACATCTGCAGACTTCCTGTAAAGAAAAAAACAAGATTCCTGATAAATTCTAATAATGTTTATAACCAAAAGTATTATACACAAGTTAGACCTCTAGAAATCTCAAATTACTTAAATACAGTAGAGCCACACGAATAGGAAACTCTAAAATGAAGAATTAAACAACTTTTGTATGGTAAAAACATATGTTTACTTTTTAGAAAAGCAAGCTAAAACAATCACAAGTATGTTTTATCTCTTTGGAAAAATGGGCAAAGACACTTAAACATAAAAGGTCAATAAATAAATGTTATTATGTAAAATATGCCTGTTTCAAAGTTCCACTATTCCAAACAGGGTTTGTTTCCAATTAGTTCAAAATAGCAGGACTCTACTGTACTTTAACTCTTAAAGGTTCAGAGTTTTCATTCTAGCAATCTTATTGTTGTGGAATTTAGTAACTTTTTTTAACTGATAATTTGGTTAAAGATAAAAGGTTAATAAACAGTAAATAGGGGTTATAATGTCTATATTTTCTTTATTTTTTTTAAGGGATTGATTTAATAAGGAAATAACTTTAGAAGAGATTGTTGCTACTTATGAGGGACCTGTGAAATTATTGAGTGGTTTAGGTTTAAATAAAAATATGGTCAATGCTGCTAGCAAGGAACCTACATATGAATCTACTTGATGCCATTTAAAAGACTTTTTGTTCCTGAAGAGATTAAAGTATATCTATCTCTTTGGATGTGGCTGCATATGTTTCACCAATGACTCACACAAACAGACACACATGTAAAAGTAAAAAGAAATGATTTAATTGTGGAAGTATAGAATTGCATCAGCTAGGAAATGAACAGTTTTTTCTAGTGTGTGTTTTTCCTGTGTTAGTTAGCCATTTTGTTGGTAAATGCATTTACATTTCTAAGCTATTCATATTCATCACATTTATATCTACAAGTAATTTCTTGATGGACGAAATTTGATTTCTGATATATTGAGTTTAGAGAGAACTGCCTGAAAACTGTGAAGGTTCAAGAGGTATAAGACAGAAAAGCCATTTGGGGTGTCCTTCCATGAGAAATTAGAGTTTGTGATTACTCCATGAGTTACACTTTATGTGGCTAGTGGCTCTCCTTTTCTAGCACACAGATAAATATGTAAGGGAAGAAAGAAATACTTTAACTGTGATTCTTCAAAGAACCCTGAAAACAGAAAAGACAATTCCTAGATTTCAACTTTGTATAAAAGCACTAATAGCTTTTAAGAACCTATCTTTGATGCTAATACCTGTACTGCGCTCTAACATCTATTTAAGATCTCTTGTGTGAGTGCCATAATGGTGCAACCTAAGAGTAACCCTGGCACATATCTTTGCTTCTAGTGACCAATTAGAAAAAATAAAAATTTTTGCATTTACAATATTTTTACTCTGATTGGCATTCTACTTTCTCTTATATTATTAACCTGAAACCATAGCTTTTTTAAAATGTAATGGAATTTGGTTGCAGGGGCATACCCTGCAATAGGTGTACAGAGCAAATCAATCTACCACAAACAAGTTACTTGTCATGTTAGTTTGCTGTTTGTGATTGTCCCTATTAAATACTTGTAAGTATCATTTATGCCTACTTATACTATTTTAATTAATCATAATAATGTTTTGTGGTTTGTCCTGAATTCTTTGCTTCTAGGTATCCCACAGTCAAAATGCAGACATCCTCACCTATTGGTACACCTAAGCCCAGATCTCTCAGGATTAGTTTTGGGGATACTGAAGCAATAACTCCTCTTAAAAGGTTAAAACCTGTAAACAAACGACTCACAGCTCTATTAAATGAAGTAAGTATATTTAATTATTCTTAATAAACTATTAATATCTGTAAAAACATTAAATAATTAAAGGGTGTAAAATTGTTAGAAGCAAGAGTTTAAGTGCCTAATTGGAAAATCGAGAAATCTGCATTTAACTTTTACCCTTATGTAAAATCTAGTGTAAAAAACTGGAAAAAAACCATATAGTATGTACAAAGGTCTGATATGCCATTTTTTTGACCAAGTTTAGATAATTATAGTGGCATTTAATAAAACAATAATTACCCAACTTGTACCTACTCATTTGTGCATAACAATTTTAAGTAAATATGTAGGAATTAATTTATTACCCTAATATCTGAGGGCTGATAATTGGATGGTCCATAACTGAAATTTGTAAAATTAACAAATAATATTTACCTTAATATGAAACATGACAAAGTTAGTATCATCACATAGTTAAGAGTAATGTAATGAAGGTATACAGGGTGTCCAGGTAAGGGTATGGAGCGGCTAAATCTCGACAACGGAAAGGCTTAGTGGCTGGGAAAAAAATTCTTGCAACTAAATATTATTTTTTAATAAAAAAATTAAAAATATCATTTTTTTTATTAAAATTAACTTATTTTTGGGCCCCTTTGTATTCATACATTTATCATAAAAAACCGCAGACAAAAATAAAAATCGACGTGTACGAGCGTCTTTCCAAAAAACAAAACACTTAATTTTAAATGAATTTGTTCCAACCTACGCGTCCTCACTGTATAATATAATACAGAGTGACCCGGGGTTGCGGAATTGGTCCATAAATATTTTGCTAGTCATTCTATCGACTTGCGGATTTCACCAACCACTGGGTCATCCTGTATGTGTAACCAAATCCAAATAATCTATGTAGCTAAAGCTAATTTTAGTAGCTCAAGCTACTTAAATATTTAAGCTATTTTTCTGTGTTCAAGCTTCTGCAGTAACTTAAGTTACTTCAAATGTAGCTTTAGTAAACGCAGAAAGCTACAGCTACTTATTTGAAAAAGTAACTAGAATACAAACTACCCAAAATTGTTGCTAAGTTAGTAGCTAGCTACTGCCCGGCTCTGGTCTCAGCAAAAAAACGATAACAAAAAACTGGTTTGAATTCTCTGAAGGATAACTTCAGTCAATTTTAATCTAAATTTAAGTACTTTTAGTTGCTGCCGGCAGCAACTTGGTGTTATTATTTTGTTTCATTTATGAAATAAAATAAATATATTAATTTATGAACATTGTGCTATAGTTTACCTGTTAGTATAAATAATTATGCGCCTAAGTACGGATATGTCGATCTCAAAGGTAAAAAAATAATACCAAAATCTTTTTATAAAAATTAAAATGCTTTTAATTTTTATAACCTTTTATGTATGTTAATGTCACTTGACTATTTATTCAGTCAGTTACATAATTTCCTCTTATTTTTGCTGAATTAATGCTAAAGGCATTGATGCGGTATTGTTACAAGTTTAATTTTTACAGCAGTCACTTAACTTGTGTGATATACTTTTAAGAATTGTTTAAGTAACAATGTATTGTCACTGTGTACTATAACCACTCTCAAAGATCTCAACCCTGTTGGATTATCGGGGGTAATACCACAAGAGCTCAGATTTAGCCGGATAATTTTTGTGCTTGTCTTAGAACACTTATGGTACAAAACTTGACCTGTTTGGCAAAATCACTCGAGCTGCGCTCTCGTGATTTAGTTACAACAGGTCTCGTGCTGTTACACCAAAAAGAAAGTATGAGAAGACAAGCGGAAAAATTATCCTGTTCAAAATCTGAGCTCGAATGGTATTTGATAAGACAATTCCATGAATATAATCAATAATATAATAAGACTGCGACTGCCTTGTACTGGCAGAAATACATTTTTCTGGTTCTTTTGATTTTCTGCAGTAGAAGTCTATCCGAAGCGAGCCATAACCAAAACAATACAAACAAAAATCAAAATTGACAGTGCCAGCAAAAATCTCAAGGTGAGACATTGCAACAATAGAAGTGTAGTAAAAATCCGTGGAAACGATGAAATCAACAACAAAATTTATCCGATTTTTTTATCCGCTAGCAAACTCTCTTCCTTCCTTATTAGCCGATAGCAAACCGTGTTTTGATGACGTATATATGGCATTTTTTGTACATGAGTGGAATTGTCGGGGAAATTTTTATGTAATAATAGACCGTTTTTACATAAAAATTTCCCAGGAATATGATATTATGACGTATGTAGCTCAACAAAAGTTATGTCGTACTGGCCATTCCAGATGGCACTAACTGTACAATAATTTTCTGAACTAAATTTAGTCATTACTTAGGTAAATTTAAAATTTTTTAATTTTTATGTTTAATGTGTTTTCTGTAATGCAACTGAAAACTTTTAATCTGAACATAACTGAGTTGGTTATGGTTTTTCTAGGATGACGATGATCGCGAAAGAGCGGAACGAAGACGATCGGCAGCCCTTCAAACGTCAATTTCGGAAATTCCATCTTCCGCCACAAATGATTCCATGAGAGGTTTAACTGAGGACGATTTAAAGTCGCAGTTGTACACGTTTTCAAAGTTGTACTGCGAAAATGTAAGTATGTTAAAGTTAAATAAAGTGTCTTATGAGTCGGTTGTTAAATTGATCTAAATGAAACAGAAAATATTACGTAAAATTCTTGAGGCTGATGAACATCTAATTCAATTTACCTTAGTCCAAAAGTGGATAATGTCCCAGATACAGTGTCACAGAGTTTAAAGTTTTTTTTTTTGCGAATAATTGAACAATACCTTTATTTTGATTGTAAAGGTTAGAGGGTCTGCTGTACTTTACACATATTTAAAAGGATATAGCTTTTGTGAGACATTCTGTAAACAGGTTTAAATAAAAAAAAATGTTTTTCAACGTATGCGAAGAAAAGGTGCCAAAATAAGTAGCTGTCACAAAAAATTGAACTGGAAAAAATTGTTTGCGGTAATTAGAAGTACGCAAAAAAAGCGTCATTTACGTCAAACTCTGTCATTTCAAGGCGTATAAGGATCGGGTGAAATAATCGGTGATAGGAATACTCGGGTAGCATAAAAATCGGAAAACAGACAACAGCATTGCGCATTATTGCCAATATTTTTTAAGACGCGCAATTTAAATTCTGGTATCTATGTGCAATGTTCATGTCCGATAAGTTGTGCGACTAAAGTTATAATAATCGGACTATACTTTTTTGTATTAGGTTTGGTTTGACAGTTGGCACGTGACCTAAAACAATGTCAAAATAAACGTCATAATTATTTACTTGTCTACTTTTAAGGGTGGTTTTATGGTTTTCAATTTTGTTTAGCTCATTTTGTTGTTTTGATTGTTAATTTGACTTTGTAGTATTTGTAAGTAGTCTATAAAAACTCCGTACATAAATGTACCAAGTACCTAGGACTCTAGTTAAAATAACTTCTCTTTAACATTATATCTGCTAGTATTTTAATTTTTAGCGAATTAATATAAAAAACGCATGGAATATACGGGTCATTGATGTTTTAAGACAAATAGTGTCAAAAGGCAAAAGTGACGTGTTGAAGGTAGCCGGGAATTCACTAAATATTGCCGGGAAAGTGTACGGATTGAGAGTTGACGATCTGCATACTGAGAGTTTAAAGTTAGCTAGCAGTTTAGCCAGAAATTTTGCTAGTAAAAAAAAGGGAAACAACGATGATGGTAATACACTTTAAGCTAGAAAAGCACTTGCAATTTAAAGTTTGTAACAAATTTAGATGAAAATGTGGACGAGAATAACGAAACGGCTGAAGAGGCAAAACAGAAACGAAGCAAAGCAAAAAAGAAACGCATGTTCTTGCCGGGCGGCAAAAAGCAAACAGTGGCCGCTGAGCCTAAAGAGTTTCTCGGAGATATTCCTAAATTAGAATCAGCCTCATTTTCGGCCCGTACTGATCCCTGTTTGAGTAACACTGAAAATTTATTCACTAACAGAATTCTGATGGATCCAGCAGGATATAAATTTATGTTAGGGTAACTATTTCAAAATCATTTGGTACGTAGCTTATTTATATGAGCTAATATTTTTTAGAAGCGATGACTTAGCATGGAATTGGACTAAAGGAAGCGATCCTTTAGTAAAAACTGGAAATGACACTAAAAATCCCATAAATATTCCATCGGTGCAAAACGCTAAAATATGCAGGTTTTTAAATGACTTTCAAATTGATATGTGGGATCCTGATAAGGAAGATAAGTAAGTTTTTGCTGTTGTTTAAAATCAAAATAAAAACTGGGTTCTTTAGATTAAGATCGAATACATTAGACGAAGTTGTGTTGGACAATGACGGAATTCCTATTCCTGAATTAGACGGATCGATTCCGGATGTTTTTATGGGCAGAGATGACACGGAGGATGACGATCCGGTAATTGAAGAAGTTGTGCAGGAAGCCGGTCATAATATACAAACTGAAGTGGACAATATCGTCGATTTTCGTCCCACTGACAGCACTATAGTGACGGCAAATGACCGAACGGACTATTCATTTAATCCCTTGATCAACATGGGTCATCAAGTGATTCAGCAAATCTGGGCCGGACCTGGTCATTGGAAACTGAAATATATTAGAAATAGCAGATTGATTTATTCAGGTAAGTTTGTTTGTTTGGTATGTTTCTTGGATTTTTTAGTTGTTTTGATAACCTTACATTATTTATCATTAGGTAATCATAAAACATGCATTGCAACAAATTCATTTAAAATTAAGGGTTTGGTTTTTTGGAAATACGCTCCTACACGTCGATCTTTATTTTTTTTATGGTAAATGCATGTATACAGTTTGGCCCCCATGTATACAGCGGCCAACAGAACAAAACAACAGTATGAACAAATCCTTATTTGTAACAAACTTGTTCCTACTGTAACTGTGTTTGCATCTACTGTAGCCATAAAATAACCTTTTGACGAGTTGTTACGGTTTAAAAGTTGCAGTTTTTAGTAAAAACTTTGCGACGTTTTGTATGATCTAGACAATATACCTCCCATGGGTTAGAAAACTTTAACTTCTAGCTGTCTACAAGCCAATTTTGGTTAATTAAAATCAAACAGAAGTTGAGTGATAAAACCTTGAACCAATTTGTTCTACATTTTTACAAAATAACGAATATCTGCAAAACTGTTAAGGTTCAGACGTATTAAACTTTAGTGAAATTATCTTTTATTTTCAACTTAAATTACCATTTGAAAAAAATTATCTTTTATACCTTTTTTACTTTTGGTACATATTGATAATAATTTTTAAGGATACTTCCAATATAATCTCAAAATCAAACATCTTTTAAAACTAAATATGTTAAGAAGTAGTCACAATCTTTCGTGTCGAATAACGTTAATAACTCTGTACTTTGACTCAATAAAAATAATGAATAATACATTTCAGAAACTAGTTGTTCGAATTTTAGTTAAATGGAGGCAAAGTTGCGCATTTTATTGTTAAATGATTAGTTAAAAAAAAATTAAATATTGTTTATTACATCCGGAGATATCCGACAAAAATCGAAAAAGTCTAATTTCTTTCAATTTTTTACCACTTTATTATTGATTATTTTGGAAAATCAATGGCGCTTTCAGGACACTTCTTTAGTTTTCAGCTCCGACGTTTTGTTTTTAGATACCATCACCAACCAAATACGGATTCGAACTTTTAATATTGTTACGGTTTTATTACGGAATATTGTTTTTTAGTCAAAAAATTATACCTAATGTATTTCCTTTTTTTAAATAACCATTTGGAATTTATATGTTGTCATAATGAGTATACCCTGATTATTATAACTTTAGTTGCACGTCAACCGAAAATGAAGAATTTAATTTTCTTTCAAATGTGACTCTAATGTCAGAACCCGTGTTTGTTTACATTTTGAATTTCATTTAAAGAAAAAAAAAAAAGAAAGAAAAATTCTTTTAAAGAAATAAATTGCATTGCCAGAAAGGTCTGAGTGGTTTTTACTGTTTTCATTAAACTTTTGGTGTATTGAGAGTGAGGAAAGCTTAGTTTAAGCGTGTTTAGGAGTTTGTGTATAAACTTTGAGTAATAATGGAGATATGTTTATTTGTATAGATTTCGATGTTTTTTTATTGGTTGAATATGCCTACTCATGCTAGTAAATGGTGATACTTAGCTTTAGTACTGCAGACACATTTTTAAACATTTTCAAACTTACAAAAATCTAATAATAACATAAAGTTGTTAGCCAGTATTCGACGGTTTTGGCATAACAGACAGCTACGTGGCAGGTTGTTGGAATGTTTTTTGTCCACAAGTGAACCGTTTAATGACCACAGGAACTTAAAATATGATCACAAGTCACAACAAATTTTGAAAACGCTGATATTTACGTCAAACTTTGACACTTCGAGACGTATAAAGGTCGAGATAATCGGTGATCGGAATAGCTCGGTAGCAGGAGAATGGGAAAACGAACGTCAACATTGCGCAGTATTGCCAACGTATTTTAAGGCGCGTAATTTAAATTTCCGTATCTATGCAATGTTCAGTAAGTTCGGTTGGCAATAGAATCACCTGTGTTATGACGTGCAACTAAAGTTATAATAATCAGGGTATAGATGATTTACTTCGATATGGTTTAATAATTAAGTTCATTGCTGTTTTATCAAAATTTAACCCCGAATTCAAACGACAAGTGAGTATCCGAAAAATAAATAATTAACCAAAGACATTTTATTTAAATGCACTAAGGCCCGGTTGTACAGTCGCACACAAACCTCGGTTCAGTTGAACTGCGACTGGTAGTTGAACTTTGCCAAATATAACGCATTGCTGTTAAAGTGACGTTTCTAACTTGACCAACTGGACCTAAAAGTACTATAGATAACTCACGCTTTTTTTGAAAATAGCAGTGGACCTAATTACTATATTATATGAAACTAAATTATCTACTGATTATGACAACATATCAATTCCAAATGCTTAATTAGTTGCCAAAAGTACCTGAGACCTAAGACTTAAATAATACTATAAAATACCAGGCAGAGCTGTTGATAGTTGGATTACTAATTCAAGAATAGTACTTTTTAAAATCAATAATATCAATTACTATTTTTCAGTTGCTTTCAGAGTCATTGAAATACTTTCAAAGTAATTCAACTACTTTATTTTAACTGAAAGGTATACGATTTTTGTTCTAATTAAGTTTCTCGTGCCATGTTAGCGAGATTGTTTCGAGGCCATAAGTGTGGACTAACAAAACAAACGACTCTAAAACTTTTCTTTTAAGGTTTATGGGGGTGTCCCTACATCTAAGAATAAATTCGAGTTTGGCAAAAGCTGCCGAGCTGAAACCTACTCTTTTAGAAATATCGGCCGCTTGATTTTCTTTTCCTCTTTGTATATTATGTCCATGTTATGTGTATTTTATGTATAATATATTACTAACTTTAAACTAGGTGTGCGCCATTCGTTTTCTCTCTGTTTACTTAATTTTTTTTTCATTTTGTGTTGCAATAACCCTGACAACTTGTTGTTAAGTGTACCTCTTTTCCAGGTAAAAAAGGACAAGACGAAAACAATAAGAAAAGAACAAACAAAAAAAAGAAAGTTGAATATGAACGAGTCGACATAGCAGCTTTGCTGGAAGAAAAAGATCCACCGCGAGTTCCCAAAAAGAAAGCCCGAATCCACCGAGAATTTGAACAAGAAAAGTTGGTTTTTGCGTATTAAAAAACTGATTGGAATTACTGACCCGATATATTTTAGGGTTCTTCTACCGATTCCCGAGATGATTGCCCTTAAAATTATCGAGAAAACTGATTCATCAATGATTAAAGAGAATGTAAAACTTTTAAGAAAAAGTCCTAAAGAAGAAGCCGATGTTGATTATCAAGTGGCACAATATGATTACCAGAATCCTAATGATTCTTTGTATTGTCCTGGAGCAGAAGATAACGATAATGATGATGGGGCTCCCGATCATTTTGATGATGCTGGTGATCATGATTCACGAACGGACCTTGTCAATGTCAATATGTGCGATAATTTAGTGGACGCTCCTGAAATGGTATGTGGTCAATTATTATTAATTCAGTCAATTTGTTTTTGTTTTTACTACAAAAGTGGTGGGGTTTTGATTTTCTCTATTATAAATATTTTTGGGATGTTGCCACAATTAACGTCTCATTAACTCAAAGCCAACTAAGGTAAAATTAGTTTTTATTGAATTATTTCGTTATTTATGAAGCAAATCATAAGTTATTATACATCACTAAAATCAGAATAAAACGTACTATTTGGTGGGCTAAAAATCCAATATGGCGCCCACAAGAAAAAAGAAAGTTGATGATGACGGAACGTCGTGTGGTAAATTTGAATCCATCATCGAATAGCTGGGAAAAAGTGGCAAAGAAAAGATGCTTTTAGTTTTCGGATATCTCTTCAAATAAGGTTAGAAATAAATAAAAACAAAGAATCAAATTTTAAAAGTACTCGGAAAATCGGAATTTTTAAACTGCGTTTGGTAGAGCTTTAAATTGCGCAACTTTGCCTTAATTTAAACTTTCTAGTATCTCTTATGGTGTTTGAGATCTCAATGGTGAGGGTCGAATTTGAATTATCCTGTATACATCTTGTCTTTTGTTTGCCATTTTTTTGAGCCATTTAATTAAGCTAATTGACTGTATTACATTTGTTTTTTTGCTATATTTAACTAAAATGTTGTCTCCAGGTCGACCAGAACTATATGCATTTTGCTACAAAAGCCAAGAAGATGGACATGAAAAAACTGAAAGAAGCAGTTTGGTGCACTTTAACACAGAAAACCGAATACGTAAGTTTTTGACAATTACAGCAACAAACCACCTTTCGTGTCAACTAACCTTTAAACTTAACGTCCAATCGAATTTATATAAATTGGTTTTCTCTTACATCTTTTAATTTGACTTTCAGGATTTGTCAGCGAAAGTTATACCAACCGCGTTTTCTAAGATGTTCGAAGCACTTCCGCATCATTTAAACGACGCTATGAAAGCAGAGTTGTCTTGCCATTTGGCTTACGTAGCGTTGCTCCATCTATGCAACGAGCAAACCTTACAATTAAACAGATATGATGATATAACAGATTTTGGTATAGGGCCTAGTAATGAATAAAAAAAAACGTCTCTTATTTTATTGAAAATAATTTTAGTGTGTTATTAAATTGTTTTTATTTTGTCTAATAAAACAAAAAGTCATAAAAGTTGTATGCGGTTTTAACAAAAAATAGTGGATAGTAGTACATTTCAATCTCTATTTGAGTCTGTCAAATATAAAATTCCGTTCCATTTATTTCTTTTTTTAAGAAAAACCCAAAAATGTATAGTTTCCGCAGGAAACGCCCTCTAGTTTATTTTCTGTAAAACCAAACGGTAAAAAAATCATGTTTTTTCAAAGAGGTTAAAATGCCCTTCAAACTAGATCCAAAATATTCAAATCGGTTAAACAGTTCAGAAAATATTAAAAGTGAAATATTAGAAACTGCGTTGACCTGTCCCTCTTTTATTATGACATTTATGAAGAAATGTTATAAAAGATAAAATTGCAATTTTAATTTTTTTTAAGTTATCAAATGTCGTTTTTATATTTAAAGTTTATCCGTCGATTTTCCGAGATACATTAAATTTATGGTTTCCTGGTAGCAATTACGTCCCATGACGACAGAGTTACAAATTTCCAGACCAATTTTCAGTTGTAAAAATTTTTTTCCAACCGCTAGGCCTTACCGTTGTCGATGTACAGGGTGTCCCGTAAGTAATGGACAATAATTTTAATCTTATTTCTGGGATCAAAATATACGATTTAGCACAACTTACGTTAGTCGAGAAGTTAACAGAAACACAAATACAGCGGGTCAAAGTTATTATATAAAATGGTTTTTGTCAAATAACTCACTAACAACTTAATTTTTCTTTAAAATCGACCAAATTTTTCTGGATTAGTCAAGTGTCAACTGGAATCCGAATTTCTGTTTTCCAACATTTTCTCGCCATAAAGGTATGCCTTTGTTACGTTTCAATTTCGTCGCTGGTGACTTGATTTTTTCATAATTTAGTAGTATGAAGTAATATTTATACTGTTTTTTATTTTGTTTACTACTGAAGTTTGATGTTATACCACTTCATTTTGATTCTGTTTCCTATTTTTTTTTTATTTTCTGGTTATTTAAGTGCTGGAAGCCAGCTTGTTTTCTTCTTGACCAGCAACTCTAGCTGCAGACGTGAACCTTAGGTACTTCAATTACTCTTCGTTTGTCTTATTTAGTGAGTGATTGAGTGTGGTCGCTTTAGGCGGATTTTTGAGCTTTTCTTTGCGGCGAAAATTGTGGCCAGTTGAGCATTTGTGACCGGGGGGAAAAAAATCTACCCTTTAACCCCTAAAGGGTCCTTGGTTTCGGCTAGAAACCAGGGTTCCATACTCCTAGGTTGGGGCTGTAACATCAGGAGTTCTGTATTCTTAGGAGAATCTGAAACGTTCAAACTCCCGTACTCCAAGCAGAGCAACTTCTGCAATCTCTGTACTCCAGCGGGGGGAAACTGATTTGCCCGTGATTGGCACGGTGAAAAGGAGTTGTTGGGCAAGTCTAAGTAACCCCCATTAATACCCGTCATCCTATCTTTGAATTTAAATGCTCATATAAATTTATAGTATTGGTTTACCTTTGATAGATTTATTTTGCTACCTTCTTTGTCAAACGCACTCACCTTTTATTATTTAATTTTTGTTGTTAACTTACTGTATTTTTAATACTGTTTTTTTCTGCTCTGTAACTGTAGCCGATCAAGCCAGTTTTGTAGTAAATACATGTAACTGAATTTTACCTTTAGTAGATTTAATGCCCAGGTCACAAGGTTCCTAAATAAGCTAGTTATCACCATATAATTAGCTCGCTTTGTTCTACAGCTCCATATTAATTGGTAATAGTATCTAAATATCTACAGTGTGTCCGTAAAGTCTCGCATAAATTTTATTAAAAATCAGGGATTTGTTTTCTGGGAAAACGCTGGGACACGTCAATATTTATTTTTTATTGCGATTTTTTTGATAATAAATTCATGTGACCCAAAAACAAGTTACGACTGTCAACTTTATTTTTTCAAATGGAAACCTCTATTTTTTATTTCATTTTTGAATTCTGCATCGAATTCCAAGTATAACCTAACTTAATCTAAATATTAATTGAGTTATTTTAACTTATTTTTGGGTCACTCTGTTTACATTAATTTATCATGAAAAAAATCGTAATCAAAAATAAATATTGACGTGTCCGAACGTTTTCCCAGAAAACAAATCCCTGATTTTTAATAGAATTGATGCGTGACTTTACGGACACAGTGTATATCTTTCTAGTAATTATAATTTGCTTTTGTTATACTGTGGATCAGAAGACTACCAGAACATCTGAAGGTTTGCTGATTCACTGAACCAAAGGTTGACTGTTGAATTTGATTTTACGATTTTTCTTGCCTTTTATTTTTAAAAGATAATCTTATGCTTTAAAATCCACTTTTACGTGTATCACGTTGGTATCTCTAAAATCACCGGTTATCAAGATATTTGCAAATAAGGATTAGGTACGATGCATTTATGAAAAAAATGTAGGAAAGTAGTACCTACTTTGTTATTTTGGCTAATGCTGTATTTTTAAAGTATTTTGAAGCTGTATGTACCCTGTCTGTTGTTCGTGTGTACCTATATTAACATTTTTCATGTAATGTAGATTCGTTTTTCAATAACATTTAAATTGCCAACCTAAAATTTAAAAGATCCTTTAATATCAATGTAATTATAAAAAACATACAGGGTGATTCACGGTGATGGTATATTAGAAGTATCTAGAGAACAACTCAATATTTTTCACTGAAATTAGGAGTGTAGCCTAGGGTCCAAACTCTCTTACCAAAATATTTTGAACTTAACGGAGTTGCCAGAACACCAACATTTGATTTTCAAATGAAACACGATTTACAAAAATTAGTTGATTGATTCAAGACATTAATAGGTAAGTGTTAATAACTTTGGCAACAATGCACTGTTTAGAAGGAATGAATGAAGTTACGGAATTGAAGAGTCTCTAATTACGTCACGGGGGATCGTGCCAGGCTCATTTTTACATTTAATTTAAGCCTTTTATAAAAACACTGACTGATTTAATATTGAAAAGCAATAAATAGCACGTTGTAAAGCATAAACTGTATTAATTAGTTTATATTTTAAACCTTAAATCCCACGCTATGGTATACGACCCCATTTGGAAGGTTGAATTAAATACTGCACTACGTGATTTTAATTCCCATTAATGGCGCTTTATTTATAAAAATCTTAAACGTAGATATGACATACATTATAATTTTAATCACTGGATTTTTTTTTGTCTTAGTGTATAATACAATAATTTAAGTAGCAGGTAACTTGTAGTTGTGTTAGCTTTAAGTCAATTATTCAAAGACTAACATGCCTACTCTTAACTAGTTTACAAGTTTGTTACAATTTTAAGATGACAGATGTATTTTTGTCCTATAAATTCGTGTGATTTAACCGAACAACGTTCAGTGAGCAAAAATCTATAAAGGTGGATCAGTTATTTATTACCGTCACTTTTTTACACTCAAAATCAGTTTCATAAAAGTTACGTGCTACATCTATCTACGTAGACTATTTGTAGCTAGAATTTTTGGATTTACCAACTTTTACTAAACGTTAAAAAGACGCAGAGCACTCTATATGTACAACTTTACGGTTAACTTAGCACCCGTCACTGTAAACTGAACCGTCCGAACTAATTATAACTTAACACTCCCGTATTTAGTTCATGCCACCATGGGTTCTTTTTGTTCTTTGTCTTTTTCTTCTTCCTGCGGTTTATCCCAAGGTTGTCGATCTCCGGATGCAAACAACAGATAGAACGTACAGCAAAAACCGTATACGGCAGATGCGGTAATGAACACAATCCTCCATTTGGCAACACTAGGCTGAAATAAAACAATATTTTATGTTAAGAGTAAAAAGTTTGTTGTTTGTGCATGTGTTTATTTCAAACATACAATGGTCTGGAGCGGCAAATAAAAATTAAATTTTTTAGTAAAGTTTACACTTACTGTTCCTTTGATCATGAATCCAGCATAAATAGGAGCTAACAAGCCGACAATGTTGGCCATACAATTAGTGAAGGACATTAAAATGCCAGCAAACTGGGGAGAGATGTCCAAGTGGTTCACCCTGAATCCTGAGTTGGTACCGCCGTTCAAACCCACGCCAATAGTGAGTAGGGTGACTGTTAACCATTTATCACAACCGGTGAATGCTGCTACGAATAGTGCCACAGCTGGTCCAAATTGTCCTGAAACAATAAACCAATTTAAGGATTTGCTTTGGGTCAAAATACAGAAAAACATTGAGAGAATATTAAGAAATTTTATAGTGGAATAGCCTCTACTTTCTAAAACTGTTAAACTGTATAATCCTGTACCTATATATTCTATGGGACATTTTTTTTTGTGGACCAATAAGAAAATAATTCTACTTCAAGGTCTATTTGTGCCTGACAGTGTAAACAGGTGTGGTAAAACTAAAACTGGCTATAGGAAAACCGTGTAACTGACAGAGAAACATTGATAACTGCATGCGCGAGACAGGGACAGGAACTCTAAAAAAAGTCCATGTAGGCGAAAATTTTGCTCCGCGATGTTGTAAAACGTTTATCCGCCTGGCGCTGCCACCACAATTTTTTCTGGTAAAACTGTACAGGGTGGTTGAATAAACCATTGTTTTGGCTACAATCTGGTAAAAAAATCCACCCCGTACCTGTCATGGAACCAAAGTTAGGGGCTGTGAAAGCAGGCAGTGCTTTTTTGAACTTAACCTTGATGTTACTTTAACGTTTGCCCGCCTGGCGCTACCACCTCAAATTTTTCTGGTAAAACTGTACAGGGTGATTGAATAAACAATTATTTTGGCTACAATCTGGTACAAAAATCCACCATGTAGCTGTCCTGGAACCAAAGTTAGGGGCAGTCAAAGCAGGCAGTGCTTTTTTGAACTTAACCTTGATGTTACTTTAACGCTTCTCCGCTTGGCGCTGCCACTACAGATTCGTATGGTAGAACTGTACAGGGTGGTTGAATAAACCATTGTTTTGGCTACAATCTGGTAAAAAAATCCACCCCGTAGCTGTCATGGAACCAAAGTTAGGGGCTGTCAAAGCAGGCACTGCTTTTTTGAACTTTACCTTGATGTTACTTTAACGTTTGTCTGCCTGGCGCTGCCACTATAGATTTTTCTGATAAAACTGTACAGGGTGGTTGAACAAACCATTGTTTTGGCTACAATCTGGTAAAAAAATCAACCCCGTGGCCGGTCATGGAACCAAAGTTAGGGGCTGTCAAAGCACACAGTGACTATCCATAAAAAACACATTTTTGTTTAAATTAGAATATCTCAACACCCAGTAGAGTTATCGACGCCATCATTCTTGATGTGAATTAATAAGAATTGAATGCAGAATGACATACACAATATTCATTTAAGATCACTCGTTCTTGACCGGTTTCATAGAGGTAAAATCAAGATTCTCGAATTTATAGCTAGAAAATCACAGTTTTGACTTAAATCAGAATATAACTAGTCTGTAACTAGTACAACTATCAACGTCATTCTTCATGTGAATTAATGAGAATTTAATGCAGAATTATATCCAAAATTCACTGAGCTCACTTATTAAGTAATTCACCGGTTTCATAGAGCCAAAA
Organism: Ips nitidus; assembly: GCA_018691245.2. Taxonomy (NCBI): domain Eukaryota; kingdom Metazoa; phylum Arthropoda; class Insecta; order Coleoptera; family Curculionidae; genus Ips; species Ips nitidus. Next base: position 9,378,279 of record CM042790.1, on the reverse strand, counting down.
ATCACATCTCTCTGAATTCGTCCAATTAATTTTGTGACGAGAACATTCCTAATCATTAGATTTTGGCAACATTGCCCCGAAGGTTTCGCCTACTAAATGTTTTATTAGGTTTTCTATCTTTGTCTCGCGCATGGAATTATCTATGTTTCTCTGTCAGTTACACGGAGTTTTCCAATGGCCTGTTTTAGTTTTATCATACCTGTATACAGAATGGACAAAAGAATGCACTACAGCAAATTTAAAAAACAGCTGCCAATCTTTTTTTAATTAAAATCTACCAATTTTTTTCGTACAGAGTGTATAATTATTTGCTGAAACTTGTACGGTTATTGTTTTCCAAATGGATCGCCTGCTCAATGTGGGAAAATATAGCAAAAGTTGCTTCAAAGCAAATTTTCCACGGTCTTTAAGCCAGACTGTGACTTGTATTTATGAGTACTGAGTACAGTTAAAAGAGTTAAATAAGCATGGCACTGAATGTTTTGAAACTTTGCTGTGCTCATCCTGAAATGTTTGAAGAAAATTGAATTTTATCCCTGGGACACCCTGTATGTCCACTTACCTATGCCGTTTAGAATTTTCCTGACTGATGTGGGCGTAAAGTATGGTTTGGTCAGCATCCAATCAGCCACTTGGCTCACCAGAATCGAAAACAGCCACATTGCCAGGTAGGGCAGTGCCGAAAGAAATCCATTCTACAAAACAAAAAAAAGTAAAATTACCGGTATAATATAAAACAAATACATTTATCGACCTCGAACATTTTTCAATATAATGCATTTGCGCTAACTTTCTACGGTGGCAATTAGTCGCAGCTAAAAATACTCTTTGTTGCATTTATTGGCGCGTTCGACCCGGAATCAAACGATTTAACTATAAACCACGTAAAAATTATAAACAAATTACTTTGGACTTTAAGTTTTTCGCAATTTTTATCATTATAAGCGTAAAATTTGCAGAGCTGTTTGAATGATCTCGTTATAACCGTGACTCCTATATTCATTAATTAATCTGATTACATAACGTAGTAGGCATACCATTAGTTGTTTCCTAATAAAAATTAAGTGGTGCTCTCAATCTGGGTGACGATGTGCCATTTTTGACCTGATAACCACATGAACATTTGCGTAATTTGCCAAAATTACGTCACGTCACGAAAAATATTCAAGTGTTATAATTAGATAATTCGGTGATTTTAAGTGGTTTGGCTGATATACATTCCATAGTAATTGATTGCTGGCTGTAAGTATTTTAAAATTGTTACAGTAAGTAATATATGATCAGCAATAATTTTCACTAAATTAAGCCAAATTTTTGGAAAAACTGTATTTATATATTTGGACTTAAATGAATACTTACAAAGACAAGGTTATACTTATTAACATATTATCTTATAATAACAAATATTGTTCTAATTTCAAGATTTGATAGCAGTGAAATATGGCCTACTATTTAATCAATCATTACATTACGTTGTTTCTATTAATGGGAATTTATATAATGATATTCAACTGTCTTATATGCCAATTGTTTTTTAATGAGAAAATAATACTGAATTTTGCGAACCAAATATTGAAATATCTTCTTCAAAAGCCAGTGTTAAAATGAAAACTGTTTGTGAAGGTCACATTTCAGAAATATGCCTAACTGTTAGCAGAAGCTACTTTTGAAACTTTAAAAATAAAGAGTAGAGAAGCTCCACATTTGAAATGATGAGTTTACCGTTGAAAATTGATTTGAAACGCTGAGAACATACTGAAGATTTCTGGTATCTGCCAAATTTATGCTAACTAGTAACTGAAGAAGCTTGAAAATGCTGGAAATAGTGAAAATTTTCCGAAATGTACGTTATCAAACTTGAGAAAATACTCATTTTAAAATAGATTTTTTTTGAAAGTCAGAAAAAAGCCTAAAATGTTCACAAAATTAACGCATTTTTATATTTTTAAATGGTTTAGAATAAAAGTAGCACTAGTAACTATAATATGAACACAGCTCGGTAAGAAATATTCTAATTGAATTTGATTTTTAAATAAGCCTGTAGACTAAGTTTAAGGATCAACAAATCCTAATCTCTATCTACATATAAAACGAATCTTATAAGTAAAAAACCTTGAAAACCTCAAAATATTCAAAACGAACGCGTAAACCTTAGAAACATTACTAACTGTAAATTGTCTAATGTAAAACTTCGACATTTACAATATGGTTTGCTTTAACGGAACACTCTGTATGTATACATATAAAGGTGTGGTAAAACTAAAACTGGCCATAGGAAAACCGTGTAACTGACAGAGAAACATAGATAATTACATGCGCGAAACAAAAACAGAAAACTTAATATCTAGTAGGCGAAAACTTCGGAGCAATGTTGCCAGAAAGCTTATCTGATTTCATCCACTGGATTAGTTACAGAATTTTGTTATTTGCTCTATGTACACATAAAACGAACTAAATACAGGGCACTTATCGCAAATAGCGTCTCAAAATTAATTTTGCAATAAGTAATCTAGTCGACAAATTCAGAGAGATGTTTGACAACATCGCAACAAAATTTTTGGCAGTTGGACTTTTTTTAAGCGTTTTCTGTCTTTGTCTCGCATATGCAATTATCAACCTTTCTCTGTCAAGTCATCAAGATTTTGCTTAGCCAGTACTGTTATTACCACACCTTTAGTTTTTTAATCACTGTGTCAATCAATATATCTGTAATAAATTATTTTAACAAATTACAAACAAGAAACCAAAATTCAAAATTATCCATACGAAGTGGACGGTCAGAAGAGAAAACCATTTACAAACCAGTGTTCTTGACAAAGATGGTGGAAACTTCCATAAGTAACATGTGTGTTTGGCGGAGCGGATGTGACGTAATTTGACACTTGATAAAGTGATCACGTGACTAGCTTTGAGTCAATTTTCAAGATTGAGTGAAATGCTGAAAAGCTCAAAACTGTGATAAAGAGAAAACTGTCACGTTCCCTGTTCAACTACATTCCACATTTGTAGCAGTGGTCACGTGACATTTTATTACGTTCGATAACTGTTACATATACGGCAAATTGTTTTATATTGAGAAATTTTTCTTTTACAACTTTTCCTATTGGTCCCATGGTCATAGACCTCGTTCCTTTCCGCTAAATACTGCTAAAAGCCGTTCATATTGCTTTTGAATAGTTTGGTAGAGTATTTAAAACTTTATGTGCGTTAAACACAATTTGACAGTTGTCACATGACCCTAAGCAAAGTTCTCATTAGATCTAATAACAAAAATCCTTTCCATAAAGCTATACATACACTAATTCCTACTGTATTGTTGATTTCGCATAAACTTTAGCAAGTTGAGTTGTTTTCGAAGTTGTTATGACTGAGATCCAAAAACAGCAAAGTTAATGAACAAAGAGTTTGGAATGGCATCAATGCTAAAATATTTGAAATTCTAAAGTTTAAAGAACCCTAATTTGGCATAATTAAATAACTTACTAATTATGGCTCAGATTTAACACTAATAAAGCTCTATCAAGCCCTTCAGGAACTTCTTTTCAATTGTTATGACTTAAATCTAATGAACTCAGCTCATCTAAGTTAAAATTTTGCAACTTTTCCATATTCATTATTTACTATACTCAGTTTAATGCACTGATGTATAAACAGAAAGTGAAAACTAATACTTACATCTTTTAGTGAGAAATGTAACACCTGCTTCATATAGGTTGGGAGCTCGGTCATTAGAGTCTCGTAACCGTAGTTGTAGCCCATATGGGCTAACAATATGGCCCAGAATGGTAGGGACTTTACTATAGCAAGCCATGGAGTTGGTGGTGTTTTCTAAACAAATAATAACAATAAGTTTTAACAAATATTGATTTGACGCTGATTTCAATGAATTTGTTCCAAACAACACGTCAAGTGCTTGGTATTTGGAGTAATAAATATTTTTATTTGATTAACAACTAATCTAAGCGTGTTGTGAACGTGTTGGTTAAAACGTGATTTGCTAACTGCACTTTGACTCTCTGAGTGATTAAATACCGAAAATAAACAACAAAAGTATTAAAATAATTTAACTGCTTGGATGTATCCATATTGGTCCGGATTTGCTTACAGTGTTTCCAACAATTGTTCCAAGGGACGTCTGGATGTATTCGCGTTCAACTGGATCCATTTTCCGGTTGGCTTGCGGATCTTCTTTGACCCAGATCAGGAAAGCCAGACACCAAACCGTTCCCAATGCCCCGAAAATGTAAAAAATACCAGGCCATCTCCAGTCAGATATTGACAAAAGACCACTAAGAGGAAGGGATATCACCGTTCCCATTTGGGCACCTGCAAACAAAATTGAAACATGTTTTATTAAAAATTCTAAAATAATCACTCTCAAATGAAATGATTTTTGTATTAAGTTTATATTTTTTGTTTTAATTATACTCTGGTGTCTTAAGCTATACGCATCAGTCATCTACACCATTATTAACTAAAACCAATTTCTTCCTTTCATAAGAATATCGTTCTAGTTAAAGCGAGGGATCATGAATGATTTGATAAACTGTTAAACTTATAAAACAAAATCTAAAACACGTCAACTTCTTTTAAGGAAGACATAGTACAAGTAAATATGAGTTTGCTCTATTCTGCAGCATCTAGAATCTAGAATATTATTAGTTCTATAGTTTTGGATTTAACGTACTTCTACACGATGAACATTTTCTACTGATTCTTTAGAACATTTCTCCTCTTTGATTTTAATCGTCTTCATCTTCCAACTGACTTAAAAAAGATTTTTTGGTATCATTGCATTCATCTCTCACGTCATTAACATCCAGCTTTTTCGTGTTTGTTCTTGATTTCCTCTGAACGGTTAGAGACACTTCTACTCCTGCCTCATCCAGGTTTTTTTGCAAAGTCTCTGTTTGCTATATCTTTTATGTTTTGTACTATTTTTCTAATTAAACCAACATTCTCCACATATTCTTCATTTTTCACAAAATTTTCCATATCATATTGTTCTGGCTTCTCAAGAGTTTTAACAATTTTGCTTGCCGTAACTTATAGAATCAGCTTTTGGTAACAAGTTTTGTGAGATTATCTTGGAAGCTTTTATCATTACATTTTTTCGATGCTTCTGTGCTTCCGTTACGTTTTTAGTTATTTTTGCAACCTCAACCATGTCTTTTCAGCTTTGATTTCGACATTTTTGATATACCCCTCAGCAGCTTTGTTTTGAGAAATTAGACTTAACCTAACATTTTCCAGAACTAACCAGTTTCTTATATCATTGAATTTATAATGAAATAATTAAGGTGGCAGAACTGTCATCGAAAAACCTGCCTGGTGATCGTTTTCAGTAATCGAAACGTTGGGTTTGGAAATTGATGACACCAGTGAAGGGAAAATAGTGAGAAAGATTTTTTGTTTTTAATTATATATTCAATTTAAAACAAAATATACTTTTTTACTTTCATATAACGACTATCTTTTTCTTATAATTTCCGAGTTATTTTTTAGCATTGAATTTATGAAAATTTTTTTCCAAAATGTGTATTTTAACAATTTTTACGGCCTAAATAAATAAATTGTTAGGACAGTATATTTTACGTAAATAAAAGTTTACTTTTTTCAAACAACTGAAATATAGGTCATATCAAATTTAATTTATGAAATTCATAGCAATGTATACATTTTTTGAGTCGCTCAGTAATCAAATTATTTTTTAACGTTGAATTTTGAAAATTTATCAAAACTGTATTATATAAACAGCCTAAACAAACACCGTAAAAATCAGAGTTTTGAAAATGTAGCTGATTACCAAAGATGACAGACTTGATTATTTTAAATGGAACATCCTGTATATTGTTTCTATCTGTGTAACTGTAGTTAACAATATACGGGGTGGTCAAAATTAGTCCATTTTGGGGTCCACATGGGTTGTGCCTAGATTTAAGTTACTCCGATTGACTTTAATTATCAAATCCGGACCATCTAAATAATCAGAACTCTGCTCCTTACAGTTTCTCCATAGTTGATTTTATCGTGATCCACCCTGTATAAATATTCGGATCATCACATAACCTAGATAATTTCAACATTGCTGGTTCATTGTGATTTCAAGAGATACAATCTTTAATACTAAATCCTTTTAATACTGATAAGACCATCTTAAATAATCCATTTTAAAAGCGGGTTTTATAGAATTTTTTTTATACTTGGATTTTGCTGACAAATGAAAACTATAATAACTGATGGTTGAGTTTTCACTGGATTATTGGAGCAAATTAAATCAATTAAGTGACGATATAAAAACTGCATGCAATCATACTTCATTAAGATATTTGTCCAATAACAATATGTTATTGTGATTGTTGTTTAACTGTAATTTGCACTGTCATGCTTATTTTCCGTTTGCTACTTCCCAATTCATACGAAAATCATGCTGGAGCAGAGAAACAAGCATTTTAGAATGATTGAGAAGACCTCGATGAAAGATTGTGTGCTTAGTAAGCTTTTATTTTCGATATAAAGATAAAAAATGTCGATTATCACTTTGTAGTGAGTTTATACCAACGTAAACTAGAAGCAAAACTTCTCAATAATACAAATCATTCTTTAAGTGCTAATTATATTTTGGTTACAATTCTCTTGTGATAATAAATAACACAAGTATTAAAGTTGTAAATTATCATTACTATTAAGTTATGAATTGATTTGAAGGTATTTATTCTGATAAAATGGTAATTTCATAAAAAATAAGTCAGTCTTAATAAAGCATGAATGATTGTCTTTTACTAGCTTGTGAACGCACGCCACTGGTGGAATAAAAATATTATTTTTTATAGTAAAATATGTTTTCTTACGAAGGCGTAAAAGGGCTACTGACGTTATTTTTCTTAAATTCAGACTTCAAACTCGGAAATTAACTAAATTCCGACTTTGAATTCGGAAATTACTTAAATTCCGACTTCAAACTCAGAATTTACATTGTCACCTTGCAAACACTGTTCAAACCAAAATAGTAGAATTTGTCAGTTTAACAACATTGGAATCATACTTCAAACCAAATTAGTTGAATTTGTCAGTTTGGTAGCATTACAAACACTTTTTAAACCAAAATAGTATAACTTGTCTAATTGGCATCATTGAAAGCACACTTTGAACCAAATTAGTCGAATTTGTCAGTTCATCAACAATGCCAACACACTTCTAAACAAATAATTAGAATTTGTCAAATTGGCATTGGAAGTGAACCTAAAAAATGTAATTTTTGCAAATTATCATTAAGACAAAACTTGAGTTAAAATTACAGATTCGAATGAGTGATCCAATTTTGACTTATTGAAGAATTCAAGTGAAGTAGCTATTAAACTATTAATGGCAATCATTGGACCAAGCTAAAAGTATCAAATTGGTGATAATTCTCTTAAAATGCTATACTATTTTTTTGTCAATTTGTCGATCAAAATAATAATGTTGTCTTGGTTCATTTTAGCTTGCCATAACTTTTAATGTTTACGATAAATCCTAATATACACTCGATTTGTTTGATGCTAATTTGAACCACAATACACTCAGCAAAGTACCTTTTCCGTTTAGATTTTTGATATAAAATAAAAATAAACCTACTTTATCTAGTGTTAATATGGTTAAAGATTAAATTTGAGTACTTCTTCACCTTCTACTTATTTCAGTTAAGAGGTCAATTAGACCTCATTAGACTGAACAATGCACATCCTTCCTGTTCTTTGATATATTGAAGCTGTTAATTATCTAGGAGTAGGCAGTTAGCAGTGGTTCAAACCTGTTAAAATATAGACAATTTTGCCAAACACAACTTTTCATGTTAATGGAATGGACCAGAACTGTGTCTTTGATTTTTTTCCTTATGATTATGATTTTAACCCACTGCATGGTTATTACTTCTTAATTAACGTTCCAGGTAATTACACAGTGGGAGGTGAGAAGATAACTTTTCTGGTTCGTTTTTCACATCTAAAATCACTACATTATTGTTTGCAAGCATGAATCAATGACCATAAATAACTGTTCTAATTGAAGTTTATTGAGATATAATTCAAACTAAACGAAACCACTTGGCTAAAATAGAGTTGACGAACAGTCATTAGCAATTGGGATCGTCATTATCCGTCCGTTTATCATAACACGCACTAAAATTACTAATCACGTGACAAACAATATGTTTTCTTGTTGTCTGGATTTAGCATGACAAACCTAAAAGTAGAAAAATTCCTAGAATTACTCTGCGAAAATACAGTGCTCTTATTATTTATTACAACAATGAATTAGTAGTCAATTTGGATGTAAACTGAGATCTGCATTCTTGTATTTGCCACATACAAACAAGACGTAAGTGAGATAAGTTTCAAACAGAATCTTTATAGTTGACAACCTTGTGACTGCACCTTTGAAAGGTTATTATGTATACTACGTATTATTAAAAAAATCGATAATTATGTTACTTAATTAAAATGCTATGTAAGTTTTAATTTTTTAATCGATTAATTGTTTCAACCGCGTGATTTGCATAATAGGCTGAAAAGTTACTTTTATCGCTTGTGTAAAAGGTCAAAGAAGATAAGGCACTAGCGTCAATTACATTTTTATATTAATAATATAATACGATTAATTTGATTAACAATTTAGTCTTCATGTATTATATTGAAGGGAGATAACCCATTTAAAATGTTTCATCAAAGAGACATGACATGTTTAGTCTGGTTTAGTATAGAAATTTTAGTAACTTTGTTTAACTGTTACAAGGGTTTTATCAACAATATTGCAAGAAACTAGGATAAGAGGAGCATAATTAAGTAATGTAGTTTTTACGGGTATTTTAACATACTGGTTTAGTTCCTATTATATGGTCGATATTGGCTTCAAACAAATCGCTTCGCAAAAAGTGATGACAAGCAATCTAAATGACAAAAATTTCTTAATAATCAAATAAAAGTAAAAGGTTGGTTCAAACTGGCTTCAGCAATTTGTTGGCCTAATAAGATTTACTGAAAGCGTTAATATAGTGATGGCAAGCAAAAACGAACATTTTGACAAATATATTTAACTAAATCAATAAAAAGATTGTAAAATTCTAAGTTTTGAAAAGACACAGCATTAGGATTATGATCTATGAGTCTAGAAACATGGAAAATGATCTATAGATAAGGGTTTTAGGTTAGGTTAGGGGCATTACTGGGGGACTATTAATAAATCATAACATATTTTTTTCTATATCCATTGACGTATAAAACTGGTTGCTTTACTAAACGTAGTACAAATAAGTGAGTTCGTCAGGATTGAACAAAAAGATCCACCAAAAAAGTATTAAAAAATGTCAGTCTAATATTCTACCAAAGGTAGTGCAAATAAGCGAGTTATTGAGAAGTACCCGAGAGGGTGTACCAAAAAGGTGATAAGAAATGGTGAACTTTGATGCCCTCTAGCGGCCAAACGGTACCACTAACCAATAGACTTTTATACGTCAATAAAAAGCCCATTTCATTGGCTCTTCATTGACATATAAAAGTATATACAAAGTGTTACAAATACGCGTGTTATTGACGGTTTAGTGACAGGGTGCAACAGAAACACTTTTTGACTGTTTCAGGGCTAATCTGACCCTCAAAAATTAGGAAAAACACGGTCACATTACCTACAAGGCCTAACACGACGTAATGCTTGGAATTTTCTTTGAAAACTGTTTTTTGCAAATGACAATTTTGACAGTTACAGGGTGGTTCAATGTATTAATTTAAAGAATATTTTGAACAGAGAATTAGACAAAATTATAAGAATAAAAAGTGTTGAAAATTTGAAAAACTCAATTTTCTGTCCTTTTTAGAACTAATTTTTTGATCACCCCGTATCATATATATTGACGTTTTTCTGCACCCACTTTTGGAACAAATCTTGTTTAACACGACAAGACACAAAAACCAAGAAAACACATCTCCCCATATTTGTAAAATTGTTATGACATTAATACGCGAAATATGTCTAGAATTTGACGTAGAATCCGAAAATGCAAAAATATACAGGGTGTACCATTAAAATAAGTAGCAGTTGATATCTACTTCCGGTTAAACTGCACGCATATTTCTTTTTCAACTTTTTTTAAGTAAAAAAGAATTTTTAGACTTTCCAGTTGCGGTAATTCAGAAAATTAGTGGGTATTGTTAGGTGTTATTGGGAATTATTAGGAATTACTGGGCATTACAAAGAATTAGTGAGCATTATTGGCATATTAGAAATGAGATTTTGAGAACAAAATTTTACTCAGCGGTTTACCTCTCGGTACAAATTAAAATTACCTAAAAATATTTCAAATTTAACTATGTTTAGTAATCAAAGACAGTTTCAAGTTATAAGTTATAAATTTGCAACTTATTATACTTTCTTTTAATCACATGAAAATGACAAAACTGAAGCAAATATTTGCCATATACTCTACTGTTAAACTCTTTATTTTCATTTAAAAAGCCCTATATTTGTATATAAAAATCTAATATTTGTACAGATCATAAAAAATAAAACTTTATTCCTAAAATTGACTCATAAATTACTAAATTCAACACCAAAAAAAAGCTCACGTGAATACTACAAATCTTATCGCATAATGTGTGGAAATTTTAATCAAAAACACAGTCAAGTGTTTGCTAAATTGTGGAATTCATAAAGTAAACTTAACCTTTGATTGCTTACTTCAGTTTGAATGATTTTGAAATTTTTGTAATTCTTAATTATAATTTTAGCAATTTTAATTTTATTTACTCTGTAAAGACAATATTCTTACTTAAAGGTCTTTGACCCTACAACACCCACTGTTATTAACCAAAGGACTTATCATATCATATAAGAAATTATCAGCCTTAAGTGCAATACCAGATAACCTATCCTGCACCCATTTACTGAGTTGGGTGCAGCTAAGCAGGTTTTTCCGAGCTGAATGTATTATTTAATTTTTGTAAAAGTAAAATATACAGTTTGCGGGTAAAACCAATACAGGATTTTATACAGGATGTAGCATGTTTTTGTACCAGTAATGTAATGGGTTTAAAAATAATCCTAGATTGGTCTGTAAACTAAACCAGAAAAAAATATTTATTAGGGACGCACTGAAAACCGTCAAAATTGACATAATTTTCAGGTCATCCCCAAAATCGTGACAGTTGGGGCAAAATGGATATCAGAGTGATCCAGGGTGTCTCAGATTAGCGGTTGAGTACAGGGTGTCCCAAAAAAGTGAAAAACAATTTGTGTAAAAAGCAAAAATGATCAAAATTGTCAAAAAGTTTGACTTTGACGCCCTCTAGCGGTCAAACTATCACACCAATGACCTTTTTTGAATACACCGTTGAAAAGCGTTTGGTCTGGACTATATTTTACGTTCAGTGACCTTTTGTCGTAACTGTTCAAATAACTGAATTATTTTAGGCTAAAGCAAAAGTGGTTAAATCACTTTGAGGGTTTGTAAAGCTTCACTTTGACGCCCTCTAGCGGCCAAATGGTGCAACCGATTAACTTAAATGAGCATATTTTTGGAAAGCTTACGACATTGAGGTCGTCAACTGTCAAATAAGCAAGTTATGGAAAATTTTTGGAAAAAGTGCACACAAATTTTGCTCAAATTAGGAATTTAATTTAATAATAAAAGAAAAAATAATTTTTATTTTTTTTTAATTTTATTTAATTTAATTTTTTAATTACTGAATTCTGGAAACGGATCAATTTTTGATTTTGCCATAAATGGCGAAGTTGCCGTTATAAAAATATTTTCATATCTTTTTTTGCTGCTCCTCTTATACACTCATTTAGGGTCTAACCCTTTTTCTCTCCCTCTTCCTCTCCTACAATAAGTAAACCCCTATGGTCGGTTTTATAATTATCCTGTCTTTTATCTCTTTATTTCTGACTTTAACCATTAAGTAAGTAAATTATAAATCGGTCACAATGGTGGAAACTGTCAAATTCTACTCCACGAAGCTATAAAACTACAAAACTTGCCTAAAAGCCCTGTTATAGTTAATACAGATGTTAATCATATTAAATGCTTGTTTATAAGTAGATAAGTAGAAATTGGACAGTCGTGACGTGTATCTGTTTATATTGAGCATATTTCAATCTATCAAACTTAGAAATGAAAATCTCTTTTTTGTAATGAAATACTTCTCGAGAAGTATTTCATTACAGATACATCAGTTGTGTGCACTAGTTTTTTAACACTAATTCATTAAGACGCTAAATAATAAATAAAAGCCAAAAACAATAACTAAGTAAATTAGGACCAAAATTCTTTATCATAATAATCTTATTTATAAAGGCAAATTTTATTAAAAGGAGACTTGATAATCATTACCAACTTTCATGTATCGGTTATACTATTGAGCCACGTTGTATTAACTCTATTAATAAAAAATTGTATAACTTCTTTATGATAAATCATCTTCCTTAGGACTATGACCAGTCACACTCCAAACAAGCACCTATTCAAACTTTCATAATAATTCCCGATTCAAATCCAACATTTTTAACAGAAAAAATGCATCTGATCAAACGCATCAAAATCAAAATAGGTTGTACCTGCGTATACAAATGAACCCATTCGGCTCCTCTCGTTTGGGGGGATCCACTTTGCCAGTAAGGCGTGGCTGCATGGTACAATCGGACCCTGACCGAGAATAGGAACAATTCAAATACGGTGCTGTTGGGGAAAAGGCTGTTGCTTTGTTCGCCCCATACACTTTTTGACTTAAAAAGAAGAAAATTTGGGCAACAAAGCAAAAACCAATTTCCTCGTCACCGGATCGGCGTCTTTACCAGCCCCCAAAGACGCCATCGATCGTACTGTACTTACCTCTCCTAATCCTTGTATAAATCTCACAGCCAAAAGCCACCACAGGCCCATTCTGGCCGCGATAGGAACTAATAAACCGAACACAGAGTTGACGAGCATTCCTATGCCCAAAAAGTAGATGTTTCCGTAAGTTTTGCCCAAAATACCGGCCGGAATTTGAGTGATGACGTAACCGTAGAAGAAGGCAGAAAGAACGTAAGCCTGGACGTCGGTTTGCCATTCGAATTCTCCTTCTAATTCCGGAGATTCTGAAGAATTCTGAAATAAACAGAAAAAGAACATGAATTACTAAAAGTGAAGGAAAACATTTCAAGTACACTAGTAAAGTACTGTTAATAATACAATTTGGCCACCAAGGTTCTCCTGACGTAAACCTAGATTTAGAGTCATTTTAGTTCAAACCTATATCATCATATTTAGCTTTAAAATAGTTCAAGTCTAGCGTTTAGTCTAAAGTACAATCATAGTGGTACAGGTGTACTGTGGTACTATACAATTTACATGTTTTTTATAAATATTTTTCTTTAATAGAGGTCTTTATAGTCATTTTTGATATAGCAAATACTGGTAAAATATAGCAAATACTGGAAAGTCTCATACCCAGAGAAGGTATGAGACTTTCTGGATGCTTTTAGCCTTGATTCAGGATTATTGACCGTTTCAAACACCGCACGACCATAATTTAACTTTTTGGAATCTTTTAGAACTTTCTGAACGCTTCCGAGACTTTCTGGAAACTTTTCCAATTGTCTGTAAGCTTCTAGAACTTTTTCTGGGATTTTCTGAAAGCTTTTGGGACTTTCTGGAATTGTTTGGGACTATCTGGAAGCCTCTGAGACTTTCTGAATTGCTGCGAAAGGGTCTAGAATCATTTTGGAAATGTCAGAAGAATTAAAATACTGCTGCAGCATTCAAAGTCTTCAAAAAATGTCAGATGCTTCTAGAATCGCGTTGAAAACCTCTAAATCCCTTTAAAACCCATTAAGTCAAAAGACTTTTTTCGTTTTCTTTTGAAACTGAAACATTCTTCCTAAACTGTCTCAACCTCTCAAATTTGAAAGATTCTGTATATTTAAGAGATAGTAGTTTGCGTTAGTGTAGATATTCTTTCTATATGAAAATCAAGATGTACACGTACAAATTTTCTGTTTTCAAGATTAGGAAAAATCTGTATCAATATTGTTGTAAAATGACTTTCAAAATCTCGAATAATGTTTAAATTACATGTTGCCAACTACTGTCTATGTGCAAAACTGTTTAAATTTACTTAAGGATAATCAGACTTAAGGAGTTTTCATCATCGCTATAGGAATAAAGAGCATTTGTACAACATTGACCTTTATTTTGGGGTTTTATAGAAGGACTTTTCACAGAATTTGTGAGATGTATACTTGTTACTGGTTTAATCGTAAATAACAAATGTAACCTGTATTTGTTACAATACTGTAGACTATTTTGGGTGCAGCTCACACACCCCAACAAGTCATTTCAAAACCTACAAAAAGTTTTACAACTCAACACATAAAAGTTATGATGGGTTTAACAGTAATTCTGAGTTTTCAGGTAAATCCAAATATAAAACCATGTATAAAACAAATACAAGCTATAAAGCAATAATAAGTGGAAGATAACAATTCTGGTAATGGATCGGTATGATTGATTGTTGAAATGTCATCTAAGTAAACATTACTAATAAGTAAACAATTTTGAAAACTTATTGTAAAATGTCTGTCACCATTGTCATTATTCGTTTGGTTTTCATGTATATGTATAGTAATACGAGATGACTAAATTCTAACCTAATTTTCGTAATAAACACTCATACTACTGTCTTTTCACAAAAGTCTGATGTGCACTAATCATATTAAACAGAAGTTTTAAACTGTTCAATAAGTCAAATTTTGCTTAAAACCAGTTTAGCATCTTATAGAGTTTGTCGTATTTACTCAAATTAGCGATAAACAAAAATGAATCTTAAGTAAATCCTTACTATTTCTTGAAAAACAATTTTTTTTGTCATACCGTGTATATTTTCGATACTAAAACAATGTGCTCATTGTGTTATGTTATTATTCTTTCTTTTATTTTACGAGAGTTAATTAGAATTTTTCATAAATTAGACTTGAGCAGTTTACAAGCCAGTGGTTCTAAATAATCGTTGCATTTAGTTAAAAATGATCCCAAAGATTTTCAAAATTAAAAGTGTTTCTCAAAATGTTTAGTATCATGATCTCAGTTGCCCAGTAAACTTAAATGTAAAGTACACTCAAATTCGATGGTTTTACGGGGTATCTCCAAAACTAGCAAAGGTAGGTGCGGTTTTTGCAAACCTGTGCTCAATTTTTGCATGAAGTAATCGTACTTTCTACGCTTCTGAGGTACAGGATGATATGGAAAATATGACAATTTGAAACTCCCCTCGTATTTTCTTTATCATTAGCGACGCAGAAAAGCGCCAGCTAGTGGCCGCATTAGTTTTCACACTCCATGGAACATTTTAGCAAATATCCTGAGGAAGCCCTTTAGGGTAAAAGTACCCTAATGCAATCTTGGAGAGCAAAAAACTGTCTACAATTTTTCCCTTTTACACTTTTTGGATAATTTTTCAAATAACCCAGTTACTCTTGGTTGAACTTGTTTAAGGTTTTTTTAAAACACTTTTTTGAGCTTTGACACAGTTTTTAGGGAATATCTGAGGAGACCCTTTAGAGCAAAAGTACCCAATGCATTCTTGAAGAAAATGAAATTTTCTACAACTTTCCCGTTTTACACTTTTTTGAAAATTTTCAAAATAATCGACTTTGGTTGACTTTTGGTTGAACTTGTTAAAGCACTTTTTTGGGTTTTGACACGATGAGTGCCATGTTTTTAAAGTATTTAGCCGTTAATAGTGACAAGTAATTTGAGGGTCAAAATCATCATTATAAACAGTGTTTTTGTTTTAAATTTGACCAAATTTTACGTATTCTCTCAACGATAAATTCTGTGTGAAGTTATTGGTTTGGTTAAGAAATGTTTAAGTTACACTGACTCTCAGTTTATCCCAATAATTTCAATAGATAACTAACCTAATCTAACTATGTCATCCTTCTCTTTTATCAATGGATATCAATCCTAT
Source organism: Ips nitidus (assembly GCA_018691245.2). NCBI lineage: Eukaryota > Metazoa > Arthropoda > Insecta > Coleoptera > Curculionidae > Ips > Ips nitidus. Next base: position 9,362,299 of record CM042790.1, on the reverse strand, counting down.
TTTGTATCTGTGGTTGCATAACTAAACTGGTAGCGTATGTTACATACCTACTTATAACTAACTGATTCAAATTTTTCTTGAACTACTTAAGAAGCATTTGGAAGGTTTTTGGACAGTTTAAAGAGCATATTGTACGTTCTGGAATGCTTTAGAGGCATTTGGAAATTCTTAGAGGGTTCTAAAATTTTTTGCAAGCTTTTAGACTGTTTTGATATCTTTTTGAGAGCATCTAGACTAGTTGAAGAGCACTTGGAAACTTTTAGACTGTTCTAAAAGCTGTTGGAAGCTTCTAAATGGTTTTGAAAGGCTTCCGACTGTTTTAGAAGCATTTTGGAGTTTCTGTAGTGTTTTGCAATACACAGGGTATTTTATGTGAAACTAACCTTAATGGTCAACTACTGCGTGTCAAAGATCACCATGTAAAACTTACCACAGTATCATTTATAGACAGTCCACATTCAGTAATATCAACGTCGTCGCTATCTGAATGGTCATCGAGAGCTATGGCCGTATGGTTGACCATAGCTACAATAGCTACGGACATGTTGGTCCTCATGATGTAAGCATTGGCCATGCCGAGGGCCAGCATGAATGTGACGAAGTGTCTGGTACCAAACCATCCTGGAAAAGAATCAAAAGTTGTAAGTTATGTAAAATGTAAGTTTCAGTTGCACGCAAATTAGCCATGCAAAATGATTATAAATATAGAAACTCCAAGGGTGTGACATGTCCTAGGAATGCCAACTAGTGCAAAATGATTTAGTTGACAATGTACTAAACGCATATTTTTAGATTTTTGGATAGTCTACCACACTCGTGTATGCTTTATGATATTTAGGAAAATCAATTCTCTCTTCTTACTTTAAAGAAACCTAGTTCACTACAACGATGCTTTTTCAAAACAGTACACAACCAACTGTAGCATCCAAGATAACATCAATCAAGAAAATCGTGATCAAATACCAAACACATGGCATTCTCACGTGCGTTGTGCAATAACAGTATCAAATATTTTGAACGTTGTTTTGGCATGGCAATCGATAATACGTAAACAAAATACAAGGCTTAAACGAAGATGACTGTTGGACTTGATCGTTTCAACCAGTTCAAGGATTTGTATTCCTACTTGCTTGTTTACAAATAAGAAGAAACGAATATGGTACTAATTAACTGGCCATTTCCTCTTGAAACTATTTTTGTTACCGAAAAAGTTGGCACGTAACAATGACAAATGTGTTACATAAAAGCTTTCTTTTAATGTATGTGCACCTATAATTAGAGAAATTTTTCGTCACTTTGATGTTATATGTATTAGTTAGTAGTTGTTTTTTTCAACTTAAAATACGTAAAAACAACAATTTTACTCCTCTTATTATGTTTTTTAACTTTGTTGTAACTGTGTTTAAGTACTAAACAAAGTAATACAGATTAGGAGTTAAATCCAATGTCGTATAACAATTATTGGAGATGTGCCTACAGACTGTTCTAAATATAAACAAACTCATTTGGCAGGTCTTCTGACTTTTTCCAGCTATTTTCACATTCCCAAAAGATGCAACATTGACAATGTTTTAATCTTTTCCGAAAGGTCACCTTTAAATTTTAAATAGAGAGTTAATCACCGACATTTACACTATTCACTGTATCATCCGCTGGTACTAGTATATCCGTTACAAGCTGATGGTTTTTTATAAAAGTGAACAAAACTGATGTTTAAATTATCATTTTCTTTATCTGGTTTGGTATTTATTTCATGGTTACTTTTGAAACAATTCATTATTTTTCGTAAACAGGAAACGTTTAATATTGATTTTTTGTTGGATAGGGATTATTTGAAATAGTGTTAACTTATGTCGTAATCGTAATAAATGATTTCAGTCGTTAAGACATGTCTGTTTCAATTATTTTGAGTGAAACTGGACCTAAAAACTAGTGATATAAAAAGAAAGTTGTAATATTCATGCAAAACCAAAAATAGATATACTGAACACCCTGTATAAAACAGGGAAGTAACTGAAAATAAACAAAACTTTACACATTGTTCACAAATGATATTAAACTTTGCTATTGCAATTTACTTCTGTCTTTCTTACTGATCTGTCTTTATTTTTACTTTTGCTGAACTTTTTACTGACTGTAACTATAATTCAGTGCAGTCAAAAGATAATTTTAATGACTATTATTCCATCATCCTGTGACTATCAATATATCCTAAAATAATACAAAGTAGCATCGCTGGTTTGCAAAAAAAATTGTCTTTCCGTTTTTTAATTTAAAAATTATGGAAATTGTTGTTAGTCAATTGTTTATTGAATAAAACTAAAAATCTGTTACTTAAAACTTCCATTATGTAACTTATTGAGATAAATTGATATCTAAGTAGAATTATCCAGTCTGTCAAAATAACCGATTTCTGGCATTTTCACTTTATAACTCTATGCAGGATGACCAAAACCTGATTTTTAGATATTTGATAATCATACCAATTTAGACAGGTTTAAATTCAATGGGGGTGATTTTGCAGATTTTTTTCTTAGAAAAAGCTGGTTTTATTAATGATGGTAAAGTAAATTGGAAAAGTAAAATTTAGTGAGACAGGAAACGTTACCAATTCTACCAGTAAATTCCAATTTAACCAGTAAATTTATGGGCCTAATTGAAATTTGGTGGAAAAATATCATTTTCCTGTCAGGGCTGTCATTTTGAGTAAATATTGTCAAAATAAAATCCTGAAAAATAAAGATTGAATAAAATGCTGATTTTATTTGTTATTTATTGCTTTTGGTTTATCAATAATAAAATAAGTAAAGCAAAACTTTTTTGACAAAGTGATTCTTGATCACAAACTGACAATTGTCAAAATAACTGTGTTAACTGTATAATTTTTGCAGTTCTAGGCAAATTTTGACAGTTTTGACATTAGTGACAGATGTCACGTGGTTTTTGGAGAATAATTTAGCTAGGCAGTTACATGACCAACGTCAAAATAACTGTCATAAATCTCAGAAACACGTTTTGTATCGAATATTGCAAAAAAAAATTTCTAAACCCTGATTTTTGCAACTTTTGAGAACAGTTTTGAGAGTAATTGCTTATCAAACCCACTTCGAGTGAGAAAATGTGTGAGAAAAAATGTGTCAGAAACTGTTTTAAGCACATTTTTGAGATCCTCATTAAATTTCCTATCTAATAGCCTGAAAAAACACTACAATATTTGGTAGTCAGTGAGGAAAGCGGTGTCAAAATTTGAACTGCCAGAAACACAGTTTGGAAGGACAGTCAGGAACAAAACAGCCTGTAAAACCCAATTGGAGTGAGAAAATAATTGTTTTAATTACATTTTTAAAATTCTTATTAAATTTTCTATCCAATAATCTAAAAAAACATAACAAAATTTGGTACAGTCAGGGAGAAAAGCGGTGTCAAAATTTGTGTCTGAACAAAACTCCCAGAAACACAGTTATTTGTAATTTACCAGTAATTTTGGTATTGTGGTTTGGTAACTTACCCATCACTAGTTTTTATTATCAACTCTTAGAAGTTGAGAAAATTTTGTAAAATTGGCTTTACTGCAGGTGTTTTCGTAATATCATTTTTGAATAAGAGACAAAAACAAACAAACAATAAATGTTTGAAAGCTTGGAGTAGTTCAAAAAATGGCTGTCTATACATTCTTTAGACTGAACAAATGAAAAAATAAAAATTTACCGTATTTTAAAAAAATTTCATACTAAAACAAGATCCTAAATTTAAATCTGCCATTATGAACATAAGGTTTAAGTTTGTACGAAATAAATTGCAGCAGATTAGTCATTTCAATGCAAAACGTGTTTAAAGTCTCGGTTAAACGTTTTACTATTTCAGCTGTAATCTAAAGTATTATAAAAATGGCTCCTATAAAAGTGGATAATGTATCTAAATGACGAAGAAGATACGCTTATCGGAGTTTTAAATCACCTCTGTAGTATGTACTTTATTGTGGTGTGAACGTGCAGCATCACAGTATTATAATTTTATAACTTTTCTGTTAAACTTCTCAGAATTTAAAGTAATTCACTTATGTATAAGGAAAATTAAACAAAATTAGGATGACGTTATTCCAGACTATATTAATTAAGGAAGTTCACAATCATGTAATAAATAAACATTTTGACTATAATTACGATATATTTAAAGCAGCTTATTTAAAATCATAAAACAAAAATGTGTCTTTTTAATTCTATATTACTTACAATTCCAAAGGTTACAAAGAATGTATGGACACATTAAGTTTTACCATGAAGATTGTTACATATAAAACTTATGCAGAACAGTATAAAGTAGCATTCTTACGCATGAAAATATGAAAAAAATAATTGAATTGTGCCAATTTAAGAACAAAATCAAGAGTCATCATTTGAAGAATTGGCTGATTGAGCAAAAGTGATAATACGAAAATTGAGTTGCAAAAAATCAATTTGGAGTGTTGGAATTTGAGATTAACATGACTGGCACGAATAGAATATGCCATTAAAAAGTTATGTAATAGCAAATTTGGTTCTTGTTAGTTATTTAAAAACTACTAACCTGTAATATAGTAGAAAAGACAGTACAGAAATCTCGTAAGGGAAATCAGGAAATGTTTTTCGCTTGTTTTAAGCAGACTAGTATAAACAACTGGAAATCTCAGGTTGACGTGGGTGGCATTTAGGTAAGTAAGATAAGTGTTGAATAATCTCGTGGTTTTCTGAAAATAACTCAAGCTGCAACTATAGCAATTGGAACTGAAGCTTTTTCATGTATTAATGGTATTAACGACAGTTTTTTGATTATTTTTTTTAGCTGGTATTAATTGATGTGAATGACGCATGAAACTGAAGCTGTCAGGATGTATTTGCATTTTGTCGGACAATATAAGTGGGTGTTATCCTCAAGGTTCATTATCCTTTAACCGCACTAATGCTGATTGCTTTATAAACAGAGACCAAATCCTATTTACATTTTTCTTCTATAGGTGCTTAAACAAAATTAAGTGAGTAGTTTAGTAACGTAACTTTATGGTTTTAAAAACATTTAACTAACTTATGTCTGTTTTCCCGACACTTCCAAGTCAATTTTAAGTACAACTTAAACTGAGTTATGAATGTGACCGTCTAAACTAAACTTATCTAAGCTGTCCTTAAACTCAACTTAGCCAATGTTGGGAAAACGGACGTTAGAGCCTTGAGTTGAACATTTTGGCTTTGACAGAATAGTCGCTCATCCAATACCGTCTAATATCATTTTAATGAGTATTTCAGACAGGTTTTCTTTTATACATTGATCACTTGTTAGAATGAGATAGACAGGTGTCTTTACTCATAGAACCGTCTGGTTGACAATGACAGATCTCTCTCATTCTCTTGAATTTAACGTTTTTTCGATAACTTTTTAACTATTCAACTACTCAACAACTCGAATTAATCCCGATTTTAAGTAAAACTTAGGCTAAGTTGAGGTTTGAATGTGACAGATCAGGTGCAAAATACACACACAGTCTCAACTTAGCCTATGTTGGGAAAACGGACATAAGTCAACAGGTCGGAGCACTTTTGGTAGTCTGTGTTTGGTCAAAAAAAGCAGCTTTCAGCTTGCTGCTTTTTCATGACCAATCACAAACCAGAAACAGTGATAAAATTTACGTAAAAGCTACACATGTAGATTTACCATTAGTATTACCATAGGGCATTTCCTGTTCCTGAAGATGGGAGGGATATAAAATTTCCGGAAAAATTGGAAAATCTGAAAATTTAAAAATAATTCGTTTTTTAAGTAGTTGTACCAAACATCCAATAATCAATCCAAATTAAGGTTTAATTTATGACAAGTTTAACAATAAAACTGACAAATTTGACAATGGCAATGACAATTCCAAAAATGGAAATTTTCCGACTCGACTATAGTATATTACCGGTTTTACATCCCTGCAGGGAGAGCATACTGTAACGACATTTGACAGCGAATCACATTGCCAATGAAACCAACTTTTGATTAACTGTCAAATATGACAGAACTCCCTTTAAGCGTCCTTACAAATAGAGATGGGAAAACGCTGGATGCTTTGCACCGAATTACCATAAATATGCACCCTGAATGCACTTGGTGCATTCAAAATTCTGTCGTTCGTCAGCCTCTTTGACAGATGACACTAATGACATATTAATGACAGAACTGTCAAATGGCCCCAGTCAAACAATAAATAACTAGTCAAACTGAAATTAGTCATTACGCTTCCTTATTTGAATTTTTCATGTTTTACATTTTTAAACAGAATTTTAATGCATTCATAATGTAATAATAAGTTGCAGATGACCCCAATCTTTAAAGACATATTGGCTTTGGAATCAAACATGTTCATATTATCATAACCGCTTATTGACATTTGACACCTGACAAGGCTCAACTCTGTCAAAGTTCAAATTGTGTTTACAAATTCTTATAACAGTCACCTGACTGGAAACAATGCAGTTTCGACTTTGAAAATTATCTCAGACGTCAAATTTTATCTGTCAAAGTTCGAATTGAACAAATTTGATTTAAAAAATAGTCAAAACAGTCACGTGAATGAATACGGTTTTGAAATTAAACATTTTCTGGGACATCAAATTAAATCGGTCTAAGTTGCAATTGATAAAGAAATTGAGTATATTAAAAATGATTAAAACAGTCAGGTGACCCTGATAAAAACAATTTTAAACCTGAAAATGTTGCTGAACGTCAAATTTAAAGTGTCAAAGTTTAAATTCAGTAAAACAGTCAGGTGACCCTAAAAAAATTAAAAAAAATTAAACTGTCAACTGGATAAAAAAATTGATGATTAAAAAATAGGAAAAACAGTTTCGTGATCTTAATAAATACAGTTTTGAACGTGAAAGTTGTCTGTGACGTCATATTGAAGCTATCAAAGTTGAAATTAAAAAAAAATTAGTTTTGAAATTATTAAAGCAGTCACGTGAACTCAAGTAATGCAGGTTGAATTTGAAAATGTTGCAAATGTTAAAGTTCAAATGCTACAAAGACAGATCAAGTGATGTTAAAAATAGTAGTCACTGGCCCGAGATGTTACCAAATGATATTTAAAAACCTCCTCATTTGACAATTGACATATGTTACCAAAAAATGATATTTAAAAACTACTACAATTATGCTTAGTGAAAATATACAGTTTTTCTTTTATGTTTAAAAAAACAGAGACAGTAAACACTTGTTTAAAGACCATAAATGAATGCACCCTCACAAATATTAATTCTCTATCTACATCTTGGCATGAAATTTATCCCTAAAGACTATAACAAGGCATTTCGGTACCTATTTATTGATAAATTTGACAGGTGTCAATTATTGTTTAAGCGCCATTTGTATCTTCGAGTTTAAGCTGAGTTTAAACCAAGTTTAAGTTAAGTGTGGTTCAGACTGTGATTTTCTTCATTTCAATTGTCACAGGCAAAGTTGGTGCCAATACTCTCTAAAGGTATAATTTTTAATTACTGTCCAAATAAAAAGTTTTAAAGCTCACAGAAAATTGAAATTTAGAATGTATGACTTTCCAAAATGTTTAAAATGTTATTTCACAATTCTCAACTTTCCATATCTCAATGTTTGTAACCAATAGAGTTTTTACGATAAGGGAGTGGGATATATGGGTCACCCTGTACGTTTGGCTCCTAATTATGAATTTTTCTTTTTTACTACAAGAAAATGATAGCAAACTTTATTTATTGAAAACGGATTTGAAAATGCCAAAAATTACGGGAATTGAATACAAATTGATTTAGAATTCTCTATATTTCAGTACTAATAATTATTATACTTTAGTAATAAGTAATGTCAAACATGAGATCACGTGTAATTTACAAGTAAAACAAATTGGTGACAGAAATCAACTACTTTAATAACCGATTAAGGTACCGTCCCAGTACAATGCCAGTACCATTTACGACCAGTTACCGAGAAAAAGGCGGTTTCAAAGACCGGCAACTGTGCACATGTTTCCACCACGTGGATGGTCCTCCAACACGTTGCCATATCTTCTACTTTAGTTTAAAACTAAATTTAAATCACACTTTTTTTTGTTAATAATAACAAAAAGTAATAAAATTTTAGCTAAAAGCTGCACTTTAATGTAGTTTTTAAATAATTTTAAAATTTAGTTACGATATATGATGTTTGGAAATATGGCAACAGTGAGAGAGTAAATATAACCAGGGACCATAATTATCTTTGGAATAGATAAAATTGGTGTTTTAAGATTTTCCAGCGTTGTTAGAGTAAAATACAAAAAAAAAACTTACCTGTTTGCTTTTTCTTTTGTAAGGAGTCAGTCTCAAAAACTGCTGGGCTGTGGTACTGAGTACCCGAGTAACTATTACCGTTTGTTACCGTCGAACCGTTCATTTTTTGGTTTTAATATAAATTAATATCACACTTTAAAATTTACTCAAGGTAAAAGTAAAATAAAAAAATAAATATAAAGATCTGGACAATTAAAAAAATGACAAAAAAGTCTTAATTTGAAAACGATCAAACCTTCCGCCGTTTCTTCTTTCGCGTGAATAACAAACAATGCGTATTATTGGCTATGAATTTTAGACGAACATCCATAATCGATCATGCAAACGGACAAATTAGCGACTGATACATTGGAAAAATTCACGGAATCGCGAACAAAATTCAACCGGCAACTGAATCAGTATCGATATCTAGGCAAGCGCGTAACACCGAACCAAACTACAGTACTCACTACTTTACTTTCCGTTGCTTCGGGATATTTTATTTCGCTTTTGACCTGGCGACGATTACTTTTATATATACCAATCTTTGGTACTAGAAGCGCCATCTGTTTTGGTACTGAAAAACCGAGAAATATCGAGTGGTTTTGATGATTTGCTAACTAATTTATCAGTTTTGTATTTGAAGTAGTACTGTATGGTTCCATGTAGTCTTGTAGTGCTATAGAGTACTGTAACCAACCTTTTTCTTATAGTAAAAGAAGCTTCTACCTAATCTTCATTCAAAAGGTCATAGCCAATTTGTTTATGATCATTTTTTAAGTGCAAAACAAAATGTGGTGATAAAAGTATTAAAACTTCACATCTGTGAGAAATTCTGGGTGAAAAGTACCTTCTATGACACTTGTCATGTAAACAATAACTTTGTTGATTGGTTTGGTACTATTGCCAGATCTTCTGTAGGTAGTGAATAATAAAATAGGGATGATTTGATTGCCGAAAAATTTGGAATTCTCATCACATCATTAACCCATGGGGTCGCCTACCAAAAAAAAATTTTTGTGTCAAATGTCAGAGTTTCAACTGTTATTCACTGAATCACATTCTAATGTCCTTACAGGTGGCAAGTTGCCATATTTACTTTAAAATGTGGTTTGATTTTTAGTTTCAGTGTTTCACTGATTTAAATCTGCGTTTATACTCCAACAGAACATACTCAAATTAACAAAAATTAGTTGATTGATACAGATAGACATTACTAGGCAAGTGTTAATAACTTTGGCAACAATACATTGGTTGCAAAAAATAAATAATTTATCTCCCAACTCTAGCCTTCCACCTACGTTACGGAATTGAATAGTCTCTAATTACGTCACAGTGAATCGTGCCAGACTCATTTTAACATTTTTTAAGCCTTTTATAAAAATACTGCCGATTTGAAAAGCAATAAATTGCACGTTGTAAAGCATAAACTGTATTAAGTTTATATTTTGACCTCATTTAAAAACCACTTGGAATATTATTTAATAGTCGTAGAAAACTGTATATTTATTCAACGAGTATGTATGATACGAATGTTGGAAATTCATCAAGTGAGTAATGGCCATTACACACAGACGGAACTAACGGATTAAACACTAACAATACTTATTTTTAGTCTCCTATGAATTTTTGCTAAAGTGGTCATAATTCCACATCTTCTTTAAAACATTTTTGAATTTTACTCTTCTTTCCAATTGTCTGGGAAATTAACCCGCTCCAGACATTCTTCCACTCTTCACTTCTGACGTTGACAGATTGCACTTCTTTCATTTGCACTCTTCCAAGTCGATTTTAAGTATAACTTAGGCTAAGTTGAGGTTTGAATGTTACAGATCAGGTGCAAAATAACACAGTCTAAGCTAAACTTATCTAAGTTGTTTCTTACTCAACAGCCAATGATGGGAAAACGGATATAAGTCTTCTTTCAAATTTGCTACACAATTAACTAGCTTAAACTATATACTTCCGTTGTTTCCTCCTGACGTTGATAGAATTTAATTCTTTACTAAAACATGATTTGTGATGAACATTTTTGTGCAATTAGCCAAAGACATTTTCCTGCTTTGCTCTCCTGAGGTTGAAAGAATTAAGATATGTTTGACTTTTGGTGTAAAATATCTGGGCAGTTAACCAGCTCAATACATTCTTCTGCTTTTCTCTTCTGATGTTCACAGAATTTTTGGTTTTTATTCTTTATTCAAATTTGTTGAGCAATTATAGCCAGTTCCACATTCCTCCGCTCTTATCTTCTGACGTTGATAGAATTCAATTTTTTCTGGACAGTTTGCCATCTCAAGACATTATTCCGTTCTACTTTCTTGACAATGATAGAATTCGATTCTTTAACATTTCTGGATAATTAGTTAGCTTCAACCACTGTTCTACTCTGCTCTTCTGACGTTGACAAAATTCAGTTTTTCTTTAAAATATCTTTAGATTTTAAACTTTTTCAAAATTTCTGGACAATTAGCTAACTCAGTGATCTTAAGACATTATTCTGCTCCTTTTTTTTGCCGATAAATGTAAATAAATCAATAGTTTACAAGCGGAAAAGTTTAACAGTCCAAGAGCATGGTTTCAGCTGCAAATTGTTGAAGAAGGACAAAAAGGAGAATTGTAATTTGCTCATAAGTGGATCAGTATGTAGGTACAGAATTATTTGTGACGTAATTCACTAGATTGTAACTGATCAGTATTACCAACTGTTAAACTGATATAACTAAATGTATCTATAGGAACATGAAGGATGTTTGATAAAGGAGGATGATTGCAATTTAGTGAATACGTCACAAAGAATTCTGTACCTACATACTGATACATTTATGGGCAAATTACAATTCACCTTTTTGTCCTTCTTCAACAATTTACAGCTGAAACCAAGCTACTATGTCCAAACTGTCTTGCTACCAAAATATATTTTTAGATACTAATCATCATTTTGTTAATACTGTTAATAAATTAGCGCTTATTTTCTAAAGAACAAACTGGTCAATTCATGGACTATTATCTCGCCCAAACTAACCTTTAATTTGAACTTCATAGTAGTCACTATAGATTAGCATAAGTTTGAATAATTGCCTAATATTACACAACATTATTAGTAGGTAATCGTGACGACAAGTGCACACGAGACCCACGTATGGAAACGTGATTAAAAAGTGGGTAGTCACGGTTCAGTAAATAATTTCAAATATATTTTTGCAGTGTAATATGAATTATAACAATATTATTTTAATCTCATGTCGTGATTGGTTTGCATGCTGATGAATCGAAGTACGTCAAGTTCAAAGGTACTTCTACCAACGCGCCCGTATTAGAAATTTACGAGTGGTTTGGTATTTCAATCACGCGACTGCTTCAGACTACACGAGATGATAGTCGTATATTTAAGAATTTAATAGTATTTGTTTAACACGTAAGATTACACGGGAAATAGATAAAAATAATAAAAATCAGGTTGTTTGTCACGGAAATTCTGGAAATGAATCAATGACAACAGTTTATTCATAATTATTACTTAACAATATAAGTATGTGTAGATATCGCTACGTACCTAATTTTGTTTTTTGATTAATCATCTTATAAATAATTTGCCATTGAGAAATATATAACGTTTTAGCAATTCATAGTAATAATTTTGAATGAACGTATTTAAGTACAGCGTTTTATTACAACAGTACTAAGCATTGAAAGAGAAGAAATCTAGAGGGGGAGATTCCCCCCGGAATTTTTAAAAAATCTGCGCAAATTATAAGCTCAAATCGGCTCGATTTGACTTTTACCACCGTTTAGGTAAAAGAAAAAAATTTAAAAATCTCAGTTTATTACACTTTAGAAACAGGTTCAAATGAAATCGTTCAAACACATTATATCGCTCTTATTTCGAAAATATTAGGCAGTTGCCAGAACAAGAATGTAATCACATTCTTCCGATGTTTTTTTGAAAATTTTGGGCACTTAGCCAGCGTATTATTTCAACACATTCTTCTACCCTTCTCTTGAAAAGTTAGGCAATTAGTAGTACCATTATTTCTACACATTCTTCTACTCTTTCTTCAAAGTATTAGGCAGACAGCACAATAATTTAATCACATTCTTCCAAAGTTTTTTTGAAAATTTTAGACACTTAGCCAGCGTATTATTTTAACACATTCTTCTACTATTTTCTGGAAAATTTAGACAATTATTTCTACACATTCTTTTACTCTTCTCTTCAAAGTATTAGGCAGACAGCACAATCATTTTATCACATTCTTCTAGTCTTCTTTTGAAAATTTTGGATAATTACCTGGCTTAGGACATTCTTCCGCTTTTCTCTTCTCACAATAGAATTCAATTCTTGTTTTCAAAATACATGTGGCTTTCGATATTACTTCGAAATTTCTGGGCGAGCTTAAACATTCTTTAGAATATAAAGAATGTTTAAGCTGGATGGTTTTATGGATGATAACTTTGTAAATTCTTATGGCCGCCTTCAAGATGGCGTCCTCCATATCTCGGAAACCAATGACGTATTACAATAGATTTTTTTCTAATTACGTCATCGTGTTCTACGTAAAAAAGTGCCTTAATAATGTCTTAGTATCAAAACTTTATTTGGATTTGTTAAAGAGTGTTTAAAATGCAGCCTCTGACGTTTCCCAATTTTCCGGAAAACGGAGAAAGATAATTTAATTTGCAAACCGGAAATAAGTTTCACATAAAATTCTCTAAAACTTTCCCCATTTAACCGACTCTTACTTACCACTACCGAAATCTTAGGAGCTTTTGATAGTAAGATGACGACATTTTTCTACTTTTCTCTTGAAAATTCTAGACAAATAACCAATACAATTATTTCAACACATTCGTCTACCCATTTCTTGAAAATTTTAAACAATTAGCAAGCACAAATATTGTATCACATTCTTCTACTTTTCTCTTCAATATTTTAGGCAATTAGCCAGCACAATCATTTCATACCATTCTTTTACTCTTTTCTTCAAAATTTTGGGCAATCAGCCAGCTAAAGCATTTCAATACAATCATGTCTTTGATCAATGCATGGATCAATGAATACTACTGACTAAACTGTTTATGATGTTATGACACAAGAACCGGTACAAATCATACTCTGTAATACATCGTTGATTTTGCTATCAAAAGGGCTATATAATACTGTATGTACTTTTTTATCGGTCCATATGAAAAACAAAAGTTGATGATGGTTTCAAAGAATCAAAACGTTGTCATAAGTTTTCACAGACACCATCTTTTTGAGCTCGGAGAGGTGCCATGAAAAAGTATTTTTTCTTTTTTGATTTAGTTTGCAATAACTTAAAAACCTGATTTTTGAAAGCGCCTTATACAGTGTGTCCAGGATAAGGAAGGCCACTATGAGGATCCTGGAAACGGTTAGAGATACAGATTTGGTTAAATGGGAGAAAAGTTGCGTATTTATAAAATTACATTTAGAAAACATCGAAATATTTTTAGGTTTTTGAGATATTTTGATAAAACTTAATTTTTCCATTTTGAATTTTATTTTTTTATGTCATTAATATTGGACCTAGATCAAAACTAATGACTCTTCTCCACAGCAACTTGTAAAGCTCTTTAAAGTGGCATTATCAGTTTTTCATTCCGACGTTTCGTCTTTGTGGAACGATTATCAACCTCATGTCAGTGAATTTGCAATCAATGAACGTTCATAAGTTGAAATTTTTGTCAGAGTAACCACATTGTTGCATATTTTAAGTGATTTACAAAAAAAAATGATGTATTGATCTTCTCTACCCACTTGATCTTCAAATATTAATGCTTTGAACATGATGGTTCTGTTTCCAAACAGTACACTACAATAGTTGGCAAGAGAGTTATTCCTTCACACACCAGTCTTGTCAACAGTAAAATTACAACCCCTCTAATAACAAAAAATTAAAATTATCTAAATAGTACACTACCAAAATTTAACAAGATAATAGCATTTTGAAAGTAACTACCTACATTTTGTCATACCATTACGATATCAGTTATCAATGAGTGTATAGAAAGTATTGTTCAATTATTTAGATTTAGTCGAAACGGAATAATTAAGTGTTTTTTGATAAATGAATGCAATTAATTTATTATAGATAAGTATTAGCTAAAAACCACGATCACAATAACGATCAATCAAAAAGATTAAAGTACTTAAATAGCAGATGTAAAAGTGTTTGTTAACAGCCAAAATCGGTTTAAAAGTTTAAACTAGAAATCGGTACTTCTTTTTGATAGGAGCTTTTCCAATAAACTAATTAATTTTTGAAGTAGGATTAACGCAAAATTAACATTTGAAAACTTATACCAAGCAACATTCTTTCTTTTCCTCAAAAATTGTTTTAACCTTGACATGTGTTTTTTTCTGAATTATGGACTTGCACATTGACAGCTTTTATAACGATATGTTTACCATTTCCTTGATCATACAAATTAAGTGCGTTAATATTGTAAATCTCACAAAAACAACTAAAAAGAGAACATTTTAATAATAGTACCGGGGGTACACATTATACTGTTGATTTATGAATCAGTGATGTATGCAAATCCCTGATGATTTCTATGTAAACTATAATTAATGTAATATATACCATGTCACAAGTGAAGGTTTGCTATGTCATTTTTTATAGTTATATAATAACATTTACTAGGAAAGTGATTTTTTTATTACAAAGTATTATGTATGATGCTTGGTGGATCAGTTTTCTCATATTTATTACTTTAGACCAAATATAGACATAGCTAAAAGAAAAATAATTTAAAATTTCTCTAACAAATATGCAATACAATCAGTACCTACATGTATTACTGCTTGTATCTTCTGATGTCAACATGATAAAGTCCGTCACCAGTTTACTGTGCCGGTCAGAAAGTCTGCTTCTTCTTTTTATTCATATTTAAGATCTCGCGATCTGTTAGTTTTGCAGGTTCCTCTGGATCAGTTCCTGGGAGGTAGACTGCCAACTGTCCTTCCATCTCTTAGGTGGTCTTCCGGGTGCTCTTTTCCCTATTGGTTTCCCTTCAAGTGCGATGCAGTGCAGTCTTTCCTCTTCCATTCTTCTCACGTGAGCGTATTAATATGTTTTTCTTTGTCTCCCCCATCTTACGATGTCTTGCACCCCACATTGTTTCCTAATGTCAGTGTTCCTAATTCGGTCTATTCTTGTTTTTCCCATTATAGTCCTGGGCGTTTTCATTTCGGCTACTCGAAGCATTCTTTTCGTTTTTTTGGTTTCTTCTCTGGTTTCTATTCCGTATGTCATGACTGGCCTGATACAAGTCTTATAGATCCTGACCTTGCTATCCTTTCGCATGTATTCGTTCGCCCATATTATCTTCCTTAAGCAGCCCGACATGGCAGACGCTTTGTTGATCTGGCTTCTTAGGTCCTTCACTGGGTCGTGATAACTCGCCAAATCCATACCCAGGTATTTGAATTGTAAGACTTGCTCGATGATTTTGTCCTGAACTACCAGCTTACATCTTACGGGATCTTTAGCAAAGGTTATGCTTTTTGTTTTTTCTATAGATATGGTCATGTTCATCGCTTGGCTGACCTGGCAGAATTTGTGTAGTTGTCTCTGTAGATCGTCCTCCGTTTCCGCGAAAATAGCTGCATCATCGGCGTAGCATACTATGCTGCTTCTTCTATTCTGTTCCATTCGGTATCCCATATTTAGTGATGATACTTACTCTATAGTTCTGTCCATTAAGAGACTGAACAGAAATGGGCTAAGGCTGTCACCTTGTCTGATGCCTCCTGGTGTCGGTATCTCTTCCGTATAAGTGTCTCCTGCCTTTACTTTAGTCATGTTGTTCATATTGAGACTACGGACTGCTCTTACGATGGTGTCTAGCGTTTCTTTCGCTATCAGTATATTTATGATGTCGGAGATTCGAACCCTATCAAAGGTTTTGGTCAAATCGATGAAGCAGACATATGCTGGTGTATTAAATTCGATTGATTTTTCTTTTAGTTGTTTGATAATGAATATGGTCGTGGATCTGTTTCGTCTGAAGCCTTGTTGTTCTTCCCTGTTTGTTATTTGTGTTTCAAGTCGTCGTTTATAATGCCGGTAAAGAGTTTCATTCTTGTGTTCTGCAGCGTTATGCCCCTATAGTTGTCTGGGTGCGTCTTCTGTCCTTTCTTGAATATAGGGATAGTTACACTTTTGAGCCATTCCGTAGGTATTTCCGATGTTTCTAAAATTTTGTTGTAGAGGATTTTTAGATGTTTTCCTAGTTCAGGTCCGGCATATTTCAGAAGTTCGTTTGCGATGAGGTCTGTCCCGGGAGCTTTTCTGTTTTTCAAGTTTTGATTTTTGCCATTACCTCTTCTTCGTTCAGTGTTATTTGATGGTTAGTAGTTTTCGATGCTTATGGCTTCTTCGGTGTTATAGAGTTTCCTGAAGTATTTTTCCCATACATCTTTGGTGACTCCTTTTGTTTGCACAAACTCATTTATTGGCTTTTTCCTGTTCTTGAGCATCTTCCAGACTTTCTTCTGTGCTCCATATCTCTTGTAAATTCAGCCCAGTAATCCCGTTTTATGGCTTTGATTCTGGCATTGATTCTGTTTCTCACTTCTGTATATTCGGAGTGTTTTTCTGGCGTTGATGAGCTCCTGTATATGAGGTAGGATTTCTTTTTCTGTTGTGAAAGTTCTATAACTTCGTGACAGAATCAGGGTTTTTTGCTATTATTGGTCCCATTTATGTTGACTTTTCTTTTACCAATGGATTCTTAGGCTGCCTCTACGATACATGATTTGATTTTATTCCAACAGCTCTCCACATCACACTCCAGCGTATTAAGTCCTTTCGGTCAGAAAGTATTTATACAAATATTCGATAGTTTTAAGAAAGTCAATAGAATTGCACGCTAGTTTTCCAGACCAGCATTTTGTATCAAAACTAACACAACTGTAATAGAACACAAAAAGTAAACATATAAATAAACAAAATAAAATCAAGCACAATTTTTGAAAAAATGTTCTTAAATATATTATTCATAAAATTAAAGAAAAAAACTTTGTATTGTTGACAAAAATTTTATTTCATCTCTTATCCAATAAAAACAAGTCTATTCAAGACTATTACAAAACTTTTCCCCAAAAATCCAGAAAAGCAATAACTTTTTATCACGACAAAGAGTGTTTTGCCTTAAACTTTCAATTCCCAACTTATGAAAGTTTAAGTAGTAATCTGTGTTTTACGACTCCCTAGAAATGTATTCTTCAAGTATTTTATGTAGATTCTCTAGGATAATGTCTTTACATAGCAACGAATTATTTGGAAAATCAAACTAATTGGACACACTAATTTTATGAAAGTTTATGTCTCTAATCTGATTTCACTTTACACCTAGCCAACTTTTAAGTCAAGCTGTCAATGAAAACAGCTTTACCAACCAAGAGAATTTAGTGTCAAGGCCCTAATAACTATTTGAACATGTTTTTTGTTGTATTTTTGATGTTTTGAGTTCAAAATTTCATAATCATCCTAGATACTGTAGCCATACAATGATTTCTACAACTTCGACTGTTTTACTGACCGTACAGGTCAATTCTCTAAACTTTTTACTACTAAATTAGTAACTGTTACTTAGAGTAAGTTTTTGATTAGGAAAACGTACTGTTTCTAAAACCGAGGTTATTCTTAAGTGTAAAGAATGAAACTAACTAATTGAGTGCGCTTTTTTTAAACCTTCAGGAAACGTAAAAATTCTCTTTGAAAAAAAGCTTAGTTTTTTAATTTGTTTAGTAACAAAGAATACAGATTTGATAGCTGTTGTCAAAACAAAACCCCACCATTTTCAAATAATATGTCATTTTGGTTCATTTTTGCTTTAAACTGTTCTGTTCAAACAGTTCTTATGGCAAAACCCATTAGGTAGTGTATATTATTTAGTTTTTCTGTAATTAAAGCTTTTTGGGATTTGGATAGAACAAAATATTCACACTTTCTAAAGATGATTTTTACAACAATCTGCATGTGTGAAAAAATGGATTTTTTTAAAAAAGTGCCTAGTTTCCTTATTGGTTTAGTAGAAAATAAGATGCCATTTTGGTTCATTTTTGCTTCAAACTTTTCTCAGTTTTTATAGCAAAACCCATTAAGATAGTGGCTTATTTCAAACAAATTTGAATCATAATAATTAGAAGCACAGTTGGAAGGCCTTCAATTTTTCTTGAATTTTTTGATCGGCCACCACTGACTAAAAAAGATTATATCGTTGAAGATGAAGCCGGCGCCATAATCTGGTAATGATAGAAAAGTTTAGGAAAGAAGCCAAGTTCAAAGTTACCCTTCATTGAGCAGTTATTAATCACCGGAATATTTTGAAGCTGAAACGAAGAGAAAAAAAAGGGCATCCGTATAGCGCATGGCGTCTGTTTTACTGCGTCGAATGCGACGTCGGTTCGCCAAAAGTTCAAATTCAGTTTGCAAAAGGGTCGCGTTAACGTCGCGACGCCCGATATGCGGTTACCACGTTGGATGCTGGGGACGACGTCCAAACTATGGAACTCCCCAGAATCGCTTCTCATTCTTCTATCTGTCCTCCTCTTCAAATGCTAACGCATCCTAATAGACCTAGGACACCTGTTTCTAAGAGGTAATCCTCATCTTTCATTCATCTTTCTCATCTATCACACTTTCTCACTAGTCTATTCGATCAGCTGATATAGAACTTTGATAGTTGATGGTTTCAATTGTTAAAATAATAATAATTATTCTAATATAAATGTATTACTTTTCATAAAAATAAAGAAAACAAAATGTTTCTTTCATAACTTCTGAAAATTTAAGAAAAGCAAAGGGTCATGTTGTATTTGCAAACATCTGTAGAAACAAATACTGCTTTTAGGGCTAAAGTAAAGCTAATTCTAAAAAAAAGAAAAAAACAGCATAATAACAATAACAGTGACAGAAGAATCTATATTTGTTGCAATAAAATTTATTTACTGGCTTGAGAATAGAGAATTTCGTTGAAACGACTTGAAATTATAAGAAGCAGTGAGATCAAAATGTTTAACTTTCAATTTATATTGATATTATGAATTAAATTATAAGTGAAACGTGTTTTAAATAATTATTATGTTTTGGAACTGTTAAAGATCCTGAATTTACTCAAGTATTTTATTACTGGTCCTGACAGTAATTTTTTGATAATACATATTGGCAGCTTGTATTTAATTTGCGTCTATTAAACATATTCAACCACATTGCTTCGCTAAACTTGTAAATAAAAATAATAATTTATTATAATAAATGTGTATTAAAATTTATATTTATAATTTGATGTCGATTGCAAATTTTTTCCTTGACTTAGTAAATACACAATTTTAATATGTTTCCAGTAATCTTGAAATTATTCAGAATACAACAGAAAATACTACAATACTTTCCAGTGTTATTTAAACTTTCAGATACAAAAGTGCTTAATTATTTATTTAAAAAATTTAAAGATCTGTAATTATCTAACTGTTAGGACTGCAGCTTTAATTATTGTTAATAAGAATAATAGTGTTTTTTTACACGTTACAGATCCTGAGGGTAATTATAAATTCACCAAACCGTCGACATTTTAGAACGTTTTTCTGAAAATTGACACAAAATCCGACATAAAATATTTTTTTTAACACAAAGTTTTATAACTTTATTTCCGTAGGAATAAGAGATCCTCTCTTTTCTTTGTTTAGCCCTGGAGACTTTGCAAAATGAATTTAGTTCGACGAAACGAATTTTATTATCCACTATTTGAGACGTTGTGGGTTTACCAAAGTGTTTTATTGAATCAACTTCATATTTTTTTTACTTTGAAAGCTAATATTAATGTGTTATATACACTGTGGGTAAAACGTCCGGCAACATTAAATTAGTTCAAAAAATATACAACTTATGGAAAAACATTCTGTATAAAAGTTGACGCATTTTAAACGATTTATTGTCGTGTGACATTAAGGAGTATACAGGGTCAGCTACAAGATGGCAATAAATCGAGGTTATGTTTTTCTATAGAATGACTATGTTTCAATGACATTTTCTGATTCACCCTTCATTTGATCAAATTTCATGTAACATGTATGGTTAACTTCAACAGTTTGTCAGCTATTTTAATTATTAGAAAAAACTTTGCTGAAAATGGTTGGCCATCTAGATCACCAGATTTGGCGCTTCTAAATTATTTTGTATGGGATCATTTATGGATGAATGACATGTTTCAAAACTTCATTGAAAAATTGTATTTTAATTTAGCTCATTGTTAGACAGTTTAAGAGGGATATTTACAGCATTTAATCAATTAAAAAAATTATACCTATTTACTTGAAATTGTAGTTTTTGTTAACAATCTTTAATAATTAATAACTGCTAAACTGTTTAATTTAACCATACGTTACATAAAATGTGATCAGAATGAGAGAGCAAATTGTAAAATGTCATGGAAACATAGTCATTCCATAAGAAAAAACATAACCTCATTGCCAACTTGTGGCTCACCCTGTATATTCCTGAATGTCATATGACATTGACACGGTTTAAAATGAGTTAATTTTTATAAAGGATGTTTTTCTATAATTTGTATATTTTTTGAAAAAGTTCAATTTAATAAACTATACTTACATTTTTTTAAGCAAATATATTATGAACAGCTCTAGAAGAATCTTTATCAAACGTCTTTCTTTCTTTATACACTATTTCTGCTTCAACATAAGTTGTTTTAAAAAGTCATTTCTATACTATTAAAAAATATAAAAAATACTACAAAATTTGGTATGTCAATTGAAAATTGCTAATTTACTGAGTAATTTAAGTTTCTAAATAGAGCGGAATTTGTAAAATGTTAATTTGTTGCATTGATTACAATTAATACATTATGCATTGTTATTAATTTATATTAATTATTTACTCTCTTGCGACATTGCAAATTACTAGTAAACGTAGAGCGATTATTGAATAAATGACATTGAGATAAGTAGTACATACCAATTTTATTATGTATGTTGTCTATAGAATACCAGGTTTACTGTTATTTTACTATTATTATTGAATATATAAGCAAATTATTTTAATAACAGAAAATAGCACTTTTTTGGTTATTAACACACATGTTAAAATCAAACTACAAATCAGCATGGCAACCTGAAAGATTTGAATTCGTTCGTTTAGAAACGTTTTCAATGTCCATGGAAACGCAGTACAATATTCCCATAACAGCTTCAATTTTCTTCATTGTATTGATTTTACATTGTAATAGCAGTTGCATTCTTTGTGTTATAATTTTCTAGTGGAGTAATAGTGTAGTTAACCTAACCTAATTAACAATTAAAAAAAATACTATAGTAATCAAACAGTATAACAAATATTATACAATTATACAAATCAACAAATATTGCTTTAAAATTTAAATCTATCCTGTTGATTTCGGATAAGTTTTCATTGTTTTTTTTTAAGCAGGTGTACAGGATGAGTCTGGAAAATAATTCCTAGTTTTGTGTTCCTTAAAGAAGATTTTAAAAATGTTTCACTTCAAACTGTATAAGGGGTAACTATGTTTTACAACCCCAAACTATAATACAAAGAGCTGCATATAAAGTTCAATAAAATATACTTTTTAATAGCGATCTCTGAATAAAAAAAAACTTAATTTACTAAAAAAGTTTGTATAATCTTTTGATCAACATTTTTCTAAACTTTAATTTCAAATTATGCTTAGACAGTGTCAGATACTTGGTAAAGAGAAACATTCCTACACATTCCTTTAAGGCACGATTCTACAATAGCAGCTTAACTTTTAAACTCGTTTGAAGTTGAAAGAGAGTTTACACAGGTTCCAGTTTAACGTAACCAGCCCGGAAACTGCGATTGTACAGGGTGTCTAAGTAAAAGTGGCTCTCAGATTTTTTAACTAAACGATATAAAAAGAGACCCAAAAAATCGCTAAAAAATGTTTGCAAAAGCGCGTACTAAATATGTTTTGTAACAACCCTTAGCGTTGATTAATGTCAAAATGGAGAGAACTAAATACTACATCAGATAGCAAAAACCGAAATTTCCTAGCTTTCTCCTATTTCAACTATTTTTATTTTTAGTACTTATTCGTAGTAAGTATGGGAAAATAATAATTTACATAAACATGCAATTTTTTGACACTCAATCAATGTTGTCAATGTCATTGTTTAATGAGACACCCAGTAGTCAAAAGTTTACTATATACTATTCATATAGATCCCTACAATATTTTATTAATAAATGTTGAAACCTTAAATGTATAGGGGGTTGTACTTAAATTATTAATGATGCTGATTTTCAGTGAAACGAAATTGTCATAATTTCGAAAATATTTTACTTTTTTCCGACATCACCTTGTTGTAATATTTTCAAACCTTTTCTCTGTTTTTTTTATACTTGTATGTATATCGATCACTCTGTATTAAAGTAGGCATGTCGGAAGATTTTGATTCATGTTTTTATAGTTATTTTCGTACTTTGGAACCTTGTTTCATTTATTTGACACACTGTGAGACAACTAAAAATGCTAAATTAATTACTTAGTATTCTTTGAAATAGTTCTCAAATCGACTTAGTAGGAGTGTGACTAGTTTCGTCTTTTGTATCCAGCCACGTAGGATTCACAAAATTAACCGAACCCAACAAACAAAAAATTAATTGAGCACTTTTCTGTCATTAGGCGTTATGTTACTGCATTAAAAAAAAATATTTTATAAAATTAAATTTCAGACTGCTTAGTTCGTCAATCCAAAACCCAGAGCCGCAAATTCCAGAAATCCCCAGCGCACCCCAATACCAACCAAGCAGAAGAAGAGAAGAGGCAAAAGCTCTTCAAAACCTGCGGAGAAGACTCAATGCCGCCAAAATCGTTCAAGCCAACAAACCCGAACCCATAGAAGCTAGATCTTGTGCCAATAATAATTTAAGTCCGGAAGAAACTGACAATCGGCCTTATTTATTGCAAAAGGTAAGTTCGTAGGCAGGTAAAAGTGAACTAACTTTCCCCTAAAGTCATCAATCATTGTACTGAAGTTTATATATGGATTATAGGGTTGCTTTATATGGCCACCACGACTCTATATTTGGTAATTGCGGTAAAATCGGTTTAGTCCAAAAGCCATTTATTTTCCGAGACGTTTAATTTTTCAGACGGGCAACTTCCACCCTCATAATGGCCGTTCAGACACGCGGAACGATAAGATGTTATCGGCAATATACGTAATGGCAGCTAAAACTTGTTATAAAGTGGAAGTTGTATGGAAAAGTCGACGACGTTTTCAAACGACCAACACTTGAAAATTTGCCGCATGTAATTGCATAATACCTTTATTACCCAAGTTCCTGCCTTAAGTGGGAACTATGCGACAATTTCAGTAGGAATTGTTAAGTGGATAAAATAATTAAGAAATTAAATTGCAATTGCAAACTTGTTATGAGCAAACCAAATTTTATTAAGTTAATAGTCAGAAAATTTATTGTTTTCTGATATTTTCAGAAAAAACATACGGAATCGAGATTATTATTATTTTAGAGCTATGTGTGTGACTTATGCTAAATTTTCCAGATATTGGTTTCTTCATGTGCATCTTCAAAGTCATATTTTTAATAGTTTAAATGGAAAATCTGTCTTGTCAAGTTTTTGATCTTTCAAATGTCAGAGTTAATCAAGTGTTTGTGTCAACTTTATTTCTTCTTTTTAGACATTGTGTCAACGTTGCATTATTTGATTTTATTTACTATGTCCGTCCTATACAAAGCGGTTTAAAAGTGAATTTGTTGCATATGTATAAAACAATAATTTACAACTTTTCTTAAAAATTAGATCAAATCCTGTAATTAATATCTGTTGACTGATTCAATTTACAGTAACTGCGCTCATTCTGCAAACGTTTGTTTGACAAAAACGGACTAGCTTTAGTAGGTTTCAATTTTCCCTAGCAACTATTGACTATTGATGTTTTGTTTCAATCCTTCCAAACTTGATTTATGTCGAAACAAGATTACTACGCCCTGAACGAAAACGATTAATAGGGTTGAAAACTCAAATGCCAAGGTCGGGGGTTCGATCAGATTAAGGAAGGAAACAACAGAAGAGATAAAGTGTAATTGATGAGTTTTCTAAACGTGGCTGTTCCGATAGGATTACGTTTGTAACGTGGGCTGGAAGTTTTAATTCAAGGAATATGACCAAATGACTCTGTTTAACCAGTTAATTTAACCTTTTGTAGAAATTGCGTTATCTTCAAAGGACCTCTTGCAAATCAGTCATGTAATGGATTAAACAGACTTTTGCGTATATTTTAGACTGTTCTCTGTCATTTTCTAATATTACTCAATTAATTACTTCATTTTCGACTCTTTCGAAAAAAATTGGGTGACAAATTAGTGAAATTTTCCAGAGTTAAAACTGTTTTTGAAGCAGAAAATCAGAGAAATGACGGCTTTCGTTGGTAGAATGCTCAAGTGACTATGACATTTTCTGACTTTTGACCAATGTCTGTCCATAATTTTCTGATTACTAGTTGATGATTCAATCTGAACCTAGCATATAATGATAGCACACAATCTGGGTCATAAGAAAAGAAGTTCACATAATTTCCGTTAACTTGAAACAGATAAACTGAACGAGATAAAGCAATGCTGAATTTATCAACCCTGGTATCGTGTCAACCCTATATTAAGGCAAAGGCCCTTACGGTTCTATACGTCACGTTTACTATCACAGTCTAATCTGCCTCGCAAACTAGCGTGATGCTTAATTTAAATGTAAATGTCGCCCAATCTTGCCTCATAAATTAGTTGTCTTAAATAGCCAAAATAGTCTTGAGATTCTATTTTAAGGAATCAGAAACATCTAGATATACAGATAATACGAAGTATTTTATTCTTGAAAGTTGTTCAATTTACACGAGTTTGTAAAACAAAAGCCAGGCAAACATGAAAAAGAAAAAAAAATTGATACCTAGTGTCCGGAAATGGTTATGCACAAGGAAAATACTTAATGAGGTAGTTTTTAAACACAAATATATGTGTAAGTGTTGTAAAAAATTATTTTTATCTACCGCCATACATGGATAGATAGATGGATCATACACAACAGTCAGTCTAACTTGCAAATTAAAAGTTAACATTAATATATCTCACTATATCAGTGTAATACATTCATATAAATAGAAAATAAAAAAAGGATGAAGTAAAAGTGTAAAATGTATTTCATAAGTACCTTACTATCTACCTACCTATCTTAACTACTTAGTTTTGTGTAAGAGCAATCATCACTAATAATTCAGCAAATTCCAACCTAAAATTCAAAAGATTAATCAAGTGTTGTACGTCATTTAAATCAGAAAACAAAGCACTTTCAAAATCTGCTTTAAAAAAACAGGGTTGCATTTAAAAAAATAAAGTTGATGATGGCTGGCAAAAACCGAAACATCGGATTTCAAATGTAACATGTCAGGGTTTGGAGGAAAAAAAGTTACAATGAAAAAGTCAATAAATTTAAATTATCTCATCAAATAAGCTTACAATAAAATAAAAACGTTTTTCCGAAACAACTTTTTTTTTGTTGCACCCTGTATACTATTATTGAAAATTGAAAGATTACATATTATTACATCAATAAAGAGTTGATAAGTAGCATAACCAGCAAATGTGAACAAATGATGAATGTGCAGTAACTTTCATCTTTCTTTCCTCTTTTGTCCTGTAATAATTACGACTTGTCTTTGTTTATAACGTTTGAAATACTGCGTAAAACTACAAAGTACCTATATCATTTTCGTGATAAGATTTGTAAAATCCTCGAATTTAGAAGCTGCATTCTGAATATTTTTGGCCTTCGGAAAATTTTCCGTTACTCTAACAGTTTCCGAGATATTCGAATTTTCCATTTTGAAAATTGCATTAAAGTTTATAAAATTTTGTATCTCCGCCATTTTTCTGGCTTTCAGCGACTCAAAATGTTCATCTTGAACTGCTCTTTCAGGTCGTACTAACTACAACACGATTTAATTTGTATTTAATATAATAGGTATACAGGGTGTTCGATATGAGATATTCGAATTTATTTTGGAAATTGTCTCTAAATTTTGATAAATCCATAGCCGCCATTTTTGAGATTTCAGCGACTGTAAAAAGTTTGTCTTAAACTGCTCTTTCACCTCGTACTAACCGCAACACGATTGAACATCTACAGGGTGTTCAAAAAACAAAAAGAAAAACAGTCAAGTCTGCCAGTTGTGAAGGCGTTTATCGGTTCTAAATGGGTGTAAACATGGGTGCAGAAAGTCATTCTGAACATTTTTAATCTCTTGCAAAATTTCTGTAACTCTAACAGTTTCCGAGATATTCGACGTTTCTACTTTATTTTTAAAAATTATATAAAATTTTTAAATGTTTCAAGCGACTGTAAAAAGCCCAAAATGTTGGTCTTGAACTGCTATTTTACTTCATAGTAACTAAAACACGATTGAATATATACATGGTGTTAAAAAAAAAACGTCAAATTTTAAACTGCCAGTTGTGACCGTGTTTACCCGGGTTCTAAATGGGTGTAAACCTAGGTGCAGAAAGTCATTCTGAACACTTTTGGTATCTTGCAAAATTTCCGTATTTCTAACCAGTTCCGAGTTATCGGCTTTTTTTCAAAAATTGCATCAAAATTTTGAAAATACTGCATCTTTGTCATTTTTGTTGTCTTTCAGCAGCAGCTAAAAGGTGCTAAAAGCTCAAAATGTTTGTGTTGAGTTGTTCTTTCACCTAATAGAAACCGCGTTGAACATATACAGAGCGTCTAAAAAATAAAATAAAAACAGTCAAATTTGAAACTAACAAGTGGGTGTAAACCAAGCCCCTGTATGCAGAAAAACATTTTTGGATCCTTTTTGGATCCTTTATTTTATTTCTATCTACTTCGATAGTCAATTTGTTGGAAAAATATGACCTAACCTAACCTAACCAAACATTTCTATCTACTTCGATATTCAGTTTGTTGGAAAATAATCTCGATGAAAAAATATGAAACTGTTTCTTATTTTTTCATCGTGATCCATCCATTTACCAAAAAAAAAAAAACAATAATAATTCTAAGTCTACCCACTTGTGCAGCTTTTGCGTAAATCTCAGCAAAGTGCAAAGTTTGTGATTGGTCAAAAAAGCAGCTTTCAGCTTGCTGCTTTTTCTTGACCAATCACAAACAACGAAGAGTGCTATAATTTACGCAAATGCTGTACATGTGGACTTACCATGAAAGTATCCAAAAAACTGAAAAAATTAATTATAAAAGATTACTTATTACTTACATCTATGAGAAAGATTTTGGCTGTCATAGTGTAAAAGTAATAATATGGCTAAAATATAGCTTCTATAACAGGAAGTAATATTCCAGTTCCTGTGAAAGTCAATTTACATAAATTGAGCCGCTCTATCGTTCCTTTATTGTTAGTCAACCCTAACAATAAAATCAATGAAGGAGTTTAGCCATGTAAACTTCCGGTAAACGTAAAAAATACACGCCTAGGGAAATTTATCGCATGGCGATACTTTTTCTTTGAAAACAAGACAGCAGTTTTAGCAATTAAGTAGGAAAATTGAACGAATTTGGCAAGCAGAATAGACAATTCTTCAACAAGCATGTAATGATCAGCAACTGTAAAAAGCTCAAAATGTTTGTCTTGAACTGGTTTTTCACCCCATAGTAACTGCAACACGATTGAACATATACAGAGTGTCCAAAAAACTAAAAAAAAATATAAATTTGAAACTAACGCTCTGCCAGTTGTGACCGCGTTTTGGCGATTGAGGGGGAAAGTTTAAGGAATTAAACTTGGCAAGCAGAATAGAATATTCTTCAACAAGCATGTAATAGTCGTTATTATTCCTGAAGATGATTTAGACTGTTAAAAATCACGGTGAACAATATCCATTTTACGTGCCAAGAAGAATAGTATAGTTTTCTGCATCTTGTTACTGTGCGTACGCTTGGCTCAAAATTAATACCAGATTGAGTGGTGGAAAGTGTATAATGAAATAATAATCCTGTAGCCATGGATTGCTGTTATTTGGAACCAACCAAATTTGATCCAATCAACCACTTTGGAAATAATAATACTACAGAAAAGCCATGAATCGTGCATTGTTCTGTTACGGAAAATATAATCTAACCATGCCTGATCCAAATTAATAAGAAATAAAACGTTCACAGTAGTTGCGGACACGCAACCCCTTTGATTTAGGTTCGTGCTTGCATTTATTTACATACATTTCATCATGATGTCAGAGACCACATTTCAAGATGTGAATTGCAGCGTATAAAAGGTTTTTCCACAAACCTTTAATTAGGGTTTTTGTTCCAGATTCTTCATAACCGTCCAGTTAGTATGGTCTTAGACATATCAGAAGTAAGGACTGCCTGGCAAGATAGTGACTTTATTACCGACTGTTTGTGCTGGCACAATGTGTACAGACAAAGACATAATTCGCCTCCTTTAAGTATGTCACCTGAGGTAAGAAAAGACAGTTGTTTAGTCTTAATTAACTAACAGACATGTATGTATACCAGGGTGTCCGTTTTAGAGCTCAACCATGATGATCTGGGTTATTTGAAGAGATACAAAGTCGGTTAAATTAGGGCAAAGATGCGCATTTTCAAGCTTTGTAAGATGTCGTTTTAAAAATTCCGAATACTTCCGGAGTTATCTGGAAAAGAGCGAAATTTTGGAAAAACTTTTTTAATTTTTTCTGGACTTATTTGAAGAGACAAATGAAAATCGTCACATCGCCACTTTTTCTCCAGAGTCAAGTTTGGAATCCGACATTTTTTTATAAGATGATGTATCCTATGTTAAGATTCGGACTTGCAGTTTGGAAGAAATAAGAAAAATAATTTATGTTTTACCTATACGTTATGAATACGTAATACCTTGGAAACGGTGTAGGTTATAGTGTTCATAAGATGAAAGATTCTAGAATTTTAGAAACTCAATTTGACGTGAGACTGAAGAAGAATTGACTACATACTATAATGTCAGCTCATGTAGTCAGTTAGAAAGTAATAACTTAACTTGCAGGAAGCACAATCCGTTAAATTACCACGTTCTTGAATGATCTCTGAATTATTGAAATTTAATTCGTCCTAAAACTGTGGATAGAAAATTAGAAACAGCATGTCTGGACACTCTTACTTAAGTAGCATCTACTTTAATGCATATGTATGAAATTTTCTAAAAAGTTTAGTTTTAGCAGTTGATCAATAACCACTTAAATACTATGTTTTTCTGAAAAAAATTTGGCCTAAAAATTATAACCTGCATTAATACTCAAAGTAGCGCTAATTTTATTTGCTCCAAGTTTTACAAACAATTTTTCTACGACTTATTGATATTATCAATGTGGTTCTGTGCTTGCAATGATGCCAGTCTGACAAATTTACTACTATTTTGGTGTCGAGGAGTGTTTGCAATGTGGCCAAACTGTTCTGACCAATTCAACAAATTTGGTTCGAAATTGAAATTCCGAATTTGAAGTAGGAATTTAGTTAATTTCCGAGTTTTAAGTGGAAATTTAACTAATTTCTGAGTTCAAAGTCGGAATTTAGTTAATTTCCTAGCTTAATGCTGGAATTTAAGAAAAATAACGTCTGTGGCCCTTCCCCTCCTTTGTAGAAATCTGTGTGTGTAAAAAATGTTAAGGCTCTCCATTTTAAGTTAAATTTTACCTTAAACTGTGTAGAGACACTCTGACCTTATACAGTTTTTGTATTTTACGTTTTTTGTTTTGTGTTGTTGTTTTGACCATTCTTACCGTAATAGTATACCTAATTTGATTAACAAACTGTATTCTAAAAAACAAGGAGAACTGCCTAAGCCATCATCAGACCAATGTCGCAGACAAACACACAGTGACTGACATTGGTCTGATGATGGCTTAGGCCAAAACCGGTTACCTACCCATTAAATTATAGTGGCAACAACTTTGTGTTTTGTTCTCCTTGTTTTTGAAAACATGAGCCACTTGTTTCCTACTTAAACTGTATTCTTTTCAGTTGTGCTACTTAGCTCAAACATGGGCCAACCATTTGGCTCACACCAATCGTTTTTACTACAGAAACGACAAAGACATCGGCCAAAACCTATTTTGTAGAGTGACAAATACTCTTGTAAGTGACGTGACAGGTCAGGAAGTCACCGTTTACTGGTACTCAGCAGTGAAACAGTACGATTTCAGCAACGAACCAGATCGATTAAGAGCCAACGTTAATGCAGGTAATCAGTGTTGCTATTCTAAGAAAAGCCAAAACTGAGACACAAACGATAATTTATCTTTTCCAGGCCATTTCACTCAGTTAGTATGGGCGAATAGTAAACATTTCGGGCTAGGCAAGGCCCGTTCTCGTTCAGGTAAAATCGTGGTTGTGGCCCATTACGCCCCCGTTGGAAACATTTGCGGTGCTTACTTGCAAAATGTGTTTCCTCCATGCGAGGAGCTTCCAAGGTTGGTGAAAAAGTCATAATTTATCATGTAATTTACCAGGAAGCTCAATGCCAAGTTTATTCTTTTCTAAAGATTTCCAGGGTGTTACAATTAATATTATTTTAGTTCTTGTTCCCACATAGCATGCAACAAAAATACGTCGTATGTAAAAAAACTGGATATAGTTATAATAAAATGGTAAATAAGAAATTATCGACATTTAGGGCATTTGAGGTATATTTGCATTAATGGCCAAAATTCTGCGAATGAATGGACTTTGTGATTAAATTGACTGTGATGATTTTTGAATGCTGTAGAAAGCGAAAAAACAAAAATATACTATAAATCATCAGAGAACAGGCATACGAAAATGCAATAAGCCATATATGGGAAAATTACACAAAAACAGGATGACGCAACAATACATTAGACATGTACATCGTTTTGAATGTGAGAAGTAAAGAAGCAAACGTCACATTCAAAACGATGTACCGATCTGTTGCATTGTTGCGTCATTCTGTTTTTGTGTCATTTTACCCATAAACAATATTTCTCATTATGCCTCTGGAAAATGGATATTGAAATAATACAAGGAATAAAACAAGAAATGTAAAATTTTAAATTACATTAAAAGTGATAACATAACCTTATTTTTTATTCGAAATGGGAGAGATGAGTTTGTTCTTAGGGAGGCCCTTAAGGGTAAAACTACCATAATGCAAAAATGAAATTTCCTACAACTTTTCTTATTTACACTTTTTCTTTTTCTTCTTTTTAAGTCTTTTTGAGGTGTAAATGGTGACGTGACTATTTTCAATTATCAAATTATTTATTTAAAAGGTTTAGTTTTTTCTAACGTCAAAACGGAATCCTATAAGTAACGTGACTGATTTAAATGACAAAATCGTATTTCAAATGTCAGGATATTTTTCACGTCACGTGGCATTTCCACTCATCGAGTTTATAAAGTTCACGTCTTAAATATGGAATTGATAATTTCACGTGACAGTTTTAAATGTCAAAATATTATTGAAGAGTCACGTAACCGTTTTTCAATTTAAACTGACATTTTTAAAGTTACGTCACTCTTTTTACAGTAAAAATGGTCACGAAGTACCTAATTTTCAATTCACGTGACAGTTTTAAATGTCAAAATGTTATTTGAAAGGCCACGTGACCGTTTTTTAGTTTAAACTGATGTTTTGCAAAGACATGCGACATTTTTTAGAGTGAAAATAGTGGCGTGACAATTTTCAATCAAAAAATTTATTTTTAAAGGTCACGTGACTTTTTTTTAAGGTCAAAACCAAATCCTGAAGGTTACGTGACTGTAAATGACAAAATTTTACTTGAAGGGTCACGTGACCGTTTTTCAGTTTAAACTAATATTTTTAAAGACACGTAATTCTTTTTACACTAAAAATGATAATTTTCAATAATCAAATTTAAAGAAAAAAGAAGGTCTATGGCCTTTTTAACATCAAAACGGAATCCTACCGGTCAGGTGACAGTTTTAAATAGAGATCGTATTTGATCGTTTTTTAGTTTTGAATCATGTGACTATTTTTTAGGTTAAAATAGCATAATTAACGTAACCTGACAGTTTTGACGTTTAAACTGATATTTTTAAAGTCACGTGACTTTTTAAGTTTAAAAATAAAATTCATAATGTACTTATTAATGTATAAAATTTATCACCCGGCGGTAAATCCGGCACTGTTAAAAATGGTGGAAATGTATGGAATATATCTTTCTAAAATTCCAAAAATAATTCCAAAACAGACAAAAAACAAAAATTAAGTCAAGGAATATTAATTAACAGCAAAATATAACATGTTCAAAAACTATTTAAGAATGAATTAAAAAAATGTATTTTTATTTGAAAATCTGAAGTTGGAATAATTTATTTCTATAAGCTACTCAGTATTGCTATGAATTTTCTGTTTTTTTCTGAAAAAAAACTCTAATACAGTAAATACATACCGAATATCTAAACATGTATTTTTTGAACGTGCATTGCACATGCCAAAGATATACAAAAATAATTCTAAAATAAGTCCAAAAAATTGAATTTACGGATTTCAAAAACAATTATCAATGCAAAATTTAGGGATTAAATTTGATTTAGGTTAAATCAATGCAAATATGCGCATTTTTTAAATATTTTTTATTCTAAGTAGTTTTTTTATACTCTGCCCTTACTAATTCTTGAGGGATTTAACAAAAATTAGTCGTATTCGAAGGACATTCCAGTAAGAAAAAATTACAGAATCACTATAATGCACACTATATTTTGTTTGCTATGTGGGTTATAAAACATAGACATTTAAATAACTAGGACAGTGTGTATAGTTGTATAATTGTATACATAGCAAAAGTGTATCCAAAATATTTGTTTTAGGGTACCTCAGCCGATGCCGAAGAAAATCATAATATCTGGCAGTACCGGCAGTGATGCCGAGAGTCAGTCCACCAGCAGTAGCATGTAAGATGCTTTGAAGGTGAATTAGTACTAAAAAATTAATGTTGTGAGTGTGAAAAAATTCATTTATAAACGGAAAAGAGCAGTGATTATAATGATAATTACCATTAGTCGGCTATAAATCTTTAGGCAACTGTAAACTTGTCTATAGGAAACGCCATGAGGTAATTTTGTCTACGTGTGTCTAAGTGATAGCACAGTCTAAAGATAATCTATCTCTATACTGTGGTGATAGTCTACATAATTGAATTTACTCTGCTCGTTCTTTGTTTTTTTTTATTTATTATTACATTTTCTATTAATATTTAACATTTGGACATTCATCTGAATGATACAAATAGTTGCACGACTGTATCTCATGTTTGTCTTTTCAACTGGTGTATTATAACATAACAGATTGGAATTACTTCGAAAGGTTAATTAAAAACCGTGATAAGGACATTTGAAAAATTCTACACGTGCCCGATTCTTTATATTGATTTTTGCTAAGCACGTGCCATTTAATTACTTGTACTTCAAGGAAACTTATGGGAAATAAAAAACCAATTTTCNGAATTCTACCNNNNCTTCCNTGNGCCGAGTNTCNCNACCAAANANCGNCNGCATTTATNTNAANTCTCGTCNCGCATTCANAANTNCAANGGGGTTCNGAGCTGGTGGTACCANNGAGATGATGTGAGGTAGGNCTCCNCAGNAACNTCACCCANGTNNCCTTCANNGTCCAGGNGCNNNNGATGTAATATGACNCGCAGANACCCCTANTNGGNATATATGANNAGCCNTTNTCNTCGATNATGTGCCATGTNGTTNTTTCNNCTANTCCAGNNGCNGNATNNGGAGNNTATNGNTNCNATTGGATGNNNNTNAGGATTAAGACNNCTTGACTNCNTATACTGAGNGATATTNGAGCAGCCAAGATGNAAGGGATNCANTNNGCCNCGTTAANGTANTTNCGTGNGGNNATCCAAANACNCNNNCNNTCTTCNTNGANNGGAACANGCTGTNAATCTGNACGTCAATNTNGTTTTNCGGCNNATCCTGGNCACCGCNGTCCTTACAGATGGCAAGTTGCCATATTTACTTTAAAATGTGGTTTGATTTTTAGTTTCAGTGTTTCACTGATTTAAATCTGCGTTTATACTCCAACAGAACATACTCAAATTAACAAAAATTAGTTGATTGATACAGATAGACATTACTAGGCAAGTGTTAATAACTTTGGCAACAATACATTGGTTGCAAAAAATAAATAATTTATCTCCCAACTCTAGTCTTCCAGCTACGTTATGGAATTGAATAGTCTCTAATTACGTCACAGTGAATCGTGCCAGACTCATTTTAACATTTTTTAAGCCTTTTATAAAAATACTGCCGATTTGAAAAGCAATAAATTGCACGTTGTAAACCATAAACTGTATTAAGTTTATATTTCGACCTCATTTAAAAACCCCTTGGAATATTATTTAATAGTCGTAGAAAATTGTATATTTATTCAACGAGTATGTATGATACGAATGTTGAAAATTCATCGGGTGAGTAATGGCCGTTACACACAGTTTTTGATTTGAACTGTAACGGATTAAACACTAACAATACTTATTTTTAGTCTCTTATGAATTTTTGCTAAAGTGGTCATAATTCCACATCTTCTTTAAAACAATTTTGAATTTTACTCTTCTTTCCAATTGTCTGGGAAATTAACCCGCTCCAGACATTCTTCCACTCTTCACTTCTGACGTTGACAGATTGCACTTCTTTCATTTGCACTCTTCCAAGTCGATTTTAAGTACAACTTAGGCTAAGTTGAGGTTTGAATGTTACAGATCAGGTGCAAAATAACACTATCTAAGTTGTTCCTTACTCAACAGTGTTGGGAAAACGGATATAAGTCTTCTTTCAAATTTTCTGCACAATTAACTAGCTTAAACCATATACTTCCGTTGTTTCCTCCTGACGTTGATAGAATTTAATTCTTTACTAAAACATGATTTGTGATGAAAATGTTTGTGCAATTAGCCAACTCAAAACATTTTTCCGCTTTGCTCTCCTGAGGTTGAAAGAATTAAATTTTTTTATAAGATATATTTGACTTTTGGTGTTTCTTCAAAATATCTGGACAGTTAACCAGCTCAATACATTCTTCTGCTTTTCTCTTCTGATGTTCACAGAATTTTTGGTTTTTAGTCTTTATTCAAATTTGTTGAGCAATTATAGCCAGTTCTACATTCCTCCGCTCTTATCTTCTGACGTTGATAGAATTCAATTTTTTCAAAATTTCTGGACAGTTTGCCATCTCAAGACATTATTCCGTTCTACTTTCTTGACAATGATAGAATTTGATTCTTCAACATTTCTGGATGATTAGTTAGCTTCAACCACTGTTCTACTCTTCTCTTCTGACGTTGACAAAATTCAGTTTTTCTTTAAAATATCTTTAGATTTTAAACTTTTTCAAAATTTCTGGACAATTAGCTCACTCAGTGATCTTAAGACATTATTCTGCTCCTTTTTTTTGCCGATAAATGTCAATAAATCAATAGTTTACAAGAGGAAAAGTTTAACACTCCAAGAGCATGGTTTCAGCTGCAAATTGTTGAAGAAGGACATAAAAGAGAATTGTAATTTGCTCATAAGTGGATCAGTATGTAGGTACATAATTCTTTGTGACCTACAGATATATTCACTATAGATTGTAACTGATCAGTATTACCAACTGTTAAACTGATATAACTAAATGTATCTATAGGAACATGAAGGATGTTTGATAAAGGAGGATGATTGCAATTTAGTGAATACGTCACAAAGAATTCTGTACCTACATACTGATACACTTATGGGCAAATTACAATTCACCTTTTTGTCCTTCTTCAACAATTTACAGCTGAAACCATGCTACTATGTCCAAACTGTCTTGCTACCAAAATATATTTTTAGATACTAATCATCATTTTGTTAATACTGTTAATAAATTAGCGCTTATTTTCTAAAGAACAAACTGGTCAATTCATGGACTATTATCTCGCCCAAACTAACCTTTAATTTGAACTTCATAGTAGTCGCTATAGATTAGCATAAGTTTGAATAATTGCCTAATATTACATAACATTATTAGTAGGTAATCGTGACGACAAGTGCACACGAGACCCACGTATGGAAACGTGATTAAAAAGTGGGTAGTCACGGTTCAGTAAATAATTTCAAATATATTTTTGCAGTGTAATATGAATTATAACAATATTATTTTAATCTCATGTCGTGATTGGTTTGCATGCTGATGAATCGAAGTACGTCAAGTTCAAAGGTACTTCTACCAACGCGCCCGTATTAGAAATTTACGAGTGGTTTGGTATTTCAATCACGCGACTGCTTCAGACTACACGAGATGATAGTCGTATATTTAAGAATTTAATAGTATTTGTTTAACACGTAAGATTACACGGGAAATAGATAAAAATAATAAAAATCAGGTTGTTTGTCACGGAAATTCTGGAAATGAATCAATGACAACAGTTTATTCATAATTATTACTTAACAATATAAGTATGTGTAGATATCGCTACGTACCTAATTTTGTTTTTTGATTAATCATCTTATAAATAATTTGCCATTGAGAAATATATAACGTTTTAGCAATTCATAGTAATAATTTGAATGAACGTATTTAAGTACAGCGTTTTATTACAACAGTACTAAGCATTGAAAGAGAAGAAATCTAGAGGGGGAGATTCCCTTCGGAATTTTTAAAAAATCTGCGCAAATTATAAGCTCAAATCGGCTCGATTTGACTTTTACCACCGTTTAGGTAAAAGAAAAAAATTTAAAAATCTCAGTTTATTACACTTTAGAAACAGGTTCAAATGAAATCGTTCAAACACATTATATCGCTCTTATTTCGAAAATATTAGGCAGTTGCCAGAACAAGAATGTAATCACATTCTTCCGATGTTTTTTTTGAAAATTATGGGCACTTAGCCAGCGTATTATTTCAACACATTCTTCTACCCTTCTCTTGAAAAGTTAAGCAATTAGTAGCACCATTATTTCTACACATTCTTCTACTCTTTCTTCAAAGTATTAGGCAGACAGCACAATAATTTAATCACATTCTTCCAAAGTTTTTTTGAAAATTTTAGACACTTAGCCAGCGTATTATTTTAACACATTCTTCTACTATTTTCTGGAAAATTTAGACAATTATTTCTACACATTCTTTTACTCTTCTCTTCAAAGTATTAGGCAGACAGCACAATCATATTATCACATTCTTCTAGTCTACTTTTGAAAATTTTGGGCACTTAGCCAGCGTATTGTTGCGAAACGAACTTTTGATTATTAGTTAGGATTTCTTTAGTTATTTGTTGTTACCCCTGTATGTTATGTTGCTTTGTTTACGTTCTACATTCTTTTGTCTGTGTTCTAGAAAATCCTGGCTCCGTTGCTTATATAGAGAGAGATTTATGTTATAGCTTAATGAGTGTGAGAGAGAAAGTCAATTTCATGAATATTTGGGAACTTTCTAGAAACCATGGAAGCCTATATAAGCAGCTGAACCAGGCCTGGTTAGTTAGTTGTTGAGTTGATGGTTGTAGTGAAGTCGAAGTTGTCAGATAACGAGGTTAAGTGTCAGTGTCAGTTTATTGTTTTGTAAACAATATACAGTGTTGTACAAGAAGTGTGTTATTAAGGAGTACGACGGTACATTTGGTGTCAGAAGTGGGATTGGAGAATCGAAGAAGAGTTCCAGAGGAAGACAGAATAAACCGACAAAAGCAGAAGGTGTGTTGAATGCCTGTGAGTACACGACAACAAAGTGCCAAAATGGATGAAGGAATGAAACAACTTATGGAGATGATTCAAGCAATGAAAGCAAGTCAGGACCAAAAGTTCGAGGAAATGAAAGCGAGCCAAGACCAAAAGTTCGAAGAAATGAAAGCAAGCCAAATAAGTCAAGAGCAGTTCAAAGCAAGCCAAGACCAAATTAAAGACCAGTTTCAACGACAAGATGAAAAATTAGACCGAGTAATAAATGAAATAAAAAGAGAAATGGACAACAGGATGGAAATTTTGGAAGAAAAGGTAAATGAGAGGATAAGCGGTATGGAGAAGACCGTTCAGACCTTGCGAGAGGAATTTGACAAACTACAGGAAAAGTCTTCAAAGCCAACCGTAGTCGCCAGTTCTAGTGTCTGCTCAAATATTAAGCCACCAGTTTTCGACGGTAAGACCTCATGGCAGGTTTACAAAAAACAGTTTGAGGCTGCCGCAGAGGCCAACAATTGGACATCAAGTGACAAAGCCACTGCCTTGGTTTTGTCACTTCGAGAAGAAGCACTGGAGGTTTTGCAGACTTTGGACGAGAGCCAGTACAAAAACTACGACGACTTAATCCAACATTTAGAGATGAGATTTGGAAATAAGCACCTAGAACAAGTATACGAAGCTCAGTTGTCTAGTAGGACCCAAAGAAACACGGAAACACTTCAACAGTATGAAGCCGACATTGCTCGATTAGTTTGTCTGGCCTATCCAACGGCCTCTCACGACATTAGAGAGCGAATGGCAGTACGGGCTTTTGTACGAGGTCTTAAAGATTCTGACACAGAGCAAGCAATACGATTAGCGAGATGCCAAACATTGCATGATGCTCTTGCCTACGCTTTGGAGTTTGAGGCGGTCAAGCAAGTATCACGAGGACATACTCGAGTGCGTCAAGTCAGAAGCCTTACACCGGAACCGAGAAACCGATATTCCAATTCAGATCGCACAATCACTCAGTCAGACTTGAATCGTCAGCTGGAGACATTTCGAAAAGAACTAATGGGAACGTTAAATAGAAGAAGTCAGAACAATCGAAACGCTCAAACCACCACGTTTACTCGGTCATTGGAATGCTGGAACTGTGGAGAAAAGGGGCACATTCAATCGCAGTGCCGCAAACCTAGAAGAATGCAAAGACTTCAAGAATATGACTTCCAGATTGAGCACAGAAGGGGACGTTTGCACGGAAACGCGGACGCAGTGTCACGAAGACCTTGTGTGGAAGGTTGCAATCACTGTAAACGCCTGGAGATAGCTGAATTTGGAAAGCCTTGTCGAAGGATCGCTCTGAAAAATGACATCGCATGGGATCGGGAAAACTTGGCTGCCGATCAACGAGAAGACCCCGATTTAGGACAGATAATTAACTGGAAAGAGCGTGGAGAAAGACCAAATTGGGAGGAGATTTCCGCTAAGTCTCCAACATTAAAGGGATATTGGGCATTATGGGAGTCCCTTATTATTGATGGAGATTTACTAAAAAGAAAATGGGAAAGTCCGGATGGGAAAGAAGAACGACTACAGGTAGTTCTGCCAAGAAACCGAGTTAGTGACGTACTGAAGAAGCCCATAGTGGAATTGGTGGAGGGCACTTTGGCATCAACAAAACGTTAAATAAAGTTAGGGAAAGGTTCTATTGGCTACAAAGCCGCTCAGATGTAGAAGATTGGTGTCGGCGTTGCGCAGACTGTTTCAGTAGCAAGGGTCCCAAAACTCGGAGCCGAGGATGTATGAAGCAGTATAATGTCGGAGCTCCGTTTGAGAGGATTGCCGTTGATGTAGCTGGACCTTTTCCCAAAACTAATTCCGGAAATCGCTATGTCTTGGTCGCAATGGACTACTTCAGTAAATGGCCAGAAGTGTACGCAATACCAAACCAGGAAGCCGCTACTGTAGCAGAAGTTCTGGTTGACAACTTCTTCTGCAGATTTGGAGTACCGAGGGAGCTGCATTCGGATCAAGGGCGTAATTTCGAATCGGCAGTATTCACGGAAGTGTGTGACCGATTGGGAATTAAGAAAACCAGAACTACTCCATTACACCCACAGTCAGACGGAATGGTGGAACGTTTCAACCGGACACTAGACAACTACCTAAGGACAGTCGTCGATAACAATCAGACAGATTGGGATCAGCACATTCCGTTGTTCCTGATGGCTTATCGATCGGCAGTACATGATTCCACTGGCAAAACACCAGCTAGTGTTGTCTTTGGAAGGGAGCTTCGTTTTGCCAATGGATCTTCTTTTTGGACGACCGGAAGAACCCCCAGCCTCTTGTGATAGCTATTCAGAAAAATTGGCGCAACGCTTGCACGTGATCCATGAGGAAGTCCGGCAGAAGTTGAAATTTGCAAGCGACCGACTAAAGACAAGATATGACAAAAGGGCCAACAGCAGCGGATTCCAAGCCGGTGATCAGGTCTGGTTATACAATCCTGCTCGAAAGAAAGGAAAGTCACCGAAGCTACAGAGGTCATGGGAGGGACCCTACGACGTTATAAAGCGTCTGAACGACGTCGTCTACAGAATACAGCGAGGACATCGGGCGAAAATGAAAATAGTTCACCTGGATCGACTTGCACCTTACCGACCACCCAAAGCTGGTGAAGTTGATGATCGGGACGATCAACTCTAGGAGGGGGGCAGTGTTGCGAAACGAACTTTTGATTATTAGTTAGGATTTCTTTAGTTATTTGTTGTTACCCCTGTATGTTATGTTGCTTTGTTTACGTTCTACATTCTTTTGTCTGTGTTCTAGAAAATCCTGGCTCCGTTGCTTATATAGAGAGAGATTTATGTTATAGCTTAATGAGTGTGAGAGAGAAAGCCAATTTCATGAATATTTGGGAACTTTCTAGAAACCATGGAAGCCTATATAAGCAGCTGAACCAGGCCTGGTTAGTTAGTTGTTGAGTTGATGGTTGTAGTGAAGTCGAAGTTGTCAGATAACGAGGTTAAGTGTCAGTGTCAGTTTATTGTTTTGTAAACAATATACAGTGTTGTACAAGAAGTGTGTTATTAAGGAGTACGACGGTACAGTATTATTTCAACACATTCTTCTACTCTTTTCTTCTAAGTATTAGGCAGACAGCACAATAATTTAATCACATTCTTCCAAAGTTTTTTTGAAAATTTTAGGCACTTATTATTTCAACACATTCTTCTACTATTTTCTGGAAAATTTAGACAATTAGTTAGCACAATCATTTCTACACATTCTTTTACTCTTCTCTTCAAAGTATTAGGCAGACAGCACAATCATTTTATCACATTCTTCTATTCTTCTTTTGAAAATTTTGGATAATTACCTGGCTTAGGACATTCTTCCGCTTTTCTCTTCTCACAATAGAATTCAATTCTTGTTTTCAAAATACATGTGGCTTTCGATATTACTTCGAAATTTCTGGGCGAGCTTAAACATTCTTTAGAATATATAGAATGTTTAAGCTGGATGGTTTTATGGATGATAACTTTGTAAATTCTTATGGCCGCCTTCAAGATGGCGTCCTCCATATCTCGGAAACCAATGACGATAGATTTTTTCTAATTACGTTATCGTGTTCTACGTAAAAAAGTGCCTTAATAATGTTTTAGTATCAAAACTTCATTTGGATTTGTTAAAGAGTGAGTTGTTTAAAATGCAGCCTCTGACGTTTTCCCAATTTTCCGGAAAACGGAGAAAGATAATTTAATTTCCAAACCGGAAATAATTTCACATAAAATTTTCTAAAACTTTCCCCATTTAACCGACTCTTACTTACCACTACCGAAATTTTAGGAGCTTTTAGATAGATAGTAAGATGACGACATTTTTCTACTTTTCTCTTGAAAATTCTAGACAAATAACCAATACAATTATTTCAACACATTCGTCTATCCATTTCTTGAAAATTTTAAACAATTAGCAAGCACAAATATTGTATCACATTCTTCTACTTTTCTCTTCAATATTTTAGGCAATTAGCCAGCACAATCAGTTCATACCATTCTTTTACTCTTTTCTTCAAAATTTTGGGCAATCAGCCAGCTAAAGCATTTCAATACA
Source organism: Ips nitidus (assembly GCA_018691245.2). Classification (NCBI taxonomy): domain Eukaryota; kingdom Metazoa; phylum Arthropoda; class Insecta; order Coleoptera; family Curculionidae; genus Ips; species Ips nitidus. The sequence goes on along the minus strand of CM042790.1, from coordinate 9,320,162 downwards.
ATCATGTCTTTGATCAATGCATGGATCAATGAATACTACTGACTAAACTGTTTATGATGTTATGACACAAGAACCGGTACAAATCATACTCTGTAATACATCGTTTATTTTGCTATCAAAAGGGCTATATAATACTGTATGTACTTTTTTTATCGGTCCATATGAAAAACAAAAGTTGATGATGGTTTCAAAGAATCAAAACGTTGTCATAAGTTTTCACAGACACCATCTTTTTGAGCTCGGAGAGGTGGCATGAAAAAGTATTTTTTCTTTTTTGATTTAGTTTGCAATAACTTAAAAACCTGATTTTTGAAAGCGCCTTATACAGTGTGTCCAGGATAAGGAAGGCCACTATGAGGATCCTGGAAACGGTTAGAGATACAGATTTGGTTAAATGGGAGAAAAGTTGCGTATTTATAAAATGACATTTAGAAAACATCGAAATATTTTTAGGTTTTTGAGATATTTTGATAAAACTTAATTTTTCCATTTTGAATTTTATTTTTTTATGTCATTAATATTGGACCTAGATCAAAACTAACGACTCTTCTCCACAGCAACTTGTAAAGCTCTTTAAAGTGGCATTATCAGTTTTTCATTCCGACGTTTCGTCTTTGTGGAACGATTATCAACCTCATGTCAGTGAATTTGCAATCAATGAACGTTCATAAGTTGAAATTTTTGTCAGAGTAACCACATTGTTGCATATTTTAAGTGATTTACAAAAAAAAATGATGTATTGATCTTCTCTACCCACTTGATCTTCAAATATTAATGCTTTGAACATGATGGTTCTGTTTCCAAACAGTACACTACAATAGTTGGCAAGAGAGTTATTCCTTCACACACCAGTCTTGTCAACAGTAAAATTACAACCCCTCTAATAACAAAAAATTAAAATTATCTAAATAGTACACTACCAAAATTTAACAAGATAATAGCATTTTAAAAGTAACTACCTACATTTTGTCATACCATTACGATATCAGTTATCAATGAGTGTATAGAAAGTATTGTTCAATTATTTAGATTTAGTCGAAACGGGAATAATTAAGTGTTTTTTGATAAATGAATGCAATTAATTTATTATAGATAAGTATTAGCTAAAATCCACGATCACATTAACGATCAATCAAAAAGAGTAAAGTACTTAAATAGCAGATGTAAAAGTGTTTGTTAACAGCCAAAGTCGGTTTAAAAGTTTAAACTAAAAATCGGTACTTCTTTTTGATAGGAGCTTTTCCAATAAACTAATTAATTTTTGAAGTAGGATTAACGCAAAATTAACATTTGAAAACTTATACCAAGCAACATTCTTTCTTTTCCTCAAAAATTGTTTTAACCTTGACATGTGTTTTTTTCTGAATTATGGACTTGCACATTGACAGCTTTTATAACGATATGTTTACCATTTCCTTGATCATACAAATTAAGTGCGTTAATATTGTAAATCTCACAAAAACAACTAAAAAGAGAACATTTTAATAATAGTACCGGGGGTACACATTATACTGTTGATTTATGAATCAGTGATGTATGCAAATCCCTGATGATTTCTATGTAAACTATAATTAATGTAATATATACCATGTCACAAGTGAAGGTTTGCTATGTCATTTTTTATAGTTATATAATAACATTTACTAGGAAAGTGATTTTTTTATTACAAAGTATTATGTATGATGCTTGGTGGATCAGTTTTCTCATATTTATTACTTTAGACCAAATATAGACATAGCTAAAAGAAAAGAACAAATATGCAATACAATCAGTACCTACATGTATTACTGCTTGTATCTTCTGATGTCAACATGATAAAGTCCGTCACCAGTTTACTGTGCCGGTCAGAAAGTCTGCTTCTTCTTTTTATTCATATTTAAGATCTCGCGATCTGTTAGTTTTGCAGGTTCCTCTGGATCAGTTCCTGGGAGGTAGACTGCCAACTGTCCTTCCATCTCTTAGATGGTCTTCCGGGTGCTCTTTTCCCTATTGGTTTCCCTTCAAGTGCGATGCAGTGCAGTCTTTTCTCTTCCATTCTTCTCACGTGAGCGTATTAATATGTTTTTATTTGTCTCCCCCATCTTACGATGTCTTGCACCCCACATTGTTTCCTAATGTCAGTGTTCCTAATTCGGTCTATTCTTGTTTTTCCCATTATAGTCTTGGGCGTTTTCATTTCGGCTACTCGAAGCATTATTTTCGTTTTGTTTGGTCAAATCGATGAAGCAGACATATGCTGGTGTATTAAATTCGATTGATTTTTCTTTTAGTTGTTGGATAATGAATATGGTCGTGGATCTGTTTCGTCTGAAGCCTTGTTGTTCTTCCCTGTTTGTTATTTGTGTTTCAAGTCGTCGTTTATAATGCCGGTAAAGAGTTTCATTCTTGTGTTCTGCAGCGTTATGCCCCTATAGTTGTCTGGGTGCGTCTTCTGTCCTTTCTTGAATATAGGGATAGTTACACTTTTGAGCCATTCCGTAGGTATTTCCAATGTTTCTAAAATTTTGTTGTAGAGGATTTTTAGATGTTTTCCTAGTTCAGGTCCGGCATATTTCAGAAGTTCGTTTGCGATGAGGTCTGTCCAGGGAGGATTTCAAGTTTTTGATTTTTGCCGTAACCATATAAATATCTCTTCTTCGTTCAGTGTTATTTGATGGTTAGTAGTTTTCGATGCTTATGGCTTCTTCGGTGTTATAGAGTTTCCTGAAGTATTTTTCCCATACATCTTTGGTGACTCCTTTTGTTTGCACAAACTCATTTATTGGCTTTTTCCTGTTCTTGAGCATCTTCCAGACTTTCTTCTGTGCTCCATATCTCTTGTAAATTCAGCTTAGTAATCCCGTTTTATTGCTTTGATTCTGGCATTGATTCTGTCTCACTTCTGTATATTCGGAGGGTTTTTCTGGCGTTGATGAGCTCCTGTATATGAGGTAGGATTTCTTTTTCTGTTGTGAAAGTTCTATAACTTCGTGACAGAATCAGGGTTTTTTGCATTGGTCCCATTTATGTTGACTTCTTTTACCAATGGATTCTTAGGCTGCCTCTACGATACATGAGTTGATTTTATTCCAACAGCTCTCCACATCACACTCCATCGTATTAAGTCCTTTCGGTCAGAAAGTATACAAATATTTGATAGTTTTTAAGAAAGTCAATAGAATTGCACGCTAGTTTTCCAGACCAGCATTTTGTATCAAAACTAACAGAACTCTAATAAAACACGACATATAAATATAATAAAAATAAAATCAAGCACAATTTTTGAAAAAATGTTCTTAAATATATTATTCATAAAATTAAAGAAAAAAACTTTGTATTGTTGACAAAAATTTTATTTCATCTCTTATCCAATAAAAACAAGTCTATTCAAGACTATTACAAAACTTTTCCCCAAAAATCCAGAAAAGCAATAACTTTTTATCACGACAAAGAGTGTTTTGCCTTAAACTTTCAATTCCCAACTTATGAAAGTTTAAGTAGTAATCTGTGTTTTACGACTCCCTAGAAACATATTCTTCAAGAATTTTATGTAGATTCTCTAGGATAATGTCTTTACATAGCAACGAATTATTTGTAAAATCAAACTAATTGGACACACTAATTTTATGAAAGTTTATGTCTCTAATCTGATTTCACTTTACACCTAGCCAACTTTTAAGTCAAGCTGACAATGAAAACAGCTTCACCAACCAAGAGAATTTATGTCAAGGCTCTAATAACTATTTGAACATGTTTTTTGTTGTATTTTTGATGTTTGGAGTTCATAATTTCATAATCATCCTAGATACTGTAGCCATACAATGATTTCTACCACTTCGACTGTTTTACTGACCGTACAGGTCAATTCTCTAAACTTTTTACTTCTAAATTAGTAACTGTTACTTAGAGTAAGTTTTTGATTAGGAAAACGTACTGTTTCTAAAACCGAGGTTATTCTTAAGTGTAAAGAATGAAACTAACTAATTGAGTGTGCTTTTTTTAAACCTTCAGGAAACGTAAAAATTATCTTTGAAAAAAAGCTTAGTTTTTTAATTTGTTTAGTAACAAAGAATACAGATTTGATAGCTGTTGTCAAAACAAAACTCCACCATTTTCAAATAATATGTCATTTTGGTTCATTTTTGCTTTAAACTGTTCTGTTCAAACAGTTCTTATTTCAAAACCCATTAGGTAGTGTATATTATTTGGTTTTTCTGTAATTAAAGCTTTTTGGGATTTGGATAGAACAAAATATTCACACTTTCTAAAGATCATTTTTTTTAAAAAGTGCCTAGTTTCCTTATTGGTTTAGTAGAAAATAAGATGCCATTTTGGTTCATTTTTGCTTCAAACTTTTCTCAGTTTTTATAGCAAAACCCATTAAGATAGTGGCTTATTTCAAACAAATTTGAATCATAATAACATTCATTGTTTTTGGTTTCTGTAATTAAAGCTTTTTGGGATTTGGATAGAACAAAATATTCATTTTTCTAAATGATTTTTACAACAATCTGCATGGGTGAAAAAATGGACTTTTTTTAAAAAAGTGCCTAGTTTCCTTATTGGTTTAGTAGAAAATAAGATGCCATTTTGGTTCATTTTTGCTTCAAACTTTTTCAGTTTTATAGCAAAACCCTTTTAGTGGCTTATTTCAAACAAATTTGAATGCATAATTTTCATTTTTTGTTTAAAGCTAACAAAATGAAGATGTCATTAAGATTGTGAGCTTTTTTGCAGATATGCAAACATATTCTTTTAAAAGAATGCATAATGGTTTAGTAACAAATAAGATGTAATTTTGTCTTTTTGCTTCAACTATTCTGTTCTTAAAAAATTTAAACCTTAATAATATTAGTTGATTTTACAGTAATTAATACTTTTTGGGACCTGGAGGGAATGAAAGATTTAAACCTTCTAAAGTTGACTTTTACAACAATCTACAAATGTGTTAAAAACATAAAAATTATTTTTGTAAAAGTGCCTAGTTTCTTGATTGTACACTTATTGTTAGTTTACTAACAAAATATGAAGTCATTTTGGTTCATTTTTGCTTCTAACAATTCTCATTTCAAAACTTCAGAGAGTGAAAACAACAATTATCATCATAATGATATTTAAAAATTGAAATAATAGGATCATCAGAAGCTGAGCTGTATTAGAAGCACAGTTGGAAGGCATTCAATTTTTCTTGAATTTTTTGATCGGCCACCACTGACTAAAAAAGATTATATCGTTGAAGATGAAGCCGGCGCCATAATCTGGTAATGATAGAAAAGTTTAGGAAAGAAGCCAAGTTCAAAGTTACCCTTCATTGAGCAGTTATTAATCACCGGAATATTTTGAAGCTGAAACGAAGAGAAAAAAAAGGGCATCCGTATAGCGCATGGCGTCTGTTTTACTGCGTCGAATGCGACGTCGGTTCGCCAAAAGTTCAAATTCAGTTTGCAAAAGGGTCGCGTTAACGTCGCGACGCCCGATATGCGGTTACCACGTTGGATGCTGGGGACGACGTCCAAACTATGGAACTCCCCAGAATCGCTTCTCATTCTTCTATCTGTCCTCCTCTTCAAATGCTAACGCATCCTAATAGACCTAGGACACCTGTTTCTAAGAGGTAATCCTCATCTTTCATTCATCTTTCTCATCTATCACAATTTCTCACTAGTTTATTCGATCAGCTGATATAGAACTTTGATAGTTGATGGTTTCATTTGTTAAAATAATAATAATTATTCTAATATAAATGTATTACTTTTCATAAAAATAAAGAAAACAAAATGTTTCTTTCATAACTTCTGAAAATTTAAGAAAAGCAAAGGGTCATGTTGTATTTGCAAACATCTGTAAAAATAAATACTGCTTTTAGGGCTAAAGTAAGGCTAATTCTAAAAAAAAGAAAATAACAGCATAATAACAATAACAGTGACAGAAGAATCTATATTTGTTGCAATAAAATTTCTTTACTGGCTTGAGAATAGAGAATTTCGTTGAAACGACTTGAAATTATAAGAAGCAGTGAGATCAAAATGTTTAACTTTCAATTTATATTGATATTATGAATTAAATTATAAGTGAAACGTGTTTTAGTTTTAAATAATTATTATGTTTTGGAACTGTTAAAGATCCTGAATTTACTCAAGTATTTTATTACTGGTCCTGACAGTAATTTTTTGATAATACATATTGGCAGCTTGTATTTAATTTGCGTCTATTAAACATATTCAACCACATTGCTTCGCTAAACTTGTAAATAAAAATAATAATTTATTATAATGAATGTGTATTAAAATTTATATTTATAATTTGATGTCGATTGCAAATTTTTTCTTTGACTTAGTAAATACACAATTTTAATATGTTTCCAGTAATCTTGAAATTATTCAGAATACAACAGAAAATACTACAATACTTTCCAGTGTTATTTAAACTTTCAGATACAAAAGTGCTTAATTATTTATTTAAAAAATTTAAAGATCTGTAATTATCTAACTGTTAAGACTGCAGCTTTAATTATTGTTAATGAAAGTGTGTAATAAGAATAATAGTGTTTTTTTACACGTTACAGATCCTGAGGGTAATTATAAATTCACCAAACCGTCGACATTTTAGAACGTTTTTCTGAAAATTGACACAAAATCCGACATAAAATATTTTTTTTAACACAAAGTTTTATAACTTTATTTCCGTAGGAATAAGAGATCCTCTCTTTTCTTTGTTTAGCCCTGGAGACTTTGCAAAATGAATTTAGTTCGACGAAACGAATTTTATTATCCACTATTTGAGACGTTGTGGGTTTACCAAAGTGTTTTATTGAATCAACTTCATATTTTTTTTACTTTGAAAGCTAATATTAATGTGTTATATACACTGTGGGTAAAACGTCCGGCAACATTAGTTCAAAAAATATACAACTTATGGAAAAACATTCTGAGTCAGCTACAAGATGGCAATAAATCGAGGTTATGTTTTTCTGTAGAATGACTATGTTTCAATGACATTTTCTGATTCACCCTTCATTTGATCAAATTTCATGTAACATGTATGGTTAACTTCAACAGTTTGTCAGCTATTTTAATTATTAGAAAAAACTTTGCTGAAAATGGTTGGCCATCTAGATCACCAGATTTGGCGCTTCTAAATTATTTTGTATGGGATCATTTATGGATGAATGACATGTTTCAAAACTTCATTGAAAAATTGTATTTTAATTTAGCTCATTGTTAGACAGTTTAAGAGGGATATTTACAGCATTTAATCAATTAAAAAAATTATACCTATTTACTTGAAATTGTAGTTTTTGTTAACAATCTTTAATAATTAATAACTGCTAAACTGTTTAATTTAACCATACGTTACATAAAATGTGATCAGAATGAGAGAGCAAATTGTAAAATGTCATGGAAACATAGTCATTCCATAAGAAAAAACATAACCTCATTGCCAACTTGTGGCTCACCCTGTATATTCCTGAATGTCATATGACATTGACACGGTTTAAAATGAGTTAATTTTTATAAAGGATGTTTTTCTATAATTTGTATATTTTTTGAAAAAGTTCAATTTAATAAACTATACTTACATTTTTTTAAGCAAATATATTATGAACAGCTCTAGAAGAATCTTTATCAAACGTCTTTCTTTCTTTATACACTATTTCTGCTTCAACATAAGTTGTTTTAAAAAGTCATTTCTATACTATTAAAAAATATAAAAAATACTACAAAATTTGGTATGTCAATTGAAAATTGCTAATTTACTGAGTAATTTAAGTTTCTAAATAGAGCGGAATTTGTAAAATGTTAATTTGTTGCATTGATTACAATTAATACATTATGCATTGTTATTAATTTATATTAATTATTTACTCTCTTGCGACATTGCAAATTACTAGTAAACGTAGAGCGATTATTGAATAAATGACATTGAGATAAGTAGTACATACCAATTTTATTATGTATGTTGTCTATAGAATACCAGGTTTACTGTTATTTTACTATTATTATTGAATATATAAGCAAATTATTTTAATAACAGAAAATAGCACTTTTTTGGTTATTAACACACATGTTAAAATCAAACTACAAATCAGCATGGCAACCTGAAAGATTTGAATTCGTTCGTTTAGAAACGTTTTCAATGTCCATGGAAACGCAGTACAATATTCCCAGAACAGCTTCAATTTTCTTCATTGTATTGATTTTACATTGTAATAGCAGTTGCATTCTTTGTGTTATAATTTTCTAGTGGACATTTTAAGTAATAGTGTAGTTAACCTAACCTAATTAACAATTAAAAAAATACTATAGTAATCAAACAATATAACAAATATTATACAATTATACAAATCAACAAATATTGCTTTAAAATTTAAATCTATCCTGTTGATTTCGGATAAGTTTTCATTGTTTTTTTAAGCAGGTGTACAGGATGAGTCTGGAAAGTAATACCTAGTTTTGTGTTCCTTAAAGAAGATTTTAAAAATGTTTCACTTCAAACTGTATAAGGGGTAACTATGTTTTACAACCCCAAACTATTATACAAAGAGCTGCATATAAAGTTCAATAAAATATACTTTTTAATAGCGATCTCTGAATAAAAAAAACTTAATTTACTAAAAAAGTTTGTATAATCTTTTGATCAACATTTTTCTAAACTTTAATTTCAAATTATGCTTAGACAGTGTCAGATACTTGGTAAAGAGAAACATTCCTACACATTCCTTTAAGGCACGATTCTACAATAGCAGCTTAACTTTTAAACTCGTTTGAAGTTGAAAGAGAGTTTACACAGGTTCCAGTTTAACGTAACCAGCCCGGAAACTGCGATTGTACAGGGTGTCTAAGTAAAAGTGGCTCTCGGATTTTTTAACTAAACGATATAAAAAGAGGCCCAAAAAATCGCTAAAAAATGTTTGCAAAAGCGCGTACTAAAAATGTTTTGTAACAACTTTGATTAAAATCTATTTTCTCTATTTCTTGTTAAGTAAAGTGGTGGTGGAATGGTGGTGGTGAGTCAAAAGTTCGTTAAAAGGAACTGCGATAACTCCGAAACTTTTTGTCGTGGAGTATTGAGTTTGGCACTATTGAAAAGAGCAGATTTTTTTCTATCAGATGCACTATAAATATTTATTTAAAGTTGTTTCCTTTCGTCGACAGAGAAGAAGAATTACCATTTTGCCGCCTATCTCAAAAAAATCAAATTCAACCCTTAGCGTTGATTAATGTCGAAATGGAGAGAACTAAATACTACATCAGATAGCAAAAACCGAAATTTTCTAGCTTTCTCCTATTTTAACTATTTCTATTTTTAGTACTTATTCGTAAGTATGGGAAAATAATAATTTACATAAACATGCAATTTTTTGACACTCAATCAATGTTGTCAAAAGTTTACTTTAATTATTCAGGTAGATCCCTACAATATTTCATTAATAAATGTTGAAACCTTAAATGTATAGGGGGTTGTACTTAAATTATTAATGATGCTGATTTTCAGTGAAACGAAATTGTCATAATTTCGAAAATATTTTACTTTTTTCCGACATGACACCTTGTTGTAATATTTTCAAACCTTTTCTCTGTTTTTTTTATACTTGTATGTATATCGATCACTCTGTATTAAAGTAAGCATGTCGGGAGATTTTGATTGATGTTTTTATAGCTTATTTTCGTACTTTGGAACCTTGTTTCATTTATTTGACACACTGTGAGACAACTAAAAATGCTAAATTAATTACTTAGTATTCTTTGAAATAGTTCTCAAATAGACTTAGTAGGAGTGTGACTAGTTTCGTCTTTTATATCCAACCACGTAGGATATTCACAAAATTAACCGAACCCAACAAACAAAAAATTAATTGAGCACTTTTCTCAGTCATTAGGCGTTGTGTTACTGACTATGATTCTCTCTAATTGCATTAAAAAAAATATTACAGACATAAAATTAAATTTCAGACTGCTTAGTTCGTCAATCCAAAACCCAGAGCCGCAAATTCCAGAAATCCCCAGCGCACCCCAATACCAACCAAGCAGAAGAAGAGAAGAGGCAAAAGCTCTTCAAAACCTGCGGAGAAGACTCAATGCCGCCAAAATCGTTCAAGCCAACAAACCCGAACCCATAGAAGCTAGATCTTGTGCCAATAATAATTTAAGTCCGGAAGAAACTGACAATCGGCCTTATTTATTGCAAAAGGTAAGTTCGTAGGCAGGTAAAAGTGAACTAACTTTCCCCTAAAGTCATCAATCATTGTACTGAAGTTTATATATGGATTATAGGGTTGCTTTATATGGCCACCACGACTCTCTATATTTGGTAATTGCGGTAAAGTCGGTTTAGTCCAAAACCCATTTATTTTCCGAGACGTTTAATTTTTCAGACGGGCAACTTCCACCCTCATAATGGCCGTTCAGACACGCGGAACGATAAGATGTTATCGGCAATATACGTAATGGCAGCTAAAACTTGTTATAAAGTGGAAGTTGTATGGAAAAGTCGACGACGTTTTCAAACGACCAACACTTGAAAATTTGCCGCATGTAATTGCATAATACCTTTATTACCCAAGTTCCTGCCTTAAGTGGGAACTATGCGACAATTTCAGTAGGAATTGTTAAGTGGATAAAATAATTAAGAAATTAAATTGCAATTGCAAACTTGTTATGAGCAAACCAAATTTTATTAAGTTAATAGTCAGAAAATTTATTGTTTTCCGATATTTTCAGAAAAAACATACGGAATCGAGATTATTATTATTTTAGAGCTATGTATGTGACTTATGCTAAATTTTCCAGATATTGGTTTCTTCATGTCCATCTTCAAAGTCATATTTTTAATAGTTTAAATGAAAACTCTGTCTTGTCAAGTTTTTGATCTTTCAAATGTCAGAGTTAATCAAGTGTTTGTGTCAACTTTATTTCTTCTTTTTAGACATTGTGTAAACGTTGCATTATTTGATTTTATTTACTATGTCCGTCCTATACAAAGCGGTTTAAAAGTGAATTTGTTGCATATGTATAAAACAATAATTTACAACTTTTCTTAAAAATTAGATCAAATCCTGTAAGAAATATCTGTTGACTGATTCAATTTACAGTAACTGCGCTCATTCTGCAAACGTTTGTTTGACAAAAACGGACTAGCTTTAGTAGGTTTCAATTTTCCCTAGCAACTATTGACTATTGATGTTTTGTTTCAATCCTTCCAAACTTGATTTATGTCGAAACAAGATTACTACGCCCTGAACGAAAACGATTAATAGGGTTGAAAACTCAAATGCCAAGGTCGGGGGTTCGATCAGATTAAGGAAGGAAACAACAGAAGAGATAAAGTGTAATTGATGAGTTTTCTAAACGTGGCTGTTCCGATAGGATTACGTTTGTAACGTGGGCTGGAAGTTTTAATTCAAGGAATATGACCAAATGACTCTGTTTAACCAGTTAATTTAACCTTTTGTAGAAATTGCGTTATCTTCAAAGGACCTCTTGCAAATCAGTCATGTAATGGATTAAACAGACTTTTGCGTATATTTTAGACTGTTCTTTGTCATTTTCTAATATTACTCAATTAATTACTTCATTTTCGACTCTTTCGAAAAAAATTGGGTGACAAATTAGTGAAACTTTCAAGAGTTAAAACTGTTTTTGAAGCAGAAAATCAGAGAAATGACTATGACATTTTCTGACTTGACCAATGCCTGTCCATAATTTTCAGATTACTAGTTGACGATTCAATCTGAACCAACCAAAGCATATAATGATTGCACACAATCTGGGTCATAAAAACGGAAGTTTACATAATTTCCGTTAACTTGAAACAGATAAACTGAACGAGATAAAGCAATGCTGAATTTATCAACCCTGGTATCGTGTCAACCCTATATTAAGGCAAAGGCCCTTACGGTTCTATACGTCACGTTTACTATCACAGTCTAATCTGCCTCGCAAACTAGCGTGATGCTTAATTTAAATGTAAATGTCGCCCAATCTTGCCTCATAAATTAGTTGTCTTAAATAGCCAAAATAGTCTTGAGATTCTATTTTAAGGAATCAGAAACATCTAGATATACAGATAATACGAAGTATTTTATTCTTGAAAGTTGTTCAATTTACACGAGTTTGTAAAACAAAAGCCAGGCAAACATGAAAAAGAAAAAAAAATTGATACCTAGTGTCCGGAAATGGTTATGCACAAGGAAAATACTTAATGAGGTAGTTTTTAAACACAAATATATGTGTAAGTGTTGTAAAAAATTATTTTTATCTACCGCCATACATGGATAGATAGATGGATCATACACAACAGTCAGTCTAACTTGCAAATTAAAAGTTAACATTAATATATCTCACTATATCAGTGTAATACATTCATATAAATAGAAAATAAAAAAAGGATGAAGTAAAAGTGTAAAATGTATTTCATAAGTACCTTACTATCTACCTACCTATCTTAACTACTTAGTTTTGTGTAAGAGCAATCATCACTAATAATTCAGCAAATTCCAACCTAAAATTCAAAAGATTAATCAAGTGTTGTACGTCATTTAAATCAGAAAACAAAGCACTTTCAAAATCTGCTTTAAAAAAACAGGGTTGCATTTAAAAAAATAAAGTTGATGATGGCTGGCAAAAACCGAAACATCGGATTTCAAATGTAACATGTCAGGGTTTGGAGGAAAAAAAGTTACAATGAAAAAGTCAATAAATTTAAATTATCTCATCAAATAAGCTTACAATAAAATAAAAACGTTTTTCCGAAACAACTTTTTTTTTGTTGCACCCTGTATACTATTATTGAAAATTGAAAGATTACATATTATTACATCAATAAAGAGTTGATAAGTAGCATAACCAGCAAATGTGAACAAATGATGAATGTGCAGTAACTTTCATCTTTCTTTCCTCTTTTGTCCTGTAATAATTACGACTTGTCTTTGTTTATAACGTTTGAAATACTGCGTAAAACTACAAAGTACCTATATCATTTTCGTGATAAGATTTGTAAAATCCTCGAATTTAGAAGCTGCATTCTGAATATTTTTGGCCTTCGGAAAATTTTCCGTTACTCTAACAGTTTCCGAGATATTCGAATTTTCCATTTTGAAAATTGCATTAAAGTTTATAAAATTTTGTATCTCCGCCATTTTTCTGGCTTTCAGCGACTCAAAATGTTCATCTTGAACTGCTCTTTCAGGTCGTACTAACTACAACACGATTTAATTTGTATTTAATATAATAGGTATACAGGGTGTTCGATATGAGATATTCGAATTTATTTTGGAAATTGTCTCTAAATTTTGATAAATCCATAGCCGCCATTTTTGAGATTTCAGCGACTGTAAAAAGTTTGTCTTAAACTGCTCTTTCACCTCGTACTAACCGCAACACGATTGAACATATACAGGGTGTTCAAAAAACAAAAAGAAAAACAGTCAAGTCTGCCAGTTGTGAAGGCGTTTATCGGTTCTAAATGGGTGTAAACATGGGTGCAGAAAGTCATTCTGAACATTTTTAATCTCTTGCAAAATTTCTGTAACTCTAACAGTTTCCGAGATGTTCGACGTTTCTACTTCATTTTTAAAAATTATATAAAATTTTTAAAATAGCGCTATTTTTGATGTTTCAGCGACTGTAAAAAGCCCAAAATGTTGGTCTTGAACTGCTATTTTACTTCATAGTAACTAAAACACGATTGAATATATACATGGTGTTAAAAAAAAAACGTCAAATTTTAAACTGCCAGTTGTGACCGTGTTTACCCGGGTTCTAAATGGGTGTAAACCTAGGTGCAGAAAGTCATTCTGAACACTTTTGGTATCTTGCAAAATTTCCGTATTTCTAACCAGTTCCGAGTTATCCGCTTTTTTTCAAAAATTGCATCAAAATTTTGAAAATACTGCATCTTTGTCATTTTTGGTCTTTCAGCAGCAGCTAAAAGGTGCTAAAAGCTCAAAATGTTTGTGTTGAGTTGTTCTTTCACCTAATAGAAACCGCGTTGAACATATACAGAGCGTCTAAAAAATAAAATAAAAACAGTCAAATTTGAAACTAACAAGTGGGTGTAAACCAAGCCCCTGTATGCAGAAAAACATTTTTGGATCCTTTATTTTATTTCTATCTACTTCGATAGTCAATTTGTTGGAAAATAATCTCGATGAAAAAATATGAAACTGTTTCTTATTTTTTCATCGTGATCCATCCATTTACCAAAAAAAAACAATAATAATTCTAAGTCTACCCACTTGTGCAGCTTTTGCGTAAATCTCAGCAAAGTGCAAAGTTTGTGATTGGTCAAAAAAGCAGCTTTCAGCTTGCTGCTTTTTCTTGACCAATCACAAACAACGAAGAGTGCTATAATTTACGCAAATGCTGTACATGTGGACTTACCATGAAAGTATCCAAAAAACTGAAAAAATTAATTATAAAAGATTACTTATTACTTACATCTATGAGAAAGATTTTGGCTGTCATAGTGTAAAAGTAATAATATGGCTAAAATATAGCTTCTATAACAGGAAGTAATATTCCAGTTCCTGTGAAAGTCAATTTACATAAATTGAGCCGCTCTATCGTTCCTTTATTGTTAGTCAACCCTAACAATAAAATCAATGAAGGAGTTTAGCCATGTAAACTTCCGGTAAACGTAAAAAATACACGCCTAGGGAAATTTATCGCATGGCGATACTTTTTCTTTGAAAACAAGACAGCAGTTTTAGCAATTAAGTAGGAAAATTGAACGAATTTGGCAAGCAGAATAGACAATTCTTCAACAAGCATGTAATGATCAGCAACTGTAAAAAGCTCAAAATTTTCGTCTTGAACTGGTTTTTCACCCCATAGTAACTGCAACACGATTGAACATATACAGAGTGTCCAAAAAACTAAAAAAAAAATATAAATTTGAAACTAACGCTCTGCCAGTTGTGACCGCGTTTTGGAGATTGAGGGGGAAAGTTTAAGGAATTAAACTTGGCAAGCAGAATAGAATATTCTTCAACAAGTATGTAATAGTCGTTATTATTCCTGAAGATGATTTAGGCTGTTAAAAAAATCTTGAAATCTGTACCATCACGGTGAACAATATCCATTTTACATGTCAAGAAGAATAGTATAGTTTTCTGCATCTTGTTACTGTGCGTACGCTTGGCTCAAAATTAATACCAGATTGAGTGGTGGAAAGTGTATAATGAAATAATAATCCTGTAGCCATGGATTGCTGTTATTTGGAACCAACCAAATTTGATCCAATCAACCACTTTGGAAATAATAATACTACAGAAAAGCCATGAATTGTTCTGTTACGGAAAATATAATCTAACCATGCCTGATCCAAATTAATAAGAAATAAAACGTTCACAGTAGTTGCGGACACGCAACCCCTTTGATTTAGGTTCGTGCTTGCATTTATTTACATACATTTCATCATGATGTCAGAGACCACATTTCAAGATGTGAATTGCAGCGTATAAAAGGTTTTTCCACAAACCTTTAATTAGGGTTTTTGTTCCAGATTCTTCATAACCGTCCAGTTAGTATGGTCTTAGACATATCAGAAGTAAGGACTGCCTGGCAAGATAGTGACTTTATTACCGACTGTTTGTGCTGGCACAATGTGTACAGACAAAGACATAATTCGCCTCCTTTAAGTATGTCACCTGAGGTAAGAAAAGACAGTTGTTTAGTCTTAATTAACTAACAGACATGTATGTATACCAGGGTGTCCGTTTTAGAGCTCAACCATGATGATCTGGGTTATTTGAAGAGATACAAAGTCGGTTAAATTAGGCAAAGATGCGCATTTTCAAGCTTTGTAAGATGTCGTTTTAAAAATTCCGAATACTTCCGGAGTTATCTGAAAAGAGCGAAATTTTGGAAAAACTTTTTTAATTTTTTCTGGACTTATTTGAAGAGACAAATGAAAATCGTCACATCGCCACTTTTTCCCCAGAGTCAAGTTTGGAATCCGACATTTTTTTATAAGATGATGTATCCTATGTTAAGATTCGGACTTGCAGTTTGGAAGAAATAAGAAAAATAATTTATGTTTTACCTATACGTTATGAATACGTAATACCTTGGAAACGGTGTAGGTTATAGTGTTCATAAGATGAAAGATTCTAGAATTTTAGAAACTCAATTTGACGTGAGACTGAAGAAGAATTGACTACATACTATAATGTCAGCTCATGTAGTCAGTTAGAAAGTAATAACTTAACTTGCAGGAAGCACAATCCGTTAAATTACCACGTTCTTGAATGTTCTCTGAATTTTTGAAATTTAATTTGTCCTAAAACTGTGGATAGAAAATTAGAAACAGCATGTCTGGACACTCTTACTTAAGTAGCATCTACTTTAATGCATACATTATGAAATTTTCTAAAAAGTTTAGTTTTAGCAGTTGATCAATAACCACTTAAATACTATGTTCCTCAGTTTTTCTGAAAAAAATTTGGCCTAAAAATTATAACCTGCATTAATACTCAAAGTAGCACTAATTTTATTTGCTCCAAGTTTTACAAACAATTTTTCTACGACTTATTGATATTATCAATGTGGTTCTGTGCTTGCAATGATGCCAGTCTGACAAATTGTACTAATTTGGTTCAAAGTATGTTTGTTGTCTAATAGACAAATTCTACTATTTTGGTTCGAGGAGTGTTTGCAATGTGGCCAAACTGTTCTGATCAATTCAACAAATTTGGTTCGAAATTGAAATTCCGAATTTGAAGTAGGAATTTAGTTAATTTCCGAATTTGAAGAAGGAATTTAGTTAATTTCCGAGCTTAAAGCTGGAATTTAAGAAAAATAACGTCTGTGGCCCTTCCCCTGCTTTGTAGAAATCTGTGTTATTAAAAAATGTTAAGGCTCTCCATTTTAAGTTAAATTTTACCTTAAACTGTGTAGAGACACTCTGACCTTATACAGTTTTTGTATTTTACGTTTTTTATTTTGTGTTGTTGTTTTGACCATTCTTACCGTAATAGTATACCTAATTTGATTAACAAACTGTATTCTAAAAAACAAGGAGAACTGCCTAAGCCATCATCAGACCAATGTCGCAGACAAACACACAGTGACTGACATTGGTCTGATGATGGCTTAGGCCAAAACCGGTTACCTACCCATTAAATTATAGTGGCAACAACTTTGTGTTTTGTTCTCCTTGTTTTTGAAAACATGAGCCACTTGTTTCCTACTTAAACTGTATTCTTTTCAGTTGTGCTACTTAGCTCAAACATGGGCCAACCATTTGGCTCACACCAATCGTTTTTACTACAGAAACGACAAAGACATCGGCCAAAACCTATTTTGTAGAGTGACAAATACTCTTGTAAGTGACGTGACAGGTCAGGAAGTCACCGTTTACTGGTACTCAGCAGTGAAACAGTACGATTTCAGCAACGAACCAGATCGATTAAGAGCCAACGTTAATGCAGGTAATCAGTGTTGCTATTCTAAGAAAAGCCAAAACTGAGACACAAACGATAATTTATCTTTTCCAGGCCATTTCACTCAGTTAGTATGGGCGAATAGTAAACATTTCGGGCTAGGCAAGGCCCGTTCTCGTTCAGGTAAAATCGTGGTTGTGGCCCATTACGCCCCCGTTGGAAACATTTGCGGTGCTTACTTGCAAAATGTGTTTCCTCCATGCGAGGAGCTTCCAAGGTTGGTGAAAAAGTCATAATTTATCATGTAATTTACCAGGAAGCTCAATGCCAAGTTTATTCTTTTCTCTGAAGATTTACAGGGTGTTACAATTAATATTATTTTAGTTCTTGTTTCCACATAGCATGCAACAACAATACGCCGTATGTAAAAAAACTGGAAATAGTTATAATAAAATGGTAAATAAGAAATTATCGACATTTAGGGCATTTGAGGTATATTTGCATTAATGGCCAAAATTCTGCGAATGAATGGACTTTGTGATTAAATTGACTGTGATGATTTTTGAATGCTGTAGAATGCTAAAAAAGAAAAATATACTGTAAATCATCAGAGAACAGGCATACGAAAATGCAATAAGCCATATATGGGAAAATTACACAAAAACAGGATGACGCAACAATACATTAGACATGTACATCGTTTTGAATGTGAGAAGTAAAGTAGCAAACGTCACATTCAAAACGATGTACTGATCTGTTGCATTGTTGCGTCATTCTGTTTTTGTGTCATTTTACCCATAAACAATATTTCTCATTATGCCTTTGGAAAATGGATATTGAAATAATACAAAGAATAAAACAAGAAATGTAAAATTTTAAATTACATTGAAAGTGATAACATAACCTTATTTTTTATTCGAAATGGAGTTGCGTCCTGTCACTAATTACTCCTTAGGGAGACCCTTAAGGGTAAAACTACCATAATGCAAAAATGAAATTTCCTACAACTTTTCTTATTTACACTTTTTTGTAGCTTCTTAAATAACGAAGTCTTTTTAAGGTGTAAATGGTGACGTGACTATTTTCAATTATCAAATTATTTATTTAAAAGGTTTAGTTTTTTCTAACGTCAAAACGGAATCCTATAAGTAACGTGACTGATTTAAATGGCAAAATCGTATTTCAAATGTCAGGATATTTTTCACGTCACGTGGCATTTCCACTCATCGAGTTTATAAAGTTCACATCTTAAATATGGAATTGATAATTTCACGTGACAGTTTTAAATGTCAAAATATTATTGAAGAGTCACGTAACCGTTTTTCAATTTAAACTGACATTTTTAAAGTTACGTCACTCTTTTTACAGTAAAAATGGTCACAAAGTACCTAATTTTGAAAAAAATGTTATTTGAAAGGCCACGTGACCGTTTTCTAGTTTAAACTGATGTTTTGCAAAGACATGCGAAACATCATCTTTTTTTAGAATGAAAATAGTGGCGTGACAATTTTCAATCAAAAAATTTATTTTTAAAGGTCACGTGACTGTAAATGACAAAATTTTACTTGAAGGGTCACGTGACCGTTTTTCAGTTTAAACTAATATTTTTAAAGGCACGTAATTCTTTTTACACTAAAAATGATAATTTTCAATAATCAAATTTAAAGAAAAAAGAAGGTCTATGGCCTTTTTAACATCAAAACGGAATCCTACCGGTCAGGTGACGGTTTTAAATAGAGATCGTATTTGATCGTTTTTTAGTTTTGAACACTGAATCATGTGACTATTTTTTAGGTTAAAATAGCATAATTAACGTAACCTGACAGTTTTGACGTTTAAACTGATATTTTTAAAGTCACGTGACTTTTTAAGTTTAAAAATAAAATTCATAATGTACTTATTAATGTATAAAATTTATCACCCGGCGGTAAATCCGGCACTGTTAAAAATGGTGGAAATGTATGGAATCTATCTTTCTAAAATTCCAAAACAGACAAAAAACAAAAATTAAGTCAAGGAACATTAATTAACAGCAAAATATAACATGTTCAAAAACTATTTAAGAATGAATTAAAAAAATGTATTTTTATTTAAAAATATGAAGTTAGTGGTAATAATTTATTTCTATAAGCTACTCAGTATAGCTATGAATTTTCTGTTTTTTTCTAAAAAAAACTCTAATACAGTAAATACATACCGAATATCTAAAAATGTATTTTTTGAACGTGCATTGCACATGCCAAAGATATACAAAAATAATTCTAAAATAAGTCCAAAAAATTGAATTTACGGATCTCAAAAACAATTATCAATGCAAAATTTAGGGATTAAATTTGATTTAGGTTAAATCAATGCAAATATGCGCATTTTTTAAATATTTTTTATTTTAAGTAGTTTTTTTATACTCTGCCCTTACTAATTCTTGAGGGATTTAACAAAAATTAGTCGTATTCGAAGGACATTCCAGTAAGAAAAAATTACAGAATCACTATAATGCACACTATATTTTGTCTGCTATGTGGGTTATAAAACATAGACATTTAAATAACTAGGACAGTGTGTATAGTTGTATAATTGTATACATAGCAAAAGTGTATCCAAAATATTTGTTTTAGGGTACCTCAGCCGATGCCGAAGAAAATCATAATATCTGGCAGTACCGGCAGTGATGCCGAGAGTCAGTCCACCAGCAGTAGCATGTAAGATGCTTTGAAGGTGAATTAGTACTAAAAAATTAATGTTGTGAGTGTGAAAAAATTCATTTATAAACGGAAAAGAGCAGTGATTATAATGATAATTACCATTAGTCGGCTATAAATCTTTAGGCAACTGTAAACTTGTCTATAGGAAACGCCATGAGGTAATTTTGTCTACGTGTGTCTAAGTGATAGCACAGTCTAAAGATAATCTATCTCTATACTGTGGTGATAGTCTACATAATTGAATTTACTCTGCTCGTTCTTTGTTTTTTTTTATTTATTATTACATTTTCTATTAATATTTAACATTTGGACATTCATCTGAATGATACAAATAGTTGCACGACTGTATCTCATGTTTGTCTTTTCAACTGGTGTATTATAACATAACAGATTGGAATTACTTCGAAAGGTTAATTAAAAACCGTGATAAGGACATTTGAAAAATTCTACACGTGCCCGATTCTTTATATTGATTTTTGCTAAGCACGTGCCATTTAATTACTTGTACTTTAAGGAAACTTATGGGAAATAAAAAACCAATTTTCTTAAACTTAAATAAAAGTTCTGCGATAAGAAGCTTTATTAGAAACAGTTAAAATTAATACTCTTTAACATTTTGAATCTATGTGAATGTGTGAATGAATCTTTCTGTTTGGTTTAACTTCTGTTAAAGTAGGAAAGCACTAAAAAATAAGTTTTTTTAAAAAAAAAACAAGGTACCACTCCCTACTAAATCACAACATAGTTCTAATCAAAATTAGTAAAACTGACTTTTTTTCAGAGTTACACGACAATTTCGAAGAAAAAAGATAAGTCGTCATGTTCGGTAGTACCGAAACCAGCGAGTGTCAATCCAGTAGTGCTTAAAATATTATTAAAATATAGTGATCTGCTTAACTCTATAAACGCAATATTAGTAACTATTTAACGTTGTTATTAAAGCATTTTAGTGTATAAATGCTAGTTTTTAATTCGACTTACTCAATCAAAAGTTGTTTAAAGTTTTTATATACTTTAATATACTCAAATACTAATAGATTAATTAAGTAGGAACATTTTTAATCTAGCTCTAGAACCTTTTAGGTAGGTTAATATTAGGTGAAAACCAATAGGTAATAATTGTTAAAATTATTCTTTTTTAGATTAGGACTTTATCAAGTCGTATTTTCCAAGTACTGCTCAAATATTGACACAGAAAAGTGGTTTCAAGTCAAAACATAAACATATGGCGATTTTGTTCAATGGAAACAATTTTTGTCCATTTTTTAAATATAAAATTGTTATTGTTTGTCCTTACAACCTTTATTTTGTGCATTTGAAGTAATACAACACACAGTTAAACTTGTTCAAGAAAAGTATATTTCACATTTTAATTTTTACATTTAAGGGTATTTCATTTTGTTTTTCTACGAACTGAAAACAAATTTAAGTTTTTGAGTAAATTTTAAACAAATTTTTAAATGCAGCAAAAAGCACACTTAAACAATTTTAGTAACTATACAATTGAATATGTTTTTCAATAAATGAAATAAAAACAATTTGTAACCTTTATGAAGGTTTTAACCTTCAAAAAAAATTATATGAGTCTACGTTATCTGTTGTAGAGACTCAATTTAAGGAGATTTTTCCTAAATTCCCTAAAACTAATAAGCTAAATTGTATTTTAATAAAGTTGCGATGACAAGAAGCTACGCTTGTGATGTTGTTGAATTTATACTATGGTTGCACGTTTTGTAGATTTAATACGTTGTTTTTACAGTAAGTATAGTTGATAGTTAATGTCAGTTAGGCTAATTGATATCATAAATGCGTAATGCAACCATTCTTATGTATAAATTAAACATATTTTCTTAAAACAGACTAAATAATAGGAATCAATCGCAATGTAGTTGACTTTTTAAAATTTTGTTGGTAGGCAAAATAATAAGTTTTATTTTATTCCACCATAGCAATTTGAACCAAAGTCAACTCAATTGTCACATTTTTTTTAAATACAGCATCGCTCACTGAAAATTCCAGAGCTGCTATCCAAAGGAAATTTTTAACTTTTTATTCATCATCGTTAACATTTTTATCCTTTCTCTCTTTCATACTTTCTGTATTAGTTCACTTTGTTTACTCTCAACTTTCTTTAAATTTTTTAGTTGTTTCTGTGTCACTCACTTCTTGTATTTTTATTATTTTTTTCGCCCTATATCTCCATCCTTACAAAAATTTTGTTTTAAAATGATAATTGATCCAATGACGAGTTTAAGTTTTTTTTTCTCTTAAACATATTAAGACCTTTACATATTCTTTATTTAACACATTTCTTTAATTTTTAATGTCTGCTAAACAAATTGGTAACGTTGTTTATATTTTCTATGAAAGACATTAGGTATAATAAAAATTAAAATTTTCTGGCCAACTCTCAGGAGGAATAAGATAAAACTGCGTGAAATTTTTTTATGTTAAAGGTGAATCTGTTTTAACTTTATTATTATTTTGATGTTTAGTTTTTAAATTGTAATGTAGCAATGTGCAACTGTTCAGAGCTGTAGTCAGCAAGGTCCGGATTGCTGTGATGATAGCAAATCTCCGATAGGAGATGAAAAGTTTTTAAATTTCTTAGTATTAGATAGAGAAACTTCAGCAGAAATTATGTTTTGCGAATAATATTTTAGTAACAAATTATTTTTTATATCATAAATTGTATGGATAGGAAACATGATGTGCTTGAAGTTGCCCATGCTTGCCCAAAAAACGTTGAAAAACAAATGTTTTCTTACAGTAAGAAAAATAATTTATATTTACAAACATTTGTTTTTCAAAATCTGTGCTTTACAAAACAATCATATATTTACAATCAAAATTATGCTTGTATACAATCATTTTACACCATATAGTTATGTCAAATGCGTTTAATTGGTAGGAAGATGAAGAATAGTTACATATTGTAGAATAAACTATTAAAGACTGAGTAAGATGGCGCTTAAAAATAAAAAAGCTTTCAAATAAAAGTTGTGTTTTAATTTAATGTCCTTGAAAATTATGGAAAACACTAAACTGAAGCTTTGTTAGTCAAATTTGTCCTGCAGTACTCTGAAACAAAATTAAGCAGTAATTCAACAAATAGGTATATTATACACAGGGTGTTTCAGTTATACGTTGCCAAACTTGCTGTCTATACTGATTTTCTGCTAGTTTTAGCATTAACTAAATAAAACACAAATTTATGTAAATTGTAAAGACCAAAATCGACTAACATTAATTTCAATTATAATGGCAAAATTCCTTAAAATTCAATGTATATCACACATCGAATTTTGCACACAAAATTCAGCAGTAATTCAGTTTTTTAGAATTTCAGCCGGAAAAATGTACTCTATTAAATACAGTTTAATTAGGTACAAAAGCATTTTTATAGTTTTAGCATTAACAACACAAATTTAAGTAACTAAGAACCAAAAATGGAATATCTTGATTATAAGAACAAATCTTATTAAAATGCTAAGTTAGCATCCTTTCATACATCAGTTTTAAAAAATTGCAAAGAAGAAACTTAAGAAACTTTGTTTGTTAAGTTTGGCCACCTTCAGCTGAGACACCCAGCACAAAATACAAACCTTCTACAAATTCCACATTTTTAGGATTCCTTTTTTTAGCTTCAGCAATGTACTCTTCCATCTCAGTATGATTTCCGCTAAGAAAACTAACTTTGGCTAACAACAGCCAGGATTTAAGACAATCTTCGTTTAATCTTAAGGCCCAATCTTTCAAATCGGTTTTAGCCTTATCGAAACAGCCCAACTTTATGTAAGTCAGAGCTCGGTTATTGTAAAGCAAAACGCTGTCCTTGATTTGCTCAATCGCCTAAAATATCACTCACTTGAGTAAAATGTGTCAAATTGAGTAGCTTTTATGTACTTTAGTGTATAGTACGAGCGCTTTTTCGTATTCTCCTCGTTTGTAAGCTAGGTTTGCTCGTTTTTTAAAGGTTTCCATCCGTTCAGTTCGTTCCAGTCTGTCTTGGTATCTCTTTTCTGCGTCACGTGAGATTTGATCCATAAAAGCATCTAAACAATGTTTTAATTGGTTAAAACTGAGTAGTTTTTAATTTTAATATTTAACCCATTACAGGGTGAATTGATAAATTAAGAAAGTGTATATGAACTCTCTAAGAGATAGACATTTTACCACACCAAAATATTTTGCGCTGCTTGGCAACACTGTTTTAAGAAGTTTTGTTGAAATCATTAAGACTCGATCAATAATAATTTATTTTGCATCCAAACCCACATATAACTGAATTGTATTACATATTTACAGAAATAATATTTTTATAACATAAATTTCAAACAGTTTTACCACAGATAGCAGTCACCTTGTTATCAGGGCAAAATCATTTACTAATTCACACTTTTTCAGGAAATGAAGCATCATAAAATAAACGAATACTACTTTGTTTCATTTACCTTTACTCATTTCATTCGGGTTGTTACAAGTGTCCTCCAAAAGAGCTTTTTTGTTCAGCACTGTCCTATTCGACACTACAGTTACGTTCACTTTATCTGCATCTTCAAAATCAGCAGCCTTGTCTTCACCTAAATAGTGCTTTGCTTCCTGATCTCCAATTTTCTGCACATCTGGATCTTTGGAAGCTAGTTTTTTTACGATTTTTCCAACCTAAAATCATTAAAACTGCTTGATCAAAGTGTCAAATTCACTGAATTCACTCACTTCATTAACTTTATGCATAAAATTTGAAAATTCTTCGTCCAGTTTTCCCAAATTTGCTATTTTTTCGACTAATTCAGACTGGGGGTCCATTTCTTTGTAGTGATAAGAAGGTTATATTGATCAAACAATGTCAAAATATGAATGTTGTCTGTTACTATGCGACGTTGAGCAAGGATGACATGTTGTTGTTGTGTTAGATAAGTATCCAAAAATTTTACTATTTTACAACTTTTAACAAACTCACAACCATGTAAATGCTACAAACTAATGATTCTTTCGTCGAAGAACAAAAGTAGAGAACACAGGACATAGTGCAAGATTCAGAGACGATAAAAAAAATGTTATTTTGTGGTTATTATCTTGTTTTTATTATTAAAAACTATTTAAGGAGATTTAAGTACAAACAATTCACTAGGTTAGAGACTGAAAATATTAAAGTAGTTCAAACTGCCACGAAAAACAGTAAAATTTGAAAACCATAAATAATTTCGAAAATTTTTAAAATGAAAAAGGTATAGAAATAATTAACTACTACACACTGTATATTTTAAACTATTTTAGAAATTTTTCAGATTAAGTTTTTTGAAATTCAACTAATTCAAGACACTTGGTGAAGTAACCCGGGCATTAACTGATCTAAAATTGCTGTTCTCTGCAAAATATAGAACTTTTTTCGAAAATCTTAATGAAGAACATTCCCATCATATTTTGTTTTGCTACATATTAATGATTTTAATGCAGTTTTTTTGTCTACAAAATGTGTTAACTTGACGGTAAGCTGTTTGCAAGAGAATTTTTATTAGGACCGCTACTTTTATCTCCGGATAACTTTCACCTCCGGATAATTATTGTTAAGATAATTTCTACATAATTGACCAATAGAAGCGCCTGATTTCATGGTTTACTGAGAAATTATCAATAGAATAAAGTTATTCTGAAATGAAAGTACTGGTCCTTATACTGATATTTTCATTCTTCTCATAAATACATAAAATGTATAAACAGTTTTTTTGTATTTAGCTCAAGTCAGGTTCTACTAGTACTATCGACTAATATTCCATTGGATTTCCAACAATTTAATAGAAAAAATAGCATAATTTTTGTAAACTTTTCATAAATTTACCTAAAATATAAAGTACAAAACTACCTTTCCTTATTTTAGTTTTTTTCAATTTTTAAACTTTATTGCAAGGCAGTTTTTATTTTAATTTATATATTCCACATACCAACGCCACTAATTTTGGCTCACTATTGTGTAATTAGCACTAAACCACAATGTATGCCCCATTTACCTTATAACCCAAACAATTGATAAACAATTCAGTAATTTAAAAAGTATCAGCAATTTTAGTGCTTTTTTATGTCAAACGCTTTATTTGATACTATAATTGGTTTATTCGTCAAAATTTTGGAATGCTAAGTAATATCAGCGCAAAAATTATCGATTTTGCATTTCACACTGACCTAATTAATGATTGGTAAATATTATGGTTAATTTTATCGGTATAGGTGCAAAAAATAGGAACAACAATAGGGAATTTTTAGCAGTTGGTTAGTTCTTACTTAAAAGGTTCAGGTTGCCAACCTTCAAAGATTTCTTAAGGGTTTTTTGAAGTTTCGGTTAATTTTACTTTCTTATACTTTGCAGATCTTTTTTATTGGGTGATGCTGAGTGTGCAGGGTGTAGAATCCAGGATTCAACATTCAACTTGTGTGCAAAATATTGCACGCAGTATACAAAGTATACAGTATACAAGTATAGAGAATCCTGTTGTAAGTGTCCACTTAAAATGCTATTATTACGTTTACTCAACATGGATTTGGTGATTTCAAAACGAACCGAATTTTGTCCTTAAATTTTTAGAATAAGCCACAACCGGAAAATTCAACTCATAAACCTAAAAAATTTACTTAAAATGATTTAGAACTGTAGTACTTATGAGCAGGTTATTTTTTACTTTCATAGCTTCACAGAGTAGTATTTGACACTTTAACTTACACATAAAAAGAAAACAGCTTCTCGTTACATCTGTTAAAAATTCAGCTTCTGGAGCTCTAAAAACATTTAGTGTCAAAATTAACAGGATGTCTAGTTTTAAAAAAGTTTTGTCTTTTTATAGCTTCGTGGAGAATATTTTGATAGTTTTCAACTTGAAATATGCTCAAAACCAACAGATGCACGTCCAATTTGTACTCATAGACCCATCAACAGGCATTTCATATGATTCACAACTGTATTAACATTAACTATAATAATGCTTTTAAGCAGGTTTTGTAGTTTTATAGCTTTGAGGAGTAGTATTTGACAGTTACCATTATGTTGATAAATTTAAATATGTCGTGCTACCTGTCAAAACTTAACTTATAAAACTATAAAGTACATTTAACCGAGTTTAACACTAATTTAAAGGCTTTCCAAGCGATTTAATCTTTTATAGATCTAATTTTGCCAGTTGACACGTTTGTAAATTAGCTTCGAAACATACATTTGTATGTCAGTACTGTCAAAAGTGTATTTATAGACTATCCAAATGTGTTTCAAATTCTCCAGAGGTGGAGAAAACGTGCCCCTAAGCATATTCCACCCCAGACCATCACTGAGCCTCCACCATAGGAGACAGTGGGAGTAAAATTAAATTGTTCATCTTGTTCTCCTCGGCGGCGATATAACCTTTCCCTGGTGTCGATGGAATTAACACAAAATCGACTCTCATCTGTGAACAAAACATTGGCCCACTGATCATTTTCCTAATTTTCGTGCACCCTAGCAAAGCCTAGTCTGGCCACACGATGACGTCGCTGGAGTAATGGAGCTTTCTTGGTTCTATAGGCCTTCAAACCAACTTCCTTAAGCCTTCTGCTAATGGTGGAGCACTTGTTCTACTTCCACGTACTCCTTCCAGTTCGCTTCTTAGTTGCGGTACTGTTTTACGCCTACTCAATAATGTTTGCAAAACTATGAATCTGTCATCTCTAGCCGTGGTTGACCGTTTTCTTCCTTGACCTCCTCTCCTCACATACTCTCCCGTTTGTCTCTAACGTCTTACTTTACGATATATCGTAGATTTTGATTTTCCTAACATGTCAGCAACATCGCTGTAACTTGTACCAATTTCAATCAACGCTAGAGCTTTCGCCACATCAGTAGAAGCTATATCACCCATGTTGAATTTTTAAGAATCAAAATGATGAATGTTCTTGACTTTCGCTTTACAAGAACCAATGACGTATAGCAAATTTGACTAGGAAACCATGGCAATAGATTAAGTACCTCTAAAACAGGTGTGGAAAAATAAGATCAATATCCACATTTTCTTCGAAACCCTGTATTTTCTTTAATAATTGAGATATCAGAGGGAATAAAAAAGGGAAATGTTCAGAAAATAACGGGCTACAATTTGATGTTATAAACTGTTTCCAAATCTCAGTTGTTCTCTCCACAGGGTGTCTCAAAGAGCACGAAAAAAAAAACTTACTTCCTTTTCGTCCCTGTATATGACATAAAGACAAACCATTTAAAAATCGTAATAAGACAGATGTATCATGAAGAATCAAGCTACAATTCATAAAAAGGATGATCAAAATCGAGCAAAAGATTGAAGAGGAGTTGATGTTAAACTAAGTCTTTTAAGAATTAATAGAAAATTAATTTGACGTTAATGCAAATTTAGTTTAATTGTTAATTTGAAGGTATAAACCGGGCATTACGTTGACAAATTTCTAGAATACTTCTAGTTTATTGTTACTCAATTAATCAACAAGTGACATTTTTGCGTGATTAACATGAATCACAAAAAAGTCACAATTTTACTTAAAATTATTCGAAATGTATGAAATTTCGTGTAGCAATTTAAATATCGTCTGCGTGGATCGAACGAAAGTTCTTTGCCGGTCGACATACTCAGCTTGGCGGCCATATTTAAATGTATGTGAATTATATAAGGTGTCTAGACTACTGGAATTTATAAATATGAATTGGCTACTACGCTGGCCAGACAGACCTTACGTCGAGCCGATTACGGCTCAATTTTTTCTTTTCCATTTTCCCGTACTTAACCTACGGGTTTTTTCCTTTTGACCGACCGCCAACTTATAATGATTTGCGGTTCTAACCGCAGACGAATAACGGAATAAGCTCTAGGTATCCTAAAAAATACTACTTTTTTTTAAACTGCAACTTGTATTTTGATTTGAGTCTTATGATGAACCAACAACTTAATCCACAAATTATTGAATTATTGTGAAAAGAAGCGGGTATTAAAAAACTGGTAAACTAGGTAAGAACATTGTTCTTTGCTTTCATTCATAGCGGCATTCATTTGCAAAATAGGTCATTGCCCAAATCCGAATGGCAAATACACTCTTCTGGTATTTCAAGTTATTCAAAACCTGTTAGTTGATGAGATTCGTTTTATTGCTCTTGGACAGTCAAAAATTCTATAACTAGATTTCTAAAGTGTTATTAAATTTTCTTTTCTATTTCTGAGATATAAAACAATTGATTTTCGAAAAGTTTTCTGTTGTATCCTGAATCTAAATAACTGAAAACTAAAAATATACCCCAGCGTGGTAAAAAAATAAAATAAAAAATCCGACGTTTCGATTTTTAGAAATCATTATCATTTTCTTTTTCAAATACTTTTGTACTAAAATTTAATAATACACATGACAAGTCATCATTTAAAATCAATTGTTCATACTTAAAACGTGATTTTTTATTTTTTGATTTATTTGGAATTGAAAAAGCATTTAAAAAGCTCATCAACATTTAGCTCTTTCTTAGTAGCCACTGATAAACCAAAAAAATTCTTATTCTTTTAATCACTCTCGTTAATTAGAATTTTTCATTTTGAAATGCACGTCTTACCCCCATTTGCAGCATGTTAATACACACACCAAGCTTAAGGTTCTTTTTATCATCTTGTTTGTTCAATTTACAATTTATCGTTAAATTTTTATAAATCTTCAAGGCGGAACGGCTGCTAATTATTATTTTAAAGAATATTACACTCAATGACATACGCGACACTTAATGGTTCTGGAAATTTTTTGGCTGAATACAAATTCGTATCAACTGAAAGCAATGAAGTCGATATAGCCTAAATTTTCCAGATCTAGCAAGTGGTATTTGTTATTTACCTAACAAGTGCGGAAAGTGATACTTTCCCGCACGAGACTGTAGTTGTTCTCTGTAGTAGATTGTAGTTCCGCTATGCGTCGTTCGGGCAAGCAGTTAAAGGGCGGGAAAGACGCTTTCCGCATGTGTTAGGTACAACATTTTTTCTACGAGTATCAATTTTCATTAAATTGAAGGAAAGTGTATAGTAAAATTACTAAAATGAAAGCCTCTGTTTGCGAAGATAATTAAAATGTATTCTTAATTGAGTAATCAAATTAACAGTTATGGTTTTTTTGATTCAAATGTTCTAGAAAATGAGTGCGGAAAAGTAACTTTTCCACACTAATGCGGTAAAGTTTCTTTTTCTAGGGCCTCAGTAGTTGTTTAGTTTTCAGTACATTATTGGGAACACAACTAGCGAAAGCGGTAACAGATCTAATCAAAGAAATATGGAGAACCGAAAACATGCCGAACGAATGGAGAACCAGCATCATCTGTCCAATCCACATAAAAGGAGACAAGCTAGAATGTAAAAATTATAGGGGAATATCCCTACTAAACACAACATATAAAGTCTTCACAACCATCCTCCGAAACAAACTAGAACGACTAGCCGAAAACATCATTGGCAAATACCAAGCGGTTTTTAGACCAGAAAGATCGACCACAGACCAATTATGCGCAGTAAAACAAGTTCTAGAGAAATGCTGGGAATATGACATTGATGTGTATCAACTCTACGTGGACTTCAGACAGGCATACGATAGCATAGACAGAGGAAAGCTCTACAGCATCATGCTAGACTTTAACATACCACGAAAATTAGTAAGGCTAACAAGACTAACAATGGAGAAAGCTCTGAAAGCCGGGTGAAGATACAAGGAAACCTAACCGACCCATTTAAAATAAACGAAGGCCTCAAGCAGGGAGATGGACCCGCCCCAATGCTCTTTAATCTAGCATTAGAATACGCAGTAAGGAAAACCACGGTAGACACCAACGCGTCGCTGCTACACAAATCCACCCAACTAGCAGGATATGCAGATGACATAAACATACTTGGAAGAAACCTAACATCAATGAAAGAAACCTACATACAACTAGAAGTGGGCCTAAAAGTGAATGAAGATAAGACCAAAGTATTAATACAGACACGAAGCAATAGGAGGAGAGGCCAGAACATGACAATAGGCGACCAAAACTTTGAGGTGGTCAATGACTTTACCTATATCTAGGCTGTAACATATCCAGCAAACGGGACGAGATGAAAGAGATCCAATGAAGAATCAGTAATGCCAATAAAGTATTCTACGACATTTCGGCCATAATCAGATCAGGGAATGTCCACAGGAAAACGAAACTGAAACTTTATAAAACAATAATACGCCCAGTGTTATGCTATGGAAGCGAAACCTGGACCTGGAAACAATGGTGAACGCATTCGAAAGAAAGATCTTACGCAAAATATATGGACCGGTCCAAGAAAACGAACAGTGGAGAATAAGATACAACCACGAGATCTACCAGCTCTTCGCAGAAGCAGACCTGGCAACAACAATAAGATTACAAAGACTTAAAATGGGCCGGCCATTTGCAGAGGATGGAAGAGTCAAGAGTAGTCAAGAGGATTTTCAACCAAAAATTGGAAGGTAAAAGACCGGTTGGAAGACCAGGGGCGAGATGGGCAGACAGAATCCAGGGGACGCTGTAGCGTCATTGGCTGGATGGATTGGGAACATTCATATACATAAGCTTACCATTTCAACACTGAGTGTTTGGATAACTGCTTTGTTGTCTGAGAAAATGTTCAGTAGTAGTAATGCGGGGGGTCCCTAATAGGTCAGGCGAGTAGATCATAATACCCTTTTCGCTGTTTCCCCTTCAAACCATCTCCACCTTACTACCCCTGATCTGCATGCCACCCAGACAACCCGTCTCCCTGACGAAGGCAAGGATCTCCCACTCCAAGGAAGACAGTTCCCTGCAGAAGAATGTGGAGTAGACGACCAGCGATGGCAGACTCCTTGTACCATTCAACGTAGGGGGCTGCCCTATCAATCAGCAAAAAATTTGGAGGGTGATAGTAGTGCCAGATGGCGACTGGAAGGGCCCTGCTGTCTCATATTGTGGACACTTTAAGGATTGGACAACCAGGAGACAAAATTTAAATACTTCAGCCTGGAAGTCAGCAAAGACACTCACCCTAAGTCATTCATTTTTTCTAGATCTGTTAGTAAACCAACTGGATTCTTCTTTGATAATTATTGTTGCTTTATGTTCTCCAATCTTCGCTATTGAACGGGTTGAAGCATTGTGAAGCATTGGGCCAACAAAAAATGTCTCTATACCTATCTGTCAAACACAGGCAGCCTAGCAGATCTCCAGGCTGAGCAATATTTGCCTTGTGTAGGAGCATTTAGAATCTGGTTTTTATGATGCTTTTTGGTTTCAAAGTTAAGAAGAGATTTGTCAATTAATTAAAGAGAAATGCCAGAATGTTATCTGTCAGTTTGAAAATTTCAACGATGATCTTTTTTTGGCTCATCAAGATATAACAATTTTGCAGTTGATGTATTTCAGTACAAATTAATTGAAATTCTCTTATCAAATAAAACAAAATAATTTTTATTTTTGTTGTTCTAATGGCATAAAAAAATGGTTAACGTTTTCCACTATGATCACATTATTATCAGATTTTACCAATTTTTTTATTATTTTGTGCGGCTTAGCGAGAATATGTATATCGGTATGTAAGAGACAGAGTGTGTAATGTTTGTCGTCATAAAATGTCACACAATCCATCTAATATATCAATTTTCATATTTGTTCAGATAAAAAACATTGGAAATTGTCTAAAAAAGTAAATTTCAAGTGTAAACAATTTCCAGAGCAAGTTTTATTCCAGTTTCAGCAATTATTGTGTCACACACAGACCTGAATCAACCTTAGGATAAACTCAAAATCCAAAATTGTTATTTTCATAAAAAAACTTTTCTAAAAATCCATCTTGAATACCTTAACAGCTGTATGAATAAGTTTTTATCGATATTTTCTCTTAGAACACACTTGAGAATCTTCAGATAGTTTAAAAAAACAAAGTCGGGATTAACGCCTTTTATATACAGTGAGTAACATTTTGCATGAACATCAACATGCCCAAGTCAAGCTGTAAATTGAATGCATTATAACCGCCCTCTTAAAATACATAAAAGATGCCAACAGGTTTAAATTTCAAATTGTCTCTTGGTTTTTGACAGTTTGATGACCCTTGAACACTGCCGAATTCGCATTGAACCTTCCATGTGATTAAGAAATATCCGGTTGGGCTGCATAATATCTCTTCTGCAGTTTTTTTGCACAACTGTTATTTTTTTGGTTCAGTAAATACCAGCATAAAGACCTAATTTTAGCATTTTTGAAAAAAAAACTAATTTAGCTTAACCAAATAGTTTTTCAGTCATGTTTTCTCGCTGTGTTTGAATTTATTAAAAGTTTTAAAAAAAATTTCTGTACAAACAAAACCACATACCTTATAAATTATTTCAGTCTGACAAATATACATTTTATTTTTCAGGCTGAGACGGGCAGACAGCGTTCGTCCGAAAAAATCTGAAATTTAAAACACATTCGAGCAAAACAAAATTTTTGGGCTAATTTGCGATGAAGAACGGAAAATTTGTACAGGGTTGAAATTGGAAAAGTTTAGTAACCTAGAGGGTCCCAAATTCTGAAAGGATCTGGTGATACGTTTAAATAATTTTAATAAAAACAATGATCAAAATTACTTTCAAGTTAACTTTAAAATAAACCAAACTGACAAACCAACATTGATATCCCTGTGAATACATTGCAAATATGTTGCGAATTCGGACCTGTATCAATGTCGACCTATAAATTTTCATTTATTTCAATAAATTTGTTATAAATCCTAAAACTGGCAAACTATCAACGCGTATTCAGTGGGACAGTTTTATTTTTAAGTTTTTTTCGCAGTGAAAAAGTATTGTTTTTACACTTTTAGTTTAAAGAAAAATCTCAGTGAAAACCTTACATTTAAAGGTAAGTTATGTAATCCATCATTGATGCATCCATCATTTTCATTAGCAAAAAGTCTGTCACTGTATTGTAAATATTTTTAAGTGTTTTGCTGATTTTCTTTTTCGTGTAGTTAGTTTGGTTCTGTAATTTGTGTTGCATTGCTTTTTCCGTTTCTCTTTTTACGTACTTTTTGAGGTATTTTACCTTTTTCACCATGCTGATGTTGGCTATCGTGTCAATCACTGTTGTTCATATTTTTCATTAAAAATGGATGTTTTTCTTAGCCTTGGTAATGCCGTACAATTTGGCATGTGTAAGTAAACATCGTTGTTGTTTTATCTCTTAGGAGGTCAATTCTTCTCTCCTGATCAAGACACCAATTGCGTGGGTTTTGCTACTTTGCACCTACTAATGTTTCTTCAAGTAAGCTTTTGCTTTTATGTATGCAGGACACACTCTTGCTCTCTTCCAGGCAGTAGGAAATAATCCAGACTGCAAACTAAGATTAAAGATTTTAGATAATGATCCCAAAAACTCAGAGATACATCCCCTGAATACAAACCCCGGTATCCCATCAGGGCCTTTCAAATTGTACTTAATTTTATTAGCAGTTACTAGGATATCAGCCTCACTAAAAGGTGCAATGGTTAATAAAGTACTTATTATGATAAAAAGAATCAGACTCGCCAGTTACTACATCAGTGTTAGAATATATGCTCTGAGAGTATGAGGCAAAAGCCTCAGACATATCACGACCATTCTTAAGTGGATGAGTATTCAGAAACATCATGCTAGGTACTGCCCTTTTTCGAACTTATGAAATTCCAGAAAAGGTTTGGATTACCCTTGATATTCCTTTCACATGCACTAATATATTCAACATATGATGACTTAATCAGTGTTGCAACTTTATCTCTGATAGAATTAAATTTAAGTTAGTACTTAGGTTTACCATATTTTTTAAACAAATTTTTGTAACAAAATTTATTTTTTAATTTTGATATAATTTCTCTACTATACCACTTAGGGAATCTATTTGAGAATATTATTCTTGGCACTGACTATAATTTTCCAGGTAAGCTCATAAAATTGCTTAGTGTAAGAATTTACATCATTTTCGAAAGAATTAAAGATTGACCAATCTCGGTCCCTTAATTAAGTATACAAGAGCAAATAGTCACCTTTAACAAAGTTATATTGCTCAACTTTATTGAGAGCACAGTCACCACCAACCTTGTTTAATGTCTAAAGTAGGATGATGAGCATCCTCTTTTACTATAGTGGATTCAGGTTTTTAGTTACTGTGCAGTCAACAAGGAGAGCACCAAATCCAAATAGACGTTAGTAACACTTCTAATTGAGTTATATTGCTTCAACTGCATATAAGACATAAATTCGAAAGTGAGCTGCACAACGCTTAAATTATAATTATTGGTACAAAACTGAGGGATACTGAAATCACCTAACATGATGGTAATCTGAATAGAATTCGGTACAAATATCTCAATATAAGAGAAGCATTTCTTATAAATCCGGATATCAGAAGAAGGGGGAATATATACAGAGATTATCACCATGTTGCAAAGACTAGTCTGTCTGGCAATAACCGGCAATGAGGACGACACCGAGTCTCGCATTAAACGTTCTTCTGGGCCTTCCTGAGTTACCTCTGTGGATACGCAGGGAGGCCGCTGTGGCGCTGCAGAGGATGCAAGGACATACAAGTATAGCGGCCGCCATGCATCGGGATATTCCAATCCTGGGGGCAAAGGTGGTCGCACCTGACGTAAGACTTAGGTTTGAAAGGAAGTTTAAGGTAGAAATCCCAACTAGGGAAAGTTGGGATAGTAGGTCAGTGACTTCTCGATAAGGGATGCAAAGCTGGTACACCGACGGCTCAAAGTCTCCCAATACGGGATGGTCCGAGGCGGGAGTGTACCGACAAGACACCAACAAGGGGGCATATTTTTCGCTGGGGGGGTGGACGACCATCTTTCAGGCGGAAGGACGAGAGGGAGTGATCGAGATCTACTCCGACAGTCAGGGTGTCCTAAAGGCAGTTGGAGGGGCCAGGATGGGCAACAGACTGATTCAGGAATGCTGGGATGCCCTGAACAAAGTGGCAGAACAGAAGCAGGTAAATCTAGTGTGGATTCGGCACATATTGGGTTTGCGGGAAACGAGCGGGCTGATGCACTGGCCCTGCTCGGGTCTTCTGAGAGTCCAATAATTGCCGAACCTCACATAGGATTAAGCAACAGACAGGTAGCAGGCACACTAAGTGACTGCGCGCTTGAAGATACCACAGAGACGTGGAGAAAGGCGGAAGGGTGCAGACAAGCCAAGGAATTGATTGGAATCCCAACCGACGCCAGGGAAAAATCCAAATGGTTGATGTCAAGGAGTCGCTAGGCCTTAAAAACACTGATTGCGGTTCTGACAGACCACTGTGGCCTAAACAGACATTTGTATCTACTAGGAATTGGTGGTAGCGCTGTTTGTTCACAATGTGGACCGGCGGAGGAAACATCATATCACCTATTAGGAGTCTACCATCGCTGGTCGTCTATCAGGAGGCGCTTTCTTGGGGCCTCCACACTCTCCTGCAGGGAACGGTCTTCCTTGGAGTGGGGACGGATCCTTGCTTTCGT
This sequence comes from Ips nitidus, assembly GCA_018691245.2. NCBI lineage: Eukaryota > Metazoa > Arthropoda > Insecta > Coleoptera > Curculionidae > Ips > Ips nitidus. The sequence continues at coordinate 9,283,571 of CM042790.1, read as the reverse complement.
CAGAGAGACGGGACGTCTGGGTGGCGTAGGTCAGGGGTGGTAAGGTGGGAAGAGTTTGAGGGGAAACGGAGAAAAGGGCCTTAAGGCCTACTCGCCGGACCTTTTTAGGGTCCCCCCGCATTATTACTACTACTACTAACATCACCATGTTAGTGGCACATGCAGTTACCCTAACATATTTAGATTCAAAAATATTGTTATTAAAATTTGGATTCAAGTCGAATGAGAGAAGTCGTTTACAAACTGCAGTCAATCTACCCCTAACTTTCTGTACAGAAAATCGATCACACCTATACACCGCAAATTCATGAATGAATGATTTCTGAATTTAACCAAGTTTATCAGATGTCAATATGTTTGTAAAAAAGGTTGAGGTTTTTGGTTCTCAGCCCACACACATTTTAATAACAAATATTCAAATTTCTAATTTTATCATTTACTCCAATTCCACTAACTCCAAAAAGTAAACCACTTGTACAAACCTTGACAGTAATGACATCCTTAAGTGACCATTTTTGTTTCGACAGAGCTTCAGCTTACTATATTTACACTAAAATGTACGCCACCATCCACCATGCAGAAAGTACATATTATTTTAACTAATTCTGTAACAGAAACGTTATATTATAATCAAGATAAATTATAGAATGACGTCGCACATCTTAAAAAAACCTTAGATGAAAATTAAATTGATTTATAATATGTAGAGTCCGGATTAACAAGCACTAAAATCCTGAAAAAAAGCTTCTAGACTAGTTGAAGATCATTTGGAAGCTTTTAAAGCGTTCTAAAAGCTTTTGGAAACTTCTAGACTGTTTTGGAAGACTTTCGACTGCTTGAGAAGCATTTTGGAGTTTCTGTAGTGTTTTTTTGTAATTCTAACCGTTTTAACCGAGATATTTTCCAAAAACTACTTTGATGCACTTTAGTTCAATACTTTAACACCCTGTAGCTTGGTTATTTTTGGGAGTTCAGGGTGGTTCAACCACTCAAGCAAATCGTCTTGAACTGCTCTTTTCAGTGGTGTAGAGCAAAAAATTGTATCTAAAAAAATTGTGTACAGGGTGAGCAAAAATAATGATCCACTAACAATTTTGTGCACACCCTGTATACAGGTAACTGTATTGAAGTTCAAACGTTACGTAGTTTGGTTTAGTGTTCCATTAGGAACAATTTTGCACTCTTGTGGTTTTTATGTAAATCTAACCGTTTTCGAAATATTTACTAAAAACCACTTTAATTCAGGCGGCGGTCCAGTATAGCAGGCCAGGAAAAACCTTCATTTTGACAAAATTTGTGTGCATTTTCCCAAAAAATCGCGAATAACTTGGTTATTTGAAACGTACCGTATAGACACATTAAATGATCGTAAGTGGCTAATGATTAGAGCTGTCACGTGACGTTAAGCGGGCACCGCTAACTTACCCCGTTTGGCCGCTAGAGGGCGTCAGACTTGATTACTTTTCTTCAGACATTTTTCTAAATATCTCGAAAACGGTTGGAGTTAAAGAAATTTTTACCACGTTATGCTCCTCAAAGCCCCCTATATAAGAATATCTTTCATTAAATATAACATTTTACCATACAACGACCTTTAACTAGATTTTTGACATTTTTAAAGGGGGTTACCCTATAAATTTTTTGTAAAATTTTTGAATTTTGAAAATTGTCTTTAACTGCCTTAGTTAGTTTAGGTTAATGGTAGAAATGTGACGTAAAGTGTCATTTGTCAAAATATAATTTATTAAGGATGCAAGTCAGTGACTAAATGGCGGCAGTTACAACAAAACGGGCACCAGATTCGTGTTCTCCATGCCATAATTAGTTAAAATTGCCTTTTTAGACTACTTTAGGAGCATTTAGAAAGTGTTTACAGTTTAAAGAGCACTGAAGGTTCTAGACTGTTCTTAAGGCATTTAAAACCTTGTAGACCAGTCTAGAAACTTTAGGAAGCTGTTAAACTGCTCTAGAAGCATACGAAAGCTTTTAGACTGTATTAGAAATTTTTTGAGAGCTTCTATAGATAAGATTTGGAAGCTTTTCGACTGTTCTAAAAGCTTTTGAAAGCTTCTAGACTATTTTGTAAGCTTTTGCAAGGCATTTTGAAGCTTCTATAGTGTTTTGGAATGTTTTTACACTTTTTAGACTACATCGGAGCATTTGGAAATTATTTGGTCAGTTTAAATTTGTAAATTGACACTTACCCATTTTGAAACAGATAATTGGTATGTTTTGTCTCTCAGAAGCCTTCAATATCTCAATATAGCTATTGCAATTGTAAATTAGCCTATTCAACTTAAAACCATACAAAAAATAGCAGCAAATAAGCACAAAAAACTAAATTAAGGACAAAAAGAAGAAAGAAGCAAAAAAAGCATTAAAAAAATCTGTCAAATGACATGTTTTTGCGTAAAACGTTCACATTAGATGTCAAAGGTGGTTGCTTTTATTATTTACAAAAAGCAAAATTCCTAGAAATCCGGACTCTAATAATATGTTATGTTGGTAATAATCAAAGCACTATTGTCAGGTTTATCGTATAGCTAAAAACTCTCTGTCACTTTATTGCTCTCATTGTCGTTTTTCTGTCTTTTGACATTTATGGTTTTGGTATTTTTTTACCTATTTTTATTGTAAACAGACATTCATACAGTGTGTTCACACATTCAGCTATTATAGCAATCTAATTTGTTCACTGAAGTAGCATTTTAAACAGTGACGCCAGTTTAGATTACTTTGACTTTTTCTGTATATTTTCTTGTTTTGCTTATTATTTATGTTTTTGTTAATAACAAAACAAAAATTGAAACTAAAGTCAGGATTTTTTTGGAACAAAAAAACTCAGAATGTCGAATCAAATTTCAGATTGATTTTTCAAATATGGTTCACCCTGTATATAAAGTCGAGACGCATTTCACACCTCGCCTTTCACGTTCGAGCGACATTTTTTCCGCCAATGGCGCGCTGTCGCCGAACTGTCTGGCGAGACGCGAGACAAGGACGACGCACGCATCGCGCTCTCCTTGTCGCTCACACGCGTCTAGTGTCTATTATTAAAAGGCGGCAAGACGCTTAGTTTTGAACTAGCCGCGGATCGTACGAAATCGGGATTCTGAAAACGCTGTGATTTTCATTTTAAAGTAAATTTCAGTATTTTGAAATTATTAAAGAACAAACTGAAATCGAAAATAAAAAAAATAATTTTATAAAAATGTGCAATATTTTTGAAAGATAATTTTTTTGGTTCAAAAACATTTTTTTAAAATTGTGATTTGTGTTGAAAGAGCAGTAGACCATACATTTAAGGTAATTATTTTTCAACATTTATACACTACTATTACTAACCAACGTAGAAAAAACTAAAAAATACACTTTTTAACACTTAATATGCCATATGTAAACCAACACACAAATCAAGTAATTTCTTATCCTTATTGAAATTATTATTACTTATTAATTTAAATGAATACCATAAGCAATTTGTTTATAATAATATAAAACGAGAAAACTTTCAAAGCGCTTCTATTTCATATCAGAAACTTTGTTTTTTTTTTCAAATTGACATTAAAACACTTAGAAGGTAGTGGTATTGCATTAAAAGTTTAATAAAATTAATAATAATAAGTACACACAATAGTACAAAATTAAAAACAAAAAAACTACAGTTAAAATTTTCAGGTTTTTGGAAGTTCTCTTTAATTAAGACACAAACTAGATTATATATCAAGTTGAAATTTTATCAATAATTGAATAAACCATTTTAATTGACTTGTAGATTAATTTTTAAAGCTAGTTTAGCTCCAATATATTTAAAATTACAAATTTATTTGCTTTACAAAATGGCTGTGATACCTCTAATAATGTTTCTTCCACATTCACCTATACAATAATTTGTTTATTAATTTTAATGATACAGGGTGTTTCAGGTTTTAATACACAAACTTAAACTAAAATTAACTATACGGGGTGTCACAAATTCGTGTGTAAGTATGAGGATCTCGGAAACGGTACGAGATACAGAGTTGGTTAAATAAAGCCAAAGTTGCGTATATTCAACCTTTCACTGTTTTAACATTTATAAAATTCCGGTTATTTCCGGAGATATCCGAAAAAAAAAACGAAATTATAGACGTTGGTTTTTATTTTTTTGTTAATTTTTTTGATTAGATAACCGGAAATAAATGACACTTTACCATTGGTACTTTTCCTCCTCTACAACGTGGCAATATCAACATTTCGGTTTTTAGTTACCATCATCAATTTTCACGTTTCTTTTGTACGCCATATTGGATTTTTACATTTTTAAATAGAGCTTTTTTTCTGGTTACGATGATGTATCATGTGATATGGTTCAATCTTGCAATTTTGCAGAAATACCAATGTTGATCAGATAATTCAAAGTAATTGACACTTTGCCATAGCAAACTTTTTTTCCTTACAAAACATGCCAATTTTTAATTACGACTCTATTATTTAACAGATTATTAAAGGGCTTTTTGTTCTTATTTTAATGATCTTCAACACTGTTTGTTTGAATTTTAGGTTGGAATTCGAAAATAGCTGTGATCATTTCTCAAATTATTGTAACATTATTAATTGACAACCATAAAATTACAAAATTGTCACTTTTACTCTGGTTTTCAGTTTTCAAATTTTTTCATAAATTCAAAGAGGGTTTTTTCTCATGCAAATTGATACTCTGGAATTTGTAATTTTCAGTTTGCCATGTTTGTTATTTACCCTGTTTTTCCATCTTAATTTTTGAAAAGGTTTTTTTTCAGGGATATTGTTGAAGGTTCTAGAGTTATCTAAGATCAATTTGTAATATTTAATTTTCCATATTTTCCAAAATTTACAAAACAAGTGTGTTTTTTCATCAAAAATGTTTTTTTTTAATTCATCTAAGTTTGATTTATAATTGTATAGTTGTCACTATTAGTCGATTATTAAAATTTCTTTTTTTTATTTTCAAAAATGCCTGCTTGGTTATTTTCTATTAAAAGAAATCACCATTATTAACTAATAATTCAGAGAATTCTAACAAAACTAAAATTGAACAAAGAACAATTGTTACACATTAGTTAAATTAGGACAAATTGTATTTTCTGATTCTGACTTTTTAAGGAGGAAAATACTTTCAGTCTCTCTGGGTGTGTATTCTTGAAACAATGGAGTGAGTTATCAAGAAAAAGGTATGAAGAATGTGACAGGAACTCGTCATGGCTAGCTTCTTCTGTTACATTCTATCAACACTTCTCTTGAGAATTCCGTTCCCTGCTTACAAGAATTAGGGCCCCATTTTCACTTCCTAGGGAGTGAAAGTGATATTTTCATCTCTCAAATGAGGAAAGAAAATTTTATTTTCTATAGGGGTCGTAGAAAAAAAAGTTATTTTAGCGAAATTGCAATACTGAACCATACCACATGATACATCACGGTAACAGGAAAAAAAGCTCCATTCGAAAATGTGAAAATTCAAGATGACGTCTATAAGAAAATTGAAAGTTGATGATGGTAACTAAAAACCGAAACGAGGAAAAGTGGCAATGGAAAAGTGTCATTAATTCTCAGTTATCTAATAAAATGAAAAAATAAAAGCTAATTTCTAAAATTTCGGGTTTTTTCGGAAGTAATAGGCAAATGTTAAAATGCCAAAAGGCTGGGTTTTAACTAAGTAGCATGTCTGCTATTACAATTTGTACATTGACAAAGTCAAAATGTCATAAGGATTAATGATTCAATAAAAAGGACTTCCACAGGTTAAGTAACGGTTTTTCCAAATTTTAAAATTCCAAAAGCTTGGACAAGTCACGTGACAGTTTTTAGGTTAGGTTAGGTGACAACGTAAAGGTTTTTCCAAATTTATAACACTTGATTTTACCTTGTGCTTAAATGACACCCATCATTTAAAAGAAACACTTTTGAAAAATTAGTAAAATTGTAAAAACCACGTCACGTGACTTTGATATTTCAATTTTTGAGCTTGCAACACTGTAAAGGCCCTTTGACGTCACGTGACCTTTAAAATGTGGTTTAAACTTTAAAAATTTGGTAAATTAAATTTAGACTATTTTAGACAGTTGTAAAAGCTGAAATTTTAAGAGACACGTCACGTGAATTTGATTGTGCAATTTTAGAGTTTGCAACACTGTAAAGTCTAGTTGACACCTGTCAGAAACGTAAAGTCACGTGACCTTAAAAAATGTGGTTTAATCGTTGAAAAATTGCTAAATATTTTAATTACCTAATTATTTTGCTTAATATTTTGTAATTAACATTTTCAACTCAATATCATGTAACTAAGACTTTACCATAATAATTACATGTGCCTATGCTGTTCTGTTCAATTTACAGTCCACGTAGTTATACAGGGTGTCCCTGAAAAGTCTTTACAACGCCCTGTCGCAGCTGGGGTCAAAATAAAGCGATTTAGCCATATTTACTTTTTCTAAGCAGAAATAACAGGCAAATACGCCTATATACTCAAAAGTGATTTACCGTTACCGAGAAAAAAATACAAAAGAATTAAGCAAATTGCTTGAACCGTATGTGGCGCCCTCTACGATCAATGTAAAAATCGTTGGCAGATATGAATTCCCCATCTCAGAAAACCCCCTGATACCTAATTTCATAATTTTAAATGGTTTGGTATAAAAACTACTGTATTTTAACTGCCCTGTAGCTCTGTAATTATCAACTTTTGGATTAAGGCAAATAATGGCTAAATCGCTTAATTTTGACCCCAGCTAACTGCGGCAGAGCGTTGTAAAGACCTTTCAGGGACACCCTGTATTGATACACTATAGGTCTGTTCGCAGAGAGAATCTCCAACTAGTAATCAGAGAAATAGATACACCCATTGGCCAGAAGTCAGAAAACGTCATAGTCACGTGAGCATTCAACCAATGAAACTTGACATTTACTGTTTCTGAGTTGGAAACCAGTCAGGGATTGCCTCTGCGAACAGACCTAATATTTTCTACTGCAATGTATTCTTTAAAATATCGCAAAATTTCCTTGAAAGAGATACCTAATGAAAATACCACAAAACATTTTGAAATATACAGATGATGCCTCAAAATACTTTCAAATGCCTCATAAATACTTCAAAATGCTTCGTAATACTGTGTACACCAAAATACCTCGGAGATCTACCCCTCGTTCGTATGTCATTCAAAACCTACAAAAGTCAATCTATACACAGCAACTTTTTGAAAAAGTTGGAAAACACCAATACACACTTATTTTATTTTATTTTTTCAGATATCGAAAAACAGTTTAAGTGCTGCAAATCATCTTTAAAACTCTCATACAAAATGTTGTTAAACAGTATAAGGACTATAAGCCACATATACACTCTCACCCTGTCTATTACCACCCTGCTAACACCTACCAGGGTGGAAGCTGCACCCAGTTTAAGTCGTAGTGCAGACCCAGAACGTAAATTCGATACGGCTTTAGATCACTTACTCAGCGCGTACTATGAAGAATATTTGGCTAAAGAATTGGGACGTTCCCAGCCAGTTAAAGGCAGTAAATCGACTAATGAAGATTCAAGCACCAACAATCCCGAGCAAAACGTGAACATCTACGACCAAATGCAAGGAGATCAACCAGTTAGTGAGGGGGCAATTTTTATGGCAAATCCGGATCCTGCTGAAAATATACGGAAAACCAGAGAAAAGTGAGTAAATTTTGATTAATATTTCTTTAATTCTAATATTAGTTTATTAAACTTGATTTATTGTCACGATGTCAATGTGACTGTATAAAAGGTTCAAATAGCCCAATAATCCTGAATTTAGTTCTTTTGACGCAGGACAAACAATTCTTTCTTATTTAATCAATTTTATTATTCCTGAAATATACGTACACAAATTAATTAAAATTATCACCTGTTTTGATAGTTTTTTCGGAATTTTCAGTTTTCATCTTGTACTAGTTGCCAAATTTGGAAAGACGAGTCATTAAACTTTAAAATACCACAACAAAAATAGTCGATTTTTTTAACGCGCATTTTTTTTAAATCTGCATAGCTTGCCAAAAGTTTTTTTCCCGAGAATGTAAACAGATTAAGACAGAATCAGCTTCCAAAAAATTATGTAAAAAAATCAATCAAACATTTGTTTGTTACGACTTTTTCTAATACAGAATTGATTATGTATTTGGATTGGTAGAAATAGACACTGTTTGTAACGTTAAACAGGAATTTTTTTAACAAATTTTCAATAAATACTCGACATTATAAAAAGAAAAACTTAATCGAGTTTGATCTGCTAATAAGCCTGATTTATTGTTTTCTTGCTAATGTAAACAATTTAAAAGAAAAACAAAATCACACATTGGACGTTTTTCGGAAAACTAAAATTGGGTGATCACAGCATTTCTAAACTGTGTTTTCTTCAAGAATTGTTTACAAAAAAATACAAAAATGGTAACCAAATCGTTCATGCCGAAAAAGAGAGTTACAACTCAAAAAAAGCTATTTTTTGTGTTTGTGTCACTTTCTTCTACATTAATGAAATAATGATGTACTCAACTATTTTTTACAAAAAATCATTCTGTATGTTTATATGTTTATTACAAAAGTAAGTCATGTTTTACCGATATAAATATAAATATAAATCTCTTTTTAAAATATTTTTACACATTTTATAAATAATAAAAAGATTAGTAAAACCATGTAATAGTATTAAATAATAATCAGTAATTAAAAAAATTGGTAAATTTGCATTTTGCTCTAGTATACAGTAGAAGGATAAAATCAAGCGGTGTTAAGTCCAGGAATCTCGGTGTCCATTTTATGTGACGTCTTATAATTAATGGTAAAAATGTACGACTAATAATGACAGATTTGGCAATATTAATTATGTTATTTATTATATATTTTCTTAATATGAATAATGAAACTTCTCTCTGCAAAATTTAAAGGGACGAGTTTTATCTTAAATAATTAAATTGTTAAGTGTTAAAAAAGATGTTAAAGTCAAAGTTGTTTACATTAGCAAAAAGTCAAATCAAACCCTAAAATTTTGATACCCTCTGTACAGTCTGACAAAGGTTCAGTATCGATATTTTGAATTGAAAAATTACATAACACCTGAAAACTACCTAATAATAAAATTTCGAGTTTTAGATGATAATTATAAATTTGTCGCTAAACCGTATGGATAAAAATTAAATTTTAGCTCTGAAACCGGTTTTCCAACTTCCAAATGACAAATCATAGCTTTTTAGCTGAAAGTTTTTTAAATCAATAAATTTATTGACCGGAAAACAGAGCAGTGCAAGTAAACAAGTATAATTTGACAGCTCATCAGTTCTTGTAACAGTTAGGAAGTTCGTTCAATCTTCAAAATGTAACTTGTAATTTTGGCATTCTTTTACTTAGATACAAAAACGTGAACAAATCAGGGTTACAGTTTGAACTGCCTAAAAGACAGTTTTAAAGAATAATCAGGTATAAAATCGCTTGTAAAACTAACTTGGAGTAAGAAAATGACTGTTTTAAGCACATTTTTGGAATCCTCATTAAATTTTCTATCTAATAACCTGAAAAACGCTACAAAATTTGGTAGTCAGTAGAAAAGCGGTGTTAAAGTTTGAACTGCCAAAAACACAGTTTCAAAAGGACAGTCAGAGACACAATAGCCTATAAAACCCACTAGTAAGAAAATAACTGTTTTAAGCACATTTTTGTAATCCTTATTAAATTTCCTACACAATAACCTGAAAAAATACTACAAAACTTGGTACAGTAAGGAAAAAAAGTTTGAACTGCCTTAATCACAGTTTGAAAAAACAGTGAGGGACAAAATCGCTGCTAAAACCATATGAAATGAGGAAATGACAGTTTTAAGCACATTTTTGGAATCCTCATTAAATTTCCTATGCAATAACTTGAAAAAACACTACAAAATTTGGTACAGTCAGTGTTTTTGTGTGTGTAGTTTTAGACGACAGTCAGGTGCAAAATCGCTGGTAAAACCAACTTGGAGTAAATCTCTCAAAGTCAATAATATCTGAAATCACAACTTTTGTAATTAAATAATCCCAGCAGTCAAGCTAAAAATGTAGAATACATTTTTACTTCAATGTTACCATAAAATTTTTATGGTAAGACATTAGTCGGAAATACTTAATATTCCAAATAAATTTTAAACATTGTCAATCAGGGATTTTAAAAACTTTTAAAAAGTTAATTATTACCATATTTAAGTGCACTGAATGACTACTAATGCAAGGATTTGTTAATTTGCAAATTTTTAGCGAAATTTATTTCAGTATTAATCATTAAATAACTGAGATGTAAAATTTTTGCCATTAAAAGCAAATGGTCAAAAATTTGTAAGAAACTGAACTAGATTTCAAGTAACACCAATCTGTTTTTATTAAAAAAAAAATGTATTAATTTAAGCTATTTTACCTTGATTTTTACTGTACTAGAGAGCAACTAACTTTTGATACATTTTATAATTCAATCACCCTGTAGCTCAAATTCCCCCCATAAAAGTATTGACATTGAAATCTACCAAATTTCAATTTCTCAATTCAAGATTCAGTTCTTTTCGATTTTCTTATAAAAACACGCACTTGACATTTTTTAACTGAATTACTCTCGTAATAACCAAGATATCCAGAAACTGGCAACAGTAGAATTTAGACCTAAATTTAGTTCAATCCGTCTCTTTTTTTTACAAACACTTAATTAGGTAATATTCAGGGTCGTTAAAAGCGGATTTTAGAAGCTAATAATTAATATATAACTGTCAAAATAACGCAAAAAGATAATAGAGTTTATAATGTTTTTCAAATTACAATTTAGTCAAATTATTTAATTCAAAAATTCGGTTTTCTGTTTCTGTTATTAGCTTCAAATTGGTTTTTTACTTCAATCACTTAATTTGAACTCTATTTGTTTAAGTCCTTTCCCTTGTGACAAAGTTTATTCATTCGCCCCTAGTAGAATTATTGACACAGTTTTAAGATGCTGGGAATGTTTCCGTTTACCGTCATTTATCAAGTGTCAATTGTCCTTTTTACCTGTCAGTTCAGTCAATACTCGCTTTTTCCACTGGCAATACTAGTGTATTCGATTCTATCAAATGTCATTGAAACACTAGGTCAATACATCAGTTTTTCAATATGTTAAGGAGGGCAACATTGCGTGTTGTGTCTGTAATGTGAATTGCCAGTTTGACACAACACCAAATGTCAATGTCAAATACGTCATATAACTGCAACCAAAAATTGCTAGTTCGAAATTTTTGGGTATCTTCCCGGAGAGTTTCTAGAAAATTCCTAGATTTGCCCAACTCTACTTCTGTCAACTCTATAAAATCTTCTATTTTCTTAAATTTCCAATTCCATCTGCTTGAGCATGCATTCAAAATTCAGACTTTTACAAAAATCCCTGTCCCATATTCGAATTTCCCAATAGTCAGTCACATTCAAAACTTGCCATATAATCAGAAAACAACAATGCGCTAGACATAATTATGTAGGAATTTCGGTAATTGCAAAATAGCCGATTTTCTGCTTTTAGGTATTATTCCAAACGAGGTAAATAGGTTAGTAGAATTACCTACTTTAAAAAAAAATCACCAAAAGTAGTTTACTAACAATTTTTTTTCAATAACAGATCCAAACGGAGCGAGGAAGAAAGGTAAATAAATAGTTTGAAGTGTGATTTAACTATTTAGACTATAATAACTATTTGTTTTGGGTGGTGTGCACTAACTAAATTGATTTTTATTTTTAAAGCAATAAAATTGTTTACTGTAGAAGAAATGATTAATGAATTCAATTAATTTTACTTCCGTCGATAATGTACAGAATTGGGTTAAACAAACTAATAACTGTAACGAATTAATGAAAAATACTCAGTACAAACATTAGATTAGTACTTCAAATAATATATTATATGGATGTTGGCTAATGAACAGTCAAAATAACTAGCCGAAAGAGTAAATAAGTCTTGATAAGGAAAATCCAATCCATTTTTTGGATCCAGTGGCGTCCAAGTTTGTTTTTTTTACACTACTATTTAACAAAGTGTATTTCAAGTTTGTTGTGAAATTGTTTTTTTTTTAATAAAAAGTCTTTTTTCTTCTTTCCTTCTCTAATTTAAATTTTTCGACTTTTAATCTAGTACAATACAATATTAGCCACATTTTCTTTTATTTGGTTTTTTTTAATCTAGTGACGTTTTCTTTATTCTTCCTTTTCTCCTTTCCATTTTTTTCTTCTAGCAAGTTACAATTTTTGTCACTTCTTCTTTTCATCCGACTTTTCTTCTTTTAATCTAGTGCCGTGTTTTTTTCTTTCTTTGTACTCTGCTTTCAATTTTATTTATTTTACCGTAGTAGACTAGTTTATTTTCTCCTTGCAATTCTTCGTCTTCGTTCTGACAAAGCTTCTTATTTTAGCGCTTTTTCTTCTTCTTTTCTTTTCTCCTTTCAATTCTACTTTTGATCTGATCGCTTTCCATTCTCATTTTTTCATACATTTTGTCCTTTTTTCTATGTTTCCTTAATTTTTTTCGGAAAAAAATACAATTGAATTCAACTCTTCCTTTTAATCTGGTCCCCTTTTTTTTCGTCTTTTAATTCCTCTTTTTTTAAATGAAAACATTTCCTTCTTCTGTTAGATTTTAAAAGAAAAAATACAATTTTAATGTTTTTTATTTTTAAAAATGGCGATCCACTAGGATGCATTTTGTTTACTTTCTTAAACAAAAAACTGCAAATAAATTGAATATCACCTCAGAAGGACACTAGTTAACTCTGCCTGAAGTCAGGTGTGTTCTAAAATTTAAAATTTGATATAAGATTACAAAATTCCTTTAAACACCTCAAATTTAATGATTTTTTTAAGTTTGAATTTAACCTTATAAGAACACTAGACAACTGTGCCAAAAGTTTCAAATGTAAAAGTGTAATTTTGACAAAAGTACCAAAATTTCTTATCTACAATTTGGTTTAGCTGCGTTTTTTAAAAATTGCATTTTTCTTCAATATACATTATTTCCTCACCATTTGAAAGAAGATGGCTGTTAACTCGCCAATTTCTTCACTGTTTTAATATAGTGCAACTTAAAAATTCAAACAAAACACTTTTCGTCTTTTGCCCTCTCTCCAATCAATTTTTTTTAATATATATTTTTTTAAAATTTATACCGACTGTTACAATATGGCTCAAAAATAAAGAAACCTTTTCGGGAACTAAAAATAAAAAGATTTTAAAAACTGTAAAAATAGCGTTTTCTGCATTTTTTAATCATAATTATCATTCATACTCCATTCGGAAGAACATAGAAAATACTACAAAATGGCGCATAAAAAGATTCAAAAAGTGCTTAAAATACTCTTTTTTTGTTTTATCTCTATCATATCATATGACACTTATTATGAATCAATATGCTTTTGTTTGGTAAACAATTACAAAAAAAAATTGAAATTAATTTAAATTATTTCAATCATCCATTATTTGAAAGAGTATGAAAAACACTACAAAATGGCTGAAAACTCCCTCTTTACCTATTCCAGTTTTCGAGATATTATAATTCAAGGTGCTTTAACAGTATTACACTTCCCGGCAAAAAAATTTCCTTTTGTGCGCTTATACCGACTAATATGTTTTTTTTAAGTAAAACTAAACTTTTCGCTGAGTAAAGAAATTGTTAAAAACTTCAAAAAACATTTTTAAAAATACAGAATTTTTTTTATTTTAATTACCATACGTTATATACGTTTTTATTTGAGTAGATTAAAACATTAATTTGAATCTATTTTGCATCACCCACCACCATTGGAAAAAGGATAAAAAATATTTCAAAATGGCGATGAACTCACTAATCTGGTTTCTTAGGTTTTTGAGATATTGAAATTTAAAAGGCTCTTAAAAAATCTTTATGTCGATTTTTCAGTTTTTGAATGACCGTAACGTCTTTATTTTAACTCCAATCTACTTTATACCTCCATCATTCAAAAGAGTATAAAAAATACTACAGAATGAAGATAAATTCGTCTCCAGCTTCTTACGTTTTTAAGATATTGCAATTCAAAAATTATTTAAAAAATGTTTACATGTATGTTCTAATCTAACAAGTTTTTTAAACTAAGAGGGATAATTCTGATTGGGACATAACCTTATAAGGACACTAGTCAACTGCGCCGAATATCATGCCCTTAAATGTGCAATTTTGATAAATGTTGACTAATTGCTTTTTAGACTATAATTCAAATATAGAACTGTAATTTTGATCAAAGTTTCAAAATATCTTTTTTAGAATTCCTAAACTACTTAGGTGGCTGGTTCTCTACGTTTAATAATCATGAATTTCTTCAAATTTGTAAAGCAAAATTCTGAACCTAACATTGGAAGGACCCTAATAAACTCCGCCAAATATTATGGTCCTTAATGTATGTTCTACTGTAATTTTGATAAAAACTTGATGTGATTTAAAAGTAGTGCGCCACTGTTTGGATAAAGCGTTTGATTCTTGACCCGCCCAAGCTCTTGAAAATAACAAGTTTTAGATATGGACATTCAAAAAAATTTGGCAAAATATTTTATTTCCAATTGCTGCAAAAACATACATTTTGCACAATCTAATTGATTGACTCTATAATCATTATTATGCAACAAATGTTGACTTCCCATTGAAATGGCTTAGATTTAACAATCATGTTTGGCAGGTGTGCCTTGATACGTGGAAAGTCTATGGGAAAAAGTGGACACACCTACCACAAGGCTACACACACTGTCTGCATTCACTACTAAGTGTTTGTGTAGTACAATATACATATTAATTTCATTGAAAAGTCATTTTGCGGCATTGTTTGATCTGGTCGCAGGTGCACAAATACCGAAGTAATAATCACATGTTAATAATCAATTAAATCGTAGCAGGTATAATAAAATTATGTATATGATATAATTTTACATAAATTGCCAGCTCACAACACCTGGTCGTGGTAAAAAAAACATTTCTTTGCCAACATTTCATCATTCAAAATGTCGGAAAAAAGTACATTAAATTGCATTTTTAAGACACTTTCTTAATTATTTAAATTGTTTTTTTTTATGTCTTGTTTGAGTAGTTTTAAAACCGGCTTGTCAATTCAACGTAGTTTTCACATTTGTGTACTTTAATGAATTCCAGTCCATTATCTATTCGGCAATAACACGTCTAGACGAAAACTATTTTAATGGAATTTGGTTTTAATATCAAAGATATTGAGAATAGTGTTACAATTTACAATGTCATTATGTTTTAAGTATAAACACTAAAGTAGTCAATTTGCAGCAAAGTTGGATATTCTGCGCTAGGGATGTCTTAAAGGAACATAACATCATACTACGATTGTTTTAAAAACAAAATGATGAATGCTTTAAAAAATAAGTATATGCAGAAACCTGATTTATGAACAAGATATCGAAACTCAGGCACTTCTGGGAAAAGAACAAATTTTTTGTAATATTGAAATGAAATATTGGGAAATAGGATATTTATAGTATTAAGAATGTCTCAGGCAAACTCAGGCAATTATTAACGTATAATTTAAATTATTTTATAGGAAGAGTCTAATTTTTGTTTTTTATGTTAAGCCAAACCATTTGAGTTATTCGATTTAAAAAAATATAAATTCATACAGGGAAGCTCAATTATGACAATCTCTGATCAAAAATACACCATTACAAAAATAATTGAATACTAATTAGGTAGAGAAGAATAAAAATTATACTTAAATCATTATGAAAATCAAATATCTCAACAATAATGAGACTTAACCAAAATTACTAACACAGTCAACAGTATAACTTATTATACAGGATGTGAGAAAGTCCAGTGAAACATATTTGAAATATGTCACATACTTGAAATCCGACGTTTTTCTCAACTTTTTTTTTAGTTTTTAGGTTAGAATTTCCTTAAAAATGAATGATTCAAAACGAAACGTTTGCTATTAAATTTGATAGGTTAGGCTAAGTGAGGAAAGGTTTGGGGCTATTGAATTGTCTCATACAATTTGGTCTGAACAAAATCTATGGTGATTATCGAGAGGAGAATATTTGATTAATTTTAAGCAAAAAAGTTCCTATACCTACTACAAATTCCTATCTTGAAAAATGCTTAAAAAGTCAAAATATTCCGAGTTATTCGAATAAATTCAAAATGTTCTACATTCTGGTATACTAAATGTCTCAATAAACGATTGCTACAGAAATAATCTGAAAATACCACTTAAAACTCTTAAAAAAGGTCTGACATTCATATTTGAATTAATATAGCTTCTGAGATATTTAAGAAAAAGGAAAATGGGATATTTTATTCGAATAACATAATTAGCAATCGCTAGACAATTTTCTTCTAAATGAACTTAAATAAATCGATTTCTAATCGCAAAAACACTACTTAAACTTCATTTTGAAATTTAAAATCCGATTTTTTTATTGTTAATCGATTTGTTCATATGAATGCGGCCAATGTTTTATTTTTTTAAAGATATTCTTACGTTTTGAATTTGTCCACAAATGTTCATTTTGAAGATAAGATATATCAACTACAAAACCAGACCTTCATAGTTAACACATATAAGATTTTGTTTTTCGAATATTTTGATTTTTAAATTAGAAGTTTTTTTTGTTTTTCTATGCCGGGGCGTNANCGNNCAGANNGNGANGNNNGNCTANGCNNACTCTATTGTANCACTACAAGCTNCANAACTACCCTGCAGANNAANTTTCTCTNTGNNACACCAGNGCAANATCCTCNANGGGGCGNNCGTANAGTGNGNCTNCTACNNGNNCANACNTTCCNNNGTAGCCGNACCATACNCCCGGTANCGTCNTNNCANAAANATNAAAGACCTCCTCTNNCACTCAGTNCGNTTGTANCTTNTCNGCCCGNTNGTCAGTTCTTTNNTTCGAGATCAAANCACCGGGTAAATNGAGNGGCTACCGGGANNAATNCAGGCCACGNGAGNGCCNAATACACATACCTNCCTACGAANNCNGCTNTACTAAANTGGCACGNGNAGNNACGANTNGTANAANNGCGCCCGTGNAANANCNACCCCGTNGAANATTTTTGATTNGTNNCAGTGTTNNNCAGCGCANGNAANANNNTGTTCANTTACCNGNGGCNNTGTAATTCTAATATTAGTTTATTAAACTTGATTTATTGTCACGATGTCAATGTGACTGTATAAAAGGTTCAAATAGCCCAATAATCCTGAATTTAGTTCTTTTGACGCAGGACAAACAATTCTTTCTTATTTAATCTTTTATTATTCCTGAAATATACGTACACAAATTAATTAAAATTATCACCTGTTTTGATAGTTTTTTCGGAATTTTCAGTTTTCATCTTGTACTAGCTTGCCAAATTTGGAAAGACGAGTCATTAAACTTTAAAATACCACAACAAAAATAGTCGATTTTTTTAACGCGCATTTTTTTAAATCTGCATAGCTTGCCAAAAGTTTTTTTCCCGAGAATGTAAACAGATTAAGACAGAATCAGCGTCCAAAAAATTATGTAAAAAAATCAGTCAAACATTTGTTTGTTACGACTTTTTCTAATACAGAATTGATTAGGTATGTATTTGGATTGGTAGAAATAGAAACTGTTTGTCACGTTAAACAAGAAATTTTTTAACAAATTTTCAATAAATACTCGACATTATAAAAAGAAAAACTTAATCGAGTTTGATCTGCTAATAAGCCTGATTTATTGTTTTCTTGCTAATGTAAACAATTTAAAAGAAAAACAAAATCACACATTGGACGTTTTTCGGAAAACTAAAATTGGGCGATCACAGCATTTCTAAACTGTGTTTTCTTCAAGAATTGTTTACAAAAAAATACAAAAATGGTAACCAAATCGTTCATGCCGAAAAAGAGAGTTACAACTCAAAAAAAGCAATTTTTTGTGTTTGTGTCACTTTCTTCTACATTAATGAAATAATGATGTACTCAACTATTTTTTACAAAAAATCATTCTGTATGTTTATATGTTTATTACAAAAGTAAGTCATGTTTTACCGATATAAATATAAATATAAATCTCTTTTTAAAATATTTTTACACATTTTATAAATAATAAAAAGATTAGTAAAACCATGTAATAGTATTAAATAATAATCAGTAATTAAAAAAATTGGTAAATTTGCATTTTGCTCTAGTATACAGTAGAAGGATAAAATCAAGCGCTGTTAAGTCCAGGAATCTCGGTGTCCATTTTATGTGACGTCTTATAATTAATGGCAAAAATGTACGACTAATAATGACAGATTTGGCAATATTAATTATGTTATTTATTATATATTTTCTTAATATGAATAATGGAACTTCTCCCTGCAAAATTTAAAGGGACGAGTTTTATCTTAAATAATTAAATTGTTAAGTGTTAAAAAAGATGTTAAAGTCAAAGTGGTTCACATTAGCAAAAAGCCAAATCAAACCCTAAAATTTTGATACACTCACTGTACAGCCGGACAAAGGTTCAGTATCGATATTTTGAATTGAAAAATTACATAACAAAATTTCGTTTTAATAATAAAATTTCGAGTTTTAGATGATAATTATAAATTTGTCGCTAAACCGTATGGATAAAAATTAAATTTTAGCTTTGAAACCGCTTTTCCAGCTTCCAAATGACAAATCATAGCTTTTTAGCTGAAAGTTTTTTAGATCAATAGATTTATTGACCGGAAAACAGAGCAGTGCAAGTAAACAAGTATAATTTGAGAGCTCATCAGTTCTTGTAACAGTTAGGAAGTTCGTTCAATCTTCAAAATGTAACTTGTAATTTTGGTATTTTTTTACTTAGATACAAAAACGTGAACAAAACAGGGTTAAAGTTTGAACTGCCTAAAAGACAGTTTTAAAGAATAATCAGGTATAAAATCGCTTGTAAAACTAACTTGGAGTAAGAAAATGACTGTTTTAAGCACATTTTTGGAATCCTCATTAAATTTTCTATCTAATAACCTGAAAAACACTACAAAATTTGGTAGTCAGTAGAAAAGCGGTGTCAAAGTTTGAACTGCCAAAAACACAGTTTGAAAGGACAGTCAGAGACACAATAGCCTATAAAACCCACTAGTAAGAAAATAACTGTTTTAAGCACATTTTTGTAATCCTTCTTAAATTTCCTACACAATAACCTGAAAAAATACTTCAAAACTTGGTACAGTCAGGAAAAAAAGTTTGAACTGCCAGAATCACAGTTTGAAAGAACAGTGAGGGACAAAATCGCTGCTAAAACCACATGGAATGAGAAAATGACAGTTTTAAGCACATTTTTGGAATCCTCATTAAATTTCCTATGCAATAACTTGAAAAAACACTACAAAATTTGGTACAGTCAGTGTTTTTGTGTGTGTAGTTTTAGACGACAGTCAGGTGCAAAATCGCTGGTAAAACCAACTTGGAGTAAATCTCTCCAAGTCAATAATATCTGAAATCACAACTTTTGTAATTAAATTATCCCAGCAGTTAAGCTAAAAATGTAGAATACATTTTTACTTTAATTTTACCACAAAATTTTTATGGTAAGACATTAGTCGGAAATACTTAATATTCCAAATAAATTTTAAACATTGTCAATCAGGGATTTTAAAAACTTTTAAAAAGTTAATTATTACTATATTTAAGTGCACTGAATGACTACTAATGCAAGGATTTGTTAATTTGCAAATTTTTAGCGAAATTTATTTCAGTATTAATCATTAAATAACTAATATGTAAAATTTTTGCCATTAAAAGCAAATGGTCAAAAATTTGTAAGAAACTGAAATAGATTTCAAGTAACACCAATCTGTTTTTATTAAAAAAAATGTGATTTTTACCTTGATTTTTACTGTACTAGAGAGCAACTAACTTTTGATACATTTTATAATTCAATCACCCTGTAGCTCAAATTCCCCCCATAAAAGTATTGACATTGAAATCTACCAAATTCAGTTCTTTTCGATTTTCTTATAAAAACACGCACTTGACATTTTTTAACTGAATTACTCTCGTAATAACCAAGATATCCTAAAATTGACAACAGTAGATATTTTAAAAATTTAGCTTCAAATTGGTTTTTTACTTCAATCACTTAATTTGAACTCTAATTTGTTTAAGTCCTTTCCCTTGTGACAAAGTTTATTCATTCGCCCCTAGTAGAATTATTGACACAGTTTTAAGTTGCTGGGAAAGTTTCCGTTTATCGTCATTTGTCAAGTGTCAATTGTCCTTTTTACCTGTCAGTTCAGTCAATGCTCGCTTTTTCCACTGGCAATACTAGTGTATTCGATTCTATCAAATGTCATTGAAACAATAGGTCAATACACCAGTTTTTCAATATGTTAAGGAGGGCAACATTGTCTGTAATGTGAATTGCCAGTTTGACACAACACCAAATGTCAACGTCAAATACGTCACATAACTACAATCAAAAATTGCTAATTCGAAAGTTTCGGTTATCTTCCCGGAGAGATTCAGAAAATTTCTAGATTTGCCCAACTCTACTTTTTTTCTTCATCTGTCAACTCTATAAAATCTTCTATTTTCTTAAATTTCCAACTCCATCTGCTTGAGCATGCATTCAAAATTCAGACTTTTACAAAAATCCCTGTCCCATATTCGAATTTCCCAATAGTCAGTCACATTCAAAACTTGCCATATAATCAGAAAACAACAATGCGCTAGACATAATTATGTAGGAATTTCGGTAATTGCAAAATAGCCGATTTTCTGCTTTTAGGTATTATTCCAAACGAGGTAAATAGGTTAGTAGAATTACCTACTTTAAAAAAAAATCACCAAAAGTAGTTTACTAACAATTTTTTTTCAATAACAGATCCAAACGGAGCGAGGAAGAAAGGTAAATAAATAGTTTGAAGTGTGATTTAACTATTTAGACTATAATAACTATTTGTTTTGGGTGGTGTGCACTAACTAAATTGATTTTTATTTTTAAAGCAATAAAATTGTTTACTGTAGAAGAAATGATTAATGAATTCAATTAATTTTACTTCCGTCGATAATGTACAGAATTGGGTTAAACAAACTAATAACTGTAACGAATTAATGAAATATACTCAGTACAAACATTAGATTAGTACTTCAAATAATATATTATATGGATGTTGGCTAATGAACAGTCAAAATAACTAGCCGAAAGAGTAAATAAGTCTTGATAAGGAAAATCCAATCCATTTTTTGGATCCAGTGGCGTCCAAGTTTATTTTTTTTACCCTACTATTTAACAAAGTGTATTTCAAGTTTGTTGTGAAATTGTTTTTTTTTTTAATAAAAAGTATTTTTTTTTCTTTCCTTCTCTAATTTAAATTTTTCGACTTTTAATCTAGTACAATACAATATTAGCCACAATTTCTTTTATTTGGTTTTTTTTAATCTAGTGACGTTTTCTTTATTCTTCCTTTTCTCCTTTCCATTTTTTTCTTCTAGCAAGTTACAATTTTTGTCACTTCTTCTTTTCATCCGACTTTTCTTCTTTTAATCTAGTGCCTGGTCGCTTTTTTTTTTTTCATATTTCTTTTTTCAATTAGTACTCTGCTTTCAATTTTATTTATTTTACCGTAGTAGACTAGTTTATTTTCTCCTTGCAATTCTTCGTCTTCGTTCTGACAAAGCTTCTTATTTTAGCGCTTTTTCTTCTTCTTTTCTTTTCTCCTTTCAATTCTACTTTTGATCTGATCGCTTTCCATTCTCATTTTTTCATACATTTTGTCCTTCTTTCTATGTTTCCTTCAATTTTTTCGGAAAAAAATACAATTGAATTCAACTCTTCCTTTTAATCTGGTCCCCTTTTTTTTCGTCTTTTAATTCCTCTTTTTTTAAATGAAAACATTTTCTTCTTCTGTTAGATTTTAAAAGAAAAATTACAATTTTAATGTTTTTTTATTTTTAAAAATGGCGATCCACTAGGATGCATTTTGTTTACGTTCTTAAACAAAAAACTGCAAATAAATTGAATATCACCTCAGAAGGACACTAGTTAACTCTGCCTGAAGTCAGGTGTGTTCTAAAATTCAAAATTTGATATAATATTACAAAATTCCTTTAGACACCTCAAATTTAATGATTTTTTTTAAGTTTGAATTTAACCTTATAAGAACACTAGACAACTGTGCCAAAAGTTTCAAATGTAAAAGTGTAATTTTGACAAAAGTACCAAAATTTCTTATCTACAATTTGGTTTAGCTTCGTTTTTTAAAAATTACATTTTTATTCAATATACATTATTTCCTCGCCAATTTCTTCACTTTTTTAATATAGTGCAACTTAAAAATTCAAACAAAACACTTTTCGTCTTTTGCCCTCTCTCCAATCAATTTTTTTTAATATATATTTCTTTAAAATTTATACCGACTGTTACAATATGGCTCAAAAATAAAGAAACCTTTTCGGGAACTAAAAATAAAAAGATTTTAAAAACTGTAAAAATAGCGTTTTCTGCATTTTTTAATCATAATTATCATTCATACTCCATTCGGAAGAACATAGAAAATACTACAAAATGGCGCATAAAAAGATTCAAAAAGTGCTTAAAATACTCTTTTTTTGTTTTATCTCTATCATATCATATGACACTTATTATGAATCAATATGCTTTTGTTTGGTAAACAATTACAAAAAAAAATTGAAATATAAAATATTAAATTATTTCAATCATCCATTATTTGAAAGAGTATGAAAAACACTACAAAATGGCTGAAAACCCTCTTTACCTATTCCAGTTTTCGAGATATTATAATTCAAGGTGCTTTAACAGTATTACACTTCCCGGCAAAAAAAATTCCTTTTGTGCGCTTATACCGACTAATATGTTTTTTTTAAGTAAAACTAAACTTTTCGCTGAGTAAAGAAATTGTTAAAAACTTCAAAAAACATTTTTAAAAATACAGAATTTTTTATTACCATACGTTATATACGTTTTTATTTGAGTAGATTAAAACATTAATTTGAATCTATTTTGCATCACCCACCACCATTGGAAAAAGGATAAAAAATATTTCTCACTAATCTGGTTTCTTAGGTTTTTGAGATATTGAAATTTAAAAGGCACTTAAAAAATCTTTATGTCGATTTTTCAGTTTTTGAATGACCGTAACGTCTTTATTTTAACTCCAATCTACTTTATACCTCCATCATTCAAAAGAGTATAAAAAATACTACAGAATGAAGGTAAATTCGTCTCCAGCTTCTTACGTTTTTAAGATATTGCAATTCAAAAATTATTTAAAAAATGTTTACATGTATGTTCTAATCTAACAAGTTTTTTAAACTAAGAGGGATAATTCTGATTGGGACATAACCTTATAAGGACACTAGTCAACTGCGCCGAATATCATGCCCTTAAATGTGCAATTTTGATAAATGTTGACTAATTGCTTTTTAGATTATAATTCAAATATAGAACTGTAATTTTGATCAAAGTTTCAAAATATCTTTTTTAGAATTCCTAAACTACTTAGGTGGCTGGTTCTCTACGTTTAATAATCATGAATTTCTTCAAATTTGTAAAGCAAAATTCTGAACCTAACATTGGAAGGACCCTAATAAACTCCGCCAAATATTATGGTCCTTAATGTATGTTCTACTGTAATTTTGATAAAAACTTGATGTGATTTAAGTAGTGCGCCACTGTTTGGATAAAGCGTTTGATTCTTGACCCGCCCAAGCTCTTGAAAATAACAAGTTTTAGATATGGCCATTCAAAAAAATTTGGCAAAATATTTTATTTCCAATTGCTGCAAAAACATACATTTTGCACAATCTAATTGATTGACTCTACAATCATTATTATGCAACAAATGTTGACTTCCCATTGAAATGGCTTAGATTTAACAATCATGTTTGGCAGGTGTGCCTTGATACGTGGAAAGTCTATGGGAAAAAGTGGACACACCTACCACAAGGCTACACACACTGTCTGCATTCACTACTAAGTGTTTGTGTAGTACAATATACATATTAATTTCATTGAAAAGTCATTTTGCGGCATTGTTTGATCTGGTCGCAGGTGCACAAATACCGAAGTAATAATCACATGTTAATAATCAATTAAATCGTAGCAGGTATAATAAAATTATGTATATGATATAATTTTACATAAATTGCCAGCTCACAACACCTGGTCGTGGTAAAAAAAACATTTCTTTGCCAACATTTCATCATTCAAAATGTCGGAAAAAAGTACATTAAATTGCATTTTTAAGACACTTTCTTAATTATTTAAATTGTTTTTTTTATGTCTTGTTTGAGTAGTTTTAAAACCGGCTTGTCAATTCAACGTAGTTTTCACATTTGTGTACTTTAATGAATTCCAGTCCATTATCTATTCGGCAATAACACGTCTAGACGAAAACTATTTTAATGGAATTTGGTTTTAATATCAAAGATATTGAGAATAGTGTTACAATTTACAATGTCATTATGTTTTAAGTATTAACACTAAAGTAGTCAATTTGCAGCAAAGTTGGATATTTTGCGCTAGGGATGTCTTAAAGGAACATAACATCATACTACGATTGTTTTAAAAACAAAATGATGAATGCTTTAAAAAATAAGTATATGCAGAAACCTGATTTATGAACAAGATATCGAAACTCAGGCTTCTGGGAAAAGAACAAATTTTTTGTAATATTGAAATGAATTACATTAGAAAATAGGATTTATAGTATTAAGAATGTCTCAGGCAAACTCAGGCAATTATTAACGTATTATTTAAATTATTTTATAGGAAGAGTCTTATAGAATTTTTGTTTTTTATGTTAAGCCAAAACCATTTGAGTTATTCGATTTAAAAAAATATAAATTCATACAGGGAAGCTCAATTATGACAATCTCTGATCAAAAATACACCATTACAAAAATAATTGAATACTAATTAGGTAGAGAAGAATAAAAATTATACTTAAATCATTAATCTCAACAATAATGAGACTTAACATATTTGAAAATTACTAACACAGTCAACAGTATAACTTATTATACAGGATGTGAACAAAGTGAACAAAATCAGTGATTACATATTTGAAATATGTCACATACTTATCTTTAGTTATTCGAATAAATTTGTTCTACATTCTGGTATACTAAATATAGCTTTTGAGATATTTAAGAAAAAAGAAAATGAGATATTTTTATTTTACGAATAACATTGACCGCATTCATAAGAACACATCGATTAGCAATCGCTAGACAATTTTCTTCTGAATGAACTTAAATGAATCGATTTCTAATCGCAAAAAACTACTTAAACTTACTTTTGAAATTTAAAATCCGATTTTTTGTTTGCTAATCGATTTGTTCTTATGAATGCGGCAATGTTTTACTTTTTTTAGACGTTTTGAATATTTGAATACTGTCATTGAAGATAGGATATATCAACTACAAAACCAGATCTTCATAGTTAACACATATAAGATTTTGTTTTTCGAATATTTTGATTTTTAAATTAGAAGTTTTTTTTGTTTTTTGAATTTTTTTCGTTTCTGCTACTGATTTTGAATTATTGGAAAAGAGTTATAAATAACATGGCGAATGTACGAGTGCGTAGAAGGGCCACAATCGTTATTTTTCTTAAATTTTGACTTCAAACTCCGAGTTTAGTTAAACTCAGACTTAAACTCGGAAATTAACTAAATTCAGACTTCAAACTCAGAATTTTATTAAATTTCTACTTTAAACAGTATTCGTACCAAAATAGTAGAATTTGTCAGTTTGACAACATTGCAATCACACTTCAAACCAAATTTGTCAGTTACGCAACATTGCAAACACATTTTTGAAGCAACTTGGTCTTGAGAATTTGTCAGTGCATCAAAAATGCGAACACCAACCAAATAATTGGAATTTGTCCGGTTGGTAATATTTCAATCACTCTTCAAATCAAATTAGTCCAATTTGACCGTTTGGCAACATTGCATTGATGCTTTGAAACTACAGAGAAAACTTTCCAAAATTTAAAAGTTTTCGGGTAGGAAAAAAACGTATCCAAGAAAGTTTCGGGAAGAAATAGAGAAGAGAAGAAAACTGAAATTAATTAACACATAACCTCAAAAGTCACGTTTTATATTGTTTGATTATGATATTGTTTGTTGATTTTCAGATGATTATCCCAAAACTTTTAAATATCGATAATAACAATAATAAAACTTGTATGTGCCTCATTTAAAGAACGAACACAATAAAGAACGAAGCATTGAATATTGAACTGAATGACAGCATCGACAGTTTGACACGACATCAAATGTCAATATTGTCAATGTCAAATACGTCATATAACCACAAACCAAAATTGATAATTCGAAAGTTTCGGAAGAAATCCGAAAATTCCTACTCTACTCTACTTTAAACCAAATTGGTAGAATTTTGCAGTTTGGCAATAAGAACACACTTTAACAAATTAGTAGGATTTCCAAATCGAAGTCGAATTTAACTATAATTTAAAGTAGGAATTTTACTAGTTTCCCAGTTTGAAGTCAGAATGTAAAAATAAAACGTCTGTGGTCCTTTGACGCCTTCGTACAAGTTTGACTTAGGTTAGATAAGAGTAATAGAAGTAATAAATACGGAGTAAACAGCATATTGAAAGTTCTGGAATGCTTTAGAGGCATTTGGAAACTCTTACACGGTTCTAGAATTTTTTGGAAGCTTTAAACTTTTGCGAGCTTCTAGACTAATTGAAGAGCATTTGAAATCTTTTAGACTGTCCTAAAAGCTTTTCGGAATTTCTGTAGTATTTTGAAATCTTTTTAGACTTCTTTAGGAGCAGGTTTTTGGAGAGTTTAAAAAGCATTAAAAAAAACTTATGGAGGGTTCTAGAAACTTATGGAAGCTTTAGAAGCATACGGAAGCTTTTAGACTGCCTTGAATTTTTTGAGAGCTTTTAGACTAGCTGAAGATCATTTGGAAGCCTTTAGAGTATTCTAAAAGCTTATAGAAGCTTCTACGCTGTTTTGGAAGGATTTCGTCTGCTTAAGAAGCATTTTGGAGTTCCCGTAGTGTTTTAAAACAATTTTACTACTAACAATTGCTTTTAAGACATTTGAAACCTTGTAGACGGTTCTAGAAACTTTTGAAAGTTGTCAAACTGCTCTAGAAGCATACGGAAGCGTTTAGACTGTCTTGAAATCTTTTGAGAGGTGATCAATAGGTAATTGGTATGTTTTTGTCGTTCAGAAACCTTCAATATCTTAATATAGCAAAAGTCATTATTACCACTTAGGGCCCAATGATCCACTGTGCGACGTTATAGAACCAATAAGATTACGTAAAACTCCTGCGTTTTTTTGTCAAAAACTAGTTAAACCATACAAAAAATAGCAGCAAATAAGCACGAAAAGATGAAAAAAACTGTCAAATGACGTGTTTTTGCATAAAACGTTCACCTTAGATATCAAAGGTTGGTTGCTTTTATTATTTACAAAAAGCAAAATTTCTAGAAATCTGGACTCTATTGATGATGGTAACTAAAAAACGAAACGTCGAATATCAAAAAAGATAATGCCTCTTTGTAGAAGAGGAAAAGTGACAATGGTAAACTGCCTTTCTTTTCAGTCATCTTATCAAATAAATTAGTAAAAAAATAAAAACTAATTTCCAAAATTTCGGGTTTTTTCGGATATCTCCGGAAGTATGTTCTAAGAATTTTTAAATTTTTAAAGCGACATTTTAATCGACTTTTAATTGCTCAATTTTGCGTTAATTGTGTAATAAACTTCCTTGTATCTCTTCAAATAACCGAGATTCCCTGTCGAGGCCTGCAGCAAAAAAATTCATAACTAAAAAGAAATGCATCTAAAATATACATAATTCCAGCGTTGTCACGTCTACTTGAAATCAGTGGCAACAAAGGATTTTAGGACAAAACGATAAATTTAAAAAAAAATCATATTTTTTAAATATAAGAATATAATAACAACGTCTTTACACGATTTCATACATACGCAGGTTTGTGTCTTGTATCCCTTTGCATATTTTTGATATTAGAACTAAATCAACTGATCAATAAATCGGAAAGTTTCTCCACAAAGTGATTAAACTTGTGTTTTGCTAAAACATTAGCATGTTTTAATGTGTTTTCAATATGTCTTGGTAGACCTGAAAAAATAAGCTTCAAACTGGTTAAATACTGGTCTACCCAGTATATGTGTTTTTTGAACTCAAACAGAAAACCAAACAAAAATGTCGGGTAAGCGGAAGCGGTGAAAAGTTTTATACAATTATTCTAGTTCTCATTAACATAAATCTGTCGATATCTCCAAAAAAAAAGTTGAAAATGACACATACATTGAATAGTAGTTTACAGTCTAAGCCATGAGAGCCATCTGTAAAAAGGCAACAAACACTCTAAACTTGTTCCTGCGGATCATTTGCATTTACTGCTTTGCATTTTTTTTAAAGACGTTTTTGATCTAGATTATTAGGGTAATTTTGAGAAATTTTTAAAATTGCCACACTCTATACAGGGTAATTAAAGCTAAAAAACGAGTCGTATTACTATGTCGTGTTCTCAAATCGGCATTAGTAAATACGCAGTTACGCACAGCGTAGTATTTTTTTTATTGCTAATAGTAAACATGCTAATTCAATAATTCGATGCCGCCAATAACAATAACATCTATTGGGTTCATGAACCCAATAGATGTCATCAATAAGTAGTGATGTTTAGAATTTCAAAATTGTTTTGGAAAAGTGGCACCTACAACAGTAGACACAGAAGGCGCCTAGGTTGTTTAAGGTGGAATAATGTTTTGGTAAAAATCAAGCAAGGAATTCCATTAAAAATCTTAGAGATCAGTGGACGAACGAGGTCGATTTATAAAGACGTAAATCTGAATGTAATGGAATTAGTTAATTATACAAATTTAGTCCCATCAAGACGATTCATGACTTTCACGTCGATTTTGATAACCTAATTGGCTGTTCTACTACGTAACGTTTTTAAATATTTTATTCATGGCGTAGTAGTTGAAAAAGATGTAATTTATGATTCAGCTCAATCATCAGAGAACTGACTTATTTCAGTTTGGTAACGATCACTATCACAGTACTTGCAAACTGCAAGTGGATGAAATATTATCTACTTCCCAACAAAACCTTAATCATCAAAATGTGCAACGACACAGACTGCGTTTTACGCCAAACCGTTTTACGCGTTCACCCTGTATACATTCTACGAACCGTCTGCTTATCAGACCGTAATTTTATGAATGAAATGAACTCAGACTGCAAAAATGCGATACAAGGTTGCGTAATTTTACGAGAAAACATTAATATACGATACCTGATCGGTTCGAGGAAGTTCGAATGGTCTTTAACCCACTTACTGAGAATTAAACGAAGAATGCGGTTCCTGGATTTGCTAATCGAATTGTATTCTAATTCTGGGAATATTCTTTGCGGAGGATGTTGAAAGAATTTATGATAAAGATGGCGTCGATCGATACTTGCTGGTTATAGGAACTTTTTGCTTTTATTATTGTCATTCATGTCTACATGTGCAGCATATGCGTAAATCACAGCAGTGTACGTATGTTGTGATTAGTCAAAAAAAAACAGCAAGCTAAAAGCTGTTTTTTTTTACCAATCAAAACACAAGTAGGGCTGTGCTATGATTTACGCAGTACTTACGTTTGTACTTGGGTTATTGTATTTTTTAGTTTAAAATGGTTCAAAAGGATAAATTAATTTCAAATATAGTTCAAATTAATTTTTGAGACTGAAAATAGTGTTTTTTTGGCGTTCAATTTTTTAGACTATAAGTAGTGTAAAACTGATCATTCAAGACTTGTGAGAATTCACATTTGTACTGAATAGTCTAAAAGCTTGTTATTTACTAGGAATAGTTTTTTTAGACAATCCATGGTCGACTGTGTGAAACTATTGCAAGCACTAAAAACAAGACAAAGATTGTTGCTCATAAAACTCATTTTTTACTACTAAAAATAGTCTAAAAGTTTTTTTTTAAGGCTAAATATGACTTTACTAAGACTAAAGAAGTTCCAAAAGTGTATTTTGAGGACTTTAATATATAGCAGGCGAACGGTTGAAGATAGAGCAAAACAGTTTACATGTTCATCTTATGAGGGTATTTTTGAAATTTTTCCAAAAACAGTTTAAATTTTTAAAATACCATCGTAAGATAGATCTCAAAAAAGTAAGAAGAACATGTAAACCGTTTGGCTCTATCTTCAACCGTTCGCCTTCTACGACCTCCCAAATAGTAAAAATTCCAATGTTTAATAGTCAATATCTCGAAAAGGACAATATTTAGAAAAAAACTGATTAGAACAAAACTCCTTGGGTTAGTCAACAGAATCAAGAAATCAAGCATCAGTTACTAGGGTTGTCGAACGAAAATCCGTTGTTGCCACTGATTTCATGTAGAAGCGGCAACGCAGCAGCATACGCAGCATATTTTAAATGTATTCCTAATGGCCATATTACTTAATAAAATTTTCGTTTCAAACATGTATCATTTTTGCTTTCTTAAATAGAGTACCTCGCATTCTTAGTTAGGCTACCCTGTACAACTCAATTTTCTGGATTAAAACAAGTCTAAAATTCAATTGAACACTGGTAACAGTCCAAATTAAATTTTCGGACTAATCCAATTCTAAAAATTAGAGTTTAAGACTAATATGAGCATTTAGTGTCAACATTTTTTATTTTTATCACTGAAGAGTCTGAAATTTAACTCTAAGGCTCAGTTGTACAACAGTGGTTCAACTTTCGAACCTGGTTCAAGTTAAAAACGTCACTTTGACAGCAATGCATTTCATATGGCAAAGTTCAACTACCAGTCGCAGTGGTACCAAAACTGTGGTTGTACAACCAGGCCTTAATATTATAAATAGTTTTAAACTTGATTTTTCAGTCCTAAAGCACTAAAAACAGTCGGAATTTCTTAGAAATACATAATTTTTTGCACTGATGAGTGTAGAATTCAATTTAATAATGAGGAAGCTTAAAATGACATTTTTAAGACTATGAAAAGTGTACAAACTGGCCTTCAGGCCTGGTAAGTAAAAAACTTTGTGAAGATCCTGAAGAGCCCTAAAACTCACTCTCAACAGCCTTAAAGCACTAAAAACCGTCTAGATTTTTAAGAAATGCTCGAATTTTTAGTGTGTAGCAGTCAATTTAATAGTGACAAAGCTTAAAATGGCATTTTTAAGAATGCTATGTCAAAAACTTCGTGAAGATAGGGTTGAATCTCGATTTTCCAAGCTGAAAGCAGTTTTAAAGCGTTAAAAATAGTCCAGAGTTCTAAGAAAATGAAAGGCAAAGTAAAAAAAATCTTGAAAAGTTAGTCTTCAAGTCAACTTTCATGAATCTAATGTCAATATTCTGTATTTAAGACTGTTTTCAAGACAAAATATTGAAATGTGTTTTCAAATTAATAAAACTTACTTCAAATGCAAATTTTAAGCTTCTTGTCTGTTTTTTAATTGGTTCAGAGTCACTTTTTGGTGTTCAAGTCAATTTTCAAGGTTTAAATGTGTGAATTTGTAGTCAAAAATTCTAGAGAAAGTAGTTTTTCACATCCACAAGTCAATTTTCAATACTGAAGTTGTTCAACTTATCTGAAATTTATGATAGTTTTTAAGCCTCACAAGTCAATTTTCCCTTTTTCCAGGTTAATTTTCAACACTAAAGTCTCTCAATTTGTCTGAAAACTATGTAAACTGGTTACAAAGGCAATTTTTAAGCTTCTCAAGTCAATTTTCACCGTTTCAAATTAAATTTACTGGTTTCTAAGTCAATTATCAAGACTAAAGTCTTTCAATTTGTCTGGAAACTATGAAAACTGGCTACAAAGAAATTTTTAAGCTTTTTAAGTTAATTTTTACGGTTTCCAAGACAATTTTTAAGTTGGGTTGGGTTGGTTTTGGGTCGTTGAACGTATTAACTCAATTATCTCATAAACGAAGATTCAAATCAGAATTTTATAGGAGATACTTAATTTTTCAAATTGAACAAGAAAAGTAAAATATTAATTTTTGATAAATATCCAGTGACGTAGAAAATAACGCGGACAAATGCAAACCATCTTTCTGTATCTAACGCCGCTGGACAGTTTTGACAAACGTCATTAATATCACATAGTGAGTATTAATTTCATAAGTACTTGTTCCAAATTTGATCAAAATTTTGACAAGAAACCGATTTTTTTAAACTGAACTTTGAAGGACTGTATTTTCCTTAGGAAGCATTTTTCAGGAAAATGACATAACGCATGTCAACTTATTTTTTGATGGGCTATCGAATGGTGAATTATTGAGATTTGAAACTGGTCCACCTTGTATAAACTATAGAACTAATCTCATTTGATGTTCAAAAACTTTTTTTTCAAGAAACTTTGTAGACATTAAAATACTGAAATATGAAAGTTATCCGGGCTTATAAGCCATGGTCCAATGGAATTTCTTCCTGACGTTTCGTCCACATCTGCGGCGGACATTATCAAAGGCGATGACGTAACGGTCGAAGTGCTCTTCCGTACCTCTCGACGATGACTGACACTGAATATATCTAAAATAATCTTTTTTTTTATTTAAACACTTTGTATTTTTCCAACAAAGGATTGTTTGTTTTTTTAAAATTAAAATTATCTGACCTAGTTTTCCTGTTTTTTTTTTTTATTTGAAAAGCTTAAAATTCCAGGCAAGACTTCCGAATGTCGGAGAAAAAAAAGTCGGACACTCAAGGGCCAAAACCATAAAACAAGTCCGTATTTTTTGCCAGTCTAGCCGTCTGGCAGGAAAGTGGTCGGCTTCATTTTGAAGGACCCTGAAAAAGTTTTCACGTTAAGTGATTACACGTGGAAAATAAGGCCACTTTTATACACCAAAGTTTCCTGGTTTTTGCAGGAACTTGTGTAAATGGGACGTCTCGTATATCTCTAAACCTTCGACTACATCAAAAAAATAATAGCTGCTATTTTATTTTTTTGATTATCTACTGACCTAGCTCAAGCACTAAGGAAATGATTACAAAATTGCCTAGACTTATTTAATGGATGCAGTTATGACTGGTACATAATTGAGTTTAAGGTCAAGGATATAAATGCAGTAACTGCACCAATTAGGATCAATTTTATTAACATTTTCTTCCTTCCTTTATGATTAAAAGGTTGCAGTTACTGACAAACCTGTAGGTCATTTTTAATATGGGAAGGTCAATAATTTTAGACTGGAGTAAAAATGGAAATTGATGCTTTGCTAATCGAAAATAACCGTATGTTGCATATACGAAATTAGGTTTTTCAAAGTTGAGCTTTAGACATAACACTCGTCTAGACTAAACATATTAAATTGATTGGCGGTTAAAAAGGTGATTCGTAATAAATATGTAATGCATAGTAGGTACACTACTTTTTTTGGTAAGTTGTTTTGCCGATTGCCTACGTTTCAAAAAAATCTGCGTGCATCGAAATTTTTTATTTAGGGTTTAATGTAGTGATGGGTAAATTACCGGCAAATAAAATAATTTACTTTACCAGAAAAAATTGACTGGTCAATACTTTTTTCGTTGTTTCGGGCAGTTCAAATTTTGACAGCGCTTTTCGCCTTGACTGTACCAAATTTTATACTGTTTTCTCAGGTTATTCGATAGGAAATTTAATGAGAATTCCAAAAATATGCTTAAAACAGTAATTTTCTCACTCCAAGTGGATTTTACAGGCAATTTTGTCCCTGACTGTCCTTTCAAACTGTGTTTTTGGCAGTTCAAACTTTGACACCACTTCTCTCGCTGACTGTACCAAATTTTATAGTGATTTTTCAGGTTATTCGAAAGGAAATTTAATGAGGATTCCAAAAACGTGCTTAAAATAGTCATTTTCTCACTCCAAGTGGGTTTTACAGGCGATTTGGTCGCTGACTATTCTTTTAAACTGTGTTTCTGGCAGTTCAAACTTTCGCACCACTTTTCTTTCTGACTGTACCAAATTTTGTAGTAGTTTTTTAGGTTATTGGATAGGAAATTTAATGAGGATTCTAAAAATCTGCTAAAAGAGTCATTTTCTCATTCCAAGTGGGTTTGACAAGCAATTTTGTCCCTGACTATTAAACTGTGACGTTCAAAAGAAAAGTTTCTTACCGTCTTCAATACAAAACGAGTTTCTAATATTTATAATAGTTATATATAAATTATCATCCAAAAACCACGTGATATGTCTCTAATATCAAAACTGTCAAAATTTGCAAAAGTTAGAGTTTAACACAGTTTTCTTACAGTTTTCGAAACAAGACGTATATCTGAGATTTATGACAGTTATTTGAGTATATATTACTAGTAAATTACAAATTGATTGTTTAAATAATAATATCTTCGGATTCGCGTAATTTTTCTCATCTTAAAAACATATTATTTGTCGTAATTAAAACATGAGATGAGAGAAGACTAAGATTGTTACTCATTTCGTAAAAGCATTACTTTGTTAGAAATATTTTTGGACTTCCAAACCAAAATCTCTAAAACAATAAATAACAAATCAAAACTTATTTTTCAGGATTTTATTTTGACAATATTGACCGAAAATGACTTAAAGGTAATTAATGACATCTATAACAGGAAAATGATATCTTTCAAGCAGATTTCAGACCCGTAAATTTACTGGTAAAATTGGTAAATTTTCCTGTCACAGTAAATTTTACTTACCAATAATGGGGTTCTAAAGCAAAAAAATGTTTTTTTGCGGTAATTAAAAGTACGCAGAAAAATATTTGACAACTATTTTTTTCTTTTTTTAAAACGAAACATTTTTCTGCAAAAAAAAAGTCAGTAAAAACTATACTGGTACACCATATATCTGTGACGTAGAAAGAGACACGTGTCTATCTCTCTTCTGTTTATATTAAGTTCAATGAGACGGAATGCATGGACATATCCTATTTCTTATTTTAGCCGTTTTCTATCCTTTGGATATCGGCCTCTTTCAAATTTGACCTTTGGTTTCGGTTTTGCGCAACTCAATACTAAGCCTGCAACCTTCGATATCTCGTCAGACCATTTTTGCTGGGGTCTTCTAACACTTCTCCTCTCTTCCCAAAGTCTCCATCTGGTTCTAGATTCTTGAAATGAGAGAAGGGAGTTATTAAGAGAAAGAAATACATAATTTGACAGAAACCTGCCATTGTCAACCAGTTCTGTCATATTCTATCAAATACTTCTCTCGGCAATTCTACTCCCTGCGTTCAAGAATTAGAACCCAGGTGATATACCCGCTCCAGTTTTCTGTATGTCTGGTCACGTGTCCTGCCCATAGCCATTTTAGAGAACCAAATATTTTTGTTATTTTGAAGACTTTTGTTTTTTCCATGTATTTGTTTTGTATTCTCTCAGGAAAATTCCTAAAATTCGTCTTTTCACAGTATTCTGATGTACTTCCAATTTATGTTTGATCTTTCTGGTTATTACCCAGAGTATATGAATGTTTCAGTCCTTTTTATTGTGCTGTCATGAATCGGTATTATTTCGTCTGCATCTGGTGTATTTGTAACATAAATATAGTTAGTTACACTTAAATATAGTTAGTTACTACTTTTGCTAGTTAGTAATCCTACTTTTGCATCCTCATCTTGCAGTTGTTCCAACATATCAATCAATTCTTGTTTACTTTTGCAAATAGTGCAATATCGTCGGTAAATCTTAGATTGTGTAAGCCTTCAACATGTATGTTCCATCCTTTGTTTTCTCATTTTAGCTTCGAACATCCTCGAGTACTAAAGTCTTAGTTTTCCTCTCTTTCTCGATCATCTATCTGCCTTACTGCGTGTAGATGTTCTGTCGTACGGAAACTTCGGATATAATGGCTTCGGAACCCATTTCTTGTAAATCGGAACCACTACAGCATTCTTCCAATTTTAGGTTATACGTTCTTCTCTTAGGCACTCATTGAATAGTTTTACTAATTCTTGATATCACATTTTCTTAAGCATTTCAGGCAGAACGTTGTCTTCTTCTGCCGCTTTGCCATTTTTCTGGAATCTGAGATAGCCCTTAATCCAAGTTATTCCATATCTATCTCGGGCATTTCTTCTGAGTTGACATTTACTATTCCAATTTTGTCGTCTCTTGTCATTGTGTTTGTTATTTTTCGGACAGATCCTATAGAAAGATTCCATAACTTTTAATATCTGTTGTCTGTCTTCTACTATGTTGTTTTTCACATCTTTTATTTTTGTTATCTCTTTTTTAGGTGTGATGTCTTTTAAATATATTTAGTCCCTTGTTTTGATGCTATATCCTCTTTTGCCATTATTCTTGCTGTTTTGTTGGTTTCTGTGTATTCAATAGTGTCTCTTTTGCTTTCGGTTATCAGTTTGTATGTGTAAGGACAGTTTGTCCGGCGTTTTTTCAAGGGGCCTACTACCTGTTCTGCTGTTTCTTTTATCTTCTGTTTTTCCTGCAAAATTGGAAAAGTTTTCATTCAGCTTTTGTTTGTATGTTTCCTTTCTTTACACTATTTTTTTTCTACTTCCTCTATCGTCGTTTGTTCCATCTCACTTTTACTTTCCATTTTTGTGTTTATGAGTAGTTTGCACCATCCTGTAGTCACTGCCGATGTTGCATTGATTGACTACACATCTACGTCTTGGATTATGTGTTTATGGTGGGAGTACATTTTTGGTTTGATCATCTGGGCTATTCCATGTCTATTTGCGTTTCTCTCTCTTTTGGAAGAAAGTGTTCATCAGATAAAGTCTTTCCTTTTCTAGAAAGTTTGCTAACATTTTGGAGGCAGTGGCATAGATGTATGTCATATATCAATTTTAACCAAACGTCAACCGTCGAGGAATACTCAGGGTAGGTTTTATGTTTATTTATAATGACTCGTGTTTAGGAAGTTATCTTGCGCTGGAAAATGCCATTTAAGCATTGTGTTGTTCAAACAATAGTAAGAGTGGTCCCAATAAGATATTTTTACGAAAACGGCCTGTGGAATGTGGAATGAGTTATTAAGGCGCGTACATGTTAAACAGAACATTGTCGCGCAACATTTGTTGTTGCGCAATGAAGACACGATGTCATTGAATTAAAAAATGTCACGTATCATCATCACGATACATTGTTCCGTCCCATCAGTTCATGACAACATTCTCGTCCAGACTTGCGAACATCCTGGTGCAACATACGCCCGTACATTTTTTTTTTGATGACAACTGATGGAACGCTGCAATGTTACGTTGTTACACTGTTACGTTGTTGCGGACATCCGTCCAAACTTGATACGCGACGGTGTTACGTTACTGTATTCTGTTGCATGTCTGTACGCGCCTTTACGCATCCTGACTTTAGACTAAGCTTTTAATATAAAATTACTAGCGAAGTAATATTGAAACGTAAGTTTTTATTTAAAATTTTAATTTCTGAAACACTTTTATAATGGGTTTTAAAGGACCTATACAAAATGACAAACCTACTTGGGCTATTACCAACATGTCCAATTTTGTGCAACTAATTTTGGACGTACAGTATATGAGAAAATACGGTGCGCCACTGTGCTTTCCTAAAAGAAATGCTATGGTCAAACAAAAACCCTTTATGCATGGTCACCTTTATATTATTCTAGCAGACTTCCTGGTCGACCGAACAAACAAATGTTTCCACTGATTAGTAATCGGTTATTAGTCGACTTGCACGCTTGCTATAGCGTTTGAGCTGCCGCTGTTTTAATTATCTTCGTCTAGACAACCTAGACTTAGAGGTGTAAACGACCTTAAGATGATGCGAAAGGTGGTATCTTCCGCGAATGCAACCTGTTGTGAGATTCCATTAATTTCTTCCGATTCGTTATATTTGATCAATCGTAAAATTGACTGTTTTTCCATCTACAGTTACGTTCAATGCAGTCTTCTATTTTGGCTTTATTTGTCATAGAAAAATTAGCCTCAATTCTGAACTAGGACATAGTTAATTAACTAGCCTAGACTTTTGATAGACATTGGTACGGATAAAACCAGAAAAAAAATTCAATCATATCATCTTAATAAAACATTAAATAGGAACGATTTCCAGAAGAGAACTTTCTTAATTAGAAATCCTTGAGACGAGTGGAACCTTGATTGCCAAAACTGACTGTTGGATGACGTATTGGCCTGCATCCATATGAATTCGAACAGCTGCGAGCTAAAACTGGTTTGATTGATGATCCAGATTTTACCCGAAGAAACATTGGTCACGTGCCAAATTAGCTAGACTGAAAGTTACGCAATTGCTTGTGTGACGATAGTTGTCTGGAGAGACGTGCTGATCTGAGAAAGGCCAGACAAAGACCAAGATCCTTGTCTCAATGTTAACTTTCAGATTATCAAAGGTCATGAATCAAACTACAAAAGGATATTCCCAAAAACGTTTTAATTTATCTCAAATAACAACTGTAATAAAAGCGCAAATAACTGGACCGATTAAATAGAAGCTAATGTTAGATTTTCAAAAAAAGTAACTCTTTAATTGATTATTTTATGATCAGTGTTGTTTGGATTTACTGACTTGAACCATTTAATATACCCAATTGTTTTAGAAAAAAATTATCAAATTTTTTATGTCGCTAACATTGCTTTTTAACATTTTTAAAAATGGCACACAAAGAAATAAGTCTTCATTCAAACAAGTATATGCTTACGAGATACAGTGTGTCATAAAATTATTTAAAAAAATATTTTTTGTTATAGTGAACTGGTAATTTAACTGGCAAATTTTAGGCTGAAAACCATTAGTAAATTCGATTTTTTTTCTTGAATGATGTTTACTTTTGTTTCGAAGTTACTGGTTGAAAAAAATCAAAAGACTTTTAGTAATTAACTCAGCAAATAATTTCTAATTTTTGTTGTTAATTTTGACACCCTGTATCTCCCAAACGATACAATTAATAAAACATGTTAATTTGATTTATTCTTTAGTACTTTGTGCTCTATTATCTCCTACATTTTTCAATTAAACAACCTTGTACAATTTGTATACTTCCAATTACACGTTTCTTGTCAGTATTTTTAATATAACAAACAAAAAGGTTGCATTGAAAGTTTCTGTTGTTTGACTCACCTGCTACTTGTCATTTTGAAATATAATAATTCAATAAATTAGTTTACCCAGTGTAATAGTAGAATTAAAAGCATACTAAAAAAAGTAACTAAAACAAATACTTAAATGTTACAGTATTTTTCATAGAGCTAAAACACCACAAAAGATTCTTAAAACCAGTTTAAAGTCAGTATAATTGTCATAATTGTGTAACCGTCATAATTGTCAAAATGCCCTTCATAGAGCTATGAGACTACAAAGCATATTTGATTGTAATAAATTGTGATTGATTGTCTATTTAAACGCAGTTTAATCTGTCTCAAACCCAGTACCTGTCAAAATAATTTCTATCAAGCTATTAAAGCTATAAAATATACCTTGAAGAAATGTGAATGCGACTCTTTTTATGTACTTTTGTTCTTCTCAAACATGGTAACTGTCAAAATCCGTTCCATAAATGTATAAAACCACAAAACATTATAAAACTAGTAAAAATTGTATAAATATTATCGAATGCATTTTATAGCTCTGGGCCTAGTATTATGACATTTTTGACTTGTGGTGGTTTGTTTCGGTCGTTTAATTTATGTGCCCATAAACATGATAACTGTCAAAATCCTCTTCGTAGAGCTATTAATCTACAAAACATTCTGAAAAAATGTAATAAATGAATATAAATAAACTGAATTTTCCTTTATAACTTCATGAGTGAGATTCTCTCAGCTGTAGTGTGTTCTGTTCAAACGCAGTCGTGTAATCTGTGTCAAAAATTTACTTCATAAAACTATGAAACTATAAAACTAGCTTTACACTGAAATTGTCAAGAATTTTTTTCTGAATTTATACATAAATTAATTCATGAAGTTGATAATTTTTTTCGTGAAGCAGCGCGAATTGTGTCATTTCTGTCACATGTCAACATACATACCAACCAACTTACTGAATTTAAACATTTAAGTAAAGTAATAAATAATAAGTTTTGAGTACATGTTGGTTGATGTTTTTTGTAATAATTTAATTTAATGTAAATATTATTATTTTCTTGATTGAATTTATTCTAATTATATGA
Source organism: Ips nitidus (assembly GCA_018691245.2). NCBI lineage: Eukaryota > Metazoa > Arthropoda > Insecta > Coleoptera > Curculionidae > Ips > Ips nitidus. Next base: position 9,243,440 of record CM042790.1, on the reverse strand, counting down.
ATCTAACGTCACTTATTCATCCGTTTTGATTTTAAAGTTGGATGCGCAAACGGAAAAATTTACGAATTTGATGTGATATTTTGTTTTACTTTACCAAAATCGAGAGCAAAACTCGTTCATAAAGTTGCTTCGTGAATAATAGTAATTAAGATACCAAATTCCTATAATGCCTGTGGTGTCTTCAATGTTTAACGACTTTTATCAGACTCACCTGAGGGCATTATGAAAAATAACGTTGACCTTAGTAGGTGTCATTATTGATGAAATAATAGCCCTGTCGGGCATTAATTCATAAATTTATTGTCGTGGTTGGTCATAAACGTGGCAACGGTCAAACTCCATTCCATAAAGCTATGAAGCTGCAAAACATTAAGAATGACCGTTTTATGATTTGATGTCTTTTCGTGTCTCACTTCCTTTTCAATAAAATAAAATCAATTTGTCTTTATTTATACGTCACACTTGTACGTCCTAACCTAACTTGGAACATTATTAATTTACTTAAGACAAAGACAAAAAGAATGCGTGCAATATTAATAATCAAAGTAAAATTACCTTTCATACATTGTTACGTTATGTCATTTTTCTTTGATTTTTGCCATAGCAGAATTATTTTAGGATTTTAATTTGTCATCAAACTTGTACATTTTTGTTGAATTTAATAAACTTTTCTCTTATCTTTTATTTCAGAATTTGAGCAGTCACCTTATACAAGGTGTTTCAAAATTAGTGGGCAAAAAAAATTTAGACTTACAACGCTTCTTTACCAAATACAAAGTTTTATGTTCAATTTTGTTCCCAAAGAAGCTTTTTTGAGATAATTAGTTTGAATTTTAGGTTTGTTTAGGGTTTTATTTTATCTGTGGTCTAGTATTACTAATAGTGTCATTAAGACGAAACTCGGTTTCAAATTTCTATCTTCTTAATATAAACTTATCAAGGATTTGTTCCAAATCCAAAAGGTGAACAAACCACTTAAAACAGCTAGAGTAAGCTGCATTAAGAATTCCAACTCCACGATGCAAAACAAAGTAATAAAATTTGCATTCGAGAGCAAAAAAAGTAGTTTTTTTGAGTGCTACCTGTTTACGCTACACGCCCATAAAATAGCCCAGGTGTCGTAATATGTCAGCCATATTAACTGTACAAGTCATGGCGAATCGGTTACTGACATTTTTTACAGACGCGCAGGGAGGGACTTGAAATCAATTTCACTACACACAAAATCAAAATTTCAACTATCAGTACTTTGTAGCAAGTTATTGATTATTAAAACTTAGTTGAAGCAAAATAGTGCAACTGAAACGACTCTGACTAAAGTCGGTCCTGGAATAGCAAACATAGTAGCATTTAAGTGTTATTCAAATACCCGACATAATCATGAATCAAGCAACACTTATTACCCAGATTACAGACCTGAATTAGATGCATTAGACAATAATTTAAGCATTTTTACAGACGGACTCCGTTTTTGCGCCAGCTAGACTGGGAAATACGCAAACTTGTCGAGGCCTTATATGACTCGACTGGCCTAACCACGTTCTACCACTATTCTGACTATTACTTTCTTGTATTCTAATTAATTATGCCCTTATCTCTTTTAATGTCTAGGTCTGGTGCATAAACTGGTCGACTACTTTAGTTGGTGTGCTACCAGAGTGAATTTTTAAAACGTTTTTTTTTTTTGATTTTTCAATATTGTATGTTCATTAAACCACTCTTGAAGTTCCAAAATTGTATTCAATTCAAAAATACACAATCTGTAATAACACCTTTTACTTAACTACAATCAACCTAACCTAACAAAATGGAAAAATGTTGGTAGTTTTTGGTTTTCTAGTGTATTATGTTACCTATCCATGCATTTTCTAAATTATATCAGAAATGTTAACATATTTTTTAAATAAACTGCGCACCACCTCAACCGGGACAGTAATTTTTTGGGGTCATTTTTAAAACCTTGCCATTTCTGAACGACAGATTTTGATGCGGTTTGGACTATCATTGAGCAATCATATCAAAATCTATAACTTAAATGCACCGCCACTGTACTATACAGGGTGGAAAAGACGCGAGTAAAAAGACAGACAAGAAAAGTAAAGACATCTCAAAGGCCATCAGAAATGATATCAGAACATACAACACTCAGCATACATCTTAAGTAATAAAAATTCTTTGTTTGAAACAACTAACAGGAAAGAGTTGAAACGCAATATAATCACATATTAATGCTAATGGCTAAGTAGTATAAGATAAATGCTGTTTTAAGTACTAAGTAGTACTATTACTTTGCAAGGATTGGCAACGTTGCACTCTTTTACAATAGTTCAGTAGTAGTAGCCAACATTCTATTGGTGGATATTTTGTTGGAAAAACTGAAAATTTGTTTTGCCACCCAAAAACTATCTTACCAGAGAAAAAACCGTTAAATTGACTTTTAGATAATACAAAACCGATTGAAAAAAGGTTAGTAAATCCCTTAAAATTGAATAATCAGCGATTTTTGTCCCAAATACGGGATTTCATATTTTTGTTATAGTTTTCTAGAAAAGTAATATTTTGCCAAAGTCGCACTATTTTGTATAGTGTTTAGACGCTACCCTACCGAGGTCACTTAAACCTTTTTTGAAATTTTGCCATTCTTTTGACACTTTTATTTTGGTTCTTTCAAGAGCAAGTAAGTCAATGGAGTGAAGCTCAAATCAAAATGGTTAACACCTTATTCACAAAAAATAACAAAAAAAACAGATTATTATGTCTTATTTAATAAAAATGCAATTGCGCAAAAGAAAAATAAATATTGTTAAGTACCTAGCAGAAATATTGTATTTTATCTTAAAAGGACTATCTCAATATTCCTTAAATTGAATCAAATAAGCTTCACTTTCCATTTTTCAATTCAACCACTTCTCTATTTTAATAAATTGTAGTGAAGATTGTAATAGCATTTTTTTTGCGACCTTACTAAGGCTTTGGATTGTGTCCCACAATCTTCTTTTGCTAGAACAAAAACAAAACATTTTTTTTTAAATAAACTTATTTTTGATATTAATACCAAGTTGCAGCCTGAAAACATTTATTTACCTTTTACATTAACAACCTTACAGTTTCGACCTTTCAACTTTTTCGCGGATGACACGATAATTCCAGTAGATTCGATATGAACCAAATAACGAATTGTTTGTAAAAATGGACTGAGTTTAATAGAAATCAAATCTTGAAGTAGGTAATGTTTTTTAATTCAGCAGAGTATACAGTTTCTGAGTTTGTAACTTGAACCAAAATTTGGTCTTGGGAAAGCTATATGTATACTTTATGCTAAAAATACTAAATAAATTTGTCTACTTGGCCGAAAAATAAAACCCAAACTTTCTGAAATAAAATTAGTACAAAACAGCACAATTTAAGTGATGCAGCAACAATCATAGAACATCATAATTACTTGGGCTTTGACGAGCTTACCAATTACATTTTGAAAAATAGCTGATACGTTTTCTGACTTTTCTTTTTCAGGTTTCGCAAAGATACTTTCGTACAATATCTGAAAGATTACATTTATGGCAAACTGGGAAAAAACAATTCCATGAATGTTGCCAAACCACCTGAAGATCCTTCTTTAACCGACTTGAATATCACGGAAATGTTTGCGAAGCATTTCAATAATACGAATTTAGAAGATGACATAACGGAGAAGATCAGGGGTTTTTATCCATCTTGTAAGTTATGAGTTGAACATGTAATTTGTAGAAGTAAAAAAATAAAACTTTCTCAGGCGAACAGGCTCAAAGCCTAGATCAGGATGAGTGGAGAGATTTAGAAGACATAATGGATTTGTCATTCGATCTTGGCACCATTTCAAACACTAGAAACAGTAACATTGCGTCGGCGACGTTACGGCTTTATCGGCTTCCTCAGAACACCACCAACACGGAATTTGACACTCAAAAAGATGATTGCAAGAATCTTGACAGCGCTGAAGAAGATAAACTGCTTAGGGTTTCCGTTTACTGGTACATGAAGACTCAGAAGAAAAGACGTTGTAAGTTTTGGTTTAATTTATTTACTAATGATGGCTGATTTTGTTAATGGTTTTTAGTCAAGAAACGACTGTCTGACAGTACAGTAGTTCCGGAAACTACTCCTTGGGTGGAATTAAGTGTGAAACCGGCAACAAAGTCTTGGAATCGAGCCGCCAACAAAAACCTGCGCCTTGGAATTTTAGTGGAAGACCAAGAAAACAAAATCTTAAGGGCGGACAAGTACTTTAAAGGACCTTCATGCACGGTCGGCGTTAGTGAGTGTGGCTTATTAACATTACTAATAGCTTTATTACTTCATAGAAAAACTCAATAAATTGCTAATAAATGCGCTCCTTAACTAATGGCCAATCTGTGATAATTAATATAGCTTGCAACTTATGCGAGTGTCTGTTTGAAAACTAATTAAGAATTATTTTTATGTTGTTCTTATGAAATCAAAAATGTTAATTTGACTTAATTGCTGATGAAAATTAATTCATTTGCAGCAACCCCAATACCAATACCTTCCCTCGTCAGAGACGCTTCCGAAGCAGGCGAACTTAACAGAATTAGTAGCCAACTGGGACGAAATACAACGAATTCCAATGATAGGTAAGCTCAAATCCTTAAAAATGACATGTTTTTACATCAAAATAGTCTGATGCAACGTTGTCAGATTTATATGTATAGCCGGATGATGCCCTAATGTCTCACGTTAGGTGCCAAATACGTGAAAACAGAAAATCAGCCTTTGCACAATTTTTCTCATTTTCTAATAGAGAAGAAACTTGTTTATGATTATGACACTTCCTTCCTTCCTTCCTGATTCCCCTATCTAACTAGTGGAGTATGGCTTCTGCTCCCTTTATGGGACAATTTGCCCAGGATATGTCTGACTCTAGGCTATCCCCAGGCAGGCCTCTTGGTGTCTCGGTATACAAATCGATTGGTTGTGTTGTCTGGTTTCTGAGCTTTGTTTCCTCCTTGATATGGGCTGTGCGTACGGTGCTGAGCGTTAGAAAGACAACACCACAAAGGAGGACAACACAACTACTGGATGAGAGCAATAAATGGATCCAGGGGCCTTATCTACAAACAATATAGGAAAGGCGTTTAAGATCAGTTGTCAACAATCATACTTTCTTAATCCCTAGGTCTTGATAACAATCAAATCAGTTTAAATTCAAAGATATATGTGTTTTTTTTTTTAATTTTATTGTTTTAACTACAGATGATTCTTATTTTCGGTGTTGTTAGTGAATATTATTTTTATAAAAACTTTTGGTTTATTATTGTTATTTTGCACCATTGTTATCATTCTTATTCTACATCAAATGGATATTTCATAAAAACGTATGTAGGTATTTATTTAGTGGGTTGTTTAACATGTTTGTCGGACTCTCAATTAGACTAGGAAAACCCATGGGGGATGATACACCACCACTCTGCAGGTCTCTATAAAGGTCAAAGACTTCATCATAGTTGATAGGGTATTGGAAAAATATGTGATTTAAGTCTTCGATTGCTCCACATACACAAAATGGAGAATCTGCAACCCCAATTCTAAATTGATGCTCATTAGTCAGGCAATGGTTCGCATTCTTATAATAGTTTTGATAATTTTTCTGTTGTAATATTTTATTTCTTTGAACCAAGGCACTCGGTTTAAGACATCCTTCTTTGTATCACATAATGTATCCCTTTTATTTTAAAGCCACTGTGCATCTCATTCCTTTCTCTGTCCATCAATATTCTTGATATAGAGAGAAGATATGTCTTATGTTCAGGTCTACTCGTAGTTGGTCAGGAACATTAAGCTTTCACAAATTTGCCAATTGATCCACTTTTTCATTTCCGTTTGTTTTGGAATGGCTTGGTATCCAACCCAAAGACAAATCCTGCATCTTTTGCTTCAATTAAAATTCTTTTTGTTTTTGAAGTGATATGGTCATTTTTAGGGTTTATGGTGATCCAATTTTTGTATGGCACTCTTGGAGTTCGTGATAATTAAGGCCTTCTTAATATTCTTCCTCAGTGCATAGTTAGCGGCCTAATTTATTGCCACTATCTTTGCTGAACATATATCTAGTTCATTTGCTAAGCGCGATGTGTAGCTGTGGTTATTTGTGGGTCAATATACTGCATATCCCGTGCGACCGTCTTTTTTCAACCATCTGTGTATATAAAGATGTTGTCCTTTCTCAGTTATTGAAACATTATCGAAGCATCGTTAGATTTTGGAATGAGTAGAAGTAGCTGGGCGATGGTCTGTATTTGGATTCTTCGTTCTATTTCAAAGTATGATAGGGTGTGACTTTTGTACATCCGATTTTTGTATAGGTAAAGTTGTTGTAGGATTCCACCAGATATGGGACCTCTTCACCCTTCCAATAATTGACATTTTTTTGTTTGTATTTTAATATACTTGTTAACATTGGAATAATTGGATGGTATTCTATTTTGATTTTGAAGACTTTGGTTTTGAATTTTTACAGACATTTACGGTTTTTTTAATGTTGAAATATCAAAGAGTCAAAAATTAAATTGAAGGGTTTCCGGCTTGTGCCATATTTGGTTTGCCCTGGGCACACCGACGTTGAAGGGGCCATAGCAATCAGAATACTAACAAATTTAAATTTATGCGGTGCCCCACCAATTATTTTTTCTGGGTCTAAATTGAATTTAGAACCAAGTCTAAATGCCAAACATGTAAATACCATGGGGGAAAGCCCCATTGCCTCTATAGCAACCAACCAAATGTCTGTTTTTACTAAAATAAAACTAACTTATTGCTTTTCCATTGCAGTAACTCACTTCTGCCAATAGTAGACATTTGTTACCTAGAAGTACCGGCAAACATGGACATTTCTCAATTCGACAGTGCCCGAATCAACGCTTGCAACTTACGGAAAGCCCACGAGGAAAAGCAACTTCTGGCCGAACGGGAAAGATTGGAACGTTTGGCAACGGCAGCGTTGCATCTACCCATCGCTAGGCATATCAGACATCAGCGGCAACATCGCCAGAGTCAATTGAGCGCCAGCGGATTGGTCGAGGACTTTGAAAAATTGGGAACGGACAGACGGCAAATTTCTGATCTGGAAAGAAGCATGAAGAACAGTATGAGTTCCAAACAAATTATTCTTACCAGAGCCGAATTAGAGAGTCTGCAGAGAGATAGAAATTTAGATCGGTAAAAATGTTTTTATAGACTTTACAAGATCAGAATTTGTGAAAAGAGACTAAGAAACTATTTAAGTAATAAAACAACACTCAAACCCAATGTCAGGTGTGGCAAAAAATATGAACAGTGTATCAAAAGACCTTTTTGTAAGTAATTATTATTTTAGGATTAAATTATTATTTTCACATTTCTTAAGGTAATTTATTATTATTAATAATTTAAGACAACCTGGTAATAATACTATTCACATATCAAGTAGAAAAAACTATGTATATTTACCCATAAATTATTAGGACTGACAACACACTAACTAAACATTGTATATGTAATGATTTGGAACAGAAACTAAAGACTGTATTAGGTTTTAACACATCATACTAAATAATGTAGTTTTTGTCATTTAATTAAAATTCTCTCATACTCTCTAATTAATTTAAACCATATTTTTAGATGTAAGTGGTAGTGGTATTAATAATATTACAACTAAGTTAATAACCTATTAATTATAGCTATTTGTGTACCAAGGGCGCTAGAAAGTAGTTAGTAGTACCTACATAAATAGCTATTGTGTCAGCTTTATTGACAGAAGTATGTGTACTATTACATGTTAGTAAATTAAATAAACTAAACTAGGTAAGTTTTAATTTTTTATCAGTATTTTATTGAATATAATTGTTGTCAAAAATTGGGTACTATTATATACTCAAATACATATGTAAATATAGGAATAATAATATCATAAAAGTATTAAAACTGTTAGATATCTATAGGTGAATTTATTGTAGGTATACGTTACGTTATATCCAAAATTTTGCTGTATTATATCTTAGTGACAGTAAAGTATAGTCAGAAACAGCAACAATTTAATAGTTTGAACCAAAAAAAAAACAAGATAATAAGAATGTATGACAAAAGTTTAAGTAAAATGGTATGTCGTAATATTTTATCATAGAAAAGTAAAATTGAAAGAAACAAACCTCACATTCTTTCTACTACATCGTTACCTTTTATCGATTCTTGCTAAACGCAACAATTTTTGTTCGCACTTTCAGACACACAAAATACCAGTTAGAGTAAATGTAAAACGTCTTACCCTTATTAATTAATATCATATAAAGGAACAATTCAACTATTTTTAAAAAATGTATCTTTTTGTACACCTGTAAATATGTATGTATAATAGAAAAATGCCTTTTATGGTATACACGAGCAATAAACCTATTCGATTGATCGATTTATAGTTTTATTAGAAATTCCTACTTTGTTTAGAACGCTTTTGTGATTTGACATAAAATCACATTTATTATGACTTTTATCAGAAAGCCATTTTGTGACTGTCAAATTATGTAATAATATTTTTGGTCCAGGCAAACTCCGTTTTTAGAGCAGTTTTTTGCTTCTAAACTTTGAAATACAACGCAACTCAAAGCCACATAACTTATGACAGTTAGGTAATTATGATTATTAATTCTAACATTTTAAACGGAAAAACTAGCGCCTTGGCTAAATGCAACTAAATTAACTATATTTTGGTTGATTCTTATTGCCCAAGGAACGCTCTTTTCAACGATACCAAATTTGTTAAAATCGTTCAAACCGTTAAGGAGTTAACCGTTAAGAACAGGTTATATTGCAAAAACATTTTAACACCCCCCCACCATCATTGATTTAAAATGAATGAAAAACAAAAATGAATGAAAAAACACTTTTTAATATGTTATGCAAAATCTATTGAAAATGCAATTTTAAAATTTAAGATGGCGGTTACATCTTCTCTTGGCCATTTTTAGAACTTGAAAATATTTTCTTGCGATTTTTCATGGCCGATTTACACAAAGTCATATGACGAACGTTTTCAAAGATATGGCCGAAGAACAGTCTTATTGGGCCACCCAGTACATTGCAATTAGTCTTTATCAATAAAGAATAGGCCATCCAATTATTGGTTTTTCTGTCAGGTACATTATTTTGCAATTAATGCAATTATGATCAATTGTATGAATAAGTTTAAAATTCGCGTTTTGTTATATATTTGGTCTTCACAAATTTTTTAATAACGTTTTCTTTGCCAGTTTTTACAGATTTTTTTTCATCCAGTTTTGCTGCCAAATAATGCAATTTTTCCAAAAAGCATTTCTCGCTATTTTGTAGTAACTTGGGCTATTTTTCACTGTCTACCATAATTGTTCGTAAATCTATGCACAGATTTGATGGGCATCGATTTGCATACAACAAACGTGAAAGTTTGCAATTTTGTTGCAATTTGTTGTAAAATGCAATTATTTTTCTTTTCGTCAATTTTAATAAAAAAATTAAGTTTTTACTTCCTACAAGTGTTTTCCATAATGTGTTTTCTGTCAGTTTTTACAGATTTTACTAGTGCCGTGTTTATAAAAAAATTTGATGCACATGTTATTCAAAACATATTTCTTTGCAATTTTAATGTATATTTAAACATGTTAGGCCAATGTTATTTTTTAAATTCTAGCATATTTTACATGTAATTTTGCTGTCAAGTAAAGCAATTTTTGCAAAAAGTGTTTCTCGCAATTTCCTAGTAGTTTTGGGAAATTTTTTACTTGCTGCTTTCTGCAATTTCGATTTTTACATGCAATTTATTCTAAACATAACTAATTGCAATTTTGATGTATATTTTGAAGCAAGTTGTGCCGATGCAATTTTTACAAATTTTCGTTAATTTCTATTTTTTTCTTTCTCATATTTTACATGCAGTATTACAATTTTTTCCAAAAACATTTCTCGCAATTTTGTTATTTTCTTATAATTTATGTAAAAAAAATCGGTGCAATGTTTTAGATGTAAAATTGAACTTTCCACAATTTTTGAGTAAAGTGTTCTTTGCAATTTGTTACAGATTTTATCAGTGACGTTTTTATATGCACCTTTATTGTTTTAATATGACACAAAAGTAGATTTCTAAAGTTTCTGACAGGATTTATTTAATTTTTGTTAAACCGTATTTTCTAGAAGATAATGGCACAAATACATTCCGTATATAAACCATTAATTAAAAAAAACAACATATCCACACAAAAGACAGAAAGCAAGCCATTATTGTCTGCCTTTGTGTGGCAAGTGTTCCGTGGTTTTAAGCATTTTACGTTGGCAAACGGTACTTCAACCACCAACTACGTTGACGTTAGTATTGAGGTTAGGAATCCACAGCGTGTCTGTAGCCGCTTCCACTTCTGTTCTGTCTTTTCTTTTTGACAGCCCAAGTTGTTGTTGTCGGTAGGTTATTACTTTTTTACAAAAATCTTTAAACATCTAGTTAATTATTTAACTAATTAAATTTTTGTTATCGTCAGTGCATTTATCTTAAGTGAATCTACAAATGTACCCAATTATTTTTACAAAATCCCCGTAAACTGCTTTGAAATCCAACAATGTAGCACACATAACCTCTTATCCATAACAAACTGTCTTTTTTTCAGAGCCAAAGAGGTAAGTTCGAAAATGAAGTTCAATAAGCTGGTTACCGCCTCTCGAAGCAAGAACAGGAAGAGGCATTTTACTGCCCCTTCACATATTAAAAGGACTTTGATGTCATCACCCTTGTCCAAGGAACTTAGACAGAAATACAATGTTCGTTCCATGCCTATTCGAAAGGATGATGAAGTTCAGGTAAGTTCTATTTTATATCTTTTAGCTGAATTTCAATAGAAACTATCATATTTACTAAAACAGTTAAAAATTTACTGATTTCTTACAACTTTGATGCAATGCATGTTTGATGTGCTGAATCAAATATTGATTACAACCAAAAAAGACCTCAACTTAAGTTATGTTTGATGTTCATTAACTGATCTGAAACTATCTATTAATAAAGTGTGTAGTATTTTCTAAAGTACCTGCTGTATTTATATTCCACTTGAAAATTTGGTCTTTTTCATTTAATATAGAGCATAAGGACAATTTGATTTTTCCTTGTCATTTATATATTATAAATAAGTCTGTATCTAGACTACACCAATTAGATCGAAAAATATATGAATTCACTGGAGATGGGATCCTGAACATGTCTATTGCATATTATTGCACTGGGTTGGGTGTTTATAGTGGGAGCATATTTTTTGCATCTCCTGAATTCAAATGTCAATTGTCCTTGTCAAATAAAGAGGTTTTTATAGGTGTTTATGTACCAAGGGTATTAGAGAGAACATAATATCCTGTTTCATCCTGATGGACATTATACTCTCCCTAAGGCCTGTGGTGCATACAATGTTTTATGTTTCACCTACTTCAGCAATTATTTACTGTTTCTGGCATTGAAAAGTAAGGCATACATTTACGTTATGATAACGCCTGCCTATAATGCCCTCAGGTTGTTGTGGCCACAATACTTTTCAAGGTATTATTTATTAATAATGGTTGTTTTATCCTGCAATCAGATTGCAAATGATCCATTGACAGTTACACATTTTTTTCATGTCACCTGAATGTTTTATTTAATTTGAATTTTGACAGTTAAGTTTGCCATTAACCAGCATTTTAAAGTTCAAAGCTCATTTTTTTTCACTTTAAACTTTGGTAGCTTCAATTTGCTAATTTGCTGTCTCTGTCAATTTTCAAGTTTAAAACTGTATTTATTAAGGTCACATAACTGTTTTGAGGAATTCTTAGACATCTTTTTTATCCTGTTTACATTTGTACTGTGACAGTTTCCAATTTTTGTGTAAGGGTTACCTGACTTTTACTGAATTTAAGCTTTGACATTTTAATTTGACTTTCCGCAATTTGAACCTTGACAAATTTAATTTGATGTCCCAGGTTCCAGAAAATTTTCAATTTTAAAACTGTATTCATTAAGGTCACATTTGTTTTGACTATTAACAATGAATAATGGGCCCATCCCAACATTTTTTTTATTTCATATTTGAATTGAACTCAAAAAAATATGAAATACATATTTTTTTATTTTTTTTTTAAATATTAAGTCTAACATAGCAAATATTGAATAAAAAGATTCAAATTTCATAGTAACATTTTAAAGGCTTGCTACAACTACTTTCAACCAATTAGCTGCCAGAAACAACTTCTCTCCTCAGCTTTTTGCTTTTGTGTTGCCAGTTTATAAAGATTTACCTATTCAAATTAATCTTGGCAAAATTATAAAGGATAAAAGGCAGTCATTTCTATAAACGTCTCAGTGTTTACAGTTTTAAATTTCTAACAATAACATTGAGCCCATTTCAGTTTGATTATTTATTTATTGTTTGAACAAGATTATTTGACAGTTCTGTCGTTAGTGTCATCTGTAAAATAGTGTAGTAAAATTTTGAATGCACTGGGTGCATCTTCATACCATTTCATGGTAATTTGGTGCAAACGAATGTATCCAGTGTTTTCACATTTCTAGAATGCACTTCCAATGTTTAAGTTTTGAGCAGAGAAATTGCAAACACATAAAAATATCCACCCTATATTTTTAAAAGTATGATTCTAAAGTGTTGCAGCATAATTAGGTTAAACAAATTTTTGTTATTCTATAAGGTCTTCAAATATTTTGTTCTCTTCAGTTAAAACAGACCACCCTGTCCACATTCCTAGACACTCAAATAATAAGTTTAGTCAAATTTACCTTACGTTCAAACTAGGATTTGAAATGAAATGAAACTGGAAATAATTACATAGATACAGAGAATTGTTAATTCTTTACTAACATCCTGTTAACCCATGTTTTTATGCTTATGACCACAATGTTTCTAGAGAAGTAATGAGAGTTGAACTTTTTTTCTTGGCTTTAGGTCAGTTTTTATAATCAGAAATCACTTTATGTGATGGTTCATTATTTATTAACGTTTCGACTTTTTATAAGCCTTTTTCAAAATTTGTATGGATACAAATCAGTTTTTATTACATACCTACCTAAAACGTGATATTCATTGGTGTTCATCCAAGACAGCATTTTTTTTTTGTTGATGGTGGATTTAAGCAGTTGGTAATTCTGGTTTAGTCACATTTTAAGAAAACCCACAAATAATCAGCAAAAAAAAAATTAAAAATGCTGTCTTGGACGAACAACAAACACCAATGAATATCATGTTCTAAGTATTTAATAAAAACTGATCTGTATCCATACAAATTTTGAAAAAGGCTTATAAAAAGCTGAAACGTTAATAAATTATGAACAATTACATAAAGTGATTACTGATTATAAAAACTGGCCAAAGCCAAGAAAATTTCCAAAAAAAATAAATTATATGGTCAAAGAACAAGATAAAACTTAACGATAATTTAACTTTGATATTTAAATAATAATTCATAACTGTTTTGTTAAAAACTAAAGAATATCTATGATGAACACAACCCATTCGTAGACAACAGGATTAGAACAGAGTAGAGTTGCGGTTTCTAGGGTTTTCCTTGAATACCATAAACTTAGCTTAGTTCAGCCTGTACGTTGGTGAAACTATGGCACTGAGTTAATGCAAGTTTTCCAAATTAATTCTAAAAGTACCATTAAACAAATGTTTATTGCAGTTTTTATTTTTCAGGTTGTAAGGGGTCACTACAAAGGACAGCAAGTTGGCAAAGTGGTCCAAGTATACAGAAAAAAGTTTGTCATTTATATTGAAAGGATACAGAGAGAGAAGGCTAACGGTGCCAGTGTATATGTAGGAATTCATCCTTCTAAGGTATAACACTAGTTTATTGCTTTAAAAAAATAATTCACAATAATTTACAATTATGTCTTGTTAAATAAGTTTTGTCAGGTTTTAATAACTTTAATTATAATTCAACATGATGATCCAACCCATTCCTAGACGACAAATGTTAGGACTTAGCAGGATGTAGTCTGTCTAGGTTTTCTAGTCGGTACTAAAACAACTTGCAGAGTCCACTTTGTCAGATGGTGAATACTTGGCACTGATTCTTTAAAATATTGTTTGTTCTATTTCCAATGCTTATGCACACAGTTTTGCAATATTAATTTTTCATTGCAGGTGGTAATTGTTAAGCTGAAAATGGACAAAGATAGGAAGAAGATCATTGACCGAAGAGCTAAGGGACGCTTGGCCGCTTTGGGCAAAGATAAGGGCAAATACACGGAAGAATCAGCCGCTGGCGCAGTTGAGACTTCTTAAATTAAGTGAGAGTTTAACTTTCTTTTATTAAATAAACAAAAAAAAAACCGAAACAGTCTGTTATAATTTTTAAATATTGTAACCCAAAAACCTGGCAAAGGTAAGTAGGTTTGAAAACAGGAAATATGTCGAATATTTTGATAAGTATAAGTTGAGACATGGAACAGGTTGCTAAATCTTAATTTTCACCTTTAATTTTTTTCCTATACTCTACAAACTTGGATGAGCGATTGAAGAAGCCTGATTTACACAAGCAAAAATTCCCAGATATTATTTATGGGTTTGGGTGACATTCACAAAGGTTTGTTGATGTTTAGGATAGATATAAATGAGGCTATAGTGCCGGTGTATACGGCAGTTGTCAGAGTACAATGAGTAGGAACTCGTAGCAATCTGATTTTTGGGGCTTATAAGCATGGCGGAACACCATCAAAAATCCGTTTTCACTGTCCGCAAAAGCCTTCACGATACCTGATAGGCAAAATAGAATATAATTGTGTTATAACTCATAATGTTGAGTAATTCCAGTTTTAGCAGAAACTTCTTGTATTTAAAAATAAGCAAACTTCACACTACCTTATTTTAGTAACTTTATTATTTTTATCGTGATTACACCGGCCCAGACAATTTTTGTAACACCGTTCAGTTCATTATTATCATAATGCTTTTCTACTAACAGGAAAAATATCAATAAATCCAGTTTTCATGGCCTTTAAACAACTGTTTCATGCATTTTTATTTTTTCCAAAAATGCTGTATTCTACAACAGCTCCTGTAGTCTTGTATCTATTTCCCATTAAGCAGTGTCATGTTTTTAGCACGCGTTAAGAATGTTCCCAAGATGGCATTCACGTTCTTGACACATTCCAAAATAACATTGGGAACATGAATGGAATGTGCTTTTTTGATGTTACAGATCTCCCCTTTTTCACGTTCCTTACAGGTTCTGTTGAAAGTGAATAAAATATGAATATCATATTCATAAAGAATGTTCCTCGGGGAAGCAAATCCGAACTTGAAAAGCACATGAACGGAACCTTAATGCTTACTGGGTTCTTTAAAATACGCCAATTGATTTAGCAACACCTTTTAATTTTAGCAAAAACACAAACATCAAAACAATGCTAAACTTGAATTTCCAATCACTTATTACTCGCTGCCTCACTTATTTTTGAAACAATATACAGTCTGTCCCAAATTCGATTCGACCATTGGAATCTCAGTTATTATTGAAGTAACAAAAATGTTTAAAATAGAAAAGTTTTAAAGAATTATATGGCTAATTAAAATCTTTTTTGAAAAATATTCTATTATTTTTTTGTTTTCAAGATATTTCGAAAAAAAAAATTTTGCAAACTGTTTATTGGACAGCCGGTAAACTTCGACATTGTTAGGACACTTTGTTCTGAAGAATAATTTGGTTGCCCCAAAAATGTTCTATCTATGTATTGTGGCCAGCCCGTTCGCCAGATATTACCCCTCTGGATTTTTATTTGTGGGGAGCCACTAAAAATGAAGTTTACGAATTTGATCCTGACAATTGAAGAATTAGAAGCGAGAACTCAAAATGTTCTTAATTCTATCAATAGAAATACTTTAAGGCGAGTTTGTCGAGCCGTCATGAAAAGATGTCAAGAATGTATCGATCAAAATGGCCGACATTTCGAACAGTTCGTATAAATTATTATTTTAAGTTTGTCTTGAAATTATACCATGTTTGTTAAATATTGTTTCTGTTTCATTAAAATTTAATTTTGTTTAAGGTGTCATCAATAAAATGATAATTTTTTGGGCTATCAAATAGCACAAAATCAGGTATGGCTTCCATATGAAAAAAAGTTAGTATCCTAACCTCAGAAACAGAAAAAGATCATTTTCGTGGCTACCCAAATATTAAGAACAACGTGCGCTAATAATGTCAAAGTTTGACAGGTGTCCACTAAACGGTTTGCACAATCATGCTCAAAGAAAAAATCATCATTTTTCAGTTTTGTTCAAATATCTCGAAAACAAAAAATGCTGAGTTATTTTTTAAAAGAGATTTGAATTAGCCATGTAATTCTTTAAAACTTCTAATTTAAACATTTTTTTACCTTCAATAATAACTGAGATCCCAATGGTGAGCATCGAATTTGGGACAAACTGTATACGGTTTTTGCATCCGGGTCTTTATTTAAGATCTGTTTCTACATATTCACTATAAATTAAAAACTTTAGGAGAAAAATGGCCTATTTCAATTGCCTTTGCTTTTTTAGTGGGGGATTATGCAGAATGATTATAGAACAAAAGAAAAAAATGTGTTTTCTAAACACAATATTGATTGATTGATTACAACACTACTCACGTCACGAAATGTATTTGATAATATTTTATATTGTAATAAATAGTTTTATCAAGCAAGAATTACAAATGCGATTATACTTATAACGTTGGACTTTGCACTGAAATAGATTTTATCTTCTTGCAAGTCGTCCAAATTATTTCTGAATTCTAAAATTATTTTTGCTAAACTGAAGTAGTCCATAATTTTTGTCCACTATTTTTGCGGTTAGTATTCGCATACTAATTTGTAACAGGTAATTTTCCAGTAAAATTTAGTGCAATTTCTATTTCGTTATACAATTACACGTCATTTACAGTTTTCATAATTTTTGTCTGATTACTTTAATTCATCATCTTTTTTTTCTTATTATTACTGCAATCACTCAAAAAATTAAAATTATTTACGTAAGCTTGTTGAAATCTTTTCGAGAAGAAAAAAAAGTTCATTTTGAAATTATTTTCCGGGTTACTTGTATTTTCATCTTCACCTTCGTAGCCAAGCTGCGTCTTCTTTCTTCTTCTAACAGTAATTCCGGTAGGAAAATGATTTTCAACTCTAAGAGATTGAGCTAAAATTGAGATGTTTCCTTTAAAACCATTGTAATATGTTCGAAATTGTAAATTATGCTATAACGCACTAGCCCCAAGGTTTATTAAAATCAGTAGTTTCAGTCTTAACAGTATCTTCAAATACCAGAAAGTTTATCAAAAAAAAATCTATACTGTCCTACAAGGGACATTTTTATTTCTCCTTTTTATTTTAGTGCTATGAATATGAATTCTACGACCCACCGCCCTTTTAATTACCTTATTTTTGATTTCAAAGGAAAAGTTGGTGACAGATATTAATTTACAGATTTATAATGATTACTATACACAGGGCGTTTTAAATTTGTGTAGCTCACCAAACTTTCTGCGGTTTTTTTAAGAAAAGTAAACTAGACATAAATAATATCTACAAATTCGTGTCATCAATCTTTTTCCCTTTGCTAAAATCAGGTAATCGTTTTTAACATACAATCAGCCACCATATGTATACATGAATAGCATGTAAAAAGTAATGCATGTAAATGAGAAATAATAAGTGTGATTAAATATAGAAAGATATCATTTTGCAGTCCCTTCATAAATAATCATTTGGCTATCGATATACCGTTTACATGTCTATAGGTGATGCTATAAAAATTGTACCGGTTTCTGGGATTGAAAAACGCACCAGATAATTACCCAAATCACTGATTGTGGGTAGGTATCAGCTTGCAAATACATTCTTTTTATGTGTATAGCCCACCATGAAACGCGCCAGTAAATCGTCAGTAAATACAAGTTACAAGCCTCAATGCAAAAACAAGTCTTGCCAGTTTCGTAATTTAGAAGATAAACAACTAATTAAAGGGATTACCATTTATCAGTTGCCAGGTCAAAACCGGAGGTCCGAGAGATCCTTTTATTTTTGTGAGAGACCTCGTAGAGTTCGGACTACCATGGCTGCTTTTACTAAACAGGTACTTGTACTGATTTTTGTTATGGTTTTTTTTATGCATTATTTGTAATGCACGTATTATTTTAATAATTATAAGCATGCACATTTAATTAAATAATTGCCCTTTCAGTGTCCACCTTGACTTTGCTTTGATGCCAACAATTTATAATCCTTGAACTAAATTTAGTTTATTTTTAAAGAACATAATTGTTTTAGGTATTAAAATCCGTGAAAAACTCACAGGTCAGAAACTTCTTTGTTTCTGCTCTTAACAGTCAGGAAGCTGCTGTCACACAACTCCCTTTAACTTATCTATCTGAAGATGAAAGAGTGATGCAAGAAACAGGTAATTGCCATCTAATTCTTCAAATACTAAATTATACAAACGAAGTTTGAAATAAAAAGTTAATACAGATTATACTTAGTAAGTTTGGGTATGGTTTTTCAGTTTCAAGAGTAGCAAAAGAACAAATTCTGCCACATGTTCGAACTATGGAAAATGAGAAAAAGATCAACGATTCGGTTTTAAAGGCACTCTTTGAAAATGGGGTAAGTGTTTAAAATGTAATGTTTAAGTGTAGAATTGGTGAAACTGTTGGAAGCAACTGACTGAATCGTACATTCTGCAGAGTTAGTTCTTCCAAGCAAATATCTATACTTTTTCTTTAAAAACTGCTGTCATCACTTATCAGTGACGTTAAGCCTGAAGAATTGTTGTGAATTAAGCCCATTTTTAATGCAATATTCATTTTTATCAAGGTGATAATCCAGTTACTTACTCAATTATGTGAAAATAGTCTTACTTACTTCTTACTACTTACTCAATTAGTAAATATAATTCTTTAAGAAGTTTAATTGACAACATAAACTCAAACACGCCTCCCTTTTGTTGAACCAAAGCCACTGAGTGCTTTTTGACACATTGGCAATTCAAATTGTGGTTTGTTTATAACAGAAACCAGCCCTAAACTCCCTGTAATGTGTTTATCGCTTTAAAACGATACATTTCATTAAAAACCCTATTTTATACTTTTCTTGTATGTAAAATATTGAGTGTTTATACAAAACTCAATTTTCAGTTAATGGGGATTCAAACACCCTCAGACTATAATGGTTCAGAATGTAATTTTCTGACTGCAGTGCTTATAGTGGAAGAAATATCCAAAGTAGATCCATCAGTTGCGGCTTTGGTGGACATTCATAACACATTAGTTAATTCAGTATTTATTAAATATGCAAATAAGGAACAAAAAGAAAAATATTTGCCCCGACTAGCTACAGATATGGTAAGTCATCTTCTATTTTACGCAAAACCCATTTATATGTAATTACAAATTTTATTTTAATGTGAATGAAATTATTGAATATGTTATACTCGTAGGTTGGAAGTTTTGCCCTTTCGGAACCATCATCAGGAACTGACGCGTTTGCTTTAAAAACCACCGCCAAAAAAGTGGGTAACGACTACATAATAAACGGATCCAAAATGTGGATATCGAATTCAGATTTATCCGGAGTTTTCCTGATAATGGCAAACGCGGACCAATCAAAGGTAATCTAAATTACTGTTATAATCTTGTTTTAATGTCTGACTAAGCATATTACATTATCTTATGAGGGTAAAGGCCAACAAATATTTAGTGATGGAGGCAAGTCAATATTTAAATCTGAGATACGGTTCTCTCGTTTTGGGTATTAATTTTGATAGTGCCGAAGGTCATTTACGCAATTCTAGTACACATTTGACTGATAAAGTTTTACAGCAGATGTTAATTAAAACTAAGGATTGCCCAAACATTTTGGAGAAGTTATAATAAATTTGGTTAAAGAAGATAGTTAATTGTACTGACAGATGCAACATTTTCTTTATCAGTGTCAACAACTATTTGCGTCATACAGCCAGCAGTTTGTTTTTTCTATTTTAATGATACAAGAACAATTTTATGGTCAAATGTCAATAAGTTTTAACCTACTTTGAGACCTAGAAAGCGTTGTTGTTGTTTTTGAAAATTTAGAATTTTGTAATTTGAACTTAATCTTAGAATAATTAATAAAATTAGAATAATGGTTTGGGTGACTAACCCTGTATAGGTATAACTTCTCTAAGGTCCTGTAGGAAATTTCCGGCCCGTATATTTTCTAAATTCTTTGCAAAATCTCAGGAAATAGATAGCAGCAGATAACAGAGCCTGGCGTGAGGGTGAAATGAAGTTTGCAAGTATGCAGGGTCAGCCACAAAGTATACCAACTTTCTTAATTCAAATCTAACACCCCGTGTATGACTTACTATGGCTTCTGCAGAGTTTTAAACCTAAACGTTCCAAGAAATGATATAAATTACCAGAAACTTATAGGGCCATTTTGAAAGTGCCAGAGACCTCTAAATGCTCCTGACAACCTTCTAAAAAGTGCCAGAAGCTTCTACAAATGTCTTTAACCTTCCTAGAGTTGTTTTAAATTGTCAGAGGCCTTTAAATGCTACCGACAATTTTATAAAAAGTGCCAAAGAGTTCTACAAGTGTCTTAATCATTCCAAGAATTAATAAAAGTTGTGACTATATACGCAACCTTCTCCACAATATATTTATTAGACCCTCAAACTGAGGTAACGGTCATAACGCCCAACATGTTTCGAGCATATAGATGCCTATCTTCAGGGGCTGTAAAAAATCTTAATCTACTAAACAGCTTACAACATAAGTAGGAAACCTACCTTAAAGTTGAGAAACTACCGTCGACTGTCTTTCTAAACGGGGGACAGTGAGACCCAGGTTAAATTTATAAAACTTAGAACATTTTGAAAAGAATTTTAGACTTAAAGCGCCAACTAAAATGATTTCAGATTAACCAACCCTGGAAAATGTATGCTCGAAACATGTTGGGCGTTATGATTGTTACCTCAGTTTGAGTGTCTAATAAATATATTGTGGAGAAGATTGCGTGTTTATTCACCACTTTTACGATTTCACCTCCACTGCGAGTACCATGGACTACACTCCTTCCAAGAATTGTTTTAAATTGTCAGATGCCTCTAGAACCATTTTGGAAGTGTCGAAGCTCTCTAAATACTAAAAACCTTCTGGAAATTGCCAGATGCTTCTACAAGTGTCTTAAACCTTCAAAGAATTATTTTAAATTGTTAAAAGCTTTTCGATTCGTTAAGCAAATGCCAATGGCCTCACGGCTGACAAAGTTCTAAAAAGTGCCAAAGGCTTCTACAAGTGTTCTAAGGGCCATTTTCAAAGGCACCCTAAACTAAGTTTTTATTTGACTGTGACATTTTGCACATGTTCTGTCACAGTCAAAGCATAATAGTTTAAGTGAGCAGAAGCTCCTAAATACGACTGAAAACCTTCTAAAAATTGCCAGAAGCCTCTGCAAGTGTTCTACATCTTCGAAAAATTGTTTATTGGGATATAAATGCTGATTAGTTGGTCATAGACTTAATAATTTGTTGTAGCCCCTGCTGGTCTTTAGGAGTATGTATGTAAATTTGGGAGTTGTAGGCCGTTTCGAGAACGGTGAAATAATTCTTGATTTGGACGAACTTTCGGCAAGAAAGAACCGTACTACTCCAAAATTTCGACCGGCATCTTTGTAAACTTCTTCTAGAAAGCAAAATGTGATATCTCAAAAAATATTTGCGACTGCAGCTTACAAATTATAAGTTCATTTATCTCAAAAACCAAAAATGTTATTTTTCTTCTGGGCGTTAGGTTTTTCGGAAGCTAAGCTAAAATTCTGAATTATCATATCTCTTTTTTGCAGATTTATTTATATATTAATATAGCTTTTATTAATCAACTAGCCCTAGATGGCTATAACTACGGTTTTGTACTTCACAGGGCTACAAAGGAATTACTTGTTTCATCGTCGACCGAGACACACCGGGATTCACTATCAACAAACCGGAAGACAAACTCGGTATTGTAGCTTCAGGTACTTGTATGTTAACCCTTGAAGACGTTAAAGTGCCGGCCACTAACGTTCTAGGAGAAGTTGGTCAGGGGTAATTACTCTAATTCGAAATTATAACTGTTTAGTGTATTTTTGTAATTTTGCAGTTACAAAATATCTATAGACATTTTAAATGAAGGCCGAATAGGCATAGCTGCTCAGATGCTTGGTTTGGCACAAGGCTGTTTTGATGTGACAATTCCTTACACCTTGGAAAGGCAACAGTTTGGACAACCTATTTTCAATTTCCAGGTATTTCGCTTCATAATCTCCTTTCAACAATATCATAAAGCAGCAATTTTTTAGGGAATGCAACATCAAATTGCAAATCTTGCTACTGAAATTGAAGGTGCAAGGTTGTTGACTTATAATGCGGCTAGACTTTTGGAACAGGGTGTACCCTATATTAAGGAGGCGTCAATGGCGAAATATTTTGCTTCTGAAGTAGCCCAAAGGGCAACAATTAAGTGTATTGACTGGATGGGTGGTGTTGGTTTTACCAAAGACTTTCCACAAGAAAAGTTTTACAGGTAATTATTAATTATTTGCCGCAAATATTAATTATTTAATAACTTCTATACTTCATTAGGGATGCTAAGATTGGGAGCATATATGAGGGCACAAGTAACATCCAGTTGACTACAATAGCCAAGGTAATATACAAACAATTTACTCAGTAAATTTTTGTGTAAAGATCTAATAATAAGTGTTAATCTGTGATTTGATAAATATTTTTTTACATTGTGGCACTATTATTTTTAATGTTTTCTTTACTGAAATAAAATATAGAAATTATTATTATGATGATTTTTTGCTCATATCTTCTTCAATTGCCTTATCCCTTTTGTTGGACGTTGGCAAATAAATTATGATAGGATAGATGACAGGCCAAACCGCTTTCTTAGATTTTGCATCCAAGAGTTTCTTCTTCTACTCGGATCCCTTCTACCGTCCATCTTGCCCTGAAGGATAAGCTGCTGAAGACGATATTTGTCGTATCTCATCAGAAGGTTAAAGTATTCCAGTTTCATTTTCTTTATCATGAATGTGACTTCTTGTTGTTTGTCGATGTCTTCTGAGTACTTCTTCGTTTGTGACGTGATTCTTCCAGGATATTCGGAGAACAAGCCGACATATCCACATTTTCGTATACCTTGCTCATAAACGGTGCAAAATAAATTTCTGTTTGGTGTATTATTTTGTATTACTTTCATGTAGCAAACCTGTAGTCAAGTATGGTAACTAAAAAATTTCAAACTGGTTTTGTTTCTATTTTAGTACTCATATTTATAAGTGTCATCATCACAGACGCTCATGTTGGCGATCTGTCTCCACTTATCTCTACCAGGAACGCATCTTATATTTTCTTCTAAAGACTTTCCAATATAAACTTCTTCATTTAGGTTATCCAACGGCTTGGCAAATGCTCTCTAGTTCAAGTTTCGTTCCTTCAACATTTCCTTGAATCATGAGTTTTTCTAAGTTATGGTCTTCTTTCTAACTCACATGTCCAAAGTACTTGAGCATTTTTTGTGTTACGACGGTTGACAATCTTTTGTTAGCTCTTCTAAGATTGACACATTGGTTCTATGAACAGTCGATGGGATTCTCAAGTCCCTCTTCCAGACTCGCATCTCAAAAATATCCAATTTAGCGGTGTCCGCAGACCTTAAGGGTTATATAGGTATATAGCCTCCGCTCCCTTATAATGTGATAGGAAAGACAAGAGTTTCGACAAGTTTGCGCTTTGTTGGCATTGATATGTGGTTGTCTTTCCAAATTTTATTTAGTTTGGCCAGAGCTATTCTACTTTTAATTTCTGTAGGCGAATTGCCGTCTCCATTTAAAAGAACTCATATTACATTTTTTTCATCAATAATACATTTTTTTTAAATAAATAAGTTAGGAAACCAACATTTTCTAAAAAAATCAAGATTTTGATATCTCAGCAGATTGCTCCAAAAGTCATCTTCATAAGGTCTAAATATTTTATTTCATGCAGGTAATGATCAAAAAGCTCTAATAAAAACAAAAACATCAGGTCAATGTGGTTCAAATTTGCTTGAAATAAGTCACTGTCCTAATGAGTTTTGCCAAAAGAACTAAAAGTAGTAGCAAGCATAAATTGACCATAATCTCGTAAAAAAAGCATGTGGTAATTTCTAGCGAAGGTTCGCATATTTCAATTTGCAGATTTTTAAATTCCTGCTTTATTTCAACAACGCACCTGAAAGATACTAGACAGTTTTAAAGAAAAGTATAAAAACTTGAAAATTACCTTATCTGTCAAACGATGGTACAGATAGAAACAAATGGTTTCCGCCATAAAGCTTTTGGTCAAATCTGAGCCAGACATCAAATTTTATATATCTTTATTAAAAAGGCAACTTCCATTTAAAAGCTTCTAATTTTTCCCACCCTATACATAAATAAAAAAAAATATTCCAATGTAAACCCACTCTATTTCTAATAAAATGGTGATTAATATAACAACTTGCGTGAATTGTAACCGGTGACTTGTGAGGCAAATATTTGAGTAAATTGTTTTTTGTGGTAAATATATCACAAAAAAAAAGTTTCAAGTGATAACAGTATTTTCAACGTACAACGTTCAGGCAGTGCGAGATGGTTATATCAAACGGGTGAAAGTGATCTTCGGTCGGTAAAAAAAGAAAACTTTCTGGGACTTTTCATCTTTGGAAACTGTTGAAAACAAAGGGACGGCTCTTAGTACTTATAGTGATGATTTGTGATAATGATTCCTGTATGGCTCTCATTTATGCTTTTTTCCCCTAATCTACAGAAATGCGGATTGATAATGATGCGGTAAGTGGTAAGTACTACTATGTTTTTTTCTACGACCTTACTTGTTGAATGCATATATTAGTAGTTTAAATTACATATGGCCAGGGACTTGCGAACAGATGACAAACTTAAAATTGCTTCTGAAGCAAGAACAGATTTTAGTTTAGGTACACCTACTGGTACATACAATACGTATTTTTTTAGAGTGGAGCTGTTGTACAATACTTGAGTTTTCTTGTTTTAAAATTTAGTCAAAAATAGTGAAAAAATAGTAGTTTTTCTAACAAGTGTGCAAAGTAAGTCTTGTACGTACCATGGCTGGATATGCACGAATGACGCGGAGCGAAAAATGGGGAATTTGAAAAAAGAAATAAAATGGAAAAGTCTTACTTTAGACTTTTTCCATTTTATTTACTTTTTCAGGTGGCCAGCCTTATCCCCAGCACTATGAAGCATGCTTAGATTAAAAATTTGTTTAAAAATATCCCTAAATTGCAAGAATCAAACAAAACAAAATTGAAAGTGTAAAAAACTGTTATTCCGTTATTTGCGGTTAGAAAATTATAATTTAGGTTACAAGCCTAAGAATTGATCAAGAAAAAGCAGCAAGCTTTTCAAATTTTCAATTTACCCTCTAGTAACACAGATAAGTACTTTATTGAATCAAAAAGATCACGGTTGTAACTTAAGTGTAAAACACATGATAAAGGTGTGAATTGGTCAATAAGTATGCAACCCTCTTAGGGAAAGTCAACATAAAATGTTTCTATTAATTAAATATTTACAACATCTTCACAGCTCCAGCTAAAAGTATCACAAATGTAAGTAAGTAGAACATATTTTACAAAGTGTCCCACCCGGAACTACCGCGGTCAATATTTAAAAATCTACAAAAGATAACTTTTTAAAAATTTTATGTTTTAGAATTTGCGTTGGGGCCTCTATATCTAAAATATTTTTACTTTTGAGGTACCACTTCGTTATTACTTCGTAACCAAAGTTGGTACCAACTTCACTAATTTAAATGGACCATCCATGTATATTATTATATTTTTATATTCTTCTAACGTCTTCACCATTTGCTTGTTTGTCAAATCTTGGCTCTGTTCCCTTGGGACAGTCTGCCAGCACATTCCTTAGGAATGTTGACCTTGTCTGGCTTTAGGCCATATCCAGAACTTTTTAAAAAAGGCAAAAAATCGTTTAAGGGCACGATCCGAGTAAAGATAGATTCCTCGTGGAAAATATAACCCTCACTGTCACATTCACGTGGTCTTCTCATAGGTTTTCACGCTTTCCGCCTCTTGGAAGTGCACCAAGTCCCCGGTAGACTTTTCCACTCAACTTTAAACTTCACAGAACGTCATCGTTTCAGCAAACCATGTGGTCTGCTAACAGCATGAACTGCAGTCAAAGGTCACAACAACCGATCGGCCACAAGTTGAAAACCGAACATTTCATAACGTGTATCTATATTCTTTATATTCAACTGTTTTCGAGATATTCACGTTTGAAAAATGATATTTTTACAATTTGAACTGTCATAGCTCTTAATCAGATGAAGATAGAGCAAAACTTTCTTTGATTGGTGTCTACTTCAATAAAGATTAGAGAATTGTTAATGTTAATATCACCTGTAACAAAATTTTCAGAAGAGTTAATAGAATCTTGATTCTCACTTTCACCCAAACCCCTAACACCCAAAGACATCACCAAAACTAATGAATACTGTTGTACTGAAAAAGTAGAACAATTTATTAGTGTGATTAACTGTTTGTTGTTTTGATGCAAAACAGGGATAGGGTCCACCTTTAAATAGATGTCTCTATTCCAAGTTTTACAATTTATATTATAAATTGATTTAAGACATCGATTTACTTGTTTTCCGAGACTGCTTAAGTGGCATTTGCGGATCCGGAGATAAATGTAGTTTTGAAAATGTCCATTTCTCTATTCCAGAACGGCTATTGAATGTAAACTATGATTTCGAAATAGAATAATCCAATACCCTTTCCAGAGCGTAATTGAATAAAGCTTTTCTATTTAAGGCAACAAAACAGTGTTATTATTATCTTCCCAAACTTTGTTGTACTACGCCACCGATATTTTTTTTCCCAAAACTGAATTATTTCTTTAATTTGGAAACTTTTTTGTCTCTTGCATTTTTTCCGTAACTGTCGCCGTTTTCGAGTTATTTGCAAAAGTGTCTAGGAGTGCACATGCGTACGTACGGCAATTCTGTGAACCAAATTGACCCCTGAAAAGTATCACCCTGTACATTTTCACTACAATGTGTACACTGTAATTGTGGAGATATTAAAGAGTAGTGTATGTAGAAAAATTAATCTTGCTATTTCAAGAATGAATGAAGTTATGTAATGACACCTTTGAAAAATCTGAAACTTTATCACCCTGTATCTCGGCAACAACGCATTTTCGGACACAACTTTATGCTTAAAATCCAATTCTCTAGGGATGGTATAGGTTTGGCCGTTTAACCCTGACTCACCCTGTATAACTATAACTGCCATAGCTCTTAATCAGATGAAGATAGAACAAAACGATTTGCATGTTACTATCTTAACTTTTTGAGAACTATCACCGGGTAACATTTTGATTGATTTTAATAGGTGTCAAAAATTTGTAAGAGTAAAAAAATTGTCACCTGTCAAACTTTACAATATGACCCTGGCATACGGCAGAAAAATGTTTCATTTATCATTGACATTTTTCTCTATCTCATTCTGGTTAAGAGATATGACACTCCAAAATGTAAAAATGTAATTTTTCAAGATCTCGAAAAAAGTTGATCAAAACCTATTTCTTTGGGAGGCTGACCAGGTAAAGAATGGTTAGTCAGATTCATGACGTGATGGTTATTCCGAAGTTACTGAAACTGAAGTGTCAAATCTTAAATATAGGTTAACTGT
Organism: Ips nitidus; assembly: GCA_018691245.2. Classification (NCBI taxonomy): domain Eukaryota; kingdom Metazoa; phylum Arthropoda; class Insecta; order Coleoptera; family Curculionidae; genus Ips; species Ips nitidus. The sequence goes on along the minus strand of CM042790.1, from coordinate 9,215,630 downwards.
CACAACAGTAAAACGAATTAAGTTAATGTTGGGAGCTCTTTTGGTATTTTAAAGTAGATTGTTTTCAAGTTTTTAACCTTAATTCTGTTGTGCACAACACTACATCTGCTTTTCACAGACAGAGGACAGTAACCTAATCAGCTTTGTAAATTGTAATAAATTTGTAATCTTCAATTGTAAGTTACGGCTGTGGTAACGTTTGACATATCATTGTTCTAACTACAAATGCAAAGAAATATGCGTGATTACCGATTGACGTAAATAAGTATGTTGTGGTTACTACAAAGAAATAGCCCTAGTGTGATATAGGTTATTATGATATATAAAACATACTTGAAGTCGATAGGAGAATCTAAAAATATAATAATATACAGAGTGTTCCATTTAAAATAGTGAAGTTGGTAGCAAACTTTGGTTACTTATGGTGGTATTTCAAAAGTGAAAATATTTTAGATATGGAAGCCCCAACGCAATTACTAAACCTTGAAATTTTTGTTATCGTTTGCAGTTTTTGAAATATCGACTGTGGTAGATCGCGGTGGGATACCCTGTATACTTACTAACTAACTACTAACAAAAAAATATAACTCGATTTATTGCACTTTTAAAAAGTGTAGCGTTATCCGCATGTTAACCTAAAAAAAATTGGTAAACTAGTCTGATGTGCTCGTTGATGTGTCACTCTCATCACTCAGGTCACTCTCATCCCTCGTTTCAGGAAAGTAGATGTCCCTTTGAAAGGTCAATATTTTTCTATAAACGACTGAAATCTGCATGCTTTGGACAAACAGATAATACTGTTTTGGCTTGTACAGGTCGAATTTCCGTACTAAGTGATCCCGAGTGCTATTTCTTGCAAGTTCTAATAAACTTGGTAGTTGGCTCAAGTTTTTCAAATGTCTTTTATATTCTTCAGGGTAATTGACCGGTATTCGGATTTCGGGCATTCTAATGAAAGGTAAATATTGTTGTAAAGGTATCGCTGGATTTTCGTTTATCGAAGCAGCTAGAGAGTTCTTAAAGTCTTTTACTGACAGTTTAGTGTCGAACAGAAGTCTAGCAAAACTAATGCAGACGTCAGAAGACTCCCGAACATCCATATGAAGACAAATATATAATGATGTATCGTATCCAAATAAGATAAATAGTTGGTGCAATGTATTACTTTCCAAAGCATATCCAAAACTTAAGTAAATAAAAATTAAGTCATATACAATTGGGTACCATAACAACTTGTCATTGACTTTGGTGATTATAAAATCAAAAATCGAATTAAACTCGAAGTGTTCAAATATGGGAGTAAAATGGCCGCTATTGAAGATCACATACAAATACCTGATAAAATCATCTTGTTCCATAAGCGCAATCATATGATGTAGATAAGAAAAACTAGTATATAACTTCTGATACCTGAAGTTTTTCCAGATAAGTGCAAATTTGGTTACGTTAGGAACTTCCAAACACATTATAAAAGCGTTCAAATATGGATGTTTGTAGTTAACGTCAGCTCCTCCGTCTATGATCTCTTCAACATAAGGACACGAATGAGTCAAAGCTAAATTCAACAATGTCATACCGTCCTGAGTGGTTGTGTTAAAGTCGTAAACGTAATTGAACAAAGCATGTTGAATTTCTATATCGTCTAACAGTATGGCTTTCATAAACGGAGTGATACCATTACCGCACTGAACGTTAGGATCCGCACCATAATAAAGTAGCATACAAACACTTTCCAGGCAATGCTCACTTATTGCTTCATGTAGGGCCGTTTCTCCACTATAATCAACAGCATCCAATTTAGCACCGCTTTTGATCAATACGTGTACTACTTGGGGAAAATTTGCTGAAATATGCAGTGGTGTCACGTCTTCATAGTTCGAGAGGTTGACATTTGCATTCGCCTTGACCAATCTTTCGACTAAATGTAAGTGTCCACGTTTGGCAGCCCAAAATAATGCAGTTTCACCAGAAAAATTTCGATTATTAATATTAATTTCATCACAGCTGAGAAGAAAATCCACGATTTCCGGTCTGAAAATTATTTTCAACTAAAGCGTTATTTATAAAGGGTGTGCTTAAAAACTTACAAATTTTTAATGACTGACACATGAAGTGGTGTATTACCATGATTGTCGTTGATATTAGGGGAACTACCCGACTGAACTAAAGCTTTGACATGATCCAAATCTGCTAATGCCACGGCTCGAAGAATTCCAGATAATGAGTGGGGATCATCGTAAGTAAATATACTTGAACTTTCGGTAAACTAGAAAAAATAGATGTGGTACCATCAGTTAAGCATAATGTTTATGTTTATGTTCTTATAAACTGAATTGTTCAAATAGGGTACAAGAAGGAAAGTAGATTCAAAAGTGTCTAGTTTGTATTGTCAAGCAAAGTGTATTCAGTATGGTCCAGTTTTAAGGATTGTTCTTATTTAGCCGGTTTTTGTATTTGTAAATGGTGTGTTTTTTAGAGGTATATGTACAACTTTAAACTTAAATAAATCTCATAAAAATCATCTTAAGGACATAATATTTGGGCTTTATTGAAAATACCATGGTATGCCATTAAAGCTATAAAGACTGAGAAATTTAATACATGACTTACAAAATTTTCTAATTAAACAAACCAAATGACATTAAGTAAAAGCAATGATGGTAAATAAACTAACAACATATTTATAAGTATAAAATCAATATAATAAAAGCCCAGTCAAACAAGACTTAAAAAGTCCCTTAACTTTAACTAAAAATATAAAATACAACAATCAAATATACAAAAAGTAGAAACATGATAGACCACTATTTACTTACAACATATTATTTATAAGTAATACATTTGTCAAAAATAGTGACAAAACTTTGTAAAAGCTTAACAACTTCTGATAAAGTTCAACATATCACTTCTTGCACTGACCATCACTCATTTAATAACATTACAGAATGCACATTCTTGGGAACTTCTAGTTAAAAATACTCCCAGTTCCTGAACTTAAGGATTTGTTGTCACTGTTTATTTAAACTTCTGTCTCCTTGACTTTGATTGACTAACACTGATTTATCTAAGATATGTTCAACTTGTGAATCATTATCAGATATTTCTGCTAAAATACTACTAATCCCTTCATCCTTATTATCCGGAAAAATTAGGCTTTCTTGTGTTTCATTTTGTGTGATCGTTGCTGTCGTCGTCGTTATTTCCGATATCAAAAAAGTTTATTAATGTGACTTCCTCGCTGTTGAAGGGTAGATCCAACTATTTCTGTGTCCGTGATAACTGTTTTTTCTTAGAAATAGAGAACAATTTTTGGTCTTTTTACATTCTCACCTTGGCATTTTTTTGAGCTTTTTCTTATTAGGTACAATTATAATATGGCTTGTTATGCCCATCATAACAAGCCATACAATAATTGAACCTAGTACAGCTTGGGAGAACTGGAGTTATAAGGACACACTTATTTGATTGAGAGTTGTAGTTTTACAATTCATTTAATTCCTTGTTGATTGATGAATCTTTATTGATTTTTGGTCTTTCTACACCATTATCTTAGCAATTTTTCCCTGCCATTTTATTATGTGCAAGATCAGGAGTGAATGACACATTTCTCTGACTGGTGTTTACATCAAGTTGTTCATATCAGGTGTGACAAAATTTTCAGAAGAGTTGGCAGGATCTTGATTTTTACTGTCACACCAAAGTTTACAGAATATAATATAAGTTAGGTCACTCCGGCTAAACCGACGATTTACATTTTCCGCGCCCTGCGTCCTGCTCAGATCCCACAGGCCTGGGTACTGAATAACAGTGGATAGTCTTTCCCTAAAAGACCGACGTAGATAGGACGTAGTGATTTGAATTAGACCGACATAAAACTATAAATGCGACTTTTTACTGGGTCTTCCCCTGATATTTTTATAGCAGTAACGAAACCCCTTTGACCCCTTTGCCGACAGTCGGCACGCTTAAGAAAATGAAACTACAAAGTAAGGGCAAGGAGTGACCCAACTTATAATATATTCTGTAAACTTTGGTCACACAAATCCCTAACACCCAAAGATTTACAAAAACTAAGAAACTGTTCTACTGAGACCACAGGTATCCCAACTTTCCTTTTACATTTTAGTTACTGTGATGTGGTCCACTTCTTGAGGAAGATAACTGGATATTGGTACTGGCCAACATCCAGTTATTATCCTGCCAGCCTTTTCACTTGTTAACATTTCTTTAAAATAAGTCAAAAGCGCACACAAAACCAAAATATGGACCTTAAATCTGTCTTTACTAGTAACCAGTGTTACATTACAAAAAAGTTTTTCTGGAAAAAGTCAAGGTACACAGACTGCAGATGATCCATCTGGTTTTTTCATTTCAATAAGCACAGGCCACCTTCCATTTTTCTGCATGTAAGTATATATAAGTGCTGGGAGACTGAGGTAGTTAGTCAACTGAAACAATATCAGTGTGTCAATAATAATTATAAAACATTAAATAATTTGAGATACCATTAACAACTTCATTTCCACTGTTATTCGAAAATAGGCAAATAAAGTCTTGTAGAAAATTATTGTCACACTGTAATTTTTCATGATGGTCACATAATAGCATAATATTCCACTTGAACATTAGTGTTCTAATCAAGAATAATAATATGATTTAATTGTTTGTTTAATTAAACTCCAAAAAGTTTACAAAAGATTTATAATAACTGCAACAAAAGACAGGATTTAATTGTCCTATTGTAGATATTACTACTAGGGGATCTAAATGTTGTGGTGCTTGCTTTTCCAAATTCTTTCTGCATTTTGGCACATATAAAAGGATCTTGACATAACCATGTAACACATTCTGACTGTGGAGCATTGATTAGGAGAAATGAATAGGATTTGTCAATAAGAAATCAATAAAAAACCACCAATTGTTAGATCAGTTAGATAGTATCACATATTTTAAAGTTGCTTGTTCTGGCAAATTGCCCTGTAGCAGTGCCAATAACAAAACAAGACAAGAGTCTGCTTGTTTAGTAAATTGGCTGTCCTGTGTAAACCTACATAAATTTGCAACAAAAACTTTTAAATGCCAAATTTTTTTTACACACGGCTGCATGCTTTTTATTGGCTTTCGAAAATGCTTTTTTTGTTCATATTCCTTTGCTAACTTACAACAAAAACCTGCTTCAGAACCACAACTCAGATAAAATACAAGTTAAAAAAATATATGAAAATCTTACAACAATATCCAAGAGTTCTTCATCAGAGTCTGAATCGTCTGATGCCATCACAAGCTGATAATTGACTCACAAAATGCAAAAGCAGTAACAACTAACGCACAAATATTAGAATATTGAAATATTTTGTTTACAAGTTACAAGAAGGATGAAGGAATCCATTTTAAAACCTAGTTATTAAGTTAGGTTGTGTTTACTTATAACTCGACCATCTTTTCTTCTCTGCCAGTTAGTTTTAAATTCAAATCCTTATTCTGTGTCCTAAGTAATTTGCTATCCTGCTTTAACAGTATTCCCGAGAAAAGGATAGAAATATTGTTATGTATTTTTTTATTTTAACCTAGAAAAAACGGGAAAGTGAGGTTATGTAGTTTTGTTTTTATTTTAACTTGGAAACAATTTAATGATTTAAAAAGTCTCAAGCAGTCTCAGCAGGTAAACTACTACATAAAAGCATGATGAACTAAAATATCACTACATTGTTTTAATATTGCAGGTTTAAACATGTCTAAAGTAAATACCTTGAGGGGCATTATTCGAGAGCTCCGATATGGTCTGCCCCAAGGTTCTCTCAAAGACAACCTTACCTACCAGTACATTATGAAAGAGTACAGAAAGTATAAAACGACAGATCAACAATTATGTAAAGCACAGTGAGTAGTTTTACAGTTTACTTGTCTAGCAGTAGGTTTATTGTTCACATAAGCCTATAACAGGAGGTGCTCATTTAGCAGTTTTTATTATAAAAATCTAGTTTTTTTAATGACTGTTATCCATCTCATGTATTGTTTGGCATTAATAAATAATAATAATGTTTATTTTAAAATCATGTTTACATGTTACATGAAACAGGAAATAGTAATTTGGGAAATGGGTTATTAAAGTACAAGACTACATGTTTAGGAGGAGATGAGGACGAGGCGAGTAACGACCCGAGTCTGGAATTTCTAAATGAGTACTTTAATTGCATTTCAGGGAAGAGTATCCTAAAACATTTTATTTTATACTCTTTTTATTTAATTATTAGTTTTTTTTTGTGATTTCACACACCCCTATACATTTTGGACATCAACTGTTAAATAGGTTGCTAACTGCTAAATTAGGTATAATACTTTGCTGGACTAGTGTCAGAAAAAATAACATTTTGCCCGACTAGTAATGGAATGAATCATTTCCCGGACTGAAAAATATGTAATAGAGCATATTAGGATACAGTATGAAATAATAGTAATTTACATTACAAGTCTGGGAAATGGGTTATTAAAGTATAAGTCTAGATGTTTAGGGACGAGGCAAGAAACAAGAGGTGTCGGGAATTTCTAAAGGAGTACTTTAATTGCATTTCACAGAAGAGTATTGTAAAATGTTTTATTTCATACTGTAAGTGATAATAGTTATTTAAAATCTTATTTTTTTGTGATTTCACACACCCCTATACATTTTGGACACCAACTGTTAAATAGGTTGCTAACAAAATTATATTACTTTGTAATGAATCATTTCCGGGACTGAAACCCTGTACGTGATAGAGCATATTATGATACAGTATGAAATAATAGTATATTATGTAACTAGTGCTGTAAGAGACATTTTACGCACGATATGGAAAAGTTGCGTGTGTAAAGATGAGTGTGTAATTCATGAGTGCGTAAAATGCCTTATAGCACGTGTGACGTACTATACTTTACCTACGACCAAGTGTAAAGTCCTGGCTTTCACAACTCATATAATTAAGAATAATTTTTTTTCATAAAAAAATATATTTTCAACATATTAATATCATATTTGTACTAATCGTAGGAATTATGCTTCTAAAGAAAAAAAATTAATACAATAAAAAAAATTCACAAAAACCTGTTATCTAATTGTTAGTGTTCTTAAAATAATGATTTATGGTGATATTTCAGTTATTAAGAACAAATGGCTTACCAGTTTATTGCTTGTTGAGACTTAGGCCTGTTACATTATTGCCATTATACACCTTAGTTGAATTATTATTAGTATTAAAAATAATACTTTCAGTAGCATTACTTGATGTGTTTGCTATTGTAGATGATATCTAGACGAACCGGAATTTATACTTAAAACTTTAAAACTGTATAAACAATGCCATGATCTCCATCTTATACCTACTTTGATAAATATATCCAATAGCTAACAACAACTGTGCGTAAAGAGGGTTATTACGTAACGGAAAACTATGCGTAATTAGCTATTTACATTGAGGTCGTAGATAAAAGAAATTAGGTCACACAAAAAAAAACCTGATCTTAGGCTAGGCGCACATTGAGACGCATGCGATGCAACACAGACAGGGCAGCACATGGATTTTTCATTTTTAGTTTAGTCAGTTTTAGTAGTCCGGATTTAAAAAAAGTAAAGATGATGGTTACCAAAAAAACGAAAGGTCGGAGGAAAAAACTAGATATACCATTTTATAGAGCAGAAAAAGCTGCAATAAGGAAGTGTCAATCACTTTGAATTATCTCTTCAAATAAGCTCAAAACAAAATAAAAACGATTTTTCAAAATATCGTTTTAAACGGTTAAAACGGTATATTATTGACCTCTAAATTGCGCAACTTTGCCCCAATTTAACCGACCCCGAATCTCTTGCGTTTGCTGAGATTCCGATGTGGCTCTACTTTCAGACACCGTGTAGAGAGCTTCCAAAAACAGTTGGGGAGGCAGAGAGGGACTTGGTTAAATTAAGATGGTAAAGTTGTAGATTTTAAGCGTTTAAGAATATGCTGTTGCAAGATTTAAAAACTTTGAGAAATATTGTGGTAAAGCCAAATTTGATCAGTTTTTATCTGAAAACTGCAGGTGATACAGAATGTTATAAAAAAGTACACATAATTTGGATTTCTGGTTGAATTGCAAAATAATGTGATGATATAATCTGTTACAGGGAAGAGATGAATTTCATAGCCAACTCGTATTTGTGCTACTTACGAAGCAGTCGATTGTCTCAAGAAATTCACGATGAATTCCATGGCAAAGGTGAAAGAACAGTGGCCGAAACTGCCCATATGGTAGGATTCAAACTTCCACATGATCCTAAATAGGTCCAGTAGTATTTTCTTGCTGTAGATAAGGTTGTAGGTATGTAAATAATAAAAGTCTATTAATTTTCATTCATTTTAAATTTTGACACTGGATGGTATTTTGGGGGCGTTAAAGTGAAACGGGGTTTTTTATTTGAACGGTTTTATTATCAAAATTACATCTAAACTGTATCTATATTCTGATTTTATCATCGGCAATAAAAGTAATGTAAAAAAGTAAAAAGTCGACAAACGGGTTTCGGCATACCTAACTTATTTTAACAATATTTATTTCTAAGTAGGTAAAATGCGTAAGTGACTTAATTAAAACAGTATAGTCAAGAAAAGTGGCAGTTACCTCAAATTTGAATATCTTAAAAATAAAAATTGACCAAAAAAACTATTGTAACACAACCTAAATCCTAAAATAAATACTTTCGGCAAATTACAGTTCTAAAAAGTCTTATCAGAGGAATATACACAAATATTACCAAAAAACCGCTGGTTTAATTTACGTTTTGGAACTAGATTTATTTAAGTAGTCCATAAAATGTACAAGGATACTGAGCTGCCTCGTTTACACAGCGCAGTCAACGTGGTATATAGGCACATATTTAACCCTATTGTTAAATTTAACTTAATTAATAAACAATAGAGTGTAGCTGTCCCATTTTGGGTTAAAAGAACTTGATATGAGTAAAAATCTGAAGGACAGCTATGTAAAAGCGATTTAAATTCAGTTGTAGAGGAGGTGAAAGAATAATGGGATGCTTCTGCTTGGTTAAACAACAAAAGCATCTCCAAATTTTATTCAAATCTCCCAGTCACAATAGAACTTTCTCTTAAGTAATTCATACAAAAATATTTATGTGATTTTTAGATTGTTTAAGTTAGTTGGGACTAGTTGAAATGGTTTATCAGCAACTGTTCAATTAACTGGCAACCATTTCAGTCTTTCCACATAACTTAATGATATGCAAAATATGATAAATATTTAACTTATGGATAAAATTTTGATAAACTATTTAAAAATCCCCATTCAACTGGAAATAGTTATAATATAGAAACGTTCACTATTTAAAAGAGCGTCATAAAAACCAGTTTTATTTTAATCGGTTCGTTTTATGAGCTAGTAAAGCCGCAATTGATAGTCTTCTAGCTGCCGTTTAATAAAGCCAGTCACTTCCACGCACTCACTCAATAAACTAAAAAACTAAACTTACACGTAACCAACTAACTATATCACATTTAGTTGATGAATGAGGACTCTCACACTTCTTCGGAATTCTCTTCGATTATGATGACGTCGTGCTATCCCAAGAAACGCACTTTTTTCTTGGGGCCGTTGGCGTTTTGTCAGACGTCCGTTTGATGAACCACCCGGCCAGTCATGTAGTTCAATGGTTTTTGTTCCGTTTCGCATTCAGAGTCCTCGATATCGCAAAGGTTCGTCGACATATCGCTATTGCTTTGATAGCAACCGCCTAGGAGGGAGTGACGCTCTTCTGCAACAATTATATACATATTATATCAATTTAATTTTTATTAAGCCTGTAATTAGAAGTAAGTTATTCTATGACGCACTAGATCAGCGTTACATGATTGCAGGGTAATCAACGGTCTAACATATGTTATGAGCCTTATCGGAGCGTGTTACTAAAATATTGGAATCAAGGAAGCAAAATCTCGAGCAAAAACCAAAAACAACACCATAACTAGAACACTTTGGTCCATATAAATTTGAATATGGTGCTGTGATCAATCCCTGATTATTTTTTGACTTCAGTTGTTTTGTTAATTTTTTGACCTTCTTTTTCTACCCCATAAAGTAGCAAGGTGAGATGGTGTTCTTAGAGTATCGGATGGCTAAAAGAACACCACCTCTCTTTCTAATTAGTCGGTCAAAACTACCCTTTATACAGGGTGGTCCAGTTTTAAACGTCAATAATTCACCATTCCTTTAAACCATCAGAAGGACTGTCTCGCATTAATTCGATATCTCCAAAGATTCCGGAAATCTGTAAAATCTCGCAACACGCTAGGAAGAGAAAAGTTGCACCTCAAAAGGTTCCGCCAGACATCTCTCCGGGTTCCCGAATAAGAATGTAGGTTTTGCGCTAAAAATACAACTCCTACAGAACCAGCACTCTCCCTTTCTAATTAGTCACAACCCTTGTTGCTCTCTGAATCCAGTTAATATTTTTTGGAATAAATGTAGATGACTGTATTAGAATCTAAGTTTGCTTTTTTTTATCCATATTCGATTTAGATAGATGTTCTCGGTTTCTTCCGTGTTCAAACTGTCTTATTGACAGTCTTGGTCTTTTATTCTAGTAAAACTTGTCGTCATTTTTGTTTTAATGGTCGCAAAAAATGGTTGGGTTGTATTAGCTAGACATAAAGTTTTTTTCGCACAATGCTAGTAACGAAATTGATTGTTCATCCACGTTTTGTTAAAACCTATAAGCTTTCTTTAGGGTTATAGCATAAATGTGTTTTCCATCATCCAAGTTCCAAATATGCGTAAAAGGTAAATTTTTAAATTATTAAAACATTCGTTCATGTTTTCTGGTGATACTTGAAGCTTTTTGCAACATTAATGTGAATAGTTTCTTTCCGATAAATATGTTTCAGTCTATAAACGTTCTTAAACTATCCGGTCCAGGCTAATTTACAAAAATGTTGAATTGTTTTGTTTTTCAGTTAAGGCAATTCTCAACTATCTATCTATCATAAGAAACCCATATTTGGACAACAATAAAATATAATTTCAAATCATATCTTTCTCGTCTGTCCTTCAGCATAGCTAAAGTACTACTTTGGTAAAAAATTGCCAATACCCAGCCGCTCAACAATTTACCGCCTTCTATCTGAAAAACTATAAACTACTACTCGAAACTCAAATATATTGAATAGAGGTGTAGAAACCTTTATAGACATCCAGTCATATTAACAATAAACCCCTAGATGACGATACATGAATGATGCAAATTTGCCATAAGATTATTACGATAGGATTGTTTCTTCAACTTGTCGTATGCAAAATTCATTAAATTTGTAGTTAAAGCAATTATCATAATTAACAAAATTGTTTTTTCTACCATAGTCATCAAATTTTGCGGTACTTGGAAGAGAAATAATTACTCCAACTATTAACAGAATCTTAAGACAGTTGGCTTAATAGAACAGTGAAATAAACATTGAGACAATGATTAATGATGATATTATGTCCATGTCAATATGGTGTTGCAGAAAAATGTACGGTCATTCTCCAGATTAAAAGTTTAATGGCATTCGTACTGTTTCTTATGATATAGGAGGCTCTGATGGGGTGAAATATGCCTAGAGAGGCAACAGAGTTGGGGCTTATAAATGGTCATACCGTTGTTAATGCTAAAATGCAGATATATTCTAGATGTTCTGAAACAGCATGTGATATTTAGTACGTTTCCATACAATTGAAGGCGTTTTTAAAACGATCTCAAAATTGAAATTTGTTAGAGTTTCCATGCTAATTTTCAAATCGTTTTCAATTCCGTTTTGAAACTAGATTGAGCTTTTGACAAAACGCAGAAACGATTGAGATGTGTCATTTGAGTTCCGATGCACTTCTTTCTTCATATTCGCCAAGAGTGTCCACCCCACAAACTGGATGATGTTCTGGCACTCAATATTTCATCAAGCATGGCAAAATAGTTACACTCTGAACGGACTTCTTCACTTGTCCCATTTTTACGCTTCACTTTATAATACATGCACTTCCAAGCTTTCCATTTGTTTTTAATTTGCAAAACGTTCTTAGTAGTTACACCTTTCTTTACTAATTCCTCATAAACCAATTGGTAAATTTCTCCATTTTTATACTTCTTGGTATCAGAATACTGATTGATGTTTTGTGTTTGGAAAATTTCCAGTAGAAGTTTTACTTCTTTGTCCAGCCAAACATTTCTGGTAGCCATGATAAGGTAAAATGTAATTATTGCTTACTTTATTAGTAACAACAATTAATGAAATTAGAAACAATTCAAATGATATGTTCTCTAACTTAAAGAAGTGAAAAATGACATTTACACGTTGACAATACACAATTGTGACGTATTTTGTCGATTTCAAAATCGTTTTCATTTTTAAGGTGTTTCCATGCTATTTCAATCCCGATAAAATCCCAAAAATCGGCGAATCGACCTTGAAGTGAAATAAAATTGAAAATTCAAAACAAAACGTTTTGAGAACGTTTTTATTTTGCATGGAAACGTAGTAATTATTTGTGCCAGAAGCCCTCAAAAGGCTCGTTGTTTTTTTGAAAGTCACTAGAATAAGGGTAATTGATCGGATTGGCTTGGTTGAAAATTGCGACAAACTGCCTCAAGAGCTGATTGATAATGTCATCATAAGTTCATACTTTCTCATGGTTATTAAGATGGATACACACGTTACTGCAAGAACAACCTTTATATTCTACTATTCCTGTTCTCTCTTATAATCTTGAAACGTTTTGAATTATTACCTACATATTTATTGTTGTGATGACTTACCTAACGTGGTGATAACGCTATCCATATCGTCGTCAATGTGTTTCCTCCTATTGCGGTTACTAGGGAACCCATAGGGTTCAACGTCGTCCGAGCCGGGACTTTGCAAAGACTCAGCTTCGGCTTCACTAGGTATATTAAAACTATGCGTGGGGAGGTACGAATTGGGGTGACGAATATAACTGTCAGCTGTGGACGAGAACAAATACATATTAGAGTCATTTTAATGCAGAAACTTTTGGTTATAAGGGGTTACAGTAGAAAAAATGCAAAAAAAAACAAACAAAACAAAACTGGGTATTCAAGTGCGGTTTTTCTCGAACTGTTTTCAGTTAATTGGTTTTTGAATTCTGCGGTTAGTGCATTTACGACAACATATAGGGAGATGAAATCATGCACATATAAGTTAAAAGACTTAAAAATGTACTCTATTTTTATTTTTTTTTTAGTTAAGTCTTTTAACCGTTAAACAGCAGATTTACTCACTTGGTTTAATAATAATCAAAGGCACTGCTTTAGTGGTTGCACAAATACAAAAAATTAACGGTTAATTCCTAAATACACTTTCTAGTCTTAATCTAAAATATCAATCACATTTTGACCAAAACAGGGTTTATAAAACGTGTCTATCAAATTAGTAGGTTATTCATCATTAGGTATTATGCTATTAAGTTTTGATAATAATTATCAGTATCACTACAGGTGTATACGGTATTACAGTGTTACAGGAGAAATACAAAACTCTTTGGATTGATAAGAAAAATTGACACAAACACAAAGAACAAACAATTCCAAATCACATTCAATAAGAAACTTACATAAATACTATTGATATTTCGGTAACAAAGACACGTTCGCTACAATGATGTTTCGTGCCATAATACCGCTGAAAGTAAGTGTAAATTCGGGTTGATTAAGTCTTGAAGTCATACGGTGCCTAATAAAATTTGTGAAACACTAGAACCTTAACCGCAAATATATTGTCTAGCTAATAGAAAAGTGGTACCAAATATTGAGCCGTGTGTTCAGTCTTTAGGTGACAGTCAATAAGTTAAATGACAGTGAACATCAGCTTTTGATAAACTGATTAGGTCTAAAGTGTCTTTTATTTTCTAAAAATCTCCAAGGACCACAAAATATTTACCTGTGGCAAATCTGTAATCTTGTTCGCTGCTGCCATCTCCGCTTAACGAATTCAGTCCGTTTAGGTCGCGTGATCCTTCGTCGACATCGCCACCGTAATCGTACTCGACATCCACCTAAAATAGATTATTTAAGTTGGTCTATTGAGTCTCATATCAAAAATATCTATCAATTTTACTTCAACAATTAAGAAGTAGTAATAATTTTTTTTTTTTTTGAGACTTACCTCATTTAGGGGTGATACGCCACCAGGCAACTTATGATTATGATACGAGTGCGGTACGTGATTGGCGCAACGCGACTCGTTACTCTCGTTGCTATGGAAACTGGACGAGTCTGGAATTTCTGAGCTAGGCACTTCGGTTATATTGGGCAAAGTTTGAGAGTGTCGGGCCCAATCTGAGCAATCCCAATGATAACCTGCATACGAAAATTCAATGGTATCAAATAAACAAGAAATACAGTTTGTACGTACTTCCGACGTTTCTTTGATCTTCTTCGTTGAACGTCCCAGTTCCGGTAGGTCTGACGTTGTGGGGGTTAGCGTTACTACGTCCTCCATACAGTCTATTCGGCATGTCATTATTGACTGGACTAGTCACTTTGTAGTCTAAAATTAAAAAAGTAATTAAAACAACAACCTTAAAGTTGAAATCGTAGGATCATAATTTTTGTGAATTAAAATTCTGATATTTGACGGTTTTTGCAGAGGTGATGAATTAAGTCAAATGATCAGAGTTTGTTTCAGTGGCAGAGGCAAATCGACTAAATGTATAAGAAATGTGTGTTGGAGCTATTTATGTCTGTGGTATCTAGAAATTTATTTTTGGAGAAATCGCATAGAAAATTTAAGAAATTTTAGGAGAATTCAAGACAATGACGAATGTGTTTCTTGGATGAACTACACTGTTTAAGTAGTCTTACAGCTCCATAGAGCCAGAAGCCCGTTCACCGGTGCCTTGAAACTATAAAATTAAAAGTACTTGCTAATTTGAGGAATTATACTAGATTACACACATTGATGATGCAGATTTCATGTTTTGATTGTGGTAAAATGCAAACATTTATTTACAACTGACCAATAATAGGAAGCGTAAGAAAATAAATTTTCTCGGTAAATTAGTGTGAATTTAACGAAGAATAAATATTCAAATTTCTGAGAACATTTATAAAAGAAAATTCTCGATATTTTACCGTTTTCCGTAAATTATTCGTGGAGAAAATTACTTTGGGCAATCTCTAGTAATGCCACAAATTTTCTTAGTCATTTGGTTAATGGAAATCCCCACTAGAACTAACACTATATTGTTTGCCCATTTATTGAAATCACTTTGTTCTACATTTAGTTAACGCTCTAAGACTAAAGACAACCCGCTTAAAGTCCAGTCTGACCGACTTACGTATAAAACAGCGATATGCTTACCTGTTTTGAGTCTGGGTTTGTCACCGATCGCCGAAGCGTTCCATTTCAGTTTCTCAGTATCGCAATGATTACTGATGCATCCTTGAGGTGTGCTTCTATTTAAGTTCTTTCCATAATCCGGAGCAATTTCCAGCTCATCCCCGGCCGAGCCGTAGCTTCTTAGTGTGTCCAGATTGTTTATCATCAGGGCGGCATTGTTATTGTAAAGACCTGAAAAAAAAACGTAGGTCAGTTTATCGTTCAATGGTGAAAGCAGAATTGCACGACATGACGAATAGACATTGTAATAATTGTGACTTACCGTCATTCTGTGAACTAGGCGTATAACTGACTGGTCTTGCAGCGCAAATCGGTTCTCTGTGGTTAACTTCCAGATTGCTCAACTTGGAAACTCTCTTAAACTCCGACAATTCGTGTGGTCTGTGATTTTGCGTTGAATTCAACACGTTATTGTCCTTAATGTTGCCATTATTGCGGCTTCGCTTTTTCTTTTTGGTTTTCTTTATACAGTAGCATATCCAACAGATCAGCAACGAGAGAAACAGGGCAAATCCTACTAAAGCGGCTACGCAATATATTAACTGTTTCAAAGTGATGTTGGTGAAGAAAGCCGACGAAATTGGTGAATTAAAAATAGAATTGGCGCAGTAAGTTCCCGTCACGTTGGATGGACAAATGCAGTGGAACGAACCGATTTCGTTGATGCAAGTGCCTCCATTTTGACAAGGATTTGACTCGCATTCGTTCAAGTCATATTCACAGAATTCGCCAGCAAATGATCTATAATTTGACAAAATTTCAAACGTGAGAAAACCACGGTGGCAGAGAAACACTTACCTGCACTTGCATAAAGGCCCATCATCACCTTCTTCGCAAACACCTCCATGTTTACAAGGATTGGGAGAACAATACCTTCCATATTCGCATCGCTTTCCACTTAGCCGTAACACGCAATCGCATACGAAGTCTCCAGCTATAGTTGCAGTGCACTTGCCTCCATATAAGCAGGGTGCCGAAACACAAGGATCGGTATCAAGTTCGCACAATGTCCCAGTAAACCGACTGTGGCATTCGCACTTATACCTGAACAATTAAGATTATAGGTTAAAACTTTCCTGCGTGCCTGGATAGCTGGGATAAACACACTTACCCTGATTTCACTTCCAGGCATGTTCCACCATTTAAACAAGGTTGAGATCCACAAGGACCGGGTGGTTTTAGAACATCATTAGAATCGCAACTAAATTCCACGTTTGCAAATCGCTTCAAAACTACAATGGAGTTTTCTCCGGATTTGTGTAAAGGCACTGAAACCTATTAAACTTTGGTCAAATGGGCATACTTGTCAGAAAAAAAATGACTTTTACCCTGCTTATTCTAACATCATCCATGCAACCAGTGAATCCTTTCTGTACGTCCTCAAAACCTAAAATCGAAGGGTGCTGGTGCACTTCTGCACCTAAATACATTTCGTCACTTTGCAAGTTTAGAATGTCACTGATTCCCGGTGCTGATCCTTGAGCAGTGTAAATACCATCTGAAACGTTTATTAGAATGTCAGCTGAGAACTGCAGTAAAGATAGTAGATGAGTACCAATTGTTATTTTGGCGTTATTGCGATCCCTTTCTAGTTTGACTTCGTGCCAGTGTCCGTCGGCGACGTAGACATCTCCAACTCGGACTATTCCTTCACCACTACCTAGTTCAAAACGGTATTGAACACCGCCGTTTACGATTTCCAAAATGTTGTAGTCCACTTTGCCCGCAGCATACATAATGTTTCCTAGAAAAGAGATTTTATTCAATCCTCATTATTGTATAATTAAATTGGAAGCTGTTATGTTTTTTTTAATGATAACAAGATCACCATAAAGCAGCTGTACGTGAGAAGAATATATTTTAAGGATAAAAGGTTTCATTTAGTTTACTAACGGTTTTATTTAAATTTTCTGAATTATGTAGGTAGTAAATTCTAATGAGTGATTTTTTACCTCTTTACTTACTTAATATTATCATACCTAATTTTACTGCTCCAAAAAATTAACGCACCACGTTAAAGATTTGCCGATCTTTGAAAATAATTATTATCTTTATCAGAGATGAAGATAATTCGAAGAATTGCTGGAAAAACATTACGTGACAGGGAAAGAAGCGCGGATATCAGATCATGCCAGATCAAAAATACCAACGACTGGCTGCTAAATAGAAAAATTGAGTGGGATGACCATATCACACGTATGACAGAAGAGCGAATAGTGAAGATTGCCAGAGATAAATTATTTTCGGGGAGACGAAGCATAGGAAGGTCTCGAAAACCTTTTGAGTGACAAACTATCTCCATAAAGCGAGTTACGATGAGGAACAGGTATAATGATAATTGGAAGAAAGAAGATTTGTATGTAATTTCAAACTCCTGGAGTGTATCAAGTGTCAATTAGCAATAATGTCTAAGAGCTTATTGTAGTGTAGACATTTCTGAAGATCCTGGTTTTTGCCTCACGTTTGTTCTTCCTTTTTTCTTATTTAACTGAGATATTTGACTTGTTGTTTTAACGTGCTAAATTACTCAAAAACAAAAATTTATTATTTTCAAGCTATAAAGCAGTTATAGTTTGTTTGAAGACAGTCCACTGATTATATTACCATCGTATACTATCAAGTAAGATAAAAATGGTAAAATAAATAAAAAACATTATAAAGTTCCTCTACTGTATAGTTTGGTTGATTATAGTGTCGTTGAAAATTTTGTGGTTGCCTAAACATATTCGTAGAATTGCGAGTCGTCATACTCATCGGAGTTGGATTTGGAAAAGGCTTATTTTGATTAGGGCGAAAAACGTTGGTACCCTGTCTAGGTTTAAAAACTTGCGAATTAGTCGGAAAATGTTGTCTAAGTTTAGAGTAGTCGGGTCTAATTGAAACCGGTTGTGAAGGAAACTGAGGTCTTTGCCTAAAGAAATTATTAGGTGTTTGAGAGTTATATGAATTACTAAAATTTGGCCTGTATTGGGGCATTTGAGGCATAAATTGATTTAGAAATGGTATAAAATTTTGTGTTGGTGGTTGTTGTCTTACTGCTGATTGTGTAGGAAGTTTATTGGTGTTTTGGAAATAGCGGGTATTATATTTTTCAGTTACGAATTGAAGAGCTTGTGGTAAATCTTTTGGACACATACAACGTATTGTAGTTCCAAACAAAAATTTGTTATGTTGCCACAGCTTATTTCATAAAACTATTGTGGCACTAAGATGTGCTTCATTCGTTCTCATCAGTTTCTCAATTATATTTGGGCGTCTTGGCGTTTACGTATTTAGGCAGAACCAGATTTTAAGTTTCTGGTAAAACAGTACTTACCGTAAACTGACTTTGATGTACTGTATAAAATAAATCAAATTTATAAGCTGTGTTAGAGTTTATTAATGACAATTTGCCTTGGACTTTCCAATTTTTACAACGGTTAAGTCGGAATTGGAAACTGGTAATATATAGTCTGCTCAGCATATTACAATCATGTTGTGTGCTGGCCAAGCCATAATCACAATTATTGGGAGTTTCCATTAAGTAGTTACAATTAACTCAGGCCGAATGAGGATCAAAATGCCAAATTTTAAATTTTTGTCGTATTGTCAAATCTCACTTTAATGCACAAAATTACACGATTTTACTAATACATCTTGTATATGTCTATAATTTACTTTTTTTAGGGTTTGAAAGCTAAAGTCGACTGCATCTTTCTAAAAAAAATGTATAAAATCGTGCGTTCATTTCTTGGAGCAGTCAATCACGATAAATTTTTAAATATGTTTTTAAAAACAAAGCAATGTCTTTTTTGCTTCCGTATCTCACACTTAATACAAATAAAATATACTCACCAGTAGGTTGTACTGTCCTAACCCTCAGACTTAAACTCAGCTGATCTTCAATTGATTTCTTATTAATGATACGGTACTGAGAGTAGCTTTTTCCGCTGAACGATATGGGATTCCTGGCAATGTAACAGTTCTGATCGTGACATTTGGATATATCCACGTCGCAAGCTGCTCCGGCAAATCCTTCGGGACATTGACAGGAATAACCAGTTTGGGACGCGTCCGGAACGCAGATTTTGAAAATTGGACAGGGATCTCTAGCGCACTCGTTTACTATAGTATCGCACCTATCCCCTGCGTATCCTGCATCAAAATATAACACGTATAACCTTTCTTAAATACTGGTAATACTCTTACCTTGTTTGCACATACAATCTAGTTTGTGTTTATGTCTGGGAGACACAAAACTAGTTACATCAGTAGATACGGGATCAATTACGGTAGTATCTAAGACAAAATTGTCCTGACACACTCCGTAAGTGCAGTATTTATTATTGCACTTAGGTCTTATGATTTCTTCTACCACTAGTTTGGTGCTTTCTTCCAATTCTTCTAGATTGTCGTTCAAAGCTTTCCTTATAGTGTCTGAGGAGTAAAACTCTTCGTCGGGTTTGCGCACTGTAAACAGTACGTCCAAATCTTTCTGGAGGTAACGTTTAGGTCTAGTCAGAGTTTCGTTAACGTAACGCCTAACACGTAACAAATCTTCATCACTGGATGGTTGAACGCTGATTATGATCACATCCTTTAGTTTGCAATTCATGGCGTTTTTAACTGCTTTCACAAAACCTATCAGAAAATGGTGAACGTTTAAAATATTCAGTTGCAGATTAGTGAAAACTTACCTTTTTTGTGACTTAAAATGAAAGATTGGGGGCTGACAGCCCTAAAACGCACTCCTACAGAGTTGTCCAGCATAACGTCAGTTAGAAGTTGTACGTTTATCTTTACTATTGTGTAGGTTGAGAATTTTCCATCGGTTACTGACACATTTAAACGATATTCTCCTATATCTAGGCGAGGCAAGGCAGAAAGTGTTCCGTCGGATCTATTTAACAAATAATGAAATCAGCTAACATTTTTCCTATACCCTCATACACTTACTTGTTAATTTGGAAGAGTTCGTGAGTGGGATAAGCGACTCCAATTGTTGGATGTAAAGAGTAAGTCAAAGTATCGTATTGGTCCTGGTCGTTGGCGTAGACTTTTCCAATAACGCCACCAGGATATTCATCCAAGTAGGAATTTATGTTGATGTCCAAAGGAGTGAATATAGGTGGATACTGAGATTCTTCAATTACTTTAATCAAAACCTGTAAAATTCTTCCTTAAGCGCGGTCAAATAACATGATCAACAAAGTTACTACCCAAGAATCGGAATACAAGGGTGGACTGCCATTATCAAACACTCTGATTTGCAGCAAGTAATTGTTACGGATTTTGTGGTTAAACTTTGCTGCCGTTCTTAAAACTCCATCTTGATCTAGACGGAAGTAATTACCCTCATTACCCAATCGGATGTCGAAAGTGTAAGGACTTGTATTGGGTGGTATGTCGTCGTCAGTGATTTCAAATTGAAGTATCGAATACCCTGTAAAACTTACTGATGTTATTTGGAGGTTCAAGCACCAGCAGAAACCACTGTTAATTACCTATCGGTTTGTTTTCCTGGATGATTGCAGTGTAATTCGATTGGGAGAAAATCGGAGGATTGTCATTAAAATCAGCAATATCGATTGTAAGTAAGGTTTGTCTTGACAGAACAGGTACACCACTATCTTTAGCCAGAATCTCCAAAGAATAGCTGGAAATTGATTCCCGGTCTAATGGAGCCGCCACTGTGACGTATCCACTAGTTTGCCCAATAGCAAATTGGTTCAAGTTATCTCCACTAATAATTGAATAAGTCACTCGTCCATTTTCGTCACTATCCAAATCTGTAGCGGTAATCTGCAAAAATCATCAATAAAAATCCACTCAAATACTGCTAGGTAAGAATAATTCACCTCAATGACTTTTGCATCTACAGGAGCATTTTCAGAAATTCTAGTACTGTACGAAACTTGAGTAAATACGGGAGCATTATCGTTACAGTCGGTCACCGTAATATTCACTGTGGCCAGATTACTTAACGGAGGTTCACCACCATCTGTAAATTGTTTGTCGTTAATATGTCTCACTTAAACCAAATGAGACCAATTTACCTATAGCTTGTATGGTTAAAAAGTAATCTTTGGCCCTCTCAAAATCGAGCATATCGGCAATCGTTATAAATCCAGTTTTGTTGTTGATGGCAAACTTTTTGTGTTCGTTTCCTCCAATTATTGAGTAGTAAACCTCGGCGTTTGCGCCTATATCTTTGGAAGTTGCTTGAACTCGAACCACTTCCGTACCTGTAAAAAAAGCTTTTAGTCATAAAACTGCTGTATACATAAACATTGATGATTAGCTAGAATTATTAGTTATGATTCCACTATTTTAGTGTTTTGTAGCAAACAAATTGAATTTTCAAGTTTTAAATGAATGAATGAATTACAGTTTGAACATTTCAGAGATCACACCCGTAATTAATATTTTTCATAACACCAACCGATATTTTTTGCATAAGTACTTCACTATTGTTTTCCAAACATGTTGGGAGCCGATGATAACGTTAAATTAAAATGTTTGCCAAAAACTGATTTAACATAATTTTTGACATAACATTCACAGTGTTGTGAAGAAGAAATAAATAATGTTGTTTAGGTCTGTTTTCAGAAATGACTGACATAATATAGGCTCATCCCACATAATTTTTTTATTTCATATTTGATTAATTAAGACGCAAGAAAATATGAAATACGTATTTTATTATTTTTCAAAATGCTAAGTCTAACATAACAAGAATTAAATAAAAAGATTAAAATTTTATAGTCACATTTAATACGCCCGCTAGATATGACGTAGACGGTTTTCAACCAATTAGGTGCCAGGAGCCACTTCTATCATCAGCTTTTTCTAGGCCCGCTTTCGTGTTGCCAGTTTGTAAACTTTTACCGATTCAAATTAATCTTGACAAATTAGAAACGATAATACGTGTTTATAGTTTTTAAGTTTCTAACAATATTCACTAGACTAAAGATATTATGTCAAATTGACATCAAATTACTTTTTGTCCAGTGAAATAAAAAAGTTGTCGGGTCGTGCTATAAAATAAAACGTGTTATTTGGCAACATTGCACTCTGCGGACTTCACTCGTGACTTGACTTTGAAGTTATAAATCAGCTGATCGGAAGATGCTGTCAACCATCAGACAGCCATAGCCAATAGAACTGCTGAAAGTCGTCTACGTCATATACGCGGCAAAACCGTTGATTTGAATTTATTTACGCATTTTCAAAGTCCTGTAAATTACAAAAAAACCTTCTGTTTTGTAAATAAACTACAAATTCCGACATTTCAGACTAAGCTTCCCGATTTATATGCATTGACACGAAGTTTTACGTTATGTGGGATGAGCCCATTCTTATAGGGTAAATTTAGTTAGTTCACATATTCTTTTCAAGCAATTTTTGTCTTCATTAGAATAGTTGGTTTCTTAATAATTATGCACTTAGTGACAGTAGTTTTCATAATCCTAACACTAGTCATTGATATACTGGGTGTTCCATGAGAAAACCGTGATATTTCAGGGTTTGATATTGCATCAAAACATAACCCAAGTTTGCTATACATAGGTAATAAACAAAGGTCCCTGAAATATAACATTTATCGTGAAACACCCTATATAAAAAACAATGAAGTGCATTAAACTATGGATGGGCTTTTTATATTTCTTATTTCAAATACATTTACTTATATATTTATAGGTTGGCCTATTTCTGCATAATATGGACAAATTTAAGAGGTAATTCCACCTGCTCAAACGTTTTTTTAAGTCAATTTTTGTCTAACAGAACTTGCAGAAAACAAACAACGCTAATAATTAACTGATTTTAAGTGCTAAAACATATTTTCGAAAAATAGCTAAAGCTCATTTTTGCTTACCAAAAAAATAGTAATTATTAGAACAAAATTTATCTAGCTGGAAGATTTGTTTTAAGTTTTAAGCGATATTGACGTAATATTTTGTTTTTCATTTGCAAAGGATAAAATTTATAGTATTTGGAACCTGGCTTCATGTTTGATGATGCCTAATAATTTATGAAGTAAAGTTGAAATTATAGTAAAGAAGCTTAAAAATTACCAGTGAAAACACCTTTGATATGATTAGCCAACATAGCTTTTTACCTCTTCGTGACGTCAAAAGCCGTTTAGCCACAGGTTCTTCAAAAGTTATAGTTATTTTCAAAAAACAAGAATAGCGAGTGCATTAACGGTATGTATAGCAATTAGGCATGATTTTTAAAAATTGTGCCAAAAACTCTTTTGTCAGAAACAAACTTGTTAATAAAGAAAAAAAAACTTACCGACAGCATCAATTTCAGGTACAGTGGCAAAATAGTATTTATTCTCGAATTCAGGTGGATTATCATTGATGTCTTGCACGTTAACAATCAAGTTAGTAACGCTGGACAGCTGCGGTGTCCCTTGATCCACTGCCTGCACAGTCAAGTTGTACAAAGCCCTAATTTCCCTGTCCAAAGGCTTTGCTAAAGTCACAATGCCGCTGTCATGGGCCATCACGAAATGATCATTGAACGAATCGATAAATGAGTATTTGATTTTCCTGTTTATTCCTATATCGGCATCAAAAGCGTGGATTTTGGTCACTAAAGTGCCAACCTCCACGTCTTCTGGCAAAGCCACGGAGTAGTACGGCAAACTAAATACCTTTAACAGATTCATTTAGTGTTTGTTTGTCAATAATGTAGTGTTAACGTACAGGTGGATTGTCGTTGAGGTCAGAAACGATGAGTTCAATTTGGGAGGAACATTCCCATTCGATGTGTTCCTTATCGTGAACGTGAGCTGTTAGTGAATATTTTGACTGATTTTCACGGTCTAAATGCATCACAGTTTTCAAATCTCCAGTGTCCTTGTCCATTAAGAAACTTTCAGAACCTTCACCTATCGAATTAAAATTAGAATCACCAATTTATAAAATGGTATAAGTTGAAGTGTTTAGTACCCGCTAGAACGTATTTTAACTTAGAATGCTCAGGACCGTCAATATCGTTTGCAAGCACCGTCAAAACAAACGACCCTGGTAAAATTCCTTCAGATAAAACTTGCCTGTAACGATACTTTAGGCAGAATGGAGGGTTATCTACAAAAAAATACAGCGTTAAAAATGTGAAGTAAAAACAAATAAGAACCCACCATTAGCATCTAGGACAGTAATGGAAACTTTGGTGGTGTGAGTGAAAAGACCATCAGTCACTAGAATTTCCAAATTGTAATGATCCACTTTCTCCCTATCTAGATTTTTAGCCACGTAAAGCTCGCCAGTTTGTCTGACTTGGAATTGCAAACTGGGGTCTCCTGTTATGAAAAATACTCTTTATCTATTTCAGTCCAACATGATGTTCATTTACCTTTGATAATATAAAAATCAACTGGGGTTGTAAGATTTTTGTCCAGATCGATGGTGGTTAAAGTCAATAAAACGGTTCCAGGTAAAGCATCTTCGTTAACTTCAGCTTCGTAGGTGGTTTCTTTGAATAGAGTCGGGCTGTCGTTGTAGTCTTTCAACTTGATGATTACCTAAAAATGGTTTAAAATTTTTTTAAAACCGTACACTGGTTAAACAAACATTTTTTATTACCGTAGTTCTTGTGGAATGTTTCGGAGTACCATTGTCGGTGGCAGTCACGTAGAATTTGTACTCTGCCTTATCCTCTCTGTTCAATTTGACCAAATTTGTAATCCATCCAGTGTGTGCATCGATACCAAAATAGTTGACTATATCCGTGTTATCTGGAGTAAAGTTATAACGAACTTCACCGTTACCGCCCTGGTCCTTGTCGTGGGCAATCACTAAATACACAAGCACATTACTTCATTCCCTTACCACTGATTTATAACCTACCTCTCATGATGGAGGACCCTTCTGGAACGTTTTCAGCCAAGTTCAGGACGTAAGTGTTGCTTTCGAATTGAGGGTCGTGGTCGTTTTCATCCTGAACCTGAAGGATTATTTCGGCCAAAGCTGTGAGTGGTGGACTACTGTCGGTTAGGGCGAGAACGCCAATCACGTGGCTCGGTTGAGTTTCAAAATTTAATGGGCGCGCTAAGGTCAGTTGACCTTGGGAGTCAATGGCAAATTGGGGATTATCAGATGAATCCGACACTGCAATTGAATTGTTGTTTATTGCTGTAATAATCCCTGGCAGATGGGCAGCGTAAAAAAAGAAAAACGAGCAAAATCCAGTAACATGTAATTCACATTATTAAACTTCACATTACATCCAATGTACGTAATGTGAAGTTTTTATTAGATTTTGTCCTTTTTAACTATTTTTCCAGCATCACCCTTTAACCTGCACTTTTTGTAGCACTGCTTTATTTTTACCCAAGAGGAACTACACAAACGTTTTGATAGAAAAGTTTAACAGCCTCATGATGGATAGACTTACCAATTTCAAAATTGACTGATAGATTTGATACCATTTTCAACTTGGCTATCAGAGTTCCAGTGGCTGAATTTTCTGGAAGGAAGAATTTCCCTTCGCTTTTTTCGAAACTTGGCGGAATGTCATTTGGTCCAATTATCAGAATGTTGACTGGGACGTCGCTGTGTTTTTCCGGTCTTCCTTTGTCTGTAGCTCGTACAAAAAATTGAAACACTTCACCAACTGAAAAGCAGTTATTAGAGTACCAGTTCATAGAACAGGAAACTTTTTTCCTTACTGTAACTGTACACATTAGAAATGAGGAAGAATTCTCCTGTCGAAGGGTTAATCCCAAATAACTTTGTCACATCTGATGATTTCTTCTCGTATATGGAGTATTCTAGCTGTGCAGCAGAGCCTTCGTCAGCATCTGTGGCTTTTATCTGTAAACACTTCTGTCAGACTAAAAGCAACGAATATGTTAAACCAAAATCAAACCTTTGCAAAGGTTATTCCAGTGGTTAAGTTAGATGGAACGGTGATCTTGTATTCTTTCAGTAAAAATCGTGGGGCATTATCATTTTCATCGGTCACGTGCACTCTAACAGTCATAAAGTCACTAAGTCCTCCACCGTCAGTAGCCATAATTGGTATTTCATACAACTTTTGCTTCTCTCGATCCAGACTGAAAGTTTACGAGGAGTGTAATTACGGAAAACTTACATCTTTCTAATAGCTACCTAATTTTAGTTACAATTTTTCCGTTGTTCTTATCAATACTGAAAGCTTCGTTCAGTAAATCCGAAGGTATGCTGTATGATACGGAACCAAATTCACCGAAATCTAGGTCGGTGGCATTTACTACTGTAACTAACAGTCCGGCCATTCTGTTTTCCGGTACGGCCACATCTATAAAGAATTACCTTATTTGATTCTGTCAAATCAGGACAAATTAATGGTTTACCTTTAACAACGTCTTGATTGAATTTTGGGGTATGCAAATTAGCCGGGATAAGCTCCACTTTGAGCCGGGCAAAATTAGTGTACACTCCGTCACTAACTGAGACGTTTAGTATCATCATTTCGTTGTTTCCAAAGTTAGCCAAGTTTACTGAAAAATTATGTTAACTAGATAATTGCTTTACTGGAGCCTGTAAAATTGTCAGATCGTTAAACACCAAAAAGATGTTATTGCCCAAAAACAGAATGAAATGACAATCACACATGGACGATTATATCATTTACTTACCAAGAGAAATGATTCCAGTGGCAGAATCCATGGAAAACGTTTGTTGTTCATTGCCTTCCACTATGGTGTACTTCAAGTTATTTTTATCAACATCATCCAGATCGCTCGCTTTCATAATTGTTACAAACTGATCCCTTTTGGCAGATACCGACACTCCACAAGAATAAGAAGACAGCTCAAATTTAGGGGCGTTATCATTCATATCCAGAACTGCATTACACAACAAAAGGCAATGTTATTCAGGTTATAAGGGCCTCAAAAACTCATTACCTTTAACCCAAACATGTGCAGTGCTACTTAAACTCGGCACTCCTTTATCAGTGGCCACAACAACAAAATGATGTTCGCTGGTCATTTCGTGGTCTAAACTTTGCTTCAAGAAAATCTTTCCCTCCTTATCGTCAATGTAAAAGTAATCAGTGGCGTTGTTGTTTTTGCTTTTTTGAATAGAGTAGACGATTTCCTGGTTGTTTTTCGTGTCGTTGTCGTGAGCCAAAACGGTTAAAATCTGGGTACCAAACTGGGCAGCCTCCGACACTGAGATGTTGTACGATTCCTCTGTAAATTCTGGAGGACAGTCGTTGACGTCCGACAATACAATAGAAACCTAAACAAATTGCAATGTAATAATGATGGATAGACAAATTCAGTCAAATAGTTTACCGGCACTTCGGCATATGCTCCAGAAACGGAGTCTGTAGCTCTGATAAGAAGTTCGTATTGAGGCGTTTGCTCGTAATCCAACTCATCCACAACCGATATAACACCTACGAAAAGATTGCTGTAGAAATATGGTAATAGTCAATATTAAACACACAGAAGCAAAATAGAGCCAAGTTTTTCACACAACTAAACAAAAAAATATGAATTTCTACTAAAAAACCGAAATAAGGATAATACATGTAGTAGACAGTAGTAAACGCAAGTAAACTTTATTGAAACTGAAACTGAAAAAAATATTTAAATTTTCTTGTTAATAAAAGTAATGAACTATTTTTCATCCTGCAAAAGTAAGTTTTGACGTGGAATACGAAACACACAAAATATGGGAATAGTACATACAAAATTTTCCATTTAAAATAAGCCAAATTTAACTTCTTTAAGCTAAAGTATTAAGGATCTCAAACTTTCAGAACTGTATGTACAAAAACTTTTAATAAAAGGTGTATATGAACAACCCTGTATAGTCTATCAAAGTTTGTATGATTGATTGCCACTACTTTTTAACTAATTAAAGCATTGGTGAAAACCACAAAACTATAAAGTTATTAGCAAAGTTTTAGGTATAGCTATCATGCTGTTACATTATAGAGTAAAAGAAAACATGCATTTTCCATACACAAATATTAGAATTACATGCAAAATATTTTAGGTGCAAACTGCGTGTGGTGGATACGCCCATGTGAAGAATACAAAGAGCAAACAAAAAAATAAGAGAATTCCGGACGAAAAGTAGCAAAAAGCGTAGCTCAAATAAATTTAAGTCTAATACTCACAAGGCCCATTGTTACTGTCCGGAGCTGCGAAAAACACAAGGGATTTATTAATTATTCAGCATCTCGAATGGGTTTCCGTAGTATTTATATTCCAGTTAATAAAGTTTTTGTCGACAGTGTTCGAAACTAAAGCTTTGTTCGAAAGTTTGTAATTAACTGCAGAAGCTGCTAAAAAAGGCAGCTTTTTCTTGTTGGGACAGAAAGGTTTTTGCGTCACTCGAATAAATTGGTTAAGACAGATGATTTAGATTTTTCGCATACATTACAAATTCCAATCAGATTTTTTTTTGTTATTATCTAACAAGTGAAAATGTTTCCATTGGTAGTAAAAAGGGTAACCATTGGAGTTGGGGAATAGTACATGTAATTAGAAACTTGAGGGAGTTGAATAATAATGCTTATGATGGACATGACCAAAAAGGTACTGTGGCATAGACCGAAAGATGACGAAAGTTATTTAAAAAAACCTGTTTTTTGTCATATCTGGAGAACGTTTTGACGGATTTTGATGATGTCCACCCGATTTATGGCAAGTGGTAACTTGTTCTTTAGGTAATTTGAATAAAAACAAGCATTTTCTTTTACTTGCAAAATTTTGGTAAATGCTTCAAATTAACTCTACGAGCCCTATTATAACCCTTGAAGCATTTACTTGAACCTCGGCAAATATAAGCAAATGCTTAGTACAAAAATTACCAGGTCGCTTAATCCACTCACTTAACATAACATAACCCTTTTCATGACGTGCTTAAAGGAGTACTCTGGATTTCAAATGGTTTACTGGGTGTTATCTAATACAATTTATTATGTATAACTATGTGTCATGCCCCTGCCAGACCAACTTGAAAATATTCAGAATTTAAGGGAAAAAAAGCTTTGTTTTTGAGCAGGCAGTAAGCATAATGCCGAAATAAATCAACAGGTAATCAGATAGTTGTCAAAAATCTTTGTCGCAACCAACACAACTTTGGATGCAAACAATTCTGACATCATTATCACATCCACAGTATCAATTCAATGCCAGGCTTAGCAGCTTCTGAGTTAGTATAGTGCGTAAAGTACAATCGCAATGTTAATTTGTTATAGTGAAATAAACCAACACCACTCTGAACTAATTTTTAAATCATTAGGACACACTGATACCTTTCTGAGTTCTATTCGAAGTGTTTAGATACTCAAGAAATTCCTTTACGGTTCTATGTTCTAGTTCAGTTTTGAAGGACCGTGCCTCGGAAACTAATCGAGAATTTGTTTTCAATATAAACAAAAGTAACACTTTCTAACAATAGAAAATCAGAGGACTTACCGGTGTTAAAGTCCAGGGCGAATTCTTCTAGTTCGTTGCCTCGCACAATGCTGTAGATTAATTTCCTGTTTAAAGGCGATTCGGCTTCGATTGAGACGGATAACGGAGAATGTAGCTCGACGTTTTCTGGAACCGTTTCCGAGTAGAACTGTTTTTTAAACACGGGCATGGAACGATCTATGACCTTTATGTGGACTGTAACGTCCGTCCTGCACGGGGTTATTCCTGTAAAAAGTTCACCAATTGTACATACGAGTATATAATTTTTTCAAGTTTAAGTGCCGTTTTATTACAGACGGGATACAGCAAAACTTCCTCAAAATAAGATTTAGTTACCCTTTATATTCAGTTTCTAACCTTTTTTACCTAAAAAATGTATAACTTAGGTTGCTTTGCTGTCTGCCCTTTATAAAACGACAATGCCCTCCCTTACTGACTGAACTTCTGATGAGTGGTTCTTATATACTCAAAATATGTTGAGTGTACCTTATTATGCTTAAAAGGGCTTAATAAATACATATATGTTCTTTCCACTTTGTATCAATAAAGTAATATTTGACCATTTGTCAAGAATCAATTTTATTACTTTAGTAAGTAAATAATTGATTGCTTGATTGACGGGACCCATTTCCTTTTTTAAATTCAAATATTAGCAGCAAATTGAATAGGATGCAGTAAAACTATTCTATCGCCAGCTAGACTGCTCGATATACACTGCTTGACAGTTTTTTTGTGTTAACAACTTAATTTACAAAGATAAACCACAAAATATTGAAATACCCTTATGTGATTCCATCCCATTACGCTTTCTAGAAATTTGATAAATACTTAATATACAGAGAGTTCAGGATCAAAAATTGTCAGTGCCAGCCCTTTATGACCAACTCTGTATGCATACAACTAAAATTATATTATTGCTTCGTTCAATTTAGTGAGACTGTTCACGTTAGAGAAAGAGGCATGTTAAATTAAGCACAGAACAAAGATATTGAAATAATGTTTCTTATTGAACAACAGGCAGACAGAATTAGTTATTTAAAAATGGAATTATTTTTTCTTTGTTTTAAGTGACAGTATCCGGACAATTTTGTTGAGCCCACTCCAAAGAAAGTTTCAGAGCTTGAATGGCTTCGACGCAGAAAATTCATCTATAACTCTCTAGCAGTCATTTTCTTATTCTGAAGAATCATTCAAAGAGTCATCGTTACTGTCAAAGTTACATTTTTATTCCATTCTGCTATTGTGCTACATCGGTAAAGGTATATTACATTCAGCAAACAAATTAGCACAACCTAACAACGTTTAGTTCGTGAAAAATCACTTCGTTCACTTATTGTTGTAAGAACTTGCTTGTTTGACTTCTTTAGTTTTAATCATTGCCCTCAAAAATACTGTGTCCTCGCGTAATACACTCATTGGACGTTTTAAAAATATTGTTCATGTTATCGAGCGACTTTCTGTTCATGTTATAAGGTATGTATGCAAATAATACTTCACATAGGCGAGTATTCATATTATCGCGCTTGTACTGTATTTGAAATATAGAGAAGTAAAAGCGACGATGTTCCTAGTGTGGTGTGAAACAAAAATGCAAGATAGGGGGTATAATTTTGCTAATTTTAGCATTTCACTAAGATGCTTCTAAAATTTATAATTGACGTACTATTAAAATTATTTTGACTTTCGCACACTCTAGCAAGTGTCTTCTTTTACTTGCTGTTTAAAAAATGGCAATATCTTGCCTAGTTTTTCTTTAATTTGGATTAAAAGATTGTCATAAAATGCATTGAAAACTCGCTAACCACCCAAATCGCTCATTAAAAGTTTATTAGGATCTTTATAGAAATTCGAAATTAAGATAAATTGGATTTCTGCTGGAAGTTTAAATTGGTGTATCGCCATAGTTATAAAAGATATAAATCTCATATTTCTGGTCCATTTTTAGTCCTTCTTTCTGAGCGTGTTTAAGCATTTTAAGATAAAATAATAATTTACTTATATTTCTGAGAGAATTGTCCTATAATTTATTTTAAGAATTTATTTAAAAACATTTAATGCGTATTTGGGATATAAAATGATTTGAATCTTAATTGTTTCAGAAAGTAATAATTTTTCAAATAAGTACAAACACCCTAATTTTCAACAGGGAATACAATACAATTTTAAAAATTAGGGGTATTTTATTTGAAGAACTTGACTTTCTGCCCTTTTTAGAACTGACTTTTTTGACTACCCCGTATCATTATTTTCAACGTTTGCCTACACCCACTCTTAGAACCAACTTTGTTTAACACGACCAAACACAGAAATAAAGAAAAACCAGTCGGTCTCATTTAAAATAAGTAAGTTGACATCTACTTCCAAACCGGAAGTGACATTTTCATTTCAAAATTTTACATTTCTAGAAATATTCGATCCTAATAAACTTATAATAAACGGCGGTTTGGGTGATTAACCTATCTGAGTTTATTATTTAAAGATTTGTTAAAGGTATAATTGAAAACAATAAACGAAAATTTTCATTGGTATCTTTTATGGAAAAAAATTTTTTTTTTCGCTTCTACATGCTCTATTAGTTTGTTGTAGGTTAAGTAAGTTAAAATAAGTGCTAAATTTGTTAACTTCAGTTGGTACGGCTCTGAATTTTATTTATGTGCGTTTACTTATTCTATTTTCTAATAAAGCGTACACGTTTCTTCAGTTTTGAATTATACGCCATTTTGAAGATTAAAAATTCTGTTTTTGAGAAATCTCGAACAATATTATTGCTGATTGTTTGCTTGATGCGAACAAACACCAAATAAACTGACTTTATAACTGACTTACTTTGGAAATCTTGTTAATCTTAAAATCTTACTTTCAAAAATTAATCTTTTCTTCAAACTTATCATTGTCAAACCTGTTATTAATAAATAATTTAATAAAGATAAAAATCACTAATTTTGACAGCTAAATCTCACAGAACCATTACATGGCTATCGCTGATACCTTACCTTTGTCATATGCCGCTATAAGTAGCTCATACTCTTTGTTGTGACTTTCTAGTTTCTGTTTAATTTCAATATCCCCAGTTTCCCTCTGCACTTTAAACAATTCCCCGTGTCCTCGAATCAGCTCGTATCGAACTTCACCGTTGTCCAAGCTATCGCGATCGATGGCAAGAACTTTGGTGATTACCTGCACGACAACACACATTAAAGTTACGTACAATGATAAAACAAACATACATACAGATCCTTTATCATCGTCCACCGAAACTACAGCGTAATAAGGCAAATTGACAAACATTGGACAATTATCGTTGATATCCAATATGGTTACGTTAACAACCACATGTGCCACCCTCGGCCGTTCTCTGTAAGGTTCGTTACTACGAGCTTCCACTATAAGATGATAACTATCCTGTTCCTCTCGGTCGAACCGGATCCCAGTAGTGCGAATTACGCCTTAAAAATTTAATGCATTAAAGTGATTGTTTACCACATTACAGTCTGAAAACCTACCGGAAGTAATCCCAATAGTAAACATATCGGTCGGATTTAGTATCCTAAATTCAATATTTTCATTTAAGACACTTCCTAGAACGTTAACAACACAAACGGGAGTAATTTTAGTGGAGTTCTCTACAATGCTTCCTTCGTAAAACGGTTTCTGGAATACTAAACCGCTATTGTCGGATTCGTCTACTCGAATGTAAACTTTAGCGACACTAGAGAATTTCCCATCTGAGACTCGCACGTGTAGCTTGTAAGACGCTGATGGTTTTAAATGCTCCGGATCAACTAGTGTAATAACGCCGGAGTAGGAGTTAATTTTGAATATTCCTAAAAAAACATGCATTACTTGTAAAGCAGATATTTAATAGTGGGTGTCACCAGGTTAGAATACTGGCGCAGTCGGTTGGATGTTAATGAGTTGTCAAAACCCTTACCTAATTTGTTTCCCTCAATAATATCATATTTCAATGCATCGCCTTCAGTTGAATCAGGATCTGTGGCGTTAACCTGTATTACAGCGATATCTTTGTACGAAGGAAGTAAAAGGGTCACATTATAAATAGGACTGGTGAAAATAGGTGGACAGTCGTTGATGTCCGTCACTTGGATTACAACTTTAGCAGTTGAATCGGAAAATAGTTTGGGTTTTCCTAAATCAGACACCTGAAAATAACAAAAAGATAATTAATAGTCATTAATCAGTCGATGTAGACTTAAAAAATTTAAACAAAGTAAAGTTTTCAAACGGTAATTGTTGAAGTACAGCGTTACCACCTAAATACGGCCCTGTCAGTATTTTTTTGAAATTTCCGAGCAATTATCTATCTCAACCATAACAATACAGTCTTTTTTTGAAATTTCTGAATCATTAGCAAGCTCAGTCATTTCAGAACATTTGAAGAGAGAGAGAGAGAGAGAGAATTTTTTGAAGAATTCTCTGAGCGATTAGCCAGCTCTATCATTGTACTCTATTTTTCTGCTCTTCTTTTATCAATTAGTCTTCTCTTGAAGTTTCTAGGTCTATTAGTCAGCTCAATCATTATAACACATTCTTCTACTCTTCTGTTGAAAATTAGCCAGCACATTCTTTTCTAACACATTCTGCCGCTCTTTTTTTTTAATTTTAGGCAAGTAGCAAGCATATTTATTTTATCACATCCTTCTACTATTCTTTTGAAATTATTACGCAATTATCCAACACATTCTTTTACCTACATCTTATTACCTTTTCCCAACACATCCTTCTCTCGAAAATTTTAGGCACTTAGCCAACTCAATCAATTTAACACATCCTTTGACTCTTTTCTCTCATAAAAACACATACTTTTATTCTTATGTCGAAAATTTTAGGCACTTAGCCAGCTCTATCATTTTACCCATTCTTCTACTCTTTTCTAGAACATTTGAAACAATTAGCCAGCATAATCATTAGCCCTTCTTTTGAATATTTTAAGTAATTAGCCAGACAATCATTTTAACACGTTCTTCCAGTCTTCTACACTTTTCTCGAAAATTTTAGACACTTACTTAGCTCAATCATTTTAACACATTCTTCTAATCTTTTCTTGAAAATTTTAGGCACTTAACCAGCAGAATTATTTCAACCCAATTTTCTCCTCTTCATTAGAAAATTTTTGACAACCAACCAGCTCAATGATTTCGACATATTCTTCTGCTATCTTTTTGAAAATTCTAGGCAATTAGCCAGCACAATCACATTCATCTACTATTCCTTTGAAATTATTGGGCAATTAGCCCGCACAATCATTTTAACACATTCTTCTAATCTTCTTTTGAAAATCTTAGAGTAGTCATAGAAAGGAAAATAATTTTTTTAAATTATTTTACCTTATTTTGTTATCATAAGCTAATTACTGTTTTGCAGTTAGGTTAGGTTAGGTAAGAAGAGACGTTAGTATAGCACAAGGTTATGTTTTTTTAGTAAGTGTTTCTAAATATCCATCAGTTGTGAACGTATATCCATTTCCAAGGTGTCTCTGGTCTGCAATCCACAATTATTATTAATTAACTACACAGTGTAAATTACAAGGCTTTGACTGTATAGATGAATATTGTCTACTTGTAGATAATGGTGTATTCTACATTATGTAGATTACTGCTCAAAAAACGACTGTAAAGGTTATCTCTTTATACCGATGTATTTTTTTTTTCAAAATAGATCGCACGATTTGACCAAGATCTTTTTATTATTCATTATCTAGCAACTAACCAAAAATAAACTTTTTCTATACATTTAGAAGGTTATTTTTTTTATTTACGTGATACATTTTTATTTTTTTTTAATTGTATCCATTTATTTTCTAAACTGATACCTACTTCTCCTTCAGTAATTGGTATCTCTTTTAAACAATTCTTTCCTCTAAAACCATCAAGAAAAAGTAATCGCCTTACCTGAACATGAAAAGTAAATAAAGGCATAGTCTCGTAATCCAAACGTCTTAAGGTCCTAATAGCTCCCGTATTGGAATCAATTTGAAAATATCTTCTTGGTAAAATTTCAACGATATCGAACTGGAGTAAGGCGTTTCGTTCGCTGTCCGCGTCCGAAGCCTTAATGACCAAAGGCTCGCTGCTATTGGTCAGAATCAATGAATCTTCGAGTGCAGCTTCACTTATAATGCCGTAATATTGGAACTGCAAAAACTGGGGAGCGTTGTCGTTTCGATCCAGGATGTGGATAATGACATTGCATTTGGCTGACACCGAGGCCTGGGGATTGAAAATAAAATTTTAGGTCCACTTTATTGTTTGCAATGTGTAGTGGCCATACCATATTAATGGCTATCACAGATAAATTGTAAAACTTATTGGTCTCATAGTCCAGATATTTTTGTGTGGTAATAACGCCAGTACTAGGACTGATTATAAAACTGTCGTCACTGTTTCCTTCTAAAATTTCAAATTGCAACGATGAGGTGCTTCTTACATCTAAGTGAGCAACATAGCTGCCTATGGATTGGTCTTCGTAAATTTCAGCTGCTATTTCTTTATTAACAAATCTGAAACCCAAACTTATTACCGTACAGTCAAATGGTGATAACTAATCTTACCTAGGAGGATCATTATCAGCCATAGTTAATGATATATGAGCAGGCACTGTGGACCATAAAGGTGGTTGACCGTGATCAGTAGCTCGAATATGCAAAGTATATTCTGAGGCACTTGATATATCCAATTCCCTGGCTATACTTATCGTACCTGTAAAATTAACCTTTCTTACTTTCATTCAGTCGTTATTTTATTGTATAACATACCAAGGTTTGGATCAATATTGAACACATTTCCCACATTTCCTGATATGATCGAGTACGTAATCCTGGCATTATCCCCCTTGTCATGATCAACAGCTAAAGCTTTAAGTACCACGCTACCTACAGAAGCAGTTTCATACACCTTTCCCACCTGAAATTTTGAACAGCAAATTAGTGTGCATTCAGTATTATTAAATCAAACTTACAAGAATTTTGTCAGAAAAGTGTGGCGTATGATCGTTATAGTCGTGGACAATCACGTGAACTCGTGCTAGATTTTTCTTAGCTGGAGTTCCAGCATCCCGCACCATTACAGTCAAAATGTGTTCGCTGAGAGTTTCTCTGTCCAAGTTGGTTGCGAGGGTAATTACGCCTGAAATTTTGATAATAAATATTCGGAATGATGATTCAGATCAGCTGTTACGCCAAACATTTGATTTATGTTACTCTAAAGTTGTAAAAGTAATCATTTTCTTTTAGAAAAATTCAATGTTAATATTGTTAATTCCATCACTCATACTGAAATTTAGAATGATGTCAGAAAAATTACGGTCTGCGTAAACAATGTTAGTCTCCATCAAAATCAAATTAATTTCACTCTGAGTTGAAAAAATTCCCATAAAAGCTGTGTTAGCTTACTAACATTAAAAACTAACTATAAATGTTTATTAATTAGAAAAATGTATGTAATTGCCTCTAAACATCAAAACTGCATCTCAAAAAATTAAGCTTAAAATTCCATTTTAATGGGACGTGTTGTATATTTTTGCTCTATTTCAACGCATTTTTTGTTTTAGTTCTAATTAACTAGAGTTTGTTAGGTTAATCTTTGACGTATACAGGGTGATTCATACGTGGTAACAATAAAATTAACCCTGTAGGTGTTCTACTAATCATTTTAAAAATGGTCTCAAATAACAATTTCTTCAGTGGTAAGAAGATACAGAGCGTTATATAAAGTTGAGTTTTTACAATTTTATGATTTCCTAAAGGAATGCATTAAATCAAACAAAATTAGGTTGAATGTGTCAGCTTACTTCTTTAGTTCTCACATTTGTCACATTCAAAACATCTACTGGTATTACATTTATCACGTCATTCTATTTTTGTTTGATTTTTCTCATATTAATTTGGTAGGTTAGGTTCTATTCTGCAATAAAAATCGTGTAAAAAGTACAATTTGCAATAATATACAAAGTGTCCAACAGTGGATGGCGCCGCAAACGCATTATTTTGAAGATACAGGGTGTTAATTTGTTTATACAAATAATTCATGAATTGTACATTTTTCGTACAACTTACTTTTCAGTTGAAATTTGAGCACTCTGTAACTGGGTTATTTTTGTGAGTTCAAGGAAGTTAAACCACTCGATCCGCTCAACCGTCTTGAGCTCCTCTTTTTAGCGAAAAAATTCTATCTGAAAAATTGCGTACAGGGTGACCAAAAACAGTATACTTCTCATGTATACTGAAAACAAAAACGGTCGTGTAAATTTACGGTGTTGGGTTAAGCAGTTGATTAGGAACATTTTTGGTCTCTTGCATTTTTTTTGTAACTTTTTCACCGTTTTCCAGTTAGGAAAAACTGGTTTGGTGCAACAAATCAGTGAAATTGTGATCTAAAATTTGAACCCGGTTTAAAGAACAGTCAGGGACAAAATCGCCTGTAAAACCCACTTGGAGTGACCGAATAATGTTTTTAAGCACATTTTTGGAATCTTCATTAAATTTTCTTGTCATTAGATAATGATATAAAAAAACACTACAAAATCAGGTAAAGTCAGGGAGAAAAGTGGTCAAAGTATAAACTGTCAGAAAGACGATTTGAAAGGACAGTTAGAGACAAAATTGCCTGTAAAACCCACTTAGAGTGAGAAAATGACTGTTTTAAGCACATTTTTGGAATCCTCATTAAATTTCCTATCCAATAATAAAAAAACACTACAAGATTTGGTACAGTCAGGAAGAAAAGCGGTGTCAAAGTTTGAACTGCCAGAAACACAGTTTGAAAGAACAGTCAGGGACAAAATCGCCTGTAAAACCCACTGGAGTGAGAAAATGACTATTTTAAGTACATTTTTGGAATCCTCATTAAATTTCCTATCCAATAACCTAAAAAAACACTACAAGATTTGGTACAGTCAGGAAGGTGTCAAACTGCTAGAAACACAATATTTGTAATTTACTGGTAATTTACCGGTCAAATTTTCCTGGTAAACTATTTACTTTACCGGTAAGATACCCATCACTACTCTATTCTTTGAAATTGTTGTCGTCAATAAAATTGTTAATTCCAAATAAAATTCATTATGACATAATGTCAATATTTTTGGACCAGTCACAAATAGTTGAAATCGGACAAAATAAAATGCAATCAAACAGATCAATAATATACATGGTGTCCCATTAAAGAAACCAGATAGATACACCAATTTTGCTAATTGTAATTTTAGCACAATAAATGTACAAAAATGCAAAATCATCCTAAAAAAACTGTAATTTTTGATGTTCAAGCTATCAAAATTACTAACGACTGTCATTTCAACCTGTAATTTGTCAAAATTGTTTTTAACTTGTCATTCGGTACACTCTATTTATCCTATAAACCTACAATCCCCTGGATAGTATTTTTATAGTTGTGTCAATTAAATGCTTTCAGTATCAACATATGGACTTAAACTTGGATTTCAACGTAACCCTATAGAAAAACAAGTCGAGTAGAATTAAGTCTGGTAATTGCGCTGACCAGAAGACGTCAAATTTATATGCGTTAATGCACAATAAAAATGCCAAAAATTGTCTTGGAAAATAACGTAATGTTATGTTGTGGTAACATCATCCTAATTTTGCGTGACTCCAGATATTTTGTTAAAGACATAATATTAGGTTTAAATAAAGTTTTACACAGGAATAGTCAATGACGTAAACTACACTTACCCGTAATCGAATCCAGTTTAAACGTTTTTAAAGAAAGGGCGTTTTCCGCCGAATAAAAACTAAAAATCAGCTTGTCATTTTCATCTTTGTCGGTGGCTTTGAGAGTGAGAATTTCCCGGTCTACAGAAACTGATTCAGAAATCTCTTGTTTGTAGACTTTTTCGGTAAACTCAGGCCTGAAATCCCATAAAAAAATTGATTAAAAAGACCTTTTTTTCTTTAACAAACAAAGTAAATTAAGGTACCTGTGATCATTTATATCAATAACAGACACATTCAGCGTAGTGTAAACGGTGTGGACAGTGTCGGTTACGCTTATGTTTAGTATGTATTCTCGTTGTAGTTCGTGGTCGAGTTTATGGGCCAAAAGAATGTTTCCGGTATCTCTGCCAATGTAGAAATCCAGTCTCGGATCCCCATCTGAAATATAAAAAATGTGATGCTAAAAAATAATGAAATAAAGTGGTGTAAAATGTATAAATTTTGCTGGGAAAATCGATTGAATTAACAGATGAGAGTCGATTTTGTGTCACTTCCATCGACGGCAGGGAAGTCTATATCGCCGCCGAGGAGACAAGATGAACAATATAATTTTACTCCCACTGTCTCCTATGGTGGAGGCTCAGTGATGGTCTGGGGTGAAATATGCTTAGGGACACGAACAGAGTTGGTGGTTGTTAATGGAGCTTTAAATGCAGATGGATACATTCGCGATGTTCTGCTAGAGCATGTCGTACCATTCGCCCCCCATATCGGAGAAAACTTTTTGCTAATGCACGACAATTTGCTCGTTGTGTCTCCGACTTTTTGAATGTCGTCGGAATAAGAACAATGGCGTGGCCGGCATGTTTTCCAGACATTAATCCGATTGAACATGTCTCGGACATGTTAGGTAGACAATTAAGGTCCATAACTCCTGCAGTTCAAAATCCCGAACAAGTAGCAGCTGCTCTGGTTGAGATTTGGGACAATCTGCCTCGACATGATCGATAATGTCATCAGAAGCATGAAGAGACGGATGACTGCCGTGATAAGGGCATGTTTTGGATCTTTACCTTCATACATATTGTTCGTTAATTTATTGTTGTTGTGATTATTTTGACCAGTTGACCTTTAAACACCCTCCGGTTTATTTAAAGCACAAATTGGACCAGTCTTACCCTGGATAAAGTGTGAAGGAAGCATTAAAAAATTACATTTAACCAAATGCAAAAAAAAGGACTTTTTGATTACCCCTGTATACTTTTAAGCATTCTTTACACAATAAGCTCATAGGTAAAAATGTGACGTGACCAATATTTAACTTAAAGTAAAAAGTTCTCAGAGATACGACATGAATTTCATATCCAATTCGAGTGTCGACGTTGGTGAAATTAAGATAAATATTCACCTTTTCTTCGAAACCCTGTATTTTTTCTAATAATTGAGATATCAGAGCGAATAAAAAAAGAAAATGTTCAGAAATGAACGGGTCGCAAATTGATGTTATAAAGTGATGTCAATTGTCAGTTGTTCAATCCTCAGGGTGTCTCAAAAACACAGAAAATTCCTTACTTCCTTTACGTCCCTGTATATGACATAAAGACAAACCATTTAAAAATGGTAATACGACAGATGTATTCATGAAGAATCAAGCTGCAATACATAAAAAATATGAAGGAAATCGAGCAAAGAGTTCCAGAGAAAATTGATGTTAAACTAAGTGTAAATTTTGACAGTTCCCCTAATTTTGCCGGTGTGTGTATTTCCTTGAGCAAGTTGCCAAACTTTTATATTTTTGCTATTTACACCTGCAAGCTCAATGGTAATTCCCTGTATAATTCATGTACAGAAAACATCATTAAAGTTTTCAAGTACCGAACTTTGTGTATTCGTGCAGTAATCGTCTAAATTACATTTCCAAATTAGTTTGAGCTGCAATATAACGATTACCTCCTAAGGCAACTAGAATTCGCAAGCGGAACATTTAGCACAATACCTAAATACCTTAATTGGAACTAATTATACCGATACTTGGCTTAGTGATCTTGAAACGTCAATTCCAAAGCAACATCTGTAAGCAATTAAGTACGGCACAGTTACAGCGAAACAGTGTTCAGAAATTTAATATAATTTAGAGCTGTAACTCCCAATAAACATGTTCACAATTAAGAAATTGTACTGGAAAGTAACGAAATACGACGTCTGTGCTATTCCCTGTGCTGGGAATGGGAAGTTCGTAAACGGAGCGAGTCATAAACAAAGGTAATAACTTTCGTGAAATGGACAGACAGATCAAAGAGTGCTGAAAAATAGCTTTAAAACTGATGAGCGCAAAATCCTAGAGGAGTGCAAATTCAAAGCGGGTAAAATCCTTCTCTTAAACTGCACGCTCAATTACTTAATCACTAAAGTATTATAAAGGTCGAACAATAGAGGTTGA
Organism: Ips nitidus; assembly: GCA_018691245.2. Taxonomy (NCBI): domain Eukaryota; kingdom Metazoa; phylum Arthropoda; class Insecta; order Coleoptera; family Curculionidae; genus Ips; species Ips nitidus. The sequence goes on along the minus strand of CM042790.1, from coordinate 9,173,676 downwards.
AAACTCTTATGTGCTGAAATCGATGCTTCGGTGAAAAGCTTAACGAGGTATGATGACGCCTTAGGAAATTTTATGCCACATTTCAATATCCTTTGAATAGGAAAGGCGCGCTTTATGAAATCGAATATGACGCTTAAGGGAACATTTTCGCTCAATTTCATATCTTAGAGCAGCTAAAACTGGGGATTAATGACGCCTGACACTATTACTTGCAGCAGATTTTTATGCAACCTCCCTGAAAAGAACTTAACGAGTATTTAAAAGATCAGATTTAACAGATGATGATCTGTTCTCGGTGTATGGTTCTATTCAATTACGCTTCAAAGCTATTGAAATTAAGATTTTTCTCCACCCCTTTTTAATATCGATACCAAACCGAAGGAAATCGGACCTCGCTCAATAAAAAGCTCTGGCGCTCCTTTATGCTTGTTTTATGAAAGCTCTTTGTATTCATCAATCGATCTTTTAATTAAGGTCCGGGGATCCTGTTGTCCCAGAAAAGCTTTCTGCCAACCGCCAATAGAGGCAGCTTTGTTTAACTCTGCTTTGCTCTGTATTCCGTAATTCTGACGCCATTAGCCGACAAAAAGCTTAATTTCGAGCCTAAAGAATTTGAATTTTGTGGAAAAAAAATGAGATGCTGCATTTTTAACGCTCTATTGCGAGGAAAGTGGTCTAATTGAAATTCAAAAAAGTAAGCGTGAATGAAGTATGTTAATGATAAGATTGCAATGACGTTTTTGTTGTGTTTCTAGTTAGGGAAAGTCCAAATTATACATTCAATAGATAGTTTATCCTAACCTATTCATTATGTCAAAACTAAAATTATAAAGAGCGAATCATATTTTTTACGTCACTGTAACATTATCTTTAATAAACTTTAGTATGTTCTCTTTAGGCAAGATCGCCCATTATTAACTCAATTAATTTACCACGACTTCTTCAACCTTATTCACGACCACTATAACTACAGGATGTTTCATAGATGTGGTTTTATATTTTTTATGTTAGTATGTAAAGGGCATCATAGAAATCAAAATGCAATAACACCAATGGTACTACAATAGGAGGTGATTGCCCTGCTAATTGCTCCTTCCTCTAGAGTACAAAATTTAATTGTTTAGAGGATTAGAAAATTGCATAATCAATTACTAATACAATTTGTGTGTGTTTACAACTGTCTAAATTTGATTTAACAAATTTTCACAGTTTAAACTATTTTTATGGTCACGTGACTGTTTGGACAGGTGTCAACTGGCCTACANCTGGTNNTATACGCAGNCGNCNCCCCANATNGNAGGAATTNTCTTTGAAGCGCCTNNGNNTAGCTTAGCAAAGCCAGTTCNTACCTTTACTAANTNGACTNCNAAGNNCTCGTACNAANCNCTCCNANGTCNAGATTNGNCCGTAGGTTTTCNGCNTAAGGNCCGGATTTNNTTCATGAGGNTAGGCCTGNGNNATGCTTCAATTAGCANANNNGCTAATCTCTGNAAANCTNGGNGAACGCNCTNACGGAAAACTGTTCAGTNGTTGNAGACCGAANNAGTCAGCGCTAGGATTTNCTACGCNNCGNGNGTTGTCGATATANAAACTTATTCGTGTCNCGNATNNCNTCANNCGTCTCCCCNCCTATTNGTGCNAANCNTCACNCTGNCCNTCNCTAAGAGTNNNTNCNCGGNANGNTCTNNNGCGNTNNCGANCGGANNTTATTCTAGNGANNNAGTGCNNANGCNGTNCACTTTNCATTNGNNNCGTNCCGNCGATCGGTTTAGTCGAGTAAGGGCAATATCCTTCACATCACGTTGAGGCTGGCTCGCCAATGAGTCTCCGATAAGGAAATGAGCGGGTGTCAAAGGGGTATAGTCATTTTTTATCGTTGGAAATAGGCGATATTGGACGTGAATTCAAACAACATTCTATTTCAATTAAAAGGGTGTTCATTTCTTCATAAGTTAGTGATGCATTTCCTAATACACGCTTTAAATGGAATTTGGCTGACTTTACCGCAGCCTCCCAAATTCCCCCCATGTGAGGACTGCGTGCGGGAATGAAATGCCAACTGATTTGCTCATTTGCCAAAAAGGTTGTTATTGAGTCTAAATGGGACTTATCATTAATCAGGTTGTAGAGTTCAATAAAATAGTTATTAGCACCGACAAAATTCGTCCCGTTATCTGAATGAATCTCCACCGGTCTACCTCGTCTTGCACAAAATCTTTTTAGAGCGTTTAAAAATCCGGGAGTTGTAAGATCTCTAACCAGCTCTATATGTACTGCCTTAGTGGCTAAACATATAAAAATGCACATATAAGTTTTAACAAGTTTCGAATTACGCAGAGTTCTTTCTTTTACGTGGATCGGGCCAGCATAATCCACACCGCAATAAGAGAATGGCCTGGATGGTGTCACTCTTGAAACAGGAAGAGAACCCATTAAGAACTTAGCGGGCTTTGGATTTGCCTTATAGCACCGTACGCAGGAATTGATTATACGTTTAACTGATCTTTTACCATTTATTATCCAAAACTTTAAACGTATAATCGACAACAAATTTTGAACTCCTAAATGCAAGTATCGCATATGTTCACTAATAATAATTAGATCTGTAAGTTTATGTTTATAAGGAAAGTATGACTGGGTATTTTTGATCGTAATCTAAGTTGGAGTTTTTCAATCTTCCACCTACCCTCAGTAATCCATGACTATCTAAGAAGGGATTCAAACTCAAAAGTTGACTTGTTCTCGATAATTTCTTAGATTCAGATTTTATATCAGTTATGTCTTTAAAAAACGCTTGGTTTTGAGTCAATTTCAAAAGCAAACGTAGTGACTCATCCAACTCATCTACGGTCAATGAGTCAGAGGTAACAATAGTTTTCTTTAGAGTTCGATTTTTGAAGCGACAAATATAAGCTACCACCCGACGCAGTTTATGAAATGAGGAAAACCTTTCAAATATCTTAAAATCTTGAGTATCTGACGTCGCAGCATTTGTAATAGTAACACAAGTTTTTAAATCAGGTAATTTATTAGTTAAAATCTCTTCAGTCACATCACAATACATTTTTTCACTTTTCAAAAACTCTGGACCGTAAAACCAGATGTTACAATTTAAAAGATCTTTTGGGTTCAAAACCTCTTGAAATGACGTCTGCTGGATTAGCTTGACTGACAACATGCTTCCAATCGTCTGGATTAGAATTTTCAATAATTTTGGCAACGCGATTAGCCACAAACGTTTTCAGATTACAAGGTTCAATGCGAATCCATGACAATACAATGGTCGAGTCTGTGTAGTATGTTATTTTAGAAACATGGATATCTAAAATTTTTCTTATAGCTGTCATTAATTCAGCTAAAAGATGTGCTGCCAATAGTTCCAACCGAGGCAATGTTAATTTTTTGACAGGTGCCACCCTTGACTTCGCTGTCAATAGTCGAACGTCTTTATTTCCTGAAGTATCTACTGAGCAAACGTAAATGCATGCGCCGTATGCTCTCTCGGAACTATCACAAAATCCATGTAACTCAACCGAGACGCAATCCGAAATGAGAACCTGACGATTAATTTGAATTTTGTTTAAAAGTTCTATTTGTGATGAGTAGTCTAACCAATTTTGTTTTAAATCAGGTGGAATATCCTGATCCCAACCTAGGTCTAATTTCCATAGAGCCTGAATAAGTAGCTTACCTTGTATTATAGCTGGTCCGACTAATCCCAAAGGATCAAAAATTTGTGAAATTGTGGACAAAATAGTGCGTTTTGTAATTTCAGAAATATTGACATTAACGTTTATACAGTACTTTAAATCATCGGTTTCCGGATCCCAAGCGATACCTAGTGTTTTGAGTTGTTTGTCTTTATGAGATAGAATGAAATTGTCTTCATTTCGATAATTATTTTCTTTTAGAAGGACTTCTAAAAATTCCTTGCTGTTTGACGACCATTTTCTTAAATGAAAATTGGCTTGTCCTAAGATTTTTGTAAGATCGCGATAAATTTTTACGGCTTCAGTTTCAGAATTGACACTTAATAAGAGATCGTCCATGTAAAATGCCTGACGAATCACTTTTGCGGCTTGAGGATATTGAATTTCATTTTCATTTGCAATTTCAATTAAGCACCGAGTTGCTTGGAATGGGGCGCTAGTTGTGCCATAAGTAACCGTGTTTAGAGAAAAAACTTTAACTGATTCTTCTGAATTCCACCGCCACAAAATTGTTTTTTTTGAAATGAACGTTCATCTTCATTAATTTTTATACACCTGTACATCATTTTTACATCTGCGCTTAGTACTACCTTGTGAAGTCGTAGTCTTAACAGAATAGAGTACAAGTCTTCTTGTACTGTTGGCCCTGCATTAAGCATATCGTTCAAAGAGACGCCTGACCCCGTTTTACAACTTGCGTCAAACACCACTCTGCACTTAGTGGTAACTGAGTCCCTTAAAAACTGCTGTATGAGGCAAAAAATAAGAAAAACTTGGAATAGAATGGTCATTTTCTAGAGTATTCAGAAAAGTCATATGGCCTAATTTTTCGTATTCACGCATAAAGTCTACATATTGGGTTTTAAGTGTCGGATTATTTGAAAGTCTCTTTTCTAAACTAACAAATCGTTTCAAGGCCTGGTTTTTCGAGTTTCCTAAAACAAGTGGAACATCTTGCTTGAATGGGTACCTAACATTAAAACTACCATCTATTTCACGGGTAGTCGTCTTTTGAAAAAAATCCTCACAGTATTGCTCCGCTTTAGAATAAAATGTGGTATGTCCAAATTCTTCCACTTGCCAAAATTTTGTCAGTGAATCATTCAACACTTTATTACTGATATGCAAGTTGCAAACTGTTTTGGTACTCGTGATTCCATTAGAGCTAAACTACCTGAAATTATCCATCCTAGTCTTGTCTCCTGTAAAACTGGTAGCGTGTTTCCCAATCTAAGCTTGCCTGATTCCATTAATGTATAAAATATCTCAGCTCCTAATAAGATATCTATTTGTTTTGGTGAATTAAAATGCTCGTCAGCTAAATCGATGTACTTTGGTATTTCAAGTCTAGATTTATCAAATTGTACTGCTGGTAATTTTTCTGTTAAAGTAGGCAAAACTAAAAATTGTAAGTTGACTTCAAATTCATTAAATCTAGATTTAATTCTAGTTTGCGTACGATTTTTAATTTTAGTTAAAACCTGGCTAATCCCTGATAGTGGAATGTTAACATGTTGAAGTCCTAAATTTAATTTTTCACACAATGATTGACTAATTAAATTAGATTGACTGCCTGAATCAAGTAAAGCGTTACACTGGTGCCAACAGCCCTTGATATCTGCAATTAGAATTTTAGCTGTTGACAAGAGTACTTGAGTTGTATCTGATATTGCATAAGATAAAGTAGTATTTTGTGATACAAGATTTCCATTGTTACCGTAAGTTTCAATTGGTTGTATTTGACTTTCTTCAATTTGAGTTTGACCAACTGCAAGTAAAGCAGATGACGTAGGTTCCTGAGGGCTGTTAACCAGCTGATTGACTCTTTACTTCATTTTGAGAAATGTTCCTATCATAATGCAGTGTTGTATTATGCTTTTGATGGCATTTTCTACAAACCACTTGACCTACAATTTTGCTTTAAATGCCCCAAACGTAAGCAGTTACTGCACAATTTGTATTTTTTATATCTCATTGTATTTTTCAGGAACTGATAAACTGTTTATATTTGGGACAACGATAAATGAGATGGTTTTCTTTACAAATGAAAACATTGATAATGTGGGTTTTCTTCACTATTTTCTGGAGATTTACTTGTTACTGCAAAGGTATGTTTTTGCTGGAAAATACTATGATTTTTATTATCAGGTTTTACTCGATTGTGACCTGAAAATTTGTGAAAATCCTGGTTTACTGCTTCCAATGCAAAGCTCTTTTTAGTCAAAAATTCAATTAAACTTTCTAAACTTGGAAGCTCATTACTAGATTGTTTAATTTCCCACTCTCTATTTGTCCGATCATCTAATTTACTTAAAATTATGGGAACTAACAAGGCATCCCAATGTTGAACTGGAAGATTCAATTTTTCTAATGCACATTTGTGCTGATGTACTGTATCAATAAGATTTCTTATGTGCACTGATGATTCTTTGTTAACATTAGGTAAATTAAACAAAATATTCTTGACATGATGGTTAATCACAGCCTTTTTGTTTTCATACCGTTTTTGCAATAACTCCAAAGCTATGGGGTAGTTATTTGCAGTTAAATCAAGTGAATCAATGAGCTTTAGAGCATCACCTTTGCAACATAACTTCAAGTATAATAATTTATCTGTATCCCCTAAATCAAAACGACTATCAACTAGTGAATAAAAACATGTCTCTAAAACTAAAGTATGTTTCATAGTTACCAAAAAAGGTAGGAAGACCTAGTCTGGTAATTTCCCAAGTAGCCCATGGTTATTTTCATTACTTTTTACCATGGAAACAGCATGACTGCTTTTAATGTTAAGTTTGTTAATCAGGCTTTTTGCTGTTGATATAAGATGATAAAAATGATGACTCAGTTTCAAGTCTATATATTTTTTCTTGACTATCTAAAAACTCAAGTCGAGTTTGCACTCTATCAAATTCACGAAAATCATCTTCAACACTTCTTAGTCTAATTTCTATTTCAAAACCTGACATTGTTCTGAGTTATTATGCAAAAATTGTTCAAACGAGATAAACGATCTATTAGTACGCTTCTAACATGCAAATTTTCTTCAAAATTCTACATCAATAGTGTCTTTATTCAAGTCTACCTCCTGTGATAAGGTTTGTGTTTTACTTTTTCTAGCTTTAGGCATTTTTGACGCAAATGATCAAATACAGTTGGAATTTTGTGTATGCAAATACTGCACTTGATATGATAGTACAGGATTATACTAGTTTGTGTCTTGTGTACGTGCAAAAATAAAATACAAGTATGCACATTCATGTAGGGATGTGTACAAGTTCAACAAATATACCAAAATCGTGGGCGATCTAAGAGATAATCGGCGGACACAATAATCCCCAAAAGAAAAGGCAATCAGCACCGTCTCACCTGTCACTGTGAAGTGCAATCGACAATGACATTATCGGGCCCCATCGGCTCGGAATAATTAAATGAGCTCACCAGGTTCGGCCCCGGAATTTGTTCTACACACGTTTATACGACAAGTACCGGTTATTTAAATTTTTTCAAACATCTATTCAATTTTAATCGTTAGTCACTATATAAAATGTGTCCAAAATTGATTCCGTTTTCTGTTGGGGTTGCTAGATTTTTCGAAGCTACGTCACAAACAGTCATATTTTTACTGATTTTTAGTGCTAGATGTTGCTAATGTTGATGTTTAAAACAATATTCTTGACTGGAAACATTGCGTAAGACCTGAAGGCAATATCAAGCACACTAACCCAAAAGAAAAGGCACAAGAAATTAAGGAAAATATTAATTAACATATTATTAGAATATAAAACATCCAGATTTGACCTAAATTATCGGTGAGATCCTGCAACAGTCACTGCGTAAAGCAATTAGAAAATTTAGCTCAATTTATTTATGAATTACTTAGACTGAGTTACGTACCTAAAATAGCGAAAGTAGCTGAAGCAATTATGATTCCCAAACATGGAAAACCTCCAAATTTATCGTCGTACAGGCCATTTCCTTAATACCAGTAATCTCAAAACTATTCGAGAAAATACTGTTAAAACGAATGAAATTTATAATTGAAGAGAATATCTCAATCACTTCTCATCAATTTGGTTACAGAGTAAAACACTCAACCATTAATCAAATACATAGAATCACTGATATAGAAAGGTCGTTAGAAGAAAATAAACTTTGCTCTACCGTTTTTCTTGATATGAACTCATACATTTCTGATAGAGCATTCAGATAAAACAATAAGATTTCTACTCTGACGTAAAGGAAATTAAAGGAGGGGTGCCGTACACTTGTGACTTTAATTGGAACATGACACCATAGCAAACTTTGCTGATGATACTGCCCTTATGGCTGAAACACGAAGATACGGAAACAAGTTTGCAAACTACAATACTAAAAAAATTACCGTCAGAACCAGACAATGGCAGATTAAATTAAACGGGACCGAAACTGTTCATATTAATACAAACAAAAGACATGATACACCAATACCATATGCTGACACTGCAAAGTATTTAGGTATGACGTTAGATACGAAACTATGATGGAGAACCCTCGTCAAAAAGAAAAAGAAGAACTGAATCTTAAACTTGGAAAAATGTATTGGCTTCTGGAAAGAAACTCTTCCCTTTCAGAGAAAGAACAGAACCAACTTTTTCTTCTTCTTTATCAGCCTGCGTTTGTCCACTGCTGGACATAAGCTTCTCCAGTAAGTTTTCTTTAGCACCTGTTATGGGCTAGTAGAAAACCATTGTCTTCCAGTATGTTTTTTAATGTCGTCTAGCCAACGTTTTGGTGGTCTACCAATTCTTCTCCTTGACTTTCTGGGACGCCAATGTACAGTTCTCAACGTCCACCTCTCTGCACTTTGTCGTGAAACATGTCCTACCCATTGCCATTTTAAATTTGCAGTTTGCTCTATAATATTAATTTTCTTCTTTGTTGATGTCTATATTTTTTTACGTGTTGTCTCAAACTAATCCCCAACCTTTTACGCTCCATCGCCCTTTGTGTTTTTCTTAGTCTATGCGTTTTTTTCTGTAAAAGTTACTGGTTATAATCCATACGTGTACACACAAGAATCGTATACTTTCCTTTTCAGGCAAATGGGTATGGCGGGATCTTGAAGTATCTGGCTCAGGCAGCCGAAAGCCATCATGGCAATCAGTGCTGAGGTAGTGCACTCCAAATTGGTTCTGGAGTGCAAAGCAACCCTGGAAAAGCTGGCCCAAAAGAACGACATACTTCTTGTGTGGGTTCCAGGACATGCTGCTATTCCGGGAAATGAAGAGGCGGATCGACTGGCAAAACTGGACACTCAGAAAGTGCCTGTTGGTTCAGAGCCGACTGTGGGGATCGCCAATAGCAGGGTGATCCAGTCGCTAAAATCTTAGCCCAGCAGCTGTTTCAAGAACGCTGGGACTCCGCCATAGGTATGAGGCAGGTCAAAGAACTCATCAGTGGCACCCAGCCAAAAATACGAAATACCTGCTGAAAGCAGAGAGAACTTAAGGACGGTGACCGCCTACTGAGTGGCCACTGGCAGCTGAGACGGCAATAGTAGTTGATAAGTATAACCGAGGATCCTACTTGTCGAGGATGCTTGGAAGAGGAAGAGTCGGCAGGACACATCTTAATATGGTGTCCAGCCTACACTCGTTCCCGAACAACATTCCTGGGACAGTCAATACTGACGTCTAGGGCAATCAAGGAGCTAAGACTTAGCAGACTGGTTGGCTTCATAAAGTCGACTAGATTGCTGTAGCTACCCACAACCGGGACGTGACGGGCCCATACAGGAGGCCTATACGTTTCTAGGGCGCTGCCCCCCGGTTTGCCAAACAAACAAACAAGCATATCGTCCAATTTTAGTATGTAATTTCCGATATTTTCCAGAGTTAACCAGCTTTACCTATACGTCGCTTCGACTCATCACTTTTGTCTTGCTCAGGTTCATCTCCAATCCAATCTAGCTGCTGAATTTGTCTTGTAGCATTGTCTCAAGTTCTTCTACTTCGTTACTTAGAAGGACGTGGGTTGTCTGCGTACCTTAATTGATTTAGGTATTCACCATTCACTCTTATACTCTTACTGTACCAACAAACTTGTTTCTAGAGCTAAGGTAAACAGTTTCTGAGATATTGGGTCGCCCTGGCAAACTCCTCTATTTATTGTTATTTTGTCCGTCCAAGAGAAAAAGAGAGAAGAAGAGAAGAAACTACTACTGTACAATCATCTGGAGATGTGCAAGAAAAAACAATGTGGACATCATTTAATTGATTGATTTCAAAACCAAGTTTTAAGGTGCATTGTCGACGCACCTTAATACTTTAGAAACTGTGTGAACGCTTTACTAAAAAATACTGACCGCATTCGAGATGTGACTCTACAGAAAAATGCTCAAAATTCCTTAGACAAGCCAAACTACCAACGAGAATGGACTCATCAGCATAGGGCACGATAAAGAGCTTTTAACCACCATCAAGCAGAAACTGAAATACTTGTGATGTGTAGAATGTGAGCCTTTTATGGTCTGTTTAGGCTTATTCTGAATGGCAAGATTAAGCCGATGGTTATCTTGGCTTCAAAATCTCCGACAATAGAGTGTTAACTGCTGAGAAACTTCTCCACGTTGCTCAAGATGGAGATAGATACAAAGAAGTTGTCAATATGGGAGTCGTTAGCACTTGAGAAAGCAAGACACTGTAAGAGGAAGAAGATGAAAAGAAACTAACTTAACCTTAGCTAAAAGGTTAGAAGTAAGTAGAATATAGCTTAGCTTCTTTTCAATTCACCCTTCTTTCAGATAATATGTCCGTGCATATGAAAGTTTTCATTATAAGCCTGTCACATGCATGGGACAAATATTCTTGTAGTGATTGAAATGTGTAATAAGAAAATATTTTAAATTTTTTATGATTTGAAATGACTTAAAAAACACATTTTAAAGAATTAATATATTTATTCTTATAACTATGTAAAAATGAAAATGCCATAAATCACTTTGTTCTAGATATCTTAAAAGCTAAAACAAATACTTTATTTTCGAAAACACCTTTTCTTAATTTTTTACTTATCTTGAAAAGCCTGTATAAGAACAGTCTCCAATGTTGCCACGTCTTACACTTTTTGTTAAGCTGTTTTACAACCACATCACATCCAATCACATTCAACAACTTTCCTTACATATTTTATAGTTGTTCGGAAAATATTATTTGGGACACGCTGTATAACACACCACTTATTTTATAAATAAGGATAGTTTTAATTAATTTAGATATTTCAATTTTTGATAATCTTCAATTATCTACAAATTGTTGTCATTAAGACCAGCCATGTCTTTATTGACCAGCTAATTTTCATTTCGGGTGGAGGTTTAAAATAATCAGGACCCAGTAAATTACGGAATTTATAGTCCGAATTGCTGCTCGAAATATTCATGTCCCAACTAAACTGGTTGATATCCCGGGATTTTACATTCTTATTATTATTAGCCGGTCGATTTATCGGAGCGTCCAAGAATCGATTCTGTCAAAAACTGGCTTATTCAAGGCTTATTTTTCTTAATGAAATGTTAATAAGCCCGAATTTGAACAGAACTAAGCCGCTTTAGCATTTGTGGGAACCGGAAGCTGTTAGTTGTCTCAAAGATTTTAGTTAAACTGACTGATCGACGGTGAAGTTCCTAAGTCCACTAATCTTTGTGTTGAAGCTTAATTACTTAGCAGCGGATTGAGCACCTAAATACTGTCATTTTACTATACTAAAGCAATCATTGGTCGTAGTGCAGCTAAATCTAGGTTTCTCGACTTTCTAAATGGTATATAGAGAAGTGAAACGATGAAGCTTCGGTGTAGCATAGATGATAAAATATAATAAGCAAGTTGCACAACGTGTAATTATTTTCGACCCACGGATTTTTTACGTAAAGTTCTCACGCTTTTAATATCGTTGTTCGTTATGCTTGTTTTAAGCATGTAGGTAGTGATTTAACCAGTTACATTAGATACTAATAAATTGCTTAACAATAAATGCACTTACCGAGGGCAGAATCCCAACATACATAAGTAATAAAGCTACCAACACTGCGTATAAGTTTATTAATGATAACTACAGAAATATTATGTAAATGATTTCAAATGACTAATGACTTGAGGGCACCATTGTCAAATCGCTGGCTATTTTTTAGATGCGGAACGCCCAAAATGCACCCCGGTGTTAACTGATATTGGAAAAGGCTTTTGGAGCTGCCGAAAAATTATCATTTTTCATTAGAGTTATGGTTTACGGGCCCGTTTTTCGTCCACCTTTGTTAGCTAAATGATAGATCGAATTAATAGAATATAAATCGTGCACCTGTGTCCTTTCTGTCAATTGATGAAGTGAGTTTTAGCAGCGTTAACGATCTTCAAAAATCATTTTTTTGTTCAAACAGATGTGAAGAAGTGATATCGTAAATTTGGAAGATTCTGGCATCCTTCCAGTTGAAGTATCATCTGAATCAGATGAAGCTTTGCCGAGGAAAGAAGATACAAATAATTATTTTTTAAAAGTGATCGTAAAAAAATAAACCCATCTCCTAAAGAATTAATACCAATTTTGAGACGCAATAAAAACAAACATATGACGGTTCATCTGGGTTGTCATAATATATTGCAGAAGCTCATCAGCGAGTAGGCCCCCTGCGGAGTGAGATGCCCTAATTGGAACATTCTAGTTGATCCCCCGATAATTACCTAAAAGCAACAAGACCGAAACCTGCGCGTTTTCCCACAGAGTTTCGATACCTTGTGTTTAAGAAATTTTGGGTGTACAGTCGCCGATTTGGGGGCCTTAAAGTGCCCCAAATTAGTCGAACAAGAAACCGCAACTCTAACTCATTAAGTGTTGATGTGGGCTTTATTGCACTGGGAACGTGCTGGCATTTCTCTTTAGTCTGGTTTTTTGGTCGAGATTGTTCGAATTCTTGCACGATTTCGCAATAATTATTAGAGCTCAATAAGTTAAACCATTTCTGGAGGATTTACTGATTGTTTGCTTAATCTCACACAAAATTCAAGAAATAGTTTTTGTTCAGTAAAGTTGCTCTTCTCATTATAGAAAGATTGTTTATACGTGAAAGTAGCCCAAAGTGAGAAAAAAGAAAACGAAAAGTTAGTGATTTTTGTAGCAAGGGCGTAAATCCAATCCATTCCAAAGTGGCAACAATTGCATGCAGCCGAAAAATGGTTTATTTTCAACCATGTATGTAATAACGTTATTTCTTATGTGTAAACCAGGTGGAAAGATGAAAATTACCCAGCTCGCAGCTGAGGTGGTGATAAGCACGAGATCGGTTCATCAGAAGCAAAGCTCTACCATAAATATTTCCATGCTGTTTTCTGTACAAAATATCCAATATTTAATTATGGTTTTATTAAAATTATGGTTCATATTGGGTTGAAACAAACTATTTCTTCATTAGTTGACAGAAATACTTTTGATAAATTAAGTCCCTTGACACGTTTCTAGATCCGCCACTGACTTGACCCAGTACTGGCTCAAAAAACTTAAAAATTACTTGGTTTTTAAGTTAGTCGTAGGTTTTTATAATGATTCTACAGAACAATCCACCTCAGTTGTCTGTTACGTCATCGTATGCACCGCCATATTGATCACTAGATGAATTACTCGAGTATGTTTATTTGTTTTTATTTCGATATTGTACCAGAGTAAACATACAGGAATACGTTTTCCTTTCTACAAAAATTAAGTACTTTTACTTGTCTATAAATTGAACAAATATCAGTTTGGAAGCAATGCAATAAGTTGGTCATTAATTAATTAAGTTTTAGTAAAATGTCAATTTGGCAAAACATTGTCCAAATTCCAAAAGATATGGTTTAAATTGTAGAAAATCGGTGAAAATTTGGAAAAAAATATTAGTGTCAGTTTATTGCAAAAAATTGGTCATTGTTTAATTAGTTTTATTAAAATGCGAGGTAAAATGTAAGCTTGACAACGTAGCACAAATTTGTGTTTGAATCGGAACTATGTCAACTTGGCAACATTGCAAAATTTGGTGTTGAATTAATCAGTTTTAATAAAATTCAAAGTAAACAAAATAGTTTGGCAACTTTGTAACTATTGAACATAGATTAATTAATTTTAGTAAAATGTCGGTTTGGCAACATTGAAGAAAATCGATGATAATTTGGGAAAATATTGTGTCAGTTCAGAAAATAATGTAGTATGTCAGTTTAAGTATCAGTTTTGAAAAAATGTCATCATTGGTTAACTATAGTTTTAATGTCAGTTTGACAACGATAGACAAATTTGTATGTAAGTCGGAAATATGTCAACTTGGCACAAGTTATAAAATTAGTTTGGCAACTTTCCAAATATTGATCATTGATTAATTAATCTTAGTAAATGATCGGTTCGCCAGAAAATCGATGATAATTTGGAAACATATTAGTTTGGCAACATAACTTTAAAGATTTTGTTAGTTTCTCACCAATGCACCAACGTTTAAAAGTTAACTAATTAATTTTAGGAAAAATGTAAATTTTGCAACATTGTAAAAAACTGATTTTTGATTAATTAGTTTTAGTAAAATACGTGATACCAAGTCAGTTTGACAACACCAGACTCAACTAAATGCTGATAATTTTACATATAAATTGAAAAAATAATAAACGAGATACATAATAATCAACATAAATTTGGCTGTTTACTTACTGACAAATAATCGGTTTTCATTAGGTTGCCAATCTCACAAAAGGGTCTCTAACAACTTGTTACGTACCTTATTAAAATTAATAGTACCGGAGAAAAGCACAGTATGAGTAGCGATGAAAAATATCAAGGTTTAATTGCTTTTCAAAGTCGAAAACAAATGTTGTTAGTTTAGAACGCACCGGGACATCGGACCGTTCCTTAAGAAGGGCATCAGAGCTAATTTGGAAGCTGTCTTGCCAAAATGTGATTAATAAAAGACTTAAAATTAAGTGAACGTCAGAAATATTGATGGTTCCACTATTCTGGTAGATCGTTAGCCTCGTAATATATTAATTTTTCTCAGTCTTGTTTGTTTTTTTTTTGGATTTTTGACCCCAAAAATATTTGCCAATGATTTACGTTACCCAATGAAATTAATTAAGTAACTGTTATTGATATCTTTTGTAATGTTTGCTTTTTACATAACAGATAGGAAACGTGGGATAACAGTAGTGGCAAGCAAGTTTACTACAGAAGACAACAACACAATGCAACATATTAATTCCATTATTATTGCTTATGTAGAAATAGAAGAATCTGTTCAAGAACTATCAAACTACGCGGACGACACAAGTTTTCTTGTAACGGCAACATCGCTACAAACAGTCCTTAGAAAATTATGGGTAAGGCCGGCATATGGTTTTCAAAAAAACTGCCAGTACTGTGCTAATGTTGTGATATTTCACACACACTTCCAGCCTCAAAAAATTTGTCTTTTGCAATAAAACTAAACAATGTAAACGTGAAACTAAATGTCATCACTAAACTATTGGATTTTGAAACTTTTTTTTCAAAATTTTGCGGTTGTTTCATCTTAGGACGTGGTTAGAAGTTGTTTAGAATGTGTATGTGCAATCAAATTTTTATTTTATTTTTATCCCGTTTTTTAATTGTGATCGCACATTTTTTTATATAAAGTTGTTGTAGTTTTCGATTATTCTTAAGAGCTTCCAAGTTTTTAAAAAGTTATTTTGAAAGAATTTCACAAATTCTCTTGTTCTTACGACATAGGTATAAAGTGCATGTGATGTTAAGCAATTTTTTCAAGTGATATGAGCGCAGCTTGTTTTATACAAATTTGTGGTTTTTGACCATTTTTGTTGACATTAAGTAACATCTTTCTCACGTAAGCAACCGTCTGGAGGGGTAACATTCCGAAAAAAATAAAACAAAAGACTATTGTAACCCGATATTTCTGCCCTAAAACGAAACCGCAAGCTATCATTAACATTTTATGTTGCGTTTCGGAGAATCCTACCGAAAAATCGGGTTATCTTTTATCAAGAAAAACGCGAGGGAGGAACACTGATGATGTATATAAAGGCCCGCACGGCACCTATACTTAGTACCGTCTCCAGGGGCGGAACCCAAAGGGGCCACCTCGAGACGTGCTGGCTCCGGGGTACCACGACCACGTCGTAATTTATTTGCCACGTTGCCGATATGTGGTGATTTTCTCGGCGACGTTTCCAACATGGAAACGAAGACCGCATTCCACCAAAGCGACTACCATTCGCATGGGCAGGCCGACGATATTAATGAAATAATGGATATCGTGGATGATTGGGTCAAAAAATCACGAACTAATCGTTGGGGTCATCGGGTTACGGTGGGGTCTTAGTGAAAAACGCTCACATCGTTCATAATCTTCATTGCTATATTCATTCCGTTTTCTAATATATTATTGAACGAATTTTTTATTATAGCCACTATTTCTTAGTAAAGATGATGATATGATGATTTCCAATTAACCCTTAGGACACTTAGTAGACAATTTACAAAAATACTCAGCATAACTTAGAAAATAACTTTTCCTATTTTTTACCTTTAAATTAATAAAATTATTTGATTTATTACATAGTTTGTATGGTGGTTGAATAAGGGGTGACATACATACATTAGTGATGGGTAAATTACCAATACTCTGGCAGTTCAAATTTTGACACCGCTTTTCTCTCTGACTTTACCAAATTTTGAAGTGTTTTTTACGGTTATTGGATAGTAAATTTAATGAGAATTCCAAAAATATGCTTAAAACTGTAATTTTTTCACTCCAAGTGGGTTTTACAAGCAATTTTGTTCTTGACTGTCCTTCCAAACCGTGTTTCTGGCAGTTCAAATTTTGACACCACTTTTCCCTCTGTACCAAATTTTTTAGGTTTTTTTTCAGGTTATTGGATAGGAAATTTAATGACGATTTCAAAAATGTGCTTAAAACTGTCCTTTTCTCACTCCAAGAGGGCTTGACAAGCCAATTTTTTCCCTGACTGTCCTTTTGTGCTTCTGGGAGTTTAAACACCACTTTTCTCCCTAATTGTACCAAATGTTGTAGTGTTTTTTCAGGCTATTGGATGGGAAATTTAATGACGATTCCAAAAATGTACTTAAAACTGTCATTTTTTCACTTTAAGTGAGTTTGACAAGCAATTTTGCCCCTGACTGTCAAACTGGACTCAAAAGTTGCAAAAATCAGGGTTTAGAAAAGTTTTCTTACAGTATTCGATACCAAACGTGTTTCTAAGATTTATGACAGTTATTTTGACAATTGTCAGTAAATTACTAGTAAACTACAAATTGTTTAAACAATAATATCTTTAGATTCGCGTCATTTTTCTCAACTCAAAAACACAAAATTTGTCATAATTTAAACATGAGATAATAAAGAAAAGTTAGAAAAAGCTGAAAATGCTATTTTTTAGAAAAGGTTACTTTTTCAAAAAAAAGTTACAAGATTGTTACTCATTTGGTACAAGAATGTCTAGTTTTGGAAATCTCTGCATTAAAGACGTAATATCCATTCTTGCTGTACTATTATAAGTTTTGATGTTGATCTGCTTCCTTTTTTTAATTATGCCTTCTCCGAGTGTTCCGATCAAATTTTCGCATCAATTCCTTACTCGGATACATCGGCAAACGGATAATGAGAGGCAAACTGTCCATAAAACGGTTTAAACCGTCTCCTTTGACTTTCCCACGGTGCGCGCCTCCTACGAGGCCACGGGCGAACCTGTAGACACGCGTGCATATCCATTGCTTCGTCACCCAGAAAAAGATTTGCTTACTTTTGTTATCGTACCTTGTTCATCTTGTAACATTTAACAATAGCAAATTAGTAGAAAAAAATTTAGTCCAGCCTGTAATAAATAATTCTATCACAACCCTGATTTGCTATTGGTACAGTTCAAGAAGCTGAACACAAATCAAAAAATGTTGACATTTTTGTCCCTACCCAAGTTGCTAAGCACAAGTTGCACGAGAAAATTTTAGTATAAATATTCTAGAATACTCCAAAATATCTTGTCAAAATGCGAGTTAATTTTAGGTCTGTTTGCAGAGAGAATCTCCAACTAGCAATGAGAGAAATAGTTACATCCATTGGTCACAAGTCAGATAACGTCACGTGAGCATTCAAACAATAAAACTTGATATTTACTGTTTCTGAATTGAAAACCAATCAGGGATTACCTTTGCGAACAGACCTTTTAATTTGGTTTCACTGTTTACTCGTGTTCTTTCTCTCCTGGACCAAATGGGTGTCACTTGTTCCTGAACCTTTTGGTGTCTAACTAACAAAAGCCATACCTTACCCCATTATTAGTTGTGCTTGATGGTTAGCACTAAAAGTTCCCTGTAAAATATTTCATTAATATTCCAATAAAATATAAGTGAACAATAATTACTGCAATCGACTGTCATTGACGTCACAGTGCAACTCAAGAAGATGATCTGCACGTACCTTAGAACAACTGAATTAAAGGCGAGTAAAAAAACTTTTGATAATGCCGGCGCATGTTCAGGCTAACGGACACGCAAAAAACAAGAAAATTGCCAGTCCCAAAAGCCGGTCCCCATAAAGTGGTACCGTATCGTGACAAAATATCTCCCTCGCCTCGGTATCTTTTTGCCCGTCCCGACCGCGGACAGTAGAAATATTGACTACCAAAACATTAATAATTCGAGAAACAAGTTTCATAAATTTAAAAAATCATCAACGTATATGATGTTCATATTTTTGGAAACCCCGCCGCTTGCGCAGCAACTGAATATCAATACGGGATATGGTATCGCAAGCCATTGGCGTAACTTACTTACAATAATAATAATTAAGAGGATTTTCTTTTTATCCTGAACAAACAGCTTCAGTTACTGTAAGCATTCCCACTCAATAGCAATTGCTATTGTACCGAATGATCTAGTAGCAACAACACGTTGGCTGTATGCTGATTCTAGGAAAGTAAAACTGGTAAAGGTTTGAAGCAAACATTTTATTAAGCAATAAGACCATATGGAATATATTTAAAATATTTACCTTTTGTTATCTTCTTAAACCTTAGCATATAGGAATCAACTCAGCTAAAATTGAATTTTGCTGTATTTTAGATGAGTTGGCAGAATTTTGTTGCAGACAAACGAGTATAGACAGTTTTTTTCCTCTCTGTGCATGTTTTCTCTCTAGACATGTTCCTTCTTCAGTCCCTTCCCTTTGTATCCACTCCTGAATGGTAGGCCTCTTCCAAATCTTTTAACGCTCTTCCATCCCCAGCAATCCGAATTCAGTTCATTCCTGCGACATTTTGGATATATCTCGCCATCGTCTCTGGGGTTACCAATGCTCCGTTTGGTCTCTCTTAGACGCCAAATTCTCCGCCATTTATCCTATGTGCCCATCTGAGGTCATCTTGGCTTGCTTTATGATCAGTCCATGTGAACGCCGTAATCAAACACTTTTCTTTTTAAATTTACAAGAAACTCACGAAATTCAATGATAAATCCAAGTTTACCTAAATCTGTCCAGGAGAAGCCTCTTCTTATGATTTCAAAAGATTTTCTTTGCCAGTCTGAATTTTGTGGCCTAAGTAATCATATTCTGAGAGGACGTCTAGGGATTGGTCGTTAACAGTTGTGGGAGACAATCTTAATCCAATTCGTAATCACAGTAGCTCTGGGTTCTAGGACCCAGAGAAACTGAGGAAAATGAGAAAGTCAACATTCTGGCTAAAAAAGGAGCCAGAACTCTATTTACAATACCATAACCCTTTTGTGGCTTGGGGGATCACATCTGGAAACACTTGGGAGCAACTCACTCTAAGAAACTCTTTGGAGAATACAACCGGGAAAAGAGTAAAGAATTTGTAAAATTGAGCAAAATAAACCTACGCTCACCCACAGAGGTTTCCTTTCAGGACACTGTCGCTTAAGAGGCCACCTGAAGCGGATGGGCATAGGAAAACACGAAGACTGCAGATTCCGTGGGAATGAAGAAGACACTGCTGAACACCTGCATTGTGAATGTAGTCTCAAACATAAGGACCAACTTGTTTGGTAGCAGCATCATCAATGATGAGAAGATTTCTTCTCTAAAACCGACTCAGCTGCTGGCCTTTATTAAGAGAAGAGAAGCTGTGATAAGACTAGCCTCAGCTCAGATCCTATTAACGGGGGTACAATAGGCCTCAACGCCGCAGTGCTTTGTCATTCCAATAGCTACAATGTTTTTTTTCTAAATTTTTCAAAGGCATTAATATTAGTTAGGTTATGTTAGTTAACCTAGACATCAACTATGAAATAACTGTTCTTTGTATGTCTGCGAGTTTTGCTGTCTAAAATCTTCAATTTAATTATGAAAGCATCTTAAAGTATCTATAGACATCTGGTTTTCTCACAGAGTATATGCCTGATGAAGCCAACAAGCAGAAATGCGTGTCCCCGGGTTAACATCCTTGTTCGTTTCTGCTTCAGTTTTTTTTGCAGAATTACCAACAAATCACTTTCCTGCTATTCATTACATACGCGTTAAATTTTTGCGTAATTTTTCATGTTAAGTTTATTATCTGATTGTTGCATCTTCTTCATGTACCATTTCCATGACGAAGGTTGGCTATCCTTACTTTGAAAACTGCGGCTTTGAATAGGTTGGAGGACGTGACGCCGATCCATTCTCGTAAGTTTCTAAGCCAGGATATTCTTCTCCTTCCAACAGACCTTCCCACGACCTTTCCCTGGATTATGAGTTGCAGAATCTCATACCTTTAACCCCTCATGACGTGTCCGAGATATTGAAGTTTTCCCTTTTTAACTTCATGTAGGATTTCCGCGCCCTTCTCCGTTCTTCTTATGACCTCTGAGTTTGTAAACATCCTACAGTATGTTCACATCTCGAAGGCTTCCAATTCCAAAGGTTGTTGCATACGTTATCTCAATCATCAAAATTGTCGTAAAAATTGGTAAAACTACTAACACTTTTTGAGTTCTCAAATTTGCACATACCACGTGACAAATTTTTTGATCTTGTCTAGTGATAAACGAATTTTTGCAATATTTTCCAATAATAATTTAGTGGTAAATAGCGTGTTGGGGCGCCACTGTTAAATACGACATGCGACAAGTCGCAGCTGGAAACGGGCGGGCACAGCACGTGGTTCGGCGCCCCCATATTTTGGACAGTGGGCCTATATGGGCCCCTTGGCTGGTGACAGAAACTCACATTTACCGTATTTCATGTACGGTCATTTATCGTCCGTATTAATGGGCAGATCGGTTTCGAAACGAAAAAGAGTGAAAGCGCCTGGCCTCCGCGCGGCTCTATTATCGAATTAATCTGCCATAATAAAAACGTCATTTAGGAGGGCCCCGAATTAGTTGAATATATTTACCCTTGATTTTATGGAGACGCGGGGATGAGCATTCCGAGACCCGCCATTATGGCTGGTGCATTACGAGGATCGTCGTATATGTATGTGTATAATACGATGTTGGCCCTCGGCGAAATGGGGCCCCCTACCGTGTGTTCAAAATGAGCAGTCCCTCATTTGCGTTCCCAACACAAAAGTCTGCCACGCCGTAATCAAAAATACCTTTTCTGTCTCGTTACGGCCGATGTATGAATTATAGCTCCTGTCGTTGTAAAATAGTGTGGACTGGTCGTAATTGGTTTTTCAATTTTCAACCACCGACTGTCCTTCGATCTGCGTTTCAAATCGGTATGCAATATTAATTTCTTTACGTTTTATAGCAGAGAGAAAAGATAAACTAAAAAATATTCCGTCGTCTTACTATCAAAAGCTATGATTTATTGAAATTTGAAAGTTATGACATTTTTATAGGTTCGTTCCAACCGAGAGTAATATCTAGTAATATTACTGACAGGCATGCGCCATTTATTAGCATACATCTAGTTTAATATGTATACCAAATTGACAAAATGTAAAAATACAACACAGAACAAGAACTTCAATGGTAGTTTTAGGTTATTTTGAGATTTTGAATATCAAAATGTAGCTGACAACATTGTAAGGCAAAGTGACACTAGTCAGAAACAGTCACGTGACCATACAAAAAAGTAGTTTGAGCTGTAAAAATTTGCTAAATGAGATTTAGACAGTGGTTTAGTAATGGTAAAATACACGTCACGTGATTTTGGAAATGCAATTTTTGACCTGACAGCACTGTATGGGTCAAGTGACACTAGTCAACAACGGTCACGCGACCATAACAAAAAGTAGCCTGAATTACAAAAATGTTCAAAATTCGATTTAAATAATTATGAAGGCAAAAATTGTAAAATACAAGTTACTTAACCAAAAAGTGACACTACAATTAAAAACAGCCACGTGACCATAAAAATGTAGTTTCAACTGTAAAAATTCGCAAAATCTAATTTAGACAGTTGGAAAAGCTGAAACAGTAAAATATATGTCACGTGAATAACAATGCAATTTTTGAGCTGACAACGTAAAGGCAAAGTGGCACTAATCAAAAAATGTGTTAAATCAATTTTTTTTTCGAAAATTAATTCAGTATACTTTTCAATGCATTTACTAAAATGTATAAGTGCACACTGGACATTTCTTGTAAATTCTTGTTAAAATTACTTAGGAGTTTTTGATAGTAAGGCGACGATTCACTAATGTCTGACAAACAGAATTGAGGGATCCTGGTACTCGACAAATCGATTTTATAGCTTATGTCATATTCTTAGGTAATATAATAAGTACACCAAAAATTATCAACAGTTTTTAGTTTAAGTTGCTCGAGTGCAAGATTGGCAAAAATTATAGAGTAGTACAGTTGTTCATTTATATTTTACTGTTAAAAGTCAGGAAAGTATCACAATGACAACAGAACAATGTAGAGTTATTTGTAGATGTTTCTGTAGTACAATATTAAAATTAATGCAACATTTGAAAAAGTTTCAAAAGTTTTCATTCCATTCAAATTTGGACAGTTTAGATGTTTAAATTTGCTTCCAAAGAACGTGCAGCCTCGATGTTTATTTAAATGAACTTGAAACATTTATTTAATACAGATTTCTACTTATAACAGTTCAAGTCAAGTAACGTGATATTTTAAATTACATATAATAGGTTGACATTTTATGTCTTGCCTATTCTATCAACTTGACTTTTTGTTAATGTAACATTTACAAAAATCATGTTAAGAAACGTTTTGTTTGCTTTTTGTTTGTGCCTTTACTCATATACCTACAGTTCTGCAAGTAAGTTATTATTGATTACATTATGAAACTTTTGAAAAACTTGTGCACTCCAGGTTTGATTGATTCCCTCGCTGCAATCGAGCACAAAAACGACTCGCTAGGCAAAATTTTACCGTCCAAGAAAAACATAACATCTAAATATGACTGTCTACTGAATAAACGCAGACCCCCTTTGGAAACCGCAGTGGATGCTCACAAACCTGTCAAATACCAACTCAAAGCAAGTCTTGCCCTTTTCCTCAAAACCGTCAAGCTATAACCGGTTTATTTTAGGATGCTTCTGGAAAAACTATAGACCTAAACCATATTTTGTCAGAAAAAGCTTTGGAAGCAATCGGTGATGCTGTCATGGCAGAAAAACTGACCGAAACCTCTGCAAATTCAACAGCAAATCGAACCAGCAGCACAACAAAAAGTGCAAACAGCATTACAGAACCCTCTACAATGAAAGGAAATTAAGTTTAGTTAATTACCAAGATGCTTTATTGTTATGTTAATCATTTGTCAGTCTTTGACTAGTTCTTTATTAAATTGTACGTATTATTCATGCTTAAAAATTGAGGACACTGCCCATGTGATTCCCATATAAATACAGGAAACAACGACCAACAAACACGAAACCAGAGAGTTCATCTTGGGTCTAACCGGACAGTTAGCACGTCCCCCAGGGGCCTAAAGATGATTTTTCTTTTAGTTGTGTGGAAGTGAATTATTTCCCCTAAAAAAGAACCTGCGAATCGCCTCCAGTCAATCGTGTTATGAGCTTGAATTAGCATGGGGCTTTACTGGTATTCCCATCTGTTTCTCGATATTATTAACGACCGACTTGTGACTGTGAATGAACTAGGTGAAAGACTATGATAAACTAACCTCCGTTTCGGTTTGACTAAATTGAATTGCCCAGAAATAAAGACTTACGGCATACGTGTAAGAAAGGAATTTGATTCAATCAACAAGTTCTCACGCAAACGAGACCATCTTCGAAGCCATAACTCGCATCAGCGGTTTTCGAAGAATAATTGCTCTCGTGCTTTATCATTATTTCGTGGTTAGAGAACCACTCGGGGCCCGGGTGATTGACGGCTCCTGAAAAATGCCCGAGAAATTGTTATTTATGGCGTTTTTCGTGAAATATCGACCGGCACATGTCAGACGGTGGTGGTACCCGTGCCCTCCGGTACTAGAGGAATCTATGACCGCGGATTATAAATCATCCAGATGTTGGGTCTGTCTCGGCTATTATCGTAACCTTTACACTGCAGACATAACGGAAATTTAGATGTCTGAACTGGTTTTGTTCTTTTTTAAAACATACATAATATTTTGCTTTTTTCAGTGTATATTATAAGAATGAAAACAGTTAAGCAGCTAACCAGTCAGGTATCTAGGCTCAATGAGACTGTTACTGTTTACCGTTTAGTCAAAGTTAACCAAAAGAAATACCTTTATATGAAGGTTTGCTGTTGTACAGTTGTGAGTTGGAAAAGTTTCAACAATATTATGTGACAAAAAATGCAAAATCGATTTAATTTCATTTAGTACTTTTAGTCTTTCTTTTTCGCTTGCTGGTCCATCAAGTCACTTTTTCGATTATATTCACCGATATTGTAATTGTACCGTTGTCCTCTGTTCTTATTTTTTGAGTGAGTGAGTTATGTCTGCCGTTTTTACTTCTGGCTAACAAAACAACGTGGTATCGCCCGCGTGGAGACAGTAGTAGAGAGAGAACAACTCTTGATATCAATTTTTATATTTTCTATTAGGTAAGTGCATAACATCGATTGCCTTGGTTTCATTAAGTTGAACGACTTCAGTTGCTTCTTTCTTCTTAAATACTTTATCATTTTTAGAACTAAAAGTTTTACTAAGAGGGTCATTTAGAGTAACAAAGTACCGACAAAAAAATCCAACAAAATTTTATCATATTTTCTAGAACTTCTATGCAGGTCTTCCGAACTTTGTGTGGAAAAAAAAGAAAGATAATTCCAAAAAAGTGTCATTATCAACCAGTTCATCAAAACAACATTCTTGAAATTTCCGTTTCCTGCTTTCCAGAATGAGTTGTTTTTTCATGGTTTTTACCTCATTACATATCATAGTGCATTGCTCAGATTGAGGTGATGCAAAATTTCCTTTGGCATTGCCTGTTTGATTTGGCACGTTTTGGCGTTTTTTTTATAATTTGTTTCGTATCTATTTGTCTAAACTTTTCTTCTGAAATCGCAATTGTTTGCAAAGATTTGTTTGTTTTTAAATTTTTTTTTTCGTTTTCTAAGTGTGTTTTGCTGTTTTCTTCATTCATTTGCTTACAACATCACGGCGAAAGCTTACAACATGAAGATTCATCGGGAAAGCAAAATGCAGGGTGATTAGTAGAGTAGTAGTGTCTTAAAAATATCTATTCTTTATAAGATTTATTTTTTCTTTTTTGCGCAAATTAAAATTTATAAGGGATATTCAGATAGAGATAGAGGTAGAAACATGTCAGTTTTTGATAACAATTTTTAGAATTGTGTCAGACCTTTTATATGATTTTATCCAAAAGGTTGATTCAACGTTTGATTCGGTTGATCCGACCAAACGACTCATCCAAAAGGTTGATTCACTTTGTGTAGAAAGTTAGCCAGAAATACGGTAATTTTTACCTGTCGTGACTGTCCCTGTCGTGTGTTGTTCGAGGACTAATGCTGAAGAAGGTGTCCTCTACATTGAGCAGTTTAAATCAGGTACCAATTGGAAACCTTTGTTGCTGCTTAAGCAAGCTAGTTGGAAACGCCGCAAAGCTGTCCAACAGATTTCATCTTCGAAGAGCTAGAGACTAATTGCTGCTGTTCAAAACGATGGTGATACCCCGATGATGTTGTGAGCAAATATCAGAAAACCTGAAGTAGGAGTAATAGTGCGACACACCACGCGACCTTTAGATGTTTTGTTTTTTGGACTAAATCCGTAAACGTGTCAGAGACAGTAAGTAATTAGGCTAATATAGACAGTAGTTCATATAACTAGAAAATCGTTTCTGGTATCTGATCCATTCATTTAGTAGTAGTCATGTAGTGTCATGTATGTAGACATTGAGCGCCAAACAATTACCCTGTTAGTTTCTGAATGGAAGAGTTACTGTGGTAAAGTAGTTAGGTTAGGTTAGGTTAGGCCAAAAGCCAAATAACTTGGCATCTATTTTTTTGTAGTTTTTATTTGAAATAATGGATATTAATCAAGATAATTACTCTCGAGACAGTTTCGATGTGTAAACTGGAAGTGGACAGCAGAAGCTTAGACCAAGTTGTGACAATTATTTACCTTGGAATTGATATCACTAGTGAGAGGAACATAACCGCATGCAGAGGCAAAAAGACCAATAAACACATGATCACAGAGAGGAAAACGAAAACATATAAAATAACTGTGAGTCCGAGTAAGTAACTTAAAATAAATACTCTAAGAACAATAAAGGGTATAACACACGAGACAGACAAACAAATAAGAGCTTACGGGAGAAATGTAACAACCAGAGCTCCAGAGCATCAACAAATGGGTCATAGCAAGAAAAAGAGACTGGAATAGTTATGTGGATAAAATGACACTTGACAGATTAGCTGACATCTGCAACCTTAAAGCAAAAAACCAACAGGAAGACCAAATAAAAAATGGAAGGACAACCTACTGACAACAA
The DNA here is from genome assembly GCA_018691245.2 of Ips nitidus. Lineage (NCBI taxonomy): Eukaryota > Metazoa > Arthropoda > Insecta > Coleoptera > Curculionidae > Ips > Ips nitidus. The sequence continues at coordinate 9,147,059 of CM042790.1, read as the reverse complement.
CAACAGAAACAGAATGAGAGGCAGACAAACAAGAGCAATCCTATAGTCAGACGAAGAAAAAGAAGAAGAAGAATTTTTTTAGCAGAGTTGTAAAAATTGGTTGTTAGGTTAGGTTAACCCAAAGTTATGTTTCTATGCCAAGACGTGTAGAGGTGACTATGACTAACAAAAGTAGTCGATTAGCTTGATTTATCAGTAGATCCTTATGAAAAAAAATTAACATTCATTGACTCTTTGATCTGTGATTCTCAATGCTGGAAACCTCTCGACCATTTTTTATTTTGTAATTCTAATTTTTGTTTTTATCTTCTTAAAATTTTGGGTTTCTTCAGTGTCTAGATCTCTAGACACTCTAGAATAAAAATAAGCTTTAGTTTAACATTTAATTTTTCTTCAAAATAATCGCAGTTTCCTTCAATCCTTTCAACTATGATGAAGTAATATAAAAGACTCTATAGTAATAAAGCGTTATAATTCAAACGTCACAACACTGTAAATAATTTATATCATTACAGCTGCATTAACGGTAGATTAAACACTTAAAGTGACAAGTTAAAAAAGTACCGCTAACTTGTTTATAAAGACTAATCAGCGAATTACAAAAATTGATTAAAAGCTCATATTGATGCATAGTCCACCCGCATGACCCGACTTAATCCTGATTGCTTATCGGCGGCAAATTACTGAACAAACGATTGACCATTAATAACAAAATTCCAGGATTCCTCTAGCAAATTGCACAATACACGTTATTTTATCATACTTACTTAGAAACAACTGTATGGTAAAGTCGACTTCTTCGTAACATCAATCATTGGTGAGGAATCGCGTGAGCCCATTTGCGGCAAATTGCAGTTAATTGTTTAATCGGCTCCATTGTTACACGATCCCCAATTATAACCGGAGGATAATTTGATAATTTTCGACCGTTGCCAAGTTTCGGTGCTTGATTTGCGCCTGTCAATGGATGATAGATCGACCGAATTAAAAAAATTTAGAAGGGCCAAATTAGCATTTATTTTTTGAAAGTATAGTTAGGATTGTTCGTCTAGAAAGCAGCGGACTTTTTAATGATGAAGGAATTTCGAAAACACCAAACACCGCTTTTTCTCATACATTCTGCTGAATTTTACTTTTGATGTTGGAACATTGTATCGATTTAGACGACAATCGATTTGGGTTTAGCAGACTACTGTCGATATTACCTACAATTTTACGATGACCGGTTTAGACCATTTTAGGATGTTGGCTATAGATGGCACCAGCTTTCTATCTAAAACAATATTTTTTGTATGTAACAATGGAAAAAAGCCATTCAAATTGGCCACCCTGTTTGTAAGAATGTTTGGTACGAAATCGCGGCATTAAAAAAACAGTTAACTAATCGATTAAAATATGCAAGAAATGCACTCGGTATACGACGAATGGTGAAAAATAGCCATTAATTCTTCATAAGCGCGGAGTTGGCGAGCGCCCTGTAGAGAAGTAGCCGGAATGTATGTACGTTATAAAAGAGACATCTCCTCGAGATCTCATACAGGCTTGCCACAACACGCCACAGAAATATTTCCTAAATATTTCAGATTGCGGCGTTTATCACAACGGCAACAGCTTCTTCCTCTGCATGACGTCGCCCATGTTTATTTCCTTTTTACGTGCCGGGCAGTACTAAAGTACTGCAATTTTTAGCTTCTTTTTTTTTCAATTTTTCCTTATTGTGGGAGGAATTGTATGTGAGATCAATGAATTATTCTTCGGAGTGGACAAGAGAAATTTGTTTTATGCTTTAATGATATTTTTGGTCAGGTTCAGATGATTGAACTCAGATGATTGTGTAGATTAATAGACTGAACACAAAGTGGCAAAACAGATGTATCTAACTTGTCTAAAATGTAATCTCTTTTTCCCTACACTATGCAGTGTATTAAACTGTCATTTCTGGCAATTTAAAAAAAAACACTTTTTTCAAATTTTTCGAAACATTTCCCTTCAATCACACTAAACTGTAACGTTATAAACTGATCTATGCACTGTACAAGTAGAAACTGTCGAATAGTAAAACCCAGAACAATCTGTGTTTTATTACCACGTAAATCAATTTGTTACTTTCACTATTATACAGGGTGATTATTAAGGACTTCTAGAAAGTTTAGGGCTAAATCTTTGATCAATGTTAAGGAAGAAAAGTTCGTATAAACAAAAGACCGCAATTTTGGGAGATACAAACTCTCAAAGTTTTAAAGTTTTTTTTGTCCAGTTTTTTCTACACATATAGCAAATTTAATGAGTATTCCAAAAATGTGCTTAAAACATTGTCATTTTCTCACTCGAACTAGGTTTTACCACTATCCTTTAAAATTGCGTTTCTGGTAATTCAAACTTTGACAGCACTTTTCTACCTGACTGTTCCAAATTTTGTACTGGATTTCAAAAATATGCTTAAAACTGTCATTTCAAGTGGGTTTCCGTTCTTCAAACCGTTCTCAAATTTGAGATCACAATTTCACTGATTTGTAAATTTGTTGCACCAAATCAGTTTTTTCCAAATAACTACAAAGAGACCAAAAATGCTCTTAATAAACGTCTTAACACCGTAAGTTTGCAGGACTGTTATTGCTTCAAATAAATAGTGTGTGCAGAAAAATTATGGTAGTTTACTGTTTTGCTCACCCTGTACGCAATTTTTGAGATAGAATGTTTTGACTTGTACCACTAGAAATAGGAGTTTACGGTGGTTCTTTGAGTGATTCCACCTCTCTGAACTCCCAAAAATAACCGAGATACAGGGTGTTCAAACTTTAGGCTAATTTTATGGTGTGCCAAATCAGTTTTCGTCAAATAACTCAAAAATGGTGAAAGTTACAAAAAATTTGCAAAAGACCAAAAATGTTCCTAAGGAACGCTTTAACCCAGCACCGTAAGTTTGCAGGACCGTTATTGCTTCAAACAAACAGGGTGTGCACGGGCAGAAAAATTATGGTAATGCACTGTTTTGGGTCACCCTGTACGCAGTTAGATAGATTTTTTTGGCTTATACCACTAGAAATAGGAGTTTACGGTGGTTCCTTTGAGTGATTCAACCTCTCTGAACTCCCAAAAATAACCGAGATACAGGGTGTTCAAACTTTAGACTAATTTTAGGGCGCACCAAATCAGTTTTCGTCAAATAACTCAAAAATGGTGAAAGTTACCAAAAATTTGCAAGAGACCAAACATGTTCCTAATGAACGCCTTTGTCCCAGCATCGTAAGTTTGCAGGACCGTTATTGCTTCAAACAAACAGGGTGTGCACTGTGCAGAAAAATTATGGTAGTTTACTGTTTTGGGTCACCCTGTACGCAATTTGTTAGATAGAATTGTTTGGCTTATACCACTAGAAATAGGACTTTACGGTGGTTCCTTTGAGTGATTCCACCTCTCTGAACTCAACAAAATAACCGAGATACAGGGTGTTCAAACTTTAGGCTAATTTTATGGTGTACCAAATCAGTTTTCGTCAAATAACTCAAAAATGGTGAAAGTTACAAAAAATTTGCAAAAGACCAAAAATGTTCCTAAGGAACGTTTTAGCCCAGCACCGTAAGTTTGCAGGACCGTTATTGCTTCAAACAAACAGGGTGAGCACGGGCAGAAAAATTATGGTAGTGTGTTTTTGGTCACCCTGTACGCAACTTGTTAGATAGAATATTTTGACTTGTACCACTGGAAAGAGAAGTTGACGGCGGTTCTTCTGAGTGGTTCAACCTCTCTGGGTGTTCAAGACGGTTCTTTTATGTCGTTCAACAGCCCCGAAGCTATTCTGACTGCAAGTACAAGGTGTTTTGCTCCTTTTTGGTCCTCTATTTAAAGCAACCCTGAGAATAGAAAATTAAAGATAACTTTGACTATTGAATTGGTTCTCGATTTCCCCATTTTTATTTTTGGCGTTGTTTAATGTTAAATTATCATAAACTATTTTCAATGAAAATTATCATTACAGAACAGAGCGAAAACATTGAGTGTCAAATATTTGATTTCCTATGAAAGGGTTTTGTAAAAGTTATATTTTAAGGTTAAATGGAAGTTCAATGAAATATACAACACCGTTTTCACTACGTTAAAGTTTTATATTCTATTTGAGATATTTTGGTAAATTCACAAAATTAAATTTAAAAAAAGTTTTTTATTTCTTTTAGTTTGATTGTGTAGGAAGTAATTTAGAGTATAGAGCACAGAGTACTAACATCCATAAATCCTTTTATAAGTTTCCCCATTTTACCTTTGATGAAGTTCCCAAAAAAGATCCCTGTTTAAGGAATTGATCTTGGACACACTGTATATCGTATTTTTTGAGGTTTAGAAGTGTAAGAAAAACACGGGAGCAACTTTTGCTACTTCGCTAAAATCACTTTTTTACTGAAAGCTAACAAAACTTTTCCTGCTGCTCCTATTGAAGGTATCCCCAATGTTCGAATTAAGTGCTTAAATAAGAGAACGGCCGAGGTGTCAGAAACGGTGACTAAAGAGAGTAGAATCCATAAACCGATAACAACACACGACTTTATAATAAATACGTACAAACATGAAATTAATAAAACGACTAACATCAATCGAGAAGAACTTTTAAAAAAATTACGCAAACAGTTTACCGAAGATTATGATATTGACACCTCGGTTGTTTTCTTCGGTAGTCATATGTATATTTTAATGTTCGACCTGCTCCTTCCTAACAGACAATCGGCGACAGAACCCCAGGACCAACTAAAACAAACAATCACTAACCTAGAACATTCAATATAAAAGTACTTTACGCCAACATTAACGGACTGAACAGTAAAAAATACCTTATTTACAATTACATTGAACAAAATAATACTGACTGTTGTATGTTTGTGGAAACTAAAACTAAAATTGGACAGACACCAACGTACAGAGACTGGCAGTTTATCTGCAGACATGGTAACATACTTAACAACGCTAGAGGAGGAGCCACAGTACTGCTAAAACCATCAATAAAACTAGGAAAGTCAAACCCTCCCGCTCTAAATAATCCGTTAAATGACTGTCTCCACTTTACTATACCCTACCTTGACGACAAAATCCATATCTTCCTTGTATACATCCATCCTTATTCAGACATCGAACAAAACATACTGACTAAAGCTTGCCTGTACAAGTACGCTATAATCGTTGGAGACTTAAACTTAAACAGAAACAAGAAAATACAACTAAACAGATTTATAGACAACTCAGACTTTATTAAAAAACAAACCCCGCCGACTTTTCTGATGCCAGAAAACCAAGACTCGACCCCAGACGTATTACTACATACAGCAAACTTGACAAATAATATAAACAATGTTAATTTGACCAACGAACTAGGCTCCGACCATCTAGCCATAACGTTTGATATTAACATACAACAAACACAACCTACATTAAATACGAAAGATAACACAAAAAAATTTGACTTAAATAAAACAAACATAGAAAAAGTTCAGCTTCAAATACATGACTACGTACAATCACAAACAATAACACCTTCCATAGAAAACTTACAAGAACAATTGACATTGGCAGTAGAAAAGTTTTCTCCACGGGTAAAAAACACTTTCTACCAACATACCCTGCCAAAATTTATACTGAGACTAATTAAACGAAAAAGAGAACTATACAGACTATACACGCACACACAAGACAATGATTTAAAAAAAAAACTTAACGAACTCAACAGAAACGTCAAGACCTTAATAGACCAATACAAACAAGACAAATGGCTGCAAGCATGTCAAGAAATAGAACATGACAACGGAAAAACATACTGGCAGAAAATTAAAAAACTATCACGGTACAAGAAAACAAATCCGCTAGGGACAATAAACGAAAATGGCACGGAACAACACACAGACCAAGACAAAGCTAACGCATTTGCCAGACATTTTCAGAAGGCTTTTCAAACTTCTACTAACCCTAACTTTGATGACCAAAACTGGACCTTAATAAACGACTGGTACAACAATTACTTTGACAACCAAACTGACAACACATTTCCGTTAATCTCTAACGATGAATACAATGAAGCACTGACTAACTTAAAGAACACCGCACCAGGCAAGGATAACATTAAAAGCAAATTGCTAAAAAACTTGACCCCCGAAACTCACAAACTTATACTAGACTCACTTAACAACTGCATTCGACACAACATAATACCGGATGCATGGAAAACGGGCATAATAATACCCATTCCAAAAATGGACTCGACAACACACAAACTCAAAATTACAGACCTATTACACTACTTCCAGTACTAAGCAAATTACTCGAACTCATAATAAAAAACAGACTTCAAGAACAGATTGGACAGCACATTCCATCATACCAGTTTGGCTTTAAACCAAAACACTCGACTATACATCCACTTTTTATCTTAACTAACAACATACAAACAACGCACCTCAACGGCAACAAAACAGCTTGTTTGTTCATGGACATTAACAAAGCTTTTGACAGTGTCTGGCACAAAGGACTACTTTACAAACTACATAAACTGGATACACCAAAGTACTTACTTTACACAATCAGAAATTTACTAGAAAATAGACAACTGCACGTTCGAATAGACAACACACTTTCCTTTCCTTTCAGTCCTGAACAAGGACTACCCCAAGGATCACCCTCTCACCTTTACTTTACAACCTATACTGCCATGACATATACAATCACAACAAGCAGGACAAAAATCAATTTGACAAAACCGCATACATATTACAATACGCAGACGACACTGCACTTATAGTACACGACAAAACTACTTCAAAAGCAGCGTCAAAACTACAATCACTTACTGACGATACTATGACATGGTTCTACAGATGGAGACTGACCCCCAACGCAACTAAAAACCAACTTTTACTACCAAACCATAGGATCAAAGACGACTCCCCAAACATAACCGCGGACGGCCACATAACTGAACCCAAACATGACATAAAATACTTAGGCGTAATACTGGACCAAAAAACTAAAATTTACAAAACACTTAAAAAATGCAAGAACTGAAACTATTAAACGGACAAAACACTTTAGATCACTGACATACAAAAACAAAGGTATTAGCACGAAAACCGCCACACAAATATACAAATCCATCTGTAGACCAGTTTTAGACTACGGACACTTACTTAGAGCAAACGCTACTGACAAAACTAAAAGATACACTCAGACTACGGAACAGATTGCTCTAAGACTAATAACCAAAATAAGACACCCAGAAAACCCACTACACAACCCATCCAACCAACTTCTCTACGAACGTACAAACATGACCAAAATAACAGACAGACTTATACAACTACAGAACAAATGGAAGAATAATCCAAACAACTGGACAATAATAAACCCACTGTGCATAACAAGACAAACCAGACAATCCCGTTACCTCTTTCCCACTGCCACCCTACTAGAACACTTTAACTAAGATTTTTATTTTTTTTTTTTTGTAAATAAATTGTAAATTTTTAATAACCAAAACAAATGAGTATAAATATAACCTCAAAAACATAATTTGCCCCAATTATTATGGACTTTGTCCATGTCATCAGCATTTTCACACATTTCAACGTGAAAGGCATACAGTGTTGTGAGTTCTACCATAAAAAGAATTATTGCTTGGTTTTTAATCATATGGAAGAGCCTCAACTACTGCGGACATGACTGAAATAGTGCACAGTTGTTTGATTACAGTAAGAAGACAAAACAAAAATAATACAGCATTGACCCAGCTGGCAATATTGCGATGAAGGTTTGTCATCCTATAACCCAACTATTTTGGGTTTTTTTGATTAGGTACTTGATTGTTTATTTATTATTTTACGTTAATAGATTCAAATAAAAACCGACAAGCTGTTACAAATACGGCAACAAAATGTTATCTACTAGTCCGGACCATGAGAGATTGAATCTCTCTTATTTCAGGCAACCCGTTCACCCCCGAATCTCACTTCCAACTAAGTATACTTACTATTGTATTTTTCGATCCAGTATTTAGTTCTAATTATTTTTTCTATACCTAACCCAACGATCCTAAATTAATTTCGTATTTTTTTTTCTTCAAGCAGCTCCAATAAAATTTACTACGCCACTGGGTTTAGTAGAAAATGTACATTTTGTAGGTAGTTTAAGGGGATGTTCTATGATAGTTTTGAGTATAAGAACAACACATTGTTTTACTATAAGGTTTGTCAAAATTAGTAACTTTTCATTCAACACAAAAATGATTCTTCTGACTTCCTGTGTTTTGTCAACTATTTTAAAAGACAATTAAAATTTCTTGCAAATGATATTTAAATTGTATGGTTTCGTAAAGTAAAATAATTTTCTGTAGAGAGTCAGGTGATACTGTGATTTTTACATTCAATAGCTGAACAATGTTAAACGTATTAAAGTTCCTAAATTTTTGGAGTTTTAATAGTGATGAATTTAATTGATAATTTACGTTAATAATAACATTTGGCCATCTTAGGTCAACATAATAAGATAGATAATATTACAGAAACTTTTGTTTCTTAGCTTTTATTTCTAAAGCTTTACTATATTTAGGTTAGGTGAACACATCATTTGCAAGCAATTTTAATTTGTCTTATATAATATTTACTAATAACCAAGTGACCAAGTGTTTCCATTGGAAAAATTTACCTCCTCATTAATTAATAACTCGAAAATCATCAGAATTAGGTATATGAAAAAATTATATGTATAAAAATAATTATAATTGTAATAAAAACTTTTTGGTATAAACGATAACGTGTCCCATCTGCAAAAATACATATTTCAGTTTGGTATTGAAGGTCATAACTTAAGTAACCAAATCCACGATCTTCAACCACCCTGTATATCTTTATGTTAGTTTACAATAGTAAAATCAAATCAAAAAGTGTTCCTTGAGACCTTCTTAAAACACTCTGTATTTGTTTAATATTGTAAATTTATAATCTTGATTTTTATAGAGTGCAAGACTAGTTTTAATCTTTATTCCTTATTAATATATCGTTTTTTTTTATTTAAAACTTGGGACACTGTGTTGTATTGGCTAGACTATTAATTTACGGATAGACAGAGAGCTTTTTTCGTTCCTTATATTGTCATCAATAAATGGTTTATATTTTTTGATATCAGAATTTAAATAATTACAGCCTTCTATTTAAATTTGCTTAGTTATCCTGTCTTTATAACATGCACTTGCAAACAGTAGAACACTTTCTGAAGAGGACAATTAGGCGGACAAACTGTCCTTTACAGCTGATTTGGACAGACGTACATTTTTGTTAGGGCAAACAATCCATACTACTCCATAAGAATGAGGCCTTCTTAGAGATTTATTTATCATAAATTTAAAGTTTTTGAAATTTACAAGAAGAATATGCCCGGTTTTTGTTGTGTGATTAAGTGTGGAAGTAGAGGAAACAGGGACAATGTAGGGTTTTTCGGTAATTTTTCTCATTTTTGTTCGTGTTTTACGACAAAAAGGGCTCAAGTTAGAAATCCGATCAAATGCTAAACCGTACAGGCGCAAAAAAATCAAAACCGTTTTACCCATGTTCGGATATCGGAGCTATGTCCATAGTAGGTACTCTTGGACTCTCTGGTATATACTAAATCACTTTTAACTGCTTTAAAAAGCTCAAAATTACAAAAAGACTGCAAATAAAAGTTTAAAGCTCATAAGACACCATCCTGAATTTTACGGTGTTTGCCCTAACTAAATTTTTTGACGAATGTCAGCTGTATTGCTGGAGTGCCTAATAAACACAAATGTAGATTGCTTCTAACATTTATTTTTGGTGGTTAGGAGTAAAAGCGCTTTTTTATTTTCTTCAAATACTTTTTATAGGTATTTGCAACTAAATAATATGCTCACATACTTCAATGCAACCCTCTGAGCCCTTTTTAAGGCAATGGAAATGGTAGTTACTTTTAGCACTTTCTTCCTTCAGCCAATATGAGCATATTTGATCAGAAGAAGAATCTCATGAAGACCAGTCCAGGTCCTCAATTATAACCCTATCTGACTTTTCTTTAACAATGTCTTGTCATCAATGGACTGTAAATCAGTAAGCAGCTTTTTGAAAACCCTGTTTTTCTTCTTGCTTTCTGAGTTAAACTAACTAACCTAATGTAACGATTTCTTTGCTTTACGCTCCATCCTGAACGAAACGGATTACAAATAATTTTTTTCGTGATTACCTTCACACAAACCAGCAACGGAATGATAATTTCCCATTCCTTAAACTCATCTTTTTTTCTGACGGCAACATTGTATCATGTAAATTGGGTAGAGCTAAAAATGTGCTCGTTGACTTAAATTAATAGCGCATTTCGAGCGGGCCTATAAAACATTACCAAGTTGATACGATCGGCATTCCAAGTATTGAAATAAATACCAATTTACGTACGGGTTGGTAAACGTTCCGTTACTTCGGTCTATATCGATCTTTGTGCACTTTATGCACCGGACACCGCCCATCGAGCCATGTTTGTCGTAAATTACAACTATGGTTCAGCCAATGTAGTATTTCCTTCGTCGATACAGAGAAGAGCACTCAAAGCGGGAATTTCGGCTTGATGTTGATGTTTTATTGATAAATTTTAGTACACGAAATTTGTAAATGGATTAAAGTATGATTACGTAATGGACGCTGAAATATTCCAAACTTTCCACTTTTAACGTTTAAAATGAAAACTTCCACTCAGTTTATAATTTGGGAATTAATGTAATTACTTCCTCAATTTGGCAGAAGGAATGACAACTACTCTTGCGGTATTCAGACTGGAAAGTTAATTTCACATTCCTCTGCACCATATCCTAAGGACAAGGAGATAAAATTTTCCAGTGGACGAATTTTTCATGCTGTAAAAATACTTAATCCTAGGCGCCTTTCTAATAACAAAAATAGCTAAAAACGTGTAAAAATTACGATGTTTAAATTAAGCCGGCTAACTTTTTCTTTGAACTAATTATCTGAAATTCTTCAGTTAATTAGCCTGAAAAATATGAAGGTCGGTTTTATTCCGAAAACTTGAGGATCTTAAAAAAACTAATTAAAAACTTGTTTTTCAAAGTAAAATTCAAAATAAAGCATACCGGAATTACAAAGCTGCTAAAAAGTTCCAAATAACTTTCTTTGAGCTCGATCGACTTGGATGGTTTTTAATCCTTTGCCATACTTTCCAAGTATTTGACCTTTGTAAACTCAGTTTAGGTTAAAATTAGCAATTTTAAAACTCCATGTAAATATCATATCAAATTCTGCACAGCAATATTTCATTATTTTGCATGATTTTGTGTTGAAAACCCAAACTTCCAGTTGACACGCTAGCTTAATGGTAATACCCTAGAAAATTACTGCTATACACCAAACAATTTTTGTTTTCTCATATACACTCACAAACGAAAATTGCGCTTCTATTCTCTTTTTCTAAAAAAAAAACTTGATATTCCCCAAATAAGACGTCAGGACTGGAAAGACAAAAAGCTTTAACGCTAGTCTGATGTAGAGAAGATTGGAGAAAATTTAATTTCGTTCTAGGGTTACGTTCATAGGTTGGATGACAAGGAAACCATTTAAACGTTATCGACTGCTGGTATCTTCGTTCTGAACCGTCACGAGTTAATTTTGTTGAAGTAATTGGACTGTTTGAAATTGAGACAAAAAATTGATCGCTTTCAAAAGTTAGGAAAGTCCTTAATGCTTGTTATGGTATATTAAGACAAATATGTCCAGTGACTTGTTTAGCTGTTGTAATGTTTAATTATAGCATTTGAATCTCAGATTTTGCAGTAATTTTAGTATTTTTATAATTTTAGAAAAGTTCATGAATTCGAGACGTTACATCTTCTGTTTGGAAATTACTAGGCACATTTATTTTTTTGAATTGCCAGAGACTTCTAATCCAATTTGGAAATGTCAGACGTTTCTACAAATATTCTAAACGTTTAAAGATTTATCTTTAAATTGCTGTTTGCGATTTTGAAAGTATGTACCAGAGGCCAATAATTTTATTAATTAATATTAATAAGCATTTAGAGAAAATGCTTTCGTAAAAAAAGTAGAGGTATTTCCTAAACTGATCTATAAAATACTCTTCATAAAATGCAGAGAATTTTCTAAACATTTCAGCAATTTTATTAAAAACTTTTAACATTTAACGCTTTTATTTACTATAATAATTGAAAACTTTCAGCAAAATAAAATTAGTGGTTTTCGAGATTTTTGCAATATTCCAGACTTTTTGGACACCCTGTATTTTAATTCTCCAAATTTGCTTTGCCTTAATTATTATTATCCGCTATGTGCGTGGTTTATATTTGTAGATTTTCTGATATTTAAGGGTGGCAAACATTTAAAATATCTTTTTCATTAATTTTTGCTTGTAGTCTTATTCTTGAATTTTTCTAAAAGTTGAAGTATTCAAAGTCTTTTTCTGTTTTTATTTATAAAAAATATAGTTTCCAGAGTAATATAAAACAAAAACATTGTTAATTTAGCTTCAAGTCATGATTAACATTTTTTTTCTTTTGGAATTACCTCAATCAAGGTACGTAATTGTTTAGTACATTTTCCCTTGACGCTCCCTTTCTTCAATTAATGCAAAACGACTCACTCCCGACATAAAATTTAGTCCCGAAAGGTGAATAAAAACCGAAACAAAACCACAAAGGCCAACCATTTTCGCCCTTTCCACCGACCAACTGTTTAATTACGAGTTTGAAAAGGTCGCAGAAGCTTTACTTTATCATCCAAAGACATTAAAATCCGCCCTAAATCCGTCTTTATTGTTCTTTCATTACGGTTCTATTATGTTCCCGAACGGCGCCTCTTTCCCGTTCAAACAGCGGTCTCTTGTCATTTCTTTCGGGTTTTTCCCTTCACCTTCTGGACTTTTATTTAAAAAATAACTGCGAATGTTTGTTAGCTACAAAACAATTGTATAATGCAAAATCTCTGTTCGCTGTTCATTGTTGGTCTCCTGTTACCTCCCTTAAAACATTGGTAATTATCCGGGCTGTAAGTGTCTTTTTTCCCCTGCGTTTTAATGGCAGATAACTAACGCATGAGTTATACGTATGTACAATTTAAAAAATACTTTGTTTAGGTAAAACAAGGAAAGGAAATTATGAAGAGAAACATATAAAGAATGTGACAAACTTGGCATTGTCAACTAGTTCTGTCACATTCTAGTCCAGGAATATGTGATAAAGTTTTGTTTAGTCGTATCGTTTTTGATATATTGATTTCAAATAACAGGTTAATGTATTTCCTCACCTACTAAAACCGGCTAACAATGATTTGTTTCTAATTTTCTTTTCTCTTGTTTTAGGTAAGCATCGAATCGAGCCCAGGAGACCAATTTTCCGTAAGTAAAATATAATGCCCCTATTATTCGGCGGATCGTAAATAACCAAAAAAAAAAGCGAGAAATACAGCCCCAGTGCACGGCGTACTCCCTTGAAAGGAAAGTTTTAGTTAAAAAGAAAATTAGTTTTCGCCTGTACCCGTTTTCGCCTTCTTGTTTTCCTCTGGTTAAACATCTATGATGAGATGCTGGTGTTCGTTTGAAATATGGATTCACTGGGTGCGTTTTATGGGGTAGATGCGACCGAACTGAAGTGGAGAAGTAATGAGCATTAAATACGGAAAGTCAGCTTTGTAAAGTAACAATTTGTTCACGTTAAAGTTCCTGTAAATTGTTGTAAATAGTACAAAGCGTTCGCTATTCTTCGGACACCCTTGAGACTGAAACAACAAACTTTGTCACTAGAGTTTGGTCTGAATTATTCTTACAAAACAAAAGCATGAAAAGTTAGGATAAATCGGTTAAATCAGAGTGAACTAAAAAATTTTTAGAATAGTACCTTTATTAAACAACAGACAAGGGGATAAACTTGAACAAACCTATTGCAATAGTATTGCACTAATTGAGAGTATCATATGTATTAAATAAAAACGTATTGTAGCCCTAATTGAACTACAATCCGTTATCCCAATCAATCAATCCAATTTTAATTCATACACCCGTTACAATAGTGATAAATAACCTAATTAGGTAAATCCATCAAATCAACAACTCCTGATGATTTATTATTACATTTACCTGTGTTCACTGCTTTTGACACTAATATGCTTTTCTGCATATTCTGTTACCTTTAATAAACCATGATGTAATAACAAGTTACATATCGTTCATAAAAACACAAATCATAACCAATGACACCTCAACTACATAGCTCAAATAAGATTCTCTGACCCTCTCCAAAGTATTTCATCCCTTAAATACCTATACGACAAAATTCTTATGATCTTCCGCAGTCTGCCATAATAAATCTCCGGCCTTTCTAGCTGAGATAACGTTCTGGTAAAGTATTTATTACTGTAAGAACAAGAAAAATGGGTTTGCCGGATTGCGTATAACTCCTTTTTGTCGCGGTCTGCAACTGACCTGCATATTTGTTTTGCTCTAATAAGCAGGAACGGTTTTACTACGAAATTTATTTTTATCCACCCCATGGAAATAAAACTTAACAACCCTTTGAGGGGGTCCAAATTTCGTTTACGCAATAATAAACAATATATTTTCGGGCAAAATCACACCAAAAGAACCAACATACAACGCCTTTACTTCCTGTTAAAGGTTTATTAAAATAGGAAGTAGGATATAAAACGTTTATTAGCTACCGAGATTTGGAAATTATGACGTTTATCAGGGCAATTAAATGTTGCAAATTAAATATTAGAGTTTGGTGGTGAATTAATTTTGTGTTATATAACTAATAATTGTAGTTTTATTTGTTATTGAATCTAGTAGTTATTTGGGTTCTACCAGAATATGAGGTGAAATTACTACGTTTGCCTACGATGTTGCATGATTGCGAAATTGAAACAGACTATTTGCACTTCAGTGAAAAACCTTTAATTATAAACCTATATTAACCTACTAAAATATGTCTTAGTAATAGAATTAATTGACAGTAATTGTCAATCAAATCTCTCGAGAAACATCAATTTCAACATTGAATTTAAATCTACAGTCTGATTCTCGAAAGTTGACCATCACGTGGCAAAAGCAAGTCCTATAAATTAAGACCCATACGTATTTCTGAGATTGATCGATAGTACTAATGCAGTACTAATAATATTTGACGACATGACAACTGATTTGACATGAGTTATGAAAAAGGAATTCCTGATCTCACCAATTTCATGGTCAACTTTCAAGAATCAGACAGTATGTATAATTGTTATGTGCGTAACTCATTTTCTCAATATTGGTCCAAAATAACATCATTGATATTTGATCACGTAATTTTCGTATTCCTTAACTGACTATACCTAGTCATTCATTGTCTAACTCTTATAACTGATCTCCTTTTACTAAATTTGCAACTGGTGTTATACTATTATATTCTCTTTTCATAACATGAGATTTACTAAAATACAACGTTGCTAAAAGCTTATCTTAATTCATTTTCTGAATCAGTTATATAATTTTGCAAGTAATTTACGACGAATTTAGAGAGACGTTTGACAACATCGCAGCAAAATTTTCGCCTAATTGTACTTTTTTAGGTTTTCTCCCTTTGTGATATGTAGGGGTGTTTTTCAGAGAACATACCTTTTTATAAAACATTCAAAAATTAGATACCTACAGGGTGGTTAAAGTATGAAAAAATTGCGCAATTTAGAGTTTAATAGGTATGCCCTTAAAAAGCTCCTACTTCCGGAGATATCTGAAGAAACTTAAATCTTAGAAAGCAGTTTTTTTATTTTATGGGATAACTTAAAATACATGATACTTTGCCACTTATCCTCCTCTACATACAACGTGGCAATAGCATATTTGTTATCCAACGTTTTGGTTTTTGGTTACCATCATCAACTTTCATTTTTCTAATGGGCGCTATACGTGACCTAAAATATCCAAAATGTAAGTCAAATTTTGGAAAACTATCGAATGACCTTAAAAACTCTAGAATGGCAGTTGGATGTTTGAAAATGTTGTCACGTAATCTAAAATATCCAAAATGGTAGTTAAAATTTTGAAAAATTACCATGTGACATAAAAAAAATCAAATGGCAGATGGATATTTGAAAATTTGGTTACGTGATCTAAAAAATCCGAAATGGTGGTTCAAATTTAAAAAAACTGTCGTGTAACCTTAAAAAAGTTAGAATGGCAGTTAGGTATATGTAAAATTAAGTGAAACGTGGGAAAAATTGTCATGTGACCTAAAAACAATTTCAATGACAGATGGATATTTGAAAATTTGATCACGAGATCGAAAAAATCCGAAATGGCAGTGAAACGTTTGAAAAATTATCATGTGACCTAAAATAAATCAAATGACAGTTTTATGTTTGAAAATTTTGTCACGTGACATAAAAAATCAAAAAAAGTACTTGAAAAACTGTTATGTGAACTAAAAAAATTTCAAATGACAGATGGAAATTTGAAAATTTGATGGTGACGTAACCTAAAAAACTCAAAAATGAGAGTAAAAATTTTGAAAAACTGTCTAGTGACCTTAAATATTTTTAAATGGTAGTTGGAAGTTTAAAAATTTGGTAATTGGAACTGAAAAAATCATCATGTGACCTAAAAAAATTTCGAATGACAGATACATATTAAAAAATTTGGTCATCAAACACATCATCTAAAAAATCCAAAATGGTAGTTGAAATTTTTAAAAACCGTCATGTGACCTTAAAAAGTTTAAATAAATGGCAGTTGGATATTTGAAAATTTAGTACGTGACCTAAAAAATCCAAAATTACTGTTAAAATTTTTAAAAAATGTCATGATTGTGTCCTGAAAAAATTAAAAATGGCAGTAGACATTTGAAAATTTCGTCACGTGACCGAAAAAATTCGAAATGTCAGTGTATTAGATTTTTACATTATCGAATAAAGCTTTTTTTTATTACTATGATGTATCATATGATACATCCGCAAAAATTGTAAAAAGTCACTTATACAGCTTAATCCACTTACTTGAACTGTTAAATTGGTACTTTTTGCCATAACTTGGTAACAGCTGACAGTTCGACCGTGAAAAAATTACAGGGGGCAGTTTGATAAGTATGAAAACTTTCCCCCTCGAGACTTTTTCCTCTTAGACTCACAATTTCAGAACAAAAAATTATAAAAAGTCACTTACACAACTTAACACCCACTTGGTTGGACCTTTAAAGATGACGCAGTTAAAACGATTTTTTATCAGTAAATTGGTCACTTTTTTTGGGTTTTTGTCGCATTCTAATATGAAATTCAAACAAACAAACAAGTGTTAACCATTCAAATAAAGACAAATAGTACTGTCTAATTTATTTTAAGTTAGATCATCAATATAATCAACGAATAATAAAATGTCATTTCTAAAATTTTGGATATTTTGGATTTTCTAAAGTTTATATAAACTGTGAAAAGGTGCACTTAAACTGAGCGAAAATATTTACTTAAGTAGTAAGTTGATATAATTTAATATTTTTTGTACTTACGTGGTGTCAGTTAATATTCACATCAAATTCAGCATTTATTTATCGATAAATAGTTTTGGCTTGTCAAATTAAAGTAAAAACTAAATGTTTGCATGTAATTATCGTGCAAACGTGTTCTTTCAATCCGAGTCTTAATTTGAGCTTATCTCGAGCAATTAATAATACAAACAGATAAAGAGGGACCCTAATTTGAGCTAATTTCCCTAAAGTGGAAGATACGAGCTGAATTAAAACGGGTTAATACTATTACGAACCGGTTGCGAATAGGGAGAATCTTTTGTCGCTATACAGAAAAATACGAAATGAGTTTTTGCTTGGCAAAATATAAAATTACAAAACCACCAGAGAGTTCGAATCTCCAGAGATAATGCTTATGCTCTACCGCAAGTCGAGAAGTTGGATAAGATGCACATAAAAGGATTTATTTTTGAAAGCTTTCTCTACTTTTACATTTTGTATTCAATCAACGTACTTGAAGGAATATATTTGGGAATCTGGAAGGTTGATTCTCACATAAATTTCAATAAAAGTCCAGGTAATTAAAGAGACCCATTCGCAAAATAGAAACGATTCTAGTTTTAGTTACGACTGGCTAAAATAATGGGGAAAGTTTAATTGTTGAAAATAATAAACTTTTGCCGGTGTGAGTGAATGTAATTTCCTAAAATGTCATTGTTAAGACCGCAAAGCCCGATTTATGTCGGTCGGAAAACTTTGAAACTTTCCTTCTTTGTTAATCTTGTTAATTTTGGAGCCTGAAACAAAGCACGATTGCCTGATTTCAATACTTAACGCCATTTCCTGCTGAATTTGACAAAATGTTTGGAAGTTTTAAAACTAACTATTCCATGATTTTATGTGTAAGTTGTTAAAAAAATGTTAGACGTTTACAACAAAATAACCACCGATATGATTGTGTTTCTCTATTATTATGCAAACTCATGCATGTGAAAAGCCGAGAAAATAAAAGGAAACGCTAGAATTTTCCCGTTTTATAGGTTGCTTTAACTTTAGCAAAATGGTGCTTTTCGTGTTGCATGCTTTTCAGTGCTTTACCGATTTAATGTTTCATCAAAAAACTATTAGCAACATTTAGCTGTATCAGGAATTCGTTTTCTAAATTTTCCAAATATTTTAAAAAGCTATTAAACCAGTTCGGTTACCGACGAAACCGTACGGTTATTTAAAGTATCGCGTTACACTCTGACGGTTCGGAAAGTTGTTCGATATTAAACAGGGAAACTTTTATAATGCGATTAAATAAAAGTCTGGCAGTTTCATTGTTGAAATCGGCTACGGTTACGGCACTCTTGTCGAAACTTCTTTTGTGATATATTGCTATTTTCTATATAACAGAAATTTCAGTTAGATATTTGATTTGGCAACAATAGATAATCTTGATTGCTTATGGAATATTTTGCATTTGATTTTTTCGAGATATCTAAGATAAAATTGCAATTTTTGTAAAAACGCCCTCTATCGAAAGGACCGAAAACTAAATGGAACATTGTTTTGGGGCACTCTACAGGACAGAAAATGCTCTTTAAAATGCCGCAAAAACAAAGTCTCTCCGATTAGCCGTTTTCGAGATATTTCATTTCTTTCAAAGCAAACTTTAGACTACTCCCACCACTTTATTTGAAAAGATAGAAAAAAAAAGTTAAATAGGAAAATTCTTCGTAGAGAAATTTTTACTACACCTTTCCGTTTAAATTTTCAGAGTTTTTGGACATTTTTCATTTTAGTGGTATCGAAACGCTCCCTAGCGGTGGATTTAGAAAACTGACACTTATTTTCAGTATTTTATCTTGGCCACATTTACTAATAAAACAAATTTCTTTCACCCTGTACCGGATGACCCAATAAGACGGTTCGTCGACCATATCTCGGGAACCGTTCGTCGTATGATTTTGGGGTAAAAATTTTTTTAGTTAAATCGGCCATGAAGAATCGCTGGAAAATATTTTCAAGTTCTAAAAATGACCACCAGAGGCCGTAACTGCCATCTTAAATTTTTAAATTGCATTTTCTATAAATTTTGCACAATAAACTAGGGTTTTTTTCCTCATTTTTAAAGCGAACCAATTTATCTATCATTTTCGTAAAAAAACTTGTTTTTGCAATAACCTGCTTTAACTTCTTAACAGTTTGACCAATTTTAACAAATTCGGTATTGTTGAATAGAGCATTTCTTGGGCAATAAGAATCAACCAAAATATAGTTAATTTAGTTGAATCTTTCTGCGCCAGGGGGCTACTTTTGACACCATGACTCAAATTCCAAAAAAAAATAAAAAAAAAACAAATGGAATGATATGACTTTTTCTTTATGAAAAAGTAGCCAAATAACATCCAAATAGGCCAGTGAAAACCGTTTTTCAAATTCTCGTTCCTAACCTGAAATATTGAGAAAATGAGATTATGAGATATGGTCGAGGAACAGTCTTATTGGGTCACCCGGTACATACAATATTTTGCAAATAATAACCCACAGGGTGATTATTTAAATTAGCAAAGTTGCAGTAAGTATATTTTCTGAATTGCCAGAATATGATGTCAGGATTGTCAAATATCAATCACTTATCAAATTATTAACAAATGTGGTAAACTGACAGTGAAAAAGCTAAAAGTAAAAATAGACTCTATTGAAAGAATATCAATTTTTTCTGTCTCAGAATATTCTATTTTAAATCTTAAATAATTCGAATATCAATCAAATAATCAATTGTTTTACTATCCATGGCAACAACATTTGACAAGTAATTGGCATGTCAGTTTCGACATTAACTGAGTTAGCCATTGACTAAATTATAAACAGTCACTCTGTACAACTTTTTTTATAACTTTTTCTGTGTAACTTGATAATTATTTCTCTTCAATTTATCGCGTGACGGAGGTTCAGAAATTTAAAATACACAAACAAGGTAAAATTCAAAAGTTCGACCACCACACTCGATCAGGTCGAAGAGAAAACATGGAAATATTGACTTTTAATTATTATTTTTATGTTCACTCTTTCGGTGTACATTAATCGTTTCATTGGAGCTTTTCAGCTTCACAAATTTCTCACTTAAAGCGTTACTAACTGTTTCTAATTGCACAAAATTAAAATAGAGTAGTTATAGCCAATTGGTGTAACCCAGTTTGAGAGAGTGATATTCTTGTACATTAAACTCAGACACAGACAGAAGTAAAAAAGCCATGTAACTTTCAAATAACGCTTTTCCAACAAGTTAAACAGCATTAAAACGTGTATATGGAAGCGTTTTTCTTATTACATAAGCGTTTCACGTGTCGAGACCCGATACGTTTCACGTGAAAAGGAAATATTGGAGCAGTTATTTTTATGCAAATGTCTATCGACCTAAATAGGGCCTCGATAATATTGGAGGTAATTTTTTGCGTTCCATTTATGTTTCTAGCGTGCAGCACTCACCCTATTATTAATGTGTCGAAAAGCATTTTTACAAGCCATGTCTGAGGTGCAATGTATAAAAAGTTGGGTACATAACAAACTTCGTATAATTTTGCAATTAGTCTTTACTTTGGAATTTTTGAACGATGAATTGAGAAATCTAAGATTAAAATCTATTAAACAATACTAGGTGTTCCATTCAAAAGATTACATTTACATGATATGACATCACACTGTTCTGCAATTCCTCATATGTAAAAATTTGTTACTAAAACAGGTTATGTATGTATAATAAGAGGAATGAAGATTTTGTTGGTTGGTTATCAAGCCGCACTATAAAATCTTACACCATAAAACTTATTAACATTTGTAAAAAAAAATATTTCTTAAACTCCCTAGATATTCAAAATGAGCAACATTTCTGTAACACTTTTCTAGCTACCACTTTCATTTTTGACTTTCTATTACCATACCAATTTGTATCATTGTTTCTGGGAAAGCAGAGCAAAAATTGAGCAAATTTTATTATTTGAGGATATTCTTATGTTTTTACTACGTTTTTGATCTCTTAGAACATTCACTTTTCTTTTCACATTCATTTTAGTTTTTTGCTAGTTTAGTGTGCAGTGCCATATTTAAATTATGGTATTTACTTAAAATTTGCTTTGTAGAACTATGTTGTAGGCCTAATATTTACCGAGATATTGCCTGGCAAAGAAGAAACTATAGATGGGTCGGAGGGAAAAAACCATATAAATTTTGGCATCCGGTTAAGTTAAAATCGACGGTTTTTTCGAAAAAACCCAGCTCTTTCACGTTAACCCTACTTTTTAATGTGGTCATCTGTCAAAATAGTCTTGCTTTACCCTCAAAACTATTGAAAAATTAATGCAAACTAATACTTTAGACGTTAAATCTCAGTGAAAGTGTATTACATACAGATAATTGCATTATTCCTTATTTTTTATTATATTTTCTTTACATTATTTGTAGGTTAAAAGGGAAAAAACGGGTGAACACCCATGTCTAATTTAAACTGCTCGTCAAAAAGAATGGGACAGAAAAATGTTTGCTCTTTTTTCAACGGCAGATTCTTCAAATTGAGTCACTTGGATCTTAAATAATTCATTTGACAACTAAAAGGTATTTTCTTTTTCTTTCTGATGACCTAAATAATTATTTTGAAAGTTGTCACTGATCCGAGTATACAAGGTGTGACTGAGACGTAGTCGAAAAAAGAAAAATTCGGTACATCGCCGTTTTACGCAAATATTTTTTTGTGTTTTAAAATAATAGTAATGGGTAAATTACCGTTAAAGTAAATATTTTACTTTACTAGGAAAATTTGACCGGTAAATTACCAGTAAATTACTGGTAAATTACAAATACTGTGTTTCTGGCAGTTCAAATTTCGACACCGCTTTTCTGCCTGAGTATACCAAATTTTGTAGTGTTTTTTCAGGTTATTTAATAGGAAATTTAATGAGGATTCCAAAAATGTTCTTAAAAGAGTAATTTTCTCACTCCAAGTGGGTTTTACCGGCGATTTTGTCCCTGACTGTCTTTTCAAACTGTGTTTCTGGCAGTTCAAACTTTGACACCGCATTTCTTCCTGACTGTACCAAATTTTGTAATGTTTTTTTAAGTTATTGGATAGGAAATTTAATGAGGATTCCAAAATTGTGCTTAAAACTCTAATTTTTTCACTCCAAGTGGGTTCAAGCAATTTTGATCCTGACTGTCAAACTGTGCTCAAAAGTTGCAAAAATCAGGCTTTAGACAACTTTTCTAGCAGTATTTGATACAAATCGTATTTCTGAGATTTACGACAATAAAAAATTATTTTAACAGTGGTCACGTGACTACCTAGCTAAATTATCATCAAAAACCACGTGCTGTCTGTGTCACTAATGTCAAAACTGTGAAAATTTGGCTAGAATTTGCAAAAATTACTTACAGTTTAACATTTTTGGAAACAAGACCCGTTTCTGAGATGTATGTCAGTTATTTTGACAATTATCAGTAAATTACTGGTAAATTACAAATTGTTTAAATATTAATATCTTCATATTCGCGTCATTTTCCTCATCTCAAAAACATATTATTTGTCATAATTTAAACATGAGATAATAAAGTTGTTCATAAAAAGTTATAAAATTTAAGTATCTTCTTTGTTTTGCAAAAACCCACTCCAGGGCAGTACATTTTAATAAACTTTGCCTTTGTTATTTTTCAATATCAGTTTTTGTTTTGCCTTTGTCGCTTTTTTTTCTACTTCAAAAATTTTATGAGACAGTATTGCTGTAATTAAAAAGAAATTGAAAAACGACAACAATGAAAAATAAAGTTAATCGAAATCAATCCTCCACTTAGGTAAACGCAAAAAATGAGTATTTTCATCTACAAATGCATTAGGAAAAGAAAGAGCCAAACGACTCTAGTTCCAATTATTTGGACATCAAAATTCGCTAAATAAAAATTCATTAGCAGTGTAACAAATGCGGCATAATGTGCTCTTTGAAACCATTATTCAACCAAGGCTTTGTGAGTGCTTACACAAACGGCACAAAGGCTTAGTTAGTTGTTGTGAAAAGGTTAAGTAAAAAAATTGAGTCAGGACGTAAATATACTTCTTTTGTGTGTGTGAAAAATGAAAACAGATTATTACCAAATCACACTTAGTTTTAATATCGCAAAAAACTTCGGAATAAATAAATTGGGATTGTAATAGAAAAGGGGTATCCACCCCGTTAATCAAATAAATTGCTCTCCACTTCGTCGACAAAGAGGTTCAAACGTCTCTTCATGAAGCATCAGCATTTCCCTCTAAACAGCTGTTTTCCATTACAAATCGAAATAATACACTCTTGTACAGAAACGAGAATCACTCAAGCCCCATTATTCGTATTACTGCCACTTTGAAGCAATGCTATTTCTGCTATGTCATCCATATCCTTCTCTCTCCCTCTCTATATTTTTTGCATGTTTCGCATAGTATTTTTTTCTCTGAAGTGGATTTCACTTCATCGAAATGAAAAAATAACGTTCGATTGAAGGTGATTGTTTTAGGGACTGTGACAATACAAAACCGAGTATAATTTTAATTGCATAATATTGGTTTAGTAGATGTGGTCGTGTAACTAAGAGAATTGGAAACCTGCATAAGCCCTTACAGTTGGAGACATTATTATTAATTACTAGAGCTACGTAAACTTTGTAACTTCGTTGCAAGCAAGGCCTCCGATAAGCTATTAATACATATAGAGAGTAGTCAAGTTTCGAACTTTCAATGACCATGGTCGAACGGTAAGCTGGAGATGATGTTGTTATAAACGCTCAAAGCTCGAATTAAATGGATTATAACTTTAACACCACTATACATATTTAATTAAAAATTAACCTAAACCGCATACCTACCCGAATATAATTAAATAAGTTTCTGGTGAAAATTTAAACTTTTCTAGTCAGCTTTGTTAATAACTTATCCGCCAAAGTTAGGTTCGTTCAAAGCAATGCGGTCGCAAAAAGTTTCGATTACATCGACTTTTCGGCGCACCTACCCGAAAATATTAACATTAAAAGCTCGGTTTCCGAAAATTTATATAAACCCCGGCAAATTCACTTTGAAAACTCAATTTGTGACAGGGAAAAAACTGTTTATTTTTATGGCGCAACCAGAGGAGTTTCCATCCACTTTCCCTACTTAGTTTACTCCATTAGGTTTTTATTGAAAAGTGAGTCTCGTTGATGGCACGCTTTGTTCTTAAAAGGGACCGCTTTATTTTGTTAAAAGTTGTTTTACGCAAAGCCTTTGACGCTTTTCAAATTTAGAGTGGACTTATTTATTAATAAAGGTGACAATATCAGTTAGGGTAATTTGGTAAAAAAAAAACATGAAATGGCAGAGGTGGAGTGGCTTGAAATTTGTAGTACACTTAATTTTAAGTTGAAAAGTCACTGAATTTGCAAAAAGTAGATTTTTACCAATCCGCTTGAGCTTTGCGTAAAGTAAAACTTAAGTAAGTATTATTACGGTAGATTAGAGTCTAGCAAGTGTTACTTGGTTATACTTACATAAATACAAAACTTAAAAAAGTCAGTAGCATTCATGTTTTGTTAATTTAATTAGCGCCATTGTCACTAGTGTCACTACAATTTTCAGTTATTACTCGTAAAAAAATAGTTAGAGTGAACTGATTGATTTATTATAATTAACATTATAGACAAATTTCTTCCAAATTGAGAATATAATATGTATTAATAAAAACCGGTAAAAATTCTAGTTTTTAAGAAATTTAAAGCCATTATCCTATTGATATAAACTGGTTCTGTGAATTAGTTATTATCGGAATATTTTAACTTAAAATTTAATGTGTGTTAAGTTCTCGGGAAACGCCCTGTATAGTACACAGCAATTTGTCACAAAAATCTTTAAACTTGCTACGATTTCAATGATCCACATTTAAGTCAGTTTGTGTTTTGTTTTTTCTATACCATGTTGTCGAACACAGGAGGGTAACATCTGGCAACGACGCAAAATTTTATATGAGGATATTTATGTTAATGTTAAAGCATTGTTGCCGCACTTGTCCTTTACGACGCAGTTTGATTGATTCACTATGTAACAAAATGTCGTCATGTTTGGACCCATCGACAAAACGTGTGTTTTCGGGTTTTTGGGGTCCCAAATAGTGGCAAATAGCCACTGAGAGCTCTCGGAAAATTGGCATAAGCTCAGAAAAACCTGAAAACGCACTTTTTGAGTTTTTGCCAAAATTTGCCCTACATTTTAGCAGGGAGCAGAAATTTCCGGTGTCAGAGGACCTCAAAAGAAGACAACCCACGATTTTGGTTGTATTTCCTAACCCATAATCTACTTAAATTAGGCCATTTTAAGCCAATATTTACCCATTTGAAGAATTTGTTCGATTTTTTTTAAGATATCTTAAAATTTTTATTTTTTTATTGGGACTAGATAAAAGGACGAAGGAAGATCCATATTAAATAGAAAAGAATTGCTCGACACCAATGGGCTTGGCTAAAACAAAATTTAACTAAAAACATTTTTATCGATTTTGAAATTTTTGCTATAACTAAATTCGATGTTGCCCATTTTCAATAATTATTAGTTAAAATCAACAAAAGGAAAAATAAGAAATAAAAATTAAAGAAATTGTCCCACAGAAGGGTTGCTTGCTTAAGTAAGTTGCTGCAGTTTTATGACTTAAATCAAAAATTTGCAATTTCCTAAGAAAATTCCTTTCCCTCCCAGATTTTACGTTTGATGAGTGTTACTCATTAACCTGTACTGTTTTTAATCTTGCAAAATTGCTAACATCGCAATTTGTTATAACAAAAATCGCAAAATCGATATAAATCGTATGTCCATGTTTTTAGCTGAACTTACGATAGTTGTTGATATTTTAGCCAATTTTTTGTTTCTTCCGCCCTTTAGTCCAGGCTCGATAAAAAAAATAATTATGTTATCTTAAAAATTTCGAAAAAACGCTTACAATGGGTAAAAATTGGCCTAAAATGAAGTAATTTAAGTAGGTTATGGGTTAGGAAACCCTACCAAAATCTTGGGTTAACTTTTTTTAAGGTCTCCTGTCCCTCCTCGAACTTCACTTGACCAAAACACCGATAATTCCTTCTCTTCGCTAAAATTTAGGGCAAAATTTCCGATTTTCCTAAGCTTATTCTAATTTTCCGAGAGGTCCCAATGGCCGCTTTCCACTATTTGAGACCCACGAAACCCAAAAAAACACTTAGTCGATGGGATCAAACATGACCCAAATTTTGTTACGTAGTGTTACAGGTCTAACGTTAACCACTTGGCACCACTGATTTATATGCATTTCCACCAAATCATAAGAAGTGTTAACACATTTTGTCAAAAAATTTTATGGTAAAAATTAGTGTTTTGTTCTAAATAGCCAATAGATAGATCATGGAGATCATGTTTTCAAATACTGAAATTAATTTAACATCGTTATCTTAATTTAATTTAACATCTGTTTACAATGCTAACAACGTTATCATTTTATAATCTCAAAATTAGGCCATACTATTAAATTTAAAGGGTGAGTCTGTTCACTGATCGCATTACTCATGCCTCTCCTGTAGTTTTTTTAGCACGTCCCGACGGATAAAACGTTCAAAATTTATGGTCGGGTCCGAATTTCACTAACCTTGTTGGATACGACATTTGCTTACACCGGCAGAAAAATTCCTATTTTAGAACATCGCAGAGGAATAAATCGTCTGAAGGACCTATTTTTGCTCACCTTTTGATATTTTCCAATATTCTGTTTATTTTCCTGTCGTAGTTTAGTTTTGCCCCGTTTGTGGCACCGGGGATGACGCTTCTAATCTATTGAGTTACAAGAGTAATTCTCAGCTAAACTGTATCTTATTGATTTGGCCACGGTGCCAAACAATCTTGGCAGAAGTGTGGCTTGATTTATTTTCCTTATTATAAATCTGTTGGAAAACGGCAACCCTATCGCTTGTTTCCAAACTAAGTTTCGATCAAAAGATTAGTCCCCGAAGCAAACATTAAGCAGAACTTTTTGGGCGATCTCATTAATCATTTCGTCTTTAAAGGTGGGGGAATATTAGAGAAAAAAATAATTTGTCGGAGGTTATTTTTTACGAGCGGCTACAAACGAGGGCGATCCGCCTAAAGGCAGGAAAGTTTAATTGAAAAATATATGATCCTAATTTTTCACGTACCCTTAAGCATTCCCATCTTTGCCGTAAACAGCGTTGATAATTGTTGGCGTCTACGGTTTTAAGTGAAGATTTTATGGAGACGAATTGTTTTGACGTTTAAGTTACGTGTATAATAAATTAGCCACAATTTAATTAAGACTGCATTGATTGTAATTATACAGTATGATTTAAACTACAGTACATCCCAAGTTTGAGTTACAAACCAGGTTGTATGCCAAATGTCCTAGATTAGGAGAATATAACTTTGTTCTACTAAAATTTTTGCTCAGTTTTCTTTCCAATCGAGCTAGTTTTCCATTCAATCAAGATAGATTCTTTGATTTAAAGTTTTGTTCTTTAGACTGTTTAGGAATAAAAGATCGGCTAAAACATAGCTACTAACCTTTTTCTTCTTCTTCTGCTGCGTGTCCATTAATTGATGTTTGCGATCACATTTGTCCACTCTTCCTTATTACGTATGGTATGCATTAGTTGTTTGCATTGTCCTCAGTCCACTGCCTAAGCGGAGCCATGACATCTTTTTCCTGCCGATTCCTCTCTTTCCCTCAATCTTCCCCTCATTTATCAATTGCAGGAATTGGTACTTCTCGTTGCGTATTACGTGGCCCAGGTACGCTGTTTTCCTACGTTTAATGGTGTCTAACAGTTCGCGGTCTTTATTGATTATTCTCAAGACCTCATCGTAGGTTATTCTTGCAGTCCATGGAATCCTCAGTACACGCCTATAGACTCACATCTCGAATGCTTCCAGCTTGTTCATAGTGCTCACCTTCAGTGTCCATCCCTCCATGCCATAAAGCAACACTGTCCAGACATAGCATTTGACAAATCTAATTCTCAAGCCAAGATCGAAATCGGTATTGGTGAGCACTTTTTTGAATTTCATGAACGCACTGCGGGCATTTTCAATCCGGCATTTGATTTCTGTGTCTGATTCCCAGTTTTCACACAGCCACGTTACTAGATAATTAAATTTATTTACTCGCTCTATTGGTTGATTCTCATATGTTAGGCTTGAGTTTTGAAATTCTTGTGGCTTTCGAGTAATTATCATGAATTTAGTCTTTCGGTGTTGATATTGAGACCCATGTTCTTACTGCATTCCCCGACAGTCCCAAGCATATCCCGCAAATCGTCCATGTTATCTGCAATTAGAACTGTGTCGTCCGCATAACGAATATTGTTGACCCATACACCATTCCCCTTAACGCTCACGTTGCGTTCTTCTAGGGCTTCCTGAAAGATGGCTTCAGAATACAAATTGAAGAGAAGTGGGGAGAAAACACACCCTTGTCTGACCCCTCTACAAATTGGTCTTGCTTCTGTGAGATCGTCTGCTTGAATGATCAAGTAAGGTACTTTTTACGAAATGTACCGTTATTTTGAGGGGTGCCCCTATCACTCAATTTGTGACTTAATCCAATTTTCTTTCTTTAAACAGTCAAGTTTGCATAACCTCAAAGTCACTCATTGTAGATTTTAGATTATTCTATTATAATATTTAACTGCTGTTCTTCATAGCCCATCGTAATGACAGTTTTCTACATCAGGCGGGATTTAGTGATTCTTGATTAAACTTTCCTTACTTATACTTTAATGAACAGCTCTACTATTCTAACTTCTCTTAAGAGAATTAGTCAGCACTGATTGTTTTACAACAGTAAGTACAGGTATCAGAATAATCTAAAATTGCAAGTAAAACGATGTCTATATTAGCTAAATATTTAAGGAATTTATCTGGAAAATTACTTTTTAGGTCCGATTGCGGATTAACTTAACTTCTTCAACTGGGTGGAAGTCAGAAATGTTACTTTGACAGCAATGCGTTTAACTTGAGTTTAACCACCAGTAGTAGATTAATCAAACAGGCCGTTAAACTGTGACATTAGTGGTATTTGTCTCTCTGAGCAATAACTATAGTTAGTTTTTTGTCCCTAAAACGTTTGATGTGCCTAACTAAATATGAATGAAATAACAGAAATAAAAATAAATATGATTGTGCTTTGTGTAAAGGGACTATTTATGAAAATATTTCAACAAGCTATTTCATTAACATCAAACAACTAGTGTAAACTTATTCCAGCTTTGTTACAAACATCCCAGCCATAAAATGTCGGTGGGAAGCTGACCAGCGTCAGCAATAAAAGTAAAATATTTCCAACAATTCCACCACGGTAAAAGCAAATAAATTCGTTTAAAAAATTGACCTGGAAAGCAAAAGCCCTACGAACTAAAAAGTTAAACTAATGATGCGGGATCAGTTCAGATCCAGTCAAAAAGGATTCGGCTCACCGTTTTTAATATATTGCTGTTTAGAGCTCGACTGACGTTGATCGATGATCGAACAGGTCATCGGTTAGACCTACAGTTTATGTTTTCGGTGGCCCCATCCTGCGTTTTTGTGGATTCGCAAATTTTAGGTTTATAGGCCGGAATTAACTTAAACAATGAACAGCCAATTTGGCACGTCAAATTTAATTTTCAATTCATTTACACGAAAATCTAGTAAATGGTTGATAAATTTGCTGAAGTTAGTGATTCAATTTTTTACCTACGACCTCAGTGTAAATAGTTATTTATGCATAGTTTTCCATTACGTAATTAACCTCTTTACGCACAGTGGTAAAAAAACGCACAGTTTTAAGATGGGCCACAAACTCTCGCTCTAATGCTGGGAAAAATTGATTTTGTTTACATTTCTTCCTTTATCAGAGTATATTAGATGGAGATCATCACGTAATGCATTGTTCATACAGTTTTAAGTAACTACCACTTCGTCTAGAATATTATCTGCAATAGCAAACACATCAAGTAATATTACTGAAAGTTTTCCCTTTCTTCTTAATAACTGTAATGTCACCATAAATAATTATTTTAAGAACAACACTAATAATTATTTAAGTAACATGATTGGTGAATTTTTTTTATTACGTTATTATTTTTTTCTTTAGGGGCATAATACCTATGATTAGTACAAATATGATGTCAATACGTTGAAAATATACTTTTTTAATGAAAAGTTACTCTGAATTATATGAACTGCCGAAAACAGGACTTTCCATTTGGTCGTAGGTAAAGTATAGTACTTCACACGTGCTCTAAGGCATTTTACTACGGTAAAATGCTTCTTACAGCACTAGTTACGTAATATACTATTATTTTCAACCAGGTATGTAATAACGTTATTTCTTATGTGTAAACCAGGTGGAAAGATGAAAATTACCTGCTTTTACTTTCCACCCGGGTGGAAAGTACGGGTAAATGTCACTTTACACCCGGGTGAATGTCAATATGCGTTTTGTCATATCTGGGCTTACTTTTTATAGTTAAGAGACTGTGCCGCCACCTCTGCAATAGCTCGCAGCTCAGGTGATGATTAACATCTGCGTCTTCAGAAATCTCCATGTCAAAAGCACTTTCAGAAACGTTTCAGCTCAAAATATTAAAGACAGAATAGCACAATAATGACGTTGTCAAGATTGTAAATTGTGGTTGAAGTCATAACTACACGTACCTATACTACCTTATTGTTAGAGACTATTAGCAATCAATATTTCAACTAAATGATTTATTAGAAGTTCGATGAGATGTTGATAAATGGTTGAAAATAAAATAGTATACAAACCACGGTAGAAAGTTTAATTTCTGTCTCGGGATAAAGTAACTACCTAATATCTCGACAGAAATCAAACTAGTGAGATTTTTTTGTTTTTTTGTTTTTTTTGTTGACGACTAGGTTAATGTTATTTTCAACAGGTGAAAATAGAGCAAAATTCCATTTTCCCAACTAGCCTTTTTGTGTGGTGAGACAGTAAACCCAACTAACAACAAAAAAGTTAAAAAGCAGGTTCAGTTGCATTTTTGTAGTTTTGTGTTTCAAACTTTTAACTATTTGAGACCAACAAGTGAATTTTTAGTGATGGTTGTTTTGTTTTAATGTAAGCAGTGACGTAATAAAAAATAAAAAGTAAGTAAGTGGTCAACGTCACAGTCTCAAGATTAACTTTGACCACTTCTTTTTATTTTTTTATCTCATTTCTAAGGTCTCTTTGATGTATGAACTACATATTCAAGTCAGTGGCGTAAGTTCTAGGGCTGGAAATGATTATTTTGACTAAATTTGTGTTAGTTTAGTAAAATGAAAGAAACATGACAGACATGCATCATTATCAGGTCAACGGATGTTAATGACAAAATGCAAAAAGTAAAATTTTTCTGATACCAGTCAGTGGAAACGTGAGGGCGTTTAGACCCTGTTTTTGAATTCCGCACGTCTTTCTCTTTCCATTTTAAAGATTTATCATCTGTACCGTAAAGTTACAGACGAATTATTTAGTAAACTTTAGTTTGAACTCCAAATAGCACATTGCAAACACAAACAAAATGAATATAATGACTGCTATGCTTCAACCAGAGCCATACTGGAAAAAAAATGCAAATTTCAGTTTCGGGTTATAAAAATGGATGAGCAATTTATATTTCTAATCAAGCCCCGGTTGTTTTTAATGTCGAAATCTGAAAATTGTTTTTCCGTTTAACGGAAAAATTCAATTCTCCATTCCGAAATGAATACTCGCATATTAAAACCGAAATCCATCAATCTGTTCTGTCTGGTTGGTCGAAAGGCTGAAGAACATTTACATTTGCGAGCACTATCAGAGAGTACCCATTTTTTTGATAAATTTAACGCACTAATAAACTGGTGCAGTGATTTTTAAAACTAACTGATAAGACCGTTGACGAGGTGGTTGATAGTTGGAAAACAAATAAACATGTCAAGCTAGTTAACTTTTTTGAATGAAATTTTAAGCTCGAAAACAAACGTTAACCACTAACTAGATAAAACCCGTACGAGACTCGGGTAGGGTAATTTCCATTCAGTAACACGGGCCTCGTGAAAAATGTCCCTTTTAAAAGTGAGTGATAAATTCATATCCGGGGGCGTAATCTTGGATTAAGGCCAAAGCGGCCTTTAAAGAAAATTAATTTTGAACCGGGGGAGCACTACTTGAACTATAATTAACTTTTTCGTTAAGGGGGATATCGGTAATTTTTTAAGCTCTATAAATTTGCCAGGGTTATAATGGGTGCCATAAACACACTGGCTGTATATGCATAACAAATCGACGTGATTAACCAATAAATAAAGGGGTTTTGTTTGGCTAGTATTTAGAAAATTATGAAGTGATAATGTGGAAAATCCGAGGGCAAATCAAACAAAAAAGGATGACAATTTCAGAGACAGTTAAAAGTATTAACAATGACGAGAAATTAATAGGCAAAAGTAACATTTAAAACATTTACCAATCTATTAAGTACATTGAGACATTATCCAACTTTTGATTTTTGTCATAGGTCTGATAATTATTTATCAGATTTGTTTCAACCGAGAGTAATATCTAGTAATATTACTGACTAGGCATGCGCATTTCTAAAAAGCTGTTCCAACCAGCTACAAAGTACTAATTTAGAATCAATGATTATCG
The DNA here is from genome assembly GCA_018691245.2 of Ips nitidus. Lineage (NCBI taxonomy): Eukaryota > Metazoa > Arthropoda > Insecta > Coleoptera > Curculionidae > Ips > Ips nitidus. The sequence continues at coordinate 9,113,891 of CM042790.1, read as the reverse complement.
ATAGTTTGTCGTCCCAACCAGAGTTCTAAAATTAGACGCATGCGTATTGATCAATTTTCTTTGGTTAAATTAAGTTCAAATTCTCATCATTTGAAGAATCAATTGGAAATCCAGCCAATCTCGCTACTCGCGCAATTTCTCTTTATATTTTGAATATCAAAATATAGCTGGCAACATTGTAAAAGGCAAAGTGACACTAATCAAAAACAGTCAAAATTTGCAAACTTAGATTTAGACATTGGTAAAAGTTTTAATGGTAAAATACACGCTACGTGATTTTGGAAATGCAATTTTTTATCTGGCAGTACTGTATGGGCCAAGTAGCACTAGTCAACAACAGTCACGTGACCATAAAAAGGTAGCCCGAATTACAAAAATGTTCAAAATCCGATTTAGGCAGTTATGAATGAAAATTCCATTTTAAAAATTTTGCAATAAACTTTGTAAACGGTCCTTAATCGCCAAACTGGCAAAAACGTCTAGAAATATTGACCACAAGACTCAATAAAGGTTAATGTGAAATCCAAAAAATATTTTTGCGAGAAATGTCGTTAGACCAAACTTTTCATTTTTTGACCACACCTCAGTCACACCCTGTATACTCGGATTCCTGGCAACTTTCAAAAAGATCATTTAGGTCATCAGAAAAAGAAAGAAAATACGAATTTTGACGACCAGTTTATATTAATTCTTTAAATGTGTTGTAATAATTGTGTGTTGTTGTGTCTTAATGCCATACTTAATAAATAATAAATATACCAAAATCGTAGAAATAGTCCATTCTAGTTCAAAGATACTTTCAGTAAACAATACAGGGTTTGTCAAAAAATCAAAGTCTGACTGTATGTATATGACCCTGTATAAATATACCATCTTTATTACATTCTCAAAGGTAAATCAGTCAAGATTCAGTAAACAAAACATTATTCCAATATCCTCGAAAACAATGCGGCTAGAAAATTCGTTACTGCATTGAGCATTGTTTATCGCAACAAAAGGGTGCTGCTTTATGTCGTGATTGATCATCGATTAAGTGAATAATGGGCAGTTTTCAAAGTTTCGGGTTTCCGGCAAAAAAATCGCGGCTGTGTTAACGGGAGGACAATGACAACCCTAAATTAATAGATCTATTGACCCAGGTAGAGTGGCGCTGAAACATTTTTAGCTCAAACATTTATCACATTATTGGCGTTTCGAGCGAGTGAAATTTTTGATTGAATAATCACTTTTAAGGGTCCCTGGTTAAGTACACGACACGTTCGCAGACCTTCGTTATTCTATCTAGTTCCCTCGAGCGATTCCTTCATGATTTATTACATCACAGACACTATCGGGATAAACAAACAATTTAACCAGCGGCAAGAACCAAGACCTTGTCTGGTTATAATATAAATGTCTCCAAGCTATACTTTGTGGATTTAGTAGCAGTAGGACTTCTACTTGCCGCTTCATAAAGCTTCTGAGTGTAATATAGTTATTCAAATGTATATCGCCGTAGGTTGATAAAACAGAACAATTTTACAAGAAAGAGTTGGTTTTCTTTGAATCTGATAATGTCGCGTTAAAAAGTTTGCAAGCTGCTTTGTCGAAATCCGATTTAGAAATGATAATCAGATTTTGGATTTGGACCAAACTTTTACTCCAACAAGAACAAGGTTGATTTTCTGAAGGATTTACTTTTGAAACCTTCCTTAACCCTACGTTTTTAATATATTATGACTAAAAATTAGTTAAAGATGTAGCTAATTAAACTCTTTTTAAGTTGCAAAAAAACTACTAAAATAGCAGATAAAAATATCAAAAGGCCAAAGCAAATCTTCTCTTGTCTCTTGGTAGAATTTATATTTGTTAGCGCTCTGGTTCAAGCAATTCATTTCATTTTTGTATAGTCAATTTTTTTCACTAATTGCACCTGTAAACCTATTTACCTTTGGATCATAAGGAAAGGAGTTTAAAAATAAAATAAATATTCTGCACGATAAGATAATTTAAGATTATTTATTGAATTAGTTATGAATTGTTAAATCATGGTATATCATCGTACCTCACTGAAATCAAAACAAATCGCACTATTTTGTTATTAAAAATTCCATTACCTCGAGCATTTAAAAAAAATTTAAAAAAAGATAACAAAATTGAAAGTGTCATTGTGTATTTGGTATTAAAATCAGTGCAAAGTAATTATTTTAAAAATAATGTTAAGAATGGTTGAAAATGAAAGATTTAATTTTTAGAGTACTATTTATGTTTGTCTATTTCTACAGGAATGTTTGCTATTTTCTTAACAGCTTAGAGAACGCATAAATAGGCAATTCCAACTGGCTGAAGTCATGGAATTATGAACCAGTTTCTTCCTAAGCAAACGTCATATTCAAAACATTTACTTTTGTATTATTACGTCATGTCATTTTGCTTTGATTTTGCCAGAGATGTGAATAAACTAGTATAATACAAAAAAACTTATTATTATTTTCGAATATCTTTGGAAATACACGGATTTTCTACGGTTAAGTTGAAATACAGGTCCAATTTGAATTATTTTACATTTTCACACTTCCCCTTTTAAATACAATATCGATAAAAAATTTGTAAAATACTTTCTAAATAAACTGCGTTTCTATAAATTTCCTACTTTTCTCAGGGTTTGGTAACATGATCAAAATTGGCTACTAGCGCACTGTTTTCATTATAAGATCATCTTAAAACGCGTAGGTTATACGCAAAATTTGACAAGATGGTATTAAAGTTTACTGTAAACAACAATAATGTAAGAGAAACTGTTTTTCTTTAATGAAAATGTCATCAAATATAAGTTTACTAATTACCAACAAACAAAATCTAAGTTTACACGAGTTTGTAATAAATGGTGCAATGACAAACCAGGTAAATAAATATTATAATAAGAAAATGAAAAGTATAACTTAAATAAACATAAAAAAAATTAAAACTGAAAACTACAACTTGACAAAAAACACAAATTTGCAAGCTGCTGCTTTTATTTGTCATTTTTTTGTGTTTTATTATAAACGTCTCGTGTCTTCGACAAATGAAATAGAACTTTGCTCTTAAATGTCCAATGAGCTATTTAAAAAATTATCAATTCATTCACATCAGCAAAAAAAAAATCTATTAAATCCACCACCATCACTGTCATAATTTGAAATCAATTTTGGCAAAAATAAATATAATACTTTAGAGTTGGAAGATAAATGTAACTAAAGTACATAGTTAAAATATCATATTATGTAACGGTGTGACTTATTCAAATTGCATTCATGAAACCTTATAATTTTTTGCAGAAAATCGAACTTTTCGTAACTGGTTGTAAAAGTAGCTATTTTATAATTTTGACCAATAAAATTACATATTTCGGAATCGCGACTCCATTGTCTAAGTAGTTACACAATTGCCAAATTCTAATTGAATATCAACAATTCTCGTGCATTGCTATTTACCAGATTTTATAGATATACAGAGTGAGGCAAATTAGTGATGCATGTATGGGGCCGTTGTTAGTAATAAAACGACGAGGTATAATAATAAATTAGCAATAATTTTTGTAATAATTTTTACATATGATTTCTTTATAGAGACATTGAGCAAATCCTGTGTCACAATAGAAGTTATTATAATAACTCGATAACAAATATAGGCGATACATCTTTCCTGAAAACAAATTTTCTGTAAAAAAGTGCTTTAATAATGTCTTCATTTCAAAACTGTCATTGACGTGGATTAGAAACTAAAAAGCAATTATTAAAATGCACTGTTGCATATTAAGTATTTTTTTAGAAAACGGGAAAAAACAATTCAATTTGGAAACCGGGTATGACTTGGTCATAAAATTATCTACAATTTTCCTCCTTTAGCCGACCGTGTAAATTTAAAGATAAAGAATTTCCCATACATCCATCACCAATTACGCTCACCCTGTATATCATAATGAACAACTGAACATGAAGGTATAAAAGTTTGAAAATTCTCTATTAAAATCAATGTAAAAAACAACGATTTCCTTTGCATGATATTGAAAAAAAAAATTATGAAATTTTTAATTTCCTTACCCATTTTACCACTTCGATAGAAAAAGATTGGCTACGTCGGTTGGAAGTCTATTTTATGTAACTCATCTTGGATATACAAATTTTCTGTCTGGATATACATAAATAGCTACTGTGTTAAAGGTTCCTACTTTTCAATAGTTCAAAAATATCAAGTACTCTCTCTTCCCTCTGCAACATTTAGTGTTCGTAATGGCCCAACCACTCACTCATACCATAGTAAAAAATCCTCTAAAATTTCCGAGTTAAAAAGCGGACAGCATTAAAATTAGTTCGTTTAATCTTCAACAACCCCAATGATGAAAAAAATGCCAACATTTCAGTTGCTCGTTCGTTCTGGATAAATAAATTAAAACCGGCTAAATGCAACGGCTATATTGAAAAATTGTAACCTATATTTCGATGTTCCAATCAAATAATCCAGGCAATAAAGTTGGATCAACCGAGCTGGGCACATGGTTGCGTTTCACTGTTTAAACCGAGAAAAAAACACGGATAAACACTTTTTCAAAAAACACAGACTGGTTAATTTTGTACGCCGTTTTTCGTTTAATTAATGGCGTCAATAATAAAGTGCTCTGCGGGAGAGCGGCACTTAATTCAAATTCAAGAGAAGCTTTCCAAATAATGAAAAATATCGCTTTTACAAACTGAACGATTAATCCGGTGCCGCGAGCTTAATCCTTAGATTACAGTTAATCCGTTCCGTTAGAAAATTTAATTTCGGACCTGTGGAGTATTTTATTTAAGATTTAATTACCTCTCTTCAGGATAAACTTTGAATATTTGACTCCTATCAAGTTTTTGAAAATTCATTTTATTTAATAAGTTTTGATAAATTTTAATTAATATTTAGATTAATAATTACAGCATTCAACTGTGCAAATTTGGTTATTTTAGCACACTAACTATAATAAGTCCATTAGAAATGTTTGCAAAATAATTTGGAAACACTTTCTCCTTCAGGCTCTTCACCTAGTTTTCATTACACAATTTGAAAATAATACATATTCCGTCCTGTGCACTTTGAACTGATATACTTCACGTTTTGTACCTAATTAATATTTTTTGTTTGGTTGATATGGAATAAATGCAGATGATAGATCCAGTTTGTGGTTACACCCAATATAGTCAGAAGATTCGTAGAATGAATGTTCAATAGAATTCTTTTAAAACTGACCAGGATGAATGAGTTCCGTGGAAAAGTAAAACTAGGATAAATGCATAACATCACACTGACTACACACAGTGAGCCATTGGGAAATTCTAAATGGTAACTTAAGCTATATTGAGATATTGAACGCTTGTGAGACAAAAATGTTTGCTACGTTTCGAAACAACTGCTTGTAGTGATGCTGTTTGACTCATTCGTGTTTGACATTTTCTTGTTGCAAGCAGTTATTTTGAAATATTACTTTACCTACTCTTTAAATAAGAGTAAAGCTGTTGCAAAACGTGAAAGAATCAATTTACAACTTAATGTTTGATAAGGCAAAACAATAACATGGCAACACTGGGCTAAAGTTATATTTTAATAGTACAGCAAAACTGCTTTTATGAATTAGCTATTTTTTGCGCTTATATAGTTATAGAGGTTGGTCAGTAAGCACATTCTGTAGATTGCAAGATGATTGACGTAAATATCGTTAAAACAACTGTCTGTAGGGGTACTAAGCAACTTGATAGAGATTCAGAGATTTAAACAAGATAAACTTAGTAGTAAGTAAGATATGCGAGTTAAAGTAAGATAAAGAAAGAAACTTTTTTCTATTCTCTTATATAATTTCACTGCTGGTTCCGTTACTACTAACGGTCAAAGGAGTTGAAAAATGCTTTCTAAAGTAGTCAAAAATCTTACAATCAACAAACTTCTAGAACCGTGTAAGAGTTTCCCTCTAAAGCCTCTGAAACAGTCCAGAGACCAGCGTCTAGAAGCTTTCAAATGCTCCAGAAGCAGCATAGAAGCTACCAAAACCGTTTGGAACTGTCTAAAAGCTTGCAACAAGTCTGGAAGTTCTCAAACGATTTCAAAAGCTTCCAAAACACTGTAGAAACTCCAAAATAGTGTATAGAAGTTTCCAAATGCTCCTGAAGTAGCATAGGCGCTTCCAAAAGCTTTTGAAACAGTCTCAAATCTTCCAAATGCTTTTCAACTAGTCTAGAAGCTCTCAAAAGATTTCAAAATAGTCTAAAAGCTTTCGTATGCGTAAAGACTGATTCAGAGTTCCGCAACGGTATGAGGTAGGTACGAGGTAACAGTAAACAGTAAGGAAATTAAACAGTTAATTGCGTCACAAATCCATTCATAGCTTTCTCTGTTTAATTAACTGTTTAATCGGCCTTAAAGCAATTCAAGAGTAATATCTAGAATCGTCCAAGAGTTTCTAAATGCCTCTCAAGCAGTACAAAACCGTCAATATGCTCTTTAAACTGTTCAAAATCCTTCCAAATGATCTGAAGTAGTCGAAAATGATTTCAAAACCTTCCAGAACAGTGTCTAGAAGCTTCCAAATGCTCTTCAACTGGTCTAGAAGTTTTGATAATATTTCAAAGCAGTTTAAAAGCTTCCGTATGCTTCTAAAGCAATTTCTAGAATCGTAAAAGTTTCCAAATGCTTCTGAAGCAGTCCAGAACTTTCAATATGCTTATTAAACTGTCCAAAAACCTTCTAAATGCTTCTGAAATTGTCTAAGAAAAATTCAGAAGCTTCCAAAATACTATAGAAACTCTAAATTGCTTCTAGAGCAGTCGAAAGCGTTCCAAATGCTTCCAAAATATACTCTTCAACTAGTTTAGAATCTCTCAAATGAGTTCAAAACAGTCTAAAAGCTTTCGTAAGTTTCTAGAGTAGTTTAAAATTTCTAGAACCGTCTAAGAGATTTCATTTGCCTCTAAAGCAGTCCAGAACCTTCAATATGCCCTTTAAATTGTTCAAAAACTTCTCAAATGCTTCCAAAGTTGCCTAAAAATATTTCAAAAGCTTCCAAGACACTAGAGAAAATCCAAAAGCTTCCAAAGGCGTTTAGAAAAGTCTAAAAGCTTCCAAAAATAATCTTCAACTAGTCTAGAAGTTCTCAAACAATTTCAAAACAGTTCCAAAAATTTCTACAACCGTGTAAGAATTTCCAAATGCCTCTAGAGCAGTTCATAATCTTCAATATGCTCTTTAAACTTTCCAAGTACACCTGCAATCCAAAAAAAAATTCAAAAGCTTCCAAAACACTATAGAAACTCTGAAAGCATCGAAGACACTGTCTAGAAGCATCCAAATGCACCCAAAGCAGCATAAAAAGCTTTTGAAATAGTTTAAAAGCTTCCGAATGCTTCTAAAGCAGTTTAAAAGCAATTTCTATAACCGTATAAGTTTCCAAATACCTTTGACGCAGATTTTCGAAGCTTCCAAAACACTCTAGAAACTCCAAAATGCTTCTGGAGAAGTCTAAAGCCTTCCAAAAGCTTTCAAAACAATCTAGAAACTTCCAAGTGCTCTTCAACTAGTCTAGAAGCTCTCAAAAGATTTAAAACAGTCTAAAATCTTCGGTATGTTTTTAGAGTAGTTTAAAAGCTTTCAAAAGTTTCTAGAGCCGTCTAAGAGTTTTCAGTTGCCTCTAAAGAAGTCCAGAACCTTCAATATGCCCTTTAAAATGTTCAAAAACTTTTCAAATGCTTCTAAAGCAGTCTAAAAAAATTTCAAAAGCTTCCAAAACACTATAGAAAATCCAAAAACTTCCAAACCAGTGTGTAGAAGCTTCTAAGTGCTCCCGAAGCAGCATAGAAGCTTCCAAATATAACTTTTTGCACAGTTTTTCCTAAAAAAAGAAGTATTTTATAGAAACTGGGGGTATTTTCTTAATTTGATGCGCACCTGCCAGATACTATCGCGATGTAAAATATCCAGAACTATCACATCCATCAAATCATCAAGTTTACTAGTGGTTTTGTAGATAAATCTAACAAAGCAACACAGTTATATAAGAAAGTATCCTAGTCTCATGTAATAACAGCACATCATCTATCTCGTAGAAAGTAAACCCAACGATTCGAAATTAAATGGAAACTGTCACATTACCGGAGTGTCTCTTCCGCACAAATTGTTATATCTATCTCGGAAGACACGACGATCTAAATGGTCTCAAATGCAATACAGGAACACTCATTTTTCTTTCGTTGCTGTTTAGGACGATAAATATTTTTGCGAAAGCGATATTGTAAGATAAATGTATTTCTGTGATTGCGCCTCAAACTGAGAAATACTACTCGGTTTGCACTTAGTTGGCATTAAACCTTCATTAAAAGTAACTTTCTATTAGTCGAAAAGGAAATCTGTCGGACGTTTTTGCTTTGTCACTGAGAGATGGCAGTTCTCTTCCTATGCATTTTTGTTGCAAAAAAGTCTACTAGTAGAAAGTCGTTAGCTTTAATAGTCATTAGGGACAAAAGTTCTTTATTTCTGATCATATCTAAGGACGAGGTAATTATCTCTTTGAAAAATCTCGTAGTGAAAAATGTACGGAAGAAACGAACAGACATAAATTTTTGTTTAGTCATTGATGCAAGATTACTATTATTAACAATGCAATTTTCTAGTGATAGACATTAGATGCGCCTGGTATTATTAGTACCTAATTAATTATTGTTAATTTTTTTCTTGGGATATACAGGATGTCCATTTTTCATTGGGATTGCAGATTCATCTCAGTTTGAGCGACTTGTATTTTTTGTAATTAATTTAACTTTTAGTGACAAAAAAGCGCTCATAAAATTGCATGACATTAACAGTTGACATTATTTAATTAAACGGTTTGGATTTAATTTTCCATTTAAATATTTATAAAAAAACTAAAAGTTAAACTTTTTAGATTTTCTAGTCATTTTTTAAATTTGGAGAAGGGGAATATTGTTGAAGTAATTTTTAAATTCAGGCCGCGCTGCTAATTGATGTTTCAAAAACTTTTTTGATATAAAAAATTAAAATTGCCATAAAAAAGCCATAAGATTAAATGTCAAATAACGCAAAGCAACGAAGCAAATTAGCTTTAAAATCGAGATGTAAAAAATATAAAATTAGAAGAAAAGGGTATAATTTCGCCATTTTAAAAAAATCGTGATTTTTTTCTTTTTGAGATGTTATTTTTGACTAAGTTTGATTTTGGACAAAGTTTGATTTTTGTTAAATATCTAGTGACCAGTAAACTTTTTCAAAAATCAAAGATCAGTTGTGAATTGGTCTTCAAAACTGCAATTTTTTCCTCATTTAACTGACTTCATAGTTCTGCTATTTTTTGATATTCCTTTCGCTCAACATACCCATGAGACACTAAAAAGACCTAAATTGTTGTTTTAACTGAAACACCTTGTATATTTTTACATATTTTGATTACATTTAATGTCTTCAAAAACCTATACACATATGTAGTGTTCTTGAAACTAAGGTATTTTTTTTTGTCATTGTAGGTCAATAAATTAAAAAATGAATAAAATAAAAAATAATATTATAATTTGTCATTATAGTGTTGAGTGTTCCTTGGTAATTTAATTTTTTGCCATAGATTATAGAAAATTAGAGTTTACAAAAAGTGCATTGAAGATCAGCATAATTTAAAAATTTTTTATAAATAAAAATAAAGTAAAATTTAAAAAGAAGAAGAAAGATAGTATTTGCATTAAAAAAACGACTATTTTAATATTATTCAGAATTATTTATGTTGATTTTGCCTACTATGATTAAAAAGAAAAATATTAAGTCTTTGTTTTATAAGAACCCCCTATATATGTCATCTATTGTTCTTTGACAGATCATTAAAAAACGCCATTGTAATTTTGTTTTACAGATGACATTGTTACTTTAACCTAACCTAACTTAGCAACTCAAGAAAATCAAGCACAGAAATATCAAAACCGCATGTCTTTAACATGAGTAATAACTGAGATATCGTGCAATGCCAACGAAAACTGGACATCCTGTACTTTATATCCAAAGGAAACATAAGTACTACACCTAATCAGTTTGGAATGTTTTAGATTGGTTGAGGTTACTCCTGCACCACAAACGATTATTGGATAAACTGAACTTTACACTGTTTTCAACCTAGTGGACATCAAGAACATCAACAAAAAAATAAAATCAGATATAAACTAAACAAAAATACTCAATACAGGCAAAAGTAAATAATCTAGGTGTTTCTGTTTAATTTATCTCCTCAGGTTTACGCTTCGTAACTTTGCCAAGTTGGGGTATTCAGGATAATCTTAAGTCTTCCCTTACACGTTGTTAACTAAATAATCTTAACTAATACTGAGTAAATTATTCACTTATTGATGTGCTGTGAATATAGTTACGTTCTGTCCCTCTGTTTACCAAGAATCCCTAATCAACAGGTCCTTTCTAAATACTAACGCTTTTCTTATTTACGCTTAGCATGTGACATGCACTTTACATATCCCAAGCCCTCATGTAAGCTAGTTTATTTGCTGTATATCAACAAATTATCTTAATGGAAGAAAGACTTGATTTGGTTTTTTTTTCTGAATCAGCAAACTGCTATAATCGCACCCCTGTAAACCTAATGAAAGAGAATCAAAAATTGATCAACTCGACAGTTTTTAGGCAGCTAGGAATTATTAAGGTTATTCGCACATGGAATCGAATCGAATCAATCGTTCCCCATTTAGGATCCACTTGAAAAACAGTATTACGTCACTGTTCGCATTTCGCAGATTGACAGGCATATTTCCGGACAGGTCTGAAAGGGATTTCGAAATAGAATTACCTTTGCCTTTTTGTGAAATGTACTGGAACTGGCTTTTTATGAGTGCCATACACTGCTATTTGGTAAGCAATAAAAGGATTGAATTTTTATTGGCGTACACGATACAGAAAGAGTTTTTCCAGGGTCTTTTTTTTCGTTTGATTGACGGGGGACTTCTTATCTCCGATTGATATACAATTTCCTGCCAAGGGAATTCGGCACTTTGGATATCAACCCTCGTTTTTGTATCTTTTATAGAGTTTGAGCTGATAAATGTTTTTGTTGCAGGTTGTATTAAAACCACCGCAATCTTGGACATTGAAACCAGAGACCACTACTGGTTAACTGTGTTTGCCCAGGATCATGGTATTGTACCTTTGTTTTCATCGGTTGAGGTAAGTGTTTTATAATAATTGCCATTATATTTAATATGTTATCATATTATTAATTATAAAAACACTCTGCGGTCAAGCTATAGAATCTCAGCTTATATGGAATTGTTTATAATAATTCTATCACGATACACCACACAAACAATCCAAACTAGCAATAATTATTGTCGTTTTTACATTTTGACACAAAACAGTTTTCTCAACATTGGTCAGTTAAGGGATGATCTGAGAACAATGAACACATAACTAACATAATTTCCATTATTGCAGTTTTGCTATACACTGTGTCCCAATATTTTTCTAAGTGAAACTTAATTAGCCATTTGGACTATTTTTGTCGTTTTTCTGAAAATTATGGAAATTTCATAGCAAGCTAAATATAACTGCTTACTTAAATTGTGTAGGTTATTAAAATTAAATAAATACTCCGATTTTGTATACAAGTAATACAATCTTCTCTCATACAAATCTACAGCCTTGTATTTGTTCAGTATTTTGGTGGTCAAGTCAGAGAGACACACTTATTTCCAGAATTTATAGTTGTTAATATTAGGGAGATACAGGGCAAAACCTGGAAAGCAACATGTGTAAGTCGATTTTCAAATAACTTTTCAATGCATGCACAACAATTTGCAATGTCATTTACACAAATACCTCTGCCAAAAGTGCAACTGGGATTTGTTCCAGAATTTTACTGGTATAGGTTAAGGAAAAACATTAGGTCTGTTCGCAGAAAGATTCTCCAACTAGTAATCAGAGAAATAGATACATCCATTGGCCAAGAGTCAGAAAAGTCATAGTCACGTGAGCATTCAACCAATAAAACTTGATATTTACTGTTTCTGAGTTGGAAATCAGTCAGGGATTGCCTTTGCAAAGAGACTTATTGAAAAGCATCACAAATGAGCTTTGCATTTTTTAGATGAAAATGTCTTTTTGGATTTGTCCTTGCGGAACTTTCAGCTGTCAAAGCAACACGCTTTAGTGTAAAATAACGTGTCCATACCTAAAAATTACTAAAAAACTTAATTATTGTTAATCGATTTTTGCTTTTTTGTTCTGAATTTGAAAGAATCCTAATTTCTCGAATTTTCAATCGACCTGTTAACACTATTTATGATTTCTTTGGTATACAGGATCCAGTTTAAGATGATGTACAGGGGATTTACTTTTTAGGTTTTTTTGTACATTTTTCAAAAAACTGAAATAGCCATTGATTGATAGTTTAAAAGTTTAAAAAGGTGAATTCAAAAGTTCTTACAAAAATAATCCTCATCAAATAAAAGGGCTACAGCCAATAGTAGAGTTTTTCGAATAGATCAGCCGGTATAAATATTTAAATATTTTCGGTATGTGCTTTTGACAAATCTTGAAATGGAGAGAAAATAATTATTTATGCAACAAGTGCAAAAAAATTCAAAAAAGGACTTTTTGCGTGGATTGCATACAACATTTTTTATAAAAATGACTTGTTGGATAACAAAAGCACGGCAAATATAGCATAGTGCAGAAAAGAGAAACTTTTTGCACGATTTTATAAAATAGTTATTTAGTTATTTGTGCAACAAGTGCAAAAAAGAATTTATTGCACTAGTGCTAAAAGTTCTTTTTTGTTTCACGTTGCACAAATAACGATAATAATTTGGTAGTAAATTTTAGATTAAACTTTTTAAACTACATTAAATAATGGCTATTTAAATATTTTTAATTACATACAGGGAATTCTAAAAAGAGGGGGTTGGTCAGTTCCCAGTGATTGACCCTCTACATATGGGAATATTAGAAATTAATATAGCTATAAAATTCTTTACTTATTATTGGGAAATTAAATATATAATTTTTCCGAGAATTACTTAGACTCTCAATTTTTTTCACGTAATTATGGTTTACTTTTGCTTAGTATTACTTTCAGTTCCTAGAGGAGATCCCATTAGACTTATATCAAGTTTATACTTTTATTGAGCTTTTTGAAGATTTTTAGAGCCCCAAGTAAATACATTTTCAGAAAAATGACTTTTACAGCAGTCTGCAGCGCATTCTGCATTTATCAATACAGTCTGCAGCGCATTCTGCAAAATTACAAAGTTTCTTAATTTGGTTATTGAATAAAGAATAGTAAAGTATATTTTTGCTTGCTTCCACTTCTAGTTCTTATGACAGAAGCCACTAACATAGTGAATCGTTTCAACCAAATTTGAGCCCAAAACATTTAGTACATTTAAGCTTAAGCTATAAAGTTTGGTTAAAAGTCAAACTCAGGTTGAACTGTAAGATATCAATGTAAATTTTAGATTTTTAAAAGAAGAGAAAAAGAGAAGAGAAATAAACCTATGCAATTTTTTACAAGTAGGTACTTTACACTTGTTTCTTAACTGGTCTATTTTTGCTTGCTATCAATTTTAATGTTTATAGTGAATCCAATGGGACAAGCATAATATTTGAAGCCAATATGACCTGTAATACAATAGTATAGTATAGTAGTATATACAAAGTCAAGCAAACGATAATAACAAAAAGTTATTCAAGCAGGTTTTATCTGTATCTACAAGTTTTAAATCACTATTCAATTTCATCTTAAACATACAGGGTATTATCTAAATACGGTACATACTTCAGAAGTATATTTTTGTATAGAAATTATTATATTTTTAGTTTTTGTATAAACTATTACACTCATGTCATTAATATCAGAATGCAATTTAAGCAGCTTAAATAATATAGGATGTTTCATATAAAAAAATGGAATATGAAATGGAATTGCTGGAAAATCAATAGTTTGTATAGTTTGTTTGTTGTTTTCTTGGTTACTTTATCAATACCTTGTAAATCTACCCACAATATGTATTCTGTTTATGTTACATGATTTAACTATTACATGATTATACGATAATATTTATTTGTTTATATAGGTATATATTATTTATTCCGTTCTCTTCATCAGCTTTCAATTATAATTTGCTGTTTGCAGGTAAACTATATTTCCACAAAGCAAACATTGTTAATATAGGTTTACTACATATCACAAATTTGTTTATATACCCATTTAGTTCTCGTTAACATCAAGTGAATTAATAACATGTAGTTTATTTTAGAATTTATTTGCACTGCTCTTCAGTTGGCAGTTTCGTAAACACCAATTTTGCCCCGCAACAAAATTTTAGCGTAAAAGAAAACCATAAACACAAAGATCTATTTGCAGTTATTTTAGGAAAAATTGAGAAAAATCGTTTCGTTCTTCCGTTCGACTTTCTGAAATATGGTTGAAATATATTGGTTGAGGCTTTCAATTTTTGCTTTTATTTCAGCCTTACAAAATCGCGAGCAATGCAATATTTTTGTTTTCCTAGGAGGGCCGACCTGCCCTCGCACATAAATTACGTGACTGGCTTGGTGAAATTTCAAACTTTATCGTACATTAGACGATTTCACTGTCATCCTTCCCGTTATAGACTAGACATAAAGCCCAATATAATGCATTATCAGTGACAATGGTCGTTATTTTTCAAAATAGCCGCGTTATTACGGCTCTCATTGTTCATCGGATATTACATTCGGAAATGTCTCTTCTCGTTAAGAGCTTCCTTTAATGGCCCGCAATGCTCGACAATTGCACATAAGTTACCAAATTGCATTGTCAAGTGATAATTTAACTCTCGCTGGTTTCCTTCCAGCTTATTATATCGAGACAGTTGATTTATAATTTATAAAATTATATATTTGTACTGTAAAAGCTTTATTGTAGTAAAATTAGCTCGGTTTAAATTAGAATTAATAAAAAAAGAAAAAAAAATTGACCAACAATGAACATGTAAAACCAAATACACACATACATGGTAATCTCAAAAACTACAATTGACAACATGCAAGTTACAGCAGTTGGTAAGGGTTGACAAATACCTGGTAGCAACCATTAATTCCCAATTGGATTCAGATTACATAATATAAATTAAAATTGCATTACCATGATACCTAGATATACCTTTGCCTAAGTTTATACGCTACTACTACTTATATGTTTACTTACATCTTATGCTTATACAGGGTAATTCAAATTCGACCCTCACCATTGGGATCTCGGAAAGTATAATAAATACGAGAAAGTTTAAATTGGGGCAAAGTTGCTCAATTTAAAGTTTTACCGTTTTAAAAATTTCGATTTTCCTAGTACTTCCGAAGATATCCGAAAAAAAACTGAAATTTTTATTTTTTATTTTTATTTATCTAACCTTATTTGAAGAGATATCCCAAAACCGAAAAACGCAAAAACATGTTCATTGCCACTTTTTATCAGACATATTAAATTTTTAAACGTCAAAATAGTACGTTTAATTTTGATTTCAGTGATTGATGACAACTTATGATTTGCTTCATAAATGACGAAATAATTCAATAAAAACTAATTTTACTTCAATAAGTTGGCTATGAATTCATGAGAAGTTTTATGAACATGACTTGACAGGATCTGTCAAACGCGATTATTTAGACTGCACTAATTTCAATTCAATTTTTTTTAAAAAAAAAACATTTTCCAAAAAAAATATGGGGTAGCTCCTATAAAAACGTCAAAAAATCTGTTTTTTTATTTTTTAAGGTCAACCGGTGACTTGTACGGAAAAATGTTATATTTTATAAAATAAAGCGTCTTCTTGAGGGGCATACATAGTAAAAATTCACACTGCTCACTCAAACTGTTTTCGAGAGATTTAGCAAAATGTCCGTAAAAGGTAATCGTATTTGACGCCCTCTAGTAGTAACTAGTAACGTTGTGTCATCAGCGTACTGAATTATACTAAGTTCAGAACTTCCCAAGGAGTTAACGATGTCATTTATGTATATGATAAAGAGGATGGGTCCCAATATGCTACATTGTGGAATGCCCGTATTATTTTGCATTAATTTAGATTTATAACTATTACCATCTCTATTTATGCCAACTCTTTGCTTCCTACTCGTGAGATATGAGTTGAACCATTTCAGCGCATTACTTCTAATGTCATATATTCTCAATCTTTCTAAAAGTATTAAATGGTCTATACACTCAAAAGGTTTAGTTAGATCTAGAAAAATACCAAGAGCAATGTTTCCCTCTTCCATGTGATGTAGCATGGTTTGCAAGAAATCGGATATCGCCGATTAAGGTTTATAGAATGTTATGTATGGTTCAGCTGTTATATGAGGTAGAAACAAATAGAAAGACTGAATGCATTTGAATTGTGGCTTTACAGATGCTTACTTAAAAATTATATTGCTTTTGAGTCACACATGAAGTAGTACTAAGAAGAATTGGATACGGCAGAAACTCATGTATATATTTTTTTCGACGACTGACTTTGAAAGTACCTCATGTACGCTTCCATTTAAAAGCAGAAAGTGGTTATTCGCCGCGCGAGAGCAGAAAGTGAATCATTTTCTACTCTAGAGCGTTTTCGCTTTCTACTAACAATCTACTCACCAACTTTTTCGGCGTTTCCATAACAATGCTTGACATACCTGTTTGAAATAACCACATTTCGTCAAAGTGATTTATCGGTGACAATGAGTTAGAGCGACGAAAATTATTGAATTATTATTGACCAAGTGATTTGTGAAAAAATAGTGGTCTAACAGCGAAATTGATTTCGTCACTGATTTTTGACAGTTTACGGCTTCGCCAAACTGCCCATTTTGTGCAAGCGGCAAATATGTACTTTCCGCTCTTCATATAGAATATACTATTTTTCAATGGGACACTCTATGTTGGGCCACATACTTTGCAAGGACAAATACTCTCTCTTACAAGTAATCATACAGGGAAGAATAGAGGAAAAAAGGCGTGTGGGATATCCTCAGTGTTGATCATTTATTTTACGTTGTAAGAGATAGAGAAGCGCTTGGGAAAGTGATCGCGAATTTTCATTATATGAAGAAGACTAGCATTTTAGTCGACATGGCCTCTTGGTGGTTTCGAAATTTTCCGGTCACTAATCATGCTAACTCGTATCTTACATCAAAATATCCATGTAACCGGTAAAACTGAAAAAACGAACAAGAATTCGTTGTTCTGATATAACAATAAACGTATATCATATCTCGCTGACCGAGTACAGTGTAGCCAACTGCTGGACGTAATCTTTTTCAGACGATTTATGTTCAGGCAAACATTAATTGCCTGACCTATTTTTAAAATCTTTTTGGGGATACGAATTACATTTTAAATATTTAGGAAAGCTTTCCAGACATATAATCTGATGTTTTTATCTTGTATACTCTTAACTATCATAAGCTGCTCGAGCAGCATTATAACTCTCATAAATGGCACCGCTTTTCCCCATTATATCCTCTTTTGATTCTGATTAATATCCTCTTCGCCAACTTTTCTACTCATGTTTATAGTTGATTCCCTGATCTCGTATAACTGTCGTCGTAATAAATTATAGGGTGCTCATATCGGTTTTTACTAGCATCGTAATAACCATTTTTCCTTGTTTCTATTTAGCAACATAATGGCCAAAAGGACTGGTCCGTAAAACGCCAGTAAATTTCGTTAATATGTTTACCTTTTTATTTTTATTTCGTTACATGGTGAATTTACGAAACAATTGTGTGTTGATCATAACCAGAAAAACGGAAGTGAGGACGGGCGCCATGATGAATATAAACAAGTTTGTTGGACTAGTCCCTGTTATTAATGGAGCAGTAAAATTGTAATGAACGAAATTTCTAGTTGCCAACGAGACCGATGGCGCGTACTTCAAGCTAGTTAACGACTTGATTACAACATCAAATAGCTGAAATTTGGAGTATATTTCAAGTTTAAAGACTGTCATGATACAAGTTTTAAAACATCGTATTACCCTCATTACTTGGTCAAAATGGTAATAAGTCAATAATATCGCTTATAGTTCTGTATTTAAATATGCAAGTCTAAAGTAGTATTATTTATCGTTGAAGCTGTTAGAAACAAATAGTAAAAATGTACTTATTTTTATTATAAGAACTAAAAGGCATGTTTAACTACAAATTTGTTAGTTTTTTTATGTCAGCTCGTTTTTGTCTTACACAACCGAAAAAAACAACTACAAAAAATTCTATGGATCTTGCTTTTGCAATAAAAAACTTTTGCACATTTTTTACTTGCCTATCATTGCATTATTTATTTGCCTATCTCAGTATGTACTGTTTTAGTGGAAATCGGCTATAAAAATCTTTAGATTAACTTTCTCTGTGTTTTGAGTAAACTTTGTAATCCCTAAACTAATTGAACTAATTTTAAAGTTGTGAATATACAATGTGGATAAGACAATGATAAAATATTTGCATAGTTACCTAATACCTACATAATAGTACAACAAAAATTATAGATTCATTTTCGTTGCACTAATTGTATTTAGGAAAAGAATTTTTTGAATCATATTTTGTTTGATTCTCCTACTTTGGTATACTAACGAAGTATTTGTATCTGAAATATGTACGAATCGCAGTCGAATAGTATCGAAATTGCACTAATGCAAATTATTGCTGTAAATTGCTGTAATTTGCCTGTGATTGGTTCAAAGTAACAATGAAATAACGGTATTGCATCCGTACGGATTATTGCGTGGTCAAATTAGAAAATTTGACAGGTGTCAATTTTTCTACTGATATCAAATTTTTGACCTCTGTCAAAATTAAAAATATTACCGAATGATGGATCTCAAAAAGTTAAGATAGGAACATGCAAGCCATTTTGCTCTATCTCATTCTGGTTAGGAGTTATGACACTTAAAACCTAAAAGTGTCATTTTTCAAACGTCAATATCTCGAAAACCGTTGTAGATAGATATAGATAAAATATAGGTACATACATGAAAAATATTTAAAATCGATAGGACTATTCAAAAATACAATAATATACAGGGTGTTCCAATTAAAATAAGCAAGTTAACATCAACTTCCGGTTAAACTGGAAGTGACAGAAAGATGAAAATCACGTCAGTCACGTGACAGTTTTTACGCTTAGACTGATATTTT
Source organism: Ips nitidus (assembly GCA_018691245.2). Taxonomy (NCBI): domain Eukaryota; kingdom Metazoa; phylum Arthropoda; class Insecta; order Coleoptera; family Curculionidae; genus Ips; species Ips nitidus. Next base: position 9,094,700 of record CM042790.1, on the reverse strand, counting down.
TAAAGTCACGTGATTCTTTTTAAGGTGCAAATGGTCACGTGACGATTTGTAATAATCAAATTTAATTTTAATGTTCACGTGACTCTCTTTACATTACAAATGGTCACGTAACGATTTTTAATTATCAAATTTGTTTTTAAAGGTTTAGTGTCACACACAAAACGGAATCCTAAAGGTCATGTGACTGTTTTAAATCGCAGAATCGTATTTGAAAGGACACATGACCGTTTTTTAGTTTTAAACACTGAAACGCGTTACTTTTTAAAGGTAAAATATCATCGTAAACGTCACCTTACAGTTTTTACGTTTAGATTAATATTTTTAAAATCACGTGATTCTTTTTAAAGTGCTAATGGTCACGTGACTCTTTTAATATTAAAAATAGAATTCATATAAATGAGTTAAATCTTGAACTGACTTTTAGAAGTAAAATGTAGTTAAAAATTGTTAAAAAGAGTCCTCCTTAAGTACTATAATTTCTTCACTCTTAAAATTGGCGTTTTTTTTTAAATATTTGTTAGAATTAGATTAATTGCAGTAATACTTGTTGTCATTGCAATATTGTTTTTCAATTTTTTTTACAGATTCGATGGTAAACCTACATGAAATGACTATTTTGAATACATAATTTATTTTGAATAACTGTACTAACTACTTACACTTATTTCACCCTGTCTAGCGTTTCGTTAGAAATTGAACCTGAAACGCTACATTCTGAAAAGGAACGTGATTAAATGATGATGCTTTTATAAATACACTATCTTGCTTTGCTAGCTTTTGAGATATTCAGTGAAACACAATTTATATGCCTGCAGCAGTTTTTTTATTAAACCTAATTTAAAAGTGTAAATACCAATATTTTTAACTAAAAGACAATGTGAAAACAGTCAAAAATCCATCTTGACTTCTTTCACTGGTACTCAAAAATCAAAAACCCTGTCTGCAAACTTGCAGATACATTTTCTTTTTTTCCTTTGGAAGTAAGTACACAATTTAAAAATACCAAAATATTACTTACATTTCGACATTCTGTTGCATTCCAACTGGTACATAATGCGATTCGACTTTTAAATTAATTAATTTATTTGATTCAATTCTTCTCAACTTTCATGCTAAGAAAAAGCGTTTAGACCGAGAAAACCCATAAGTTTGATAGGGCAAGTTGTTATTCTGCTAGTGATTTTCTAATTGTTTTTCAATTCAGTTTTAAAAGTAGGTATCGACAAACGAACTTCCTCAACAGATTATTTCAAGAAATTGTAATGCCTGTTATTTGTGTGTGATTTCACTTTGTTAGACTATTTCCTTATGAAAAAAGTTTGATCTTCAGTCCACAAACCACTAAACTTTTCTCTTTCTGATAAAATCTTGATATTACCACAGTCTATTTCAGTACAACCCTACAAATTCAACTCAGGTTCACATAATACAATCGAATATATAATGCAGACTATTTTATATCCTGCACAAACCAGAAATTATTCCTATTGACTTTTGCAACCGGAGAGCCCAGTGCAACCTAGCTGGCTTTCTAAACTAGTAAACCTCCCAAAAACGCCGCTCTCTCTCTTTTCCACAGGGAATATCGAATCTTTTTAAGTTCTATTGAATTTTATAGCTGAGCTGTTTTCGGTGCCCGGTAGTTGTTCGCTTGTACAGTAAACAATCCCCCAGCAACTTTGCTTTTCTTTTACGATTTTCCTGTTTTCAATGTCCTTCTGCGTCACTAAATTAACAACTCCGGTCAGGGATTCCTATTTCAATTGGTGCCTGAAAAATCGGTTCGGGTCGCACGTAATGTTTGCGTTCAATTCGATGCAATTCGAAAACACAATTGGTGGACAGCAAATGACCGTTAAAAAAGGAGGAATTGAACGTGTTTATTAATTTTTCCCAGTAAAGTCTGTAACTGTTTTTTGTTCTTTTGGATCTTCCATGTCCAAAATTGCTTTCACTTTGGCACTGTCAGGTTTTAGTCCATCTTTGGTACTTTACTTCTGGTACCCCAAACTTACACTTGTTTTTGTTGAATCTCACATTAGCACTTTTAGCTCTTTCAAATACTGCCTTCAGTCTGTCATTGAGTTGCTTCTCATCAACTCCCCACACTACGACATCATTAATGTAAATCTCCACTCCTGGTAAGTCTTTGAATGTGTCAGTGAACATTCTGTAGAACACCTCTGGTGCAGAACATAATCCATATGGTACACGTAAGTAACAATACCGACCATAGTGTCCTGCATTGAATGTAGTAAGTAATTGACTTTCTTCAGCCAATTTTATCTGGTAAAATCCCTTGTTTCCATCCAAAATGGAAAATACTTGAGCTCCATTCATTCTAGCAGACAACTGTTCAAATGAGGGTAATGGATACCTTTCTCTTATAATTACTTTGTTTAGGCTTTGAGGATCTAAACAAAGTCACCATTCTGTTGGTTCTGCCACTTTTCGAATAATGTTTATTTCTTGCATACGGTCCAATTCTTTTTTCACTCCATCCTGCAAACTTCTTTCCTAAGGGGTTCCACCACTGGATCAGAATTGTCTTTAATCTTGATTGTATACCTATTTGTCTTTCATCTCACCAATACCTTCTAGGAGATAAGCATATCTACTAATTAAGTCACTGAAAGAGGAAGAAGGACTTAGTCTTGACAATAGTTTAAACTTCTCTATAAAAAGTAAACCTATTATGTAAGGTGCTTTGAACTTAACTACCTCAAAATCCACAACATGAGTTTTGTTATTAACAGTACAAGGCACTGTAACTTTTCCTCCACTTCTATTTTAGTACCACTGTAACTTTTCAGCTTAACTTTTGAAGTTTGGAGAGGCACTTCTAGAAGACTGGCTATCTCTGAGTTAAGTATGTTCACATCAGCTCCTGTGTCAACTTTGCAGTCAATTGAATGTTCTCCAATTGTAATTTTCTGGTATCATTCTTGTATACTACCCACATTACTTGTTTCCTTTACCATGCCAACGAAAAAATCATTTTCTGAGTCTGGGCTCTGAACATCATGTACTCTTCTTGGTATCTGTCCCTCCACTGGTCTATTTCTACACATTTTAGCAAAATGGTCGTATTTTTTACTATTGATACATATTTTTCTGTATGCTGGGCACTTATTCTTCTCATGTTCCAATCCACAAGATCCACATTTTTCTAACTTACTGTTAGATTTGTATAGTGAAATTTATTACCAATGGAGTGATTTTAACTGTTGAACTGATTTCTTGAAACATTTTATGGTAGCCACTACTGTACCCTTTCTTTTTAACAACTTCCACTTTTTGCCCTTCTTCAGCTTCAATTTGTCTGGATCTTACTGAAGCCAACTCTGCTGTATTGCATATTTCAATACACCTGTTTAGATTCAATCTTCTCTCCCTCAACAATGTATCTCTTAGTTTTGAATCCAGTATACCACAAACTATACGGTCTCTTATTAAACCGTCTCTCAATTCTCCAAAGTTACATATTGAACTCATCTTTCTCAAGTCTGTTACAAAAACATCAATAGCCTCACCGTCCCTCTGTTTCCTTGTATGAAACAACTGCCTATTTATGATTTCATTTTTTTTAGGTCTGAAGTAATCTTCCAAGTGGCCCAATATCTTTTTCCAGTCTTTTCTGTCATTATCTGCAATATCTAATGTGGCGTATACTTCTTGTGCTTCAGGTCCAATAATGTGCAGTAATATTGCAACTTTTCTTTCTGGAGTCACATCATTTTAATTCCAGAAGCTTCCATATACAATTCAAATTGTTGTCTCCATCTTTTGAAGTTAACTGCAACATCCCCTTCAAAGGAAAGTTCACTTGGGGGCTTCAAACTGTCCATTTTTATTTCTAACCTCAACACCCAGATAAATTTCTTCTCTGGATTCTGAGTTTCTCTTGATCCTTGAACACTTAGTCCAGCAACCATATCATGACAGGCGAGATATTTAAAGCATGATGTTTTTGGATTTATTTCTTGTTGATCTAGTCCAGTATACTGTAATTTGATAATTTTAATAATGATAATGAAGTTTTATAAGTAAATGCTATCGTTGTCAACGTCTGGAAAGCTGTAAAATCTACACCATAAATTGAAAAAATTACTAGATCGAGTGAATTGCCAAAAGTCTATTTTTTGACTCTTTTTTTCTTTTCAAAACTGGCTTGAAATTGTCCATCAGCAAATAAAATTAGATCGGTATTTTTACACTACAAAATGACTGTCTTGAAGATCTACGTACTGAAAACAACAAACAGCAACTCACATACTTCAAAAGTTGCTTTTTTCCTTTTTGCATTTGTCTGAAAACCCATCTCTCTGTCATTACTGATTAAACATCTTGTTTGTGAATTTTCAGGTGCAACAGGAGTATCAGTGACGCTGATATATGAGCTATTTCAAATTTATAAAACTGAATTTTGCATAAAACTTCTTATCGGCGTCTGAATTTCTGCGAGGTGTCGCAGTATTTCTTTTGAAATGTGAGGAAGGCATTGACGTATATTTCGCTTGGCAAAGAATCAAAGCGCAGTAGTTCTCGTTTTGACAAATGAAATACCCTCGGAGATTTAAAAGACGCGAACGTTTGTGTGAAATATTTCCTGAGGGCGGTTTCCAATAGAAAACAAGTTGGAAATTGTAAACTACCGTCCGGCTTTGAAGAATGTGTTGGCTTTGTGTGTATTTGCGGGACATTTTACACCTTAGAAGCTATTTTCCTGTCAGTCACAACTAAACGCTCAATACGAAGAAATACTCCAGTTTTATAAAGCAGTCCGAGCAATAGATTTAGTTTGTAAAACTCGACAAGAACGTAAAAATAAAAATGTCTTTTATGTACTCAAAAAGGAACTAGACGTAACAAAGTTCGTTCCTTTTTAGCTGACTAAATATGAAATTCTGGAAGGAACAAGTACACATTTTTATTGCTATGGGACATAAATTGTACGTAATACTCAAAACGAGAAGGAAACAGATACTAACTAAACATCTTAATATATCATCTCAATATATTCACAATTTATTACTTTTAATAACTTATTTCTAGAGTCTTTGTGGTGGTGAAACTGAAAACTACAAAATCGTACAATTAAAATTTACTTTTACAATATACTCTCGCCTTGAGTGGCTTTCATCTTAAATATTTAAAGTAAAACCATGATTACGCAACTTTTCTCCTATTTAACCCAAACTGTATCTCTAACCGTTTCCAAGACCCCCATGGTGGGAAACGGTTAGAGATATAGTGGTGGTGGCTTCTTATCCTGGACACACTGTATAGTGAAAATTAAAATAAAATGCAGTGACGTAACAATGTAATAGAAACATAAATGTTTTGAATAAAAAAGAAACATAAAAGTTTGTGAACATTTGCTTCTTTATTTGACAAATTCAAAATATTTACCTTTCTGTGAAGACGTAAGTGTACAGTGTGATTCCTAAACCTGAATTATCAATAATAAATAAATAATATATCAATACATATAACCTAAATATCAAACCTAAACATATAATATATCAAATATTAACTTTTCTCAAAATTGTGTCTTGATATTTTGCCTTGAAATACTCATGCATAAGTTCCAATCCCAATGCTCGTAAATCAATTTACCACCGAAATCCCACAAATAAAATAAAAACTAAACCAACGGTCTGTCTCTCTCGTTCTGAATAAGTTTGGCGATCAATTTTCTCTTTTAGCAATCCTTTTCGAACAAAAAAGCCCAATCTGTTTGCCATCGGCTTTCAATGCCCTCAAGAAAGACCGTGTATTTTACGGTTACGTCATTCGGAAATGCGCCCAGGTCGGTATCCGTCTGTATGTTTTTTTATTTATTTTTTTTAACTTAAACCGCATTGAAAAAAGACCCCATGTAGAGAAGATTCAGGGAGAGTTTGTGCTACTTCGGATTGGGACTTATCAGTATTTTTTCTCCTTTTCTGTTGCGGTTTGAATAGCGAAAGAAAAGTAATTGTCCTGTTTGTACTAACCATTTTTATCTCGATGCGGAAAGTACAATTTACTCGCACATCACTAACCATAGATTGCATTCAATAGCCTGATGCCCTTATATAGCTTAATCAAATTTTACGATACGGTCCTGATCTAATCAGAGGTTTTTCCTTGTCGGAAATTTATAGTTTTAGTCAAAGCCTTTGCCGCAAAATTCAATAGGTATTCATGTCTTGATGAGAAAGAAAATCCGATTTCTTTCATCGTAAATATATAGAATTTATATTTTATGTCTTTAGCAAGTAGGGTTTCCAATTTCTTTTCTTATTGGGAGCAAATAAATTTACGTTGACGGGGGCATAAACGTTTTGTGCTTTCGCAAATATGGAAAGCAATTCTTCAGTGTAAATGACAAAATTAATAAGCAGTAAATCTCACCCGGAGATTGAAAATTAGCTGGCACTGATTCAAAAATAGTGATATTAATCTTACGTGTTTTTATACCTTTTTCCACTTCAATACTATTTTTGTTCCAGGTTTATATCGAGGTTATAAACGAGAACGATAACGTCCCTCTTAGCGAGTATCCCGTCTATTACCCGGTCATACAGGAAGATAGTCCTGCGGGCACGATGGTTTTGCAGATCAATGCAACTGACAGGGACAAGGATCCAACTCAGAAAATTTCCTACAAAATTACCAGTGGAAATCCGGAAACGTTCTTTGCCATCAACTCCAGTTCGGGTGAGTAGCTAACTTATGTTAATCGTTTATCATGTAAAATGTATTGGGAAAGAGCTGCATTTGGAAAAATGCAAATTTGAAAAATCTGGATATTTGTTATATTACAACACTTTAGTACATACGTCTAATTAATGAATGAATCTAAAGACAGGATTGCCCTAATAAACGTAACGACATTTTAATCAGTGAGATTCTTCTTGAAAGGTCATTGTCAAGAAAAATTACGTTTATTCATTTTGAGCTAACCGTCACATATCAGATAATAAATCATAATAATAAATTACGTTAATAGGTATATTGAAAATTGAGAGAAAAAGATAGAATCTATGTCAATTGTATGATGCACGATGATTCACTTATCTACAGGGTGTTTCATATGATAAATGGGTCATATTCTAGTTTGCTATATAAACCATGATCCAAAGATATTTCGTTTGTTTCAAGAAAAAAATCTAAATATATTTATTTCTTCGAAACAGTTGCAGATATTTTTTTTTGGTACGTTTTTCATTTTTGAGTAAAATATAAAAAAACATGTAAAAAGCATCAATACTATTAATACTAAATCTTCGACTTTCGTCACTATTCAAATTTCAAATTTTGATTTTTTTAGTTAAGTAATAACGTTATTACACACATGATTGAAAATAAAATAGTATATTATGTAACTAGTGCTTTAAAAAGCATTTTTCACCTAGGTTAGGTTAGGTTAGGTGTGTGTAATTCCATGAGTGCGTAAAATGCCTTAGAGCACGTGTGACGTACTATACTTTACCTACGACCAAATGGAAAGTCCTGTTTTCGCAATTCATATAATTCAGAGTAACTTTTCATTAAAAAAGTATATTTTCAAGGTATTGACATCATATTTGTACTAATCATAGGTATTATGCCACTAAAGAAAAAAATAATAACTTAATAAAAAAAATCACAAATCATGTTACTTAAATAATTATTAGTGTTGTTCTTAAAATAATTATTTATGGTGACATTACAGTTATTAAGAAGAAAGGGAAAACTTTCAGTAATATTACTTGATGTGTTTGCTATTGCAGATAATATTCTAGACGAAGTGGTAGTTACTTAAAACTGTATGAACAATGCATTACGCGATGATCTCCATCTAATATACTCTGATAAAGGAAGAAATGTAAACAAAATCAATTTTTCCCAACATCACAATAATAGTTTGTGGCCGATCTTAAAACTGTGCGCTTTTTTTACAACTGCGCGTAAAGAGGTTCATTACGTAACGGAAAACTATGCGTAATTAGCTATTTACACTGAGGTCGTAGGTAAACAATTTGACGGTGATGTTTTGACACTGAAACATCAAAATTGAAAACTACTGCACTGGAAGATGGTACTTGAAATTGCTTTAAAAGGTTTGACCAAAATTTCGAAAATTGACGAAAGAAGGTACTTTTTTAAATATTGGAAGAACCTCATCAAGATGGAAGCAAATATTTAGAGTTGTTAAAACGTACAGACTAAACAAATAAATTTATTAAATCATAGATTTTCTTTGCAGAAGCACTTACAAGAAGCGAGATTCTTGTGTGACATTTTTCCTCTGTATAAAAGTATCTAGTGACCGGACACATAATAGATGTATTCTTATATTTACTAAAAAAAATAGTTCTTGGAACAAAACTTTGAGTAGTATTTTTGGTTGTGGAAATAAGTGGTTTAATTACTATTCTTCGGAGTCAAGAAAAACGTTATACGTATTATATTAAGTCTAACCACGAAATCCTCGTTCTACCCCACCCAATTCAATTAAGGTACAATAGTGATTTGAAATTCATTAACCCCTGGCCTGACTCAAAATTTTATTACGTTTCCCCGGTTTACAAATTGGGCAGACTCCACCTAAGTATATTAAAATAGCCCTATTCATTAACGTAGAGCTTGGCCCTTACATTCCGCCATTATAACCGCCCGGCAATAACACGGAATGTCACGAACCGCTCGTTAGAATAAACTAAGACCCCTGTAGGCCTCGGCAGCCTAACTTAACCACACAACAAAAAATTATCATACAGCCCCCCAATTTACATCAGACCGTTAAAGTTTGGGAACGTTCCGGACCTCTATAACAATAACGCTAAAATCCGGAGGAAAACGGGCCAAAAATCTAGAAACATCGTCAGGCCTCGACAATTTTAATTTTGTTCTAGCAGTATGATAGTTTTGTGGTGACACTAATAATAGTCTTGATACCTAAAAAACCTGAAGTTTCAGTGGAAAATCTACCACGGTCCTCAGAGAATCTAAAAAAGAACACAACAACGAACTAACTGAAGTAACACAGTTGCCACTGTTATTTTAGTATCTAAATATACACGAAATAAGTTTAAAATGATGTTCTAGAGGCCCAAAAAAATTGTCACATACTTTTTTAAGATTTACAAGTATCGCCCAAAAAGGCATTTGACCTAAAATCCTAACTTTTTTAATGTCTTACTTCACTACCTGTCGTAATCACCACATATTAGACCTTTTTAAAAAACTTTCTTTTTTTTTTGGGATATTTTTTGTCTGAACTTCAAATTTATCAACTTTTGTTTTATTTTAGTTTTTCTGTTTATCGTTTTTTCTTTGAATATGAAAACTATCAAGCTTATAGACCTTAATTACTTAACCAATTTAAATTTAATTCAACAGAAAATTCCTAGTGGCGTGTAAGCTTCCTAATGCATTTAGTTTTCACCTCTATCTTATTTTAGTGGAAGCTTTACCGTGCTAAAGTAGAACGAGCGCCCAAAGTTATATCAATCCTACACAAGCTAAACAAATATTTTCCTAACTTGTATGTTTGTTTAAAAGGTCTGCCGACTTTAAAAGCCTTTAAACTTTTAAGTAATGTTTTACATGCAATTTTGCCGTCTGCAGTTGGCAGTTTGTTAAGCAACATGCTTTTTGATATACGCAGAGCTTTTTTTTCTGTGTAATAATAACAAAGTCTAGATAACTTACTAGGTTTAAGTTAAAAATTACACTTTTAATTTACCTTAAGCGCATATTTTTCGAGTATTTAGGAGTAACTTTATATTGGTCTATAAGCAACAACACCGTTGGAGTGCAGAGCCGTTTAATTAAAACTTAAAAGTTGAAACTGAATTTTAATTAGACTTACCCTTTAAGTGCTAAAGAGTTTTGCCAGCTTTGAAAACCAGAATTATTTGCTCAGTCTCGGACTATTTATTTAATTGCTTTTACTTAGATATTTATGTAAGGGGTTTTTGAGAAACCTGAAAGTTTAGAGCCCGCAGCAATCGCTTTGTGGCTTGCATTTAACTCTGAGTAATTATTCAAACTGGGCCATTGTTGACGAAACTTAAGAAAAAGTGATTTGTTTTAGTAGGTAAACTTTATAATTCACACTGCTGTTAGACTATGTAAGATAGAGAGTAAAGATTGGAAAAGTTGCAAAATTATTTCCCCGCAAAACTTGGTCAAACTTGGAAATTTGTAAACTTGTATAAGAATCTGTAAAAGTACTAAAATATTTCGGATTCTTGTCTTGGGAGAAGTTTTTACACAAGAATGTTGAGCAGAACAAGTTGTACAAAGGTTAACTTTTGAAATACTTGAAGAAAACTTTAATTTCAAACTGGAAAAATCCTTTTGGATGTAGAGAAATTTTATATTCTGTTTCACTTTGTAAGAATTAGAATGTATTTAACGAACGTAAAATATGTCATTCATCTTAATGCTAATTGTGTCATTTGTTTGTTACTATGTATCGTGCTATGTAATTTCAATCGATAAAAGTAGGAAAAATAATCTAAAGATAGGTGTAATCACTTGGTAATTTGGTTCACTTTGCAAACAGTATAAGCAGTAATAGTAATGAGACATTCTTTTGATAATAGAAGTTTGCTATTTTCATTTGAAGACTGTTTGAATCATCCAGATTGTTCAAAAACTTTCTTAAAAACCTGTTAAAATTATTTATAAAAGCGTAAAATATATCAGATTTATTTTTTCTTAGAAATATCTAGAATGCATTTTAAATGTATAAAATGTAGATAATGCAGAAAGTTAAGTCTCCTTCTCACTGATGGCAAATACCAAAGTAAACTGGAATAACGTAACGATGCAATAAAAATGTTTTGAATGTTACAATTAATAGTATATTACATACTCGAAACTGTTTGATTTCTGTCGAGAAATTAGGTAGTTTAACTTAACTTTATCTCGAGACAGAAATTAAACTTTCTACCGTGGTTTGTATACTATTTTATTTTCAACCATTTATCAAAATCTCATCGAACCTTTAATAAATCATTCAGTTGAAATATTGATTGCTAATAGTCTCTAACAATAAGGTAGTTTACCCGGGTGAACCAAGAACCCAAGAAGTGAGTACTTTCCATCCGGGTGGAAAGTAAAAGCAGGTAATTTTCATTTTTCCACCTGGTTTACACATAAGAAATAACGTTATTACATACCTGGTAGGAAATAAAGATTATTATTATTACATTATCCCATTTTACTGTAATTTTTGCCATATAGTTAATTACTTTAATTCCCAAAAACAAATTTAACTACTGCAATTTAACTCTGTACTTACAGCTTTTTAAATATTTAACCAGCACCAAAAAACACTACCCTTAGGAAAACTTTCTATACAATAGGGGCATTAATTTAAAAACCTTCTCCATTTTCAGACGCAAAGTAAGCAAAGTAGCATTAACGGGTTTAATCACACCGGAGCTCATTCGAGAAACAAAACTCTAAAATCAAATTAAAAGTTTCATCACCGAAAAAGGAACGAAACCCTAGAAGCAGAAGTTTCCCTGGAATAGAGAATCGCTAACAAAATAATAAGATTAGAGGAGTTGACGAAAACTTAAGTACCTCCAACTACAAATGAAGGAGTTTTGCATCTGTCTGGACTTCGATTCAGCTTAAAAGTATCTTCTTAATAAATCAACTAGAACAGTCATAATTTAATTAACCAAATGAAGTAAATTAAAAAAAGAGAGAGTAATTAGATGATTAATACCAGTTTTCCCAAGTGTTGTGAATTCGAAATTGAACTCTACAGTGACTTAAAACTTTTAAACCAAATTAAACTTAGGAATTTCGAAATAGCTTGTAGCAATTCGACATAAACATTCACGAATAGCTGCATATTCTGCAAGTTAACAAGATTGAATCCTTAAATTACAAATTCCACAGTCTAGTTTTGCCTTAAGACATAATCAAATCAAGAACAACTCTGTTTTTCTTAAAACGGAATCCCTAATCTTTTTAACAATGCTAACTATACGGCACATTACCTGCCCCTGGGTCGATAATAAAAATCCCAAGGGATTGTCAGGGTTGATCTTGGAGGACAGTTACCCTTGTTCTGTTTGCCTTTTTTTTATTCAGGGTTTCTTATTTAAATAGATATGGAGATAAACGAAAGATTTCCTTTTCGTGAATTTATGCTTAATGTGTACAAAACGAATGTATTATGATGGGTATTATTCCCAATGATGAGATTTAGTTAATAATACTTATTACTGTAAACTCGACATTATTCATAAAAGTGTTGTAATATTCTAACAACGTTTCTCCTATAAAAGAGTTCTTGAGAGACTTTTCAATTTGAAGTATTCTTTATGGGATATTTAATTTTCAAAATGACGGAGAAAAACAGCTTTTTTATCAAAATACTTATTCATAGAATTTACAGTTTTGGGGCACATGGTAGCTAAATGAAAGCGATTTTGTGGTGGTGGTTTGATATTCAGTTTGTTTTTATACAGGGTGGAAATATGCAACCCGCTTTTTTGTATCTTTTTTTGTAATTTTTTCCTAAAACGTATAGTTTGCTCACAAAAACCTAATAAAGCTTACGTAGTCAAACTGTTTTAATAAATCATGACACATGACATTTTTTAAGAAATTGGATATACCCCTGGCGCAGTCTACCCTAAAAGGTTACTTCACTGAACCCGTATCACATTCTAAATAAATTATAATGTTAAATTGAGGAGGAAGAAGTAAAATAATGCGTTAATTTAGAGAAACAAAAACAAACATAACTATAAAAATAAACTAATAAGGTAAAGGCGGGCATCCTATACACAAATCGAGTAATAAATTATGCAAATACATCTACAAATGCTTTAAATTTCTCAAAAACATTTTAAAATTGTCAAAACCCTCTAAATACTACTAAAAACTTCTCAAGAGTTGTTAGATGTCTCTAGAATCATTTTGAAATCGCCAGAAGCCTCTAAATACTACTGACAACCTCTCAAGAACCGCCAGAAGTCGCTAGAATAGTATTGAAAAAGCTAAGTCTCTAAATACTACATAAAACCTTCAGAAACTTGGCAGAAGTTTCAAAGGATTTTGAAAATTGTCAGAAACCTTTAGAATAATATTGGAAAAACCAAAATGTTCTAAATACTACTGAAACCCTCTCAAGAGTTGCCAAATGCTTCTAGAAGTGTTGTAAAAGTTTCTAGAGTTGCCAAAGGCCTCTAGAATAATATTAGAAAAGCCAAAAGTCTCTAAATACTACTGAAAATTTCCAAAAGCCTCTAAAAAATAAGTTTAACAGAACCACATCAATATCAAAAATACAACAAATTCAGCTGGATAACTCTAACAACATCGCTTATTGTTACCTACAAAACAACATGCAATTTTCCTGTAACATTATTTAATATTACCGACAAAACTCCAAACAAACCATCAAAACTTAATGGCACACACAATACATTGCTAATCAACCAATTCTTCTCTATCATTCTAGTCTATCAGATCAATTATCTATCAGAATCTCAGTCAGAACCAAATGGTTACAGAATCATCAAGGACAAGAGTTTGCATATTATTTCTCTTTTTATTACTATTATTTAATTAGGTACTTAAGGAATTTAATTGAATTAACCTAAAATCACCAGTTTTAAAAGGGTATACTTTTATATTTATTTTTATATTAAGATAGTTTACTATTATTATTTTATTAGATTAAAGCATTGAAGAATCAAAAACCAAAAACGTCACTTTCTATTCTTCATAGATCTTTGAAAAATATTATCACTCTTATTTTTAGTTGATATTTGTATAAAGCAAACCTACAATTTGAACTTTTTAAAATATTATCAACCCAGTTCTTACAGTTGTTGAGTAATTTGTTTCCCAATTTTGAATAAGTTGTGATTAAATTGCAAATCCTGGTTCAGTGCAAACGATTTGAAAACCTTAAAAGTGATAATTTGTTTACTTTTCATAACCTCTCTCAGGTAAAAAAGAAACATATGCCATGTTTAGCAAATCGCAAACTTAAAGAACCAACCCAAGTGAGAAAATACCCATAATAAATATTCTGCTGCTGCTGAAAGCTGCTCTATTTATTCAGCAGCTTCTCGGAATGCATTTCGGCGGTTTTCGGTGATCAAGAAATGTATTAAGACAAAACTACACCTATATTTCGGATGCAAATAAATGCCAACAAGGCGCCACTTCCTAGTTGTTTTAGCTTATTGTTCTAGTTTGATTAAGCTAGACGAGCGCTTCTGCTTGTCTTGTTCTAATTTCACTAATTAAATGCTCCTGGTTTGCCGGCTTCTGCGAATTTCTAAGCAGCGTCGTATACAAAGTTTGCGCTAACGCGGCCATAATTTCTTATGTTGGATTGGATTTTCTACTAAGCTGTCAAGCATCTGAATAATAATGAGTTTAAAATAATGGATTTGGTCAGTAAAGTACTTTTGCTCTAAATTACCGTTTAAGGGAATTACAGACCGAAAACTGTCAGCATTGCACTTAAGTGCTTCAGTAACTCTATAGTGTGGTTTCAACAGAGCGTAGCTCCGTTATTTGAGGAGTTACGGTAAAAGTAGGAGTAAAGAAAGTTGTATTTTATGCTCTGCAGGATTGATTTCAGACACTTTTGCCTTAAAAAGTCGTTTAAAGGAGTTACAGGCCGAAAACTGTCAGCAATGCACCACTCAAGTGCTTCAGTAACTCTATAGTGTGGTTTCAACAGAGCGTAGCTCCGTTATTTGAGGAGTTACAGTAAAAGTAGGAGTAAAGGAAGTTGTATTTTATGCTCTGCAGGATTGATTTCAGACACTTTTGCCTTAAAAAGTCTTTTAAAGGAGTTACAAGCCGAAATCTGTCAGCAATGCACCACTCAAGTGCTTCAGTAACTCTATAGTGTGGTTTCAACAGAGCGTAGCTCCGTTATTTGAGGAGTTACAGTAAAAGTAGGAGTTAAGGAAGTTGTATTTTATGCTCTGCATGATTGATTTCAGACACTTTTGCCTTAAAAAGTCGTTTAAAGGAGTTACAGGCCGAAATCTGTTAGTAATGCACCACTCAAGTGCTTCAGTAACTCTATAGTGTGGTTTCAACAGAGCGTAGCTCCGTTATTTGAGGAGTTACAGTAAAAGTAGGAGTAAAGGAAGTTGTATTTTATGCTCTGCATGATTGATTTCAGACACTTTTGCCTTAAAAAGTCGTTTAAAGGAGTTACAGGCCGAAATCTGTTAGCAATGCACCACTCAAGTGCTTCAGTAACTCTATAGTGTGGTTTCAACAGAGCGTAGCTCCGTTATTTGAGGAGTTACAGTAAAAGTAGGAGTAAAGGAAGTTGTATTTTATGCTCTGCAGGATTGATTTCAGACACTTTTGCCTTAAAAAGTCGTTTAAAGGAGTTACAGCTTCAGCCGAAAACTGACACTTTTACCTTAAAAAGTCGTTTAAAGGAGTTACAGGATGAAAACTGCCAGCGATCCATTTAGGAGCCTCAGTAACTCCATAGTGTGCTTTTAACAAAGCGTAGCTCCGTGTTCCATTTACACAGTTACAATAACAGTAAAGATTGCTCCCAAGAGCTTTTGCTTTAGAGGCTGTTTGCCTGATCTTGGAGTATCATCGGCCGTCAAAATGGCTGTCATGGACCACAAAATAGAGGACCAACTAAAAAAAAATAAAAATCCTTGTTTACGCGCTAATATAATTATTGTTACGGTGTGCTGAACCAAAAAACCAAAAAAAAATCCAAAAATATTCACCGGTAAAACACTCTCATTCGCCATTTTAGCAGACTTTGAAAGTTCCTCTTAAATTTGGGGTTAAATAAATCTGGTCTGAATGGAAAGAAAATTCTGGAAAAATTTATTTAGGGTCTACTATGATTTAAGTTTTATCCCTCTGGAAAAATGAAGTTTCTAACTGTCAAACTGACTTGACTTTTGAGGTGTTGTGTAAATTTAGTAGGCCCTGTATTGTTCGGTTCTCCTTATTTAGAATTATTTGAATAGTTACAGCAAAAGTGTAAGAAAGGGAATTGTAGAGAATTTCAGGTTCCATCAGACTGCTTCGAGACACTTTTGCCCTAAATGGCCATTTTAGAGAGGGACTGGCCGAAAACTGCCTGCTATGAACTCGAATGCTTCAGTGTCCATAGTGTGGTTATTTGAGGAGGTAGAACAAAAGTGTAAATAAAAGAGCTTATTAATCTCTAAAACTTCTCAAAATAAGCTTAATATTAATGAATTATTGTCTGGTCGTTGACAAATAAATCAATCACCTTTTTTTAAACGTGACGAAACTAGCTTATTCAATTAGAGCAATGTTTCTGCCTATTTGCTAAAAAACTCCATAAATTATCCGATTCTACAGCCTGCAGACCTGTTTCAAGTGCCAAAAATATGTTTTACCATTGTTGTATGATTTGAATAAAGGCGATGCCAGGACCAATCAAAAACATATTACCAAGGTCGATTCAATATTAACAATAATAAATCGAATAAGACGTCAGTAAACATTTCATTAATAACAGGTCACAGAGGTCACTGTTTTGCTTTAATTTAGTTACTTATACTTGGTAATTAAACCTATAATAAATTTTTCAGTGCTATTTCGCATGTTACAGTAATTATTTTTATGTTAACTACACCAATAATTCATATAAGTGGCTTCCTAATTTGCAAACGAGAAAATACAATTTCGGCCACTTCGCAAAAGTTCTGACGTAATTATAATGGTCACGCGATTTTGTTATTATTGCTAATGGGGAGTCAGTCAACAAAAATGCTTTTTCAAGAAGCCAATTTGGTTGATAATTTACTGTAAAACATCGTTAATGATGAATTCGTTGTTGTTTTGTAGTACTAACGATCATATCCAGTTCACTTTGTTTGAAATTGTTTTAAAAATTCAGTTGCGTTTTAAAGCTGATTTCCATTTTTCAAGTCATTAAATATTCCTGTTGCTGGCTTTATTCCCAAGGAGTTTTTAAAATCAATTCTGATATTGGATGAGTTCGAACCCAAGTTAATTTCAATTGAGAATATTAATGCAAAATTTTCTTGTTTTCTTAAATTGTTAAGTAATTGTTTTGTGTGTGTATCGTTGAATGAGTACTTTTAAAATCTGAAGTAATATACTGGGTGTTAGGTTTGAAATAAGAAAGTTGGTATACTTTGCGACTGACCCTGTATACTTGCAAACCTCGTTTCACCTTCACGTCATGCGCTCTTATTTACTATAACAATAAACTTTGAGAAAAATAAAATCAGTAGTTTTTGAGATATTTGCAATATTCCAGATTTTTTGGACACCCTGTATTAGCTTCTTTTTTTATAAAATATTTTTTTACGTATAGCTATTAGCTATTACTTACAGTTACGAAAATTCGAGACTAATTTTGCTATTTGATGTTAATTGTGTATTAATAATGTATTTGTTTTTGAAATTCAGTGTTCATTCACATTTGAGTGTCAATTTTTAGTTTAAATATTAGTCAACCTCAATGAATAAAAAGAATGTAAACATAGCAGAAAGGAACAAGAGGAACGAAAACTGAGACAGAAATAAATTTCCGATTGACAAAATAAAAATCAAGATCAATGGCAAAAATTCCCAGAGGCCTCTAAAAGCTTCTCAACAATACCAGAAGCCTTAGCATCATTTTCAATCTGCCAGGGTGCGTATTCTTGAAACGAGGGAAAGGATTTATCAAGGAAAATACCTGTAGAATGTGACAGGAACCCGCCATTGTCAGCTTCTTCTGTCACATTCTATCAACACTTCACTTGAAAATTCCGTTCCTTGCTTTCAAGAATTAGACCCCATAGGTCTTGTCAAATCCCTTGACCTTGGACAAAAAAACAGAGACAGCGTAAGCGTTTGACAGTTGACAGATTTGAGGTTAGGTTATACCCTCCCCTCGATTTTGCTGATCAAATTGAGGTTAAGTGCGCCCCAGTTTTAACGAAAAAACGTTTGCAAATGGCAAATCCCTGAATGTCCAGGAATTTTGGTTTCCTAGGTCACGTTATCTTTTTTGAAGATTTTTAAGTGTCTAGATTTTTTCCCAATTTTTAATTTGCAAAACTTTTTTCTCTCAAAGCCACGATCCTTTTGAAATGTTTGATTTTTAAAGTTACACAACAATTTTTTTCTATTAATTTTTAATTTTTTTTCTTCAGGATTTATGCAATTTAATGGTCACTGTAGTTTTCAGTATTTTTAAGGTAATTCCAAGTCATATGACCTTAAAAAAACAAATAAACTTTGAAAAAAGGTCCCACGAGGTAACAAAAAAAAATTTTAAAAGCACAAAGAACTCGGGGTCTTGAAAAATTACAATTACTTTGAAAAGGGCTGTCAAACCTTGGAAAAAAATCTCTATTAACCTTGATAAATAAAGAAGATTGAAATTTTTTTAGGTCACTTAAGATTTCTCAAGTTTCTTAAGTCATGTGATCTGGTCTTCAAGGTTTTTTATCTTCTTTTTCAAAGTTTTTCTAAGGTTGGCTTTGTTTTGTAATCTTTGTATTTTTCTTCAGCACGTGACTTTTTTATAACATTTTTTATTTGAATAATTACGTCAACACTTTTCCAATAAATTCAAGTTTCCGTAAACTTTACGCATAATTTATGACTGGGACGTTATTATTTCATATCGCTGAAAATTTACACAAATTTCCCGTGCAACTTCCATGCGTACCTTTGAGATTTTCTCAATTTATCGTGGCGGTTGTTATCTCGTTGGGAACCACGTTAAATATGCAACAAGTTTACTTTTATTACAGGTCCTCTGTGTGCTCCTCAATTTTTTATATGGTATATTACGCTGAAAGGGGCATTTTTTTGTGTTTCTCGCCTCGGCATTTTGCATAGTTAAATAGTTTAAACGAGCTGAATAATACAGACCAATCCACAGGTGGTCTATCTTCAAATTGGATGGAATCACATTTTCAACTTTAAAAATTAGTTTAATAAAGTTTAGGAATATGAGTTTCAATCGTTTTCTAAACAACGCTTTTTATAACTGTATTTACGATAATAATATAGCGGCTTATTTGCTCTGCCTAATATTTTGAGGCCCTCTCCGCCTTAAAATGCAAACAGAGTTTGCCTTTATTTGGCAATATTGCGCTCAATATGAATCTTCAAATAATGGACCCCCTCGTTTAAAGTAAAAGCTTTCGGTGTATCTTTGGACAATTCATTCGTCTTTTGAAAGCTTTAAATGGCCCAGAATGCCTTAAATGGATTTTTTTGATGACGGCGACTTGAACCCCTGTTTAATGCCGGATTAAGGCTTGTCTTGATTAAGTTTTTTTTTTCGTCGAGGATTATTGAAAAACGTATACACTTTTGTGGACACTTAAGTTAAACAAAAATCTTATTCAAAATAAGTTTGCTTTGTTCTCACATAATTAGCATGAAACATTTTCAGTTTGTTGACTTAAAAGTCACTACTTTCAAAGGAATAATATATTTCCGGAGTGGCGCTAACGAGAAAAGACTGATCTTTCATCGAATTTCATAACAATGAAATTCAATCCGCCCAAAGTTTTCTAGATCAAAGTTACTTTATTGACTTTTATTGAATGCTAATTAAAATTTTCCTTCTGAAGAACCCTTTCAAATGAAATACTTTCCAGTCGAGAACGCTAACTGGTTTATTGGCCTGGCGGAAAAGTCCACAGAAAGTTTTCACGTTTACTTTGATAGTTCAGTTGGGAGTATTTTCATTTCAGTCTTAATAAACCAATTTAGGAATTGTTGAAAAAGTTGTGAATTTTTTATTTTATTTGTTATAGTATATACTTCTATCCCTGGCTTCCAAATTAGTAAAAGCTATTCGGGACTGAATTGAAAAGTCCCGGGACTGGTCCGATGGTACCAAAAAATATGAAAACTAACCAAAAAAAATGTTTTTAATAAACTTAAAGAATATCAACTTTTTTTAGGAGCAAAAAATATTAAGAAATATTTGAAAACACCTTGGAAAACCCAAACTTCATTACCTATTTTTTCTCGAGTAAATTTAAATTATAAGGCTACTAGAGTGTTTAGAGTTGTTCTCTAGGGACGATCTGAGCCACTGAGAGAAAGCTAGTTCGGACTCCACACTAGTATAAGGAATTGTCGACAACAATTATTCATAGACCAACTGTAAAAATGCATTATTTTACCTTTTTCCAGAAAAATAGTTTTTACTAATGTTGAACTTAAGTATTAATGTTTATTTTAGTTTTACTAGGAGAATAACCAAGGATTTTTAAAATGATCATCTAGATGTACTCGATATCATTGAGCACGAGGTTTCTGGGCAAATGTACATTTGATCAAACTTTAAGAGGTTGACTTTACAAAAATCAGTGTAGAAAAAAAGGTTTTTTTTTCCCTGAAATTGAGGACCAATTTAAAAATAACATTTTTCATTTTTTGCATTTTTGTATCATCATTTTTTGCAATTTCTTATACAAGATCTTGAACAATAGACCCAAACAAACTTGCAACAAATCTTGGTTCCTATCCAAATTTATACTGTTTCCCATTACAGCCATGATATGATCCTTTATTGGATGCAGTTAGACAGAAAAATGCTTTCTTTATGTCATTAGTGTCATTCGTAATGACGTTACTGTTTTTGAATTGGTTTTTAATTAATTAAGAAAAGTCATGGATGATCTAAATCAAATGTTCTATTCTCCTGTTTGCTTCAGTATTCCTCTCGTAACGTGTTTTTCAAACAGAATTTTGAAAGAAACCTAAATTGCCATGCTCATACGAATATGCGCCGGTTCCCACTCTACCACATCTTAGACAGAAAATTGTTCAAAATCTTGTATAAAAAATTGAATAGTCTAAAACGGCCTTTAGGTTTGTAGCAAATTCAACCGCATCAAAATTAAAAATGATTGCTGGCTCAACTAATATGTTTTTCAGCATTTGAGTGGTCTGATAACAAAACCGCGAATCTCCAATATTTGTTGTTTTGTGTAAAACAGTAAACACTTTTTGTAGTTTGACACTTTTGCAACAAATGTTTGATTTTAAATAGCTTTGAATAAGGGAAATTGGCTGTTTAGGTGCAAATGAAGCTTTCATAACTCTTGAAGCTAACAAAAATGTTAAATCAGTTCAAAAATGGAGATTGGTAGTTTTGCTATGACATCACTCATTTTTACTAAAAAACCATTTAGCTTCAGGTCTGATAATGATTTTTTTTGAGTCATCCTGTAGAATGGGGTTTATAAATTTTATTTTTCTAATTATGGCATATAAAGTGACACCTTTCAAAACTGATTAGAGTGATAAAACGTTTTACTTTATGTAACTAGTTACATAAAGTATACTAGTTACAAGTATCACTTTATGTAACTAGTTATGAAAAGTTAATTTCATCACTCCCTGTTTTTATGCATTTCCGTAGAAACATATGGGCGACATCCATCATAACATGTCGTTGTCACTGTTTATACAAGGTGCTATGAAAGTGAATATTTGTGTTAAATCACTTACTTACGCTTTTTGGTCAAAATTAGAAAAAATTATGTATGCAACACGTTTCGAAAATGTCTTATTGTGTAACTCATTCAAATTGTAGGACCTCGCTGCGCTCGCCCTACAAACATTCATTCGTTACACAAAATCGATCTTTTCGTAACTGGTTACATAAATAGCTATTAACACGTGACAGTTATGAGTGTCATTAGTAAAAAATGATCTGCCACATAACTCTAATAACTGCTTATGTTACTGATTCCGCAAAGCCAAAACGTCAATACATATAAAAAAAATCTGTAATCGTATTACAGATTGATAAGTTTCGATACAAGGTGGTTCAGGGAACGACAGAAAGTCGAAAAAACAATAAATAGGTATAAAAATTTCAAAATTAGACACAAAAATCCCATGATAACAACAGAGCTAGTGCAACTCTAAAGGCTCCAGCTGGACAAAAACCGAAATAAACTTTTTGACTGATCGTATCAATGTGTTAAAACGAATGTCTCGTTATACAGTGGGTCACGTGACCACTTCATCAGAAAGTGTACTTCAAGTCTTATGACGAACAACTGTAATTATTTTTATTTTTTAAGGGCAACGAATATTTTCTGTTTTCTATTAGGAACTTTTTCAAGCCCTACTAAAAAAAACAAAAAAATCGTGTTAAAATTAAATGAAAATTTATTAAGAAAATTTAAATTAAGTATGAAAAATTTTACCACAACTTTTTAGGAATAATGCATTGGACAAGGATTATTGTAATGAAGTCTATAAAAATTCTAACTAATTTTTGTAAAATTACATCTTTTGAAGTAAAATTACGGTTTGATTGAATAACTAGTTTTTATTTTCATTAAAAATATTGTACTTTTCCTTTGTATTTTACACAGAAAAGTGTGAATTTAGCCAAAATTTTGATTCTAACAAAATTACAACGTTATTTTATGTACCTAATATCGCAAATGTTTTTTAACTTGTAGTGATATACATAATCCTTATAAATGCATCGCCAATTTGGCCAACCCTGTATATTCTTCATCAACGAAACCTAAACATAACCATCTGCAACATCTCAATTCACCTTCTTTTTTGTATCTAAACCATTGATTGTCACATAATGAAAAAGCAGGAGCGTATCATTTTCAAATTGATTGCATTCTCAAGGAATTTTATATATCACGTTTCTTGTAGATTCATTTTCATGTGAGGTTTTGTTTTAGTTAAGTGTGATCTTAATGTGTTTTCAGTTCTAAATATTGTTCTGATGTTATATTTCGTTTGATTTTGTCAGAAATATCTGGAATGTAGGGTATAAAAAAGTTTGTAAAAAGTAAAATCTGATTTTGATTTCCAGATGGTGTTGGATGTTCTAAATCCCTAAAACATTTATTAAAAAATGTTTCAGGATAGTCATTTTCTTTTAGAACATTTTTAATGGACAATTTTTCTTTATCAAATGGTTCATTATTGCAAATAATTTGGGCTCTATCAACTTTTTACAATACCTTTTTTTACCATTATTGGATAATTGGATTTGTAGTAAAAATATCTATTTGTGTGAGTTGGTTTTCTGTATACTTTTGTTTCAAATTATGTCTTTTTTGATTAGAATGTCTAAGAATGGAAATTGTTGTAAATTAACTGAAATGCAATAATGCAAAATATAATAAATGCAAAACTGTTGTAAATTTGATTAAAAAAAAAAATAAAAAAAAATATAAAAATAAAATAAAAAAAAATAAAAATAAAAAATAAAAAAATAAAATAAAAAATAATATTCTAATAAATAATATATAAAAGTTTTATAAAAATAAAAGTTATTATTTTTTTCGAAATGTTCTATAAAAATATTACTTAATATTGGAGACAATGGAGCCCATTGCCATTCCAGAATTTGGTTGGTAATAATCATCTCCATATTGGAAGAATGTTGTTTTTGCACAAATTGTTAAAAGTTCTAAAATAGTGTTACGCTTAAGCTTGTACGTTCCCCAAGACCGATTCAAGTCTTTTTTTGCAATTTAGATCTAACAATTGAAAGAGTTTGTGAATAAACTTACAACATCAAAACTTACTAGAATATCATTTAGATTAATGTCGATATGTTTGAGTTTTTCAAGAAAGTGAGCAGAGTTTTTTATGTAAGAATCTGTGTTACCTACTAAAGGATTTAAAATGTTTAGCAAGAAGCGAGCTAATGAGTGAGTAGGCGAATTTATACTACTCACAATTGGCCTTAATGGCATGTTTTCTTGTTTTTCAGGCCTTGTGGCGGTTATGTGGCGTTAGATTACGCCTCTCAAGATCAGAAAATTGATCTCAATGTTTTTTTAAAGTAGTGTAAATTTGTCTTTCAATTTTTTCTGTCCGGTTTTTATTTAGTTTTGTGTAATTATTTTCAGTTAAAAGAGTCATGATTTTGTTGTGGTATGTAATAGAGTCCATTATGACTGTAGTGTTACCTTTGCCTGCTGGAAGTATTTTTATTTTTATTTTTTGAAAATAAAACAGCTGGACTTGATCAACGACCACTAGCTTTCCGTGATAACTCAACTAGAAGTCGTTGGTTCAAGTCCAGCTGAATGCAAAATCAATTTTTTTATTTATGTCCAAATGCCAAAAAATGCACTATTTTTATTTAGTAATAATATAATATTCTGTTATAATATTAAATATTTAAACAACAAAAAGTAGGCTTAAAGGTCGTGTGAGTTTTGATATGTATGAACACGTTACAGTCATATGGGTGCGGTAAAAGGGACTAATTTAATTTTAATAGCAAACCAGGGGCATTTTTAACGAAACGCCCTGAATATTTAATTTGAGCAATTAAGAGTTGTGATTTATAATTCAAAACCCCCCTGGCCAGCTTTGCTAGACTCAACAGAAAAACGTAAAATAATAAAACTGAACCAATTATTAACCAATAGATAAAGAATGTTCTTGGTTCGGTTAATAGGTGCAATAGAAACGTCGAAATAAATCTGGTAACCCCCGCGAATAAGCCCAAATTCAAACGTGCAGTAATTAAGGACATTAGTTACGTTACCGAGCTTTTTGCCATCTGTAGTCCGCGAAATGGTACTCGTTGAAATATTATGACTTTAGGTGCATTCATTACCAGAATACGCGAAAGCGAATGACTGTCATTCATTACATAGCTTGAACGTGCCGCATTCAGTACGTCATAGCCGTACATTAATCAGGAGTGAATTTCGAACCATTGTTTCTACTTATTTACGTCCGTTTTGTTTGTCTAGCCTCATCCTATCCGATGATTAATGTATTTTTAGTAGAAAATGTAATTGGTATAAAGTATCCCAAGAATAGAGTAAAGAGTGTATAATGTTCTCACTTCGACAATGTAAGTAAATAATAATATATTGGAAAACAAATGGTTGGAGAAGTAATTGGAATTATTATGGATTTGTATTATTTCATATCAATATCATCAATATTTTTGGAACGTTTTCACGTTTACATATTAGTTTTGACCCATGGCAGACGTCAAAAATGTCATCTATCAATCTGGAAGCCAAAGAGAGGCAACTGTTGATTTATTATTTCTTTTTTTGTCTTTTCAGACTTCAATATTCTTAGAGATAGAGAGTCAAATAAAATTTTCGATTTTTCGAAATTTTCGATTTACTATTGGAACTCTCTGTATCAACTAGTCTAAGTAATCACTAGTCTTGCTAATCTACCTTTAGTTATTCATTACTCATTTGCGGAAAATGTGGAAAAATTACAGTTTCCATGTAATACGTAAAACAAAATTCAAACCGAGTTAATGCACATTATCGTTGCAACACCTTGTGCAAAACGAGCAATTATAAAGAAAACTGTGTTAAACTGTAATTCTTGCAAATTCGAGGAAAATTTTGACAGTTTTGGCATTAGTCACAGATATCACGTGGTTTTTGAAAGATAATTTAGCTAGGCAGTCACTTGACGAGTGATAATTGTCATAAATCTCAGAAACACGTTTTGTATCGAATACTGCAAGAACTTTTCTAAACCCTGATTTTTGCTACTTTTGAGCATAGTTTGACAACCAGAGACAAAATTGCCTATAAAACCCACTTGGAGTAAGAAAATGATTGATTAAATTTCCTAATCAATATCATGAAAAAATACTAAAAGATTTGGTACAGTCAATGAGAAAAGCGGTGTCAAAATTTGAACTGCCAGAAACACAGTTTGAAAGCACATTCAGTAACAAAATCGCCTATAAAACCCACTTAGAGTAAGAAAATGATTGTTTTAAATACATTTTTGGAATCAGCATTAAATTTCCTATTCAATAACATGAAAAAATACTAAAAGATTTGGTACAGTCAAGGAGAAAAGCGGTGTCAAAGTTTGAACTGTCAGAAACACAGTTTGAAAGAACAATCAGTAACAAAATCGCCTGTAAAACCCACTTGGAGTAAGAAAATGACTCTTTTAGGCACAATTTTGGAATCCCCATTAAATTTCCTATTCAATAACCTGAAGAAACGTTACAAGATTTGGTACAGTCAGGGAGAAAAGCGGTGTCAAAGTTTGAACTGCCAGAAACACAGTTTGAGAAGACAGTCAGGGACAAAATCGCCTGTAAAACCCACTTGGAGTAAGAAAATGACTTGTTTAAGCACATTTTTGGAATCATCATTAAATTTCCTATCTAATAGCATGAAAAAACAGTACAAAATTTGGTACAGTCAGGGTGAAAAGCGGTGTCTAAATTTGAACTACCAGAAACACAGTATTTGTAATTTACCAGTCAATGCTGTTTTTTGCTATTGGACGTTTTTAGAGGTTGTTTAGAGTTTGTCTGACCGCAGTAATATGATATAAAGTTTTTATTTTTACCCTGTTTTTGATTTCGGAAAGTTTTGTTTCTTTTATCGGAAATCGGTTTCTCCAATCTTTTAAAGTGAGTACTTTTGAGCAATTTTTTTGGACTGAACAAGTTGCACTTTTTTCGAAACAAAATCTGAAATTTTTAGTTTTTACGACCAAACTTTTGTTTTAAAAACTTTCTCTTTATGTTTTGTTAACGTTTTTTGTATACAGTGACCGCAATCATATTATACAAACTTTTTATTTTCACCATGTTTTGGATTTTAAAAATTAGTGGAAAAATATAAAGAAACGAATATGAAAAACCAATTTTTTCGTTAGAAATAAGTTCTGTGGTTTTAGTAATTTTTTAAAGTGATATGATTGTTTTATACAAAGTTGTAATGTTTGCATTTTTTAAGGAGTTTCAAGTTTCTTTTTTACTTAAATTTTTTTTCACATTTTTAAAAACATTTTTTTCTAATTTTGGCATATAAAGTGACACTTTTCAAAACTGATTAGAGTGACAAAACGTTTTACTTTATGTAACTAGTTACATAAAGTGATCACTTTATGTAACTGGTTAAGAAAAGTTCATTTCATCACTCCCTGTTTTTATGCATTTCCGTAGAAACATATGGGCGACATCCATCATAACATGTCGTTGTCACTGTTTATACAAGGTGCTATGAAAGTGAATATTTGTGTTAAATCACTTTAAAAGATGGTTTTTACCACTTTTTGGTCAAAATTAGAAAAAATTATGTATGCAACACGTTTCGAAAATGTCTTATTGTGTAACTCATTCAAATTGTAGGACCTCGCTGCGCTCGCCCTACAAACATTCATTCGTTACACAAAATCGATCTTTTCATAACTGGTTACATAAATAGCTATTACGTCATAGGAAGCTTCTATGGATGGTTTAGTAGAGTGTGTATCGCCGCCATCACATTATACAAAATTAATAATTTTTTTTTTATTATTTAAATTTTACAACTGGTAGTAAAGGGGCCTAATACCTCTTCTACCATATCATTGACATTTTCAGTAAAACAATACAATTTTTTTCTGAAGTTTAATAACTTCAAAAATACAAGATAATATTTAAAAGAAAGGTTGATGATGGCTTAGGAAATCCGAAACGTGATACTATTTGCCACCGAATATAAAACAAGAATAAAATATGCCATTTTTAGTTGCAGTTTGTTATTGGTCCATCAACTTTATTAGCTACGTCAATCGTGTATTCTACAGATGGACTCGGCGGACATAAACCAATTTATATCATTTAAATAGAATAAGATAATTAGTAAGATTTTAAAGTAATTTACCAATAGTATACTACAATTCACTATGAAAATTAATGTCGTATTTTTATTTATAAAGGAAGTCCATCAAAACTAGCAGTATAATTAATAATAACAGCGACTACAATCGTAACATTTTGACTTCTCAAATTAAATTAATCTCAGTAAATTTGCATATTTTCTAGCTCTATCATTGCGCTAATTACTTTTCCGGACTTAAATTTATTTAAGCATTTTTAGCAACGAGATCACAACCGCATTCCTACTTTCAGTTTTAATTAGTGTCGTTCTTTGTTTCAGGCATTATTACGACAACTGCCCGGAAACTGGACCGTGAGTCGCTAGACGAACATATTTTAGAGGTAAGTCTGTTTTTTAGCATTTTTTTATTTTACTATTTTGTTAACATTCTTAGAGTTTGTTATACGAAAGGAAATAATTTTTGGCATTTGAACCTAAATTAAAAATTAGGTAAAAATGCTGTTTTGCATTCAGCTGATTCCTACCTTTTCGTGGTGAAGGTCTTGTAGAGGCCCTTTTAATTTATTTGATAGGATAACTGAAAACCAAAGACACTTTACCATTGCCACTTTTCCTTCTCTACAACGTGATAATATCAAATTTCAGTTTCGACGTTTCGGTTTATAGTTACCATCATCAACTTTGATTTTTCTTATGGACGCCATAATAGATTTTTCCATTTTTGAAATGGGCTATTTTAGTTCAAAATAGCAGTTTATTGAAAATAACGAAAATTATTTTTTTAATTTTGGGTCCCTTGAAAATGTTCCCGGGCAACGGGTAAACATTTCATTGTTGCTGGTACGGTTACTCGACAACCGCTTATACAGTGCAGGCCAAAAGTTTAAATTTTCGCATTTTTGTTCATGTTTTACGACGAAAGGGCTCAAGTTAGAGATCCGAAAAAAATACAGAAAACTAGTCCGTGATAGGTACTACAACTTTCATTAATACGATTTTTCAATCAAATCAACCGCACAGGCGCAAAAAATTCAAAACCGTTTTCCCATGTTAATCTCCTATGTCCGGGCTCTTGGACACCTGGTATGTTCGGTGTAAATAAGTATTTTTTGTAAAACTTTTTCATGTTTCGTACCTTAAAATATTTATAAAACAACTGATTAGTTTACGTACTTAATTCTATAAATTTAGCACTTTATTCATTTTTAAAATGAGAACAAAACGTTTTACGAAATTGAAATAATCCAGTGAAACTCATGGGGTCATATGCTATCAATGCATTCTTGATACTAAATCGCAACAAACATTACATGTACACAAACAAATCAGTTAACTGATTTAAAATTACCCTGCGAGTCATAGCTAAAAGTAAACTTAATACTAATCTTTTGCGATGTTTTCCTCAATGTTATTTTATTGACATGTACATAAGTCATTAATTATTATTTTTGATAAGAAAATGCTGTGGTAGGCTATGTTGAGTACTACAACATGAACGTTATCGACAATATTATTATCTAATAATAATAATAATAAATTACAGTTTGAATAAGTTACACAAGAAGTGTTTCATACGAGATTTTTTTGTATCTCTAAAAATGCAAAAAAGGAAAAAAATGTTTGTTACTACAAGAAATTTACTAGATATTATTTGCAGCTTTCTAAATCTGCAACCAAAATCAAATATGTCAAATAAGTTTCAAATTTGTAATGAAAAGGTACAGCAAAAATACCACAAAAACTTAATTTCTTGTTCTACATGGTGTTTTAAAATAAATTGCATTTTATTTTCACATTCACCAACAAAGAAAGTTTTATCAAACATTGACATGAAAACAGCAAATGGAATATTAATGTTAAACTATTTTACAGTGTCTACTAATCAACTTATTGCGAAAATTTCATCATTTTTGTAGTGAATTTAACCATTTCAATAAGTTGAAATCAAAAGCGATTATGTAGTAACAATTCTTATTGTTTTTGTTTTTTTGATTTATAGCTTTCCAGGTAACGTTAGAGTTATGTTTCAGTTAAACGGTTTTTCGGCTAACTGTCAATAATTGTAATTAAACAAATAATAAGCGTATAAAAAAGGTAAAAAATAATTTTTCTACTCCTACAGGGATATTGGTTCCTTAACAATTTAGAGAACGGATAAGTAGGCAATTGTCAACGGTTGAACGAATACAGAATCCTAGACTTTCCGCAACTGTGCGATATGAAATAGACCAATCACAGGCAATTTTCAGCGTGCGTAATGAAATAGACCAATTACAGACAATCTTCAGCGTGCCTAATGAAATAGACCAATAACAGCTAATCTTGAACGTAAACAAAATAATTCTTCTGGTTGTCATCCTCACTGACAGTTGGCATCAAAACATTGCATTTTGGCTTATGTTTTGAGGCAATGAAAAAGCCGTTCAAGTTCAGTCATTAAAGAATAAAAACATCTACTTTATTATATGATAAAGCAAATGATACAAACTTAAAGACGAAGTGATAATGTAAACACAGAAACGTTTCAAACATTGAGTGTTTATTTGTGTGAAATTTGCTAAGTAATTCCAATTAGTCGTAGAAAAAATAGCCTGCAAAACTCGGGCAAATTGTCTATATCGCCCTCGTCCTCGTGCGATAAGGATATCTTATTCACCCTTGTTGTGTAATATGCTATTAAATGACCCGTTTGATCAAATTATGCTGCTTCCAGGAAATTGAAATATTTTATTATTTTTAACTATCAGTCATAGTTATCGATACGGAGATGCAGACTTGCCGTTAAAGGCTGAGGTCACATTTAATCTATTTGCTTCGAGTATTCCGTGTCAGTGTTGTGTACATTTAGTGGACCAACGTTAAAGGCTTAATAATATCATTTTACTGTGTTAACATAATAAAATGCCTATTAATCACATTGGTATTTTGTTCTTTATATTCTCACAATGTTTTAATTTAGGTAAGTAAAACAGCCACTTGATCATAATGGTCTATTTCTACTTGTTTTCCATATTTAGGACTTTCGACTCTTGAAGTAAAGGAGTACAAATATAATTTTCAAAATAAGCCAGAGAATATTCCTCATTATACGATATCCAAAGAAAAGGTACGTGTTGTTTTTTGTTTCTAAATAAGTAAAATTTTTACGTGATTTTAGCTAACGTGGAAAGATGCTAGTATAGCCTGTAAGAAAAAAGGGTTGTCTTTAGCTTATGTGAACAGTTTCCGGGAATATATAAAATTCACTAATGTTCTTTATGAAATTAAAAAGAATCAATCAGAACAATTTTGTGAGTATATATTTTTTTGCTTATAATGTTTCACAGCTTGCTAGGTTATAGCCAGGTGACTATAATTAATACATAGAACGCCATTTTTTAGCCGATTTATGGATTGGCGGTCATAAGGATCCCAACAGACCAGAGTATTTATGGGAAAATGGAAAATATGTTGAATTTTATGGCTGGTTGATGTCTCATCCACGGTGGGAGTCTAGTTCTGGAGATTGCTTGGAATTGAAATATTTTATTAGATTCGGCTGGGATATTGCAGACTGTCAAAAGTTAAACAAGTAATATATTACACTAAGCTCTATTTCTGATTTGTGTTCATACTGGCAATCTATAGATATATGTGTGTTGGTGAGCCACATGAGGAGGTGATGAAGACAGATTATCCAGATCAGTACCAACGACCGAACGTTGAAACTCATGAAGGTGGTCAGAATAGAAATAAATTAAAAGTTACAACGGAAGCTTTAACTACAACTTCCACCAGTTCACCGGAATATTATGTTTATGGTGGTGATGACACAGATGGTATACGTATTTTATTAAACATTTTAACTTTACAGTGTGTTTTTGAAAAGTACGCAAATGCTCAGGTTAAGGACGAAATTGGAAACAGTTCAAAGGTAACCTCTGAAAAGTCTCATATTTTCCGGTTTTAGAAGCAAGATTGTTTGAATTCTCAAAACAAATCTAACGAAGATACCTAGATATTTTGAAAGTCGCTCTGAAGCGCAAAATGAGCATTTTATGGTCACTTGACTAAAATCTAATTTTAGACTTCGATTGTCGGTCATAAATTGGTTTCAGAATAATTAACGTCATTCTATGAATAATCAGGTAGTAATATAACCTAATTTTTAGAATTTGATTTTTTGATTTTAGTTACGTGGTTTTGCAGGTACAGTTCTATGTTTAAAAACGACGTGAGGTCTGTGAACATCAAATTTTATTTATAAAAATAGTCACGTAACTAATAATTTTATTTTAAGTTCAAGAGTGATCCCGTAATTTTGAGAACTTGAGAGCTTGAAAGCAGTAATGTAAATGTGGTCATTTTAAATTTGAAAACTATCATGAGACATTAAAATCTGACATCTGCCATATGACAGTTTGAGCCAGAATTTCAAATATCCAATTTTGTCGAGGTAGTTGACAAACACTATTTACAAATATGAGCAATGCTTTTTGTAACTCTTTGAATAAACCTACTTACTCTTATTCCTTATTGTAACTACCTGTACAGTTTTTCCAAGAAATATTTTCAAATACTAACGAATTTAATTTTAGTAATGACGTATCCC
Source organism: Ips nitidus (assembly GCA_018691245.2). Taxonomy (NCBI): domain Eukaryota; kingdom Metazoa; phylum Arthropoda; class Insecta; order Coleoptera; family Curculionidae; genus Ips; species Ips nitidus. The sequence continues at coordinate 9,062,516 of CM042790.1, read as the reverse complement.
TCATGGCAACCAGTACGAGATGATCTCATGTACGATTACGACTACAACGACTACGGCGAAAATACGATAATAACGGTATGATAATAACGGTAACGTACTATAAAATATTATGAAGAATAAAATCAACTATTTTATGTTTTAAAAAAATGCCCTGAAACATTGTGAACCTGATAGAACAAATACACTCCAATATTAGTTACAAATCTTGTTTTTTATCATCCTACCTGTTTAGAACGTGCTTTAAAAATCATATTGCGGCCATACACGATTTATGTTGCAAAACATGTTTTACTCGCTGCGCCGTGTAGACAAAAAACTTGAGTTTCCAGCATGTTGTGTGTAGAATTTGACTTTAACAATTGACAGAGTAATATTTATATGTGAGGTAGAACTTTCTATACAGGGTGATTCCAAAGTTGGGGCTTTCCTTTCACCTACGAATAGGGCTTCAAAAAATAAGTTTTTTTTTCCTTTGACACTTTTTCGAAATATGAACAATAACGAAAATACAGGGTGTCAAAGTTTCGGTTTTTAGTTACCATCATCAACTTTGATTTTTCTTATGGACGCCATAATAGATTTTCCCATTTTTGAAATGGGCTATTTTAGTTCAAAATGGCAGTTTATTGAAAATAACGAAAATTATGTTTTAATTTTGGGTCTTTTGAAAATAACAGCTCAACAATTCTCTGTTAAGTCACTAGACACTTTTTCACGTGACATCATTGACATTTTCAAACCAATGAGCATGTGACACTGTTAAATGACGTACGGAATTCCCTCTGATTTTCTAATCAATTGGGTCTTTGTTAATTTATTTGATGTGGTATCTAAAAATAAATGAAATTTTATTTAGTCATTTTTTGTCTTTTTATGTCGTATCATTATCTTTAATGACATAAAAAGTCTCAGCTTTTGTTTTGGGATAGCCATATTAGATAGAATTTTACTTATTTAAAATGTATTTTGTTACAGTTTGTACATAATGTACATGCTATCATGTCATTTGACCGATCGATGCATCTTTGAGATGTCATTTTCAAGGCGCTTTTTACAAAAACATAATTTTCGTGATTTTTACGAAATTCCCAGACTGAACCATAACATATGGTACACTCTATCATCGTAATCAAAAAAATAGGCTCTATTCAAATATGCAAAAATTCAATATGGCGCCCATAAGAAAAATGAAAATTGATGATGGTAACTTAAAAACGAAACGTCGAATATCGAAAATGATAATGCCTCGTTGTAGAGGAGGAAAAGTGACAGTGGTAAAGTGTTTTTGTTTTCAGTTATCTTATCAAATAAATTAGTAAAAAAATAAAAACTAATTTCCAAAATTTGTAGGTACTAAGAATTTTGAAATTTTTAAAGCGGCATTTTAATCGACTCTAATTGCTCAATTTTGTCCCAATTTAAACTTCCTTGTATCTCTTCAAATAACCGAGATCCCCATGGTGAAGCTCGTAAAACAGGCATCCTGTATTTACGGACGATAAACAAATCCAGATTTATTATTATAATTGCTTTAATTTAAGTAATTGTTTTTACGATAAAGCATATTGAACATTTTAGCATTTCCAGCAATGTTTGATTTGCAGGGTTTCGATTAAAGCTCTGATGTTTCCAAAAAAAAGTTGATTACTCAAAGATACCGTCTCTGGTATTTGCATTTTTTTTAAATCTATCGTTATAGTGAAGATGTCTTGGAAATTGCGTAGAAGCATAGTTGTTAAACAGAACTTTGCATTTTCACCAAAATATAATTTTTTTACAAAGTAAAGCAGTACCTCCAGTATGATCAGTATTTACTATTTAGTAAAAACCAATAATCTTTCACTTTAAACCTAAACCTATCAACCAAAAATGGTTACGTTACTTTATGTTATGTTAAAGTAAGTTGGGTCAGGCCATTTATTAAAAGTGTCAAGAAGTTGTTATATTATTTTTCCGCATTCGTTCCGTCAGCCGTTTTACTATGGAGGTATTAAGTATCACCTCGCCTCTAATAAGTCTCATTAACACTTTAAATAATGATAATAAAATAAAACTATTAAAAAAATTACCCTGTATAGTGCCAATCGTGTATAATACATACGATTTTTAAAATATGTTCGGTGTAAATAAGTATTTTTTGTAAAACTTTTTCATGTTTCGTACCTTAAAATATTTATAAAACAACTGATTAGTTTACGTACTTAATTCTATAAATTTAGCACTTTATTCATTTTTAAAATGAGAACAAAACGTTTTACGAAATTGAAATAATCCAGTGAAACATGGGGTCATATGCTATCAGTGCATTCTTGATACTAAATCGCAACAAACATTACATGTACACAAACAAATCAGTTAACTGATTTAAAATTACTCTGCGAGTCATAGCTAAAAGTAAACTGAATAGTAATCTTTTAAGATGTTTTCCTCAATGTTATTTTATTGACATAAGTCATTTATTATTATTTTTGATAAGAAAATGCTGGGGTAGGCTGTGTTACTAATGTACTACAACATAAACGTTATCGACAATATTATTATCTAATAATAATAATAATAAATTACAGTTTGAATGAGTTACACAAGAAGTGTTTCATACGAGACTTTTTTGTATCTCTAAAAATGCAAAAAAGGAAAAAAATGTTTGTTACTACAAGAAATTTACTAGATATTATTTGCAGCTTTTTAAATCTGCAACGAAAATGCGTTTTTTTACCAAAATCAAATATGTCAAATAAGTTTGAAATTTGTAATGAAAAGGTACAGCAAAAATAGCACAAAAACTTAATTTCTTGTTCTCTACAAACAATTCTGCTATCTATTCAAATAACATAGAAGTGGTCCAAAATTTGGAAAAAAAATGAAATATTGCAATTACTGATCAAATCGCAAGTTTTCCACTTTTCTTATTCTACATGGTGTTTGAAAATAAATTGCATTTTATTTTCACACTCACCAACAAAGAAAGTTTTATCAAAACATTGACATGAAAACAGCAAATGGAATATTAATGATAAACTATTTTACAGTGTCTACCAGTCAACTCTATTGCAATAATTTCATCATTTTTGTAGTAAATTTAACCATTTCAATAAGTTGAAATCAAAAGCGATTATGTAGTAATAATTCTTATTGTTTTTGTTTTTTTGATTTATAGCTTTCCAGGTAACGTTAGGGTTATGTTTCAGTTAAACGGTTTTTCTGCTAACTGTCAATAATTGTAATTAAACCATGCGTGACTTTTTGTGCCAACTAAATTGTTTAAATACCTGCATGTGCAAATAATAAGCGTATAAAAAACGTAAAAAATAATTTTTCTACTCCTACAGGGATATTGGTTCCTTAACAGTTTAGAGAACGGATAAGTAGGCAATTGCCAACGGTTGAACGAATACAGAATCCTAGACTTTCCGGAACTGTGGGATATGAAATAGACCAATCACAGGCAATTTTCAGCGTGCGTAATGAAATAGACCAATTACAGACAATTTTCAGCGTGCCTAATGAAATAGACCAATAACAGCTAATCTTGAACGTAAACAAAATAATTCTTCTGGTTGTCATCCTCACTGACAGTTGGCATCAAAACATTGCATTTTGGCTTATGTTTTGAGGCAATGAAAAAGCCGTTCAAGTTCAGTCATTAAAGAATAAAAACATCTACTTTATTATATGATAAAGCAAATGATACAAACTTACAATTTACAATGATTCAAATCCATTGAACACCTCAACCTAAAACACGAAGTGATAATGTAAACACAGAAACGTTTCAAACATTGAGTGTTTATTTGTGTGAAATTTGCTAAGTAATTCCAATTAGTCGTAGAAAAAATAGCCTGTAAAACTCGGGCAAATTGTCTATATCGCCCTCGTCCTCGTGCGATAAGGATATCTTATTCACCCTTGTTGTATAATATGCTATTAAATGACCCGTTTGATCAAATTATGCTGCTTCCAGGAAATTGAAATATTTTATTATTTTTAACTATCAGTCATAATACGTCATCGAAACGGAGATGCAGACTTGCCGTTAAAGGCTGAGGTCACATTTAATCTGTTTGCTTCGAGTATTCCTTGTCAGTGTAGTGTACATTTAGTGGACCAACGTTAAAGGCTTAATAATATCATTTTACTGTGTTAACATAATAAAATGCCTATTAATAACATTGGTATTTTGTTCTTTATATTCTCACAATGTTTTAATTTAGGTAAGTAAAACAGCCACTTGATCATAATGGTCTATTTCTACTTGTTTTCCATATTTAGGACTTTCGACTGTTGAAGTAAAGGAGTACACATATAATTTTCAAAATAAGCCAGAGCATATTCCTCATTATACGATATCCAAAGAAAAGGTACGTGTAGTTTTTTATTTCTAAATAAGTACCAATTTTATACGTGATTTTAGCTAACGTGGAAAGATGCTAGTATAGCCTGTAAGAAAAAAGGGTTGTCTTTAGCTTATGTGAACAGTTTCCGGGAATATATAAAATTCACTAATGTTCTTTATGAAATTAAAAAGAATCAATCAGAACAATTTTGTGAGTATATATTTTTTTGCTTATAATGTTTCACAGCTTGCTAGGTTATAGCCAGGTGACTATAATTAATACATAGAACGCCATTTTTTAGCCGATTTATGGATTGGCGGTCATAAGGATCCCAACAGACCAGAGTATTTATGGGAAAATGGAAAATATGTTGAATCTTATGGCTGGTTGATGTATTATGTACGGTGGGAGTCTACTTTTGGAGAATGCTTGGAATTGAAATATTTTGGTAAATTCGGTTGGGATATTGCAGACTGTCAAAAGTTAAACAAGTAATATATTACACTAAGCTCTATTTCTGATTTGTGTTCATACTGGCAATCTATAGATATATGTGTGTTGGTGAGCCACATGAGGAGGTGATGAAGACAGATTATCCAGATCAGTACCAACGACCGAACGTTGAAACTCATGAAGGTGGTCAGAATAGAAATAAATTAAAAGTTACAACGGAAGCTTTAACTACAACTTCCACCAGTTCACCGGAATATTATGTTTATGGTGGTGATGACACAGATGGTATACGTATTTTATTAAACATTTTAACTTTACAGTGTGTTTTTGAAAAGTACGCAAATGCTCAGGTTAAGGACGAAATTGGAAACAGTTCAAAGGTAACCTCTGAAAAGTCTTATATTTCCCGGTTTTAGAAGCAATTCTCAAAACAAATCTAACGAAGACACCTAGATATTTTGAAAGTCGCTCTCAAGCGCAAAATGAGCATTTTATGGTCACTTGACTTTAAAATCTAATTTTAGACTTCGATTGTCGGTCATAAATTGGTTTCAGAATAATTAACGTCATTCTATGAATAATCAGGTAGTAATATAACCTAATTTTTAGAATTTGATTTTTTGATTTTAGTTACGTGGTTTTGAAGGTACAGTTCTATGTTTAAAAACGACGTGAGGTCTGTGAACATCAAATTTTATTTATAAAAATAGTGACGTGACTAATAATTTTATTTTAAGTTCAAGAGTGATCCCGTAATTTTGAGAACTTGAGAGCTTGAAAGCAGTAATGTAAATGTGGTCATTTTAAATTTGACAACTATCATGAGACATTAATATCTGACATCTGCCATATGACAGTTTGAGCCAGAATTTCAAATATCCAATTTTGTCGAGGTAGTTGACAAACACTATTTACAAATATGAGCAATGCTTTTTGTAACTCTTTGAATAAACCTACTTATTTTTATTCCTTATTGTAACTACCTGTACAGTTTTTCCAAGAAATATTTTCAAATACTAACGAATTTAATTTTAGTAATGATGTATCCCTCATGGCAACCAGTAGGAGATGATCTCATGTACGATTACGACTACGACTACGGCGAAAATACGGCGAATACGATAACAACGGTATGATAATAACGGTAACGTACTATAAAATATTATGAATAATCAAATCAACTATTTTATGTTTTAAAAAAATGCCCTGAAACATTGTGAACCTGATAGAACAAATACACTCCAATATTAGTTACAAATCTTGTTTTTTATCATCCTACCTGTTTAGAACGTGCTTTAAAAATCATGTTGCGGCCATACACGATTTATGTTGCAAAACATGTTTTACTCGCCGCGCCGTGTAGACAGGAAACTTGAGTTTCCAGCATGTTGTGTGTAGAATTTGACTTTAACAATTGACAGAGTAATATTTATATGTATAGTTAGAACTTTCTATACAGGGTGATTCCAAAGTTGGGGCTTTCCTTTCACCTACGAGTAGGGCTTCAGAAAATAAGTTTTTTTTTCCTTTGACGCTTTTTCGAAATATGAACAATAACGAAAATACAGGGTGTCAAAGTTTTACTGAAAAAAAACAAAATAAAAAATAACATAAATTTAATTTTAACTAACTACAGGTTATTCCGTATCAACAGACATAAACAAAAACAAAAGATTTCAGGCGCCTTTGAACTAAGTTTTAATAATTTGACATCTTAAATTAAAACAGCATTTAATTTTAGGCACGAATTAAGACGGTTTTTATTTTTTTTACTGGGAAACGGTGCGTCGTATCAAAAAATAATAAAAGGGGTTTTATTTTTAGAATTGAACAAGGAATTCAATAATAAATTTTATGTTGAAAAAAAACCAGTAGGGTAATATTTTTTTTCAAAAATGTTTTAAAAAAATTGTACGCGCGCCACTGGTAAACGCAAGAAAATTGTTGTTTCTTGGAAAATTTATTTTCCACGTAGCTACTGACACCTACAAAATTTTGTTTAATTACTTGTAGTAGTTTGGCCAAAATCATTAAATTTTTATTTTTTCAGTAAAACTTTGAAACCCTGTATCTTCGTTATTGTTCATATTTCGAAAAAGCGTCAAAGGAAAAAAAAACTTATTTTTTGAAGCCCTATTGGCAGGTGAAAGGAAAGCACCAACTTTGGAATCACCCTGTATAAATACCTATTTATTATTGTTTTTACTGCAAAGCAAATTTTATGTTATATGTATGACAGGGTGTCCCATAAGTAATGGTAAATATTATAATTTATTGGCGTGTTTATGGGGTTAAGGTAATACGATTTAGCACAACTTACCTTAGATGATCAGTTAACAGAAATACAGTTAATCAAAATTATTTTTTTAAAATGAAATCTTTCAAATAATTTGTGATCTACTTAGAATTTCTTGTTAATATTAGGAATTGGAGGGTTTACTATTCGATTATAAAAGGCGCTATCTACAAGAAATTTGCTTTAAAATCGCTCTAACTTTTTTTTAGTAAAGCAAAGTGACAACTGAAACCCGAGTATCTGTTATCCTATATTTTCTTAACAAAAAAAAATTCTTAGTTGGTATCCATAAGATGGTGTTTTTTGAGATATTTGCAATTAAAGTATTCCGTGCCATATATGATTTCAATTTATAATCTTCTTAGAGGATAGAGCCTTAGCTCATTTCTCATTGCAAGTGAGAAATTACTTACCTAAATAAAAAAATTCCAAATCGTTCCAGGCCAAATTCATGACCAGCATCGAGTTGGAATTTTTATTATTTTATCTTCCTGATTTTTGTGTATGGGTACTCCTGAAGCCTTTTGTGTATGAAGAAATGATAGATAATAGAGACAAATTATTAATTCAAATTGAAAATGCTGTTTGTGATGGAACAATAATAGGCAGTTATTTCAACTAAAACTTCCTTAAATTGATCATAGATGCATCGAGCCCAATAATGGTAATTTTAGAAATACTAAGTATATCTTTTTTGGCTAGAAGATATTGGGAAACAGATTTCGGGTTCCAGATGTCACTATACCAGAAAAAAGCAGGTCGATTTTAAAGTGAATTATTTCCTGTAGGTGGCAACTTCTGCGCGCTGGCTAAAACTTTCGATAATCAAAATTGTCATCCTCAAAAACCCGCGAATATGTAATTTTACCAAAACACTTTTTTGTTTGTGAGATAAGTAAAAAAGACCATTTTAAAAAGATAACTTTGATCTCCTGTATTTTTGTTTTCGTCTAAGGGAAGTTGTGCTAAACCGAATTATTTCAGTTNGCNTGNAGCACNTGCGNGAAATGCTGNCGNGATATGNTACTTGGTNCCTTCTGNNCAGANCCCTTGATATCAGACGCGATTGGGTGAANAGGANANATGGGACNNTGAGATCACANATGCTTGCGNCNCNCNCNTAGCNCAGCTCATCNAGGNCGNANAANNTCTAAGANGNCTAGTCGNGGACNNCCGTTTANGCCNGGGGGNNACANGTTNCTCCTNTNTGCCCTTACGAAACCAGGCTATNAATCTNGCAGANNTNCNTTNACNTNTAGCCCTCCACNGNATANANNANNTANANNTCCCACTTGACTTGGCCTTANGATNCTNATCGTANGTCCCACGANGATCANCANTGCTTAGTCNANATCTGCNAAGGNCCGATACGACNTTAATNTNTCNGANNGTNNTGCNTTGCNATAGGNCNNAAATCCCAACCTTATAGNGCNTGGGNCGNGGTTGCTAAGCTTCACTAACTGCATNGATACATAACATTAACAGGTAAATGTAATAATAAATCATCAGGAGTTGTTGATTTGATGGATTTACCTAATTAGGTTATTTATCACTATTGTAACGGGTGTATGAATTAAAATTGGATTGATTGATTGGGATAACGGATTGTAGTTCAATTAGGACTACAATACGTTTTTATTTAATAAATATGATACTCTCATTTAGTGCAATACTATTGCAATAGGTTTGTTCACGTTTATCCCCTTGTCTGTTGTTTAATAAAGGTACTATTCTAAAAATTTTTTAGTTCACTCTGATTTAACCGATTTATCCTAACTTTTCATGCTTTTGTTTTGTAAGAATAATTCAGACCAAACTCTAGTGACAAAGTTTGTCGTTTCAGTCTCAAGGGTGTCCGAAGAATAGCGAACGCTTTGTACTATTTACAACAATTTACAGGAACTTTAACGTGAACAAATTGTTACTTTACAAAGCTGACTTTCCGTATTTAATGCTCATTACTTCTCCACTTCAGTTCGGTCGCATCTACCCCATAAAACGCACCCAGTGAATCCATATTTCAAACGAACACCAGCATCTCATCATAGATGTTTAACCAGAGGAAAACAAGAAGGCGAAAACGGGTACAGGCGAAAACTAATTTTCTTTTTAACTAAAACTTTCCTTTCAAGGGAGTACGCCGTGCACTGGGGCTGTATTTCTCGCTTTTTTTTTTGGTTATTTACGATCCGCCGAATAATAGGGGCATTATATTTTACTTACGGAAAATTGGTCTCCTGGGCTCGATTCGATGCTTACCTAAAACAAGAGAAAAGAAAATTAGAAACAAATCATTGTTAGCCGGTTTTAGTAGGTGAGGAAATACATTAACCTGTTATTTGAAATCAATATATCAAAAACGATACGACTAAACAAAACTTTATCACATATTCCTGGACCTCAATTCTGTCAAGTGTTGATAGAATGTGACAGAACTAGTTGACAATGCCAAGTTTGTCACATTCTTTATATGTTTCTCTTCATAATTTCCTTTCCTTGTTTTAACTAAACAAAGTATTTTTTAAATTGAACATACGTATAACTCATGCGTTAGTTATCTGCCATTAAAAGGCAGGGGAAAAAAGACACTTACAGCCCGGATAATTACCAATGTTTTAAGGGAGGTAACAGGAGACCAACAATGAACAGCGAACAGAGATTTTGCATTATACAATTGTTTTGTAGCTAACAAACATTCGCAGTTATTTTTTAAATAAAAGTCCAGAAGGTGAAGGGAAAAACCCGAAAGAAATGACAAGAGACCGCTGTTTGAACGGGAAAGAGGCGCCGTTCGGGAACATAATAGAACCGTAATGAAAGAACAATAAAGACGGATTTAGGGCGGATTTTAATGTCTTTGGATGATAAAGTAAAGCTTCTGCGACCTTTTCAAACTCGTAATTAAACAGTTGGTCGGTGGAAAGGGCGAAAATGGTTGGCCTTTGTGGTTTTGTTTCGGTTTTTATTCACCTTTCGGGACTAAATTTTATGTCGGGAGTGAGTCGTTTTGCATTAATTGAAGAAAGGGAGCGTCAAGGGAAAATGTACTAAACAATTACGTACCTTGATTGAGGTAATTCCAAAAGAAAAAAATGTTAATCATGACTTGAAGCTAAATTAACAATGTTTTTGTTTTATATTACTCTGGAAACTATATTTTTTATAAATAAAAACAGAAAAAGACAGAATTTGAATACTTCAACTTTTAGAAAAATTCAAGAATAAGACTACAAGCAAAAATTAATGAAAAAGATATTTTAAATGTTTGCCACCCTTAAATATCAGAAAATCTACAAATATAAACCACGCACATAGCGGATAATAATAATTAAGTCAAAGCAATATTTGGAGAATTAAAATACAGGGTGTCCAAAAATTCTGGAATATTGCAAATATCTCGAAAACCACTAATTTTATTTTGCTGAAAGTTTTCAATTGTTATAGTAAATAAAAGCGTTAAATGTTAAAAGTTTATTTTTGTTGTTAAAAGTTAAAAGTTTTTTTTATTGTTAAAAGTTTCTAATAAAATTGCTGAAATGTTTAGAAAATTCTCTGCATTTTATGAAGAGTATTTTATAGATCAGTTTAGGAAATAATTCTACATTTTTTACGAAAGCATTTTCTCTAAATGCTTATTAATATTAATTAATAAAATTATTGGCCTCTGGTACATACTTTCAAAATCGCAAACAGCAATTTAAAGATAAATCTTTAAACGTTTAGAATATTTGTAGAAACGTCTGACATTTCCAAAATGGATTAGAAGTCTCTGGCAATTGAAAAAAATAAATCTTGAAATATTTATTTTTGCCTCTGAAGGATAATATTAATGTGCCATGATTGCCTTTTTACCCAAACGAAATTACCAAGCAGAAGATGTAACGTCTCGAATTCATGAACTTTTCTAAAATTATAAAAATACTAAAATTAATGCAAAATCTGAGATTCAAATGCTATAATTAAACATTACAACAGCTAAACAAGTCACTGGACATATTTGTCTTAATATACCATAACAAGCATTAAGGACTTTCCTAACTTTTGAAAGCGATCAATTTTTTGTCTCAATTTCAAACAGTCCAATTACTTCAACAAAATTAACTCGTGACGGTTCAGAACGAAGATACCAGCAGTCGATAACGTTTAAATGGTTTCCTTGTCATCCAACCTATGAACGTAACCCTAGAACGAAATTAAATTTTCTCCAATCTTCTCTACATCAGACTAGCGTTAAAGCTTTTTGTCTTTCCAGTCCTGACGTCTTATTTGGGGAATATCAAGTTTTTTTTTTAGAAAAAGAGAATAGAAGCGCAATTTTCGTGTGTGAGTGTATATGAGAAAACAAAAATTGTTTGGTGTATAGCAGTAATTTTCTAGGGTATTACCATTAAGCTAGCGTGTCAACTGGAAGTTTGGGTTTTCAACACAAAATCATGCAAAATAATGAAATATTGCTGTGCAGAATTTGATATGATATTTACATGGAGTTTTAAAATTGCTAATTTTAACCTAAACTGAGTTTACAAAGGTCAAATACTTGGAAAGTATGGCAAAGGATTAAAAACCATCCAAGTCGATCGAGCTCAAAGAAAGTTATTTGGAACTTTTTAGCAGCTTTGTAATTCCGGTATGCTTTATTTTGAATTTTACTTTGAAAAACAAGTTTTTAATTAGTTTTTTTAAGATCCTCAAGTTTTCGGAATAAAACCGACCTTCATATTTTTCAGGCTAATTAACTGAAGAATTTCAGATAATTAGTTCAAAGAAAAAGTTAGCCGGCTTAATTTAAACATCGTAATTTTTACACGTTTTTAGCTATTTTTGTTATTAGAAAGGCGCCTAGGATTAAGTATTTTTACAGCATGAAAAATTCGTCCACTGGAAAATTTTATCTCCTTGCCCTTAGGATATGGTGCAGAGGAATGTGAAATTAACTTTCCAGTCTGAATACCGCAAGAGTAGTTGTCATTCCTTCTGCCAAATTGAGGAAGTAATTACATTAATTCCCAAATTATAAACTGAGTGGAAGTTTTCATTTTAAACGTTAAAAGTGGAAAGTTTGGAATATTTCAGCGTCCATTACGTAATCATACTTTAATCCATTTACAAATTTCGTGTACTAAAATTTATCAATAAAACATCAACATCAAGCCGAAATTCCCGCTTTGAGTGCTCTTCTCTGTATCGACGAAGGAAATACTACATTGGCTGAACCATAGTTGTAATTTACGACAAACATGGCTCGATGGGCGGTGTCCGGTGCATAAAGTGCACAAAGATCGATATAGACCGAAGTAACGGAACGTTTACCAACCCGTACGTAAATTGGTATTTATTTCAATACTTGGAATGCCGATCGTATCAACTTGGTAATGTTTTATAGGCCCGCTCGAAATGCGCTATTAATTTAAGTCAACGAGCACATTTTTAGCTCTACCCAATTTACATGATACAATGTTGCCGTCAGAAAAAAAGATGAGTTTAAGGAATGGGAAATTATCATTCCGTTGCTGGTTTGTGTGAAGGTAATCACGAAAAAAATTATTTGTAATCCGTTTCGTTCAGGATGGAGCGTAAAGCAAAGAAATCGTTACATTAGGTTAGTTAGTTTAACTCAGAAAGCAAGAAGAAAAACAGGGTTTTCAAAAAGCTGCTTACTGATTTACAGTCCATTGATGACAAGACATTGTTAAAGAAAAGTCAGATAGGGTTATAATTGAGGACCTGGACTGGTCTTCATGAGATTCTTCTTCTGATCTGGAGGAAGAAAGTGCTAAAAGTAACTACCATTTCCATTGCCTTAAAAAGGGCTCAGAGGGTTGCATTGAAGTATGTGAGCATATTATTTAGTTGCAAATACCTATAAAAAGTATTTGAAGAAAATAAAAAAGCGCTTTTACTCCTAACCACCAAAAATAAATGTTAGAAGCAATCTACATTTGTGTTTATTAGGCACTCCAGCAATACAGCTGACATACGTCAAAAAATTTAGTTAGGGCAAACACCGTAAAATTCAGGATGGTGTCTTATGAGCTTTAAAGTTTTATTTGCAGTCTTCTTGTAATTTTGAGCTTGTTAAAGCAGTTAAAAGTGATTTAGGTATATATTTTAATCAGAGAGAGAATAAACATGAGTAACTACTATGTTAAGTTATGCTCCGATTATCCGAATGTAGCCATTAGGTACAAAGAGAAACTAAAAGCTGTTAACAGTCTAGATCCAATTGAACTGGATAATACGAGCTTTAGCATCAATTCAGCAAATTTTCCTCAAAATTGAGTTCAATAAGATGCTTTTTGTGTTTTGGGGTTAATACACGTGGAATTCGGAAAAACAAACCCTACATTGTCCCTGTTTCTTCTACTTCCACACTTAATCACACACAACAAAAACCAGGCATATTCTTCTTGTAAATTTCAAAAACTTTAAATTTATGATAAAGACCTCATTCGTATGGATTGTTTGCCCTAACAAAAATGTACCTCTGTCCAAATCAGCTGTAAAGGACAGTTTGTCCGCCTAATTGTCCTCTTCAGAAAGTGTTCTACTGTTTGCTTTAAGTGCATATTATAAAGACATTCAACTTGAGATCATGCACCAAAACAGGCTAAGCACTAATTTAAATAGAAGGCAGGATAACTAACAAATTGTAATTATTTAAATTCTGATAACAAAAAATATAAACCATTTAATGATGACAATATAGAACGAAAAAAGCTGCATATGTCACTTTTGACATTTAAGGAAGTCTTACTCTATAATTTGCAAAGCTTCTCTGTCTATCCGTAAATTAATAGTCTAGCCAATATTTTTGGCTTTTGCCTACTTACACAGTGTCCCAAGTTTTAAATAAAAAAAAAACGATATGAGAGAACTTAAGGAATAAAGATTAAAACTAGTCTTAAAACAACTCTATATTGTTGCACAAATCAAGATTATAAATTTACAATATTAAACAAATACAGAGTGTTTTAAGAAGGTCTCAAGGAACACTTTTTGATTTGATTTTACTATTGTAAACTAACATAAAGATATACAGGGTGGTTGAAGATCGTGGATTTGGTTACTTAAGTTATGACCTTCAATACCAAACTGAAATACGTATTTTTGCAGATGGGACACGTTATCGTTTATACCAAAAAGTTTTTATTACAATTATAATTATTTTTATACATATAATTTTTTCATATACCTAATTCTGATGATTTTCGAGTTATTAATTAATAAGGAGGTAATTTTTTCAAATGGAAACACTTGGTCCTCGACTTAGTCACTTGGTTATTAGTAAATATTATATAAGACAAATTAAAATTGCTTGCAAATGATGTGTTCACCTAACCTAAATATAGTAAAGCTTTAGAAATAAAAGCTAAGAAACAAAAGTTTCTGTAATATTATCTTGTTATGTTGACGTAAGATGGCCAAATGTTATTATTAACGTAAATTATCAATTAAATTCATCACTATTAAAACTCCAAAAAATTAGGGACTTTAATACGTTTAACATTGTTCAGCTATTGAATGTAAAAATCACAGTATCACCTGACTCTCTACAGAAAATTATTTTACTTTACGAAACCATACAATTTAAATATCATTTGCAAGAAATTTTAATTGTCTTTTAAAATAGTTGACAAAACACAGGAAGTCAGAAGAATCATTTTTGTGTTGAATGAAAAGTTACTAATTTTGACAAACCTTATAGTAAAACAATGTGTTGTTCTTATACTCAAAACTATCATAGAACATCCCCTTAAACTACCTACAAAATGTACATTTTCTACTAAACCCAGTGGCGTAGTAAATTTTATTGGAGCTGCTTGAAGAAAAAAAAAATACGAAATTAATTAAGGATCGTTGGGTTAGGTATAGAAAAAATAATTAGAACTAAATACTGGATCGAAAAATACAATAATAAGTATACTTAGTTGGGAGTGAGATTCTTGCCATGAAATTGATGTATAACGGGTTGCCTGAAATAAGAGAGATTCAATCTCTCATGGTCCGGACTAGTAGAAAATATCATCCAAACGGCTGAGAATCGAGAAAAAAATATAACATTTTGTTGCCGTATTTGTAACAACTTGTCAGTTTTTATTTAAATCTATTAACGTAAAATAATAAATAAATAATCAAGTACCTAATCAAAAAAAACCAAAATAGCTGATGACATGGGCAAAGTCCATAATAATTGGGGCAAATTATTGTTTTTGAGGTTATATTTATACTCATTTGTTTTGGTTATTATTTTACAAATAAATACAAGTTATTTGAATTACAAAAGACAGTTACTATGTGAGGTATAAGTTTGAATTGCAATTTTCAGATCAAGACGAAAATCCAATATTTTTTATGTAAAATTCTTCAATCTTGCCAGATGTTTTCCCTTAGAATAGAAATAATGAAATACATGACGAATTTAATGTGTAGTTCTTTCTATTTTGTCAGCATTGCATCAATAATGCCATTATCATTTACCAAACAATTAGACTATGATAAATAAACTTTGGTTCCCTTCGTTCTTAAAAATAAGGATTCAAAATCAAATTCAACTAATTTGGCTCAATTTTAACCAGCTAACCAACTAGTTACATGAAGCAAATTGGTTTGAAAAATAACAAAAAAACTCAATATATGCACCGATCAAAATTTGCAACTTAATGGAACGGTAAAATTGCTTTTGTAGGCGACGTTGTTCAAAATCCCATTCTATCCGGGGTGAAGTTGGATCCAGTCAAATATCAATTTTATGATGTAACTAGCAAGAGTGTATAACGAAATAAAAATAACTCAATGACAAGATGAAAGCCCCATCCACTAAAGGTAACCTGAATTATATATCACTTACATAAACGTCATACGTGTCAATATCTTTGACCTATTTCATATGACCGAGGAAGTCCCATGGTATTAGTAAAACCGACAAAAGATACATCTTTCGTACTTTTGGCGTGTGACAAACGAGCTTACTGACAAATTGCTCGATGTAACATATTAGTGAATGTAATCAATCATGTCTACATGATAGAATGGTTGCCCCCTTTATTTAATCGACGAGCAGATTTTCGATCGAGTTTCGATCATTTCAAAAGTTACCACCAAACAGTCGAATTATTAAAGCAACAGACCCTGTTCAATTGCATCAAACACGCAAACACTAGTAAAAATGTGGTTGCATGTCAGGAACACAAAACGCAGTTTCAAATGGTTGAAATGAATTTTTGATATCTCGATCGATTTGAAGTATTTGTGTCAGTCAGTCACTGAAATATTTAGAAGCGGAGAAGGTCCTTGACTGCAAATGGTATTAGGGCCTATTTGCACTGACGTATTTAAGGGCATATACGTTATATTTCAAATTAACTGTGACATTTTGCACCAGACTTGTCACTGAAAGAACGAGAGAGAAGTTATACAGTTAATGAAGGCGTAAATAATGCAGTGAGTTTTTTGAGTATGTGGAGGAAATATTTTCTATTTTGCTCCAGTCCTTCTTATCTAATGTCAAAAGTGTTGGTAAAGTGTCTATATATTCTCTTTCTCCTGTCCTAAAGTTTGAATTAGTAATTTTAGCAGGTACTGTAAATTGAAAAGTAATTTTCGAAATTAACGAGGTTGTTTCAACTAAAATGAATGTTAAATTGTTCAAACTTAGTAGTTTACTTCTCATTAAGTTTGTTTAAATATTTAACTTTAACTGACAGTCTAGTAAACTTACCTAGAGTCGGGGATATTGAACCTAACACAGTTTATTTTGCTAAATAAATCTTGATCGAGCATGAAATGCTTAACGTTTATTGACGTAAACTAGAGCAGCAATACCCACTTGATGTCGACGATTTGAAATTCTCAGCACATACACATAACGGCCATATACCTTCTTATCAAACGAGTCGCACCAATGGCAACGTCATGTCTATGACAGGAACTAGATCACGTCGTACAACAGGATGTATTTATCATTCCCCTTTACAATGGTAAACGTTTCAGGATTAATTACCATCGCGAAACTTTATAGTTGGAATAATGGCGTCGCAGTAGTAAGAAATGTTCATTTCAGCCCTTGCCAAGCCGCAGTTTCGACTAGATTAACATGAATCTCGCAATATCCTATTATCTTGTTAGTGCAGATCCTAACTGAGCAGGAAATTAACACTTTTTTCATTTTATGAAGAGCCAAGGAAGCATAACGATAAAAGTCCATTTTTCTCCAAAAATTGTTGTTGGAATTGTTATTCTATTAAAAGCAAGTAGCGTTTCCAGTACCTATTTATAATGTAATACCAGGCCCCAGGCCAGTTTAAGGCGAAAGTTTTGAGTTTTTTACGGTAAGTGAAACCCGGAAAATGGTGAAGATACGACATTTTGGCAAAAAAATAATAAAAAAAGTCGAATATCTCGAAAACGGTTAGAGTCACGTAAATTTTGCATAAGAATTTTTGCACCCAGTGGACTAGGTATAGAGTAAACGCGGTCACAACTGAAAGAGCGTTAGTGTTAAATTGAACAGTTTTTTGTTTTTCGAACAACTTGTATATGTTCAGACGTGTTACGGTTAGCACAAGAAAAAAGAACAGTTCAAAACAAACATTTCGAGCTTTCTACAATTGCTGAAACCCAGAAATGGCGAAGATAAGAAACTTAAAAAACGCGGTCACAACTAGCAGAGCGTCAGTTTCAAATTTAACTGTTTTTCCTTTTGTTTTTTTGGACACCCTGTATATGCTGAATCGGATTGCGGTTAGCACGAGGTAAAAGAGTAGTTCAAGACCAACATTTTGAGCTTTTTACAGTCGCTGAAACCCAAAAAATGGCGGAGATAGAAAATTTTAAACATTTTCATGTGATTTTCAAAATAGTTGAATGTTTGAGTTACGTAGATTTTGCGAGAAATTAAAAATGTTCAGAATAACTTTCTGCACTCAGTGGACTAGGTTTACACCCACTTACGACAAAGTAAACGCGGTCACAGCTGACAAAGCGTAAGCTTCAAATTTAACTCATTCTTTTTGTTTTATGAGCACCCTGTATGTGTTCACTCGTGTTTCCGTTAGCACGAGGTGAAAAAGCAGTTCAAGACAAACATTTCCTAAAGTTAGCTTTCTAAAGTTACTGAAATCCAAAAAAATGGGCCGATAAAGAATTTTAAAAATTTTGATGTATTTTTCAAAAAAAGTAGAATATCTGGAAAACGGTTGGATATACGTACATTTTGCGTGCGATCAAAAATACTCTGAATGACTTCCTGCACTCAATGGACTAGATTCACACCCATTTAGAACTAGGTCAATCGAGAGGTCAAAACTGGCAAAGCGTTAGTTTCAAATTTAACTAATTCTTTTTGTTTTTTGAACACCTTGTATATGTTCAATCGTGTTTTTGTTAGCACGAGGCGAAAGAGTAGTTCAAGGCAAACATTTTGAGCTTTTTTCGGTCGCTGATATCCCAAAATTGGTGGATATACGGAATTTTAACAATTTTGATACAATTTTCAAACCAAAAATTTTTAAAAGTCGGTTATCTCGAAAACGGTTTGAGCTATGGAGATTTTGGAAGAGACCAAAAACGTTCCGAATGACTCTCTGCACTCAGTAAACTCGGTTTCCACCAACTTAGAACCGGGTAAACGCGGTCACAAATGGTAAATTGTTAGTTTTTATTTTTACAGTAGCAAAAACCCCAAAAAATGACGGGAATACGGAATTTTCTAAATTGATGTAATTTTCAAAAAAAAAGTCGAATATCTCGGAAACTGTTAGAGCTACGAAAATTGTGCAAGAGACCATAAATGTTCAGAATGACTTTTTGCACCTAGTGAACTAGGTTTACACCCACTAAAAATAGGATAAGTGTAGTCACAACTGGTAGAGCTGATGGCTTAAAATGGCAGTTTTAAATTTAACTGTTTTTTTTTTTGTTTATTGAACACCAATTTCCACCCATTCAATTGTGTTGTGATTAGCCCGAGCCAAAAGGGCAGTTTAAGACGAACATCTTAAACTTTTTACAGTTGTTTAATCCCAAAAAAATTGCGGAAATACGTTGAAAAAGTCGAATTTGAGTAACAAAAATGGTAATTTGCAGGCTATGCTGCTTATCAACTTAACAAGGGAAGTTTCCAGAATAAGGTTTTACAATAATTCAAGTTGATCTTTTGTTGGAAAGCACTATTTTGGACATTTTTCCTCTAGCTCTTCATTTGGTTTAGTATCTAAGGCATTTAAGGAAAATTAAACAATAATAGTTTGACGTAATAATATAATTGACAGATGAATGTTTTAAATGTGACAAAAAAAAAATGAAACGTTGCATTCAATACTACATCGTTGCGTCATCTTTCTTTTGTTCAATTTTCCGCTTAGATTTGCAGTATGCATTTTTTTTTGTTGCTCTATCTTTACGAAGTGGACTGGAGAAATGAGTGGTTTTTCAGTTTTCCTAATATTGATTGAGCTAGAGCCGCTAGACTGTTTTGTTGTCGTTTCTCCAGCCTTTGTTATGCTTAACTTGTGGGTAGAAGTTAGTGATACTCTTAAAATGTCTCCTCGAATTTCCAGGCGGTTTTGCAAAGGTTTTTTGCTAACCGCCACGAAGAACAATGCTTTTAATCGTTTTTAAGTGCGTTTTGCTGGTTTTTAAATTTAATTCAGTTTAATTACATATAACTGACAAATATTAAATTATTTAACCATATCAACCACAGGTTCTACCTCTAACCCTAACTACCTACTCTAAAAACATAACATTAAAACGAACTAGTGATAATAAAAACCTCAACAATGACAATATACAATTTTTCCAACAAGATTCATTAAAGAGTTGGAAAAACTGGAAATCAAGACTTTTAATTACAGCTTTAAAAATATGTATTTTCAATTTTCTGACATCAAACACTTTTGAAGCATTATTCGAACTTTTTTGTTGTTTACATTGTGAGTAGATATATTTACTAGCAAGCACTTCCACAAGAAATGTCTTGCCTAGAACGGTGGAGATAGATCGGAAAATGTTGTGGAAGACGCATGGCTTCGAAAACGCCTCGTGAATGTTCATTTCAAGTCAGGAAATTGCCACTAAAATGTTTTGATGGCGTTTCGAGAACGGCATTCCACCCTATTACCTCGCATTATATTTGGGGCATATGTCGAAACGGTAGACGTAAAAAAACAACAGGACGAAGTAATGAAGATTTCAGTGGTTTTATTAGCGACAAATTTTGGAAAAGATGACATGATTTCATAAATCAGATCTGTCCCCGGTAGATTTTTCATATTTTGTTTTCCTGAAATTATACCTAAACAGCACAGGCAATTTTGAAAAATCCAGAATACAAAGCGTCTGCCTATCACAGTAATTATTATAAAGTAAGCATTTTAGACAGAATTGGTAAAAAAACCCATTGTGTTTTTGTACACAGCCTAACGTTACAAAACTATTTTTGGAGAGAGTTTTAGAGTTCTAGAAGTGTTATTTTATTGATTTTTGAAACTAGAAACTGTAACAATACAAAATAAAATCAATCAAAGCTCATCAAAAAGAAAAACGATGGGAAAAAAACGCGCTTTTAGTATACCGAATCCCTAAAATCGGGCGTCAAATCCCAAGTATATACCGATTCGAATGGCTTTAACGATCGGGGCGTCACTCGCACGCCTCCCTATTATGCAACGGCGAAATTGTCGGCAATTTATGGGGTAATATGACTTTCAAAGTGGAAATATTCGAAACGGGACATCAAACCGTTGACACGCACTAAAGATCGGGGATGAAATTAACGTCAATTTAATTGGCCCAAGAAAACCGTCTACGGAAAACCGTTTTGTGGCTCGGTTAAGTGCAGATAAATGAGGCCGGTGAAATTAGGGAAAACCGCGAGATAACATTAAACCTTCGAATAGCTTTGGTAAGCTGTATAATCGGTTACTTCTAAAAATTGGAAAATCCTGCAGAAAATTAATGCAAGCGTTCGTGAAGTTGAGTAAAATTGACCATTTTAACCATCTTTGTGGTTCCTGTATGTTAAGACTTCTCCAAATCAGTGTTTTTTTTATTATGACTCAATTAAAAAAGTATCATTCTTTTATCATTGCATTGCAACTCAAAATTGTAGCTTACAGCTAGTTCAAGAAATTTTTCTTTGTCTTTTTTTGTCTGTCGCCACTATTTTCTATTTGTTTTTTGTTTCTTTCCTTTTAACTTTTGCTTTTACTAGATCTCTTGTGTGTTTCTTATTCATTTGGTTATCCATTACTGTCCGCCTTCGTAACCTTGGTTTCTTTTCCTATTGCTCTTTCCTATATTCTAAAAACCCTAAATTTCAGGAAGACACGTATATCTACACTTTCGTGCCCGACGTAATCGCTTAAAATAAGTCTATTTTGCCTAAATAGTGTGATCAAATTACATTTTCGCAGGAATTAGATGCACAATCATGTCGAGTAAATCATCGTTTCAAATTGCTATAGTTATTTGCTTAATAAAACTAAAATAAACATAAATATATAGATGAATAGGTAGGTACCCTCAAAACTATTAAGAACCTGAAAAAAGATACGGCTGAAATATAAATTAAAAATAAGGTTAGAAATAATAGAAAACAAGTGTGGTAAAGTTGTTTTCCGCACTCATTTTATTTTTCAAAAAAATACATTTAAATAAAAAAACAATAACTGTATATTTGATTTCTCAATTAAGAATACATTTGTAATCGTCTTTGCAGAGGCTTTCATTTGAGTAATTTTACTATACATTTTGGTTCAATTTAATGAAAATTGATACTCGTAGGAAACATGTTGTACCTAACACATGCGAAAAGCGTTTTTCCCGCCTTTTAACTGCTTGCCCGAAACTGCAGTGTCGTGCGGGAAAATACCACTTTTCGCACTTGTAATTTAAATAACTATTTCTCTTTCTGCCCGTGTTGTTTTCAAGTTTTTTATGTCTTCTTTGGTCTCAATTCTGCGTTTACTACTATTCTGTCTTATTTCTACTCCTACTTACACTTTCTCTTTGTTAGCTCATTTTGCATTTATTTTTCAACATTTTCCGGTTTAACATGTTTTTCCATGTTCAACCTCTGTTTTGATCCTTTTCTTTTTCTTTTATTTTAATTTTTCAAAACTTTTACTATTTTTTCTTACTCTATTTTTTTCAATACGTTCTGCCACTACCGTTTTGAAAACTACATAGTATGTGTTAAGTACGTTTATTTCGCCACCAGATAGTTTATTAACAACCGTTTTCATGGTGGTTAAGGGGGTAGTATCAGTAACAAAACTAATAAAAATCGTTTTATTAGATTATAATTATTGCATTAAGTTGGCAACATTAATCAAAAAACGTTTTTGACAATTTATATGATTGTCATAACATAAAATTAAGTACTTATATATCATCATGTTGATACATATTAGTTTGGAGCGTATTTTGGGGTAAAAAAATTACGTTTTGGTTGTGATTGACAAAATAGTAATTATTCCCTGGAATATTCACTTCAAAATTTACAGAATACACCACAAAGTTAATATTACATCTACAAGATGAATTTTACATCGAAATTGACAAGAAGTTTCCGAGAATTTATTCATAAACGTTTACATAAATTAATTCAGGAAGTTTATTGACATTATAAATTTAATAGAGTTTTTTTACACCAATACATTTTTAGGTAAAATGAATCATTGTCAATCACTTGTCAATAAACGTACCAACCAACTTAATTTTAGATAATAATACGTACCTAATAATTTTAAAAAAAATAAATAAATTTAGAGATTAATTAATAAAGACAAAAATAACTAAGAAGCGACACTTCTCAAAACTGATAACTGTGAACATAACTTCTACTTATGGTAACTAGTAAAAAAAAGCAAAATGTTGTGTTTTAAGTTGTCCAAGTGTATTTTGTGTTAAATATTTAAGTAAGAAAAATAATATTACATTATACAGGGTGTTACAAATTCGGAGCATTATCATTGCTATCTCAGAAACTATAATTGATAGAGCTTTAGTTAAATGGAGGCAAAGTTGCGCATTTTATTGCTAAATAATTTGGTAAAAAAAATTCAAAATTTTTTAATTTTATCCGGAGATATCGGACAAAAACCGAAAAGTCAAATTTCTATTTTATTTTTTTACTACTTTATTATTGATTATTTTGGAAAATCAATGGCACCTTCTACTATTTAAGAAAATAATGTTAGTTTTCAGCTCCGGCGTTTCGTTTTTTAAATACCATCATCAACTTCAAATTTTTAACTACGGACCTGGACTTTTTATTTCGTTTTTTAGCAGCTACAGACCTCCTGAGTCAAAAAATAAAAAAATATGCATTTGAAATTCATATGTTGTCATAATGAGTAGATAATTTAGTTTGATATGATTTGATAATTAGGTTTTGCTCTTTTTAACACTAAAAATAAAGTTTAAGCTGTTTCATCAAAACTCAACCTCAAATTCAAACATGTGAGCATCTGAAAAGTAAATAATTAAACAAAAACATGTTTTTTTTTAAACGAATCAAAAGTACCATAAGAAACTCTCTTTCTTTTTCGAAGGAGTAATGAACCTAATTATAAAATGATATCAAACTAATTTATCTACTCATTATGATAACATATCAAAGTGTGACACATCATTAGTTTTGGAAGGTCTGTAGCTACAAGAGAGAAAGAAATAAAAAGTTCAGGTCCATATTTAAAAAATTGAAGTTGATGCTAGTATCTGAAAAACAAAACGTCAGACCTGAAAACTAAAACTAAAAATTTCATGAAAAGCATAAAAAGTGCATCCAGAAGGTGTAATTGGTTTTCCAAAATAATCAATAATAAAGTGGTAAAAAAACACTGTAAACTGTATCAAAATATCATGTTTTCAACAATTTTGTACGAAAAGTGGAGTAAAACTAAAATTCTGTCACATTTAAACGAAAAAAAAAACTGATGACTATGAAATATGTGACAGAATTTGTACTTGGAAACTCTGAAATCAATCAATATGCACAAAGTGTTCAAATGTCTTCACTTCTCCAGTCACATAGCTCACGTATTCGAGGTTTGTTCGGAAACTAATATAAACTTATAAATCGCGCTCACGTTGTAAACCAACAAGATCAAAACGCTCAAATAGTAATTTTTCAGGCCAGGTGACAAAACTGCCGCTGAAATATATTTTTAAAAGGACGTGTTTTTACTGCGAAATTTCCTAATGAATTTTGTATGTAGCCATGCACGTAGAAGCGACGCGTGTACCCCTTTTTTTGCGTATTCGTCGAAGATAAAAGTAGGGAATTTTCGTGTTATCATTCCCACGTTTCGTATCCAAAAAATGTAAATTAACCCTACAGTTCCGACACTCTCACAGCTGATTATTAAATAATCTAACCAAGTTGTGACTTTTTCCTTCTGTAATTTTGAACTTTAACTTGTTAGTATTCTTGCAAGGTTCAACCGTATCGCTCGGCACTTTTAACATACGTTGAGCTAAATTTAACACTAATACCGTGCAGTCCTGTTCTGCAGAGTGTTCTATGCGATTCACGTTGCATTTTCCATATAGCAAAATTGCACCTTGCTTCCTGCTAACATGAAAGTGGAAATGTGAAACACTCTGGATTTGAATTGTTTTTTTTTTATTACTATTATTTTACTACCGGAAATAAAAGGCAAATTGCTTTTATGCATGTGTTGAATTCAGAAACGTCTTTTATAAGCTGAAGAAGTTCATACCGTAATAACATAAAATTGGTAAGAAAGTACCGAATCGACTTGACAACATTGCATTATTTTGAATTTTGTTCTTTTCTTCAGACTTTCTAATTTTATTCATGAAAAGGAGTCTCATAAGAAGTAACAAAGTAAAAATGTTAGGCCCTGACCTAATCTGGTAGAAATCTACGATTTTGATAAAAAAGGAAATTATGTAATGGTATCGCTAAATGACGCATTTTGGTATACCTACAAAACTTCAAAAGAATTTTATGATAACCTGAAAAATTAAGGGGAGTTGGAAGGAACAGAAAATAGTTATTTATGCAACTAGTGCAAAAAAGTAGAAATTTTTGAACTAAAAATCATTAAAAAATTAAAACTCAAAAAAGTAGAACTTTTTGCACTAAAAATCGTTAAAAAAAGTGTACATTTTTGCACGATTTTATAAAAATCTTTTTATAAAACAGATCACAAACTTTTGCTCAAGTAAAAAGCATCAGATGACCTACTTCTTCAACAAAAAAAAACCTCAATTTTTATTATTTTCATTAATATTTTTTTGTCAAAACCTTTACAAATTGTTAACTGTCCCAGTCATTACCAAAAATTCCTAGTAGATTTGAGTAAGGCGAACAAGAAAGCCAGGTAAATTAGCGGACAAGACGTCATTTAAATAGTTCTTTACATTTGGAAAATCATAAAATTTTGACATTTAAAAAAAAAAAGACCAATAACTATTCAAAACTAAGCCATTTCCATCTAACCGTAAATATCTAAGTAAATTTAGGTATAGGATCATGATATACCATTAGAAAAAACATTTAATTGTCTTTAATAATATGTATGTGATAAAACACAGGATTTTGCATAAAAAAAAGTTTTTATCATTTTTGTGTCTGACAATAAAGTCATCATCATGTCATTTTGATAAACCCTATATAACGTATACCAAATTTTCCAACTTTAAACTAAGATACAGGACATCCTTAGTAAGCTACCTTAAAAATTTACAGTTTCTACTATTCCAGTGGTGTAGTAATAAAAACTTTATTGAAGCTATGTTTAACGTAAAAAAATCAGATATTAATTATTAACTGAAAAACCCTTACAGTTAGGTATAGGAAAGTGTTATACAGAAATATTTGAAAATAAGAAGTAGAACGAAAAATAAAATGATATACAAGTGTATCATTTAAAATATTAAAGTTGATAGCACTTTTTCGTACAAGCGGCGTTGAAAATATTTTCGATAAATAGATAAGAAGTCATGACATGAGTAGCTAGATTTTCAAATATTGTCCATGTCTCGTTTTCCATAAACGATTACCATCGACCATCAATCATTTTCAAAATTATGGTTTTTTTGAAAGTTTCGGAAATGCATTTAAATAACCAAATTTAGAGAGAAACTTTTCAAAATCGTTATGAGATCAAGTTTTTGAAATTTTCGGAAATGCACTCATAATATACATCTCAGAAAAAATTTAAAAATAATATAAGAATTAGACCATTTAACACATTTTTTTGTACCATTTTTAATGCTTTAAAAAAACACAGGGTCGGTTAAATGGATGAGAATTTGCATGTTTTTTTATAAAGACAGTAGATAATGGCACAAAAGTTAATTGATAATTCTATGGAGAGACGGGAAAAAAATGTTGTTTTGATTCTCCTAACTTTATATTCTCTTCATAGAATCTGACCTTTTCAACTAACTTTTGTCAAATTTTATTTCTGTCTTTTTCATTCTTGAAAATGATTATGAATAACAATGTGACCCTTGATTTTGAAAAATTAAAGGACACGGTTTAGAGCTATTGTTGGATTTTTCTAATTAAAAATTCGTTTGATTATTTATTGATTGTTCTATAATAATTTGACAATTTACCACCATTTAAGTGCGCAAATTTACCTCCATTTAATAAACCCTTTTTCAGTCAAATTTGAAGCACCCTGTAAGTTATTATAGTTGACTCACAATACCTACTACTAAACAAAATCATAACTTCCGATGTTCGAGAAATAAAAGTTTCCGGAAAATTTTGATGGTGGAAAACGTCGTAAACTAGCGGGAACTGTGAGGGTTAAAGTTTAGCGGATGACGGTCCAATGATTTTTATTATAGGGCGGCGCTTTTCAATTACGTAGACAAGAAGCCAAGGACGTCGTTATTTCTTAACGACAGTTAAATCCCTGATTACTGCCTTTCCGGTTACCGCTTTGAGGTTTTAAAAAGTTTCAGAGTTCGAACGGGAAAAACCACTCGAAAGTGCGTCCCACCATATGGCAAACGTAAAAAATACGCGCTTCGTGACACAATGACAAACGGTTGCAATTAATGTGGCATTAGTTAGTATATTATAAATGACACCCGTAATAAAACCGTTTAATTTCGAGTGATTTAAAACTGGTTATATAAATGAAGGTATTGGGATATGCGCTTAATTGAGTTCGAAAATCCAGTCGAATGCCGTAAATTATTAGGTAAATTAGCTTGCAGACTTTACTCGAAATTCGTTATGTTGAAATGCAGTTCGGATATGAAATGCTTCAAGTTAATAACATAACCAAAATGCCAGTGCACGTAGTTTATATGAAATTGTTTGCTTCTTTTATTATGGAAATTTAAAATATTATAGCAACTTTTACGCCAGAGATTTATAATAATTAAAACTCCTGTTAATTTAGTTGCAATACTAGAAGAAAAGCAAAATAAAAAAAATAATTAAATGGATGAATGAGCATAAACAAAAACAAAGGTTCAAATTATGTGAGATTAGTATGTATTATTAATTTAACTTCAATTAATTATGAGTTAGTAAAATCTACCTAGACGAGTTAAACTTTATTAAATATCAAACCCGTGGAGTCTATTTGAGTTACAATATAATTTAAGAAATTAAATTAAATTGTTAAAAAAAAACAGAAAAATGGTAAAACGATAGTTAATTCTGCTCCCTCCAAAGCTTCAAAATGTTCCTAAAACAGCCCAGAAGGATATTGCTCTTGAAACAGCCTAGAGGCTTCCAAAAGCGTCTAGAAAAGCTTCAAAAGTCTTTAAAATGTTTCTAGAACAGTTCCTAAAACAGCTTTAAAAACTATCTAGAAGCTTCCAGAGACTCTTGAAATAGCCTAAAAGCTTTAATAACTTTTAGAACAGTTTAGGAGCTTCCGAATATTCTTAAAACAGCTAAGAAGCCTACAGATGCACAAAATTCCAAATGCGTTTGAATCTCCTATAAAGCAGCTTATAAGCTTCTAAATCCTTTTGAAACCGCCTAGAAGCTTTCAAAAGTTTCTAAAATAATTTAAAAGCTTCCAAAACTATCTAGAAAATCCCAGAAAAATATAAATCTTACAACACCGCAAAAATATATTGCTAAATTCGGTAAACGATCAGTTTGACAAAAGTTTTCAAAAAGTTCTAAAACTGTCTAGAAGGTTCCAGAACCTTTCAAAACTATCTAGAAGCTTTCACATTCTCTTGAAATAGCTTTGAAGTTTCTAGAACAGTTTAGAAATTTTCAATTGCTCTTAAAACCGCCTATAAACATCGAAACGCTATATGAGTTCAAATTCAAAAGAAAAGTAGAAAAAGAGTGAAACAATTAAAACGGAAAAAATGTAAATTTGTTGATGTTGCCCAGTCATATTAAAGATTGTAACTATCTTGAGGATTTTAAAAGATTAATATTAGAAAACACATGCTATTGTAGATTTTTGCGTTTTATATTGTTGATGTAAGTGTATTTTAACTTTATTTTGATATGTTTATGTAATAATTTTTGTATATAGCGTTATGCTAAATAAAATTATTATTATTACATTATACCGGCTGCAGGTATTTGCGATACTAGCGCCACTAAATTTGGTCTTGGGTGTGATGTCACCCGAATTTTATTCGGTTTTTGATAAACGTCAGCAAAAAAAAATGAGCCATTATCGTCACAATCCAACCTCCCGACAAGAACCGGCATCAAATCAAAAGAGAGATAACAAACCGGCATGGATTAATACGGGATTCCGGCTCCTTGTAAGCACATTTCGTGTCAAAAGCTGGAGAATTAGATAACGGGCCGTCCGAAAACCTGGAAACCGACGTATCAAGTTATTGGCCCATCCAGACGAACGGCTTGCCACGTTCATGAATTATGCAAGCTAACCAGGACCGATAAACTGGACTTCGGGAAGAAGTCCCGATAGGGACGAGATATTGGTTATCACAAAGTTTTGTTTTTATTCTATTACGTCCGGATCGTAAAAATCAGTTTGTAAACTAGTTTAGTGGCTTTTGTTTGAAAGCCCAAGTAGCATTGTTTTTCCACCGTGGTGAATTCAATTTATCTAAAATTGTTCTTCAAATTGTATGCGACGATATTTTCATAATTCAATTTAAGTTCAGTATATGCACTGTTGCATCACAGACCAACCAAATTAACCGAGTTTCTGCGAGTTTACGTGGCAGACACGAGCGCAATGAAAACCTTTATAATTATTGTGATTAGACCAGAACTTCTAACATAACTTCAGCTAGGTTGAGTTTCCCGTCGGGCTTTCGACTTTCAACTAGTTCGGCATTCTCCCTTCGTCGAGTTATTTAGTAATGAATACTTGCGGTCACTCAGTCATCTCGAAGTTATTTGCACGAAATATGGAGTTTAATATAATGAATGTGACACGAACGTGCGCTAGGCATATTCGAAATATATGTGAAGGACCCAATGCCATTATACGCCGCTAACTGAGCGCATTCAAAATTTATGGAGAGTTTGTTACTGGTGTTATGCCGCTATGAGTTCAGCATTTGCAATGTAAGTGTGTCATAACTCAGGCGTGTATGATGGCCACCTTTATAGTTTAGGTAGGAAGTAGGTATCGAGTTCTTCTATAAAGTAAAAACCATGCACTAAACCGATGATAAACGGTTAAACTTTAAGTCCGCACACATATTTATAGTTTCCTTCCTTGGTTGACAAATCCTATTATTAGGTAACAGGTGAAAGAGGGATTGGGATCATAATTCAGCGGCTTTGAACACGGTCAAATAAATCACTTTAGAATCTGTACAAATCAGACTTTTCTGCAGAATAAATCTTACATCAATCTTTATACTGTTTCCAGTAAGTAAATAGTGCAAAGTAAGTTAGAACATTCAGTTTCTAGTTATATGTGTTTAGAGTATTGCGAGGATAGCAAATTGACTAATTTTCTTATGTGAAATAAAGCACTCTACATTTATTTAATTTAAATTTCATTGAATCAGGTAAAAAGTGAAAATAGCAAAGGTTTTTAAATTAGGCAAAGCTATTTACACTGACAATTTCTTCATAAATTAATTACAAGTGAAAAAAAAAACACGAAAATAGTGGAAACCGGTACAAAAGCACCAACTATAAATCTAACGTAACGTTATTTATGTTATTTTAACGGTTGGTACTTTGATTGGTTTTTTGTTGGTACAAGTGAATAACGTCACGAAAAAAACTGACTTAAAAATTGTTTCACACTGGTTTACACCTTGAATTAACTTCACGAAGCATTTCTTTTGTAACAATAATCAGTTACTACTAAAATAGCTGTTTGGGAGTATCACAATAAAAACCTTACTTTTTGCTTGAAATTTGTACTATTAACTCTAGAAATTATCAAGGAACATAGGAAGAAAACAACAATTTGGAGGGTCATCAGAACAATTCTTTATCTGGATGTCGGTTTTTGCCAAGAACGTTAATGTGGCAACTTTTATTTACTTTCTTACATGTAAATACAGTTAGTTGTATCTATGTGGGTCACGTGACTATTTCGACTATTGTCAACTTGAATTTATAATACTTTGTTAATATAATTTGAATTTTGAGAGTTTTAAGTTTGGACAATTTTCAACATCAAAAATATGTTTAATGATCATGTGACTTTTTTTCAAATTTGTATAAGGTGAAAGTACAAATTAGTCCCAATTATATGAAAAATTTAATTAGAAAATGGCCATTTTTAAACTGAACTGCTGACGGATTTGGATTATTTCTTGTATTATACAGAGTGTTCCTTAATATCATGTACAAACGAAAGGGAGTGATTCCTTGGCATATTTAATTGCTAAAGTTTCATACCAACAAATGCTTGGTTTTTAAGATACAGGGGGTTTTTTAATAATATCTCAAAGACCATTCGATTTTATTGAAATATGGCAGTGTTTTGAACTATGATAAGATGTCAAGATTTATTACAGAATAACTGCGAGAGTTCATTATACAATATGTCTTCCACAATTCAGTATAATTAACGCAGAACTTAATTTTTAACAGGATCACCAGTTGGACTCAACTTCAAACGAAAATATTCATAATAGACAGGGTATTTAAGATTTAGTCCATTCTTAGCTAAAAAAGAGACTTACCCTTGTGTGCCTTTTGAAACACATCTTTTTAGACTTTTTGGCATTTTTCATTAACTTTTTGACGAAGTTTTTTGATCTAGGTGTATGAACTTTACAGTTTTCTGTATAGTAAGGGTATCACACTCCAAATCCTTGTGGTGTAATACATTTCATTCCTGCTATCCATTTGTTTGGACATGCATTAATTAAGCATTGCTACTATTCTAAGAAGCTTTACCTTACTCCGATAATTTGATACTGAAGAAGAATATATTGAATATTTCTTCCCACAAATGCAAGAAGCTTTTTGTTATTCAAACAGTTAAGTCCAATACCACATCAACACACAAGTAAACATATCCTTATGGATGGGTGCATGATTATCCAATACAACTGAAAATGTATACATTTAATTCAATGCATAATCTTTGTAACAACCATTCCCATATCACATATCATGCCAAATTTAGTGAATGAACAAACACAATGTAAAACTAGCTTAACTCAATGACCGAACAGAGAAAAGTAGTGGCTCTCCAAGATTAACAGAAATCCAAATTACGGAGTATCTCAAACACGTGAAGCATATATCATTAGATGTAATGGCTTTCCACAACCCAGCCAGCTAATTGAAAGTTTCCTTAGTTCCCCGAGGATAGGTCTCGTGTGGAGGAACAAACACATTTGCGTGTGCCAAACTGAGATTCGTGTCTCCCTAATTGAGTATATTAAGTGCAACTGAAACGTCGGAGCTGAGTAAATAGGTAGCTAGTAAAATTGCTTAATTACCCCGGCGCAAGTATTGCAAAGTTCCAAAACTACTGAAAACATGAAGGGGGGTTACGTATAAGCTACTCTGGAAAATTACAGAACTGGATAAATCCTGCTGCTGTATAGGGATACGTTCAAACTGTATATAATTTCAAACAGATTTGTGTGGGATTACTGCCAAAACTTGTTAATTAGTAAAATATATAGTATTTTGGCTAAAAATTAGGGAATAATCGCACAGGAATAGGAATCTTTGATTAACGCTACCAACTTCTTCATTAATTTTCGCGGATTTTTTGAACGAAATACCCTGTCAACATTTTGTAATTCAACAATATTTTTTCATTTACCTTTCTGACGTTATAACTGGATTTATTTCTCTCATCAAAATGATATTCTTTCGAGTTTCCGTATAATTTATTTTAGAGTGAAACTTCCGCACCTGAGGGAATTCGAGTCCATTACACCTCATCCTTTAGGAAAGCAAGTTGTTTTTTTTTTGTGCCCTTTATCAAAAGCGGCAAACCTTAAGAAGCCCATTGTAGGGGTGGCATTGTAGCCAGTTTAATTTTCACGATACATGTCCGTACGCGTAGATTACAAAGAAATTCGAGAATGAGTTTCTCCGCATACACGTTCTCCTTTCATTGTGCAGAACGTGCTCGTATTTTGGCAACTAACGAGGAGATTCTTTGTGCGGATGTTCTAAAAGACAGTAATAAAGTTCTTTTTAGGGTTTTACCATTCATATTTTCAGGCAAAACGGCAGTTTTTTAAATGGTCGAGAACTGCACTAGATTTCATTTTGCCCGGAAGGATTTTTTTATCTCGAATTTACGTCCAGCAACATATTTTCGCCTTTGGGGAGTTTTTATGTCTGTTTTAACGTGACAATCGAATTTTATATTTAAATTTGAAAGGTAATTTATTTTGAACTTTTTTATATCTAGGTGCGTTGGATTTGGTTCATTAAGCGTTCAATGTAATGCTTCCAGTTAGGTGGTTCTCAATTTTATCATCAAAACATAATCCATGTTATTTAGAACAAAGTACAAATCAAAATCATGAAAAATTAACATACATTAAGGCTTTTTTTGTGTTTGTCACAAATTACACAAACATGTTTTACCAAATTCGTTACAAAAGTCAAAATATATTTGGAACTAAATGTGTTTCCAATGTTGCAAAACTAACAAATTCTACAAATATGGTACAAAATGGGTTGTCAAAGTTGCCAAACCAATAAATATTATCAATTTGATTTGAATTATGTTCGAAATATTGCCAAACTAACAAATTCTACCAATTTCGTACGACATCTGTTCGCAATGTTTCCAAACTGGCAAATTCTGTCTATTTGGATCAAAATTGCTTTGAAATGTTTCGAAACTAACACATTCTACCAGTTTGACTCGAAATGTGCTTGCATGTTGTCAAAATGACTAATCCTACCAATTTGGACCAAAATGTGTTTGCAACGTCAATAGTCCAACTGACAAAATCTACCAATTTGGACTAAAATGTCTTTGGAACGCTGCCAAACTAACAAGTTCCACCAATTTGGTTCAAAATGAGTTTGAAATGTTGCCAAACTCACATATTCTACCAATTTAGTCCTAAATGTATTTGCAATGAAGTCAAAGCGACAAATTCTACTAATTTGGTCCTAAATCTGTTGGCAATGTTTCCAAACTGGCAAATTCTGTCTATTTGGTTCAAAATGTGTTTGAAATGTTTCGAAACTGACAAATTCTACCAATTTGGTACGACATGTGTTCGCAATGTTTCCAAACAGATAAATTCTTCCTATTTGGTTCAAAATGAGTTTGAAATGTTGCCAAACTCACATATTCTACCAGTTTGATCCGAAATGTGCTTGCATGTTGTCCAAATGACAAATTCTATCAATTTACTTGGTTCGAAAATGTTGCCAAACTGACAAATTCTACCAATTTGGATTAAAATGTCTTTGCAACGCTGCCAAACTGACAAATTCTACTAATTTGGTCCTAAATCTGTTCGCAATGTTTCCAAACTGGCAAATTCTGTCTATTCGGTTCAAAATGTGTTTGAAATGTTTCGAAACTAACACATTCTACCAGTTTGATCCGAAATGTTCTTGCATGTTGTCCGAATGACAAATTCTATCAATTTAATTGGTTCGAAAATGTTACCAAACTGACAAATCCTACCAATTTGGTTCAAAATGTGTTTGCATCAATGTCGACAATCAAATTGACAAATTCTACTAATTTGGGCTCAAATGTGATTGCAACGCTGTCAAACTAACAAGTTCTACCAATTTGGTACGAAATGAGTTTGCAATGTTGCAAAACTACAAATTCATGTGTTCGCAATGTTTCCCAACAGATAAATTCTACTTATTTAGTTCAAAATGAGTTTGAAATGTTTCTACTCTCACATATTTTACCAATTTGGTCCTAAATGTGTTTGCAATGTAATTAAAGTGACAAATTCTAAACTTCACTTGGACAACACAAAAATGAAAAAAGAACTGACACTCATAAATCAAGAATAATAAAAAAATCAAGGATTTCTAGGTAAGTTAGTTTTTAATATAATTTGCCGGTGCAAGTATTAATCAAAACTGTTGATTTTTTACGGAAAATAAATGCAAGTTTCCTGGCAGCTGTATCTAGTATAATCACCAGACAGATTGCAACGAGATTATTTTCATTCCGGTCATATTTTTGTTCTATTTTCTCGTCGCCGTAATCAAAATTAATGATGAAGGAGCGATGAAAACCAAAAGCTAATTTATTTTATAATTCGCTCCATTTGCCAGCATTTCAGAACTTCATTAAGCGATTACTGTAATCCCTTCATTTATAGATACTGAATTTTAAACCGTATATCTGCTGTGAACTCTAACCGCCACTGTGTTTAATCGATGTTGTTATGAACCTGTAATTTTAGATGCTTATTCGGGTAGTCTAATTGGATAGGTACTGAATTTGTGGATTTAATTTATTTAAGTTCCATGTTAACGCAAATTGAGTACACAATCAGTTCAAAGCCCAAAAAAGCAATTTATTTTTTTATATTTCAATAGTTGAAAAATGAAGATGATAAATGATCTGTAAAAAAAAATCTCGAAGGAAACCCTAAAGATGTTTTATTTAGGGTACATTGCCTTTTCCGTGGTTCATTGCACTAAACCAAGAAAATCCAGATACAGAATCGATATTACAGGGTAAACAGAATCGGTTTGTTTGTAGATGATATCAAGTAAATTGCTTCATTCACGGTTCGCTTTCTTCCATATTTATCTTTTAGGCTCAATATTAAGGCGTCTACTTTAAAAAGCCTTATCCTTATCCTGAACATTTTTTTTGTTGAGCTTTAAAGCTGGATATCAAAACTTTCCCCTTGGAAAAACTACTTTTTTGTCTTTCTCCCTGCTTGACTTACATTGTAACCAAATCCTATTTAATCAAAATGGGAGTTTCATTGCACATGAGTTATTCGCGCCCTTTATTAGGGTAATTCTAAAATCCTATTCAACAAGGTTCATGAAACTATATTTTATTACATCAATTAACCGTGCGCTATAATTTCAACGGAATAATTCATTTGCGGGGTTAGAACAAATTGGACCGGCACTTTTATGCTTCCATTATTTGACTTCACATTACTCCCAACCAGTATGAATAGAAAATCGTGGGTAGAGCGTAAACAGCAGAGGTTCATTTGTAGCTAATGTTTGATTAGCAAGTAAATTGCCGTATTTATAGAGGTTATTTTTATCTGATTTGCTGTGTAAAGTGTTGTTTATTGGCAAATCATTTCCAACTATATAATCAGGAGAATTTATGATTTTTATTTTTGGTCAGTAAGTTATTTTAAGACGTTTTTTATACTTTAATTCATTTATTCAGCTGAAAGCCAATGAGCCTTATGAACGTACTCCAAATTTACAAAATCTTCTCTGTCAAAGTCACTTGACCCATGCACGCACAATTCCGCCCTTTTTGACCGTTTTCTTTTGGTGAACTGCCACGTGACTGATCTTCCAGTTATAACTTTCTAGATTACCACAAAACGATTAAAAAAAAACAAATTTGTAAAAATTAGCTGAGCAGTATAAAATTGAGCACCGATTATCGATGAATCCGACCTGGTGGCCTATTCTTGAAAGCAGGGAAGGGAATTCTCAAGAAAAGTGTCGATAGAATGTGACAGAAGAAGCTGACAATGGCGGATTTCTGTCACATTCTACAGGTCTTTCTCTTGATAATTCCTTTCCCTTAGTTTCAAGAATTTACACCCTGGAGCAAAACTACCTTTTTAAATCTGATGTAAAGGTTGATTCTAATGATAATAATCTTGAACATAATTCAGTGTAGCAGGTAAAAAAGTTTGTGGGATTTGAGATTTACATTTTCAAATTATTAAAGTCACCTATTCAAAATGTGCCACACTCTTTCCTTCTTCTTCTTCATGTACCATCTCTATGTCAAAACTTGGCTATCATCATTGCTATCCTTAATTTGGAAACTGCGGCTTTGAATAGGTTGGAGGACGTGACCCGAACCATTCTCGTAAGTTCCTAAGCCAGGATATTCTTCTCCTTCCAACATACCTCCTTCCCACGATCTTTCCCTGGATTAAAAGTTGCAGAATCTCATACCTTTGGCCTGTCATAACGTGTCCGAGATATTGCATTTTTCTCTTTTTAACTTCATGTTCTTCTAAGGACCTCTACGTTTGTAACGTGTTCTGTTTATGGTATTCTCAACATCCTACAGTATGTCCACATTTTGAAGGTTTCCAATTTACGGTCGCAATATACCTTCAGGGTCCAAGCTTTCACACCATACAGAAGGACCGGGAATACATAGCAATTGAGCATCCGAGTTCTTAGGTCCATGCCCAGATCGCGACTACAGAGCAGCTTCTTGATCCTCATGTCATCCAAACCTTTATTTCTGTACATAGTCCACAGAACAGCTGACACTTGTCCATAAGTAGTCGTAGCTCTCGACTCTTTCCAGCTTTTCGCCTTCTACATACAGATCCTCATTTGACACTTCTGTTTTGATAACAATCATGTGTTTGGTCTTCTTAACGTTGAGTGTTAAAACATATTCTCAGCCAGATGTGATGACGTTACTCAACATATTTTGGAGGTCAGACATGTTTTCGGCGAGAAGTACTGTATCGTCCGCATAGCGCATTGTTCGATCAGTGGAATGTCGTTAACTCGTATTCCACCCTCTTCATTTTTGAGGGCTTTGGTGAAAATTTCCTGTGAATACAGGTTGAAGAGGAGTGGCAAATAAACACAACCTTGTCTGACACCTCGTTTGATTACCACTGCCTTAATTAATTCACTTTGTTTTAAATACAGGTTCACAAA
This sequence comes from Ips nitidus, assembly GCA_018691245.2. Classification (NCBI taxonomy): domain Eukaryota; kingdom Metazoa; phylum Arthropoda; class Insecta; order Coleoptera; family Curculionidae; genus Ips; species Ips nitidus. The sequence continues at coordinate 9,025,198 of CM042790.1, read as the reverse complement.
TATTAGTATATCTCTTTTATCGAGGTTTTTTCGTTTCAAAGCTTCTCTTAGTTGTTTGTATTTCACTTTAGTAAATGCTTCGTTCAATAAAGCACGTGTAGACCTTTTGGTTGACATCAAGACACCGCTGCATCAAGACGTTGTAGGCAAACAAGGCTTCCCTCGTACAACATCTGTTCCTAAACCCAAACTGAGTATCGTCGATATTTTCTTCCAGCTTCTTATAAACTCTACGGTGGATGACTTTGAGGAAGATCTTTAGTGTGTGGCTCATTAGACTCATTGTACGGTATTATTCGCATTTCTTGGCATTCTGCTTCTTCTTCACAGATCGTCAGCACCAGGAGCTTTCCAGGAGTTATTTCTTCTCTTTGGTCATTAAAAAGGTTTTCAATATATTTCTCCCATAGGGTCAAATGATGGGGTCAATTGATCTTTAATATCCAACACAACATTTTCTCTTTCGTCCACCAGGATGTAGGATTTTTGCAGTTCCAGTAAACTCTTAACTTTTTATGCACACTAATGGGTGTAGTGCATTCTCTGTAGATTTTCTATCTCGGTGCATTTCTCCTATCACATTCTTTCCTAACTCTCCCTAATTTGATTAACTAACTATTCTTGCTATTTAATTTCATTGCTATTTAATTCATAGATAGATATTCTCACATCAGAAAGTTGGGTTTAATTCAGTTTTGGCAACTGCTATTCCAAGCAGAGAATTATAAACTACACAAAAGCCATAACACTTGCACTCAGCAATTTGCCAGCACGATATATGACAAAGGGCTCAATATATAGCGGGCCTGTGCCCCTAAACCCCTAGAATTGTTAACAAAAATCAAAAATACTGTGTCACTTCTGAGTTTAACCATCATTAGCTCCACACACTTGTGTTAACATACAAAAATACTGAACCACTTAATGTTACCTACATTAGCTTCAGCTCAGTTCTCATTATTATATGTTAAAAAAATAACGTTGAACAACCTCCAGAAGTGTCAAAATGCAAGTAGATGTGCCTTTTCTAATAAGCAATGACACCAACGCTTCTTTCCCTCTTTGTTAACTATTTATATTAAAACAAAGAAGCATGTAATTGATATTATAGTAAAATAGTTAGAAACAACAATAGGAAACTATGAAGTAAATTTCAAAGAATCAAAGTAATAAACCCATCCCAGTCTATGAAATAAAACAAATTTAATAGACACGCCTTTAGTTCAAAGTTCTGAAACAACACTTCCCTATCATTGTTCCGTTTGTTATACAATCAAATCTTAATTAGAATCAATATTTTACTACGAGTAAAAATGTCCTGTCAGCGTTACGAAGAGGCACACCTCCAATCTAAATAGTATTACTTTTTAATATAAAAAAGTCCATTTTCTAAATTATTTTCGAGGAAACTGTCACTCTGCATAGGAAAAAATCAATATTTTAATATCCGTTCTCTACTTAATAGGATGCTCCTCCATCGGGTTTCCATAAATAAAATTAAATTTATTTTAGTTTCTCGGGCTGAAAACCCATGCTTACACTGCAAATTAGATGCACGTCTCCTTCCGAAGGTTTAGCAAATATCCTGACGGAGATTGTTTATTTAGCGAGCTAAACATAGATTGCGGTTGCTTGCTTTTTTTTCACACTTTTGAAGTTTAAACGGGGTGAACGAGTTTTAACTAATTAAACTTGTAGCCGAGGAAGAATCGATATCATTTTCATGAGGCCAGGAAGTTTTAACGATATTTCGAACTTTGCTAAGAACTTCGATACAACATGTGACAGGAAACTAAAGTTGTGTGCAAAGGTCATTCCGCAATACGAATCGATACTTAATATCCGGCTCTAAAGCTCAATATGTGTACTCTTTTCTCGTCTATTAGCAAAAATTCAATTAATTTCCACGGTTATTATATTGAAACATTTAAGCGGGGAAATTATAACGTTTCATGTGGGTTTTGGTCCCATCAAAGGAATATTTATGAGCGTTTTTGAATCGCGATTGTCTGTCCTGTGTAGATTAAAACGATTTCGGGGATATTCTGGAAGCATTTAAACCGGGGCAGTTAATTTAACGGCTAGGCGTTCATTATCCAGCATTTCCAAGTTTAAAAGTAAAGGGCTTAATTTAGCTGCTAAGCAGAGAAATTATTTTTAAGAATTTGCCGTTTTAATCTCAGCGTTTGAGACAATGAGTAATTAGTGTTAAAAATTTGCCTTATTTAATGTTGCAGAAATTTGATTCTAAAATTTTATTTAATTTTTTGCCTGTGCTCACAAGACTCACTTTCTGCAGTTAAAAAGAAACAGTTACAGTTACAGTTTTAAAATCTTCACATTAATGTTAGAAAAACTTTGAAATTAAGTCTCAGATTTTACTAAACAAATTGCTATATTAAGTTGATAAACAAGTGCAGTATGTTGATTTATTTTACAAAACTATATGAATTTATAGTCATTTATCAAAAAGTCTGCACACAATATTTGCATTGTTATTAAAACAATAATTAATATTTAAGCTTAATTTTGATACATTTCTATCTGGCAGTAAAATATTTATTCTTGAACATTACTCTTGAATAATACTCAAAAATGATTAAAAGCTCATTTTAGTGAATTAAAATTTAAAAAAGTTCAAAGTTAAATTTTTTTCTCAGCTACAAGTGAAAATCCATGATTTAATGGTAACCTGGAGCTATTTTAAAGTAGAAGTAGTCACGTGATCTCTATAAAAAGCCAAATTACAGTATTCTTTTGAGATTGACCTTTGGACGTGAAGAAAATGGATCTTTATACCATGGAGTACCATAGTACTTGTAAAAAAGTTTAGTTTATCTTCCTCTTTCTACAAACCAAAATAGTTAAAGAAATAGTTTATTGGCAAAACTTTTCAAAGTAAATTTGATACCTTTTTACTTTTCAAATTCACTGGGACACTAGATTTTCTAGTTCATTTTTCCTTTTCATTCAAGCCTCATCATTTGGATAATTAAACGCTTATTTTGCTGTTGTTTACACTTTTATGGGACTTGGTTTATGGACCTATTTCTGATGCAAAATATGTTTATTCTTCAAGAAGTACCTACTAAAAAATAAATACCTACAAAAAATAAGAGCATGGAAAACATACGAATATGTAAAAATTGTAGTATTATAGCTTTTAAGCCAATTTTTAATTTTAAAATACAAATGTGTGTCATAATATTTTGTGACGTTTTTCATGGGGTTTCGTAAATTTCGTCCCAAAAGAAATCGATATCTCTGGAGAAGAATTTAATTGTTCTAATTTTTGTACTTGCAAGCATAAGTTCATAAGCAAGCGGTCAGTGATATAATTTAATTCTTTGAAATATGTTTGACTTTTAAAATTGGCCAATCAGTATTTATCAACATTTCTGAGCAAGTGGTCAGCTCAATCATTTCAACATATTTTTTCGACTCCTCTTTTCTGATATTATTATATAATAGATTTTGCTTTTTCCTTTAAATATGTTTGGCTTTTGAAATTGGTTAATCAAGCTTTTTTCAAAATTTGTGAGCAATTGGACAGCTCCTACCATTTCAAACCCATTCTTTGACTCTTTTTTTGTGAGGGTAATAGAATTTGTTTCTTTCTTTAAATATGTTTGACTTTTTAAATTGTTGAATCAGTCTTCTTTCAAGATATTCTTGCACTTTCCTTTATTGACGCATTTACAATTTAATTTTTCTTTAAAAACAATAAGTTTGGCTTTTGAATTTGACCAATCACAGTCTTCGGCATTTTTGGTAAGCTGAATCATATGAACATCCCACTCTTCAATTTTGACGGTAATCGAATGTGATTCTCCTTTAAAATATGTTTGGCTTTTGAATTGATCAATCAGTCTTCTGTCAAAAATTTACTGGGCATTTAACGAGCTCAATCATTTCAACACTTTCTTCCACTCTTCTTTTCTAATGGTAATAGAACAAAATTATATCTAGCCCTTGAAATTGATCATTCACAGTTTTCTTCCAAAATTTCTCAATAAAACATTTTAAATTATTTTTAAGGACCTCCGTGAGCTCAATAAATTTAAAATTGCTCCTAGATGTTAGGTTAGATTAGGTTAGGTTAGGTAATTATACAGGTGTGGCTAAAACTAAATAACCGTGTAATTACAGAAACACATAATTAACCTAAAAAAAGTCCAAGTGGACGGAAATTTTGCTGCAATGTTGTCAAACGTCTCTCTGAATTAGTCGACTAGATTACTTGCAAAATTAATGTTGCGACTAGAACAGTCTAAGTGTACAGACTACAGAATAATTAGCATTAAAACTCTTTTATCCAACATATGACAGTTATGACTGTCATTTTAGACAAGTAAACTATCAAATAACACACTAGTGAGTTATGGATAATAACTCACGTTCATATTTAAAGTAGTATTATATTTATTTATTACTATTACAAGCAGAATTCACATTAAAATTGAAGTTTAAAAAAAAATGCTAAATATTTATTCGTATTTGAATTCATTGGTTCATTGGAACCAGACGAAATAAATAGCCCTTGTATTTGTTCACTTGGTTCTCTATTCATGTCGTTCTATCGACTTCTTTTCTGGCAAAATCTGCATTGCTGCTTCTTCCGCTCCCGTAAGAATATCCTCAGAAACGTAATTTTCATCACTTTTTTCCATTTTTTATAAGTCGTTTTCTTCATAAAAGCTCCCTTCTTCTGCAGGGAAAACTGAGAAAGTCAAAGTCAAAATTTATTTAAACATTTGCTAACAAACAACCAACTTTGAAAAAAATGTAAAAAAGTCACTGCCAAATCATTCTGACATTTATAAGTTACTGAGATGCAAGAAGCTTTGATATGATCAGAAAGTTTATTAATTATTATCTCATAAAAAAACGATTTTTTTCACTTGTTTGATAAAACATTGTATGCCACTCATGTGTTATATTTTATAAGTCACTTGAGAAATTTTCTTTCTCGCGTGACTTATTTTCAACATAACACACTAGTACCACAAATAACTGTTAATACTTAATTATTGCATTTTTAAGAAACAGTGTGCGCGCAAAAATTTATTTTTTATTTTTTATTATTATTTTGTAAAGTCTATTTGTTCAAATTGAAAACCCAATTTTGCTGATGGAGACTAAAAATCACTTGATCAGGTCACCTGCATGCACTCACAAAATAAATAGTTAAATAATATACAACTTTTCCAGCTTTATAATCCAACTTTTCGATACAAGAACTAATTTCAGTCTAGTTTACTCTGGTAGTTACGTGTTTTATTACCATACCCGTCTTGTTAAGGAAAAAAATGCATAAATAAATTCTAGTTTCACAACCATTTTACCACATTATACTCTAAAATATAATCCCAGGAAAGTTGTTAAATCTGAATTGATACGTCATATCTAAATATACCTCAATTCAAGACTCTTCCATAAATCAAAAAGGGTAATGTGATGGAGTAAAAGCAATAAAGTCTGGCTTCTCTACCTATGCAATTTCAGATGGGGTGTAATATTTCACATTTGATGCTGCACTGACTCCAAAGTTTAACATTGATTTATGCGATGAACGCCTTTAGAATTATATTAGTTTGATGTTAAACTGCAGCCAACTAAACTTCAACTAACTGGTCAGCATCAGTTGCGTCGAGTGGAATTCATTAGTCCAACTAAGTTGGTAACAGATATTTCCGCAAGTTATTATAAACTTAAGTCAGTTGAAATATTGAAAACCTTATTCCGGGGTGCTAAAACAGAACTGAGATGTTTTAATATTAATATAAGCCTAAAAATATTTCCGACACAATTCTACTTAGGAACTTTCTGAATTCGGGCACCGTTTTCTCATTTCATGAATATATTTAGGGAAGTTCCTTATTCGCTTCTCCCTTGCTGATATGTGGAATATAAAATACGGAAACTGAATTATGACAAGTTTGATATCATTGTGCGTGTGCATCAGCTGTCGCCTGTTTTTTTTCACGTCTCTTTCAATTCACTTGTACGCACTCAAATGTCACTTGTTTTATCACTTTTGCGTTGACTCAATACTGCAACGAATATTCTTTTATACATGTGAACTTTACACTCACCAGTTGGAATTGAAATTGAATTTTCTATTCGGGATTTCCGCAAACAAACCTGTTTGCAACGAAACACTCCCGAACAGACACGGGATTAAACTGCTTTCAAATTCTATTTAATTTCAAATAGTGTACCTCGTTAAAGTCGACTTAGTTAGGTAAACAGATACAGTAACTCAATATATTATCTGGATTCCAGGCTTTAAACAGAGCGTTCTGGCCACTCGGAAAAGCCCACGACAATCTACCGGCGATCCAGAAGTTTTCCGGTAAAGTTAGTTTGTCGTTGCATGCGAAATACCTTCCGGGTTTATCCTAAGGGTTTCTAGTAAAGTTTAAAAATTACTTCTAGTTTATTGGCTAATTTAGGGTTTCGCCACTTTAGCTGCAGACCACAAACTTTTGCATTACTTAATGACTAAACTTTATAGGTGTTGAACCTAGAGAAAATTTTTACAAAATAATAAAAAACTAATTGTTCCTATAATTTATTTGCTAAATCACAAAAGGTCAGACTTAGGGATCGAAGAATGCAGCTCTGGATCTTTGATATGCAAACAATATGAAAATTTAGTATTAATGGTCATTGAAATAATGAAATATAAATAGTAATAGCAATAATCATTACTCACGGGTATACAAAACTAGGGAGTAAAAGCATTATAAGTCATAAATAATAATAACATATACTATGTTAAGTATTAATAAAACTAAAGATGAGTAAACATCTCTTGAAATTTATATTAATTTATTTAAGACTGTATCACCAATTTTAATAATTATTTATTAGTAAAATTTTATTATTTATAATGTTCTCAGAAAATAAATTGTTCCTACACCGAATTTTGCAACGAGTTCCTGAAATAAGTTATTCGAAAAGCTCCATATGTTTCAGGAATATTTATGTTTTATGCTTTTTTCAAATGTACTATCTAAATACAGGATGTCCGAAATTTTTTTCCTGACAGTTTTTCTTCTGATCAGTTTCTCTCTAAATTTTGTCGTTTTCGAGATATTGCCCATTAAACATTGGAATTTTCACCCTTTGGAAGGCTATAACGCACGAACGGTTGAAGATAAAGCAAAACGGTTTGTATGTTCCTATCTTACTTTTTGAGATCTGTATTATGTAATATCTATTGTAGACTGTAAATTTGTTGAATATTTTGAACAAAAATAAGATGACCCAACAATACGACAGATACTTGTTTTGACTTGTATTTCTTTATTAGTCACATTCAAAACATTTGACTATTAAGTTGTTCCGACATCCAACTTTTGTTTGATTTTTCCCATATATGGCTTACTTAGTATCAAAATTGCTGTTAAAGACATTTTACTTACGATTTGGCCCTTGAAGCCAACCGGAAAATACTGAGAATCGTGGGATCTTACCTGAAAAAATAAGAAAAAAGTTTAGTTTTTTTCATTAATAAAGATCTAAAATAATAATAATTAAATATTCAGACTAAATATAAAATTACGCCCGTTATTCTACTATGATCACAAACACTGTTAATGAGATTTGTCCCTGTTTGGTAGAACTGTTAATAGGTCATTATTATTAACTTAGGCCGCTCAAAAAAAAAGTCTTCAAAAGAAATTCTTTTTAGGTTTAAAAATCTAAGCAAACTTTAATCTGTTATGTAGCTGAAACATCTCAAGTTAGCTGTTAAATTTAAGAAGTTGAATTAGTAAGGTTAGGTGAAGAAGAATAGAATAAAATAATAATTAAAAACTATAACTAACAAAAAATATGTAGGTGTTTTAAATAAAATTATTAGTGTAAAAAAGTCCTAAGTTATAGAGGTATAAGAGAAAAGTGTAATTTTTACCTAAAAAAATGGTTTGAAGAAGAATTGTTTCAAAAATTGAGACATCAATTCATTATGTTCATGTCAACAAAGAAAGACAAAATAAAAATTGCTCTGTTGTTAAATACCAGAATGGTAACCAACTGCAATACCTTTGCAAAATCCAAAACTGACAAGTTGATGGTATTACTTGTTTTGATCATTATACCCTCACGAAGAAAAATAATATGCAAGGAAGACATCAAAGTTAAATAAGTACATTAAATAAAGATTCCTGCAATGATTTTAGAAAAAACCCATGACTACCCCACTGTATGTCAAATGAGCTTTTCAAAGAGCATATCAAATTTTTAGATACTCTATAGGAGAAAATATTAATATAAGAAATATGATTATGTGAAAGGAATGTCCCATGACTATAGAAAAATCTGTTACCAGTGTGTAGCCCAACTATTACACAAAAATGTATCCATTCAAATCCATGGCTGAGCAACCCAATTTTCAAAGAAATTCAAGAGCTTTCAAGTCAACAATACAACAAAATTACCTCAAGAAACTATGAAAAACAATTACCATCAGGAAATTATAAAAGTAAATATGATAGAACATCAAGAATCTTGGAGGTAGAAGATCAATTTTATTATTGAACAGGTCGAAATTTAGAGTACAATAAGTTTTAGTAAAGCAGGTGAGAGAGCTCAGAAATGAAGAAGAGAAGTAAACCATGTTGAGAACACTTTTAGTATGGATGATGATGACGATAATGAAGATCATTGGATGATGACCCGGATGTGGGTCGAAACGTAGCGTTTGTCCAAACGTAACTTTGAAATCATCCTGTACAATATACCTCTTATGACGTATGCTTTATCTCTATTTGACTTGGGGTTTTGTATGATTGATTTTTCTTATATGTCACATTTGGCTATTTTCAGCTTAAACAGTAATACGATCAAAACTACTTTCCCTCGTTTGTCTCGATTACACCTTGGAATTTCAGTAATCCGTAACTTTGCACTACTTTTGCTTTTACTGTTAAAGATATGTTTATCTAGTCATGTTTAGTTAAGACTAGTACTCATCTTAATTGCTTGCATTACATTTACCGTGCGATATAATAAAAATACTTCATGTAATCTTAGTAGATTAAAATTCCATAGCAGGAATTTATCACATTATGTCTATTGACTGAAGCTTTATAGTTCAACAATGTAAATTTAGTTTGTTAAATTGTTGTAATATAACGTGGTCTAGTTTCAGCCGATGAAAATTGAAAAAATAATTAACTAACAGACAGTTAATCCAATGTACTTCGTAAATGTAAATGCTTTAAGTACACCGACTAAAGAGAGAATTGAGATTGAAACTGAGCAACGCAACCAATTCTTCAATGAGAGAAACTAGATAAAAAATGAGCAATGTTTTAATTAACAAATTTAATCAACAGACTAGGAACACCATGTATACTGCTAAACTGTCTCTAAAATCAAATATGTTAAAAGACGACATTAGTCAATAGTCAAGCCAGTGTTTAAAATTACTTCCGTAATAATAATTAGTTTCGGTGGAGAAACACTCTGAAACAAGTTAAGAAGGGTCCGCATGAATATTTGAAGATGTAGTTAATAGTTTTAGCGGTTTATCTCTGGATAGTATCCAATTTAAACGTGACTGACTTTAAAGCTTGCCATCAATTTAAAGCTTATCTTAAACGTTCTACTAACAAGAAAACAACGTTCCGCGGAACGAAAGCTATGTTTTCATCACCAGCACTTCAGCTTGGCAGGTAAAATTACGTACATACATTAGAAGAGGTGTATTTACTGTTAAAATACCCTTTTGTTTATAAAACTCGACTGTCGAGATAAATATTTGGAATTAACTTAGGAAATTTGCTTGAAGTTATGGTTTTAGGCAAACAAACAATTTAGAGGTGACTGCCTTAAGAGCAGAGCGGCGGACACATTCATCTTTTAACAGCGACCAACTTATTAGCGAATATCAAAGCTACAGCCAGACAGCTTTTAGTACCACACTCTAAATTCTCTAAATATGTTACAGCTCCCCTGTGGAACCTTTTAAGCTACGGTTTTCAACCAAACGGCGCATTAATTATTTAGAACTCGGTTTTGCTAATGACTGGCTAATCCCTAAAGAGAAGATGCGGCCACGCTACAGGAGCAAGTCAGAACAGGACAATGGCAATCTGCGATGGGAAATTCTGATTTGCAAAATTTAAAATTATGTTATTGTTTTCAGGCACGAATGAACTGAAAGTGTACTTTTTTGTTTCAGTAATTATGATGGAAAAATAGCTATTTATGTACCAAGGGCGTTAGAGAGAACATAATGTCCCAGGAATAGGTTTCGGCCTGTGTGCGTACTATTGAAACGAGGGAAGGGAATAATCAAGAGAATGTGACAGGAACCCGCCATTGTCAGCTTCTTCTGTCAGATTCTATCGACAAATTTTTTGATAATTCCGTTCCCTGCTTTCAAGAATTAGGCCCCTGATGGACATTATACTCTCCCTAAAGTTTATGGTGCATACAATGTTCAGCAATTATTTACTGTTTCTGACATTGAAAAGTAAGGTATACCTTTACCGGTATGTTTGTTTATTGATTTTTTCACCTGAATGATGTGACTTTGATATTCCTGTCAGTCAGTAAAAATGGCAAAATCTGGACAAAATAAAAGAAAATGCAGGACAAGCTAATGAAAGTTTATTACCTAAAAAGTCAGGAGCATCCTAGAATAGGAAATAAGAAGTTTTTATGGCATGGACAAATAAAAATGCCAAAGTAGAGAGTGGAGAATAACATTCTTTGATCAATTAAAATTATTTCAAAAATCAACATTATGATTGCATAAATTTTTAATAGTTTTATTAATATGCTATCGATTGATATGTCCTGAACAATTTGAAAAGATGTAGGATTCAGTTCTCTGAGAAGAATAATCAAATTTGAATTTTTAGCAAACAACCCTTATGCAGATTCTTCAAAATAGGTCATAATTTACTACAATTTTTGGAAATTTACTGTGAGTTTTAACTTTTAATTCAAACTGTTTTCAAAGCCTTTCTTGTTGCTGCGTAAACTGCCACATTTCTGCGTTTGAAAAATCCTACACACAGTAAACATCTAACAATAATGACATTTTTTGATTACAAGTGTTACCAGTTTCCAGCTTCATCTAGAACTGCTCAAAGACGAATAAGACAAAACAGGGCAGCAGCTCCAAAGCCGTTTTTGACCCAAAATGACATAGAACAGAGATGGGAAATGCAATGCAAATTTTTACCGATTTCTGGGTCCGTATCATATTTTCTTTTCTGATGAAAAGGTGTTCTAGTCAACCTATAATACAAAGATTCGAGTTTATAAACCTCCAAATATCAAGTTTGAAGAAAAATACACCAAAACGAAAAAAATGAGTGGGCGATTCTCCGTAAATGTGTGGGGCTGGATTAGCTTTGTGGTCCTGGATTATGTTGGAATATTGATGGAGCTTTGAATAGCAAAAAATACATTACCATCCTGGAAAATGGATTAATTCCTTCTGCTAAAGCTATCATTGGAAAAAATAATTACTTTTATTTTAACAAGACAATTGCCCAGTCCATACTTCTAGGATAGTAAATAATTGACTGGAGGACAACAACGTTAAGAGTATGGTACATGGTACTCAAAAAACCCTGATCCAAAATCCAATGGAAAACGTTTGGGAAACAATTTTGAACAAAATGAATGCAAATAAAAATTTAGAAGAAATAATGCTGAAGAATTGTGACAAAAAGAATATAACTGAAAGTACTCTAATTAATTGTCAAATCGACTACAATCCGTCTTAGCTTCTAATCGAGCTGCTATTAAGTATATTGATAATTATTGGTTAAACAACAGTTAATAAATTATTTATCATTTTTGCCATTGTTTCTTATTTTAATAAGAAAAATCAACATTATCCCTAATGAGTATGACAAGGTTAATTTTTTACAGGTAAGCCCGACTTAGGTTATTGTCAATAATTGTCAACTGAACTTATTCAAAAACTTTCTAATATTTCTCTAAAATCTGTTTGGAATATACGGGGGCAAAACTCCGCGAATAATTAATTCATAATTGGAAACAGAAGAGGGTAAGATAAAATGTCACGTTAAAACTTTACGGTGAACGGGAACGACTTCTTTATGTAGAGAAACACATTCTTCGTTCCGAAGTTGTCATTTACCGGAGTTCCGCTTCGGTACACCGAAAATGTTTACGCTATGTTTATTGTAAGTTTAATAAGTTGCCCCCGAGTTGCCTGGAAATGTAGAGGTAAAGTTTTGTGTGGAAGATCGGAATAATGATACGAAAAACGAACGCTGTCTAATATATTTCAGGACATTGCATGAGTAAGGAAATGAGCTGCATGAAATATTACCTGAACGTCTATTGTAGGGGTTAGTCAATAAGCTATTTATTTTCTTAAAAAATATTAAATGGAAAAAACCTACAGTGGCGTGATTTCCGCACTAAATATAATCATAAAAATTATTAATTACTTAATGCTAAATCGTATTTTGATCGTAAAATGCTCACTAGAGGGGAAAAGAAGGTTTAAGTCCCAAAACCATGCAGACCAAAAGTAATATCCTTGATTACCAATTCAGTGAGCTCTATATTGATGACAAACGGCAAATCTCACGTTTTGTTTCTTCCAAGAAGCTTTGTTCTATTTTTCAACTTATAGTAGAAATTCTGGACCAATCAGGGTGCGTATTCTTGAAAGAGTTACTAAGAGAAATGTATGCAGAATGTGAGAGAAACCTGCCATTGTCAGTTTCTTCTGTCACATTATATCAAAGCTTCTCTTGAGAATCCTGCTCCCTACTTTCAAGAATTAGTGCCCAGGCAGTTACCATCAGTATCCATGTTTATTTTCGGTAAATTATGCGTAGTTATTATGAAACTTATTTATTGTGGTATTGAGCAAATTCAATATTTGGAAAAAGACAGACAGAAAAAAATAATTAAACACGTTTGTATTTGAAAATTTGACAAACAAGAAAAGTTGTTAATTTTTTGAGTTTCAGTGCTAATAATTCAAATATTTGTAATTTTGCTACTAAAGACGTAAACCTTCTTCCTCTGTTATTAACAAAACCCATCAGGCATATAAATTAATAATAATTAAAATATGAAGAGGTTTTACATCGTTACTATTTGTTCCGACCTAATCACCAATTAACAATAATACGTAATAAAAATATTAAGAAGAATTCTTCTTGGAAATAAAAATAGTACAACAAGGGTGAAAAGATGTCCTTATTGCACAAGGACGATATGGACAATTCACCCAAATTTCAGAGGCTATTTTTTCCTTGATTTTTTCTACGACTTATTGAAATTACTTACCAAATTTCACAGAAATAAACTCAATTTTTAAAACGTTTCCACATGTTTGCATTATCAGTTTTGACATTGCCAAAGTTCGACAGTTTAGGTTGAATTGGTTTGATTTGTCATTATAAATTGTAAGTTTTTATCATTTTCGTTCTCATATAATAAAGTAAAAGCTTTTATATTTTAATTGATACTAATTGAAACTTAAAAGGCTTTTTCATCAAAATAAAAGCCAAAATTCAATGTTTTGATGCCAACTGTCAGTGAGGATGACAATTAAAAGAATTATTTAGTTTACGTTCGACATTAGTTGTAATTGGACTATTTCATATCGCCCACTGAAGATTGTCTGTGATTGGTCTATTTCATATCTCACATTGCGGAAACTCTAGAATTCCACATTTGTTCAGCCGGTGGAAATTGCTTACTTATCCGTTCTCTAAACTGTTAAGAAATTAACCAATATCCAATATCCCTGTAGGAGTAGAAAAACGGTTTATTTTGACATTAAAATTGTCTTATTCTATGTCCAAATTATGGGTTGTTTTGAAACATTTTTTAACAAATATTTAATTGATCTATTTTCACGAAAATCTGGAGATTTTTCAAATGAAAAACAACTAACAAAGATGCAAATATGAAGAAAAAAAATGTTATTGACAAATATAACGGCCAGAAAGAAAAGATCAACAATGTTAGTGATTTCAGCGTTGCCACGTCTAAATGAAATAATCGACAACGTCGGCTTTTTTCCGCATCCTTAGTAGTTCTAGTTATAGATTCTGCTACTCGGTATATCCAACTACAACTAACATAATAATATAATAAATAACTATATTGTTTCATAAAATACTATTGTTGATATTGTATACTCATCCTCCATTTGATGTTCCTACATGAGCGGTGTTTTAATCACAATTTAATTGAGTAGATATCAGTTTACATGCTGAAACTATGTGTGTACATACAATTTTAAACACAGTTTTGAAGTTAATAGAGGAAATGTAATTACCTAATAAATAAACCTGTTTAGTCCATTATATTTACAAGTTTAAAGATCAAAAGCATTGACATACACACCAAACTTACGACTATTTAGTTTTAATTTGTAATTTTTAGAATTTTTTTTGCATTTTGGCCTGGCACTGTAAATGTAAAGAGAGTTTTAAAATACTAATTTAATATTAAAAATTAAAATTTTTAAATTTACGAATACGGATAAAATTACAATATTTCCATCTTACTGTACCACTACCCCTTTTTTGCGAAATTGCCTACTATCAATTGTTAGTTTCAATTTTAAAATAATATTTCCGTAAATCTGAATTATTTTGATATAGAAATATGGGAATTTTCTCTTGAATTAAATTTTGTATAATCTGTTTTATATTCCTAATAATTTTACTATTTGCTAAGTTATTTCATCACAAAAAACAATAGAAAATATTCATTTATGATAAAGAACATCTAAATTAAAGAATTAATTGTAATTGTTCTGTAGTCTGCTTTATTAATATATTCAGAACTTAAAAAGGGATTTCACCTGAAACAAATGTAATCATTTCGGACAAGCTGTAGACTTGCTGACAGTTTGAAATTGAAGTGGAAAATTCTCTAACAAGAACCGTAATCCTTCAACATGCCGTTAACGACATTAATTAAGGTACTGACTTAATCAACTTGCTGAAGGTGCCTGTTAGTTACATTAGGTTGATGATGAAATTGGCCCTATTGTTGACGAGCGTGTTCATCAAAAGCGAGAGATATGAAGTGGCTATAACGCTTGCAAAACCTTTTTAATTAGTAAGTCTTTCTGCATCGTCCGAATTTTATTTGGATCTATAATTAAGATGAGTACGAGTTTTAAGGTAATTTTTCATGAAGTTGAATGTGGATTTTGTCCGAACGGAAGAAAAATTATTAAATTTAATTCCATTAAATCTCCCTGACGTACATTTCGGCAACTTTAATCCCGTTTCCATTAACAACGTTTCTTGAAAGTAAGAAAATTAATTTTTCAGCTAAGTGCCTACCAAATGCGAAACTTTAATTTTAGAGATTCGAATGGCATTTCGTAGTTTTATTTCCGCGAAGCTTTTTAACGAACATTGGAAGGCAGCGAAATGGAAAAAAACTAATGCGAATATGAAATTAAATTTCAAATTTTGTTATCAATTCACGGGAAAAACTTGTAATTGATTGCTTAATTAGGTGTGCGGATCGTGACCTGTATTAATGTAATACTATATTGTCGACTATAGAGAAGATTAATTTCCTGCGATACCAAGAGGAGGCATTATACAGGGTGAATGGCTATAGCGTCCGCTCATTAACTGTGCTATATGTAGTACATTTCACGGTTAGTTAAAATTCATTGATATTAGTAGGATAATGGGATGTGCGGTAATAATACTGATATGCGAATCATCGAACATCATCAACCGTGGCTGATGTCGGTTTGTATGTAACAATGTATGTTATTAATTTACCAGTGATTTATTTACGGGAAAAACTTTTGTATAAATGATTTGTTTTTTACTCTTTTTAAGACCTAGTTTAGTGTAAGTGATTCCACTAAAGATGTCAATTGCAAAGCTGACAGTTTGAGCCTTCGGTTACGCATACAAAAATTCAAGAGCGATAGAGGAAACTGCAAAAATCGTGTTTTGCCTTACACACTTGGGTTGAGTTTAGTGGCGTCGTTTTAGAACTTTTTGAAACTTTTTTTGCTTTTGTATAGTTTTTCAGACGTTTACATAAGTTTTTCATTCATTTCAGAAATTTGTCTGTTTGGTCAAATTTTTAACTAACACTTAAAGTTTTAAATGTCAAAACTGTTGACAGAGCTACCCAGTGAAATATTAGATTTCCATAAAAAGACTGAAACTTTATTGTGTTATAATAAAATGATTGAAAAATACAGAGCGACTTGTTGACAGTGTTGCCAAGTCAAAATATTTAATGGCGGTAGAATAATCCGTCGAAACACGGTAGATCAAAACAAATTCATTCATTTTACATTATTATACAGGATGTCTTTTAATAGTTGTCAAAATTTTAATTTTTGATTCTTGCTATATCGACATTAGTGACAGATATCACGTGGTTTTAAAGGATAATTTAGCTAGACAGTGACGTGACCATTGTCAAAAATCATAAATCTCAAAAACTCTCTTTATATCGAATACTGCAGGAAAACGTTTCTAAATTCCTGATTTTTGCAATTTTAGAGCATGGTTTGACAGTTTTGACGTTAATGACAGTTGTCACGTGATTTTAGAACACTATTTAGCTAGACGGTCACGTGACAATTGGCAAAATAACTGTCATAAATCTCATAAACACGTTTTATATCAAATACTGCAAGAAAACTTTTCTAAACCCTGATTTTTGTAACTTTAGAGCATGGTTTGACAGTTTTGACGTTAGTGGCAGTTGTCACGTGATTGTAGAACACTATTTAGTTAGACGGTCACGTGACAATTGGCAAAGTAACTGTCATAATTCTCAGAAACACGTTTTATATCAAATACTGCAAAAAAACGTTTCTTAATCCTGATTTTTGCAACTTTAGAGCATGTTTTGACAGTTTTGACGTTAGTGACAGTTGTCACGTGATTGTAGAACACTATTTAGCTAGACGGTCACGTGACCATTGGCAAAATAACTGTCATAATTCTCAGAAACACGTTTTATATCAAATACTGCAAGAAAACGTTTCTAAACCCTCATTTTTGCAACTTTAGAGCATGGTTTGACAGTTTTGAACACGTTTTATATCAAATACTGCAAGAAAACGTTTCTAAACCCTCATTTTTGCAACTTTAGAGCATGGTTTGACAGTTTTTGGACGTTATTGACAGTTGTCACTGATTGTAGAACTATTTAGACGGTCACGTGATAATTGGCAAAATAACCGTCATAATTCTCAGAAACCCGTTTTATAACAAATAGTGCAAGAAAACGTTTCTAAATCCTGATTTTTGCAACTAGAGAGCATGGTTTAACAATTCTCGTCTTGAGAAAATCCTCGTCTTCGACTCGGATGATTTTTAAAACCACTCTCGCTCATGCTATTTGTTAAAACAAATTATTTAGAAACTCGTTTTTCCGAATTTTTCCGGAAAAATTAAATGCACTAGGGATATTACCCCCGAAAATCGAATTTAGCAATTTTTTAAATTTATAAGAGGGCAGTCTGTATTAATACCAGGTAGTGATTTTCCACCTTTATTATTTGTTTTGCAAAGGTAAGTATAGTAAGTATTTATAGAAAATTTCAAATTTTTTCAAAAAAAAATACGTCATTGAATGGATTGTTTAGGTTTAGAGTGTTTATGACTGCAATTACTTTATTCAAAATCATTTGTTTGCATTTGCTCAATTAAAACACTTTACTATTGAACAGGGTCCAAATTTAATAAATAAATCATTTTATCCAGTGAGAATTCTTTTCTATTGCCAATGTATTAATAAATCAGGATATCAAATGAGCTAATTTTTGGTTTATACAATATTCATTAACAAATTTGAATTACCAACTTCTAGTAAATCCCAAAATATTTCTAAAATTTAGTACGGAAAGTATTCAATTCAATAATAAATTACGCAAAAGAGACGTTAATTAAATTTCTTATAATAAAACATTATGTGAACGCACAAAATTTGCGAAAACTGAATAATGCATTCGCCCGAAATTCCAGTCAAGTATTGCAAACCCGTTCGCCTAAAACCTTATATTTCCAGAACAATTATGTTAAAACAAAAGGCAACTTTAACCTTTTCGAATCAGATTGTTAAACGGCAACTATCAGCTGCAAACGTGCAGAATGTTAAATAGCTTTCCTGGAATAGCTGAATTGTTCCATATGCAGTTTCGCCCGAGTTTTTGTTTCAGACAAAAAGGGGTTAGGTGGTTATCTTAATTGCTCAAAACTACGTGATGTGATTTAGAGTTGTAACACGGTACAAGTGATTGTTCGATGAAAACAAAACGAAGTATTTCGTCAATAACTTATATTAATTCGCTGATCAGTCAAGCTTAAAAATTGTTTTGAAGTCCTTGATTACGCCAGCAGCAGTTTGGCAAACAGTCTGACAAAAGAAATTCCCTCGCGAACAACGCTATATTGAGAGGCTGAAACGATACGGTGAACAATCGAAACTGAAACTGAAAACAGTTAAAATTTTCAAACTTCAAACATCAACACAAAGATAAAGAGAAGCCGTAATGGATTTCTGAAGAGAATTCGCTTTAAAATACCCTAAGCTGTTGACAAAGTGTCGAGAATAACTTTGGAACGGTGTTGCTTACCTCAAGTCCTTAATATTAATCAGCAGCGGAAGGAAAGGGCTAAAGTAAACATAACTCGGATGAAGGAATATTTTACACACTCCACCTGATTTAATGATATCCTTGTACGCGAGTACAAGTCTATGTAAACCCACTCTGGATAATGTGACCAGATAAATCAAATTATCGTTTATCCCTTCTTATTCTGCTTAATATTCCGAATTTTTAAGTCCAGTCCTGAAAGTCGATATGAGGATATTGTATAGGAAAAAGAACATTTGATCCGCTGGATTGGAAAAAGTATGTATATGGAAGAAAATGGGCTATATCCTCCATTTTAGTATTATAAAGAATTATTCCTTTAAATAAAGGGATTCGTAAGAACGTAGATATAGGAAATACATTGTTCATTTTTTATGTTGAGTAAAGGGGTATCAGAATATAACCCTTTATAAGCCTCTTACTTTAGGTGTTTTGGTTATTTCTTACTCCGTAGATGTCCGGTAGATGATAATGAAACCAACCCGATAGGAATTCAAAGGAGTTAGACAAGACTGCTTGTTGTCATCACAATTGTTCAATGTGTATTCACAGCTAATATTTCAGTGTTGTATTCTAATTTTCATTGGAAGGACCATCATAAATAACATAAGGTTTGCAGACGATACAGTAATAATTGCAGTCCTGCAAATCTTTTTAGACTAACAACTAAGAACGAACATAGTGAAATAATACAAACCAAAGATACAGGTCCAGTTTTAAAAGTGTCAATAATTCACTGTTCGATAGCTCATCAAAAAATAAGTTGACATGAATTATGTCATTTTCTTGAAGAACGCTTCCTAAGGAAGAAATAGACCACCAAATTTCAGTTTAAAAACTTGTTTTTTTGCTATAACTGTCGTTAGATGCCGTTAGACCAATTTGGAACAAATACTTATGAAATGAATACTCGCTATATGATGTGAATGACATTTGTCAAAATTATTTAGAGGCGTCGATATAAAGGGATAGTCTTTATTTTCCCGCTCTATTTTCTATGCTCACTGGATATTATTCAAAATTGACAAAAATGTCTACTTGGGTTATTATGTTTTTTACTTTAAAATGGTTTAAAGAGATTGAAATCTGGTCATCTCTGAGGTTTACGAATTAATTTTTGACACTGAAAATATGAAAACCACATTTCTGTAACTACGCCACTGGACAGTTTCGACAAACGTAATTAACATCACATAATGAGTATTAATTCATGTGTTTGTTCTAAATTTGATCAAAATTGCTCCAACGCTCTGATAGTTATGACAAGAAACCGATTTTTTGAATTGATCTTTGAAGTATTTTCCTTACGAAGCATTTTTCAGAAAAATGACATAATGTTGAATTATTGACATTGAAAACTGGATCACTCTGTATAGTAATCTCAAAAACTACAATTGACAACATACTACTTACACTGGAAGATAAGCAGTAGGAGAGGGTTGACAAATACCCTAGGAGCAACCATGATGTGGAGATAAAGATCAGAATAGAAATATCCCAGAAAGGATTAATTTGTAAAATACAGATCAATGTCCATAAATAGGAAATTTAGTTTGTCTATTAGATTAAGCTTCTCAGCTGTTATACGGAAAAACTTAGATGTTACAAGGGCAATCCATAAAAAGATTGAAAGCATTTGAAATTTGGCTCTTCAGATGCATACCCAAAATTCTTCGTACTAAGAAAAACTGACAATGGCAGAAAACTGACGACAATCGTCGAAGTAAGAAAAATAGCATATTTGGACCTCATTATTTGAAACAACACAGATTATAAGTATACGCCTTACCATAAAAAGAAACCTTATTTCTACATTTTGCTATTTTACATCTATTTCAATAGAAATAATCATCCTCTTCAATAAACAACTAAATTTCTACTTTCAAAACAATTTAAATTAATGTTTTCCTGATTTTTTAATGTATATTGAACATTTATTTAAAATGTTGCTAAACGAAAGGAACAACTTGTTCGTTTTTTGGATAAAAAATTAAGTATTTTTGTTAAAATAGAACTTGCTCCGTCTTGTCTTTTATTCGTCTTCACCAGCAAATGTGTAGTAAGTATCCATCAAGTTATATCCCCATCGATATTCCACGGACCATACCGTGGAACGTTTTCTATAGGAGTTTAAGGGAGATTTGCTATTTGACTAGGAAAAACAAACTGCCCAATGTCCAAATCGATTCATCAGTCTTTAAAACCCAGAAGAGGAATTGAGAGTTTTTGTTAGAGAGCCAATAGCAAGAATCGAACACTCTATCAAAATCGGTTTAAGTTTCAAAGTTCAGTAACATTATATGGCAATTGTGTGGTTGTCTTTATCTCAAGGTGAATAACGTTTAAATAAGTTTTGCTGCAAATTACTTAATTGTTTATTAACGTTTTTAGGGCAGAGTTAGTAGGGCAAATTGTGTATTGCAATAAAATATTGTATTACAATCTCTTGCTCTCTACCAAGTAGAATAATGAAAACACTAACATTCTTTCCAGTTTTTAGTTTTCCTTGCATAATAAAGAATGAAATACAACAACACTCAAATACCTCTCCGTTTCACTAATACTGTTACTCATCCACATTCTTTAGAAATTGAATGAAATGAGCAATATTGAAGTGGATCGTAGAGCGTCTAGTGCTGCGCTCTATTATGATTGCTTCTGCCGTTCGCTTTTGTTTCATCCATTCTTGACTGACACTTAATCAGACGGAAAAGGAAAATCTAAACCTCTGTCAAAATGATATTTCCGTAATCTCACCGATCAGACCCGAATTGTTCGGCCATTGTCTCGTCGAGTATAAAGGAATTCTAAGCGGTGTGGCTGAAAAGGTGAGGGAGCTTTGTGTGTCTAATATTAGGGGTTTATTTATAACGTGCACTGGGATTAGTATATGAGGACTTGATCGACGGTCATTAATCTTTATTGTTTGTGTTTTGTTTTATCCAGGCCCATTAATTATTTTTTTGGATCTCTGCTCACCTTTCATTATTTTGTTTGAAGTTTCGTAACTTGCATGGAGTTCTGACACACCCTGCTTTGTTTTCCTTTGGCGGTTAGGTCATTATTTGCCTTTCTTGTCTGTTACATGTTACATGTATTGCGAAAGCTACAGAATTTTGATGTCATCAAATCACGTTGCCATTGAATCAGTTACTGAATTAACCTAAAACTAATATTTAGAGTAATATAATAATGATTCAAACCCAAGCTGTTTGAAACCTAATAGTGATTTCACCAAAAACAATCTGGATTGTGTTGAAATAACAAATTTAGTTTCTTTTCGTTGGTTGAAATTCTCGTGAAGGTGTAGAACACTTGCAGAGGCTTCTGGCAATTTTCAAAATGTTTTCAGTCGAATTTAAATTCTGGGAAAGTGTAAAATAGTTGTAGAGGGTTCTGGAACTTTTCAGAAAGTCCTTAGTAGCATTTAGAGGTCTACAAAACTTTTAAAATGGGTCTAGAAGCCTCTAACAATTTAAAACAACTCTAAGAAGGTTTAAGGCAGTTGTAGAAGGCTCTGGAACTTTTCAGATAGTCCTTAGTAGGATTTAGAGGTCTACGCAACTTTTAAAATGAGTCTACAGGCCTCTGGCAATTTAAAGCAACTCTGGGAATGTTTAAGACAGTTGTAGAACGCCCTGCAACTTTTCAGAAAGTCCTTAGTAGCATTTAAAATTCTTTGACACATTCAAAACGGTCTGGGAAGATTTGACAGCCTCTGGCACTTTTTAGAAAGTTCTCAATAACTTTTAGAGGTTTATGGAATTTTCAAAATGGTCCTAGAAGCTTCTGGCAATTTGAAACAGTTCTGGAAAAGTTTAAGACAATTGTAGAAAGCAACTTTTCAGAAATTTTCAATAGCATTTAGACGTCTTTGACACTTCGAAAATGGTTCTGGAGGCTTCTGACAATTTAAGACACTTCTGGAAAACTTTAATACAGTTGTAGAGGGCTTTGGAACTTTTCAGAAAGTTTTCAGTAGCATTAGAGGTCTACAGAATTTTTAAAATGGGTCTAGAGGCCCTCTAGAAAGTTCTCAATAACATTTAGAGGTTTATTGAATTTTCAAAATGGTCCTAGAAGCTTCTGGCAATTTGAATCAGTTCTGGAAAAGTTTAAGATAGTTGGGCTCTGGAACTTTTCAGAAAGTTTTCAGTAGCATTTAGACGTCTTTGACACTTCGAAAATAGTTCTGGGGGCTTTTGACAATTTAAGACAGTTCGGGAAAAATTTAACAGTTGTAGAGGGCTCTGGAACTTTTCAGAAAATTCTCAGTAGCAGTAGAGATCTAGGGAACTTTTAAAATGCGTCTAGAGGTCTCTGACAATGTAAAACAACTCTAGGAAGGTTTAAGACAGTTGTAGAGGGCTCTGGAACTTTTCATATAGTCCTTAGTAGCATTTAGAGGTCTACTGAACTCTTAAAATGGGTCCAGAGCCCCTCTAGAAAGTTAATAACATTTAGAGGGGTATGGAACTTTCAAAATGGTCCTAGAAGCATCTGGAAATTTGAAACAGTTCTGGAAAAGTTTAAGTCGGTTAACTTTTAAAATGGGTCTAGAGCCCCTCTAGAAAGTTAATAACATTTAGAGGTTTAGGGAACTTTTAAAATGGTCCTAGAAGCTTCTGGCAATTTGAAACTGGAAAAGTTTAAGACAGTTGTAGAGGGCTCTGGAACTTTTCAGAAAATTTTCAGTAGTATTTACAGGCCTATGACACTTCGAAAATGGTTCTGGAGGCTTCTGACAATTTAAGACAGTTTTGGAAAAGTTTAAGACAGTTTTAAAGGCCTCTGACACTTCTGATACTTAGAAGGTTCTCAATAGAATTTAGGGGTTTATGGGACTTAAAAAATGGTCCTAAAAGCTCCTGGCAATTTTAAAAAGTTCTAAGAAAGTTTAGACAGTTGTATAGGGCTCTGGAACTTTTCAATAGCATTTAGATGTCTAAAAGCACATTCAAAACGACTCTATTAAATACGACTCGCGCTGTTTATTTACGAAATTGATAAAAACAAAATAATCTGACATTAGTTGAACCATCAAACTGACAATAGATGTAATAAAACACACATTTTTAGTCGATCTTCGTCTAATGAAATGATTTAAAGGATGTGACGCAACAGTCAGAAGTCACTGAACAAAGTTTAACTAAAATTGAATGTAGTTTTGTAAGGTGTCCACTTTGATGAGGAAAAATCCTGTGATTTCCCAAACGTTGCGGATAACTGATTAAGGACTAACAATAATTTTTAAACTTAAACAACCACGTACAAATAACTATTTGTACTTTCGTGTTGAAGCCCACTGTCACTTGGAAATAAATGTTCAATACTGCCATATATTTCATGAAAAGATGTAAATGTGTCTTATTGCAATAATTTAAAAAAATATTACATTTTCATAATAACAAATTGGGTGCATGCAGAACATAGCAGATTCTAAAGCACTTCATGTTGTAGTTTGAACTTAATAGCTCACCCTGATATGTGAGTGCTTCACCAAAACTTTCTAGACGACAAAACTCAACGTGTTTTATGGAAAGTCTTAAACTTTTAATACCCACTCCATGCGGTTCTAAGCCACAAAGCTAGAAACATAAAACACTAAAACTCCTTAAATCTTTATATACGAGAGTCGACTTTTTGTCTTAGCTGAAATTCATAAACCCTGGAAAACTCTAAGAAATAATTTACTAGAAAAGTCCAGTAACGTGATTGTCATCGATAAAACGTGCTTACAAACAATACAATTTGAAAACAATATTTTCATGCAGCTGATGAAATTTTCATGTCATAACTAGGGGCAATAAATTTAAAGCCGCTAAACTGACAAAGTCAGGAACTTTACAACTCTTCAAAACTCGGGCAGGGTTCGAAGTTTTAGCCTTAAGAAATTCTTCACGTTTTAGTTTGGAAGGCGGTAAGTATTCTGAAAAGACAACTATTCATTTTCATTCGAGCAAATTTTGTCGTCTCGAGGGTTGGATAGTTGGTAAAGAATTTATAAAAGAAGTTATATTTCGTTTTACGTTTATATTTCATAGATTTCTAGTTGCAATTTAAGAGTGATTAAAAGTTTCTTATAAACTGAGTGACTTTAGAACTTTGGCAACTTAAATGTTAAAAACTTTTTGGCACCGATAATACTCTGAATCGAGCTCTGAATAGTCTCGTCACGGCAATAAAAAATATCCTGTTGTAATTTCCTAAAAATAGAGAATGGTCTGGCTGAGAAAATGGAGTTATCTACTGACGCCCTTTTCATGTTTGCCACCTGTGCTGCTTTACGACCGTCTCGAATGTTCAACCGTCAAGTTTTGTCGTAAAATTTGCTTGTAAACTGGAGGCTATGTATGAGATTCCAAACAGAATCTAAATTTATGTTGGCCGACTGTACGACCTTTTTGGTGCAAATACTCGTATAGGTCTAATGTTGATTAGATACTTTGGTCAAAGAATAGTTATTTAACAAGAAGGGACAGTTAAAAATAGAAAGCGAATTAGAGAGAAATGGACTCTTCTTATCAAATCAAATGTTGCCATATCTCAGACCACATGAAATATTTGATTTAAAACCTCAGTTTAAAGTTAATAATAGTTGATTGATATCTTCCCATGATTAAGAGGCTAAAAACACTTTGACTCAAAAGAAGTAAACAGTGACTATAAGAAATTAGTTCATATTTGACCCTAAAAATTGGGTGCAATTTTGATTTCAAAATGAAATAAGGTAACAGACAACCGACAACATGTTTCCTACTAAAGGCAAACCAAGATCAGCCAAAAACATCACACCAAAATCAAAGGAATTATGCCGGCTGTGCTTTCTTGTATAGCTATTCTTTGGTTTGGTATTTTACTATATTTCAGGAAGTCAAGTTTTAAAACAGGGTTTTCTGTAATCCAGTTTTCAGAGAATATTGTCAGTTCATATTGAATAATTTTGTCTAAATTTAGTCCTGTACATACAGCCGGTACGTGGACACAAACGTTTTCAAGAGTGTTACTTAGTATAGACACTCGACACACGTATATTATTGTAAGTATGATAAAAGTTCAATTTTGAGCAGTTTGCTTTTTTCTATAATTTGAAACAAAGCACATTTTTAACCTACCTTATCATCATTCTTGTTTTGTCTAATTTCAGAGTATTTTGCCATTTTGAATATTAAATACCTAGGCAATTTTCTAGTTTAAAGTTTGCGCTAGAATAATTTTGAATACAGGTACTCTTAATGTGTGTAATAAGGACGTTCCGTCACGAAACAAATATTTTAATTCACATCGTACATTTTTTTCGTACGCTTTGAAGCAGCAAACGACAAAGTTGCGTGTATATACAAGATTAGTCCGGGTATTTCGAAATGAATTTTGGATTTTAGGAAAAACGAATTGTTTATTTTATATCGTATTAAAGCAAAATATTCATGAGTTTGTCTTATAGTTGTGAAGAGAATGAAAGTAGAGTAATTTAAACCTGCATACTCCAAGGAGCATTAAGTACAGTAAAGTAACATGATCCTGAAGTTTGTAGTCAAAAAGTTGAAATGTACTAAATTACAATTTATTCTTAAAAATAGGTTTAGAGCTATGACTTCCATTACAATCATACTCTTCTGGTATATCTCCAGTCCAAACTCTGTAAAAATTGATTTCCTGAAATGATGATACTATATTCAAGTTGAGCAAAATTTGAAAACTTGTGTAAGTATCATTTTATACCTACCAAACTTTTATCTCTAAGCTGTCATAGAAAATAGTTTTTCCTACCAACAGACCAATAGAATTTCCCATATAAGGTAATTTTGATTCTTGTAATTGAATGATTGATTTTTAAATTTGATTACCTTAACTAGTACTTAACACTAATATAGTAATTTCTTCAGCATGCACTAATTGCAACGGACCTCCTTAAAACCCTACTATATGTCTACAATTCATTTTTTACCAATATAACTCTACTTTGTTGGGTGTCGGACATACTAAAATCTGAAAAATGTTATCAAATTAGTTGAATGGAAATAGAAGTTCTATTTGGTGACAAACTTAAACTAAAGTTAAATAAAGGTTAATGTGAAGTAAAACTCTGTTCTGCACTGCGTAACATTTCTGCTTTATGAATCAATGCAACAAACATAAATGTCAAAGAAAGTAGCACATTTCAAAGGTTTTGTTACGTTTTAACTGCTATGAAATATCACTTTTGGTCAAAATATGAAAATAAAACCTTAAGCATACTTACCAATTTCAAGACGGATCTTACCTGAAACAAAAAATTTAAAATTATGTTATGCTTGAAAACAAGATATGCAAATATGAAAAATGTAAACTTCTCAATACGAATTCAAAAGTTATGACTGATATTTTAAATTTTGCACTCCTGTGTTATAGTTATTTATACAACAAGGGATTTAAACGATTGTTTATTCAAAAAAAGAACGAGTGTATCGAGTAGTCTTAAGTACTGTATAAACAGGTTATTGTTATTTAGGGCCAGTACTTTCACTTCAGAATAATTTTATTCCAAAATAAATTTCTATAGGAACAGTGAGCTATTATGTGCTATTGGGTCGTTACTATTAGTCAATGCTGTTATTTTTCTAGAACTGATCTTAAGAATAAAGTTATCTGGAAGTTAAAACATTGTTTAAATTGTTGCTAAGCGTTGCATAATTCACTCATAATAAGACAAAATTTAATAAAAGTGTAAGCAAACACAATTATACAACTCGTCTCCCTAATCACTCTACAGATTATTTTAATAGACAGCCTCTGCATTCTGCAGAATTTGCTAAAATTTTATATCACATTTTTAGGTAAATTTTCTGAGGTGTAGTAATAAAAATGTCTTCTTCTTTCCAACCACTCTGTAAACGATCAAGAAAATTACATCGTTCAAAAGACACGTAACGATTGTTATTGGAGTAAATCTATCAAGTTCGGTGGCATTTCGATCTTTTAACCAGGAACGCCATATTTCTCGTTACAATAATGTTTCCCTAAATCTAGGCACCAACGCTCCCGGCATGAATCCTTCATTCGACGATCGATGCGGGATAAGATTTTCCCAGGAAATGGATGATTGAAAGGAGAGACAGCAGGAAATTATCCTTTCGCAGGATAAGTGATATTGATGGGGGTCGTAAAACCTGATGGCTCTCCGGAATTTTAAGGAAAACGCCTGGTTTTAATACATCAACAAGTTTTAGTGGTCTTTAGTATGCCCCTAATCTTGTTTGGATCTCCTATTTGACGTAAATTTTCCCCGGAATTTGGTCCCACAGTTTGGTATAGCAGTTCGATGTAAAAGTGTTATCACACAAACGTGTTTTTCATACAAATATGTCTGAAATACATAGTAACAAATTAGCAGCTTATCGAGCTTTATTATCCACACCCCTAAGTTTAAGAGAAATAAAACTTTTATGGCGTTCGTTTTCATCTAATAAAAATCTGGCTTTCGTAAGTTTTACGTAGCTTCAATCTCCGGTAATTTCGTTACAACCGTCAAGATCTATTTTGCATGCTGGTCACGACGCGGCCTACAAACTCCGTCTTCGACGAACTTTTGCTGCAACTTTTTGCTGATTTATACTTGGGTGGAGTTCGAAAGTTTGATGCCCCTTTTCAAAAGTACTCTTTTTAATAATAATATGATAAATGGCGTTTAGGCGTCGCGATAAATTTTCATTCTGTGCGTGTACTTGATATCTTGCCAATAGTTTTTCCCTACCCGCTGCATTATTATTAAAATCAATGGAAAGAGTTCCCCTAGATACGCTGATATTTTTAAACTTTCTAAAAATGTAACATCAACCAACTTACAACACTGTGAATGCTAAAGTTACATTATTTATATGATGAATGTGCTTTGAATTTTAAGTCAAATAAAACATATAATGGCAGTGTAGTCGTATAAGTTACTTTTGAAAAAGTGGAAGCCGTCGAAAAGAAGATTTATGACGTGGTCCGTTCTCGTTTATTACGTGGTGATTGTGCTTTCCGTCAGTTACTGCAGATTAATGTATATGAATGTTATATTTTTCTTATTATTTTCGGTTTATGAGCTTTTAAGGAAAAAAGTTAATAATGAATTAAATTTGAAGCTCGCAGTAGATATATTTTTTTTTAGGTATGATCCTTGAGTTTACTATAAACTTTTGACTTATAGTTTTCTCAAAAAAAAAAATCAATCATGTGACCTTGTTAGAGTTGAAACACAAACATAGTGCGACGTTGCCAAAATGTTACTAGAAAAAAGTCATAAAAACCTTCAATTGAACAAATATCATTGATTATTCGAATTGAAAAAGTTTTTTCTATTATTTTGAGGAAGAAATTATGCGTTTTAGGGTAAACGTGCTTTCTTTCGTGTACACTTATTTTTATTAACCGAGTTATTAGGAGTTAAACCAAAAAAAACCCATAAAGAAAATGTTTGCATTTTTTTGTCAAAAAAATCAAACTTAAGTAGTAAATTCTGGAATTTTACGATCGAAAAATAATCACGTGACCTTGGCAGCGTCAAAACATACACATTAAAAATAGTGCGACGTTGTCAAAATGTTAATAAAAAAATTAAATTCTGTAATTGAAGAAATATCATAGATTATTCGAGTTTAAAGGGTTTGTCCTATTATTGTAGCAGAAAACTATGACTTTTAGGGTAAACTGCAGCAACTAAGAGTTAAAATAACACTTATGCAATTCAATTAGCTTAAATATCTAAGGAAGTGCCAAGCCTCTAAAATCGTAAATAATATATTATTAAAAAACATAAAGTTCTTCTGCCAGTGTGTATAATATACGTTCGTACGTGACTTATCATTACGTATTCTTATTATTAACCGGTAGGATACAAGTAGTGAACTTTTGTAAATTGTATAGTGATGATGATGCTAATGAATTAATTAAATATTGTTACGGTCTGGGCCTACTATGCTCGATACTCCATGAAACCGATGCGCCGCAATATCTGGCCGGGCGCGTATTAAAGTAGGCCACAGTTAGGAAGCGCTACCTGGAATATTCTTGAATGGTCAAGGCAACCCGCGAAGCGTTTCGCGGTCATTCTAGAACGTGGTTTGCGAATATAAAAGAAGCGGCGTCGTCGACGACAGAGTTAGTTAGGAGAGTAGAGTAGTAGTGAATTTGGAAACGCGGTTAAGTTTAAATAGTGGAATAATTGTGGAATTGTAGTAGTGTTTTTAGTAGCTGTGTTAATTATTGTACGGAGTGTTTTGAAGTGTTAATAAATTTATTAATTGTTGAGTTAAATTGACTTTGTGTGAACCCACGGGAAAATCGTAACAATTGGTGTCAGAAGTGCGATCAGACGTTAGTGCGACGTGAATTGGAACTAAACTTCGGGTTAAAGACTTGTGTTCAGAACCGGACTAGAGATTTTCGGAACAGTGGTGTGTTAAATTTATTTTATGCCAATAACAAGACGTCAAAGTGCAAACATGGAGGCCCAATTTGCAGCTATTATGGCAATGCTTGAAGAACAAGAAAGAATTCGAAAACAAAACAAGGAAGAACAAGAAAAGATTCGACAACGAGACAAAGAAGAACAAGAAAGGATTCGAAAACAAAACAAGGAAGAACAAGAAAGGATTCGAAAACAAAACAAGGAAGAACAAGAAAGAATTCGACAACAAGACAAAGAAGAAAAAGAAAGAATGAGACAACAAGATATAGAAATGCAAGAAAAACGTAACGTAGAAATATTGAACGGTCTAGCGGGGACCAAAACAGAAATCCAAGAGTATGTAACCCATAGTCTTAAAAAGATGGAGTGTGATGTTGAGGAAAAATTAAAGGATGTTCGGGAAGACATTAATGATGTTCGGGACGACATTAGTAAAATTCAGATTGATGTTCGGGAGGACATTAATAAAATTCAGAATGATGTTGAGATAAAGCTACGCGACTTAGAGCAGAAAATTGACAGCAGAGGAGCCAGCTCTACAGTGATCACCGGAAACGGGCTCAACAAGATCAAGCCTCCCACATACGACGGTCAAACTTCATGGGCAATGTACCAACTCCAATTTGAGGCCGCTGCAAATGCAAATGGATGGAGTAACGAGGAAATGGCTGTAGCACTAATAGTGGCATTACGAGGACCTGCATTGGAGCTGTTACAGACGGTGCCTATCGCCCAACGAAGCAACTATGAAGCATTAGTAGCTGTATTAGAACGTCGTTATGGGGATCAACATAAGAAAGGACTGTATCGAACGCAATTAAGGGCAAGACAGCAGAAAACTGGTGAAAATCTAGAAGAGTTTGAAACCGAAATTCGTCGCCTTGTGCATCTGGCTTACCCAGCCCTCCCGGATGAAATCCAAGAAGAACTTGTGGCACAGTATTTTGTAGATGGGATTCGAGATCCGGAGGTAAAGAAATGGCTGAAGATGTTCAAAGGGAGCAACAACAGCGAATTACTGATTCGAGCGCTGGAAATTGAAGCTGCGTGCAATGATTTAAAGCCAGAGCCTATTCAAGAGGAAAGAGAACCGCCAGCCGATCATGTTGCTACATCAATAAGTAAAATTGAATCAATGTTCGGCCAATTAGTGCAACAAATGGCAGCATTAGAAAATGGTCAGTCCAGACAGTTGGAACGATCACGTCCGATCACGAGAGTGGAGTGTTATCGATGCGGACGTACGGGACACATTAGAAGGAATTGCAGACAGCGGTCTTGTTCTCCAAACCCACAGTGCCGACGAAATCAGGACATTAGAACAAATCACCGGAACTCTTCTGTTAAAAGAAACATTACATGTTATACTTGTGGACGTAAAGGACATTACCAATGGAATTGCAGACAGCAGTCTCGTTTACCGACCCCGCAGAATTGGCGTAACCAGGAGCAGGAAATGAAGAATCCAGAAAGACATTTACCGCGATATGTAGAGGATCGTCAAGCTTTGGATAGTGACTTAAGATATCGGAAAGGACAAATTCATAATGGTTGGAGGATTGGTCAAATCGCGATGGTGACAGATAAAGAGGCTACAAAAAGAATGAAGAGCTGCGTTTCTAAGGAGGACATAATAAAAGGACAGCGCTCAGACTCTGATTTGAAAGTAATCAGAAGATGGTTGGAGAAGGATTCGAAACCGGATTGGCAACAGATTTCCAGATATGGACCAACAGTAAGGGGTTACTGGTTGCAGTGGAATTCGCTTCGACTGCGAGATGACTTAATTACTCGCAAATGGGAAAGTCCAGACGGAAAACGCTTTGTTTACCAAACAATAGTGCCCAATTCCTGCAAAGAGAATGTGCTGCGAGAACTACATGACAGTTGCGGAGGAGGACACTTTGGAGTAAACCAGACTTTGGCTAGAATAAGAGATCGGTTTTACTGGATTAACTTCAGAAAGGACGTTGAGGAATGGTGTAAACGGTGTGACCAGTGTTCGTTACAGAAGGGATCCATCACAATTCGGGAACTTGAGAGAGAGAAGAGGAAACCAAACAACAACCGTATGAAGATGACACTGGACCACAGACCAACTGGTGGCAATTAATAAAGGAAGGTGATGCTGTGTGGATGTTTCAACCCAGGAGGAGCAAAGGATTAAGTCAAAGATGGCAACGACACTGGGAGGGACCTTACAATGTGGTAAAAAGGTTAAACGACGTCGCCTACAGAGTTCAACGCAGCCCCAAAGGCAAGATGAAAATTGTCCATCTGGACAGACTCAAGAAATACCAGGGATTAGATGAAGCGGATCGGGACGATCAGCTTTAAGAGGGGGGCAGTGTTACGGTCTGGGCCTACTATGCTCGATACTCCATGAAACCGATGCGCCGCAATATCTGGCCGGGCGCGTATTAAAGTAGGCCACAGTTAGGAAGCGCTACCTGGAATATTCTTGAATGGTCAAGGCAACCCGCGAAGCGTTTCGCGGTCATTCTAGAACGTGGTTTGCGAATATAAAAGAAGCGGCGTCGTCGACGACAGAGTTAGTTAGGAGAGTAGAGTAGTAGTGAATTTGGGAACGCGGTTAAGTTTAAATAGTGGAATAATTGTGGAATTGTAGTAGTGTTTTTAGTAGCTGTGTTAATTATTGTACGGAGTGTTTTGAAGTGTTAATAAATTTATTAATTGTTGAGTTAAATTGACTTTGTGTGAACCCACGGGAAAATCGTAACAATATTATAAAAACGTCTGCATCGGCTACCAGTGACCTTTCATTAAAGATTTCCAATCGGTAAAACGTTGTTAACACATTTAAAACGATAAGANCTANNTNGCNCANANTGGCTTATGACGTNNATNGNAANTTCGNNNGGCANGNGCATTANGCTNGATNTGTTAGCCNANANCCCTCGG
This sequence comes from Ips nitidus, assembly GCA_018691245.2. NCBI lineage: Eukaryota > Metazoa > Arthropoda > Insecta > Coleoptera > Curculionidae > Ips > Ips nitidus. Next base: position 8,992,217 of record CM042790.1, on the reverse strand, counting down.
AGTGGACAANAATCGNTCNCAAGCCTANNTGGTNCTGGGCGNAAGTTGGNGTACNCNGNTCTAAANGNCNGATTANNGCNCTGCNAATAANNCNGNNNTNATCNGTTNGTCCCTGGCGNANGCCCTAACTNCNGNGCTNGNGTCGTGCANCATGTTTCANTGAANGATAATTCNCNCGANTCNNCACGCAGNGTCANNACGAAGGCAGTTAACTNNGGGACTNNNANNCCATNACNGGTAGCCCNAGGNTCCGNTGCGCCGNTNTCAAAANAGCAACGCGATCGCTGNTCAGATCTCANTTTAACNCTTCNTNANACTCGCGGCNNANNAACANNNATCCNTCNGTTCAANGGTTCGATGAACTCANGTACNAGNACNCCNCCTGCCCTCACNANTNNNNTNCAGCTTCTAGTTGGTCATTCGATCTCAAAGGTAAAGGGAAAGCGAGTCCATGACAATTTTTCTATTAAGATGGCGGTAATCCACACAAACTCTCGGTGATCCTCAATTTCTTTTTCACTACGACAACTGGAGAAGCGTAGGTCAGAATGACTAGGTTCAAATAATTCCATCTTGCATCCACTGTTTTTCCACTTTGTTCGTCCTACAAATATCTCTTTCTTTGAATGGGCAGTCTCCTTGGGCTGGCATAACACGGGTTACGTCATCCTTCAAGATTAATTGCAATCTCAATATTAGTTCGTTTTAACTTTTCGCTGGTTCATACGAATTCACCAGTTTCGATGATTTCCTTCCTCATTACTTGATTGATGTCTTGTCCAATGTTAATATCATCTTTCGTCCCAGCAAAACTCTATCTTCATTTAAGTCCAAAGTTTCAATGTTTTCAGGTTCTTTATTTATTTTAATCAAGGATAAACCATTTGACTTGGATTTGCGAACTTCAGCTTGTCCTAAAAGTTGATTTCCCAAGATCACTTCATGATTGCCCATTACTTGGTTGTCTGTCACGTATACAGTGTTAGGAAAATATTCTTCATCAATCTTTAAGTCACACGAAAATTGACCTAAAAGGCGTAACCGTGGAACCTCCGAATCCTCCAAGAACAACATTGGTTTCCTCTAGCTTGGGTGTTCCAATTTTCCTATACGCATTTTCGTTCATCAAAATGCACGTCACTTCCAATGTCAAAAAAATGCATTGAAGGTCACTCCCAGTATAGATACTTGTTTGAACGTCCGGTTAGTTGAAGTAGAATTTTCGATTTTGGCTACATTGTTTTTCGCATCGTGGTTGGGGAAACGTTCTTCGTCGTGGATGTGGACAGTCCCTTGATTTATGTCCAAATGTGTCGCAGTTGAAACATTTACATCCCTCACTTCTTCTTGTACAATTCTGTAGACTTGTGTCCCAGTTGTCCGCAATTAAAACATCGAATTCTTGGCTTTTAAATCTCCAGTACCAACTGTCCTGTTGTTCGATGAACTTTTACCGTCGTGTCTATCCATTTTTTGAAAATTTCTGTCCCCTGTTTTTTAGTCTTAAACTTGTCTCTATATTCTGAATAAACCCGTAATTTAATTTAAAATCGTCAAGTCCTGTTAGCGCCATACAACAACACTTTATTACTCGGATCGTCCGGTATTCCATCGATGACATAATGTATTAAAGCGTCTGCTTCGATTTGACCTCTGCTGGCCATTTCTCTCATTTCCAAAAAGTATTCATGTACTGACTCTCCTGGTTTTAACTTCTTTTGTGACAACATTGCATGCAAATTTGCACTAGTCATTTTTTGAGAGAACTCTTTTTTTAAGGCTTCCTTCAGGAATTGCCATGTTCTTATTCCCCTTTCACTTTGAACGAACAGCTTTGCTACACCAGTCAGACGTTTTTTGGCAAAAATAAAGCAGTGTATATATCACTCCATCTCATTAGTTGAGCCATGTCTTCCACGTCCTCGATCCACTTTTCAATAGGGTAACACTTTCCTCCATCAAAGAGACGAATAGATTCCTCAATGTCTCTCGAAAATTCATTGAAAAATGTGTCTGTTCAAATCCACGTTCCAAAACAGTACGATTTGCTACTGCTTCATGATCGTCACTACTAATATTTCCAGTTAATTTTTGCTCAGAATTCCGCTGAGAATTACCACTCGGTACATTCAAAGGAAACGTAACATCGTCGCGGTGTTGAGGATGTACTGAAATTCTGTCATTATCCTCTTCAATCTCTGATTTTTCTTCTTCGCTTTCCGATTCATCTTCAGAATAAACAACTTCCTCCAAAAGCTTCAAATTTGACAAAGTTGAGCAAATATTTTCAATCAGAGGTTCTTTTTCTGTATTATAATCAATATGCAAAATATTTGCAATACCAGTTAAATCATTTGTTGACAAATTATCCTGTGCAAACTTTACTTTAGTTTTAAATTCTTCAGAGTTAGAACTGAATTCAAAACCCTTAAATTGTTTGACGTCTTTTTTCACGGATCTGCCATCAGCTTCACGTCCATACAGCAACAAATGAAACTTTTTGACAACACTATTAGGTGCCGTTTTAATATTGTTCGCGATAATGTCTATTTCACCAAGTGAACACATCGTTCCAAAAGTCAGCTAGTTCGATAACAGTCTTAAAAAATGTTCGAAATAAATTGTCAAATCCACGTCGTAAGTAATCAACAATTTACCATCGGTCTACTTCATTCACACTCGTCGTTATTGAACAGTTCTTTAAATACAGTCTAAATACACAACATCAACTGTCTATAGTCTTTTTAGTCCATCGTTACAACTTTCAAACAAAACGTATTGCAAACGTTTTCAAATAAACCAAGGCCACGTACCTTAATCGTCATCAGCGTCGTTTTCTAAACGTTTACCTTCCGTTTTGAAGTCGTCCTACAGCTTTTCTAACAATGCCGTTATTGTCCATCAAAATCCCTTGCGATATCACAGTTGAATCGTCGTTAAATCACAGCCATGTCCTGATTGAAACCCGGTAGAAATCACAGTTTAAGTCCTGGTGTAAATCGCGGTCGAGCCCCCAATATTTGTGGGTTTTAATGGAAAGGCAACCACGGCAAGTAGTTTAACTGATTGTATTAAATAAGATTAACAATAAAAGTTGAAAAGAAGTACAGAAAACACGTAGTGATCGTCGTAACACTCGTAACGTCGTTTAATCGTTTTATCTACGTCGTGGTCGTCGTATCTGGCGTTAAATCGTGCGCACCGGCTTGCTTCGTTTATTTAGCACTGCTGCCGCACCGAATCTTCTAGGTCGCTCGCCGACGTCGAGTCTGTCTGCATCCGTACGGGGCTGGCGGAGGGGAAAGGGGTTTCTAGCCGCAGCCAGACAAACCTTGAAATACACCGAATACACGATATTCCCACATATAAATTAATAATAATTAAAATATGAAGAGGTTTTTTAATAAAAATATTAAGAAGAATTTTTCTTGGAAATAAAAATAGTACAACAAGGGTGAAAAGATGTCCTTATTGCACAAGGACGATATGGACAATTCACCCAAATTTCAGAGGCTATTTTTTCCTTGATTTTTTCTACGACTTATTGAAATTACTTACCAAATTTCACAGAAATACTCAATTTTTAAAACGTTTCCACATGTTTGCATTATCAGTTTTGACATTGCCAAAGTTCGACAGTTTAGGTTGAATTGGTTTGATTCATTATAAATTGTAACTATTGTAAGTTTTTATCATTTTCGTTCTCATATAATAAAGTAAAAGCTTTCATATTTTAATTGATACTAATTCAAACTCAAAAGCCTTTTTCATCAAAATAAAAGCCAAAATTCAATGTTTTGATGCCAACTGTCAGTGAGGATGACAATTAAAAGAATTATTTAGTTTTCGTTCGACATTAGTTGTAATTGGACTATTTCATATCGCCCACTGAAGATTGTCTGTGATTGGTCAGCCGGTGGAAATTGCTTACTTATCCGTTCTCTAAACTGTTAAGAAATTAACCAATATCCAATATCTCTGTAGGAGTAGAAAAACGGTTTATTTTGACATTAAAATTGTCTTATTCTATGTCCAAATTATGGGTTGTTTTTGAAACATTTTTTAACAAATATTTAATTGATCTATTTTCACGAAAATCTGGAGATTTTTCAAATGAAAAACAACTAACAAAGATGCAAATATGAAGAAAAAAAATGTTATTGACAAATATAATGGCCAGAAAGAAAAGATCATCAATATTAGTGATTTCAGCGTTGCCACGTCTAAATGAAATAATCGACAACGTCGGTTTTTTTCCGCATCCTTAGTAGTTCTAGTTATAGATTCTGCTACTCGGTATATCCAACTACAACTAACATAATAATATAATAAATAACTATATTGTTTCATAAAATACTATTGTTGATATTGTATACTCATCCTCCATTTGATGTTCCTACATGAGCGGTGTTTTAATCACAATTTAATTGAGTAGATATCAGTTTACATGCTGAAACTATGTATGTACATACAATTTTAAACACAGTTTTGAAGTTAATAGAGGAAATGTAATTACCTAATAAATAAACCTGTTTAGTCCATTATATTTACAAGTTTAAACATCAAAAGCATTGACATACACACCAAACTTACGACTATTTAGTTTTAATTTGTAATTTTTAGAATTTTTTTTGCATTTTGACCTGGCAATGTAAATGTAAAGAGAGTTTTAAAATACTAATTTTATATTAAAAATAAAAATTTTTAAATTTACGAATACGGATAAAATTACAATATTTCAATCTTACTGTACCAGTACCCCTTTTTTGCGAAATTGTCTACTATCAATTGTTAATTTCAATTTTAAAATAATATTTCCGTAAATCTGAATTATTTTGATATAGAAATATGGGAATTTTCTCTTGAATTAAATTTTGTATAATCTGTTTTATATTCCTAATAATTTTACTATTTGCTAAGTTATTTCATCACAAAAAACAATAGAAAATATTCATTTATGATAAAGAACATCTAAATTAAAGAATTAATTGTAATTGTTCTGTAGTCTGCTTTATTAATATATTCAGAACTAAAAAAGGGATTTCACCTGAAACAAATGTAATCATTTCGGACAAGCTGTAGACTTGCTGACAGTTTGAAATTGAAGTGGAAAATTCTCTAACAAGAACCGTAATCCTTCAACATGCCGTTAACGACATTAATTAAGGTACTGACTTAATCAACTTGCTGAAGGTGCCTGTTAGTTACATTAGGTTGATGATGAAATTGGCCCTATTGTTGACGAGCGTGTTCATCAAAAGCGAGAGATATGAAGTGGCTATAACGCTTGCAAAACCTTTTTAATTAGTAAGTCTTTCTGCATCGTCCGAATTTTATTTGGATCTATAATTAAGATGAGTACGAGTTTTAAGGTAATTTTTCATGAAGTTGAATGTGGATTTTGTCCGAACGGAAGAAAAATTATTAAATTTAATTCCATTAAATCTCCCTGACGTACATTTCGGCAACTTTAATCCCGTTTCCATTAACAACGTTTCTTGAAAGTAAGAAAATTAATTTTTCAGCTAAGTGCCTACCAAATGCGAAACTTTAATTTTAGAGATTCGAATGGCATTTCGTAGTTTTATTTCCGCGAAGCTTTTTAACGAACATTGGAAGGCAGCGAAATGGAAAAAAACTAATGCGAATATGAAATTAAATTTCAAATTTTGTTATCAATTCACGGGAAAAACTTGTAATTGATTGCTTAATTAGGTGTGCGGATCGTGACCTGTATTAATGTAATACTATATTGTCGACTATAGAGAAGATTAATTTCCTGCGATACCAAGAGGAGGCATTATACAGGGTGAATGGCTATAGCGTCCGCTCATTAACTGTGCTATATGTAGTACATTTCACGGTTAGTTAAAATTCATTGATATTAGTAGGATAATGGGATGTGCGGTAATAATACTGATATGCGAATCATCGAACATCATCAACCGTGGCTGATGTCGGTTTGTATGTAACAATGTATGTTATTAATTTACCAGTGATTTATTTACGGGAAAAACTATTGTATAAATGATTTGTTTTTTACTCTTTTTAAGACCTAGTTTAGTGTAAGTGATTCCACTAAAGATGTCAATTGCAAAGCTGACAGTTTGAGCCTTCGGTTACGCATACAAAAATTCAAGAGCGATAGAGGAAACTGCAAAAATCGTGTTTTGCCTTACACACTTGGGTTGAGTTTAGTGGCGTCGTTTTAGAACTTTTTGAAACTTTTTTTGCTTTTGTATAGTTTTTTCAGACGTTTACATAAGTTTTTCATTCATTTCAGAAATTTGTCTGTTTGGTCAAATTTTTAACTAACACTTAAAGTTTTAAATGTCAAAACTGTTGACAGAGCTACCCAGTGAAATATTAGATTTCCATAAAAAGACTGAAACTTTATTGTGTTATAATAAAATGATTGTTGAGCGACTTGTTGACAGGGTTGCCAAGTCAAAATATTTAATGGCGGTAGAATAATCCGTCGAAACACGGTAGATCAAAACAAATTCATTCATTTTACATTATTATACAGGATGTCTTTTAATAGTTGTCAAAATTTTAACTTTTGATTCTTGCTATATCGACATTAGTGACAGATATCACGTGGTTTTAAAGGATAATTTAGCTAGACAGTGACGTGACCATTGTCAAAAATCATAAATCTCAAAAACTCTCTTTATATCGAATACTGCAGGAAAACGTTTCTAAATTCCTGATTTTTGCAATTTTAGAGCATGGTTTGACAGTTTTGACGTTAATGACAGTTGTCACGTGATTTTAGAACACTATTTAGCTAGACGGTCACGTGACAATTGGCAAAATAACTGTCATAAATCTCATAAACACGTTTTATATCAAATACTGCAAGAAAACTTTTCTAAACCCTGATTTTTGCAACTTTAGAGCATGGTTTGACAGTTTTGACGTTAGTGGCAGTTGTCACGTGATTGTAGAACACTATTTAGTTAGACGGTCACGTGACCATTGGCAAAGTAACTGTCATAATTCTCAGAAACACGTTTTATATCAAATACTGCAAAAAAACGTTTCTTAATCCTGATTTTTGCAACTTTAGAGCATGTTTTGACAGTTTTGACGTTAGTGACAGTTGTCACGTGATTGTAGAACACTATTTAGCTAGACGGTCACGTGACCATTGGCAAAATAACTGTCATAATTCTCAGAAACACGTTTTATATCAAATACTGCAAGAAAACGTTTCTAGTAAACCCTCATTTTTGCAACTTTAGAGCATGATTTGACAGTTTTGACGTTATTGACAGTTGTCACGTGATTGTAGAACACTATTTAGCTAGACGGTCACGTGATAATTGGCAAAATAACCGTCATAATTCTCAGAAACCCGTTTTATAACAAATAGTGCAAGAAAACGTTTCTAAATCCTGATTTTTGCAACTAGAGAGCATGGTTTAACAATTCTCGTCTTGAGAAAATCCTCGTCTTCGACTCGGATGATTTTTAAAACCACTCTCGCTCATGCTATTTGTTAAAACAAATTATTTAGAAACTCGTTTTTCCGAATTTTTCCGGAAAAATTAAATGCACTAGGGATATTACCCCCGAAAATCGAATTTAGCAATTTTTTTAAATTTATAAGAGGGCAGTCTGTATTAATACCAGGTAGTGATTTTCCACCTTTATTATTTGTTTTGCAAAGGTAAGTATAGTAAGTATTTATAGAAAATTTCAAATTTTTTCAAAAAAAAATACGTCATTGAATGGATTGTTTAGGTTTAGAGTGTTTATGACTGCAATTACTTTATTCAAAATCATTTGTTTGCATTTGCTCAATTAAAACACTTTACTATTGAACAGGGTCCAAATTTAATAAATAAATCATTTTATCCAGTGAGAATTCTTTTCTATTGCCAATGTATTAACAAATCAGGATATCAAATGAGCTAATTTTTGGTTTATACAATATTCATTAACAAATTTGAATTACCAACTTCTAGTAAATCCCAAAATATTTCTAAAATTTAGTACGGAAAGTATTCAATTCAATAATAAATTACGCAAAAGAGACGTTAATTAAATTTCTTATAATAAAACATTATGTGAACGCACAAAATTTGCGAAAACTGAATAATGCATTCGCCCGAAATTCCAGTCAAGTATTGCAAACCCGTTCGCCTAAAACCTTATATTTCCAGAACAATTATGTTAAAACAAAAGGCAACTTTAACCTTTTCGAATCAGATTGTTAAACGGCAACTATCAGCTGCAAACGTGCAGAATGTTAAATAGCTTTCCTGGAATAGCTGAATTGTTCCATATGCAGTTTCGCCCGAGTTTTTGTTTCAGACAAAAAGGGGTTAGGTGGTTATCTTAATTGCTCAAAACTACGTGATGTGATTTAGAGTTGTAACACGGTACAAGTGATTGTTCGATGAAAACAAAACGAAGTATTTCGTCAATAACTTATATTAATTCGCTGATCAGTCAAGCTTAAAAATTGTTTTGAAGTCCTTGATTACGCCAGCAGCAGTTTGGCAAACAGTCTGACAAAAGAAATTCCCTCGCGAACAACGCTATATTGAGAGGCTGAAACGATACGGTGAACAATCGAAACTGAAACTGAAAACAGTTAAAATTTTCAAACTTCAAACATCAACACAAAGATAAAGAGAAGCCGTAATGGATTTCTGAAGAGAATTCGCTTTAAAATACCCTAAGCTGTTGACAAAGTGTCGAGAATAACTTTGGAACGGTGTTGCTTACCTCAAGTCCTTAATATTAATCAGCAGCGGAAGGAAAGGGCTAAAGTAAACATAACTCGGATGAAGGAATATTTTACACACTCCACCTGATTTAATGATATCCTTGTACGCGAGTACAAGTCTATGTAAACCCACTCTGGATAATGTGACCAGATAAATCAAATTATCGTTTATCCCTTCTTATTCTGCTTAATATTCCGAATTTTTAAGTCCAGTCCTGAAAGTCGATATGAGGATATTGTATAGGAAAAAGAACATTTGATCCGCTGGATTGGAAAAAGTATGTATATGGAAGAAAATGGGCTATATCCTCCATTTTAGTATTATAAAGAATTATTCCTTTAAATAAAGGGATTCGTAAGAACGTAGATATAGGAAATACATTGTTCATTTTTTATGTTGAGTAAAGGGGTATCAGAATATAACCCTTTATAAGCCTCTTACTTTAGGTGTTTTGGTTATTTCTTATTCCGTAGATGTCCGGTAGATGATAATGAAACCAACCCGATAGGAATTCAAAAAGGAGTTAGACAAGATTGCTTGTTGTCACCACAATTGTTCAATGTGTATTCACAGCTAATATTTCAGTGTTGTATTCTAATTTTCATTGGAAGGACCATCATAAATAACATAAGGTTTGCAGACGATACAGTAATAATTGCAGTCCTGCAAATCTTTTTAGACTAACAACTAAGAACGAACATAGTGAAATAATACAAACCAAAGATACAGGTCCAGTTTTAAAAGTGTCAATAATTCACTATTCGATAGCCCATCAAAAAATAAGTTGACATGAATTATGTCATTTTCTTGAAGAACGCTTCCTAAGGAAGAAATAGACCACCAAATTTCAGTTTAAAAAATTGTTTTTTTGCTATAACTGTCGTTAGATGCCGTTAGACCAATTTGGAACAAATACTTATGAAATGAATACTCGCTATGTGATGTGAATGACATTTGTCAAAATTATTTAGAGGCGTCGATATAAAGGGATAGTCTTTATTTTCCCGCTCTATTTTCTATGCTCACTGGATATTATTCAAAATTGACAAAAATGTCTACTTGGGTTATTATGTTTTTTACTTTAAAATGGTTTAAAGAGATTGAAATCTGGTCATCTCTGAGGTTTACGAATTAATTTTTGACACTGAAAATATGAAAACCACATTTCTGTAACTACGCCACTGGACAGTTTCGACAAACGTAATTAACATCACATAATGAGTATTAATTCATGTGTTTGTTCTAAATTTGATCAAAATTGCTCCAACGCTCTGATAGTTATGACAAGAAACCGATTTTTTGAATTGATCTTTGAAGTATTTTCCTTATGAAGCATTTTTCAGAAAAATGACATAATGTTGAATTATTGACATTGAAAACTGGATCACTCTGTATAGTAATCTCAAAAACTACAATTGACAACATACTACTTACACTGGAAGATAAGCAGTAGGAGAGGGTTGACAAATATGTGGAGATAAAGATCAGAATAGAAATATCCCAGAAAGGATTAATTTGTAAAATACAGGTCAATGTCCATAAATAGGAAATTTAGTTAGTCCATAAGATTAAGGTTCTCAGCTGTTATACGGAAAAACTTAGATGTTACAAGGGCAATCCATAAAAAGATTGAAATTTGGCTCTTCAGATGCATACCCAAAATTCTTCAGTCACAAATGAAGAAGTACTAAGAAAAACTGACAATGGCAGAAAACTGACGACAATCGTCGAAGTAAGAAAAATAGCATATTTGGACCTCATTATTTGAAACAACACAGATTATAAGTATACGCCTTACCATAAAAAGAAACCTTATTTCTACATTTTGCTATTTTACATCTATTTCAATAGAAATAATCATCCTCTTCAATAAACAACTAAATTTCTACTTTCAAAACAATTTAAATTAATGTTTTCCTGATTTTTTAATGTATATTGAACATTTATTTAAAATGTTGCTAAACGAAAGGAACAACTTGTTCGTTTTTTGGATAAAAAATTAAGTATTTTTGTTAAAATAGAACTTCTTGCTCCGTCTTGTCTTTTATTCGTCTTCACCAGCAAATGTGTAGTAAGTATCCATCAAGTTATATCCCCATCGATATTCCACGGACCATACCGTGGAACGTTTTCTATAGGAGTTTAAGGGAGATTTGCTATTTGACTAGGAAAAACAAACTGCCCAATGTCCAAATCGATTCATCAGTCTTTAAAACCCAGAAGAGGAATTGAGAGTTTTTGTTAGAGAGCCAATAGCAAGAATCGAACACTCTATCAAAATCGGTTTAAGTTTCAAAGTTCAGTAACATTATATGGCAATTGTTGTGGTTGTCTTTATCTCAAGGTGAATAACGTTTAAATAAGTTTTGCTGCAAATTTCTTAATTGTTTATTAACGTTTTTAGGGCAGAGTTAGTAGGGCAAATTGTGTATTGCAATAAAATATTATATTACAATCTCTTTCTCTCTATCATTCTTTCCAGTTTTTAGTTTTCCTTGCATAATAAAGAATGAAATACAACAACACTCAAATAACTCTCCGTTTCACTAATACTGTTACTCATCCACATTCTTTAGAAAATTGAATGCAATGAGCAATATTGAAGTGGATCGTAGAGCGTCTAGTGCTGCGCTCTATTATGATTGCTTCTGCCGTTCGCTTTTGTTTCATCCATTCTTGACTGACACTTAATCAGACGGAAAAGGAAAATCTAAACCTCTGTCAAAATGATATTTCCGTAATCTCACCGATCAGACCCGAATTGTTCGGCCATTGTCTCGTCGAGTATAAAGGAATTCTAAGCGGTGTGGCTGAAAAGGTGAGGGAGCTTTGTGTGTCTAATATTAGGGGTTTATTTATAACGTGCACTGGGATTAGTATATGAGGACTTGATCGACGGTCATTAATCTTTATTGTTTGTGTTTTGTTTTATCCAGGCCCATTAATTATTTTTTTGGATCTCTGCTCACCTTTCATTATTTTGTTTGAAGTTTCGTAACTTGCATGGAGTTCTGACACACCCTGCTTTGTTTTCCTTTGGCGGTTAGGTCATTATTTGCCTTTCTTGTCTGTTACATGTTACATGTATTGCGAAAGCTACAGGATTTTGATGTCATCAAATCACGTTGCCATTGAATCAGTTACTGAATTAACCTAAAACTAATATTTAGAGTAATATAATAATGATTCAAACCCAAGCTGTTTGAAACCTAATAGTGATTTCACCAAAAACAATCTGGATTGTGTTGAAATAACAAATTTAGTTTCTTTTCGTTGGTTGAAATTCTCGTGAAGGTGTAGAACACTTGCGGAGGATTATGGCAATTTTCAGAATGTTTTCAGGCGTATTTAAATTCTGGGAAAGTGTAAAATAGTTGTAAAGGTCTACGCAACTTTTAAAATAAGTCTACAGGCCTCTGGCAATTTAAAGGGCAACTCTGGGAATGTTTAAGACAGTTGTAGAAGGCCCTACAATTCTTTGACACATTTAAAACGGTCTGGGAAGATTTGACAGCCTCTGGCACTTTTTAGAAAGTTCTCAATAACATTTAGAGGTTTATTGAGTTATCAAAATGGTCCTAGAAGCTTCTGGCAATTTGAAACAGTTCTGGAAAAGTTTAAGACAATTGTAGAAAGCAACTTTTAAGAAATTTTCAATAGCATTTAGACGTCTTTGACACTTCGAAAATGGTTCTGGAGGCTTCTGACAATTTAAGACACTTCTGGAAAACTTTAATACAGTTGTAGAGGGCTCTGGAACTTTTCAGAAAGTTTTCAGTAGCATTTAGACGTCTTTGACACTTCGAAAATAGTTCTAGAGGCTTCTGACAATTTAAGACAGTTCTGGAAAAATTTAATACAGTTGTAGAGGGCTCTGGAACTTTTCAGAAAGTTCTCAGTAGCATTAGAGGTCTACAGAACTTTTAAAATGGGTCTAGAGGCCCTCTAGAAAGTTCTCAATAACATTTAGAGGTTTATTGAATTTTCAAAATGGTCCTAGAAGCTTCTGGCAATTTGAATCAGTTCTGGAAAAGTTTAAGACAGTTGTAGAGGGCTCTGGAACTTTTCAGAAAGTTTTCAGTAGCATTTAGACGTCTTTGACACTTCGAAAATAGTTCTGGAGGCTTTTGACAATTTAAGACAGTTCGGGAAAAATTTAAGACAGTTGTAGAGGGCTCTGGAACTTTTCAGAAAATTCTCAGTAGCAGTAGAGATCTAGGGAACTTTTAAAATGCGTCTAGAGGTCTCTGACAATGTAAAACAACTCTAGGAAGGTTTAAGACAGTTGTAGAGGGCTCTGGAACTTTTCAAATAGTCCTTAGTAGCATTTAGAGGTCTACGGAACTCTTAAAATGGGTCGAGAGCCCCTCTAGAAAGTTAATAACATTTAGAGGTTTATGGAACTTTCAAAATGGTCCTAGAAGCATCTGGAAATTTGAAACAGTTCTGGAAAAGTTTAAGACAGTTTTAGAAGGCTATGGAACTTTTCAGAAAGTTTTCAGTAGCATTAGAGGTCTACGGAACTTTTCGAAAAATGGTTCTGGAGGATCTAGAGCCCCTCTGACAATTTAAAAACACAGTTTTTGGAAAGTTTAAGACAGTTTCGAAAAGAGGGCAATTTCTGTTTTAAAGGCCTCTGAACTTTTTAAATAGTCCTTAGTAGAATTTGGAGGTTTACGGACTTAAAAAATGGTCCTAAAAGCTTCTGGCAATTTTAAAAAGTTCTGGAGAAAGTTTAGACAGTTGTATAGGGCTCTGGAACTTTTCAATAGCATTTAGATGTCTAAAAGCACATTCAAAACGACTCTATTAAATACGACTCGCGCTGTTTATTTACGAAATTGATAAAAACAAAATAATCTGACATTAGTTGAACCATCAAACTGACAATAGATGTAATAAAACACACATTTTTAGTCGATCTTCGTCTAATGAAATGATTTAAAGGATGTGACGCAACAGTCAGAAGTCACTGAACAAAGTTTAACTAAAATTGAATGTAGTTTTGTAAGGTGTCCACTTTGATGAGGAAAAATCGTGTGATTTCCTAAAAGCGTTGCGGATAACTTTTAAGGACTAACAATAATTTTTAAACTTAAACAACCACGTACAAATAACTATTTGTACTTTCGTGTTGAAGCCCACTGTCACTTGGAAATAAATGTTCAATACTGCCATATATTTCATGAAAAGATGTAAATGTGTTTTATTGCAATAATTAAAAAAAATATTACATTTTCATAATAACAAATTGGGTGCATGCAGAACATAGCAGATTCTAAAGCACTTCATGTTGTAGTTTGAACTTAATAGCTCACCCTGATATGTGAGTGCTTCACCAAAACTTTCTAGACGACAAAACTCAACGTGTTTTATGGAAAGTCTTAAACTTTTAATACCCACTCCATGCGGTTCTAAGCCACAAAGCTAGAAACATAAAACACTAAAACTCCTTAAATCTTTATATACGAGAGTCGACTTTTTGTCTTAGCTGAAATTCATAAACCCAGGAGAACTCTAAGAAATAATTTACTAGAAAAGTCCAGTAACGTGATTGTCATCGATAAAACGTGCTTACAAACAATACAATTTGAAAACAATATTTTCATGCAGCTGATGAAATTTTCATGTCATAACTAGGGGCAATAAATTTAAAGCCGCTAAACTGACAAAGTCAGGAACTTTACAACTCTTCAAAACTCGGGCAGGGTTCGAAGTTTTAGCCTTAAGAAATTCTTCACGTTTTAGTTTGGAAGGCGGTAAGTATTCTGAAAAGACAACTATTCATTTTCATTCGAGCAAATTTTGTCGTCTCGAGGGTTGGATAGTTGGTAAAGAATTTATAAAAGAAGTTATATTTCGTTTTACGTTTATATTTCATAGATTTCTAGTTGCAATTTAAGAGTGATTAAAAGTTTCTTATAAACTGAGTGACTTTAGAACTTTGGCAACTTAAATGTTAAAAACTTTTTGGCACCGATAATACTCTGAATCGAGCTCTGAATAGTCTCGTCACGGCAATAAAAAATATCCTGTTGTAATTTCCTAAAAATAGAGAATGGTCTGGCTGAGAAAATGGAGTTATCTACTGACGCCCTTTTCATGTTTGCCACCTGTGCTGCTTTACGACCGTCTCGAATGTTCAACCGTCAAGTTTTGTCGTAAAATTTGCTTGTAAACTGGAGGCTATGTATGAGATTCCAAACAGAATCTAAATTTATGTTGGCCGACTGTACGACCTTTTTGGTGCAAATACTCGTATAGGTCTAATGTTGATTAGATACTTTGGTCAAAGAATAGTTATTTAACAAGAAGGGACAGTTAAAAATAGAAAGCGAATTAGAGAGAAATGGACTCTTCTTATCAAATCAAATGTTGCCATATCTCAGACCACATGAAATATTTGATTTAAAACCTCAGTTTAAAGTTAATAATAGTTGATTGATATCTTCCCATGATTAAGAGGCTAAAAACACTTTGACTCAAAAGAAGTAAACAGTGACTATAAGAAATTAGTTCATATTTGACCCTAAAAATTGGGTGCAATTTTGATTTCAAAATGAAATAAGGTAACAGACAACCGACAACATGTTTCCTACTAAAGGCAAACCAAGATCAGCCAAAAACATCACACCAAAATCAAAGGAATTATGCCGGCTGTGCTTTCTTGTATAGCTATTCTTTGGTTTGGTATTTTACTATATTTCAGGAAGTCAAGTTTTAAAACAGGGTTTTCTGTAATCCAGTTTTCAGAGAATATTGTCAGTTCATATTGAATAATTTTGTCTAAATTTAGTCCTGTACATACAGCCGGTACGTGGACGCAAACGTTTTCAAGAGTGTTACTTAGTATAGACACTCTGTATATTATTGTAAGTATGATAAAAGTTCAATTTTGAGCAGTTTGCTTTTTTCTATAATTTGAAACAAAGCACATTTTTAACCTACCTTATCATCATTCTTGTTTTGTCTAATTTCAGAGTATTTTGCCATTTTGAATATTAAATACCTAGGCAATTTTCTAGTTTAAAGTTTGCGCTAGAATAATTTTGAATACAGGTACTCTTAATGTGTGTAATAAGGACGTTCCGTCACGAAACAAATATTTTAATTCACATCGTACATTTTTTTCGTACGCTTTGAAGCAGCAAACGACAAAGTTGCGTGTATATACAAGATTAGTCCGGGTATTTCAAAATGAATTTTGGATTTTAGGAAAAACGAATTGTTTATTTTATATCGTATTAAAGCAAAATATTCATGAGTTTGTCTTATAGTTGTGAAGAGAATGAAAGTAGAGTAATTTAAACCTGCATACTCCAAGGAGCATTAAGTACAGTAAAGTAACATGATCCTGAAGTTTGTAGTCAAAAAGTTGAAATGTACTAAATTTACAATTTATTCTTAAAAATAGGTTTAGAGCTATGACTTCCATTACAATCATACTCTTCTGGTATATCTCCAGTCCAAACTCTGTAAAAATTGATTTCCTGAAATGATGATACTATATTCAAGTTGAGCAAAATTTGAAAACTTGTGTAAGTATCATTTTATACCTACCAAACTTTTATCTCTAAGCTGTCATAGAAAATAGTTTTTCCTACCAACAGACCAATAGAATTTCCCATATAAGGTAATTTTGATTCTTGTAATTGAATGATTGATTTTTAAATTTGATTACCTTAACTAGTACTTAACACTAATATAGTAATTTCTTCAGCTTGCACTAATTGCAACGGACCTCCTTAAAACCCTACTATATGTCTACAATAAATTTTTTACCAATATAACTCTACTTTGTTGGGTGTCGGACATACTAAAATCTGTAAATTTTATCAAATTAGTTGAATGGAAATAGAAGTTCTATTTGGTGACAAACTTAAACTAAAGTTAAATAAAGGTTAATGTGAAGTAAAACTCTGTTCTGCACTGCGTAACATTTTTCCTTTATGAATCAATGCAACAAACATAAATGTCAAAGAAAGTAGCACATTTCAAAGGTTTTGTTTTAACTGCTATGAAATATCACTTTTGGTCAAAATATGAAAATAAAACATCTTACCTTAAGCAAGCTTATCAATTTCAAGACGGATCTTACCTGAAACAAAAAATTTAAAATTATGTTATGCTTGAAAACAAGATATGCAAATATGAAAAATGTAAACTTCTCAATACGAATTCAAAAGTTATGACTGATATTTTAAATTTTGCACTCCTGTGTAATAGTTATTTATACAACAAGGGATTTAAACCATTGTTTATTCAAGAAAATAACAATTAGGCCCACGAGTGTATCGAGTAGTCTAAGTACTGTATAAACAGGTTATTGTTATTTAGGGCCAGTACTTTCACTTCAGAATAATTTTATTCCAAAATAAATTTCTATAGGAACAGTGAGCTATTATGTGCTATTGGGTCGTTACTATTAGTCAATGCTGTTATTTTTCTAGAACTGATCTTAAGAATAAAGTTATCTGGAAGTTAAAACATTGTTTAAATTGTTGCTAAGCGTTGCATAATTCACTCATAATAAGACAAAATTTAATAAAAGTGTAAGCAAACACAATTATACAACTCGTCTCCCTAATCACTCTACAGATTATTTTAATAGACAGCCTCTGCATTCTGCAGAATTTGCTAAAATTTTATATCACATTTTTAGGTAAATTTTCTGACCAGGTGTAGTAATAAAAATGTCTTCTTCTTTCCAACCACTCTGTAAACGATCAAGAAAATTACATCGTTCAAAAGACACGTAACGATTGTTATTGGAGTAAATCTATCAAGTTCGGTGGCATTTCGATCTTTTAACCAGGAACGCCATATTTCTCGTTACAATAATGTTTCCCTAAATCTAGGCACCAACGCTCCCGGCATGAATCCTTCATTCGACGATCGATGCGGGATAAGATTTTCCCAGGAAATGGATGATTGAAAGGAGAGACAGCAGGAAATTATCCTTTCGCAGGATAAGTGATATTGATGGGGGTCGTAAAACCTGATGGCTCTCCGGAATTTTAAGGAAAACGCCTGGTTTTAATACATCAACAAGTTTTAGTGGTCTTTAGTATGCCCCTAATCTTGTTTGGATCTCCTATTTGACGTAAATTTTCCCCGGAATTTGGTCCCACAGTTTGGTATAGCAGTTCGATGTAAAAGTGTTATCACACAAACGTGTTTTTCATACAAATATGTCTGAAATACATAGTAACAAATTAGCAGCTTATCGAGCTTTATTATCCACACCCCTAAGTTTAAGAGAAATAAAACTTTTATGGCGTTCGTTTTCATCTAATAAAAATCTGGCTTTCGTAAGTTTTACGTAGCTTCAATCTCCGGTAATTTCGTTACAACCGTCAAGATCTATTTTGCATGCTGGTCACGACGCGGCCTACAAACTCCGTCTTCGACGAACTTTTGCTGCAACTTTTTGCTGATTTATACTTGGGTGGAGTTCGAAAGTTTGATGCCCCTTTTCAAAAGTACTCTTTTTAATAATAATATGATAAATGGCGTTTAGGCGTCGCGATAAATTTTCATTCTGTGCGTGTACTTGATATCTTGCCAATAGTTTTTCCCTACCCGCTGCATTATTATTAAAATCAATGGAAAGAGTTCCCCTGGATACGCTGATATTTTTAAACTTTCTAAAAATGTAACATCAACCAACTTACAACACTGTGAATGCTAAAGTTACATTATTTATATGATGAATGTGCTTTGAATTTTAAGTCAAATAAAACATATAATGGCAGTGTAGTCGTATAAGTTACTTTTGAAAAAGTGGAAGCCGTCGAAAAGAAGATTTATGACGTGGTCCGTTCTCGTTTATTACGTGGTGATTGTGCTTTCCGTCAGTTACTGCAGATTAATGTATATGAATGTTATATTTTTCTTATTATTTTCGGTTTATGAGCTTTTAAGGAAGAAAGTTAATAATGAATTAAATTTGAAGCTCGCAGTAGATATATTTTTTCTAATTTTGGCATATAAAGTGACACTTTTCAAAACTGATTAGAGTGACAAAACGTTTTACTTTTCGTAACTAGTTCCATCACTCCCTGTTTGTATGCATTTCCGTAGAAACATATAGGCGACATCCATCATAACATGTCGTTGTCACAGTTTATACCAGGTGCTATGAAAGTGAATATTTGTGTAAAATCACTTTAAAAGATGGTTTTCACAGCTTTTTGGTCAAAATTAGAAAAAATTATGTATGCAACACGTTTCGAAAATGTCTTATTGTGTAACTCATTTAGGTATGATCATTGATTTTAAATAAATTACGTAACAAGTGTCGTAAGAAGCATTTTTACACATTACAGGACAGAAATACTGGTAAGTGGTAATTGTTCTATAACACGAAGTAGTATACAAATATTGGGCAACGCCTGTTGTTAATCTTATGGAACTGTGCAATTTTCTATAATGCCGTTCAATTTTCTTACAGCATGCATATCAAAAAAAAATATGATCTACTTACTTTGATGCTTGTAGGAAAATAGTATATTACATGAAAGAGTTGCTAGAAGCATTTTACGCACGAGTGGGACAGTTACTGACGACGCTGAGTTATTAAGGGTAAAATCAAATGTCTGTTTTGCAGTTCAGGATGCCAAAGCATGATTAGCTACTTAAGTTTTTATAATATTCCCGAATACTTAGATGATTTAAGGTAATAAATACGGAAAAGTGACAAATGAAGAGTCTTAAACAATCGTTCAGTCAGTCAACGTGCTTATTTTAAAAGGAACATGCTGTATATTATTGTATTTTTGAATAGTCCTATCGATTTCAATTATTTTGATGTATCATAAATATAGCTATCTTCAACGGTTTTCGAAATATTGACGTTTGAAAAATGACGTTTTTAGTTTTTGGAGTGTCATACTTTCTAATCTGAATTAGATAGAGCAAAACGGTTTGTAAGTTCTTATCTTAACTTTTTGATATAAATTGCGTGGTCATAGTAAAAAAATTTGACAGGTATTAATTTGTTTACTGATATAAAATTATTGACACCTGTCAAAATTAAAAATATTACCAAATAATAGATCTCATAAAGTTAAGATACGAACATGCAAGCCGTTTTGCTCTATCTCATTCTGGTTAAGAGTTATCACACTTGAAAACCTGAAAAGTGTAATTTTTCGTACGTCAATATCTCGAAAACCGCTGGATGGATATAGGTTATGATACATGACAAATATTTGAAATCTATAGGACTATTCAAAAATACAATAATATACAGGGTGTTGTATATTATTGTACACAGACACTGTGTGACAGAAAGATGAAAATATTTTTAAAACATAGCACTCATAAATTTTTTTTAATTGCAAAATTTCAAATTTCTATTAATATTGGATCCTAATAAACTTTTAATGAACGGTTTGGATGGCTAACCCTGTATAGCAATAGTTAACAAAATGTCTTTTATTGCTTCTACCAGTAAAATAAATTAGGAATCCAGATATATTGGTAGGTCTATTTTACGTCTTCACAAGATTTAAAATGTGCGTACATTCTAGCGTCAAAAAATTAGACACTTATACAGGTTGTGTTACAAATTCGATGCATAAGCATTAGTTTAAAAGCTTTAGTTAAATGGAGACAAAGTTGCTCATTTTAATGCTAAATAATTTGACAAAAATACTTCAAATAATTTTTATTACATCCGCAGATATCCGACAAAAACCAAAAAACTCAAATAAGTATCTTTTTAATTTTTTTACCACGTTATTATCGATTAGCACCAAAATTAATAGCACCTTCTGGAGGCACTTTTTTATGCTATTCAAGTAAATAAAATCAAAAAAGTAAAATCGAATGTGACCCTAACCTTTAAACCTTTTCAAACTTGCAGCCATCTACAGGCCAAACTGTAAAGATATATTTGGAAATCGCAAAATGTTAACTAACTTTGGTTTTCACTTGTCTATTTTAACCAAATTATTATAAAAGTTAAACCAAAAGAGGCCAATAAATAAAACTCTTGACGTTTTGTTTTCTCAAAAAAAAATCAATCATGTGACCTTGGTAGAGTTGAAACACTTATTAAAAATAGTGCGACGTTTCCAAAATGTTACTAAAAAAAAGTGATAAAAACCTTCAATTGAACAAATATCATTGATTATTCGAATTGAAAAAGTTTTTCCTATTATTTTGAGAAAACTATGCGTTTTAGGGTAATCGTGCTTTCTTTCGTGTTCACTTATTTTTATTAACCGAATTATTAGGGGTTAAACCAAAAAGAGCCAATAAATAAAATGTTTGCCTTTTTTTGTCAAATAACCAAACTTAAGCAGTAAATCCTGGAATTTTATGATCAAAAAATAATCACGAGACCTTGGCAGCGTCAAAATACACCCATTAAAAATAGTGCGACGTTGCCAAAATGAAATTCTGTAATTGAACAAATATCATAGATTATTCGAGTTTAAAGGGCTTGTCCTATTATTGTAGCAGAAAACTATGTCTTTTAGGGTAAACATGCTAATTTTGTAAACCATAGAGAAGTTTTGGACTTTCGAAAGTCTGTCTGCATAATTATGCAGCAACTAAGAGCTAAAATAACACTTATGCAATTCAATTAGCTTAAATATCTAAGGAAGTGCCAAGCCTCTAAAATCGTAAATAATATATTATTAAAAAACATAAATTTCTTCTGCCAGTGTGTATAATATACGTTCGTACGTGACTTAACATTACGTATTCTTATTATTAACCGGTAGGATACAAGTAGTGAACTTTTGTAAATTGTATAGTGATGATGATGCTAATGAATTAATTAAATATTATAACAACGTCTACATCGGCTACCAGTGACCTTTCATTAAAGATTTCCAATCGGTAAACGTTGTTAACACATTTAAAACGCACCTTGCTTTCACATCAATTTTTTGGAGGCCATTTACTGGTTAGTGACTTATTCCACATAAATAACAATGGTTGAAGGTATTAAGTAGGTTTTAGCAAAGTTCAGGTAAAACGTGAATACATGTTGAACTTTCGTTAAATCTAAACAGTGACAGGAAAGTTGAATAGCACAATGCAGCTTCTATTGGATTACTTATCAATATCGAGTATCTTTTACGTTGCTGCCGGCAATGCAAACTGATATTAAAACAATCTAAAAATTTATAATTTACAACTGGGAACGTTCGAGTGCCGTGAATACCAATTTAATGAAAACAAAAGGGCTATTGAACCGAAGAAGTAAATAACAAGCTTGGCAACAATTAAACTCATTTATTTCCAGACAATGAAGCCCTGCTCTAACATATAAGCGAATCCCTATTTCTCCTTATAAACACGTCGATGCCACCCCTTAATTCGATTTTCGGTGACATTCAATACGACCCGCCTTCATTGTGAACCCAGTTTTTGTCTCCTAATAAATAAGGGGAAAGGATGGCAAAAAGGTGCTATTTTGAGACAGTAGTAATCGCCCTAGTGATATATGAAAAGGGGGACGAGATTTAATATAGAAAAATTGTCCGGCAGATTTTAGGTTGTAGTATTTAGGGTTCCGGGAATTGTTTTTGTGGTTTTGGGTTTGTCTGTTTCGTGAACAGCCTTCAGATAAATAAAAAGTCAGTTTTATCAGCATTTCACTCACTGAAACAGAATTTCATCGATATACGAAAGCGTGTGTGAGAATGACAGTGAATTACTTACTCGAAGGTATATTTTTACGCATTTTTATGCATTCAGTCGCACAAATTGGAAACCAAAAGAAAACTCACTTTAGAAAATTCCAACAGGCAGTGGAAAATTAAGATGAATGCGCAATTTTCTACGCCTCGATTGGAAATACGAACTGTGCATTACTCAACTCGGCATTCGTTCCAAATTGATCACCTTATGAAAAATGCATTTCCCATCCCGGATAGGAATGTGCGAAGGAGTGCGACAATATTAAGAATCTCATTACGGATCGGGTGAATCGGTTTGGTGATTTTAATGGAGCACTAATCCCAGATCGCGTGAAATTTGTGAATCGACATGGGAAATTCAAAGCGTTTTGTTCAGCAAATACAGTACATATTTATCGGTAGGGTAGTTATGTACCAAATTTCAATATATTACGTTAATTAACAACATAGTACACGGTTTGTACAGGGTGTTACAAATTCGATGCATTAGCATAGCTGTCTCAGAAACTATAGTTGATAGAGCATTAGTTAAATGGAGGCAAAGTTGCGCATTTGTTTGCTAAATAATTTAGAAAAAAAAATTAAAAAAAATTTTATTTTATTTTTTTACCACTTTATTAGTGATTATTTTGGAAAACCAATAGCACCTTCTGGAGGCACTTTTTTATGCTCTTCAAGAAAATAGTTTTAGTTTTTAGCTCCGACGTTTCGTTTTTGAGATACCATCATCAACTTCAATTTTACAAATACGGATCTGAACTTTTTATTTTGTTTTTTAGTAGCTACGGACCTACCGAAACTAATGATGTGCCACATTTGTTAAAAAATTATATCTAGTGTACTTTTTTTTTAAATATGCATTTGGAATTTATATGTTGTCATAATGAGTAGATAATTTATGTTAGTTTCATATAATTTAAGAATTAGGTTTTGCTCTTTTTAACACTAAAAATAAATTTTAAGCTGTTTACTGTTGTGTGTTGTGTGTTACTGTTTAACCTGTAAACTAAATAAAATTACAAAAAGAAGGGTTATTATTTAAAAAAGTTGGCCTTGATATCATAAGTTTTTTTTGGGTCACCCTGTATAAACAAAATTGTTTTCCAAAATCCGCAATTAAAAACAAAAATCAACGGGTCCGAGCAATTTTTCGAAAAATAAACACCTCACTTTTTAAAAATTATATGCAATACATTTGCCGCTCACTGTCAATTTTAAATGTTTCTATGTTTTCGGAATAATATTTCACTAATAAATAATTTTTTCACGTGCAAGGTTAGGAAATTAAACAACAAAATTAAGAAAAACTTTTCTATCGTCAGTGTTTTACTCCAGGTTTTCTCCATTGGATCGACAATTAGAATCTATAGGGTGCAATTTGACCCATAAAAACGGTAACATAAAATGAACTAGCAAGATTTTCGCTTATGGCAATTGCTAATACTAAGGAAAAACTGAATTTGCTAAAATTCCAATTTCAATATCAACCAATTTCTCACAAAATCGCGCAAAAGTCATTTAGACAATGCGCACATTATCGTAATATTTTATGATAAGGATATAATTTATTATTTTATTCCCAACTAGTTTTCTTTAATCTCAACAGAGGTACGTGTTATGAAATCAAATGTTGTTCAAAAGGTCAAAGTAATTTGACGAATAGCCATAATCATAAGATTTAGTTATAGTTTACCCATTGTAAAATCATTATTATTATTTTTATGAGTAATTTTCTCTTAAAATTACTAAAAAATAATAAATAATAATGATAATTTAAGAAAGTTTTTATTGGGTAATTCCGTAAAAATAAATGAAGCAGAAATGAACAAATATGATTTCTGGCTGTTGGCTTCTTCAGGCTTGTACCTCATCTGTATGAAAAAATGAGTCTCCTTTTGTTCCTTTCAGCTTAGTTTTTGTGTGAAATTGCCCAATAAAAACTTTCCTTAATTCAATACATTCCCGTAAACATTTCTTCCAAATAATAATAATTACTAATGTTTAGCTTCTGAATTAAGAAAAAAATGTGGCTGATGTTTCTTTAGGATAGTTGGTGCAGCGATATAATCATTCCTAATGATTTAACGTTTATAAATTTCACTAAAATGTGTTTCACAAAAATGTATTTTCAATGTACAAAACGTTCTGCAGAATATCGTTATCTTAAGCAATATCGTCGGATTTGGCCAGATATTTGCTGCTCTTGGTTTAGAACACATTCTTTTTGAAGCAAGAAGTTTGGTATCAAAAAGAAAATCTGAACAAACAGGCAAAAAATATCCAAATAAAAATAATGGTATTTCTTCTTCTAGTGCCTATTCGTTTCGAATTTTGGCGACCATCCTGGCTATGATGACCTTGTTGACTGCTGCTTTAAACAGTTCTGTGGTTGTTTTTGAATACCATGTCCTTAGGTTCTTGAGCCATGATATCCTTCTTCTTCTGGGCCCTGTATTTCCAAAAACACTTTTTCTTGGAGGCTGGATTTTAAGAGTTTGAATTTGTTGTCATTTCTCATTATATGTCCGAGATATTCCAGTTTCCTTCTCTTAATCGTTTTCATCACTTCTTTTTCTTTCCCCATTCTTTCCAGTATTGTTTCGTTGGTCACTCTATCTACACATGATATTCTAAGAATCCTTCTGTATAGCCACATCTCGAAGGCTTCGAGCTTCTTTTGTGTAGCTTCGGTCAATGTCCAGGATTCCATGCCATAGTACAATATGGAGAACACATAGCAGCGCAGGAGTTTTACTTTGATATCTAATTTGGGGTTATGGCTTTTGAAGAGCTTGGACATTTTGATGAACGCATCTCAAGATTTTTTTATTCTACATCTGATCTCTTGCGAGTGGTCCCACTTTTCGTTTATTAAGGTTCCCAGGTAGACAAGTTGGGATATCCGTTCTATTGGTATATTTTTAATAAATAGTTGGCAATTTTCTTTCTTTTCTTTTCATGCTCATTTTTAGCCCATATCTTTCACTTACTTCATTTACTTTGTTCACTAGTTGTTGTAGACCTTCTATACTATCTGCAAATATGACAATATCATCTGCATATCGGATATTATTCAGCAGTTCACCGTTTACAAGAATTTCATTATCATCGTTTTCCAGAGCCTCTCTAAATATCTCTTCTGAATGCAGATTGAATATCAGAGGGGAGATGCATCTTTGAATAATATTTCAAATAAAAAATTAAAACAATACAAAACTATGGAGCCTGATTACTGTTCTTGAAAGAATCTGGTCTTTTTTTTAGATCAGTTGCTATCCCTTTCTGAGCTAATTTAGATGAAAGAGAATTCCTGGATCGGATTGAATAACAAACTCAGATCGAAGAATCGAATCAACTTTTACGCGATATGTATGTGGTCATTTACTAAGTAATCTAGAACTTTTTAACCAACGACAAGTCAATATATCTGTACAAGTAATTTTGACTTGATTAATACTTATTATTTTAGGTATATTATTTTTAACATCTTGTAAATTCGTTATTATTGAGTTTTTGATAAAGTGTTAGAGGAACTTCTCCTATAGATTTTAGCTGTAAAATTATCTTTTTAAGTGTTTTGGACGCACCATTTTCAGACCGTCTGTGTATACCGTCATCTCCATACTTCCAGATAAATTCATTACACAATGAACACCAGTGAAACTCATAATTACCATCTACTTTGCATCAACTTTTAGCGTTTCATTACTGTGAATTTTAATTAAAACGAAAGAAAGAGTTTCAATCAGGGTTGGGCTGATTTAAATCAGTTTATTTAAATCGAGATTTTAATTTAACCCTGACTTAAATCATCGGATTTTTTTTTAAATAAAAATCTTGTTTTAAATTAAAAAATCAATTTTTTTAGTCAGCCTCACAAAATAAACTAGAACAAAATTTTTTTAGAAACCAATCGGAATAAAATTCCTTAGGCACTTATTTACTAAAAACTAAATTATTAAATATAAAATAAAACATCACTTTTACTCATTTTCATCGTAGAGCTTAACCAACAAAAAAAAAATAATTTCCCAGCTTTCTCTATTCCCAAGCTATTTCTTAAATTAGAGTGTACAAATCCATCTTTGCACTGATAGTTTGATTAACAGGAAGTAACTAAATGGCACACTTATATTGCACCGATCACATATATGGGAAAGAAAGGATCAAAATGAGCACAAAAAATGTTTAAAACACTGGAAAACTCAAAAATCAAAAAATCAAATCACCTGATTTTACGCAATAAACAACGAATTTTTATCCAAAAGTTTTACTGATTTGGACTCCGGTGGTTTGGCAACCCTGGCATTTTAGTCCAATCTTGAAATTATTTTAAATCACTTAAAATAATTGAGGGTTTTATTAATATCAAAAAATTTATGTTTTTTATAATTTTTTTAAAAAAAATCAGTATTTTTTTATTATTTCAATTGAAATTAAATTTTGGCCAACCCTGGTTTCAATAAATAAAAAAATACTTTTTTTGCGGTCCCTGTATGTGTGTGTGTTTAATACGCCCACATATTTATATGAAAATTTTTACTATAGCTATTATTCTGGCAAAAATTCTCGATTTTTTCAATTAACAAAGTGTCCCAAGCTTAAATCGGAAAAGCGAACGTCATTTGAAATGTTTGCAATTTTCTCACAATCTTGACATTCTGTATCTCAGAAACGAGGCATGTTTATACGAGATATCAATATTTATTTGTATCTTATTATCTGGTGTATTTTTGATGCGACGCCCTGTAGAATCTAGGAAAAATGAATATTAGAAATCACTAATCCAATTTGGATGTATATCTTTAACGATAATCATTTTCGCTCACTTTTGACAACGTAAAGTACACCTTTTCCGTAAAACAATCGCAAAACACCCATTTACGCTCTAGTGCGTAAAACAGATTTTAATGACGTGTTAAACCAATGTTGAAATTGATGGTTCTTGAAATATTTGACAATCACTGTCAATTAATTTAATTATTCTGTCACTAAAAGAATGTGAATGTAATTTTATGTTAGTAAAAAAACAAACTATTAATTTTTTTTTTTTTAATAACTATTATAACTAATCATTTCCTTAAGCTGTCGCTAATTTCTGTTACTATACATAAATGTAAAACTCCCACAAATTATTTCCATTAAACTAATAATTATCCGAAAATCACACAAAAATCTGACATACCGAACACATGTAATTGAATATTTGTGGTCGTGCCTCTATACATGTTGGTCAACAAAATCGCCCCCGCACAAAATTACAAACACCCGGTTATTTCAACTAGCCGGTTGCGGTTTTTTTCAATTGCATTCAAGTGTTAATGTGTCTTTCCATTTTTAAATGCTGCCCCCATCGCGTAAACGGCGATAAAACCGTTTTTAATTGCAAGTAAGTGACTGGTACTATTAATTTGCACCCGGACTGCAACAAGTAAATACGGGTAATCTAAGTAATGGCTTGTCAGCAATGACAATTGCGAGCCGTTTGCTTAGGACCGCGCCCTTTTAGTGGTCCCGCGGGGCACATTTGTGTAATTGAAATTTTATGAAATATTTTCAACTCTCCCTAGACTGCGACAACAATAATTACACTAATGGCGGACTTGAAACGTTTCCGCTCCGCTATTTTTATTTCGTCCGAACGAAACTTTTCGTTTTCGCAAAATACGTTTTTGTTGAAATGCGACTGCTTCGTGTTTTGCCCCTTTTTCTTATTTAGTTTTGGTTCTGATGCGGTTCTAAAGTCTTTTGTAGTGGGTTGCTCGTAAACAGAGTAAATTGGAGATAAGACGAATATTAAAGTGGCAAAAGCACAATGAAAACGGGGACTGGTTTAGAATATTTTCTAGCCTAGTTTTCGTAATTTCCTGGAAAATTCATTTACATGCTGGTCACGATCACGGCTACAAACTACGTTCGCGGTAGAAATATATAAGTTTACGTCAGTTCCTACAAATCCCCGCTTATCCCAGACTCATTTCCTTGTGTATCCTTAATGCTAAAAGAAACGGCAATGCTAAGGATATAATCAGGGCAAATATCGCATTTTGGTACTCTAAAATTGGAAGAAATAATGATCAAAATGCTCGTGCAGAGTAGAAACGTACACACTGCAATCACTTCACAGAAAAATTTTTCCAAAGCTGGAAGAATCCTGTTTTTTCCAGCATTGGAAGTTATGTAATGATTTTAATCGCCGCAGATTTGTCTACAGGAGTTAGCTCTGGTAAATAGGCAGGCTAGAAGACGACAGTCATTGGTGCAGAAATAAAATATAGCACCAAACTCTTACTTTTTGTTTTCCAAAAACAGCTGAAAATTTGCGGAAACTAAGCAATTATGCGACTTTAGTATAAGAAAATTAATATCACTGATGTTGGATTTCTGTTGCATAAAATCGGTTGGACCAGGTTAAAATAAAACCACATTTGCTTCATTAGTCAAAACAGTTCGTCTTTTCTAAGACAACTTCAATCATAATGAATTTCCAGAATTATTTTTTTTCAAATAATATAAGCTTGTAACGAAAAAAAGATGGCAAGTGAAGCAGATAGCTGTCATAATTTTAAAGCTTTGTGTCGTCATAAAAGGAGAAGACTAAATATTATCTTCTTCTGCTACTCCCTGCTTTTGGTGCTTTCCAAATAAACATCTCTTTCCAAAGAGAAAAAGGTAGCAAGCAAACTGTGCTGTGCAAATGAAGGTGATTTTTAACAAGAACTAGCATTTCAGAGATGTTGACAACTTTTTAAAGACCAACTGAAATTGCTGAGTGTTGCTTGTGAAACTTAGTCTAATCGGCTGTATCTCGGTTAATAATGAGCCTAGAAATTCGTTGGATCAACCAAATGTCAGCAAACTTTATTGTCTACAATTTCGTATTAAACTATTTTAAGTTAGCTTAGTTAACAAGATATAAGCGCAAAACTAAACATTTTGACGTTTTTAACTTCTTCCAAAAGCTATCAAAATTTCATTCGTTTTTGGAATTATTTCCAGATTAAAAGTGGATATTGACTGTGCTATTAGTACAGGTCAATATTTTGTTTATACAAAAGTACGGAAGAAATTGTACAGTGTGTTCATTTTTTAGTATATCTCAGTTGTTATTTAAGTTGGAGCAATGAGATTTTTGCAATACTGAGCTCGATTTTCATCAAACTAACGTTTTCGGTGTCAAACCCGACGTCTCTATCTTGATTTCGCAAACGCCTTCTGTTCTTCTGTTATTCAATTAAATATACAGGTTTCGTCATAGAGTGCACTGGCGCAGTTTATTCCACATGTCATGGTTTTTGACATACACACCAAAGTTGTTTCTTTTTTTAAATAAGACACCCGTATATTTTTACATATTTTAATTACGGTAAATATGCTCTTTCTAACAACATATAGCACATAAAGTGTTTTTTGAAATAAAAGCAAAAATTTAATCAATCATAGTGGACCATGTAATGTCAGTAATGTAACCATAAAAACATTTTTAACAATCCTAAAATAATACTTTTTTAAACTCTTCTCTCTTTTTTTTAATTATTTCAGTCTTCTTTAATACTTTTTTCAAAATTTTCCTAATTCTATTTAATCTATTTAATAGCTACTTGAATGGGGTATGTCTGGAATTACGCAAATGTTTGTAGCATTTTAAGTTGTTCTTTGAATGGCATTTTTGTCACTTTGAATGAAATAAGAAAGTAAATCGCAATAATCGCAAAAGTTTGATTTAATTTTTTAGTTATAGTTTAATTTTTTATTCTTCTTATAGTCTGTTATTACTAGAAATAAAAAAAAATTATCTCGGTTTCCAGAAAACCCCCAATGTGCTATATGTTGTTAGAAAGAGCACATTTAACGTAATCAAAATATGTAAAAATATACAGGGTGCCCCATTAAAAAAAACAACTTTGGTCTATAATTCAAAAACCATAACATGTGGTAAAAAAACTAACTAGGCCATTGAATTCTATGACAAAAACTGTATAAATCGATCGATTTGATTCGATATTTTCATGAATAACAGAAATAAAGGAGAGGTCCCAAAATGTAGACTTTTTCACAAATCTCCTGTATATGCGAAACCAAGATAGACACATCAGGATTGAGACCGGAAAAGTTAGTTTGATGAAAATCGGGCACAGCATTGCGAAAACCGCATTGCTCTAACTTAAATATTAACTCAGATATCCTGCATAAGAGTACAATGATAATAAGAGAGAAATGATACATATTAATGATGATGAACTATTGCAATGCTCCAGACAGACATAAATTCTCTGAAAGTGACACGACGTCATTTGACAATATTAGAGTCGTCCGGGACTTTTTGCACACAGTGTATAAATTTACAGGGTGTTGAAAATGCTAAAAAAATTACTGTCTCGATTATTTCCGCTAACAGTTTACTTAAAATTACAAAAAATATGTCATAATGTGTAGCTGATTTAATTTGATGCGAATAAATTAGGTTAGGTTAGAAAATAAACTTTGATACTTATTTGACTAAAATTCATGATTTAGAATATCCTTTAAGTGAACTTTTAGACTAAAAACCTTACTGACCTTGCAATCTGTTACACAAACTAAAACATTGCCTATTTTACTCATAGCCTACCCTACGGATATCCTAATAAACACATTAACATTGCTCGTTGTTATACTTATTAACACAAGTGTGTAGAGTGCATCAATCGAACATCAAAAACAAAACAACCGATCACTCTGTGGGTCAAATCATTTCCCAGATTCTTAATCAAGTTATCTGCCGTTATATTAAAGTACAATCTCTTCAGATTCGACACTCCTTATTAATCGGGACGACCCTCGAGTAATTTGTTAGTCAAGCGTTCAGCAGTTTGATTGATCTTACTCTATTGTACGTAACTCTTTTCTTTTCTGTAAAGAAAGTACCAAGCCCGTTCCCGGATGCTTGAACTCAAATTAAAACGGTACTTTGTTGCTATCAGCATCAGATGCAGTGGCCCGATTATAGGCCTGCTTGAATAATATAACGTCCTCGTAAACGATTCGGATCGATAATGTTTTTTTTTTTCTTTTAAGTAACAGATTTTTCTACTTAACACCAATAGGTTACTTTTACAGATTAAGAACAAATTTTCAACTTTATTTTCCTCTTCTTCTTCTTTTTGCTTTGCATGAAAACTTGTTATCTCTTAATAATTTGCTGTGGTGGTTTACTGTTTCGCATTTTTTCGATCATCGTGGCATGATGGTCTTCATCGAGTTGGAGATAGAAGCTTATAGACTTTTATGTCCAGTAACTTTTATCAGTTGCTGCTCAGCAGCTCTATTTTTGGCTAAATTTGAGACAACTGTGGCTTGCAACGAGTGGTTGGTCACTTAGCATCTTTTTTAGCTAAACCTATCTTATCTGCTTGAGATTTTGTCCACTTAGCTACAGTGTTTCTTCCAGCGGGTATATTTTTATACAACTTCCTGTTCATTGCCCATGTTGGATTTACAGTAAGAAAGAAACGGTCAGTCATTATAGCTTCGCGTTTTTCCAAAAACTTTTTGTATAAACGGATTGGGCACATGTCTGGATTTACCTTATTGATTATTAGCCACTTCGACAATGCGCATGGTCCTTCTCCTCCCTGAGTAGTCTTGGTGAATAATGGATTATATTCAATTTATTTATTGAGTTCTTCCTGGACATATGCTTTTCCAAGGCCGCAGAATGGTTCTGGCCCAATCAGAGGCGCTAATGCTCCTTTTCGTGCCAGAGTATCTGCTTGTTCGTTACCCTCTACTCCGACGTGCCCCGGAACCCAGAGGAGGGTTACCTTGTTGTTCCTTCCTAGATCATTGAGCTTTCCTAGGCACTCCAGAACCATCATCGAGTTGATGTTAGATGAGCTCAACGCTTTGATGGCTACTTGGCTATCGGGAAGGATCGCAATTTCCTTGTTCCGGTATTTCCATATTTTAAATATTTGCCAAAACAGGAACTGTGGTTGCTGAATTGAGAACGTAGTGTCTATCGTCACAGAAATCCATAAACTGCCGCCAGATAAACTCTTGATTTTTATGGGTATTTTTTGGTTTTGCTGCAACTATAGATTGCTCAATGAAGCTGTACAAAACCAAGTTCATTAATTTTTGTTGATATCGCGTTTGACATTGTTTGGTTATAAAAAGTCAAAAAACTGTGCAAGGACAACAATTAGTGTACTAGCAATAGGCTCTACAACAATGCAGTCGTTATAGATACGTACAGTGCAATTATCGAAATGCAATTATGACTTTAGAATGCAATTATTGCTGTCATTCTGGTGATCCACTGATCCACTGGTGAAATGCACTGCTCCTATGTGACATGGAACACATGAGGGAAATATTCGTAAATATGAAGTGTTACTCTAACTAAACTCTAACCAACGTGGGAAGCAAAATGAACAAGTGACATCCCAACTAACTTGATAATCTATTCAAACTCAACTTTCTTGACTGTAACATGACAAATTTCATTATCTAGATTGAGTTAGAAGCTTATTATAACACACTCTGGCCCAACTTTTCGTCATCTGATAAGCTCCACTTTGAAGCACAATATATTGCACATACTTTCAATTCAAACGTTTGACGGTTAACAGTTTTCCACTATAATCGTAAACGTTATACATTCCCCATCCACGTCTGTATTATCATAGGACAGCACTTTGAAAGTCACATGCTTTATAATATCGACATTCAAAGGCTTCGGGCTGGAATTTTCGCTTTATTTCACTATGTGACGAACGTTTTCGATAACAATATTTGAGAGACTGTTTGAGCTTAACATTGTGTTTTTGGCTCGGATGTGTCTAGAATGAATATCATCTTCCTTAGAAGTCAAGCACGTCATGTTTCCTATAGATATAGCATTATCAGGTTTAGCTTTACCAGTACGAGTATCGATTATATTGTAAATTATCCAGCAGAACAAAGTGTATAAATAATTATTTACAATCGATAACACAGGTGTGAACAGAGTAATTCAGGACACAATTTTGTAATTTGCCATGTCCTTAAAAATACTTTGTAGGGGAAAGTCATTTCCCTTGGCTTTGCATGAATAATTCCTGTTCATTTAACATTCAGGTAGCAAGTCGTATTATCCTACGTGCTGTACATTTTTAGGGGTTCTACTTTATTAAAGAAGGAACGATTTTCGTGTAATGATGTGATTAATGGAAAACTTATTCCTTACATTTAGTTCAAGATTGACGTCTGACTATGAGCAAGGTTTGAATTCAAATACGACTGCATAAAGATACTGAGCATGGGATGAAATAACAGGAGGATTTGAAAGTTTTTAGTGCTTTTGTATTAAATAGAGTCAACCTTCTATAGGGCAAGCAGCAAAATTGTGCAAGTAAAAGTGACTAACTAGAACTTTTTATCAACTTAGCAAAACATCTTCAAAGTTCCTCCTTAGAACATCACAAAAGATGTATTCTTCTTCATTTATTAGAGGCCAAAATTACTTATAAACTAGTTTTCAATCAGATCTATTTTTTGGTGTATAAAATGAAAACACGAATGCTCTTTCCCACCAACAAAAATTGTAGAATTCCACAAACTGAAAGTTCATTATGAAACTCTAATACGGTAAACTGTTTTAACAGTTTTCTGTTTTGGTCATTAGTATCAACCGTCATTACTTGAAAAATTTATAAAAAATAAGATTTCTAACCGGTTTTACTTAAATATTGGTAAAATCATTACGAAAAGCTATTACAGTTATGGTTAATGTGGTACATTGCTTAACATTTTGATCGATTGTAGACAATTTTCAATATGGAAACTGATTTTCAGAGTAATACTAGAAATCTTAACAATTCGAGTTTTAGATTAAAAAATTCAATACCTCTCTTATTTTTAACACTTTATCTTTTTTTAACCGAGTAATTCATTGTATACAGGATTAAAAACTTTAAATCGCTTTATATATTTCTTTTGCAGATGAAAACTGATTTCTAGATAATTTGTAGCGTTTTCGACTTTTTAATATTCTTTCAGTATCATGACATCTTTTCAAGGAACAAGTAGACTCTTCAGGATCATTTTCGTTTTCTGTATTTGTCTGCAAATTAATTGTTTTAGTAACTTGGTTATCTTCTGGTTTCCAGAAGAGTTTAGGATGTTGTCAGGTACTTAACTTAAAAAATCTAATAGTAAATTTACTTTTAAAGTTTTTTGTTTTATGGCTTTTAATCATAAATTACGTCTGGAAAAACCCTAATTAAACTCTAGCATAAAATCTGTCTGTTACTACCGTATGAAACCTAAAGTGCATTGGTATTTTGTGTGGCTTCTAAAAAAAGTTTAACACTTAAATTTCTTTTAACAATTTAACATTGAATTTATTATAAAATATCTATCCGTTACCATATTTTTAATAAAGCTGAAATTATCTATAAATGTGTTGGGTTACGCCTACTGCTTAACATCTTTCCTATACAAAGTGGTTTAACACTCTTTGTGTTAAATAAATATAAAACAAATAATTTAACCTAAATTAAACGAAAATTTTGTATAAAACACAGTTCAAAACTTTAAAAAACGAAAAAAAATTAATCTATTACACAAAATCAGATTTTTTGTAACTGGTCAGTTAAATGGCCGTTAATAGCTGAATTGAAATTCGTTTCAGAGTTTTCCAAAACCGATCGTAAATTGAGTATCAAAATTAAAACAGCTCGGTAACATAATTTATAGTGATTTTCCGTGTTTTCCGGTAGATATTCGGCAAGATAGCAACTGGAAAATTATGATACCGAAGCGCATCCGGTTCGAGTGCGAAAGTTTACATTGTTCCGGGAAAGTAATCTCTTCGAAACTTGGAGGGAAAATGTATGTGTACGGTAGGTACCTATACAGTAGGTAAGTTTGCAATTTTTGCCGCTAAATTACTCCTTTACCGTTTGCAAAATATTGCTTTTCCCACACTTTATGAAATATTGTTATAGTTTTAATATAGGAAAAATGAGACGCCACACACGTGCACCCTGTTACAAAACCGGTCACATATTTGAACTGGTATAGACACAATAAAATTCTTGATTGTCAATGTTGAAAAGCTGACGCCAAAAGGGCGTTGATGTTTCAATTTCAGGCTGTCACGTTGTCTATTAGAGATAATTTAGCGCCAGAAACAGTTTATTATTTTATTAAAATACTTAATTCTGTTCTTATTTTGATATAAAATGTGAACCATTTCAAAGCTGATTACAGTGAAAGAACGTTATGTCTAGTCAAAGTCGCCGTTTACGTATGATAGTTCAAAAGTAAGTTACTCTATTAAATAACAATAAAAGAAATAATATACTACTACTTCAAGAGTAAAATCTAAAAAATGTTGTTTAAAACTTGTTTCACAAATTTTTACTTTTCATACCTGACTACATAAATAGCTATTTAGAATAACTTCATTTACTTCACTAACTAAGGTGTGATCTGACTGACTAAAGTATTTTTATAAAAACCACAAAATAATGTTTTATTTTAATTTACTCTACCACAATTACGCTTTTGCATATTTTATTTTAATGCATACATAAATAATAAAACAAATAAATCCTACATTTTAACATTATTTACCAAATTGAATTTTGTCTGATTGTTACTGCATGTGTGAGATACAACAGACCTTTATTTGACCGGAAATTGTACATGTATTTTTAATCAGTTGGCTATGTTCGTGTATGAAAATTAAAGAGTTTATTGAAAGTTTAAAATATGATGCAAATCTATGCAACAAAGTATTAGAAAATAAGTAGTCTAATAATAACTTTATACAGTTTGTTTAAAACTTCTAAAACAGTATTAATAAACTAGACATTTAAAAGACCTGCTGTTGAAGTTCGAATATTAAAAAACCATTTTAGTCAGCAGGACGTTACAGTTATGTTCAATAAAAAGAACGAAACCTGTCGGGACGTTGCATTTCCTGTTAGGAAAATGACTATTTTCGCATACAACAGGAGAATATAATGCAACAACGACTTCTTTTCAGCACATTAAATTTTGTTTTCTATTGCCCATGTCAGACAAACCAGTGTTAGTGTGCGGAATATTAAAAATAAATGTCTTGATAAAACCACATTGCAGTTTATTTTAAATTATTTTTTTCTTTTGCCGACGAATACGATGTGTAACCAATATTAAAAAAATGCAACTGATTGTTACTTAAAAATACCGAATAATGCATTTTTTGACAGATCTAACGAAACCATTTTGTTTTGAGCATACTGTTATATAGGTTTCTTAACCTGGTTAATTATTTAGTAAATTACTTAACCTGTTAAGACAGATGTCAAGTGACATTGGTAATAAAACACATTAGTTATTATCCAAGTTGTCTTATTGAATTAAAACGTAACACATACATTAGAGCTCAATATTTTAACAATGTATTTTTCTAGTTTTGGAATTTAAGTTAAAACCCTTATAGGCTTTTCAATGCATAACCATGATGATCTTTTTGTCACTTTATAATATGGCTAATATTTAATATTTAGCTAAAAATGGTACATAAGGTAACTACTTACATAGTTCATTTTTGCACAAACATACAACAAAGACAAACATTTTGTAAGTAAAAATAGATAAAGAATAACTTAAATTTTCTCATCAGCGTAAAGCTGGAATATCGTAAGCTAAAGTTACAGATTAACACAACCAAAACTGATTGATTTGGTGCTCATTTTAATTGGTTAGAAACAAGCTCGTTGGGTTGCCTCAATACATTTATGTTAATATTCAGTTCCTATGAAAAATAGCATCAAAATCTTTCCCAGTGTACAAAGTAGTAATGGGTAAATTAATAAATAGTAAAATAAACATTTTACTTTGTCAGGAAAATTTGACCGGTAAATTACAAAAACTGTGTTTCTGATGGTTCAAATTTTGACACAGCTTTTCTCTCTGACTGTACCAAATTTTTTTGTGTTTTTTTTAGGTTACTGGATAGGAAATTTAATAAATATTCCAAAAATGTGCTTAAAACAATTATTTCAAGGGGGTTTTACAAGCAATTTTGTCCTTGTCTGTCTTTTCAAACTGTGTTTCTGGCAGTTCAAACATTGACATCGTATTTCTTCCTGACTGTACCAAATTGTGTAGTGTTTTTTTCAAGTTATTAGATAGGACATTTATAAGAATTTCAAAAATATGTTTAAAACAGTCAATTTCTCACAAAAAGTGGGTTTTACAGTCGATTTTGTATCTGATGTCCTTTCAAACTGTGTTTCTGTCAGTTCAAGCTTTGACACCGCTTTCCTCCCTGACTATACCAAATTTTGTAGTGTTTTTTTCAATTTATTAGATAGGAATTTTAATGAGAATTTCAAAAATGTGATTAAAACTGTCATTTTTCACTCCAAGTGGGTTTGACAAGCAATTTTGTCAAAAGTTGGAAAAATCAGGGTTTAGAAAAGTTTTCTTGCAGTATTCGATTCAAAACGTGTTTTTGAGAATTATGACAGTGGTCACGTGACTGACTAGCTAAATTATATTCCAAAAACCACGTGATATCTGTCAAACACCACAAGAATTACAGTTTAACACAATTTTCTTACAGTTTTCAAAACAAGACGTGTTTCTGAGATTTATGATAGTTATTTTGTCAATTGTCAGGAAATTAAAAATTATTTAAATAATAATATCTTCAAATCAGTGTCATTTTTCTCATCTCAAGAAAAAGTGACAAAAACCTAAAAATGCCATTCGTTTAGAAAAGGCTACATTTTTATAAACAAAGTTATGTAAAATTGTTACTCATTTGGCACAAGAATCACTTCGTCAGAAAAGTTTTACTTTATTTATTTTATTATTGATAACCAAAATCCCTAAAACAATAAATAACAAATCAAAACCGCCTTTTATTCAGTGTTTATGTTTTACCGGTCAAATTGGAATTTGGTAAAATTGGTAAATTTTCCTGTCAAACACTGAATTTTACTTTACCTTATTGGTAAATAACCGGTCATGATAAATTTACGCCCATCAAAATAGAACAACATGCTTAAGCATTTGACAAGAGACAGACAAGAAAATATTTTTTTTTGTTATTTATTGTAACATTTCATTAAATGAAGAACAAATAATATTTCCATAATCAAAAATTTTTGTTGGCTTGGTACCTATATTTCAATATTTTATAGAGTAAATCAAAGTAAAATGGGATGACGTAACAACGTAATATACAAATATATAGTTTCAATGTGACAAATAAAGTAACAAACGTTCAAATTTGAAACATTTGTGTTTCAATCGTCATTCAATTTTATTTGCCATACAAAGATATTTACTTCAAAATTAAATAGCTTATTCCATACTTTCATTATTACACTCTATATGACCGGTAAATATTTATATTTATGTCAATCAAAGTAAAAGCCAGAAGGTTAAATCATAATTTGTAAAGCGCCGATTTGATTGAAAGATGGATTTATTAAAGTGAAACTGATAATAAATTCAATCGTCGCGCTGCAATGCTTATCAATTAAAATTTACGGGCCAATTTCGTTTAAAACCAAATTTACATGTGGTATTCATAAGCAAATTGCGTGAAATTATTTCGGTGGTCTCCGGTTACGGTGCACGTTCCGAATTTACGCAAGCTGTTCTGTTTGCGCCCGTTATAAAATATTTCCCATCATTTCGGATAAAAAAATGCTGCCGATTATTCTTGGGAAAACAGGCATTTCAACACTTTTCCTATGAAAAACGGTTGATATCTTGTAGCTATCCCAAAAAGGGTCGAACGGTAAACTACTCCACTACACGGCATAAGGGGGCGCAAAACATTCATAACAGTGAAAAGGTCTCCGTCGTTCAATCAGCTCGAGGGTCGTAAAATTGACTTTCAGAATTTCCCCAAAAGGGTTATAAAAACCCTTTACGGTTTCGCTCAAAATCTTTTAGGTATGGTATGATGTATGCGAAGATATGGTGTTTCGTAGGGCTTGGTGTTTTATTTGCGGTTTAGGCATGTGTGAGAGCTTTTATATTATATTACTAAGTGTAAAAAAGATGCCCGATGTGGAGGATCTAGACAGTTTGAATGATGAGGGTTTCGGTTATCTTTCGAAAATAAGTTTTGTTTCAAATTGTCCTATTTCAGTCATATTATTCTTTATTTCCTAATAGTTCCCAATAACTAACCTAACCTAACAATACTCACTAATTTTCTGAATTATTACGACTGGAGAGCCAAAAAAACTTTTCTAATTAAAATAAGTAAAAATACGCAATATACGTACAACGATTTAACCGGAAGTATATTTTTGCATTTTGGATTCTACGTCAAATTTTAGTATAAATGGCATAATCCGTTTTTGAGATATTTACCATTTTATGTGAAATTTTATATTTTTAGTCTCCAAAATAATTTTAATTTACACATATCAGAAAACGTTTTTTTTTTGTGTTTTGTCGGGTTTGTTCTAAAGGATGATCAAAAAGGAGGCTCAAAATATCAGTCCTAAAAAAAGACAGAAAGTCTAGTTTTTCAAATAAAACTTCTTATTCTTATCTCTCTCTAGTCGTTAGCTTCATGTTTGAAGCGTCGTGATCCTATGTTAGTCTCATGTTGTGTTTTTAGCAGTTTCCCTCCATTCCTCCCTATCCGACGTGCTTCTAATGCTGTCCTGGAAATATTTTCCTGTAAACTGCTTCACCTGGTCCAGCCATCGTTTTGGAGAACGTCCTCTAGGTCGTGTTCCCTCTACCTTCCCTTGGACCATGAGTTTTTCGAGGTTGTCATCTTTCCTCCTGCTGACATGTCCAAAATACCTGAGAATCAGTTGTTTGATTTTAGTTGACAATCTGACTTGGATGTTAAGTTCTTCGAGTATGGATACGTTAGTTCTGTGGTCTGTCCAGGGAATCCTCAGTAGTCTTCTCCAGACCCACATCTCAAACGCATCCAACTTGGCGATGTCTTTGGCATTTAGGGTCCAGGATTCTGCTGCGTATAGCGCAATTGGAAAAGCAAGGGTGTTTAGTAATTTGCATTTTGTTGTGGTTGTTATATGCCGATCTTTCCAAATTTTGTTGAGTTTGGTCATGGCCGTTTTGACAAGAGCTATCCTTCTTCTGGTTTCTTGACTTGATCCGCCATTTCACATCTTTAATATTAGGCATTTCTTCCATGCTGTGCGTGCAATCTATTAACATAAGTTTCGTTTTCTGACGGTTCAGTTGTAGACCGAACTCCAAGCTCACTCTCTCTACTCGCTCAATAAGACTCGACATTTCCTGCTCATCTTTGGCGATAAGTGTGGTGTCATCAGCGTAGCGGAGATTATCCATCCTTCTGCCACCTATGACAACTCCTCCTTCCCAGCCGTCCAAGGCTTTCCTTATGATATATTCTCTGTGTGTCTTTTATATGTCAATGGATAGAAAATAAAATGGGCTTTCCAAAAATACGACCGCTTGTGATAATAGGTTGCTTTGTTTTGCCGACAGAGGGCTCCAAAGATAGCTAAATATTTGCCTTGACTGTTACCACTGTAATTTCTTTGAGAGATTTTTTTTTAATCGGGCTTGTACGGCCCTTATATTTGGAACAAACCTAGCACAGTAATTGTCAAATCTAAATTTGTAGCAAAACTGTAAAATAAAATTATTAAGGTCGATTTTCACTTGCACTAAGTGGCAAAAAGTAACATTAGGATAGTGACAGTGTGTTAGGCAAATTTGGCCCTTACACAAATTGTCATTTGCAAAAATAGTTTTTAAAAAAATTTCCAAGCATTACATCGTAATAGACCTAGTATTTCACGTAACCGTGTTTTTCTAATTTACCAAGATCAGATTTCTTCTGAAATAGTCAAAAAGTGTTTCCGATGCAGTTTGTAACTAAACCGTAAATAACACGCGTATTGGTAACACTTTCTATATACTTTTATATGTCGATGGATAGCCAATGAAACGAGCTTTCCATTGACGTATAAAAGTTGATTGGTGCATAGTACCGTTTGGCCGCTAAAGGATGTTAAATTTGACCAATTTTTTGGTACATTAAATCTTGAATAACTAGATAATTTCAACCATTTTCAGTTTTATATGTCAATAAATAGCCAATGAAATGAGCTTTCTAAAAATATTCTTACTTGGGTTGATGGGTTAAATTTGACCAATTTTTTGTCAATTTCGTTAATCATTTTTATGACTTTTATCGTGCATATTTTCGTTTAATCGTCAATAACTAGCTTATTTGCAATTGTCTAAATTTTTAAAAGTAAAATTTTAAAATTTATTATTCTTTGTTGTTTTCTTACGAATTTCATTGAAATTACCAAACTTTATTTATTTTATTTATGTTTAAATTTGAATGGTAGATGTATAGAAAAGATATTTTTTTAAATAATATAATTTAGACGTTCTTAATTCTATTAATAGTATTCAAAATACTAATTTAATGCTTAGTAATGCTGCCAATTGCCAGGTAATGCCCACTAATTTCTATAGCATACGATTTAAGAAATTTAATGTGTGAAGCTATCGATGATTATTGCCAAGCATAGACTTTTGGTAGCTTTGCAAAAACTCGAAATTTTTCATTACATGCTCATTGACTGAAGTTTAAAGTAAAACAGCTCAGACACAGTGGAGAAGCATAATTGCACACCTCCATTCACCAAATTACTTCTGATATAGATTTCGAGACATTAAACCATTTTTAGGTATGAATTACACTGTATGGACAATTTTATTATCGACGAATCTACTGTTCTTCATCTTGTAGAAAAATATATGTCCTGCTTAAGGCTAAGCTTTCCAAACGACGAACGTAACACGTTTGTACGTCTGAAGTCTAAGTGAATTTTTCTAGTTCATAAAACATTTCAGTTTGCGCTAAAATCATTTTTCTGTCCTTTACGAGCACTTTCGAAACGCTCGCTTAACTAATCGTTTATTTCAATCTAGAAATGTTTTCTTTTATCTTCCGTCAGATTTTCGGAAATTACGCTTTCGAACATTTTAAGTCGTTAAAACCTTTTCGTCTACAACTAAAGTAAGCTAAATTTTACTCCATTCTCTTTTCAACCGTTAACGATACGTTACTGTTATGCCATTTTCTCCTTTTGCAATAAAATCCTTTTTAAAACTCACAAGCGCGCCATTAAAGTTTTTACGCCACTTCTGTTTTAAGACTTTCAGCTATTTAGCTTAAACTGTAATCACAGTTAACAAACGAAATAAAACCGTTTGGGCAATTACTGTTGATTTGAAGGTGTCGTTGAAATTTGATTTTGTTACGATAAGGCATTTTGCTGCCATAAAACGTAAAGAATAATGTGCCGGAAGGCTTAAAGCCGGTTCTCA
The DNA here is from genome assembly GCA_018691245.2 of Ips nitidus. NCBI lineage: Eukaryota > Metazoa > Arthropoda > Insecta > Coleoptera > Curculionidae > Ips > Ips nitidus. The sequence continues at coordinate 8,949,475 of CM042790.1, read as the reverse complement.
GACACAGCATTTCCCACTCAACAAAAAATGCTCCTAATAGCAAAATAATGACTATACGTTCGTCATTGTTAAATGAATGCCAGCCGAGAAGCAAAAAGGTTAACTACAGAGGTGAATTAAATCAAAGAACTTATATACATGCTTATGCAGCTGGTTCGTATGAAACGAACGTTGTGCACTCTGACTAATGCATTTTTGAGATAATTAAAGCCAATCGTTATTGCAGTGGCTGTTGTTTTTTTACATTATATCTAGATAATTGGCATTAACGTATGTTGCAAAAATTATATGAAAAAATAATTAAATTAGTGATTAGAGGAAGAAATTGCGTTGATATAATAATAGAAAAACGCTATAAGTAGACATAACATGTGCAGGGTGGAGAGTTTATAAGTGAAATCAGTTTGGAAGCAGAGACGTGAATAATTATCTATTTTACTCCTACAGGTATATTTGCTATTTTTTTTTGTTGAAGGATTATTTGGCCAGAATATATATTTTTTGGTTTCGTTTTTGGTCATGGTAGTCAATTTGTAAAAGATTCTTGCTTTTAAAATATTATAAACCTCCGCACGGTTCCAGTACCCAATTTTAAAGAAAATCATGACTTCTTTGAAAAAATTTGAATGTTAGTGCCGTGGTGTACTATTTTCTGACCAGTTTAATGAAAATATTGAGGTCTCGATTGTGTTAATTGTGTGTGTTAGTAATTAAGATGAGAATTTTTTCTACCAACCTAAAGAGCAGATATGTAGCTCTATTTTAAACATTTGAGCCACTCCATGTTGTATGTGTGCAAATATTTTGAAAAAGGGCAAATCAATCCCGAAACGGCAATACATACAAAGTACTTTTGACATTTTTTAATTTTTTACAAATTGCCTATCATGACCATAAACCAAGAAATCTAAACCAAAAAAACTTGCTATTTTTTATTACTTTGACAAGAAAATCGAAAAACAGGGATAAATATACATTTCAATTGCTAGTTGAGCAAATATACAGGGTGTTTCACGATAAATGAGTCATATTTATACGATAAACCATGTTTCATTACAGAGGTACTAGTCCAGGCAAGAAACGGGGATATACCAAGGGAAATACTTGGAACATATTTTTTGACTTCGTAACTTTGTTTTGAAGGTAAACATATCAAAAGTCCCCGACCATAACCCTTAAGCCTGCGGGAAGGAACGGTCTTGATAATCTCATTTTTGTTTTTTGATTATATCTCGAAAACTATGTGTTCGACCGACATGACCACTCTATACAAATAAAAGCTGATTAAATTTGCTACAAGTTTCACTTAGTCAAGTTTTTCGATAATTTTATAGTTTTCGAGATATTCGCTCATTGTAAAAAAATGTTGTGTCACGTATTTGCTTTTTTTTGACCGGATAACTAACTCTTCAACGACGCAAGTCTCAATTTTTGGTTTTCTGCTTATATTTTAGAAAGTATGCGTCTTAAACTATAATCCTTTTGAAAATGAATGAAAGTCATAAATGCAATGGGTCAGAATTTTATTTTGTCCATTTCAGTCAGTATTTTCGCAATCTAAAGGTTACGGCACTGAAATTTGCTGTGTAACCGGTAAATTAACGTTGAAATCCAGAGATTTACTGTATTTTTTACATAAACAAACCTTACTTTACTCAAACTGTGAGCAATACCATTAAAAAGGAAGGATTGTTAGTTAAAACGCACAGTAACATAATTTCAGTCAGTATTTTCGAAATCTGGGTGTTACGGCCCTGAAACTTACTGTGTAGCCAGTTAATTAACCATAAATTTTAGGGACGTATAGTATTTTTTCACTCTTTTAACTCAAACTGTGATAAATCCTTTTGAAAATGAAGAGAAGTCAGAAATGCAATAAAATGCCATTTCAGTCAGTTTTTACGAAATCTGGGGGTTACGAAAATGAAATTTGCTGTGTAACCATTTAATTCACCTTAAAATCCAGAGACATACTGTATTTTTTCCATAAACAAACCTCACTTTACTGAAACTGTAATTATTATCATCAAAAATGAAATATATAATTCATAATAAAGAGGATTACGGCAGTGAAATTTGCTGTGTAGAGAGTGAATTAACCTTAAAATTCAGGAACACGTTACACTTTTTGCATAAACAACCTTTACTTCACTCAAACAGTGAGCAATATCATCAAAAAGGAAGGATTGTCAGTTAAAACACAATGAAACACTATTTCAGTCAATTTTTTCGACATCTGAGGGTTACGGCAATGAAATTTCCAGTGTAGCCAGTAAATTGATCTTCAAATCCAGATAAATACTGTATTTTTTCCATAAACGAACCTCACTTTACTGAAACTGTGCCTATGCCATCAAAAATGAAAGAATGTCAGTTAAATTGCAATGTAAGCCAATTTCACCCAGTATTTTCTTGCGGTCCTAAAATTTGCTGTGTAGCCAGTAAATTGACCTTAAAATACAGGGACGTGTTGTACTTTTTAGATAAACAACCTTTTACTCGAACTGTGACAAATACCATCACAAAGAAGGATTGTCAGTTAAAACGCAATGAAACACAATTTCAGTCAGTATTTTCGTAATCTGAGGATTACGGCAGTGAAATTTGCTGTGTAGAGAGTGAATTAACCTTAAAATTCAGGAACACGTTACACTTTTTGCATAAACAACCTTTACTTCACTCAAACTGTGAGCAATATCATCAAAAAGGAAGGATTGTCAATTAAAACACAATTAAACACTATTTCAATCAATTTTTTCGACATCTGAGGGTTACGGCCCTGAAATTTGCTGTGTAACCAGTAAATTGACCTTAAAATCCAAGTTTTAAAAAATTTAAAAAATAATAAAAAAATTGTACTTTTGTTTATGTCTGTCTATTTGTGTTTTGTTTCAATTAGAAATTTTTATTACTTTGTTTGTTTAGTGTCCTGAGGATGCCAAAATAAAACTAGCGAAACGTCGGCAAGTTTAGAACATGCCTTTTACCAAAACCTGAATCCAATTTTCCAAGAAAATAATTAGAGAACTCGTACTATTACTATTACTGACGGTCAACAATTTTTTTTTTAATATGTATAATCCAATCATCTGTAAATCGCAACATTTATAGAACAAAATAAATGGTCTACTGCAATTCAATAGCAATTTTTCCAAAACTCAATAACAGGAAATTAAAAAGACTAAATCCGGCTCGAAAACGGAACGATTCAAACCGACTGAAATATTAATAAAACTGAAGTATCATTTTTCTTTTTTCCCCTCCGATCAAAAGAAAAAGTTTCGTTCAAAGCCAATTTCAGCGCTCACAGCTAATAAAATAAATAAGCCCGTGTTCTCAATGTGATATTTTTTTGTATATTATCAAATTTAATGTATTCGCGCTGTCAATCTTTTCGCCATAACGTTTGAGGTCTGCTTCATAGATTAATGGTGTTTGCTTTCGGCTTTGTAACGTAGTGTTGAGCAAATAAATTGGATTTGGTCGATTTCAAGAAGAATGGAGTCGTGAAATTTTGTGACGTGGAACCAGTCAGCCAGAGGCGAGAAGATATTTTTACGCCATTTTGTAATTAGAAAAAAGTAAAACCAAAAGAAATTGCCTGTAGAGGGGGTTAAACTGGGAAATTAATTTAATTCTGAAACCAATCGAAAAAGTAACACGGACATTTTTAGTAATTGCCCTTTGCATATAGAAGAGAATTGAGTTGTTGAATTAGCATACAAATGTAATTGTAGTCCAACTTGCACAACTTGCAGCTGGTATTATTCAATATTACTGTTTAAGAGTTATTTTTAACAAGCTAGAAATCTGTATTTTTCAAAAAACCAACCAATACTTTTAAATAATTTAAAAATTTTCAAGTTTGAGTGCTCCAAAAATACAATCAACACACAATTTGCGAAATAATGTCGCAAGTAGAACATTTCTATAAAAATAGTGTTCAAAACATTGTAAAATTAGTGTAATTGACTGATCTCTGATGAGTGTTTCTGTCCTAAATTGATGTTGCAGTATTTATCCTGAATTGCTAAAATTTGATGTCAACTTCTTAATACATGTTTTGATTATTTTATATGGAACACTGCCCTGTATTTTACTTGCTCAATTAAAACATTTCTTTTTTTCCTGATTTCAAATATATGTCTTTGTGAGGTTACGTTGGGCACTTTTTAAAAAATTAATAACTTCTACATTCTTGACACACTATTTTTATGGTTTACTATAAAAACTGACAGTTGCAGTGAAACAAAAAAAAACGTCGTTTTGGCTTTTCCGTCAACTTGACAACTTTTGCGTTACATTTTTAATGACATCTTGAAAATGACAGTTTCAATGTTAAAATCGCCCGTTTACCTTTTTGTTAAAAGATACATTTTTATTTCTGTAAGTTTGACACGTTATAACGTTTTCAACCATTTTCTTTTACTGTAACTGTGACAACTTTTGACAGTTTTAGCATCAGAACGACACTTCTGACAGACGGAATAACAGATTTTGACGATTTGTTTTTATTGTCGAACCAGACAATTTTGACAAAGATCGTCAGCAATCAGCAAATCCTTTACTGGTTTTTTGCCTTGACATTTGACTAGATTGACTGGAAATAGTCCGGTAAGACATTTTTCATGAAACCTGACGGGTTTTCAACGTTTTGATCTTGAGAATAGACTAGAATGACAGGAAATAGCGCCTTAAATCAGTGTTTTTTTTATGTGACTATTTTTTTAAAGTTTGGCTTTGAAAATTGACTAAATTGACTGCAAACATTGCGGGTAAGTCAATAATCATAGAATTTAATGATTTTTTAAGGTTTCGACCTTGATGATTTACTAGAATGACTGGACATAATGTGTCAAATCAGTGTTCACGATATTTGACTAATTTTTTAACGTTTTGACTATGAAAATCGAGTTGAAAATTGATTAGAATAAGCGCAAATAAACTGCTCGCCACGACAGTGATTTTTTTTGGATCGATTTTAAAATCTCGCTATTTCGAAAAAAGTCAACAGATTTTAATGTGGTTTGGACTGTCATTGGGCTTGGTTTATGGGCTTTTTACTGATGTGAAAACCTTTTGCTTTAATGCACTCTACCTTATACAGGGTGTGAAAGAAATGCGTGCAAAAAAAGTTAAATTTTCAAGTAGTACCCAAGTGACCAAATTTTTTTTTTGTTTTTGTTTTAACATAAGGAAGTGTTATTTGGGTCGATATCTCGGAACGTTTTTGGGAATTTCTTAATTAACGTCATGTGTCCGAAAAAATATCCAATTTTTTGGATGAATATCATATAAAAATGGATATAACACTGATCAATCTTGAATTAAGCCATATTAGCAGGTTTGTAACTATCATTCAAATGTCGTTGTATGTTCAACTCAACATTATCTGTTACATAATCTGAGTACTTTTCAGGACAAGAAAAAAATATTGACCAATTGGATCTATTTGAAAATTTCACTTTTTTGCACGCGCTTATTTTCCACTTTGTATAGTAGATTGGCGGTGTATTTAAGTCAGAGTTTTTTCCATCAATCAAAAGCCAATAAATTAAGCTCAATGATAGTCCAAACCGCATCAAAATCTGTCGTGTCGTTTAGAAATAGCAAGGTTTTAAAAATGACCAAAAAAATCACTGTACTTCAGTCAATTTTCATAACACTTTACTGTTTTTCAACGTTTTTGCCTCGAAAGTTGACTAGATTGACTACAAGTAGTCCGGTGAGTCAATTTTCATGAATCTCGTCTGATTTTCAAAATTTTGGCTATGCAATTTGACTAGGATGACCTCATATGTAGCTATTATCACTAATATTTTAATTGATCTTTATTTTCGATTTTCTACAAAAAAACCCTATTTTTTTTCGAAAACTAACCAACTTAATACAAGAATACAAAAATATATCTTTTAAATCAGAAAAATAAGATCTTCCGATTGAACAAATAAAATACGGGGTGTTCCATTTGAAATAACCAAAACATGTGTCAAAAATTTTACATCAGTGTATGGCCATTTAAGAAAAATACTCCAACATTGCTAATAATTAAAAAATAGGTGAAATTGACAAAAAAATGTATTTTTTGCAAATATCTCCGAAATTTTTTATCGTACAGGAAACAGCTTTTGTAAGCATTTTCTACTCATAATAAGCCATGTTTTGTGCGATTTTCTTGCTTTAAGCATCAGTGATGAAGGTTTTGGAGAGATAGTACTACACTACTGGAAAAAGTACCGTTTTGAACGCCTATTCGAACTGCCAATGTTTCCTACGAAAAATTACTACTAAACGACTACTAACTTTTGTAATTTGTATCTCTAAAATGCACCATTTTTCATATTTTTGGACGAATTACCCTATACTAAAGTCTTGCGCATATATTTATTATTAAACACCCTGTATTGAGTAAAATATAAACAATCACCCTGTACAGTCTACTATTCATCACACTTGATAAAAGTTTGTTTAACTCATCATTTTTAGGTTTCGATTAGCACCTTTAGCTGTCTACTTTTTACGTTTTGTCTCTTATACATTATGCATTATGCGAACCAGACAATACCAATTAGTACCTAAGAAAGGACTATGTACATTTCAAATTTTCGTGGTCACGCCCCTCTGTCAATTTTATACATTTTTCCTCCACATTTTGTGACGAAAGGTTTCCCATTAAAATTCCGCATTTCATTAGATATATTGGTCATATTGGTAAATTGGTCATGTAGGTACGTAAACAATAGAAAATTAACATTCAGCGGAACGTAAATCGGGCAATTCCCGGTTGCATAGAAAATAATGACATAGTATTGATTTATGAACAATTAGTATTAATTATTACTGAAGCCTAATAAGTATGATACACCTATTATTACTACTATGCTGATGTTATGGGTTAACGGTGCAGCCCATATTACCACTTTAAATTGGTGTTGCTTCATTCATCATTAAAATTAATGTTGTGTTGTGATTTGGTGTATTAGGTGATAAATTGGTTAACTGTTGAAATTGAATCAATCCTGTCACATGTTAAAAGGGGGGGCACAGCGAGTACATAGGACGATGTAGGTCATATCCACGTTGAATCCGTAATCAATTTCATCATAAAATGTGTCCCGAGCTTTGCAACTTCAAACCTAGCTTCTATCCATCTTAATCGATTATGATATATTCGCAGACACGCCTGCTTTAAATTTATCAATTATTTAGATCACAGATGTTCGTCCCTCTTTCTTGCTTAAACCGTCAGCTCAACTAATAAAGCGATTAGCGATGATGTATATTTTCATTAAACCATCCAAATATTGTATTTAGCGCTCATTTTGAGTGTTACCAGATGAAACTAAGCTGTTTTTAGTGGTTTTTGAGAGCACCAAATTACGCCGAATTTAGGGTATTTATTGGTAGATAACCGTGAACAGTCTAGAAGGAAAACGTTTTTCTTGTCGTAATTAAAGGAAAAAAAGCCAATACCAATTTTCTTTGGTAGATCGAAAAAGTAATGATGAAGTGAACTGGAAACGATTCCGCGGGAATGTATACAATTCGATGTATTCGGTGGATGGAATTGTAATTAAGGGAAGTCCACTTTATTTCAACGTAACAAGATTTCTAGGTAGACAAATTGATTTTGTGGTCAGTGTTTTAGAAGTAAATTATTGGGTTTAGCTGTGTAAATACAGTCCTTAAAAAGTTTTAACAGGTTTATACTTTTTATTTGTGTAATTCTTGTAAAAAAACGAAACATAAGGTGTCTTGTGAAAGTCAAAAACGTTACAATATTATAAAGGTGCGAGAGTTGTTTGGAAAACTTCTATATACCTACGTCAACTTATTTTGCAAAATATAATTCAAGCTACAAATTTAATATTGATATTATTTAAATTTGAACACACTGTAGACATTTTTTTTATCGAATTAAGTACAGCTTAAAATATAATGACTATACTGTAACTAGGCTATTATGTAATCGGCATTGCTTCTTCATTTGCGTAAGAGTAGTTTACTTCTGCTTCACTACGAAAAAATCTTTAAACTTACGTTCTTTAATGAGTTGTTTTGGTGTTGAATTATTTGGTAAAGCTACTTCTTCTGTAATTTGTTAGGCTTTTCACCCATTCATCCACTTCTTGAACCGAGTATATTGGTGCTTGTGCCTTTCTCTTGACTTTTGGAGCACCAGGTTACGTGAAAAAATATTTGCTCCTTCTGTAATGTCGTGCGACACCATTTCCTTAAGTCTTTTAACAAAAATTAACAAACTCTTTTTTGACAAACATCGTTTGTAATAACACATACTTTTATATCCAGGTATTGTAGTTTCTCCTCAGTTTGTGACAAGAGAGAATACAAAAAGATTTAGCCACAACTATACCAACCAAAATAGGATGGTGAAACTAACTAAATTTCTTATCGACTTTAAAAAAAAAAATATCCCAAACTGTACATACAATGGGCCAAAAAAGAGAGCTTCTCTAGTTGTTACTTAAGAGCTAACTATAATAGTATATTACTAACCAAGGTTTAGACAGAAGCTTTTATTGGCCGTATGTCAAGACCTAAGGTCAATAAAAGCTGTCTAAACCGTGGATAATATAGCGTTTTTTCCACTATTAAGCATATGTCTTAATAGACATTGACATTACATATTATTTACCTATGTCAATAATATTTCCTTTTTTGTTGTGTTTTTTTGTCTGTTTATTTAGGTTTACTAAAGGCGAAAGTATACAATACTTTTGTAAAATGGGAGGTTACTGATGGCATTGTAAAAATATTGATATTTTTTTAGGTACCAGATAGATATGAAAAAATCTCTCAAATATAATTGCTTTTGTTGGTGTATAATTTGTATTTCCTTAAACTATAAAACAAAGCAATTTTGAAATAAAGCCTATGTCAGCAAGTAATATTTATGGTGTATTTCCCTTGTTGTTGTATTTCCCACAGACTAATCAGCCTCATGAGTCACACATTGAAGATATTCCTTAAGATTATTCACTACAGAATGTCAATAAAGTGCGAAAGAAACATCGGATCCACACAATTTGGATTCAGACGAGGTTTAGGAACGAGAGAAGCATTAGTTGCGACTCAAGTACTGATTCAGAACTGCAACGATCAGAGAAAGGACATAATGCTGTGTTTCATCGATTATGAAAAGGCGTTCGACAGAGTCCAACATCATAAACTGATCCAAATCCTAAATAGATTGGACATAGGCCAAAAAGAGATCCGCAGCATTCAAAGCCTATACTGGAACCAAATGGCTGAAGTCAAAGTTGGTAACGATCTCACAGAAGCAAGACCAATTTGTAGAGGGGTCAGACAAGGGTGTGTTCTATCCCCACTTCTCTTCAATTTATATTCTGAAGTCATCTTTCAGGAAGCCCTAGAAGAACGCAACGTGGGCGTTAACGTGAATAGTGTATGGGTCAACAATATTCGTTATGCGGACGACACAGTTCTAATTGCAGATAACATGGAGGATTTGCGGGATATGCATGGGACTGTCGGGGAATGCAGTAAGAACATGGGCCTCAATATCAACACCAAGAAGACTAAATTCATGATAATTACTCGAAAGCCCCAAGAATTTCAAAACTCAAGCCTAACATATGAGAATCAACCAATAGAGCCAGTAAATAAATTTAAATATCTAGGAACGTGGCTGTGTGAAAACTGGGAATCAGATGCCGGATTGAAAATGCCCATTTGCGTTCAAAAAAGTGCTCACCAATACTGATTTCGATCTTGGCTTGAGAATTAGATTTGTTAAATGCTATGTCTGGACAGTGTTGCTTTATGGCATGGAGGGATGGACACTGAATGTGAGCACTATGAACAAGCTGGAAGCATTCGAGATGTAGATCTATAGGCGTGTACTGAGGATTCCATAGACTGCAAGAAGAACCAACGATGAGGTCTAGAGAATAATCAATAAAGACCGCGAACTGTTAGACACCATTAAACGTCGAAAAACAGCATACCTACCCACGTAATATGCAATGGCAGGTACCAATTCCTGCAATTGAAAATTGAGGGAAAGAGAGGAATCGGCAGGAAAAAGATGTCAGTGGACAGGACTGAGGACAATACAAGAACTAATGCATACCATAAGAAGAAAAAGAGAAGAGTGGACAAATGTAATCGCAAACAATGGAGGTTTGCGAATGGACATGCAGCAGAAGAAGATTTCCCTTGAGAACGACATGGTTGAGATTAGACATTGTCTATTGCGTTGATAATAAACAGATGACCGAAAGGACCTCGTCTTGGGGAAATCCTGGTACTAGGAGTTCGGTTTCACAATCGCCCGGGGCCCTAATTCTTGAGCCAGTACTCTTAAGAGGAGTTTTGATAGAATGTGACTGATAGTCGCAGGTTTGTGTCATATTCTGCATACTTTTCTCTTGGTAACTCCTTTCCCTCCTTCCCTCCTTCCCAAGAATACGCATACTGTAAACATCTCATACAGGGTGGTACTCTGCAAATGCGGAGCGCGGTGTTTTGCTAGTGATTAATCTGTATATTTACAGGAGTTATACTATTGTCTAGTTGTAGTGCAGCTACTACTTAGTTGATGTGTTGAGTGAAGACCAATTGTCATTGTTGGAGAAGTAGTAGTTCTGGTAGTATATACAGAAGTTAGATTATAATCATGAGCAACATGACAGGAGTATGTCTGTTGAGACATTACCAGAGATTAGTAGTGTAGAGAGGAGTCATATGTCATGCAGGGGCATATTTCCCTATGAGGTTCTCCATATGAGGCTCCCACGTGCAGTGAGGACACGCGTGGCTTTAAATTATTCCTTGGCATGGAAGACGCGTCTAGATGAGAGCTAGGGCGTAATAGGCCGTGGGAGCAGGCCGTTTAGGAGCGCCAGAAAGAGAGAACTCGCTGATCAGCTGGAGAGTAGTTCTGGGATGCCAAAAAATAGGTTCACAAGTGTGGGGGCGCCAAAAGGGCGTCCTACCTTAGAGATAAGGCGAAAGCGACAAAACAGTATTGATTAGCATGTGCAAGATGTAGTTATAGTAGTACTTGTCATTTAGTTGGGGATGAGAGGGAGATTGTTAAACAGTTTCTACAGGTGATAGTCAGGACAAGGTAGAAAGGCAGAAAGGCGAGGTTTATTATAAGCCTGGTGATAGGAACATAAAGGGGCGAGGGGCTGCGGAGCCCCCCAGTGAGTAAAAACATGTTAAACCCAGAACAGCAATTCGGTAAATCCGGGTTTGTTTTCATATTTCATGTAACTACGTGTTTTACTAAGAGGAAGACTTTTATAGCGTTACCTGACGACGTGCACTGTTTTGACCTAATCTATTGGATTGTAAGTAGCTGATATTAATCAATCCAGAACTCCCCGATTAACCGGTAGTCTAATAATCTTGTATTAGTAATTAATAAAAGAAAATAACCTAAACTATAAGCTCAATTTTACAAAAAAAAAAAAAGAAAAGTTGGAGTTGATAATAACAATTTCAAGTTTAAGGGAAAGAAGTTTAGCTTTTATACATTTATTATATCTAGAAATCTTCCAATCATAATGTTAAACCTCTTTTTTTTATAAAACTTAATATATTGGTTGCAGAAAACAACTAGATACACAACTGTGGAATAAAGTGTCTTTTACACCTTCATACATTGAAAAGTAAAATTGTTTCCTGGAGCAAAAGTTGGCCTTGTACTGCAAATAACTATTCTCTCCAATTTACTCTATTTATTTCTAGTTAGTGACTAGCATCATTATTCTATACCTAATCAATTATCGTAGCAGAAAAAACTGTGGGTCTTCGAGTCCAAAGGTTTTCGTCTAGTCACCCCTTTCTTATGTGTGTTTACTGTTTACCAAGGGCCAGCGAGCCTTTCCCATAGTTTACTCATTGTTTTACACACTCTCCTAGGCCGGTTGCCAAAGGGTTTTTTCACTGAACAAAGCTAAGGGTGATTGTTTTGCTCCCCTTTTGCATGCGTTTTCGCCGCGGGTGGCAAATTAAGGGAATTTTAAGGTCTCGGGAGCATAATCATTTTCTCAGTCGGGTGTCGGCACAAAACGATTTCGTATCGGGGAATTGGGGCACTATATTGTTTACTTCTAGAAGTTTGCCGAGCATCCGGTCTCCTTGTTGTCTGCGGATTTTAGGATGTACGCTTTACCTGTTTATTGGATTTTCGATGGGCGCTGAGAACGTCCTCCAATCAGTCCCCACCTATTCGTGTTTCGAAAATATTGATTTTAATCAAAATGTTTATGTTTTGGTATTCTACACTAATAAAACCAAAATATTTTGATGATTTTATATTGAATCATTCTGCTTTTAGAACAATTGATTTTTTTTTAATATTGAAACAGTTTTGTGTTATCGTTTTGGAGCACACATCGTGCATTTTAATATACAGTTTACCAGGTCGGCACAACAATAGCAATTTTTGTCTAGTTTATTTTATTAAATGAAATAGATTTATTTGGTGTACTGTATTTTGTTTATTTATAGCAACAATAACCTAACCTAAGCAAAATCTAACCAATTTTATATTCGAGAACCGTGAAAAATAAGTTTAGGGTATGTTACATAGAAAAACTGTTAGAATTTTGTAAAAACCAGATTAACAAAAAACTATGTTTTCTATTTAAAAAAAAAATTGTTCATATCATAACTGTTTTTGGCGTTAAGCTGTATAAATAAAAATTGGATTTAACAATGCGCAATGAGTAAAGTTTTTCGAAAACTACACATCTGATTTTTTATCTCCTGTTGCTCACTGTATAAAATAATTATAATTTTTTAATGTCCGACAGGGCTATTATTTTATCAATAATGACACCTATTTAGGTCAATTATCTAAAAAAATGCCCTAGGGCGTTATTTTTCACAATGGCCTCAGGTGAGGGCATTATTTTTATAATGTTCTCAGGTGAAAGTCGGACATTAAACATTGAAGACACCACAGGCATTATAGGAAATAATGCCCACGGTCGAAGTAGACCCCTATCGACCCCATGCATTATTGTCCTTATAATGCCCTTGGTATCTTAATTACTATTAAGTTTAGGACACAAATTTCCAAAAATATTATCTGATAATAACAATAATTATCTGACGATTTAATGTTGTGTTAGTTTTCACTCACAACATCTCTCACCAACTAATCACAAATTGAAATAGCAAATGATAATATTTTCCTTACTTTTCCCAAGTAGTGATAAAATGTCCAGAGTTATTGTCACTCCATACTATTACAAGCATTATTCTTAGTTTTAGGAGAAAACTTTAATAAATACGAATGTGGTACGGACGACCAACCAATCCGGCACGCGACGTCAGAGGAGCTACAGAAAATCCTGCGGCACCTCAACATCAGAAAGGCACCAGGATGGGACGAGATAAGAAATATTGCGATAAGAAAACTCCGAGATGCGGCGAGATAGCTGCCTTGTTGAATATTGTTAACGCAATACTTCGACTGAGGCACTTTCCTGCTGACTGGAAGAAAGCCGATATTACCCTATTCCCGAAACCACAAAAAGACCCTCTGTTCACCCAGAATTATTGGCCCATCAGCCTCCTGCCATCCTTGGGAAGGTGGCAGAAGTTATCATTCCCAGGAGGCTAAAGGAGCAAGAAGAGGACCTGCACGTCATCCTCGACGAGCAATTTGGATTCCGGAGGACACTATCAACGGAACTCCAAGTCCTGAGGATGACCGAGTACATCACGGAAGGGTTCAACAGGAAAGAAGCGACAGGAGCAGTGCTGCTAGACGTCTCCAAGGCCTTTCGACAGGGTTTGGCGCAGAGAACTTCTAATCAAGATGCTGGATGGTAAAACTAATTATATCTATTCTTTCAGCTCGTCGCTTCCTAGTCAAAATCGACAGTGTTCACTCAAGTTATAGGGAAATGGAAGCAGAAGTGCCGCAAGGTGCAGTACCGTCGCCATTTCTCTATAACATTTATGTTTCAGATCCGCCTAGAACTCAGCAAACTAGCTTAGCACTCTACGCGGATGACACTGCGATCATGACCCGGAGCAGGAGCGGCCGACTCCTGACCCGATATCAAGAGGAGACCCCCTCCGTCAGCAGGGGCATCCTTTTCCCAGGACAGAGGATACCGATGCCGAACTATGGGAACTATAACTATAACTTCCCGAACTATAACTTCTCGAAAGGGAAAATTCCTGGACTTCCTCTTCCAGACCTATCCTTTTGGTTTACAGCGATAAGAGGGTAAAAAGCAGTAGTCTTGCTTGACCCATCTATCTGAGGCCGCATTCGAGCCAGTCATCGTCGAGAGGTACGGAAGAGCACTTCGACCGTTACGTCATCGCCTTTGAGAATGAATGAATGAAGAAATTCCAATGAACCACGGCTTATAAGCCCGGATAACTCCCAGTTTTGACCGGCCGTGAAAGCTTGTATAGTCTGATAAACCGTATTATTTTGACATCCTCTATATGCTTATGGAACACCCTGTATTCACGTCGAAATTAATTAAATACCAAATTTTACCTAGCAAAATTGAATACATAAAGAGAATGATCAAGCATTTTTTCTACAAAACCCTTATCGAGGAGCGTGTCAAGAACAGAATCATCGAACATTTCCCTTTCCCATGAAGAGGCGCCACTTCAAACTTTTCCCGACTTTTTGATTTTATATCCGGAAGATTTATGCTCCGAAAACCTCCCAAATTTAATTTAAAACTTCCTCCCCAAAAAAAAGTTGATGCCCGGTTTGTGATTGTTCCGTAAATTAAACGAAAATAAACGAATTTTGCAACGCCGCGCGTTCCGCTTGAAACGCAACGCCAGCATTTCCCGATGTTCGGTTTTTAATTACATGTTACTGGGGCACTCGATATGTTGGCTATCTAAAAAGTGTCAGTTTACGTGCTTAAAAAAATAATCTAGGTTTTCGTAATCACTGTGCGTGAAACGTTGCTTATTTACGCGCAGTCTCTAGCTAAACCCATTGAATGGGTGAAAAATGAAAGTGCCATAATAAAATAACCCACCAAAAAAAACTTTGTCAACAGAATTAATCTCACTGTCGGTTGTTACTCTCAGTGGAAATGAGGCCATTTGTCTTCGGGGATAGGCCATTCTGGAAAGACACGTTCCAAGGTTTGCGCTTTCAAGCTTTTTCTTATGATGACAATAAAACACGCGTCATAAACTGTGCAAGTTCCCGGATAAATTTCGGGTAAACAAGACATATTGTCTTGACGATGACGCAGGCTTTTTGTATCGTAATAATGATATAAATGATTACTTCAAAATGATGAACAAGCATGCCAAATTTCATATAAGTTTTATTTTAGTTTATTAATTAAGATAATTTTCACAATCACACATCACAATTCTCCAAGCATGTAAAAATTATACAAAAATTAAATTCCATTAGCGGCCGTTACGTACACTGCACCCTGGCCCATTTTTATTCTGAGCAATCCCCGCATTTCCAATTTTACGAAAACAACAATCTCATTTCACCTTTATCCAAACATCCTATTCAATTTTCCAGAACATATCGTACTGATGTTTTTGTGAAATAACCTCTTCAAAGTCTCGCTCGGTATCGATCAGTTTTTATTTTCGCGTAAATACAATATCCGTTGATGTTTACGTTTGTTTCTCTCTTGAGAACTATTGTAGATTTTTTTTCTGTAATTGCTGTTTATAGTCGATTAGTGATTTATTTTTTCTAAATTTTAACACGTAAAGTGATGCTTTTCAGCGGTTTGGTAGAGATAGTTACACTAGCTATAGTCAGTGAGTGGTGGTTCTTAATGAACCGGAAAAACTATTAATAATCAATACAGATATTCCGAAATTTCAAACTTCATGTCATACGGGCTAAAGCCGAAAATAAAATTTTCAAAATTTTCGGTCGTTGGTCATACGAGGGGGGCACTTTTCAAGATTTTTTTCCTAAACAACACAACGAGATCCATTGGATATCCATATGAAGTCCCTCTATGGACATCCATTTCCATTTCACGTCCATATTAGGTCCAGACGAGATCCAATCTCTCGCCGTCTCTGTCTCGTCAATCTTACAATGTCCTGTATGTCGCAGATTCGTCTTATTTCTTGGTTGGGTATTCTGTCACGTATGTGCTTCGGAGCGTTCTCATCTTGGCCGTTCGGGTTATGCTCTTGGTTCTGCTGGTTTCTGCGGCATATCTGATTATTGGCCTTAAGCATGATTTATATATTCTGGTCTTTGCTTCTATTTTTAGGAACTGGTTTTCCATATAATGTCTTTCAAACATCCGGCTATTCTAGAGGCCTTATCTATTTGATTCTTTACCTCAGATCTCCTGTCTGGATGGGACGTTATTTCTACCCCTAAGTATCTGAAGGACATCACCTGTTCTACTATTTCGTCGTTAACAGCTAGCTTGCATCTTCTAGGTTCTTTTGCTACAACTAGTGATTTTGTCTTGTTTATCGCAATCGACATATTGTAGCGTTTCGCTGTCAGGTAGAATTGATGAAGTAGTCTCTGCAGCGCATCTTCGTTTTCTGATATAACTACTGCGTCATCCGCGTAGCACAGTATTATTACTTCTCCTTTGTTAGTTCTGTAACCATGCCCCGCGTTTTTAACGTCTTTTATTATTTCGTTCATGATTAGGTTAAAGAGTACCGGGCTTAGAGAGTCTCCCTGTCTTATTCCTGGGGCACTTCTGGGGTCAGGTTGTTGTTCACAAGTATTCTGGTCGTTGTATTGGTGTTCATGTTTTCAATAGTTCTAACTATTTCTTCCGGAATGCTGCCCCGTCTCAATATGGTTGGTGAATAAACATTGTTTGTATAAATGTCTATTAGAAATTCGGTAAGCACAGTAAAAGAAAAAAACATCTTACTGTAAATTTACCGAAAATTCAGTAAATGGCGACAGTACCCGTTTTATTATTATCACTGAACGACATAGAACCAAACGCATATCCTCAACAAAAAAATTATACACACATTGTTATAATAATTCAGTACAATATGTGAAATTATGGTTTGTCTAAATTATCTACTGTCAAATAAGTGGGAGTAAAAGCCCTAGAGCATTGGGATTCATACTACCGGACAAATTTACCTTTAATAAAACGTCGAGAGGGTGCATGCACCAACCTAAGTGGAAATTCTGGCTTGAAACAATTTATAGAGCCCAAGAGTGGCATTTATAATGTACAAAATATACCGTTTCGCACTCAACTTTCCGTTATACATCGCGTATACTTTCATTTACCTCGGCCGCGAACATGAGTGTTCAGCGGCAACATATTTGGGTTAGAACTTCTATAAAATCTGTTTTACGATCTTTTGAAATACCGCAAACTTCTTTTACTTAAATATAGAAAAATTACCGCAAAACGTTCGTTTTTACGATAATTTGCGCGACTTATTATTGAGAATACGACAAGCAAACACATCGAACAAACACCACGAAGCCATGTTTAAGTTAAAGCTTTAAGCTCGATAAACTTTGTTAAAGTTTACTATTGCATTTTGGCTGAGTTAGTTAAGTAGCTTTTAGAATGGAATTATGGAGCTCTTTGGCTGTCTAAACGACGAAACCGCTAAATCTATTATAAACTTTGGATTGTTGTTAGTAACAACAAAAACAACAAACTCAGACCACATTGTTCTTACAACAAAATATGATAATACACTTTACCTATGACCCTCAGTATAAATAGTCAATTACGCATAGTTTTTGTAAATTGTCTGAATTATGTGAGTTGCAAAACCAAGATTTTACACTTGGTCGTAGATACCACACGTGCGAAAATGCTTCTTACAGCACTATAGTTACGTAATATACTAACTGCCAATAAAAACGAATTTAATTCTTTGTCCTTGAATAAACAAAACTTTTAGTTACACTATCCTGTATCTTGAAAAACGAGACATTCTAGCAACCATGCTCGCAACAATGTCTATATGTATGCACTTGGAGCATGTTCTGAGATGTGAAGAGTGAAAAGTGACATGGAAGATGATATACGTCTAGAATCATCTGGAGATGATAAGACCACCTAGAGAACTTACAAGGACAATATTACTGAAACTTAACCAAGAACAGAAATACGCTAAATCTTCTAAGGATATTTTCCTCCTAGAAATTATTTGTATATTAAAATCTCCTGCAGAGAAAACATGGGAACATTAAGTACATAAAACCTTCCGGAGAAGGTTTACCTTTATGTGAACAAAGCTCAGTTCTTTGAATAGGATATTGAACACTTCTGTAGATGACATGCTTCCAAATATACTTGCAACATTAAAATATATAATAGTTCATTTTATGGCCTTAAATTTACTGTTTTGAATCTTAATTCCAGTATGGCGAATGACCCATTATCATTCGCCTGTCTCTGAACGTAATAACATGGCCATTTCAACTGTAATAAATTAACGGTAAATAACAAGAAGTAGACCCTGTTTTGGCATTTTGCGGTTATACTAATGATCATAATTAAAAAAGCTGCTGAAAATCAAGTAGCCCAGTGTCAAGACCACTTTTAAACTGTGGACCAGAAAAGTTAAAAAAAAGTCAGCCTGGAGACGAAATTTGTTCTTTGCCTTTATGCAGATGATAGTGAGGTGTGCACTAGCGACGTTTGCAATGCAATCAAATTCCCCGATCAGAATATTATTTTGAAAAGTTAACACAGTTTCACTTACCTTTATTGTCAATACTAAATAATCCAATCCCGTCTCCATCCCTGATGGAATATTCCACATTGGAATCACCCCCTGGAGGATCCTCATCCTTGGCACTCACATTCATCACCACCGTACCGATAGGCATATTCTCGCGAACACTACCAGTCAACACTCTCTCACCACCAAAGGAGGGCGCGTGCGCGTTTTCGTTCACGTCCACCACGTTCACGGTTACGGTAGCCTCAGACGACAAACTCGGATTACCACGATCGTAGGCCGTTACTTTTAAACTGTGAACTTGTCGCTCTTCAAAATCCAGATATTTGGTCGTTCTAATTGTACCCGAAAGTTTGTCGATTTTGAAGGTTCCGTCGCTGTCCGCATCTTCTAAATAGTACTGGACCTCTCCGTCAGGTCCTAAGTCTGGATCGGAGGCAGTCACGATTGCTACCACCGTCCCTGTAAATAAAATTTGATTACAAATCTATAAGAAGATTGTTAGTAGATGCAAAGTGACTGACTTTAGCAAACCATATTATTATTAGCAAAACAATGTTTGGAAAGGTAAACCTAGTTTTGAGATTACTTGGTGGAATGTAAAACTAAATTTCGTAAAAAATACTTTAATAAGAAAATAACATCCGACTTCCTTATTTCACTTAAACAACACATGTAAATTTTCTCATTTTAACTGATTGGAACACTATTACTATGATGGCTTTATTAACACTTCCTTCAATTCGTTTGCATGCGATGTCACGTGTTTGCTCATCATTTTTGTGAGGAGTTGACCACATGGTTTGGACTATACTATTGCTACTACTTATGAAGTTTGAAGGAAACTTAAAATAGGAGCCCTCTAAAACGCTTTCCAGATACAAAATCATACTACGCTATCTCAACATTTGCAAATCTCTGTTTGTTGTTGGTTTAGAGACAACTAAAACTTGGACGTGAAAATATCCTCTTTTCAAGGAACGTTTATTTACTCCAAACATTATACTAGGCATTTAATACGGTCAGATTTTTCCATATTTCCATAGGTTGCTAATCGAAAGCTATGCTTGAAAATAATGGCTCATTTAAATGAGAAGTCAAAATTCAAATTAGTTCTGATAGAAACGTTGTACTCCAGTGTGGTAAAGGACATTCCACAATATTCCTGATGGCTAAGTCATATTTATAAGTATGGTTTTTATCTGTTCTGAGTGTGAGTTACAGCCTCAAAGTTGATAATAAACATTTCATAAAAATCAATATTATGTATAAATTCGTCACCATGTACAATTTCAAACAGGTACAAATTTCTTTGGAAGTGAACGGACACGGTACATCTAATGATGAAGAAGCATGCCATGCATTTGCAAACCACTTTAGAGAAACGTACGACTTTGAGCGGAGTTCAACAAATTCTTCTCTAGAAATGATTTGGGAAACAGAGACTTTAAATCATATCATCATCATTTCGTTTATGTCTCAATTCTGCCTCCGCAACATGGCAACGGTCATGGCAGCCTCCATTTAGCTTCCTCTACCGTTTGTGGATCTATGGTTGTCAGTATTTTCTCACTAAGATTTTTGGTAACTTTATTTTTCATCTTTAAGTCTTTCGTAATCTATCTTTCGCTGTGGTACATTGGTTTTTGCTGTCATAATTTTGATTTTGATTACCGCCATCAAGAGAATATGGTCTGAGGGCACATTGGCGCCCGGATAGGTGCATACTCTATTTACCGATGTCCCATACCGTTTGTTGATGAGTATGTAATCGATCTGAATGCGGATTATGTTGTCTGGGCGATCTCCACGTATATAAGCGTATAGGTGGCAGCTTGTACCATGTGTTTGTTATTTTCATGTTTCCCTCCTGGGAGACTACAAAAGTCCTAAATTAAATAAACAACATGACAACAATTTTGAAGCACCAAACACTCTTCCGACAAAAGTCGTGTACTAATCATAGCCAGATTGTAGTTCGAAAAGTTTTAATTTATTTTCGAAAAACATAATGAAAATTTAACGAGAGCAGCAATCGAAGTAGGATAGAGTGGCGCTTTGTGATTTTAATTTTCAGAGACTGAACCGCTTCCGTGCTTAATTCAATTTAAACTTTAAAATAACCGGACATTTGAGTTTCCACATTTGTGCCAGCTTATATCGTAATTTATTCATAACGCAAACAAATAGAAAACACGCATATTTATATTTAATCAATGAGTGTATGCGGTGTCAAAATTAATGCACGGCGAGTGAAGCGCCTACCGCAAACCTATAAATTAAATTGTGTTATCTGATTTTAAACAATGTTCTTTTTGTATGCGTTGTTTAGAATATATTCATCGTTGCACGACATTATCGTGAATAAGGACAGTGTGTCAACATCATCAATAATAACTAAAACTACACGTTAAAATCGGTATGTTACTAATGTACAATCTTTATCAATAAATTCTCGTTGCACTTAAGTTTTGACATCTTCAGATGGTTTTCCATATTCTTTCAATGTTACATATTTCAAATGGTCCCAAACAAAAAAAGTCTAATAACGTAAGATCCGGAAATTTGGGGGACTCAATAGATCCAGATCTTCGTATGTAGCTGATAGAAAAATTTTAGTCCTTATGACAACTAAAGTTATTTATTATAGACGTGTGTACTTCAATTTTTTCCTATAATTGTCCCAAAAAGTGTACTTTGCCACACGATTGTGCAAAGTATTAGTGCGGTTAATTTTTTTTTTAATGGTGTTTATCTCTATGCGCCATTGAACCAAAACAGCAAGATCTGTTTTGTATTCTCTTTTATATTTTTTTAGATTGTACACCAGGTTTATTGTACGGTTGGGGGCGCGACCAACAAAAATTTCAGTTTTTTCCATTACTACGTGAAGTTTTCTTTGTTACGGTTATTTGATATGTTTTTGTTTCAGTTTCAATCGAAATCCAGTCTGATTTGTTTTTTTTTATTTTCTTAGATTTCTGACCGAACTTCGGTCAACTGCGATGGTGGGAAAAGAGTAACTTCCAGCACTTCTTAGGTAAATAACTAAACAACGTTTTGCTAGAAAAATATTACTTACCGACAGGCACATCTTCTCTCGCTTTCACACTGTAATTCGGTAAGCTGAACCTTGGGGGATTATCGTTGATATCATCTATGGAAATCCGGACTATAGCTTCAGAAAACAACGGCGGATTATCAGGGCCTTTGCCACCGTTGTCAGTCGCTCGAATTCGTAATTCGTACAAGTCTTGTCGTTCACGGTCTAAGGTATTTGAAACCGATAAAACTCCTGTTACACTATCCACAGTAAAATCGGAAGTATCGGTTGCCAAAGAGTAAGTCACTTTGGCGTTATCTCCTTCGTCTAAATCGGTTGCGTTCGCTCTAAAAATGGCCGTTCCATTGAGAGCATTCTCAGTTACGCGATAACTGGCCAGAGCTTTCTCAAATTTGGGAGCGTTGTCGTTGACATCCAAAACGGTAATTGGCAAAACTTTCGAACAACTTTTTTGTGGTTTTCCCAGATCGTAAACGGTGATGTTCAAGAAATATTCATACTCCTTTTCCCGGTCCAAATAACCGATCACTTTCAGTTCGCCCGTTTTCATATCCACATCAAACTGGGAATGACTATCGCCACCTGTAACACAGAATCATTTAAGTGCAATCCTGCGGTTATGCTAAAGGTGAACGTATAATTTAATTCTAGAGATGTTCGCCAGTAAATTTACCTGATATGCCATAAACAAGTTCGCCGTTGTAACCCAAGTCACGGTCTCTAGCTTTAAGCTTAACTAAAATACTGCCTATAGGAACACTTTCGTTAACTTTAATTTCTATGGGAAAATCGATAAATTCGGGCGAGTGAACGTTTTGGCCGTAGCGGGTTGGCATCATTGGAAAATCTTCCTTTTCCAGGGGTCCGTTGTTGTTTTCGGCTTCGGCAAGTACTTCAGTCAGTCTACGGGCAACCTGAAAATAGAAAAATATTGTTTTTTTTATTTAAAATAATATTGTAATGTTAGTCTTAAATGAAAATATGTGAATTTGATACTGATATACAGAGAGTTTTGTTACACAAGTAAGTTAGTGTGTTCTTTTTTTTCAGACTGAAAGAAAATTAACACGACCACAATCTAAGAGAACACAAGCTTCATTTCTCTCTAATACTCTAATCAGCTGAACATTTTGTTAAATTTTCTTCGACAATTAAATAGCTGGGTGTATATTGGAATTTGGAACTGTAATCTAATTTAAAAACTGTTAATGAAACATTTAACAGAATACGTCAAAGACAGACAGTTGCCAAAGAAAGGACATTCCAGTATGTTAAAACCAGTGACGAAAATTTATCTTTCCTCTTCAGGATAACAAATGTTACGTGTAAATTTTTATTTTTAATAATAAATGGTTTTATTTGGACTCGTAGTATAATTCTTCCAATGCTAAATTTACTTTTAGTTTTGTTATTTTATCTACAATATAATATATTTAGTGTGACAAAAAATTCCAGTCAATTTTGAAAACATGTATTTCTAAGGACATTTTCCCATATTTTGGATGTACTATCTCTCCTTACATTTTGTGACCATGCAATTCAGGGCAACCCTGTATAATTGACAACTTAACGATAATGACAATAAACCAGAATATTAAACCAAACCATGACTTACCCCAGTATCCTTGCAGTCAAACAATCCAGTATCATCAGAAAGCAATCTCCCCGAGTTGTACTGATTCTTCTTGGTGTTCACCAACTTAAATCTCACCCGCACAATATCAGCAAAATGAGTATTATCAGTAGCGGTCACATTTAACTCTCTTTCATTCACACGCACGTCATTTAAATCGCACGCCACTGTAATAGTACCGGACGTAGAATCGATACTGAAACAATTATCTTCACTGCCCGACACTATACGATAACTGATGATGTTTCCAGAATCGAAATCTATTGCCGACAATGTGATGATTTCGGTACCAATTGGTGTGTGTCGGGGAAGATTGCCTACGCAATCGATTTTTTCAAATTGGGGACGGTTGTCGTTGATATCCCGTACCTTAACGGTCACTTGCATTTCAGTTTGTCTTCGGTAAGGTTGTCCCCAATCTGAGGCTCTGATCCTTAGAACGTATTCCCTTCTCATGCTTTCATAGTCTAGCAATTGGGTGGTTCGAATTACGCCAGAAAAATGGTCTACTTCGAAAGGAACGTGGTTCAAATTGGCGATGAGGTACGAAATGTAAGCGTTTTCACCACGATCTTTGTCTGTTGCAGTTACTTTGGTTACGGATGAACCAGCTGGTAAATTTTCATCAATCCACACTGTCATCTCAGACTTTGCGAATATAGGATCATTGTCGTTAGTATCTTCCACCGTGATTTTTACCTGAAACAACACAAAAGTCTTTCAGTATTACTTTATAACAGAATTTGTATAATATAACCTACCTTAGCAGAAGACTGTTTTCTAGTACCAACATTCCCTTGATCGATCGCGGACACGGTCAAACTATACGAAGGTTTAGTTTCTGTGTCCAAATGAACGGCAGTGTACAACATCCCAGTTTCAGCATTAATGGAAAATTCGCCATGTTCATTGCCGCCGACGATTTCCAGAAAAACTTGAGCGTTACGTCCCTCGTCTTGATCCGTCACTTTCAATCTAATTAGGGGGGTGTTTATGGGGGCGCTTTCTTGTACTTTCACTTCGTAGATTTCTTTGTTAAATACGGGGGCGTTGTCGTTTAAGTCGGCTAATTGTACGGGCACTGATTTGTAGCTTTCTCTTGGTGGAATACCTGAAACGTTTTGAATTGTTAAATATTAATTTTTCAATGATGGGTAATGTCAACGAGTTGGAACAAGGTCTGGACTAACAAAACACTACTTAATGTCACATCAAGTGTGCTTAACCAGAATCATAAACTTTTTAAGTGATATTTTAAGTTTTCTATCAATGGTTTTGTATACAATCCTCCTAAACCTACTTGAAAAAAGTAAACCTACTTGACATCGCACCACGTTAAAATCTAGCATTAATTTGACTGTACAGCACAAAGAGGAGGAAACGTATTTTCAAAAAAAAAATATAAGGAGCTTCAGTAATGATTTTAGATGTTTAAGACTAAATTAATCACGTTTCAGTTGTATTGTCTTATTTGAAAATTGCACATGGATTGCATTAAGCTTTGAATCTTTTATATTCATCAAAATACATTGTGGCGACTAAGAAACGAACACAATTGTATCAAATTGAAAAAAATAAACACTCTGGAAACTGCTATACACATTCATAAATTCGGTGATTCTTACACATGTGTGGACAAGTTTAATGTAGCCCAAATTCTAACATTGACTAAAAAGAACAAGAATCAGTTTGTCTATTAAGTAACGGGAGAAGCCACCATATTGGTCAACCACTTTTGGATGCGCATTTGTCTATCACGCAGTGAATTAATGTGGTTGAGCTGTCGAGGTAACCTAAAAACTCGAACATGCATAGTCGTGATTGTTTAATAGAAAATTAATATACACAATTATTAAAGAAATTTTTGGTTTGACAAAATGTTTTTTTTTTTTCAAAAATATCTACACAACTAGCTAAAATTTAAAAATATGTTTTTCAAATGGAATAAATAGGGTAATAAAAACTACTGTATTTTCTAACAGGAAGGTGTTTATTGGGCAATTCTGCATAAAGGTGAAGCGGAGAGAAACAAAGATAATAACCCGGCGACACGTGTTTCTGCTTTTTGGCTTCATCAGGCATGCAACTCCATCTGTATGAAAGAAGGTTCAAAAACCAACTGATATACACATAATGAAACATATACGGGTGTAACCTGGAAAAGGAGTGACAAAGACAAACATGGATATCACACACACGCAGAAACACGTGTCGCCGGTATCATCCTTGTTCCTCTGTGCTTCACCTTTTTGTGGAATTGCCCAATAAACACTTTCCTGTAACTAATTACATCCGCGTAAACACTCTTCCATGTATTTTCTAAGTTTTCTCAAAAAGTCACAAATTGTTTGTGCTCAAGACATTTTAATGATCATTTTTGATTTGAGTTTTAATCTGATTTTACAGATATTTATAGAGTATGTATCACTATAATTTTTGTAAATCAAGTCAATAAGTGTCATTATTGTCAGGTTTACAAGCCATTTACAAATGACTCAAAAAAAAAGTTAAAAATTTTTGTTTTTCAAACTCCTGATTTGGTAGAACTAAATAGGAGGCTGAAGCTGAGTTTAGAGGCATCACTTAATGTTTACGCTAAATTCTCATTTCAATCTGATGAAAAACTATTAAAAGGACTAGAACTAAAGATAAAAATTAGGAATTTGTAAAACACAATTTAGATAGATTTTTCCTAAAATTAGTTTTTGGAATATTGCTTCAGTTTTTTACTATTAGTAAATTCATTAGACATGAATTAAGCGTTAAAAACCACCACATTTGGTATACACTATCTCAATTTAAAAAAAAAACTCAAAAACCAGTTGCGTAAAAAAATCGGCTATATATTCAAATGTGTCCTGTTCTATAATAATATTAAAATAATACATAAGTAACGGTTGGAAACAGAGTAAGTCCCTCCTTTAAGACAAATTTTTAATAAGAAAAATGAAATATAAAGTTTTTGATTGTGCAAAAATTTTGGAAGAACAAAAGAAAAAAGAAACATAACCACATATAGGGTGTTTTCATTTACTGCTTTTATCAGCTTCAATCATAAGCTTATAAATTACAAAAAACAATCCAAATTTTTATTCTGCTGTTTACTTTCGGCAGTAAAAAACAGAAATATTTCAAATAAACATTTTACTTTCATTGGATAGTGTTAAATGTGGGATCAAGGTTCAATAATACTCCTAATTACTTCTCTAGCAAAAAAAAAACTCAAACTCTCATATTTTGCACTTTAAATTACTAAAATTACTTTAAGATTGCCCCTAACAAAATTACACATATAATACAACTATAATTTCCAATCTATATTTAAATGTATGTATGCATTACCTACAACTTTGATTCAAATTTACATTTTGATTATTGCCCGATATTGTCCTACATTATATCGAATACCAGCCTGATTGATTGCCCAATATACTTGGGCGCATATTACATTATCTGGTGAATAGATTCAGCATCCCGTTTACTGTTGATTAGCTAATATAAATATACAATCTTTAATAATACTGACCTTTATCAACTGCCCTTAGCTGTAGTTTATAGCCTTGAGGGGTTTGCTCCCTATCTAGCAATTTTAAAACTTCAATATTATATTCTCCCTTCTGTCTGCTGGGTCGTATCCTGAAATGTCCATCAGGATCTCCGTCCACAATTTCCAATTTATCGATTTGACCGTGTATTCCTTCATCCCTATCATTGACGTTTACAATCGCGTAAATATCCGCGTTGCTATTCTCGACAATGGATGGATGACGGCGTATTCGAATTTCCGGTGCGTAAAGATTAACTTTCTTCACTCTAATTCGGACTATAGCAGTGCTAGGTTTCATTTGAGAGAACAGTCCTGATTGGGAGTGCATTCCCCGATCAACAGCATGCACTCTCAGTTCATGGTATGATCCCTCATTGTATCTATTAAGATACATTTTGTGATAACTAACATGGGATATAAAGTAAAACAACTTACAGCAAAGGTCTAGTTAAGGTAATTATCCCAGTTACTGGGTGTATTGCAAATTTGTCGGTGTCTTCGGCAAAAAAGTAGTAAATTTCACCGTTTCGACCTAAATCTGCATCAACAGCAATTACTTTCACTATGCTTTGATGTAATGGCGTGTCTTCCGCCACAGTGGCGTTGTATTCGTTAGGGTGGAATAAAGGGCTAAAATCGTTGGTGTCTAGCACGGATACCACCACAGTAGTTTCGGTGGAATAATGAACCTGAATCAAAGAAATAAGAAAATTGGTTAAATCTAAGAATATTAAATATGAAATCGTTAACCGTTTATTTGATTGGGGAAAACATGAGATTAGAAGCATTGCAATGAAGGGAAAAACAACTCTTCACCTAATTCTAACTTAACCAAACATTACCTTCTGGTTGCCCTCTGTGAAACTAGCCGTAGCCCGAATTTGTAAAATGTAATTGTCGTTTCTTTCCCTATTCAACACGTCATTGTTGCCAGTCTTGATGCGGATGAAGAGGAAGCAGAAGTCACCAACAGAGCGATGTTCCGCTTTAAAGAAACGATCTTTGTCTCCTTCTACTATTTTATATCTGGAAAAAATCAGTTATTTTTTTAGTTTTCGAATGGATGATCCGAAGATTTGGGTTTTTAACGAGTACAGTTTAGTATCAGACTTTACGACTTACATAGACCCAAAACGCCCACAATTCTTATAGATTGTATGAAATTTTGTTCTCTGATGAGGAATTTCTGAGATTTCTTCATCACTTAGTGGGATATGAATAAACAACACAACTTTAAATCAGTTGCTAAAGTAACTAATAAACTTTTACATAGAATTTGATGGTCAGACACGTGTTCTTTTTTGGTTAAAAATTCTATACGCAAAAAGAGTGAATTGTCATGTTGTAAACACGTTGGAACTATTTGAAATCAAAAATATGAACTGAAAATTGGATACAAAACTTAAGCATTCCCTAACGGATCTTTCGCTGACTAATCGAATATCTGATTTTTTGTAAAGATAAAACAAGTCAGTCAACAGTCAACTTCTGATAGAATTCTGCTGCATTAGATCTGAAGCAAAAAAACTGAGATAAAAGACTGAGGTGTAAAGCCCCAAAAACGTTTGAGAAAACCCTTTTGCTTTGTCCTCTTTCGGTTGTTTGAGAGAGTAATATATCGTTTTGTTTCATTATCTACTAAAAAAATTATGGTGTCCCATTTAAAAAAGATTACATTGTACGATGCCACACTTTCTGAACCACCATAAATAAAAAAATAATTTTTGAAATTGACTTTTTGTGTAATGTAGGTAATCGATGAAACGAAACTTTTTACTCTATACGGGTTGTCTAGTTATTGGCTATCTCAAGATAACCCTGAATGTTATCTTACCTTGAATTTATAGTTAACACTAAAAGTAAATAACGTAACTACCTATATGTCTAAATCCTGTTTAATAACCAATTCACAAAAAATAATAATATAATAGTTATTTACCTAACAAGTGCGGAAAGAAATACTTTTCCGCACTCATTTTTTTCAAACACTTTTCTAATGTTTTGTGTTAGGTTCAACATTTTTTCTTTGAGATTTACTTTACTTTAATAGAAACTAATTACAAATTTAGCGAAATAAGTACTATATTCAGTTGCCCAGGAAAAAATTGCACTTCAAAAATCATAATTTATATTAATTTAAATCTTACATGAAAACTAAATGATAAAACTAACTAAATCATGATTCACACATTTCTATACACCTATACACCATATAAAATTATTTAAGACCGATAAATGTTTAAATTAAACGTACAATTCGTAGTACATTGTACCTTTACTGCAGAATCCATTTCAGTTTGCTCTCGGACAGACTGAAATGTAGTTAGACATGCTAATATTGTAGTTTGGCCCATTTCTGTACAATGGATTGTAGAATCTTGTGAAGCTACCGCAATTCGATTAAGACTGTTGGACTGGTCATCTGGCTGTATTGATAGGGATTTACTGCTTGTAGGATTTTGGAGTATATATCTTCAATGTACGACTCCGCATCTGAGGTCGAATTCCACCCACCGTGTCTCTTAATGTTGGTGATATTGGATCCAGAGTTCGCCAGCATTGTAGCTGAAGATCTACGAAAATAATGGAGGGTGTACATTTCAGGATCCTGATGGCCCAAGTATACAGTTATTTTGCATGGCATTTTGCCAAAGGTATTTACACGCATTGCATTGTTTCGTACATTTGCAATCCTTGTATGCTGCGAAGAAGCGGCGATGTGTAGTATTGTCCGGATGTAACAATTTGTATTCTTTGTAGAGGTCAGTGTACCTTGTATCAGAATCATTATACATAATTACACACTACACATTTTCTTATAACATGGGGATTTGTGTTTGGAATCGTTATATGAAGACATCATCTTTTTCTTCAATATCATGTAAGGTAAGCTCCTGCTATCCCGAAAATTGTTGCCACTTTTATCATTAAATATACTTCATTGGGCGCTTCAGACAGGAATTTTTCAACTTCCTCTCTATCGAGAACCTTTGATTTCTTCGGTCTAAATCCGTCATTGGCTTTCTTCAAAACGCTAGCTTATAGAATTTACTTATGTCTATGTTATGCTTGACTTTTAAGACCAGCTTTATCATTGAGTATTTAGATCATAACGTAGAAGGTCTTTGTGAGAAGTGATTATTAAAATATGCAAGAAATACCTCCTCTTTCATCGACGAAAGCTTGACTTAAAACTCTGAAAAGAGTCTTTGACTCTGAAAAATGGATGCAATTTTTATTTCAAAATGAAATGATAGAGACAACCTGCAACATGTTTCCTACCAAAGGCAAACCGAGGTTAGCCAAAAACATCACCCCAACATCAAAGGAATTATGCCAACTGTCCCTTCTTGTTAAATAGCTATTCTGTGGCTTTGTTTTTGCTATAGTAAGTCTTAGGTTCCAATTTTTGAACGGTAAGAGAATAGTTTCGAGATATTTTTTAAAAATTCTGATTTGCTGTACTTGTTAAAAAACTCAACCAAATTTAAACTGAGTTTTAGCGTTTTAAGTGGTTACCTAATATCCGTAAAGGTATTCGGGGCTACCTGCACCCCCATCCGTGGTGACCCTGGACTCTGAACGGCGTAAGTTTTCGCCACGCTATTCTCCGGTATGCTGACGTTGTATAATTGTGATGTGAAACGAAAAGCGACATTGCTGGACACCAAACCATCTTCGGTGGCTTGATTCGTCAAGGTTAGACATAGACACAGAACTGATGCGACGGAGATTACGCATCGAAGCATCTTATTTTCAGCTCATCACGAAGGAATCTGAAAAAAAAAGAAACAACGCCGGTTAATTTTTAAATTATACGAAAGAGCTCGGACATGATAAACTACTTGTATTAAACACACTTAAGTGTTTGAGTAGGAGGATTTCATATCTTTTGTCATTAAACGTGATCTTTAAGGCTTTCGCCTTGAACAAGTTTTATAACTTTCACCGAAAACGATTTAAAAAGAACAATCGTGCTGGAGCCTCTTAGTGCGACTATAAATTCTACACCATTTCAAAGATTTATCCAGTAAACACTGCATGCCCATAAAACAGAAAGCAGTTTAATTTAACGAATCCGAGATTTCAATTCAATACGACCATATGCTGAAACGTACAGTTCATAAAAAACGTATAAAGAGGAAGTTGTAAATTAAGGCAGCGATTTAATGTCAGGTCATTACGTCAGGTTGTCTTTGTTGTTGTGTGGAGGTAAGATGATTCAGTGTCTGAATACCGTTAGTTCATGTTTTCCTTAATACAATGTTATGTCATTTCATATGGGATGGGAAATTCCTATACTGGGTGTTAGACACCAGTTAGTATAGAAGCCTTGAAAATGGTAAGAGGTATACTTTCAACAGGCACTGGGGAAGGAAGTTGCTTTTACTGTGCTTTCACCTGATGCTTAGAAGACAGTAATAAAATTAAAACTGCTTAAGATCAATAATCAGTTTCAACATTTTTGAATAAAAAAAATCAGTAAAAATAAGTCATGGGTGGTTTCTTTTAAGTTTATTGATGAGATAACTCAAAATGAGTAACACTTTCGTCCTGTTTTAACTTTTTGTTGTCAAACTTCACGAGGATCTTTAGAATATTTCACATTTTGTTTTTCACTATCATAATCATTAAAAACCTTACAAGTGGTAACGCTCCAACTACTGAAAATCATTAGAAGCGGAATGAAAACTAGAGAAGCTTTGCTTGCAATAACAGTATTATTACAAAAGTACAGGAAATATAGTAAAAGTGTACTCGTTACATACATTACCAAAAAGCGTTCAACCAAGTTCGGTATGCTTATCCAACCACAAAATAACACATTAACCTAGATCCCAAAGGTATTAGTCTAACCAAAAACCAAGACTACAACTAAAAATTGTTAAGATGATAATTAAACAAACCCAATAGAAATTGAAAGACGAGTCTTACAATGCTGCGTGATGTTACCACAAATGTTTAATTCACAGCTAATTAGAAAACACTATGGAGAAGAACGGAAGATGTGAGCATTGTAGAGATCATCATAAATAACATAAGGTTTGCAGACGATATAGCAATAACGGCATTGAATATAGACTCTAAAGACCTGCAAATCTTTTTAGACAGTATTAATAGGGAAAGCAAAAAATGGTACTAACAATGAACCTAAGTAAATATATTCGAAGCAAAGCAGTTGAAGAGGGTTGACAAACACCTTGGTGCAACCATAAATTTCCAATTAGACCAAGATGAGGAGAGAAATATCAGGATAGAAGTAGTCCGGAAAAGATTTGTAAAATGCAGGTCAATGTTCAGAAATGGGAATTTCTGAACATTGACCTTTTAATCTATTTGGTTGGTTATGCATGGTCTCTGCTGTTACATGGAATAGAAACTTGGACTTTAAAAGCGCAATCCATAAAAAAACTGGAGGCTTTTGAAATGTGGCTCTACAGACAAATACTTTCAAAAATTCCTTGGGCTGATAGAGTCCCATAAGGTTTACAGACGATATAGCAATAACGGCATTGAGTATAATACAAACTTGGACGTTGAAAGCGCAATCCATAAAAAGACTGGAGGCTTTTGAAATGTGGCTCTACAGACGAATACTTAATAAAATTCCTTGGACTGATAGAGTCACAAATGAAGAAGTACTAAGAAGAATTGGACACGGCAGAAAACTGATGACAATCGTCTTTCTCTTACAATCATGCAAGGAAAATAGAGGAAAAAAAGGTATAGGAAGAACAAAGAAATCTTGGCTGACAAATATCAGAAGGGCGACTAACCTTAGTGTTGATTAGTTGTTTTACATTGCAAAGGATAGAGAAGTGTTTAGGGTAGTGATCGACAACCTTCTTAAGGAAGACGGCATATGAAGAAGATCAAAATTAATCTTGATGACTCATGATAACAAAGTGTAATTTGTTTTTTATACAAAAATCTTTACGATTTCCTGGCAGGTTGTAGTTTATTAGGTCAGAAAATCCTTGCACAATCACAAAAATCTTTTTAGTTTATACTTGGCTTTGGTAAAGAGTCAATTTCTTACAGCCTCTGATTCTTTTGGATCAATTTGTACCTTTTTTGACAAGATGACGTTCCAGGTAACTTCTTCTTCAAAAAACCTACATTTCATTTAGTTTCAAGTTTGCTCTTCTAAACTTTTTGGAGATTTTTTAACGTTTTGCATTTCATACGTTGTTGAAGTTGTGTTTTTCCAGATCAATCATTAAAGCACAGTCTTCATAAATCTTTCAAAGGTTGCAGGAATACTATAAGCCACTTCCCTTTGGTAACGCAGATTTGTCTTTGTTTCGTTGGTTCATCTTCAGTTTCCAATGGACCATTTGCAGAAAAACAAACATTAGTTTTATACATACAAAAGTCATGTAAGGGCTTCAAGTAGAAGAGATACTTGTATAGTAAATTTACTAAAAATTTTTACAAGCACACACAAGAAAATGCTTGTTTTTGTTCAAATAACCCATTATCCACTCTTTAAATCCAAAGTAGTAGCTTTTTTGCATTAACCAGAGTATCGATTGTGACTTGACTAGTCAATCCTAAAAAGTATTGAAATTAGAAAAAAAGTGCTACATCTAAACTTTCAATACGAAGTAAAAAATGAACTTTTTGTCAAAAAGTACGTTTTTATCTGTATATTAATAATAACAAACTTGTTTTCCGAAAATTTTTTTCTGAAAAGTACAGGGACAAAAAAATTCAGCGTCTAAATAGAGTTGGGACACCCTGTATGGCAATGTGGTCGCGTTGAATAATTAAATACTGCCCCATTCAAGTTGACAATTTATATCTTCATTGTTGCTAAACCACAGTCATAGTGTGACACCATAGCCGTGCTATAATATAACTATGACAAATTATGCAAAAGTGATAAAATAAACAATAGTTTGTTGATTACTGGAATATTTATGCAATAAAAAAGAATTTATGATCGTATTACTGATGTTTAACGAACAAACAAAGCTAATTAAACACGATATTAATTTAGAGTCAGTTCATTGTTGTCTCAATGTCTTTTATGATGATTGAATGAGATGTATCACGTCATAGTCAATAAACTCGTTTGGTGGTTTTATTTTACAGGAATTTTTTGGTGAGACAAAGTGAATTTGAATAAAATTCTTAATCTTAAAACCGATCAAAGAACAAACAATTCCATCATGTAGGGATTTGATGCATAAAATCCTCGTAAATAATCCAAATCAGCATATCAAAACATGTACAAGCACGCACATGCTTTTGAATAAAACATATCAGTAATATGTACTGTTTTTTCAATGTATATTATTTATCGTTTGGTTCAGTTAGTCAATTGATATTATTTTTCAGTTTAGTTTACAAGTTATTCTATCCAATCAACCAGATAAAACGACAACAAACAATATCAAAAACATTTTCGAATTGAAAGGAAATAAAATAAGGTTGTGTTATTCAATTTGCGTGGGAAATCGTATAATACCGTTGCAGTTATAATAAAATTGAAGCATTACAGTGCAAAGCAATCCCAAAGATAAAGTAACAAATTTAAGCCACAATGTGTGCTGAACAAACAGCGTAAATTGCGTTTTGAGGGTGAAAAGTTTCCAATAAATCCCCGTTAAACACTTTAATAGGGAAATAACGATTTTGTTGTCTAACACATTAAAACTTGAGAAGCAATTTACGACCAAAGCTGGTGCAACACTTTCGATAAGATTTTTACGACACTTAGCACTTTGCAAATTTTTAGTAACTAATTCAAACGTTATTGCCGACGACCATGAATTTAAATTCCAATAAACCTGAATTTTACATTCTTGTATTTAATTAGGAACTTAAATGGATGCGTGGATAATCGGCACTGTCGAACAAAAAGCCAATTTAATTCAATAAGGTATTTTGCTATGCTCGACTTGTGAGTAAGAAACCCAATTGATATAATCCGGAATTAACCTTTTACGGATAAGTAAGCAAAAGACCGACAATAGTAATTTATTACCAGTGGTGGCGTCACTTTTTGATATTGGATATTGACTATTGTTATTCCAATCATTACCGAAACATAATCGGTATTTATGATCTGATATGATCTATTGAAATAACAATTTTTATTTTTCAAGGAGCTCAATTCACCTTGATTCTTTTCATTTCCAATCTTTGTTATAATCTAACACAAAGGGAATATTTTAGTTATGGTTTGTTTCGAGCAACATTTGAGAGTGCAACTGAGATAACACCCTAATAGACAAATAAAGATTTGTTCCACTACTAACATGATAAACATATTATTATTGACCGATTAGTAACTTGAGAAATTAGTTTTCTCTACCTTAATGGTCATTGTTGACCTAGGTCAAAAATAGAGTCTAATCTCTAGTTCTAGTCTGACACAAACACAACAAAAAAGGAAATATTAATGACCTAGGTAAATAATAATGTCAGTGTTTACTAAGACATATGAAATATACTTGACTTGACAGAGACAGATAAATTAGGTTGTCCCTTCATGTTGTTGTTTTGTTTCCTTGTGACCATAAAAAATATGCTTAATAGTGGAAAAAAACGTTATATTATCCACGGTTTAGACAGCTTTTATGTCTTTAATCCCTCGTCGTTTCACTTCTCTCGGATTTAAACTTGACATACGGTCAATAAAAGCTTCTGTCTAAACTTTGATTAATAATATAATATTATATTTCCAGTGACGAGGGCAAAAAAGTTTCAAATATCGTATGTTATAATTATTTGTGCAACAAGGGAGAAAAGAACAACTTTTGCTCAGCTCATAATTCAAGGCAGTGAAAATGTTTTCTTCCCTAGGGAGTAAAAGTAAAAATTTGGAGTGAAAGATTTATTTTCTATAGGGTTCGTAGAAAAAGTACTTCACATATTTCTAACGATATTGTTGAACTTGACGAATATTATTCATATTTGTGAAAAGGAGAATATTATAATACTAAAGGCGTCAATGTTGCCAAATTGTAAAATTGTACATGTGACGATAAAGCCAACATTGTTGACAGAAAAGATAGGAAATTAAGCAAAGTTTCGTCAATCTTCTTAACTCAACGTCGACTTCCCAATTTTCCTTACTTGCGCAGGTTGTTTATAAAACGTTGTTAAGTTCCTTCTGTGGCAGGTTAGATCTATTAGAATTGTAAAGTAGGTAGAAATTGGATATAACCTATACGAGACCACGTTAATTTTTCGCGCCTTTTTTTGTTGGATTAGTAATAATATAACCTCATATTTTTAAGTTTTCATGTTGTTAACTATTTAAAACAATCTAATATGAATAAAACAAGTTTAAGATACAGTCAACTGAGCAATGTTTATTAATGAGTCAGCGATTACAATTACGAACACAGGTTTTCTTGTAAAAACTAAAATTATCCATTACCCAAATTTTCAAATAACTGTTAAATATTGTAGAACAATTTTATGCATGTTCGGAAAGGCCTTTAAATTGAAGAAATCAGTAATTTTGTCTCTTTTGGATGAAGTTTTTCCTAATTTATTAGTAAAGTAACATTTCGGAAACGTACCACTACTATTCAGTATTAATAAAGTCAAGCTACCGAAATAATTTTCTTTTACCCACATTTCACTGTCTAAGTTTGGCCTATTTTTTGGTCACTATACTTCCTTGCTTTACTTTAATTTTTATATTAATTTTGCAAGATATACATATTTGCATCCATTCATTTTCGATTCTTGAATTCTTGATCTCATCCACTCATGTCTTAAAAACGATATATCGACATATTTGAAAAACATTATTTTAAAAAATAATTAATTGTCATTATGGTACAAATTGGTATGAACTAAAATGCTTGCGTAATAAGATGTCCCGTAAGCATTAACAGTGGCAGCAAACAAAAATAGGTCATAATGACATCAGTGATTGATAAGCTAAGTTGAGGTTTAAATGTGACATATTAGAAGTCTAAACTAAACTTATCTAACCTGTCCTTAAGCTTAACTTAGCCAATATTGGGGAAATGGACATTATAGCGTCAGACTAAAAAGTAACTTAAGGTTTTTAAATACCGGCGTTTCGACCTTTAGGACTTCATTGAGCTTAATTAGTAATAATGTTTAGTATCAAAACATCAGACATAGAAACCTCAGAACACAGAATAACACCTAAAAACAACATTGCGTATGTCAGAAACAACACAAAAATCCCC
Source organism: Ips nitidus (assembly GCA_018691245.2). Classification (NCBI taxonomy): domain Eukaryota; kingdom Metazoa; phylum Arthropoda; class Insecta; order Coleoptera; family Curculionidae; genus Ips; species Ips nitidus. The sequence continues at coordinate 8,912,369 of CM042790.1, read as the reverse complement.
AGGGTCTGAAAACCGTCTTTTTGACCTCTTCAGAAACAAAATGTATATAAAGCAAAAATGGACCATAAAAACATTGATTATTTTCATACAGACAAATTAAGAATCACCATTTTTTTTAAGAATTTTTACGATATTAATTGCTGCAATCTGCTGTAATTCGTCAGTCAGGAAGATTGACATATTCAAGTCATAGAAATTGTCTTGGTGTCATCTTTAATAAAAAAAACAATAGTTACTGTTATTAAAATTAAATTTGCCCTCAAATAAAAAACTAACATAAAAGGATTTCCTATAAGGTTGATAACATAAAAAAAATCATAATAACAACATCGAAGTTAAAATGGAAATTTATTTTTTCATAGAATATAGTGGAATAAAATTCTTATTTTGCAGTCTACGACAATTTAATTAGAGCACAAACTTAAGTTTTTTTTCTAAATACATTTTTTCATTTTATCATTTGAATTGTTTCTAATTTCATTAATTGTTGTTACTAATAAAGTAAGCAATAATTACATTTTACCTTATCATGGCTACCAGAAATGTTTGGCTGGACAAAGAAGTAAAACTTCTACTGGAAATTTTCCAAACACAAAACATCAATCGATATTTTGATAAAAAGAAGTATAAAAATGGAGAAATTTACCAATTGGTTTATGAGGAATTAGTAAAGAAAGGTGTAACGACTAAGAACGTTTTGCAAATTAAAAATAAATGGAAAGCTTTGAAGTGCATGTATTATAAAGTGAAGCGTAAAAATGGGACAAGTGGAGAAGTCCGTTCAGAGTGTAACTATAAGTAAGTAGTAAGTCCGGCTTAACCTGTTAGTATCATAACCTAAATACGAACAAAAGTTAAACCGTATTGTATTAGCACATCACATTGGCATTCCTCTCTATTTGTTACATAAATAACAATAGATAATTAAACTACATAGAAATGTTGATTATTACTGCAATTAATAAACAATATTTACGCAACAATTTCTATGAGTTTAGTTGTTAATATACGCTAATTTCAGTATAAAAAAGCTACTAATTACATACACTAACGAGCCTCTCAAACAACATTCATCGGGAGTTTTCTATATATTTTTTTTATTCATGCTTACAAGTGGATAAGTGGTTTTAAGAGGGCAATTTAAAACTCGAATTAATCCCTACGCATTCAAAAGTTTTTTGTTTATATGGTTGCCAGGGTTGTAGTATAAAGAGAACGGAGAAACCATATTTACATGCATTTTAACGTTAAATGCAAAAATGGAAGAATATTCTCCAGTATGCAAAATAATTTATCCTACACCTGACTGAGCATCTCTGAGCCGTAAAGTGTTGGAAGAGCAAAAATGTAAATCGTTTCGGAGATCAAAAGTGCCCAATAAACCTTTATTAGGGCTAAATTTAATAAACGAGGGTTAGAAGTTTTAAGGTTCTAAATATTAAAAACGTACGGTCAAATTATAAGTTAATGGCTTAAGTTAACGTTAAGAAAAATACACAAACACGGTTTTGCTGCTTCTACTAAAGTTCAATGAAATGACTTCAAGGTAACATCGGGGTGTAAATTCAAACTTAATTGAATCGTGAATTATTCATATAAACAAACAGACTGTCAATCTCTGGTGTAATTACTGGAAAATTGACGGCAACTGCTTATATACGTTTTTGTCTTTTGACCCATCAACCATCCAATTTCCTTTCTTAAACAACCAGTCTGTGCTGATTACCTCAATAATTGGCCTTATCTCGCTAATAAATCGATATGGATTTTTTGTCCAGTTTTCTTATAATAATTATTATCTGCGGCCTTCGGTGGAGGTTAATTAAAATTACTGACGTGTGATATTTGTTTATGATCTCTTGATCCATTATAAAGTTGTCTGCCTATAGTGCATTAAATGTATGGGAAAAATGAAGCCAATGAAACAATATAAACCATTCAATATTGAAAACAAAGAAAGATCTTAATTTGGAAACATTGTATAAGTTTGTAAAATCGATTTTCGTATTTAACTTATTGTGTAATGCTTGTAGTAACCGAGTACAAAGAGTTCCTTTTATCTTTTATTTTGTTCTCATGAGAAAAACTTTACTTTTTATATATTGCATACGGTGTTAACAATATTTCATAAATTGTTTGAGATACACAACACAATTTTTTTCATTTATTTTTATGAATATTAGTTAGATTTTTGACAAACTTTCATAATACTGAAATCTATTCGTTACCGACAACCGAGCTTTTCCGAATTGGTTACAAAAATAGCAATTTTCAAACTAATGAAAACCTGAAGGAAACTTAGGACAAAACTTACGAAATTTTTGTGTACATAATTAATTTTACCTTATTTCTCAGCTTGTTCCATCAACTTAGAGAAAATACAATCACTAACACGTATAATAACGCTTTTAAAACGTTTGCGTTTTAATTAAACTTTAAACTAACTTCTTCATTAATCACTACAGATGACAAGTAAACTTTGACATTTTAGGAGTGACGTTGTCAGGTTAATGGTAAGTGATGCTGATGGCATGTCCACATGTGCAGTGTTTGTGTCACAGCAGTGTTCCTCTAGTTTGTGATTGGTCAAGAAAAAGCAGCAAGCTGAAAGCTGTTTTTGTTAACCAATCACAAACTACCCACTGTGCTGCGATTACTACCTACAAAAAATTATTATTATGAAATGTTACGACATTTTGGTTTGGATTTTCTGTCTGGAAAACAATTTCTATTAGGTATCATCATCATCATTCAGCTCCTTTCACATCCATTGTTGGACATAGGCCTATTCCAAACGTCCAAATTTTAAAAAATTGGTTTTGCATTGAAATAACATCAGGTTTTAGATCAGATTTTTGCTTACATTGAGCTGGGTACTTCTTCCATAAATTACTCAATTTCTACTTTCAAAACAATGGTTTCCTGATAATTCAAAGTTCTCCGTATTGTCTCTAATTCCTTTTCACGAGCAAAAATCCAAACTAACTATAATACGAAAGGTCTAGCAAGTATCCATCAAGTTATGTCCTCATGGGTATTCTTAGGACCATACGAAATGTTTTCTATAGGAAGAGTAATATGTCATTTTCTAAAAAGTTTAAGGGAGATTTTCTGTTTGGCTAGGAAAAACAAACTGCCCAACGTCCAAATCGATTCATCAGTCTTTAAACCCAGAAGAAGAATTGATGGTTTTTGTTAGTTTTTTTAGTTGAACATTCTATCAAAATCTGTTTAAGTTCGAAGGTGCAGGTGTCCTTCGTCTCAATGTGAATAACCTGATGATATTACGAGTAGTAGCCTCCCTATTTTTGTTTACAATGTATTTACTAGTTTATTAAAGTTTTCCTATCCTTTTTTATAAAAATTCCCAGAATCACTTTTACCTATCAAGACAATCTAGGCAGTTTTTACAATCTTTGAATAATATTTTAACCAAAGGAGAGTGAAAGTGAAATTTACTTCTGTCGCATTCAAAAACCTTGGAAAAGCATTTCGTAGAACTTAATATAGTTTAGAAACCTAAAAAATGTAAAAAACATATAACACCTGATTCAGTACTGGATTTTCCACCCTAACCTTAATTCTTCCCAAACTGGATATTTCCTGGGATATTTTATTTTTGTTCCAAAACACCATTTCATCAGTACTTGCATCGAAATTTTGAATTTTCTAAAGTGTATTCATGTTTAAATGTTCTGTAACGACTTTCGGTTCATTTTCCCCTTCATCTAATTGCACTTTCAACTGAGAATCACTCTTCAAAGTCACTACGTAACTGAAACAAGTAAAAGATAGGATTACATCATGCTCCAGCAGAGGATTAGCGTTCGGGGGAGCTACCAAGCTAAATTGGGCAAAAAGACACTCACGGCTTAACTTGTTTAAAGTGTACGCGAAATCCGTTTTGACGCCGCTGTTATACCGTTTAGCGAACGCTGAAGACAGGGAAAATTCCACTTCAACTTCCTGCCATAATAATTTATATTCACCGTTTCCTGGTTAAGTTATTGCTGCTGCCGGTGACTTAGTGGGCGCAAACAAGAAAAATCGAGCCACATTTCCAGATTTATGCGCGTAGCCCGAACAAAGAACAAAAATAAGAAGTGCCCCATATTCTATAGTGGGCTCGTAAATGAATAAAATTTCAGCCAACCTCTTGCCCTCGTCCTTTGCTTTGAAACATTTACCGCCAAACATAAATTCTGCAGCTGACCTCTCCGTGTGGCTAAAGCATGCAACCCGCACTCGCTTATGTAAAGAGCAGAACGTTGAAAGCTAAAGCGACTTTGAAACGTAAAAGTGCATTAAACTAGCTCCCCCCATGGATTTCTAACCTCGGGCAGCATTCTTGTCTAAGGGACACCTTCGCTATGTGCGATCCGGACCTTCTCGTTGACCCTTTTTGAATTATGCAAAAGAGTCGTTGGGAAAGGTCTGGCGAATGTACTCGAATATGTTGCTAAAGAAGCTTTTGAGCTTGCAGGACGTATATTTGATACTTTTTAATATGTGTTACTCTATAATTGAATGAAATATGTTACGTCTATGATACTACAGGGTGCGGCAGGGAAACTTGCTGATTTGAAAGGTCAATAAAAGAAAAAGTTTTCGATGGCTTGGCGAATGTGGTCCAGGTGTTGCAGAGTCCGTGGTTTGTCATTGTAAACAATGGATTTGAGTCCCCGCTCATGGAAGTTTTTTGTGGTCAAAAATTCCATTGAAGTTCACGATGTGTGTGCCACGGACCCTGCAACACCTGAAGGACAACATTCACCAAGTCCACAACACTCTTCCATGAGCGCCTCATCTCCTTGAGGGGTGACGTACCGTAGCCGGCGCGCTCCCCCGATTTGTCTCCCTGTGACTTCTTTTTATGGGGATATCTCAAATCCATTGTTTACAATGACAAACCACGGACTATTCAACACCTGGACCACATTCGCCAAGCCATCGAAAACATTCCCGTCGATGGATCAGTGTATAGGATAGCTAGTGAGGGCTGCCCTTTTGTCCGATGTCATTTTTAAAATCACTTAACACGATAAAAAAAAAATTAACCCTTTCAAATCAGCAAATTTTCCTGTCGCACCCTGTATTATAGTTGACTGGTCAATTGCTATTTATTCCTAATATTTTTTAACCAAACTATTATTTCGTATGAATAGACAGTAGGTTTGGATCATTAAGTGCATGGTTATAAAAACCTTTATAACCATCCATAACTACTACTAATCTTGGAATGACAACAATAAAAACAAAATAAGTCCAGTTGTCTGTCCTACACGATCGCCAGGCTTCACGCCTCTTGACTTTCGCATCTGGGACTCTGGAAAAATTAAACACCAGACTTCCTAAAAGTTTTTTTTAATTGCTAGATTCATTTTGGAAATATCCGAAAAAATGTCCCTAACATTTTTTTTATGATTTTTTTTTTAGGGGAAAAAACTGAAACTGTTTTAAAATTACCAGTGGTCTCTAAGACTGTTCTAAATCTTCAAAGAATCTTTTTAAATTGCCAAAGGCATCTAGAATTATTGTGACAGTGTCAAAAAATTCTAAATGCTACTAAAAAAACTCCAAAATTTATTTAAAAATGCCTTTAGAGAATCATTGAGGAAGGAAAAACCAAAGATTTTCCAATATTTCTTTTAATAAGCTTACCAATACCAACAGGCTTTTCCAAACTGCCAAAGACCTACAAAATTATTTTGACAGCGCCAGAGATTCCTAAATACTACTAAAAAAACCCTCCAAAAATTGTTTAAAAATGTTCGAGTCCGCTGAAGATATTCTAAACTTTTAAAGAATTGTCTAAAGTTGTCAGAGGTTTTTAGAATCCTCTTGACACTACCAGATAATTCAAAATGCTACTAAAAACCTCCAAAAGTTTTTTTTTACATCCCAAAGCCTCTAGAATTATTCGAAATGTCCTAAATCATCAAGGGATTTTCTAAAATTGCCAGAAGCTTCTAGAATCATAGTGGTTATGCCAAAAACTTCCCAATATTACGAAGAACCTTGCCAAATTGAAAAAGACCTCTGGAATCGTTTTGACTTTTTCGTCGTTTCGTTTTGTGCGAGAAAATTAAAAAATCTACTAAAAACCGTCCAAAACTTTTTGAAAAATACCCGAAGTCTGTTAAAATTATCTAAAATTGCTATAGGTCCGTAAAATCATTGTGGTTATGCCAAAGACTGGATACTATTGTGGAAATGCCTGAGACCTCCCAAAATTAAGAAAAGCTTTTCCAAATTGTCATATGAAAACCCTCCAGAAGTTTTTTGAAATTAAAAATATGCCCGAGGTTTCTTAAAATAGCCTAAACCATCTATAAAATAAGATTTATTAACCAACGAACTCACAATACTACTAAAAACGTTTCCAAAAAAAGGACCTAAAACCTCTAGAACGAAAGTATTTTGACGATGCCAGAGGTCTAAATATCACTAAAAAACTGTTCAAAATTTATTTAAAAACAACCGAGGCCTCTAAAAATGTCGTAAACTTTCAAATAACTAAGTCAGAAGCTTCTAGAACGATTTTGAAAATGTTTGAGACCTCCCTAATTAAGATCTTAAAGTCCTATGGAATCATTTTGACAGTGCCAAAAATTCAAAATACCACTAAAAACCCTACCACTAAAACCTTGTGAAAATGCCAATAGTTTCCTAATATTACTAAAAACCTTTCCAAATTGATAAAAGCCCCTAGAATTATTGTGGGAATGCCAGGGATTTTCCAAACTATTGCAAGTATTTCCAAAAAAAGAGCCAAAGGTTTCTAGAAAACTCTTCACAAGTTTTTTAAAAACAGCTTCCAGAGGCCTGTGGAATCATTGTGGAAATGCCAAAAACCTCCCAATATTACTCAAAAGATTTCCAAATTGTCAAAAACCCTTAGAATTAATTTGAAGGTGCCAGAGAATTCTAAATACTACTGAAATAGTCCAAAAGTGTTTAAAAATTGCCAGAAGCCTCCAAAAATGTATTATGCCGTCAAAGAATTTTTCAAAATTGTCAGATAGATAGATAGATAGATAATTGTTTATTTATTCAAAACCCAAATGGGCGTAGAACAGTGTCAGAGGCTCTACAATTATTGTGACCATGCTAAAGACCTTCCAATATTACTAAAAAGTTTTAAAAAATTAATTCTAAATACTACTAAAACTTTCAGGTTTCAAAAAATTGTCTCAAAAGGCCTCTAGAACCACTGTAAAAATGCCACAGAATTCGCAATGTTAGTAAAAATCTTTCTAATATGTCAAAGGCTTCTGAAAAAATTTTTAAAATTGCTGGAGACCTCCAAAAATGTCCTAAACTGTCCAAGACTTTTCTAAAACTGCCAGTGGTCTCTAGAATTATTTTTGAAGTGACAGAAACCTCTAATAACCAAAATCTTTTAAAGTAAAAAGATTTTTTGGAGTTCGTTTTATTAAGTGTTAGATAAATCTAAATACTACTGAAAATCGTCCAAAAGTCATTTAAAATTGCCACGAACGTCTGAAAATGTCGTAAACATTCCAATAATTTAACTTTCAAACTCTCTCAAAATATAAATAGATATAGAATCAAACTGAAAGAGCCAAAAAGAGCAAAATTGTTTTAAAATTTTCAGGGAGTGAAAATATTTTAAACTTTTTAAGAATCCTATGGAATCCAATTAATACTACTTGAAACCGTCCAAATGTCATTCGAAATTGCCAGAGGCGTCTAAATATATCCAAAACTTTTCAAGAACGTTCTAAAATTACCAGAGGCTACTAGAATTACCATAAACATCGCCATTGATGTCAAAATACAACTGTGATTGACCAAACATTTTTTATCATAATAATTTTGAAATGCTAGAGTTCTACTGAAAACCGTCCATATCTCATAAAAGTGTCAGAGGCTTATAGACTTATTTTCAAAATGCCAGTCAAAACCAGTGCCTTCTAAAAAGCTCACAGCTACCAACGCAAGGGTTACCAAATTAACAAAAACAAGAATTTTATGCAACTAATGGGTGCTATGTCATTCGAATTTTCTTTGAACTTCAGTATAAATGAAGAACATTTATTAAGAACAACTGTGACCTATAATTCAATGTATTTCAACGCCTTATTTTTCAACATAAATAATGTTCCACTGGTCGACTTTTGTATCATAAATAAAAGTTATATTTTAAGAACTGATCTACCCAAAATTAAAATATAATACACTGGAAAAAATAAAATCTTTACATATCAAGTATGTAAATGACAAAGTTTTGACATAACGACCACCAGAAAAATTAAATTTTTATCGTCCAGGTCTAGAAAATCTCAACGAGAAAAACTTCTATGTCTATCAAGATTGTGCTTTTTTGCGTTACTTATTTATGTGATAGGAAAAAACGTATTTAACAATATCCTGGCAAATATATTAACAGAAAAAGTGTCAGAGAATGGCCACCGAGATACCTGACCGGATTTTTCTATTTTTCCTTTCAGTTCGTTTAAAATCTGAAATGTTTTCTGAAGCCTAGAAGTAAATTGACAATACAGATCACTAGTGACATTTGATAACATAATTTGCCGCTTTTTAAATTTATTAGCAAGTTTTGATTTGCAAACTCCAGTGACTCAATTAAACGATTTTCAGCCCAGTTGAATGGGGAATTTTATGCCCATTGCAATGATGAATCGCTTGATGTGGGTTGACATTTCAAAGTGAGTAGAAACGTTTTCACATGAATAATCAAACCTACTTTCTAATCGAAATCTTGAATAAACTTCTATACCTAATCCTGCATAAAAACTAGCATAAAACCCACTTAATTTGACTGATAATTTTAATGAATGTCAATATTTTACTGTGACAAAAAAACTTAATCCTAATCAGACATTTTGGCAACTTATCAAGGTAAGAAGTGTAATGTGAGCTGAAACAAACATCAAACAGATGGCAACCGTAAACTGGTAAACATAATCAGAATTCACTCAGCTGTAGCGTAATTCGTAGCCAATCAAATGGATAACCATATTCTTAGACAGTAAAAAACAACGAGGCAAAGTCAATAAACCAGACACCACACACAACCGCAAAAACAAACTCTGATTTTTGATCTCAAGAAGGCAGTGAATTATTAAACCAGAAATACGGCTACGGCGAGGCCTCACTTTTGCCCATATTTATGCCCACTCGACTTTCCGTACTCGGTCAATTATTGTTTTACGGTTTTTGAGTTGGCCGAACTGGTTCTCGGCTTTTTGTTTTCAGGTGCCTGATTGACGACCGGTTATTCACAGGCACCCAACTTAAATTTTGGGTGCTTTTTCGTATAAAGCGATGAATGGAGGCCATCTTTTAGTAGGTATTGCACACGAATAGCGTGAGAGAATTGTTTTTATTTGCTGCACTAATGGACATTTACAATGCAACGCATTAATTACTAAATTAGTCAAGGCTCTGATCGGTAATGTCAATTCTAGGTATTTCCCATTGTCGGTGTTTCTCTACAAATGCAAAATATACATTTTATTGAAAATACACGTTAAAAACAGTTCCAGATGTTCGTTTTTATGAAAAAATCGTGTGTTATACAAACAGCTGGAAAATATCCAGGCAAAATTTATATGCGATTCCAGTCCAAAAAGTGATTTCTCCTAATTGCTTGTTAGTGGACAGATCAGTAATTTTAAATTTTGTGTAACGGTAAAATTACTAAACTCATAGATTATTAACTTTGTGCAATCAATTAACCAAAAGGTCAATGATTTGGACTACTCTTTTTATATCATAAATGCAAGACTTCAAAGTTTTAAATAGTAAATAAGATGAATGAAACTCACCGTTATACTCAATCAAACCAAAATGGACAGTGTGCTACTTTTTCCTGAAATTGAACATGGTGTCAGCAAAATTTTCATAACTTTTTTCGTTTCTAAGATACTAGGAAAAATCGAAAAACATATCACTTTTTTTGGTATCTCAGATATCTTGAAAATTTTTGATGTTAAAACCGATTCTCATACATATTTTTCCGTAGAATCCGTTTTTAAGTAATGCAAAAATGAGTTTTGAAGGTGCAAATGATTGTAGATCACTTTAAAAATTGTTCAAAATAACACACTTTTTTAATTATTCAAATTTTTTAAAAGTCTAAATAAAGCAATTAAAAATAGATTTTATTCTCAGATTGTCGGTTTTTTAATTAAGATTTAATCAAATTTTTTTTTATGTAACCCTCTGTATATTATTAATGATCTTTATTAAGCTTTTAATGTGAGTTTTTCAAAAAAATGCAAGACGATCCAGGTTTTAATTTTAATACACAAACTTGAAACGTCGCATTCTACGTTCAAAATTCTTTCAATACGTAAAATTTTTTGCCTCTTTAATTTTTTTCTGTACTTGTCACTGTTTTCAAAATTCTAAATAAATTGAATAAGAATTGATAGTTGGCAATCTCGGGCAATACTGTAAAAATGTGATTTGGTTTGTTTTTAAAAAATGGTCGATTTGGCAACATTGCTATTACGTTAAGAATTAGAATAATTTTTAGTTTAGCAACACTGTACAAATGAAATTTGGTTCGTTTTTAGAAAAATTGGCGGTTTGGCAACAATGCATGAATTTCGTACATAATCAAAAGAATTGTTAGTTTAGAAACATTGCTATTGTACCTTGAAAGTTAGAATAATTTTTAGTTTGGCAACACTGTAGAAATTGATTTGTTTTGTTATTATGAAAATGGTAGGTTTGGTAACATGGCATAAATTTCCATCAAAATTAAAAGAATTGTCAACCTCGGTGGCAACACTGTAGATCTGATTATTGAATGTTTTAAAAAAAATAGACTATTTAAGAACATTGCATTACTTTTGTAAAAAATTAGAATAATGATAATTTTGTCGTCACTGTACAAATGTGAATAATAATCTTTAATTTTTTAAATGTGATTTGATGGTTCGTTTTTGCGAAAATGGTCGGTTTGGCAACATTGCTTCATGAATTTCGAACAAACTTAAAAGAATTGTTGCTAAACTAAGTAAAAATCTGATTATTGAATGTTTTAGGAAAACAGATTATTTGACAACATTGCATCACTTTTGTTAAGAATTAGAATAACTCATTTTGTCAACACTGTAGTCACTGTCAACAAAAACCGCAACCCTGTATATTTAAAAATACGGGAGATGGAAAGAGACCTTCTGAAAGCGTCGAGAATGTGACACCCTGTACAAAGTTTTCCTTAATAAACATGTTAATATTTAAGAAGGCGACATATTTTGTTCGTTTTTGTACTGATTTCGTATAAATCGTTTTTTTTTTTTTTAACTCACTTTTTTTGTAAAACTCAATAAATTGTAATTTCAAAACTTAATAAAAATCAAGTGGTAAACTGCTAAGTAAAATTTTGTACACTAATTCCTAATATGCCAGTAATGCCCACTAATTTCTTGTAATGCCCAGTTATTCCTAATAATTAACCTTACCTAACCTAGCCTAACAATACCGACTAACTTCCTGAATTATCACAACTGGAAAGTCTAAAATAACCTTTTTTAATTAAAAAATGTAAAAATAAGAAAATATGCGTGCAACGAATTAACCGGAATGGAATACCCTGTATATTTTTTCATTTTTGTATTCTACGTCAAATTCTAGACATATTTCGCGTATTAATGTCATATACCTATCTATATCCGTTTCTGAGATATTTGCCATTTTATGTGAAATTTTATTTTTTTATTTTCGGTCTCCAAAACATTTTTAATTTATACTTATTAGGAAAGGTTTTTTTCTTGGTTTTTTGTGTTTGTTATGTTAGACAAGGTTTGTTCTAGGAATGGGTGCAGAAAGACGTCAAAATATATAATACAGTGTGGTCACATAATCAGTTCTAAAAAAGGACAGAAAGTCTAGTTTTTCAAACGAAACACATTTTTATAATTCTGTCTGATTCTCTGTTCAAAATTAAAGATGTTTGTATTAGCAGTAGGCCACTTATTTAAAAAATCACTTTTGTCAAACAACTGTCAAAATAACCGAATTAATGAAGGTTAAAGTAGTAGTTGTCAAATTTAGTCAAAACTGTCTTTATTGTCAAACACAACACTTTGTATAGACTTTTAAACGTCAATGGCTAGAAAATAAAATAGATTTTCAAAAAATATGGCCGCCTGTGTTGATAGGTTGCTTCGTTTGGCCGCCAGAGGGCTCCAAAGCTAATGTTTTCCTTGACTGTTACCGCTCTAGTATCTTTAATTTTTTTTTTAAATCGTGCAGATACGATATGATACCTGATATTTGGCACAAACCTAGCACAATGATTGCCAAATCTAGGGTAGTAACAAAACTGTAGAAATATAATCATTAAGGTCGATTTTCGCTTGCACTAACTGGCCAACATAACGCAAAACCCATTAGGATAGTGGCGGTGTTTCAGACAAATTTGACCCTTACGAAAATTGCCATTTGCAAAAAGAGTTTTTCAAAATATTTTCAAGCATTACGTCGTGTTAGATCTAGTAAGTCACATGACCGTGTTTTCCTAATTTTCTATAGTTAAATTAGCCTTTAACCAGTCAAAAAATTTTTGTGATGCATGTCAATAAACCGTAAATATGTCGATGGACAGCCAATGAAATGAGCTTCCCATTGACGTATAAAAATCGATTGGTTTTTTGGGGATCTTTTTGTTTAATTCTCAAAAACTCGCGTAATTGTACTATCTTTGGTAGATTTTTATACGTCAATGGACAGCCAATGAAATAAGCTTTCTAAAAATATCCCTCTTTGGGTTGACAGGTTAGACGGTTTGGCCGCTAGAGGGCGTCAAATTTGACCAATTTTTTTATCACTTTTTTGGTGCATCCTCTTGTTTAATCCTCAAAAACTCGCTTAATTGCACTATTTTTGGTAAAGTTGTATACGTCAATAGATAGCCAATGAAATGAGCTTTCTAAAAGTACCCCAACAGGGGTTAATAGGATAGACGGTTTGGCCACTAGAGGGCGTCAAAGTTGACTCATTTTTTCATGACTTTTTTTGGTGCATCTTTTTGTTTAATCGTTAATAACTAGCTTATTTGCTAAACTTTATATAAGCTTTTATATGTCAATGGATAGCTAATAAAATGAGCTTTTTATTGACGTATAAAAGTTATTTGATTAGTTGTACGGTTTCGCCGCTAGAGACAGTCAAAATTTTGGAAAGTAGAATTACAAAATTCATAATTTTTCCTTGTTTTCCAACCGATTTCATTAAAAGTACCAAACTTTATTTATTTTATTTATGTTCATATATCAATGGTAGATGTTTTGATAAAACAACAGAAAAAATTATAATCTGAAAGTTGTAAATTATTCTTTATATAAATGACAAATGACAACGGCAATAACAAAATAAAAAAAGTGTCAAAAATCTGTATTAATTGTTATAACTTAATGCCCAGTTTATACCTCCAAATTAAAAAATGTAATTTAAATTACTTGTAAAAGTAACTGAGAAGAAAATGAATGTCGTTTATACTTTTCAAGATATGTTAAATTAAATGACATGGATGTGTTTTTGACTTTGACGTATTCTAAACATATGCTAACCTAAAGAGGGTAAAAAATTCATGATTTCATTCATGAAAAAGTTTAGCTATAAAATAATCATTTGTAAAATTTAAAAATACAAGAGATGAAGTTTTGTTTGGCTGTGGTGGCATTGGTGTAACGATAAAATGATGGAAAAGAAATTGGAGATATGGAAAGACCGATAAACAGGGAAGGGTTCTCGAATTAGGCCGAATTTCACCCAAAGTTGAAAGTTGGTCAACTTTTAAGTGAAAATTTATTTTAGTTTTGTGTAAATTGTAACTCCTATAGCATGTCATATACAAACGTGTTAACTTTAAGAAAATTAATTTGACTTTAATGCAAATTTTGTTTAATTGTTAATTTAGAACATCCTAATTTTATTCGATTTTCGTTATATAAACATTTTTCATTCAGTCAGCTGTCGCAATGGTAAAATTTCTGCATTTCACGTCTAAACTATAAACATACCCCAATTTTATTCAGGAAATTTTACATAAATATTATATTAGCCTTTATACAGCCAAAAAAAGCAGAAACGAGTAGTATCAAAACTTTTTTAATAAAATATATTTCTTGTCATTTTTTTTTGTTTTATGAATCCATAACGCGTATTGGTATGTCAATCGATCAACTTTTTTAACTCCCGATACGAATTTATATGGAAATGGCTCGAGCAATCCCGCAGGCATTTCCTGCCTCTACCACATTTCCGGATAAAGAAAAACTTGAAAGAAAACTTCTATAATGTTCCAGGAATTTACATGTAATATTTTAATAATCTTTGCCTTTCAGGAAACATGACCGTTCTTATCAGTTTCCAACTATACACAGCAAATTGGAAATATTTACCGAGTTTAGTTTGCAGGGAAGTGTCTGATACAACTCACTTACCAGTTTGATAATTCCATTATTTTCTCGGATGCTTTTGTATTATCAAACACAATAAACCCAGCCGGCATTATCGTCTGCGATAACCTAATATTTATTTTTAGTGTATCTTTAGGACATCTTAACTGAACTCCATGTCAGGGCCGTAAACTAATAAACACACTGGCATTTGCTTTTCTCGGAAAGCTGGGTTTGCATCAAGATTATTTATATTTAATAAGAACCCTCCGTTGCTATCTGTTGTTTCAGCAAATATATTTATAGGTGTTCACATTTTACCATTAAAAATGTTTAGAAACCATCCGGGACATTACTGTAAACGTGCACTTTCCTTAAATGATGTAGTGAATAATTGGACGCGATTTAACATTGACAAGTTTGGACATGCGAACATTAAAATTAATTAGCCTCATTGTGATGGCGCCATGTGGAACTGTTCTGTCGGTAAATATGATCGGCAATCCAAATAGTGATAAACATATTCAATGCCAAAGGAAATCTTTCATTCATATGCAACAAATTTATTTGATCAATGACACGTATTTGGGTTTCTGGCTGTTAATCCTTGACAATGAGGTCATCATACAAAATTCGCGTTTATCAACTGTTGTTAAATAAATAAAAACAGATGTTAAACAAATATGTGATCTAATAGCGCCAGGTTGAATGAGACTTCCGTTAGTAGAAATGTTGTTGAATTAAAATTATTATTTTAAGGTTAGTTATATTGATGAAGAGAATTTATTAAATTGTCCATTGTAAGTGATAATTTTTTAATATGGAAATCAATACTGTGAGTGATACACAGAACATTTTGAGTGCTTGTTTATGTGTAAATACTCGGTTTAACTTCAATTTAGGTATTTACTAACACCTCATTTACTTTATTTGTTTACTCAATTGCTCATAACTCATATCCACCATATTCTGTTTAAACAAATTTTATTAAAACAGTGTTGTTTTATATTGATTGTTTTACTCAATCATTGTAGTCATGGGACAAAAAGTATTAGGATCGATAATTTTTCCGGAATTTTCCAAAAAATACAGCCATAACTATTGCACGTCGTCGTGGAATCATTGACACTGTTCGATTGGTTTATTGAATGTAGTTAATTTCCAAATATACTTTAATCTAATAAAATTTAAACGTTTTGAAGACATTTCGAGAAATAATCTCACTAAATACCTCTCGAGCTTTCAAATTCACTGCATAATTTTTCATACTTGTATGTTTTCCCTGCAAATTTAACTTTTTCTAAAAAACACATAAATTTATGGAAAACATGCTCCCCAGAAAATAAGCACAGATGTCCCTCAACTAAAGACATCGATCAATATATTACAATTAAAACATTTCAACTTACGATTACTTCTAACGTAAATTGACCGAAACTTCGTAATTTCAAATAGACCTCATGACTATTATTACAGATTTGCAAAAAATGTTTATTATCGATCAGTCAGAGAGAAAAACAGTGTCAAAGTTTGAACTGCCAGAAACACAGTTTGAAAGGACAGGCACGGACAAAATCGACTGTAAAACCGACTTGGAGTGAGAAAATGACTATTTTAAGCACATTTTTGAAATCCTCATTAAATTTTCCATTCGATAACCTGAAAAGTCCGTACAAAATTTAGTTCAGTCAGGGAGAAAAACAGTTTCAAAATTTGAACTGCCTGAAACACAGTTTGAAACGACAGTCACGGACAAAATCGACTGTAAAACCGACTTGGGATAAGAAAATGACTGTTTTAAGCACATTTTTGAAATCCCCATTAAATTTCCTATTCGATAACCTAAAAAATCCGTACAAAATTAAGTTCAGTCAGGGAGAAAAACGGTGTTAAAGTTTGAACTACCAGAAACACAGTTTGAAAGGACAGTCACGGACAAAATCGACTGTAAAACCGACTTGGAGTGAGAAAATGACTGTTTTAAGCACATTTTTGAAATCCTCATTAAATTTCCTATTCGATAACCTGAAAATTCGTACAAAATTTAGTTCAGTCAGGGAGAAAAACGGTGTCAAAATTTGAACTGCCAGAAACACAGTTTGAAAGGACAGTCACGGACAAAATCGACTGTAAAACCGACTTGGAGTGAGAAAATGACTGTTTTAAGCACATTTTTGAAATCCTCATTAAATTTCCTATTCGATAACCTGAAAAATCCGTACAAAATTTAGTTCAGTCAGAGAGAAAAACGGTGTCAAAGTTTGAACTGCCAGAAACACAGTTTGAAACGACAGTCACGGACAAAATCGACTGTAAAACCGACTTGGAGTGAGAAAATGACTGTTTTAAGCACATTTTTGAAATCCCCATTAAATTTTCTATTCGATAACCTGAGAAATTCGTACAAAATTTAGTTCAGTCAGGGAGAAAAACGGTGTCAAAATTTGAACTGCCTGAAACACAGTTTGAAACGACAGTCACGGACAAAATCGACTGTAAAACCGACTTGGAGTGAGAAAATGACTGTTTTAAGCACATTTTTGAAATCCTCATTAAATTTCCTATTCGATAACCTGAAAAATCCGTACAAAATTTAGTTCAGTCAGAGAGAAAAACGGTGTCAAAATTTGAACTGCCAGAAACACAGTTTGAAAGGACAGTCACGGACAAAATCGACTGTAAAACCGACTTGGAGTGAGAAAATGACTGTTTTAAGCACATTTTTGAAATCCTTATTAAATTTCCTATTCGATAACCTGAAAAATCCGTACAAAATTTAGTTCAGTCAGAGAGAAAAACGGTGTCAAAATTTGAACTGCCAGAAACACAGTTTGAAAGGACAGTCACGGATAAAATCGACTTGGAGTAAAAAAATTACTGTTTTAAGCACAATTTTAGAATCCTCATTAAATTTCCTATCCAATTACCTGAAAAAAAAAACACTATAAAATACAACATGTGAATTAGGCAATTCGCAGTATATAAAATGAAACACACAATTTACAACCTACATAATGGCAATGTTACGGTTACGGTAAATTATATAAAGACCAGTACAGAAACAATAATTTTGTTGCCTGACCTTACAAACCTAAAACAGTTTTCTAGTTCTTTATTATAACTTTTTTTAAGTTATTTGGCTGATATTTTGAACAACTCTAGTTGCTGTTAGACTATTTAAGTACAATAATACATAGAAATGGACATGTATAATATGTAATTTACTTCTAACTTTTATATCAGGTTATTATCGATTTGAAAGCTTTTGGGGAAAACCCAATTAAAAACTCGAATTTCTCCGTCACTGAAAAATATAGGCGTTTCCATGAAAATAAAATAGAAACGTCTAGTTTTACTCGGGTTATCCGAAGTTTAATTTTATAACCATTAGTTTCGTTCGGCTTTCCAGTTTTAGGGTTGCGACCGTTTTCAGAGTCATAAATTGAGTTTATGCAAGAGTTCAGTCACGAAGCTTTCTAGGCCTGAAACTAGGAATGAAAGTAACCGAACTAAGAACATGGAAATCCGTTATTATCGAAATTCAATACACCCAAACACTGAACATCCCACACCTGGCCATTTTAATACGCCTATATCCTTTCTAATCACGATGCAATCGAGCTCAATAGAACTGTTAAACACATACGTACCGCAGGCGTGTATAAATATTTTATTACTCTTATGTGGGTTATCAATGAGTAATAAAAGGTAGAAAAATATTTAGCTGGTCAGTGGAAACGAGAATTTCACTGATTTAAGTGTAATTCATTACTTTAATTGCGGTAGTATAGTAATTAAAATGACCTGCAACGAAAAACGTGTAAAACAAAATCGAAAAGACTGTGTTTAACACAGCAACATAATTCAAGCTAGTTAGAAACACGAACAGAGAATATCCCAGACTAAATTGCCTGCCTTTTCCCATTTTAAAGTTATAGGTGATTCGAGAACAGAATCCGTGACAGAATCTCTTAATTTATTAACAACCCATTTTACTTGACCAGTGTTCTTATATTAGGTCTGTTCGCAGACAGAATCTCCAAATAGCAATCAGAGAAATAGATACATATCCATTGGTCACAAGTCAGAAAAGTCACAGTTACGTGAGCGTTCGACCAATAAAACTTGACATTTGTTGTGTTTCTAAGTTGAAAACCAGTCAGGGATTGCCTCTGCGAACAGACCTAATGAAAATCCTGTCTGAGGATCAGAATTGATAAAGATTTGTGATCTGATAGTGTTAATTACTCGATTCGAATCAAAAATTGCAACATTTTGCTGCCAAATCTTGCTAGATTAAAGATTTGTGTAAATCTTGGTTAAATTAGATTTTTTGAAACATAATATTGCAAATTTTGTTCTAAGTAGGTCACCCCAAACCACAAAATTAATAGTTTGCTATCCACTTCTGTATAATAGACTTGTAAAGTTTAAAATTATACAATTGACATTGTAAAAACTTCACAAAAGTTTCATAATAAAAACCACATAAATTTAGTTTTTAAAGGAGCAACAAAGTTTTATTAACTCTTCCAATCCGTCTACACGTGTTTCCTTAACCTAATCTTATTCTATACTCCCATTTTCAAAAAAAAACCTAAACTTTTCCAAAGCAAACCTAATCTCTTTTCTACTCTTGGCATTAGTACAACTTATACTTGTACTTTCACACAGTTAACTTAATCTTTGCTTATAACATAACGTCCGAACAAAGAGACAATATAGTATTTTACCAATTATATTTGTCTATGTTTATTCATTGATGTTGATTGATTGTGTATTTTTTTGATTCCCATTAACTGCAATCTTTGTAATGTTTATTGAATAGAACAAATCCTTATGGTCACATTATCGTATGCGTTGATCTATTAAAATTTACTGTCATACTGTGTTATCCTATTATACAGGATGTCACTAAAATATGCTGAAAAAATGCTACCACAAATTCTTGAGGTCAAATATGACGATCGAACCCAACTTACCTTAGTCCAAAAGTCGAACAATTTAAAAAGTGTCAAAAGTATATTTTAATATTTTTTGAGGCATTCTCCTAAAAATCTTAATTAATAATTCTTATTCTCTAACGTATTTTACTTAAATAAGACATACCTACCTAGTAAGCGTGATTTCAGCAATGGTTTTTGAGATATTTGTATTTAAAAAAATCGTTTCTTGTATGCATGATCTGGTTTAAATTAAGTTTTAGTAATACATTGAAGTAATTGCTTTACACTAAGGAAAAAAAGTTACTAAGTTAGTTTTCATTACAATTTTAATTTAATTGAATATCTTTGAATTTTTAAGTAAGACTTATCTTAAACCTGACTAAGACATAACGCGATTTTTTTAAAACCTGATAAGTGATTGCACTAACATTTTTAGGGGTAGCTTAAGCTAATTTGAGTTTTGAATGTAAAACAAATAGTATGTAAAATATCACAGTCAAACCAAAAATTACTCTAGGTTGTCTTAAACCATGTTGGTACAATCGACCATGAGTGTCTTAAAAAAGTGACGGCGTTTTAACTAGATGTAAGCTACCAGAAGTGGCGTGCTATTACAATAAAAATTATATCATTTTAATTATTCACCCTACAAATTCTCCCCTCCCGAATTTTATACGCTAATTATAAATCAAATTAATCATGAAAAACTAAAATATACTTTTGACACTCTGTATCTCCAACATCATCTATTTTTGAACTAATATAAGTTGGGTTAGATTATTATAATTAAGCCTCATTTTAGGGACACCCGAGGGGTAGACCGCCGAGGTAATTTGGTGTACACATTCGAGGTATTATGAGGTACTTTCCCATTATTACGAACCATTGTGAGGTATTACAAGGCATTACGAGCCATTTGAGAGTATTTTGAGGCATTGTCTGTATATTTCAAAATGTTTTGTGATATTTTCATTAAAATTTTGAGCGAAATAAAACTTAAAAAAACGAAATTTTGCGATAGTTTAAAGAATACATTACAGTAGACAATATAGTGTATCAATATAACAAAATTGACGGCACATGTAAATATTATGGTAAAATCTTTGTTACATGATATTGAGAACAATATTCATTACAAATTATTATAATAATCTACCAATTTTTCAACAATTCAATGTTTAAACTACATTTTTAAGGTCACGTGACTGTTTTTGACAATATCAACTGGCTTTTACAGTGTTGCAAGCTCAAAATTGTATTATTATCGTCACGTAACGTGTATTTTACAATTTTAGCTTTTACAACTGTCTAAATTTAAATTAACAAATGATCAACATTTAAATTAGATTTTTAAGTCACGTTAAGGTGTGAGTTGACTTGGGCAGTGTTGCAAGCTCTAAAATGGCATAATCAAAGTCACGTGATGTGTCTCTTGCAATTTTAGCTTGAACAACTGTCTAAAATAGTCTAAATTTAATTTACCAAATTTTAAAATTTTAAACCACATTTTAAAGGCCACGTGACTAATTTTGACAGATGCCAACTGGCCTTTAAGTGTTGCAAGAACATGCAGAATTGCATTTTCTGCAATTTTAGTTTTTACAACTGTCTAAATTTAATTTACCATTTTTTAAAGTTTAAACTTTGTTTTAAAGTTCACCTGGCTGTTTTTGACAATGTCAACTGGCCTTTACAATGTTGCAAGCACAAAAATTGAATTATCAAGTCACGTGACCTACTTCTTGCAATTTTACTACTGTCTAAATTTAAATTACCAATTTTCAAACTGTTTCTTTTAAATGATAAGTGTCTTTATTTGACACGTGCTAACTTGGTTACTATGACAGTTAGAAGAATCGTGCAAACGTCAAAATATAACCCGTAA
Source organism: Ips nitidus (assembly GCA_018691245.2). Classification (NCBI taxonomy): domain Eukaryota; kingdom Metazoa; phylum Arthropoda; class Insecta; order Coleoptera; family Curculionidae; genus Ips; species Ips nitidus. The sequence goes on along the minus strand of CM042790.1, from coordinate 8,891,136 downwards.
TTTCAGGCAACCGTACAAAAAATATTTTTTGTTTATCAGAATTGGAATTTTTCACACTGACTTTAGAAAATCAATTCAACTGTCACAGGACCTTTAAAAAATTAATTCAAAGCTTTTGAGTCTTTAAAATTTGGAAAAACAGTCACGTAACCTGAGGAAGTTATTTTTATTCAATCATTAATCCTTATCGACATTTTGACAATGCTACTTTCTCAGACCAAAAAACTGTCACGTGACCATAAAAAAATTAATTTCAAGGGTGTATTTCATCAAGATTTATCGTTATCTCAATACCAGGGGACTTATAACTAAATTTAAGAATGCCACAAATGTGTAAACATGTGAAGGTATCCTGAGGCAGTTTAAATAATTTAAAGACATTTGGATGTATTTCGAGGCAGTTTGAGGCATTTTAGGCAGTTTTAAGGCCGAGTTTAAGGCATTATAACTATGAGGCATTTTGAGCAATAATAGAAGCATTGTCAGGTATTTTAAAGGCATTTCAAGGTATTTTATATACAAAAAGGCACTTTCAGCTTTGGTAATTTTATCTACAGATAATGTATTTTAATAGAATGTCTTAACTTCATTTGATGGTTTCTGTATTGCAGTGTTCCTTAATCTGAATTACGCTTGACCTTTTCTGAATCTCACTTGGCCTTTTCTGAACTATATTTGGAAATGGTGTAGTACCAAAAAAAGTACATCTCATAGTTAACTGAAGTTGAAATTTTCGAAATAATTTAATTTATTCGTCGTTTTTGATCCATCGGAAATTGCTACGGTACTAATAATTTGCGGTATCATGTGTCCTGTGAAAAGCGCATATTTGCACAATAAAGCAAATACCGATGTTTGGCTGGGATTTGTTTAAAATGAGTAAACAACGCAATTAAAATTTAAATTTGTGTACACTCTGTTGCCTAGGGCACAATTGGCGGGTAAAAGTATACATTTTCGTTTAAGCGGTTGGAAAAATCAATAGACACAAGATCTGATTGAGTTCTCTAAACCCTTTCTATAACGCAGTGATCAAGTGTGAACAGGTTTTTAGCAAAATTGCAATGTAACGGCGGTATAGAACAGTGGGTGACTCAAAATGGGCGCGTCCTTGGCGATTACGCGTGATTTAACATCAACAAATGCCCTGTCATTTGAAATAACACCAAGGTGGATTTTCAATTTGCACTAGGTGGGTATCTGTGTCTGTTAAATCTGATTTAAACAGATCGCTAATTCTATAATAAATTGACTTGACAGCAATAGACAATGACCTGCAGCTCCACGATATTACAATGTAATTTATTCAAATGTTTTTTTTTTCAGGAATGGTTGTTGACACCGGGCTTTATATCCTTCTACAGTAACCACGAAGTTAATTTAAATGATGCAATCATAGTTATTTGCGGTTGTATATGTGAAACGTAACAAGAAAAGTGTGTCATACTTAGTTAAAATTCATATTCTCTTCAAAATGTTATTAGGGAGTAGTTACAACTTACAACAGCAACATATTCTTTTAATTTAATTAACTATTAAATATTACATTTACACAAATCACACAAATTAGAACTTTTTATTTTACCGTAACAGGTAGTTTTAATAGCCTTATTGAGATAAAACTAGGGCTATATCGACTAAATTACATCATTAGGTTTATTTATACAGGGGATTAAATAATACCTACTTGTTAATATATCGCCGTGCACTTTTCGTAAGGTATTTCAATTATTTCAGCTCGCATTGCACCAAGCCTTAACGTTTTCTTTGTAGTATTTCTGTTTACATTATTGAAATAACAAAGAATTCTATCTTAGTCGCATAATCATTAGTTTTCGAGTCAAAATCTGTTAAAACTCAACCAGAACTTTTCTATTTTCTAGTATTTGAAATCCATCAGGGATTTTGCTTAGTTTTCTGATCGTTCACTAAGCATTTATTGTAGAACTTTAACAGTTATTTTTATGAATCTAATGATAAACTGAAAGATAAAGCGACCACATTTTTTTCAACCTTTTTCAGCATTACTAAAATTATTTAAGTTTCCCGGAAATTGTGTATTTGTAATACCTAATATCCTCGCTATATCTGTTCTTATAAAGACAATTTTAGTGGTTTTAGCATCAAATTTCTCAAAAACGGGAAAGCTTTTATTTTTCGGAGCATTTTTTAGACCACTTTGTGGCCCTGAGTGTGCTCAATCAACTAACCTAAAAATATACAGGATGTCCCATTTGAATTTTTTGATCTTTGCATTTTGAACCTAGTGACGTCACTTTGCAACCAACTCCTTCAGAAAGTTAAGCTCAATTTTGACCTCAACTATATCGGAAACGGGACACTTTTTCTATACACACTGTAGGACTGAGTATCCGCAATCCACTGACCTATAATATACAGAGTGTCTCGTTTGAAATTCTTGACTTTTGGCAGTTTAACCACAGTGACTTTGCTAGTTTATTTTGACCTCAAATATATCGAAAAAGGGACATTTTTCTGTAGCATTTTTTAGGTCAATGTGTAGCCCTAAGTGTACCGAATCCAGTGGCCTAAAATTATACAGTGTGTCTCATTTACAATTCTTGACAACTTTGACAATATTATTATTCTTGGTAATATATCATTCAGGAAATTTAGGTCAATTATCACCTGAAATATTTCCTAAATGGGACACTTTTTCTGTAGCACTTATTGGGTTACTGTCGAGGGGTAGATAGAAGTATTTTGGTCTACACACTCGAGGTAATTTGAGGTATTATGAGGCTCTTTACCAGTATTACCAGCATTTTGAGGTATTACAAAGTATTGCGAGGCATTTTGAGGTATTTTTAAAGTATTTATAAAGCATTTCGTAGGATTTTGAGGCATTTACTTTATATTTCAAAATGTTTTGCCATATTATCTTTTCACTGGAATTTTGAGCGAAATAAAGCCTAAATAATAAAAATTTCGTGATATTTTAAGGAATACATTGTTGTAGACCAAGCATTTAAACTACATTTTTAAGATCACGTGACTGGTTTTGACAGGTGTCAACTGGACTTTACAGTGTTGCAAGCTCTAAAATTGCATAATCAAAGTCACGTGATGTGTCTCTTACAATTTCAGCTTTTACAACTGTCTAAAATAGTCTACATTTAATTTACCAAGTTTTTAAAGTTTAAACCATATTTTAACGGTCACGTGATTAATTTTGACAGATATCAACTGGCCTTTACAGTGGTGCAAGCTCAGCATTGCATTATCAACGTCACGTGACGTGTACTTTGCAATTTTAGTTTTTACAAATTGTATTTATCAATTTTCCAAAGTTTAAGCTGCGTTTTGAAGGTCACGTGACTGTTTTTGACAATGTCAACTGGTCTTCAGTGTTGTAAGCTCAAAAATGGAATTATCCAAGTCACGTGACGTGTATTTTGCAATTTAAGTTTTTACAACTGTCCAAATTTTATTTATCAACTTTCCAAAGTTTAAACCGAGGTTTAAACTGCGTTTTGGAGGTCACGTGACTGTTTTTGACAATGTCAACTAGTCTTTACCTCAGTCTTTACAGTGTTGCAAGATCAAAAATTGAATTATCAAAGTCACGTGACGTAGTTCTTACAATTTTACCACTGTTTAAATTTAAAATACTATATAATTCATTTTTCAACTGTTTCTTTTAAATGATAGGTATCTTTACACGTGCTAACTTGGTTACTATGACAGTTAGAAGATTCGTTTAAACGTCAAAATATAACACGTAATTTCAGACAATCGTACAAAAAGTATTTTTGTTTGTTAGAATTTGAAAAAACAGTCACCTGACCTTAGAAAATCAATTTTAAGCTTTCGACACAAGATTCGACACAACCTAAAAACTGCCACGTGACTTTTAAAAAAATGAATTTTAAGCTTTTGGGCTTTCAAAATTTGGAAAAGCAATCAGGTAACCTGAGGAAGTGACTTTTCTTAGAATCATTAAAATTTTGTCAAAATAATTAAATTTAAGAATGCCACAAATGTGTAGGTAAACTTTTGAAGGTATTCTGAGGCAGTTTAAATAATTTAAAGGCATTTCGAGGTATTTCAAGGTAATATGAGGCATTTTAGGCAGTTTTAAGGCATTATTACTAGAGGCATTTTGAGCAATGATGAAGCATTGTGAGGTATTTTAAAGGCATTTCAAGGTATTTTGTATGCAAAAAGGCATTTTGGTGTACAAAAAATTATCGGCGGTCTACCCCTCGTCAAATAGTATCTCATTTAAATTTCCTGACTTTTTTGTATTTTGAACGCAGTGTCACTTTTCAATCAATTCCTTCAGAAGGTTAGGTTAGGTTGTGCTAGATTAGGTTAGGTCAACTTTTTTCCAATTTTTATAAGTAATCGATAGCCTAGTTTGTAGCAGCCTTCGCGAAAGTCCATTTCTATTCTTGTTTTGGGTTATGCAATATTGTTCATAATTTCAAAAAAAATTCTGTAATATCTGTAACATTTTTACTTTTAAAATTGTTTAATGTGTTATGCATTTTTTGTATTTTTTCTATTTACTCGTATAAAGGTAATTTAAGAAACGTAGGTAAATTATGTAATTTTAATGAGCATTTTTCTAACTAAAAATTATTTCTGTTCAAAATGACACAGAAAATTATTCGTTTCCTCGGTTTCACCAAATGATTTTCGATCAATCATTTATTGTTGATAGCACTGATAAAGCAAGGCATCTGTATGCAAATGGATTTTTACCTGAAAGATACTTTATTGTGAACTAACAAGCATTTTTTATTATATTTTTTCTGTTTTTTGACCAATTTTATTCAGGAGATTATACCCTGTAACGCCAATGTAGCTACACAAATAGCTACCAAAGTAACAAAATCTGGAGAAATGTTAAAGTATTTTCGAGAGTATTTTGTCTGACCTGCCAGAATTCGAAACAAATTAGTTAAAACATGATTGTGTTTGTGTTTTAACCCAAACAGAAAAAAAATGTCCTACAACATTAAGAACATTTCAAATTGCCTTCCAAGCAAACCAAAGAAGAAAAATAAGAACAGATAAAAAACAAACACATAATTGTTTTGTCATCGAAGAAAGGAATCATCAGGTGACTGCATTAGCTAAAACATTCTAAATTCAAAACCACCAAAGTACAGAACGCATATTTTTAATCGTACATTTGAGTTTTGCTTTAAATAACACTATTAAGAACACAACACCATTAGTCTCATGGAATGTGAGAGTTCTGGTCAGTTAGCCAGCTAAATACTAGCATTAAAGCCAGTTTCGCTACTAAACTTCAGTCAGAGGAAGATAATCAAGCTTATAGGTACAAAGGAATATGGATGAACAGTGTATTGTTAGTGCGTATTAAGTAATTGGCCATTCTAAGGGCCACTGAGTCGCTTTGCCTTAATTACCCCTAGTAGTAGTATTAAAACTAACCTTTATTTCTGCGTGAACCAGGACAATCCTTATTTGGATTTGATGTAGTAATTAAGCTCTCGCTAAGGCCGTTCTAGTTTTTTACCGAACAACAGTTTTTTCTAGATCAAGTTAACGAACAACACACACGAATGTGTTATGGCTTGTTTGGAAGGACACTATCACCGCCTTTGCTCTGTCAAGTCTTTTGTTGTGATGCCTTTTAACATCTGCTCTTCATTCTATTACTGGCTGGAAGTGCTCTTAGTTCGCCCAGGGTCGATAAATTTTCTACCTGTACTCCAATATCTACCTTCTTATAACTGTCACTATTTTTAAATAGGCGGCCGTTTTGTTTCTCTAACCATTAGGATCATGTTGGTTTAATTCTACTTTTGAATATGCATTATTGGTTGGTGTGAGTTTTAAAATAATTATGCTAAGCTGAATAAGGTATAAGGCCCCAATTAAGGATATGCATTCACTTCTGATATAATCGAGGATGCATGGTCCTGGTTTATTAAGTTTATTTCTCGATGATGTTTATGGTTTAGTCAATTTTCTTGGGAAAGACTGAGAAAACTGATATTTACAAGAAACGTTTTAATGCCCTTTTTCTACTGTTTATAAACCTTGCTTCTATTGGATGAAGACTATGACTGATTTTACTCCCTTCTATGTTTGGTTTATCTCCTCTGAAATTCTGATATAAGTACAAAGTGTCACTTTGCAAAACCGATCACAAAGATTTTTGAACACAAAAAGTAGGTAAATTATAAATTAACGTTTTGAACAGTATTCGATCCTGACATATCGATGTGAAGATAAACGTTGGTTTTAGCTGTTATTGAAAAATCGGGTAAAAAATATTAGTGATGGGTAAATAAATTACCGGTAAAGTAGATATTTTACTTTACCAAGAAAATTTGACCGGTAAATTACAAATACTGTGTTTCTGACAGTTCAAATTTTGACAGCACTTTTCTCCCTGACTGTACAAAATTTTGTAGTGCTTTTTCATATTATTGGATAGGAAATTTGATAAGGATTCCAAAAATGTGCTTAAAACAGTTATTTTCTCACTACAAGTGGGTTTTACAGGCGATTTTGTCCCTGATTGGCTTTTCAAACTGTGTTTCTGGTAGGTCCAAGGGTAGTTCAAACTTGGACATCGATTTTTTCCCTTACTGTACGAAATGTTGTAGTATTTTTTCAGGCAATTGGATAGGAAATTTAATGAGGATTCCAAAATTGTATTTAAAAACATGATTCGGTCCTTGACTGTCCTTACATCGTGATCAAATTTCAGATCACAATTTTACTGATTTGTCTTTTTTGAATTATTCGAAAACGGTAAAAGTTACAAAAAAAATTCAAAAGACAAAAATGTTCTTAATCAACTCCTTAATTCAACACCGTAAGTTTGCAGGACCGTTTTTGTATACAGAGTGTGCAAGAAAAGTATGGTGATTCACTATTTTTATCACCCTGTACACAATTTTTAAAATAGAACTTTTTACTCGTCACCACTGGTAAGAGGAGTTTAAAACGGTTCGTTTATGTGGTTGAACCACCCTAAACTTCAAAAAATAACCAAGTTACAAAAATGTTTAAATTTCAAAACTACTTCCACTGATTTGAAAATTTGTTAAACCAAACCAGTTTTTCCTAAATAACACAAAAACGGTGAAAGTTACAAAAAATTTGCATGAGAACAAAAATATTCCTAATCACTTCCTTAACTCAGCACTGTAAGTTTTCAAGATCATTTCTGCTTTCAGTATACAGGGTGTGCTTGAAACATAATATACTGTTCTCGGTCAACTCAACGTGTACGCAATTTTTCAGATAGATTTTTTTTCTCAACACCACTGGAAAGAGAAGCGCAAGACGGTTAATTTGAGTGGTTCAACCTCTCCGAACTGCTAAAAATAACCAAGTTACAGGATATTCAAATTTCAAACCACAACTTCAACTGATTTGAAAATTTGCTTGCCCTATTTGCTACACCAAAGCAGTTTTTACTAATTAACTCTTGTTTCTTCTTCTCTTTTTGCTCTCTTGAAAGAGAGCAAAAATGTTTGTAAAGAACTGCTAAACTCATCCCTAGAAGTTTCACAGTCTGTCAGTGTCGCTACTATACAGGGGGTGCATGAAAAGTAACTAAAAATAGTGATTTCGATTTATGACTTTTCAAATTAATGACAGCCATGACGGGAAAATGATATTGTCAATGACAAATTTCAATTAGACCCATAAATTAACTGGTAAAATTTTTCTGTCCCATTTTTACTTAACCTTACCAGTAAATAAACGGTCACGGAAAATTTACGCCCATCACAAAAAAATATCTTACTCTTACTCTTATTTTGAAAATATTTCAGATTGCGGGAAAAGCTGAGTGTAATTTATTGGTTACCTAAAATTTAATTTAATTTTGTGTCAGCTACATAAATGGCTATTCACGGTTAGTTTATTATTACCCAGTATGCCAGAAAATGATATATCAATTCACTGGTACCAGCAATTTAAACGTATTTATTTTGCTTTTCTATGAATGTTTCAAGAAGCACGAAATACCGATCATGTATAATTCTATTTAATTAAGTTTCGAGATTCATAGTAAATCATAGTATGGAATGGTCGGATTCACGTAATCATACGTTGCCAAGTAAGCCGAGCGTTATTTCCGAAACGATTTATTTAATTATTTACTCGATTATTCATGGAATAGGAAGAATTCTGTATTATTTGAAAAGGTAAGTGATTTTTTATATATGATTAACTACTAGAAGAACCAACAAAAAAATAAAATTTCCGCACTTGTCCCCTCAATGTAAATTCTACCCACTCGACAAAATGACAAAACCCAAACCCAGGTAGCAGGTTCCAACCTGAAGAAACGTAATTTATTGCTTATTTATTCTTTTGCTGATTTCAACTGGTCGTATTTGCATTTTGAAAAATCGTAGGTGTGATCTATTGAAAGGAAAACGCTGTTTTGGAGGTACCCAGCTGGATATTAAGTGTATGCAAATAATTATCTAGTTGAGGCTCTTATCAAACAGTGAAATGAACAATAATTTATTCTGTTGTTTTCTCGGTAGGTAATTGTCATTCCACTCTGTGCAGACAAAGTTTTGCGATGATGAAAGTTGAGGTTAATAATTGTTACCCACCAATTTATATTTAACATCCATGATCTCTTGAACATTTCTGCAACTGCATTTCAAGTTACGTGATACGTATTTAATGTAGTTTATTATCAGATCGTAATACAGATAACGAACGAGTCGAGAATCGAATACAGGAAAAGACTATCAGTTCGCATCTGACCTGCACGATTAAATGGCATGCCTTTATAACATAGTTTCATTCTTTTTGTTCTCTAAGATGTTAGATTTCCTTCTGAAAGCTATTAATTTACAATCTTTCATTTTCTATATGATAAGCTTCATTAAGTTAAAGATACTGAAGCCTTTTTTTTCCTACAGCATAAGTCGCTTATTTTTTTAAGACAATATTTTAATAGCTTTCCTATACTCTCACTGATAATGTTAAATGTTCTACTTACTCTCTACGATCCAATGTATCGAATAATTAAGATTAAATAAAACGTTTTTCCTTGTTTCTGCTTTCCGCCACTGATTAGTACACAAAAGATAAATTACTTTTTTTTTAACAAACCAGACCAATAGAGTATTTTATATGAAAAATGAGTCCTTTTTCTTCTTCTTCTATTGTCCTATCCGATTACGGACGTTGGCTATCATCATGGCTATGCAGATCTTATTGGCTCCGCATCGGAACAGTTCAGTAGATGTTGCTCCAAACCATTTTCGCAGGTTAGCCAGCCATGAAATTCTTCTTCTTCCAGGCCCTCGTCGGCCATTAACTTTGCCTTGGATTATGTTTTGGAGAATTCTGTTTTGTTATTTCTCATGATATGGCCAAAATACTCTAATTTTCTACACTTTACTCCCATTCTTCGGAGTACTTCATCGTTTGTATTTGTATATATATATTCTATCCAAGAGATTCTAAGAATTCTTCTGAAAATCCACATTTCAAAAGCTTGCAGCTTTTTTTCCATTGCGTCTGACAGCGTCCAAGCCTCCACACCGTACGGAAGAGTGAAGTATTTATAACACATGGCTATTCTCTTCTTTAGAGCCAGATTCAGATCTCGACCTGACAGGAGCGGTCTCATCTGCATAAACGTACTTCTCGCTATTTCCCAGGGATCACATTCTGAGTGATCCCAGTCCCCGTTCAACGTGCAACCGAGAGAAGTAAACTTTGCCTTCCTCTCAAGTCCTTCTAGAGAGACTGTTAAGTTGCCTGAACAGTTGTTTTGGAGAATATATCTCGAAATAGCATAGCAATTTTTGGTTTCAGAGTAAGTTTTTCGTGTTGTATTCGTCTAATTATTTGAGATAGCTGACGCCAGCGGTCCTATTTTCAAGAACTTTCAAGAATTATTAGTTTTGGTAATTGAGTTTTGAGTTTTTGTTAGATCTAAATCCGATGTTTGATCGTTTTTTATGCGTTGTACGATTGATTCACTATACCTAGTAAGTTTGGTATTTCAAATTTTTGCTATATACATTGAACCGCAGATTCATCACGTTGTCAGAATCTTTCAATTTCTTTCCGATAAGACGTCAAAATGAACAACAAATTTTTGAGGTCTTCGTGCTATGGTTATCTCAGTAACTGTCAAAGCCAGATTTGAAATATCCAGGTAGGATAAAATATTGTAATAGAAAATTGGAGAGAAAGCTCTAACCATCACTTTTTCTGTCAAAAAATAAATGGATTGAATTATAGACCTTATATCTATTTGTTAATTAAATTAAAAAGAAACATTACAGGCGGTGCCAAAAGTTAAAACCACGGTTAAACCAAACAAAGAACAAGCAAATATTGAGAAAACGGTATGAGATAGCAACATTGGCAACGTCTAGATCTCGGTTTAGATTAAAAAAATTGTTTTATGTCGGGGCAATCTTTAGCAATCTATCACGTGACAAGAACCACATTTTTGTAAAAAACTATTTTTCATATTAAAATGAGTTTCCTTGAACTACTTATGCAAGCAGAAACGTTAGAAAAACTGTTATAACGACTATTATTCGCTAATATCCAATTGGTGATGATTAGATGAACACACTAAAAAGACTATTCACCTACCCTAACCCATAATAATACATCCAGAATTTAGATTAATACTATTGAAAGAGAAATCTCAATATTAAACCAAAACAACATTTTGAAACACCAGAACTATCTTTCTAGTCTTCCAAAAGTTTCTCAGCAAAGAGAATAATTTGTAAGGTAAGTTTAAGAATTTACTAAATATCTATTTAGTCTTTATGATATCAGTTGTAATAACCTCGGTAAGATCAAGGCAAGACTTATAAACAAGGAAGTCCCTATTAAAATCATTATGAATATTCGAGAATTGTTAACAGTTTGCTAGACTTTTCATTCAGAACTGATTAGTACCTACATACTTCTCTTTGGTGCTTTATTTGAGATGTGCACATTTAGTAGATCAGTGTACTTAATCCATAAATACAAAAGTAGTCCAAACAGATTTTAAAAGTGGATGATACTCACGAACTACAATAAACTACTCGTATAAAATAAGTCACTGCGACGTCAGAGAGTAAAAACAATACTAACTGTATGGAGTTAACGAGTAATTTCATTATCACATTGATGTTATCGTGTGTTTAGACGATTCATTAGTTACTTTGTTTGCTTTCTAGCATTTTGTTTAGTATAAAAAATGTTTTTAATCATTTAAGCCTCACTATTCTAGCTTGCCTTTGTCATTGATAGTCATCTATCAAAAAACGAAAACAAAAACGACAAAGATTCAATATTTCTTTATACATAATAAAAATGTTCTCTAACTCAATACAATTTTCCAAATGTGTCATTTCACTTTCCAAAATATTGTCATCAGTGATTGGGTCCAAATGGGTTTCTTGTGTTGCCTCGTGTATTGCTTTCTCTCAGATTTGATCATACGAGCTGTGGGAGAAAAAAATGGCACTGTCTAAGCCGTCTAAGCCTATACTGCAACCCATTTGGCAACACACTAACCTACATTTGAAGGTTCAATTACTTCCGGACAACACATTAGTTTTGCGCTAGTGGTATTTTAGATATAAACTTGAAGTAATCCGCCAGGATCACTTTAGAAAACCCCTAACAAACCATACCTTTGGGAGACATTGCTTATCAAAAGCACAAGTTTTTCGCCAGCATAAATCAATTTTGAAAACACCGAAGAAATTTAGTCTCTTTCAGAAGGACCCTTAGTAAATAAATCCTTTTATTTCAAAAGCTGACAAAAAAGGGTGTCAGTTCTAGTGATCCTGGTAATGATCTATACCAGTCGTCAGACAATTTGAAATAGCATGTCTATTATGGTCAATATTGTCTTTTGGTCATTTCCATCTAATAATTTATGATTCTGCATTTCTATGGTTTCTCAGTTTGTTTTAGTTAGTCATCAGACCTGAATTTTAATATTGGTTTATTTGCTGAAATTAATTCATCTAAAACGTTTTTCTTTTGGAAACCTGGAAACCTACCAACAGTGGCATTTTGTCTGTCTACAGCTCGGTCTATAGCTTCACAAGAGAATATGTTTGATTGAGTAAAACGTTGATAACTAAACTTGTTTCTTTTATTAATTCGAATAATTACTTCCAAAATACGTCAGGAGATGGATATCTGTTTGCTCGTCTGTTTGTATCTTCATTGGGGTCTTTCTCTTTTTCCATTTCCAATATCTCGAGCAATATGCTGTCTAAATCAGTTTGAACAGTTTTTCCATTTTCGTAAAACAAAGCTGCACTAAACCAGGGAATTATCAAATCTCAAACGATATTATTATTGTATTTAACAGAAGACGTCTTCAGTTTAAAAAGTGATGTGTTATTGCTGGCGTAATGGTCTAAAAATCTAAGATATTAAACAAAAGTAGGTAAAAATATGCGGTTATGATACTAGTCTTTCAATCTTGATCACTTTAGCTTGAGCTTTAGCTATGAGATATAACTTCGACAAGTTTAGCTAAACTAACTTGCATCACCAAATTGTGTAAACCACCAATTTGAACAATGTTTACTACCACTAACAAAAACAAAATAAAAATAAATGTCCACTTTTAGAAGACGATGCGTTAAAAGCGAGGTTAAAGGGATTTGCTAGCCGCTAAGAACTATTACTGGAACGTATAATCCTCGGTATAATCGGTTGGTTTTAGTAAACTGTAAAACGATTCATTTAGGCACTTCTTGGCAGTCATTTACAGGACTCTGAAGAATAATCAAAAGATTTCAGGTTTGCTACTTTAAACTACTCCGAAGAGTAGAAATATTTTGTAGGACCACACCACCACCATAAGGTTGAGAACAAATATTTTGTGTTATCAGATGACAAGTCTTCGCTGGTCTGGCTCCATGGGGCCTCTGTCCCGAGTGCACAGTCCGTGAAGTTTCTTGGGGTTCACCTGGACCCATGCCTTAGGTGGGAGCGACATATAGGGGAACTCTGCCCGAAATTAAACAAAGTATGTACGGCCATGCGTCGTATTAGGGATAGTGTGTCGTTGCACTGCTTACGAGTATCTCTCTCATGCTCAATCATTAATACTCGCCGTATGCTACTAGAATCTTTGTCTCAGAAACGACTAATTAGGGGAATGCTGGGGTTACACCCCTTGGTATCCTGCAAAGAGTACTTTCGGCGGCTCACTGTGCCTTGTAAGTATTTCGTACAGCTGGTACAAATTTTCTCGAAACAGCGATTGTTATTCTGAGGGAATGTCCATTTCAACTAGGGGCAGGGGCGAGTTATCGGTCCCTTGGCATGGTTCTGCTTTTTTTGAGAGAGGCCCATGTTATCGTGCTGTAACTGCATGTCGTTCTTTACCCAGTGCCATAAGACAGATTGACGGCATTAAAGCTTTTAGAAAGGCAGTAATCAAGTACGATATTGAAGAGAGTTTTTATTCCTTTGATTTTACTTAATTTTAATCTAACATAATTGTAAAATTAGTAAGTAAGTGTATTTTTCTTAGTTTTATCTTATCATTTGTCAGAATTGTTCGAGGAATTGTTACTGTTTTGTGACGTTGCTATGGTTGTTGTAAACTGAGCTGACAATAAAGGAGAATTATTATTATTATTATTATTATTCTTTTGCTCAGCCGCTAACAAATTCAAATTTTGTAGACTTTCATAATTCTTTTATTCTAGTGTTTAGGTTTTTGCTCATGTGCTGCTCTTTTCTTCAGTAAATTGCACTTGCAATAGCTTTCCAGTATTTTTAAATTACTTGATACTGCTGTGTGATATCAAAAAATATTTTCCGCTGTCTTTCATACAATTCTAGCTTTCGCCTATGTATTTGCGTTAGGGCGTAAAGCAAATTATTGTTTCAATCGAGAAGTCAACTCAAGTTTACTTCATCTAAAATTTGAACATTGATGCTTGATGACTCAATTTTGGCCACATAATCTGAACTGGCCTTTCCAAGATTTATGGCGGTTTTATGCCTTTTCTGCTTTGCACCACTTTTGCTCCATCTCCTTAAATTTTTTCATTGATTTAATGTCACTATTGGATTATCTTCTATGCATTCAGTACCGCGTCTCATTTGATTAACCATGACTCTGAACGAAAGGAATTAATTGGTTAATTACTAAAGGATTTGGGGCGAAACGAAACAAAAAAAAACATGAGGATTATGGGAACTGGGAAGTGAAGGTAAACAATAATAAACATAAAGGAAACGTTATAAGCAGATTATTGTTTATTTCTTCATACATCATCTTTTGAAGTCGAGTCAGACATACGGGTAAGGTAATTAGCTATCCAATTAAGCGATAACTCCATTAATTCTTGTCATAAAAGAATGTATATAAACCATCTGATAATCTTGAAATCCTTGAAACGCCGCAGAACAGAAGATTCTAACAATAACATTTACCTTAAAAAAAAATATATCCTCGCTGCGTCTGAATCAAATTAGGTAATCCAAATAAACATCAGCTTGTAACCCGGATAAAGCATACAAAAATCACAAACAAAAAAATTAGTCTCACTCACAAACAACTCAAATAAACACAAACCCAGAACGTGAAGGTAATAATTGACAAATCACAGATAAAAACATTCAACGATTGTTTCGCACGTTAACTCAATTAACCGTATTTCTCCATAACTTTTCCAAATTTTTCGATCGAAAACATCGCGACGAATAAACAAGAATCCCAACACAGGAGAACCGACGAAGTGGGAACACGGGTTTCGATTCCGACTAACCTCTGAAACCCTATTTTAACTGCACGAAGTTTCACTTGGTTGCGAGCAATGTTGCCGCACTTTCATCCAAATCAGCCTCGAACGTTCTCGCCGTTTTTGGTTCGTGTTTGATAATAAACGATTGAAAACGTGGTCAACGAACTCGATATCAGTGAATATTGATAACCTCGATTACATAAGTCTTTTTTTTGATACTAGAGGCTTTTCATTCAAAATCCATTCTCACAAAATGTCTTTATTGTTGTAATTTCTAACACAAACATTTAAGTGATTAGCTATTGTAGAATAGAAATAATTGCTTCTCAGAATAGTGTTTTTAGCTTTTTTGAGAAGCAAGCGTTTTGGTTGATGCTCTATCAAATTTCAGAAACGTTAATACTATACCAACCTTATTTAAGTTTGTGGACATTTAGGTATGATCAAACTGGTTTCAGTAGGGTTACAGTCGAGGGGTAAACCGCTGAGTAAAATTTTGTACACTCATTTCTAATATGCCAGTAATGCCCATTAATGTCTTGTAATGCCCAGTAATTCCTAATAATTAACCTTACCTAACCTACCCTAACAATACCCACTAACTTCCTGAATTATCACAACTGGAGAGTCTAAAAAGACCTTTTTTAATTAAAAAAAGTAAAAATAAGAAAATATGCGTGCAACGAATTAACCAGAATGGGATATTTTTTCATTTTTGTATTCTACGTCAAATTCTACACCATTTACACATGTAGTTTAGAAAGCGTCAGTTGAATTTTAGAAACCATAAGATGGATTTAAAAAATATCACTTGTATTTCAGAAAAGGTACTTTCAATTTTAGAATAATAACTTTGATTTTCGAAATTGCAATTTGTATTTCAGATTAGTCACTTGTATTATAGAAAAGAGCAGTTGGATTTTAGACATGGTCATTTGTAATTTGGAAAATTAAAGTTGAGCAAAAAAAGTAAATAGTTTAACGAATATTTTTAATAACATTGTGGTTTAAGCAGTTCAATTAAAAATCGAGTTATCTCGAAAACCGTTTATTTTATCGAAATAAAGGAAGAGTACAATTTTTCGATAAAAATGTCAAGAGTATATACATTAATGGCGTTTGCAGCTGAAAATAATGGCAGCTGTCAAAGTTTAAGCAAATTGTGTCTTAGGTCCAGTTAGTTCCTGCCTTTCGAAGACGAGATACCTGGTTTTCATGTCAAATAGAAGGTCTCGATAAAACATTAAACCCAATAATCCTTACAATATACAAAGTGTTTCAAAAGTTACGGCCAAAAACGTTAATTGGAAGGCAGTTCTCGATATTTCCCTTGGGAATGACTTTAAAAAATTAGACCAAATCGTATTATTTTAACCTCCCCTGTATGCCCCCGAGAGATTGTCATATAGTTACGGGACACCCTGTATATTTTATATAAATTAATACTCCCGATGGGCGGGTTTTTTTGCTTCAAGTGATATTAAAAAAAAAACAATAAACTAATAACCACATAGAAACACAAAAAAATCTGAAATTAAAATATCGCGTTCTAAAATACGTGACCTTTTCTGAAATACAAGTGACGAATCTGAAATACAACTTACGTTTTCTAAAACCAAATTTACGATAATGAAATACAAGTTATAGATTCTGAAATCCAACTTATATTTTTAAAATCCAAGTGATATTTTCTAAACTACATGTGTAAATGGTGTAGACATATTTCGTGTATGAATGTCATATACCTTATCTGTATCCGTTTCTGAGATATTTACCATTTTATGTGAAATTTTATATTTTTGGTCTCCAAAACATTTTTAATTTAAACATATCAGGAAAGGTTTTTTTCTTGGTTTTTGTGTTTTGTCATGTTAGACAAGGTTTGTTCTAGAAATGGGTGCAGAAACACGTCCAAATATATAATACAGTGTTGTCAAAAAATCAGTTCTAAAAAAGGACAGAAAGTCTAGTTTAGCAAACGGAACACTCAAAATTCTGTCTGATTCTCTGTTCAAAATTAAAGAAAGTTTGTATTACGCGGCTTATTTAAAAAAATTACTTTTAAAATTGATACATTGAACCACCCTGTAACTGTCAAAATAACCGAATTAATGAAGGTTAAAGTAGTAGTTGTCAAATTTAGTCAAAACTGTCTTTATTGTCACACATAACACTTTGTATAGACTTTTATATGTCAATGGATAGAAAATAAAATAGGTTTTCAAAAAAATATAGTCGCCTGTGTTGCATAGGTTGCTTGTTTGGCCGCCAGAGGGCTCCAAAGCTAACTAAATGTTTTCCTTGACTGTTACCGCTCTAATATCTTTAAAGGATTTTTTTTAATACGGCCCTGATATTTGGCACAAACCTAGCACAATGATTGCCAAATCTAGAGTAGTACCAAAACTGTAGAAATACAATCATTAAGGTCGATTTTCGCTTGCACTAACTGGCCAACATAACGCAAAACCCATTAGGATAGTGGCGGTGTTTCAGACAAATTTGACCCTTACAAAAATTGTCATTTGCAAAAACAGTTTTAGATCTAGTAAGTCACGTAACCGTGTTTTCCTAATTTTCTATAGTCAAATTAGCCTTTAACCAGTCAAAAAATGTTTGTGGTGCATCCTGTCACTAAACCGTAAATAACACACGTGTATTTGTAGCACTTTGTATATTCTTTTATATGTCGATGGCCAGCCAATGAAATGAGCTTCCCAAACTTCCCATTGACGTATAAAAATCGATTGGTTAGCCGTTTGCCCGCTAGAAGGCGTCAACGTTGACCAATTTTTTTGGGGTATCTTTTTGTTTAATTCTCAAAAACTCGCGTAATTGCACTATTTTTGGTAGATTTTTATACGTCAATGGAAAGCCAATGAAATGAACTTCCTAAAAATATCCTTATTTGGGTTGACAGGTTAAACGGTTTGGCCGCTAGAGGGCGTCAAATTTGACCTTTTTTGGTGCATCCTTTTGTTTAATCCTCAAAAACTAGCTTAATTGCACTATTTTTAGTAAAGTGTTATACATCAATAGATAGCCAATGAAATGAGCTTTCTAAAAATACCCCTATTAAGTAATTATAACCTAATAGGACTACGGATTAATAGGTTGGACCTTTTCAATTTTATTAATAGTTTCCATAATACTAATTTAATGCCCAGTAATGCCTACTTATTCTTAGTTAATGTTGCCAATTCAAAAGTAATGCCCACTAATTCCTACAGTTTGTACACTATAACGCCCTAGTGGTTTACCCCTGGGTTACAGTACCATTATTATTTTTCACAAAATTTCTTTATTCTTGTAATTTTTAACATAAACATTTAAGTGATTAGCTATTGTAGAATAGAAATAATTGCTTCTCAGAATACTGTTTTTAGCTTTTTTGAGAAGCAAGAGTTTTGGCTGATCCTCTATCAAATTTCAGAGACACATTTGTGGACATTTATGATGAGACTGGTTTCAGTAGGGTTACAGTACCATTATTATTTTTAATAGAGTACCAAACAACATATGCACCCGTATTAGAATGAAACAGCACCAGTTGCGTAGCTGTTACTAGGCCTAAGGGCCACACCTGCTTTTCTCAGATTATTATCATTTGAATTTAAACACCTATTAAACCTTTGGTATGGACGGAACCCTTCTTAGAAAATATAATATGGGAATATCTAAAGATTAGTACCCATCTGATAAAAAGATGATGACTTTGATGACAGTATGTACGAAAAGGCACTTAATGAGAGGTTTACCCAAATATACATTCATTACCTACAAAAATAACTTTTCTATAAACCTGTTTATCTCTTTTTATCTATTGAGAATTACAAGTTATAATGTTTACTTTGCAATTTAACTTAGCATTAAAGAATCATAAAAATGTGTCACATTTCAGCTCTTTTGATTAAAAAACTATGTAACTATACATTTTACATGAAAAATTTAAGAGGTTAATTTTTGGCTGAAATTTGCATATAAAGACAATGATAAAAAAGTCCCCATGTCTGAGTTTCAAAACTCTCTTTGGCTTTGTTAAGAAGCTGTAAGCAATTGTTTAAAATACAGCCTATGACGTTTTCCCAATTTTCGCGAAAACCAGAGAAAGATAATTTAATTTGGAAACCGCGAATAAGTTTCACATAAAATTGTATAAAACTTTCCCCATTTAACAGACTGTGTAGCTCTTACGGTTATCGAGATCCCCATTCACCTAGAACCACTTTGGGACACACTGTATAATACTTTGTGCCAATTTAAAAATCATCGAACATTTTTTATGCCTAAAAAATGTATTAGTTTTGTATTTAGTTTTTTTTCTAAAATCCGAGACCACTTGCTGATTTCGTCAGTAATTCAGTACGTATACAGGGTGATACAAATTCGAGGCATTAGCATTGCTATCTCAGAAACTATAGTTTATAGAGCTTTGGTTAAATGGAGGCAAAGTTGCGCATTTTATTGATAAATAATTTGGTAAAAAAAATACAAAAAATTTTCATTACTTCCGGAGATATACGACAAAAACCGAAAAAGTCAAATTTCTATTTTATTTTTTTACCACTTTTTTATGCGTTCAGAAGGTTCTATTGATTTTACAAAATAATCGCTAATAAAGTGATAAAAAAATAAAATAGAAATTTGACTTTTTCGGTTTTGGTCGGATATCTCCGAAAGTAATCTTTATTCTTATCTTTTCTGTATTCTTTATTTTTTTTTTACTAAATTATTTACCAATAAAATGCGCAACTTTGCCTCCCTTTAACTAAAGCTCTATCAACTATAGTTTCTGAGATAGCAATGCTAATGCATCGAATTTATAACACCCTGTATACAGGGTGTAATAAAAATGTGAGCAGGGGTGTGTATCGGATCAGCGATATTTTTAAACTCAACCCTATGTATTATTTTTAATTTTTTGACGTTTGTTTACAGTTTTCTCAAAATGATTTATTTTTTATTTTGTGTAGTTGTATTTGTAATTTTTATATTTTAGGTGACATATGTAAGTATTATACAGTAAGTGCGAACAGCAGCTAATTTTTGGGTTGATGGAATATTTTCAGGTGGAAAACGAATTCAGTAAACTTATTTTACCCTTAAGATCCGTTTTCGAAATAAGTAATTATATTATTTTAATTGCATTGTATGCATTTTAGTATGTTTTATGTGATACATGGAGTGATACTCTCATAAAAAAGATATTGATATTCATTCATAGAGAAAAACTTAATTTTTGCTCTGACACAGGGCAATACCAGGTACCAGTAATTTTTCTTCAAGTAGTATTTTTTTTAAATTCTCTACAACGGCACTTTAAAAATATGTCAACAATAGCAAAGCTTTTCAATTTATGTTAGTTAAAACAGAAATTGACTTGCTTGTCAATTTTCTTAGCTTTCAGGTCAGTTTTCAAACTTGCCTAGTCATTTTCAGAGTTAAAAATCAGCAGAAACATGAAAATATACTTTTAAGTCAATTTCTAATGTCTTCTGAAAATGTTAATTAATGCCGGAAACTACATTAAAGTAAATATATGGGAATTATTGACTTCGGTAAGTCAAATGTGAAAATGACGGTATCTGCAAATAACGTGACTAAATTTAGTAGTTGAAAAATTTAAGAAGTAAATGTAATATTTTTTGTGAACCAAAAGGCTTGACAAATTTGGGAAAATAATTGGCTATAGCAAACCAAACTAAAATGTTTGAAGGTTTTTTAGTAAAGTTTCATAAAAATCTTTATTTTGCAACTGTAATCATTCTTCTTATTCTTCTTCTCAGCCCGTATTTATCCACTCCTGGATGTAGGTCACTTCCAAATCCCTCCACGCCTTTCTATTTCTAGCAGTTCGGGTCCAACTCCTTCCTGCAACATTCTGGATATCGTCTCTGGGGCCTACCAATGCTCCGTTTGGTCTCTCTTGGGCGCCAAACTAGTATCCTATGTGCCCACCTGTGGTCGTCCTGCCTTGCCACATGACCAGCCCATCTCCATTTCAGTTGTGCCACAAGCCTTAGAACATCTGTCACTTTAGTTCTTCTACGAATTTCCTCGTTGCGGATTCTATCCCTTAGAGTGATTCCTATCATAGCCCTCTCCATTGCTCGTTGCGTGGTTTGCAGTATATTGGCAAATTTGCGGGTAATTGCCATTGTCTCTAGTCCATATGTGAGAACCGGCATCACGCAGGCATCAAACACTCTCCTTTTCAAATTTATAGGAAATTCACTAGATTTAAGGATAAATCCTAGCCTGCCAAAGGCTGCCCAGAAGAGGCCTATTCTTCTTGTGATTTCAGAAGATTGATTTTCTTTGCCAAGTTTCACTGTAATCATTAATACCATAAAACTCGGTTACTTTTGCCCCCTTTGATAACTACCTACTTCAAAATAGAAAGCAAATCTGCACCAAATAGGGCCAGCTGCTTTCATACCGCTATGTGTAAGGGCCAAACAGCTTAATCAGGTAACAAAGGAATGGCAAATACCAAGTGTGCATACAAATTTAATTCAGTATTCAGTCAAAAAACTAGTTTGTATCATTCAAAAAAACCAGTTGCTAAAATAATAAAAGTTACACCTGTTCTTAGATTATTATCGTTTCAAGAGAAAGACAGAGATGAACCGATTAAGGAACATTTTAAGAAGTTTGATAATACATATTACATTTCAAATATTAACCTATTATAAAAATAGCACAAAACTTTAAAAAGTACTTTATAGTATGATAGTTGTTGTGCAACATCTGGTGACATCTGTACTCAACTCTATGAGTTAGAATAGAAAGTAGTTTTTTTTTACTATTATTTCTGGCATCCAGTTGACTATACTGGAATGAAGGTTTTGTTCTTTGGTTCAAGCCCTATAGCCTCTCTGATGAGGGTAATACGGCGAAACCTGTCAGATGATTGGGATTGATAAACAAAAAACAAAACCTCACCATTTTTATACTATATTATATGCTATATTATGTTATTATACTACTACATGTATATTTTGCAGTCACTCCAAACTAAATTACATTTTTCATTCTAAACTTGAATGAATGAACCTTGTATGTTCCACAACACAAACGATAACCAAACATAAAGAACTTTTCGACATTGTGGCAACACCGAACAGAAAGCAATGCCGTCGTTTATATTATCGCAGGCCATGTGCTTGATGGTTGCATTGGCGTGCCTTAGGGGCGGGGAGGGATTTTACCTGCTGCAGACTGGTTTTCAAAGTGCCACAAGCGGCCGGTGTTTATAGTAACCAGGTACAATGACTTCGAATAGCTGAAAGTACTGCCTGACTTAAGTAGATGTGTTTTTTTCAGGAATTGGTAATTCGAATGACGTAGCACACACTCATGTTTATTATGCGTTATATTTTCGATCGGGCGGTTATAATTTCTGGGAATGCATTGGTGATTTTATGCGTGTAGTGTCTAGGTGTGGAATACTTGATCATGTAAAATTGTTCGTGGCAGTATCTTAAAAAAATCTAATTTTAGCTTCAACGGAAAATTATTGATAATTACAATTTAATCAATGCAATAGTTAATACATGTGTCTCTAAGTACTACAATGAGATAATCTCTAATTTGGGTGGATATCATTGATTTTTAGGTGTGTTTTATTAATTGTGATAACATGGGGATTATAAGCTGGCGCCCTGTAGGCGCCTAGACAAGTGCAATTCAATAACATTGATATAAATAAAAAAACTTTATTACTCTATTGTGAAAATAATTAAAAACATTATTATTGCAAATCATATTGCCTGAGGCTTGAGTCAACTGTAATTACAATAACTAAATATCCTTTTAATATAGTTTTCAATTTTCTTTTGTTCACTCGATTTCCCTATCTGGAGATAAATACACAAATTTTTGAATATGATTGCAAGTGGTTCTTGACATTGATCATTGTCGTTAATTATTATAGTGCATTAATTACATGACTAATACAATTTTTATGTGACCTAAAATTACAGTTTTCTACCCTGAGCAACTGAAATGCCCATTCAAATTATTTTTATTACTTTTTGAGTTCATTTAAGTTGTAGAATACAGCCAACGAAGCATTAATTAGACCTGTTATATTCGTTCTCAAACTCAAAACTTATTTCTAATTAAGCGTACTTGTCAGTAAGATTTAAGTAGGTGTTAACAACTTTGACACCTTATTTACAATATTTACTAAAACCTACATACAGTGCGTTTTTTTAACGCACAACATAGGATTTTACGTGATAAATTTTTAAGCACGTTAGACCATGTTATTTTGGAACTATATGTGTAAAACTTGACGGGTGTGTCTTTAGTACTCTGAATCTTAAGTATGTTTACCAATTTGGTCTAAAAAGTGTTTACAAACTAGCAAAAAGTTATCTTTTTTCGAAAACATTTTATCTTTCCATACTCCCTGTATGCATGGGAGAGGTGCTTGTTATTTTTGATCCTGGCAGGGCAGGTAGCAGGTAGAGTGACATATTTTTGACTGCATGACGGCCCCACATCTTTTGAACGTCAAAAGGGCATTTTATGATCGTTTGGAATACTGTTTGGCTTCAAACAGAAGTCACTTTGAACATTACATTTATTTTAAAAAAATACTTTTTTTGTACCTAACTTCTTTGATATAAAGTTAATATTCGTATTATTTTATTAAAAAAAACGCACTGTATATGGCAGTTGATTACTTTTATGTGAAAAGTTTGATATTAATTTTGGTGTGATTTTGATTAAAAACATTGTAAAAACGGAGTTCTTAAACATAAAAATAATACATTTTCTGACGTAAAAAAAGTGAAAATACAAAGAATATTGAACGTTTAACAAAAATCTTTTTTTCTAATTAATTCTCATGCAATACATACAATGATCATATGCATTAACGTGATGTGACTTGTTTCAACAAATAATTTGGTTGTTCAAATTCGCACCAACACACTTGGGTAGTGATCTCATTATTTGCTTTTGCATATCAACGTTCCCATATTCCTAAATTGGTGAGTGACTAAATAATACGAAGTATTTCATTAATTTACCTGACTCTCAATACAATGACCGTCTGTGTTGATCTAACCTGATGACAAACATATTCTTACACAGCAATTTGAATTATTTTTTTAACACAAATTAAAGTATTGTTTTACTAAAAACGCTATTAACTACAATAAATAACACTTAACCAACTTTTTATAATTTTCCTTTTTTTTATTTAAAACAAGACTCTTAAGTGATCTTATATACTTTGTTTCATATACAGCGTGTCCCGCTTTTCATGAGTACACCCTGATATCTCAGTTAATAATAATGCGATTTTTTTTAAATTATGGTGGTTATTTATGATCAGCGTGCGGTGTTGGGGAGGGCGTAAAAAAGGGTTGATTTTTTGGAGAAATGATCTAGAGTCAATTTTAGTAAACTTTTTCTACCAGATTTAGAATCAGTCGTGCTCTTTTGCCAAAAAAAAAAAAGAAAATAAACTCATACAGTTATGAGATTACAAGTTTTCATGCAAAATTATGACGTCGTCATGGAATCATAATAGCATTTTTAAGAAAAAGTGGTAGGAAACTACAAAATGTGATATGACATCATAGATAATGTTACTTTGACAAACGTCAAAATATTTTAGTTGTTTTTGATAATAAGACATACTTAGATATAGTAGAGTAATTGAAAACTAACAATTTCTTGAAGTCATATGGTCAACTACAATTATTTCACTAGAAATTAAAAAAAATTATTTGACAATTGTCAGAAATAATCTGGCAATGCCAGAGACTATATCTGGCTTTAACAGAAGCTATCCAAGCATTGTCAGACATTATCTGGTCTGGTCCATGGCCCCTCATCTGAAACTTAACTAAATTTTATCTGAAACTTAAGAAAAAAACTCAAGAAATAAAGAAAATAATTAAACCTAATAAACTTCTTTTCATCTTAAATTCTTGACGTCAATGGAAATAGTTGTATACATTTCCTGAAAGCCCCCATTGTTTAACAAAAATTAAAAATAAAATACAGGATGTCCCATTAAAAAACCAGCATATTTTTGTGTTATAGTCAAAAAACGGACAATGCTAGAGAAAAAAATTAACTCCGTCATTCTATAGAAAAATGTCTACGAGAATCAGTTTGAAGATATCTGAGATACTGGAGATGCTTTAAATGTAGTATTTTTCTTCCTGTATCTTAAAAATTAAAATAATTATGAAAATTCTACTGAAGCTATTATTTTTTGATTCATCAGGTATTTTAGTATATGAGTAGCAGAGGAGTTAAAAGTGATTTCTATGTAAATTTTATATTTTTAAGCAGGAGATTTAAAAACGTCACTTAACGTCAGAAAATAGTACAAAATTTTGAAACAATTTTTGGGGACGTTTTATCGAAAGAAAAAAAAGTATCGTAATGAAATGGATTGAGTGCTGTCAAAGGTACTAAAGATTATTTACAAAATCGTGTTGTACTAATTACTAATTACCAATTATCGAGCCTGTTTGCAGTGAGAAACCAGTAATCAAACTGAAAGTGTCATAGCCACGTGAGCATTCAACCAATGATTTTATGTTGCTTAAGACCGTAAAATCCCCATTAATACCCATTATTGCTTCTTGATATAATAGTTTTTTGAGCAAACATAGTTACTTTAACTTTAAAAAATCAACTTTATCAATGTCTGGAAAAGATAAGTTTTCTCTAGTGTACCAAGTTATACTTAACTCAGTTATACTGTAGTAATTATTGACGTTTTATTCTTTCAACTACGCCTCTGTCTTGTAGGTACAGGTTCCCTTTTGTCAGCAACCCAATTAATCTATCCCTAAATAGCTAAAAACCGACCCAAGAAGATTCAGACGCAGCACATGTCTATTTCAAGGGTCATAAAAACACCTCTAGTTGACAATAAAATGAACACAAGGGCATAAGGCCGCATAACGGCACAAGACAAGCAGGAAGTCATTGTTTTTTTGTTTTATAACTGGTTTTAAATTACTTTCTATTTATTTTAATAGATAATCAAAAGGGTGTAAAGTATTTAAGATATCAGTGTTGGCCGAAGGCTGATAAAGAAAGTGATGGCAATTAAAGCTTGTAGTTGGTTTGAAATAAATGAGTAGGTTGAACTAACGACTTGGAAGTACAATACACTGTATTCCCCTTTAATTTCCTAGATATCAAAATAGTCCTTTGCTCTATTTTGTGCAAGGTTTGTTAACGTTTATAAAATGATATATTGTCGGATATGCCAACGCAAAATATCCTTTGAACGCCCACCCAGTTCCTATAATTCGATCTTAATGATAAAAATTGCAGCAATTTCCAAAAGTCGATTAAATTGCCGCCGTGAACTTTAGAAACGTCAATATATTGACGCATAAACATGGCGTTTCATGATTATTTTATTTCAATATCGCCTCATTGATGGCCGGAAAAAAATATACGTTTCCACGTCCCCAAAGAAGCCATTAAAATAAATTTTCCTCATTGGGACGTATTATTGACGAGACTCAACGATCAAATAATATTTTATTACGTATTTATTCGCTTTCTTTGAAATTGCAATGTCGTATCAAATACCAGCAAAATGTATAAATTGGATAATTTATTGCTTCCTTTGATAAACTGATAAAAGTGTTGGCAGAAACACCTAACGATGCAATAAAAGTGAATTTTAACAAAAGCTGCACCTACAAACTGTGTAATGCTTTACAACGTTAGAATGTTTAGATTTAATCCTTAACATTTTTTTTTTGATCCAGTACTGTTATCGAAAGAAATGGTTAAGACACGGTCTTTGACACTATTAGTAAGACAATGAGTAAGTTCACCAGACATCAGCAACTTCAAATTGACTGCTTTCTTTGCTTCTAAGAATAATAGTTAATTTAGTATTGAAAAAAGAAGACTGTTCATTTTCGACGAGTCAAACCCATAATTTTTTGGCCAATTATTGACAATTAGAATAATTATTTATATTTAAGGTTTAACATGACATTTCTACTTGTAATAACGAAAACTGGAAAGATGTTTTCTCAGTTTACTCTAAATCATATGAAGTTTTTTGGGGTAACGATCATGAAATACTCGGATCTAGCACTGCAAGATCTTCAAGAAAACTACATAAACAACTTTGGCAATTACTTGGATGATCTTATTACAACTTGTATCAATATACGAAATTGATAAAGTTCTGATTACCTTTAATAAATATCACATTATTAAAATTCACTCTAGAAAAAAAGCAAAATAAGACTATCCCTTTGTCGACGTACTTATTAGCAGGAAAAAAGATGGGACATTAGAAGCTAACTGGTACCATAAACTTACTTACTTTCATTGATAGATTCATCAATTTTTCGTCTTAACATGATCCTTACCCCAAAAAACTTCACTTTAAATCCTTTGACCTAAAAATGAAGAGGGAGAAGCTGAATAGAAGTGCTAGTTAAGTTTTGGCTCAAATGGGAGATTAGTCAGCCTTGGTATTTTTTGAAATTCCAAGATATTCGTTTCCGAGATATTCTCCTCTTTTTCTTTATGGAAATTGCATCAAAATGAAAATTCCGTATCTTTGCCACTTTTTGGGTTTCAGAGACTGCAAAATTCTCAATAAGTCTTAACCGCTCTTCACTTCGCGCTAACCGCAACACATTTGAACATATACAGGGTGTTCAAAAAATAAAAAGAAAAACAATTAAATTTGAAACGAATGCTCTGCCAGTTGTGATTGGGTAAGTGGGTGCAAACCTAGTCTACTGGGAGTAGAAAGTGATCCTAATTATTTTAGTCTTTTTTTTTTGAAAATTGCATGGAAACTTTGTAATTTCGTATCTTCACTATTTTTAGGTTTTTCAGAAACTGTAAAAAGCTCAAAATATTCGGCTTAAACTGCTCTTTCACCTGATACTAACCACAACATGATCAAACATTGATCTACTGAATCAAAAAAATAATCAAACCAAATTTACCGTTAATGTTTATAAATAAATATTTATTTTTGAATGTTTAATTCGGGGGGTCCCTCACAGGTGCTTTTCGAGCGCAAATGATATCCTTTTTAGTCGTATATCCCCGTACCTCCTGTTTTTCTTTGTATATCCTCGTAACACCTCATATCTCCTCGTATTTCTTTGTACCTCCACGTAACTCGTTGTATCTCCTCGTACTTCTTTGTATCTCACCGTAACTCTCTGCGCTATAATTTATATGTCAATATTAGTAACTCACTGAAATTAAGACCACTGCTTTCAGGATAATTGAAATACAACGTAAAAAACGTCGTTAATAAGGAACTAAAGAGAAAATGTTTTATTATTACAAGACAGATTTTTAAAAAACGACTTTCAAAGCCCGTAAAATTGTCATCGACTGCATTTCTAAGAGGCCAGAAAAAATATGAATGGTATCCACAACTTCTTTATTTTAGTGACACAGCCAATTGACCACCCCTCGTTAAAATAAACTACAACGTAAAACTTATCTACTTCAACAAGGATATTTGTTTTGGTCAGGATTTTCGAAACTTTGTTTTATTGAGTTCCTCTGATAATGGATCCGAATGGAATTGGAATTGGCCTTCTCACTCAGTTGATGTGAAATCGTCAAAACTCAAATGTGAGTCTGTATCTGTAATATTGTCATCAACGTCAGTCTCGTTTCTCTGTATCTGGTTTGCCTCTAATCGTATTGAATTTTATTTTATTTTTGTTTTGCAGCTGATTGCTTCACTTTTGTTATACACTAACTGTTTAGATTGTTGGATCTTTTTTCAAAGAACCATTAGAAAGAAGATTTGTTTACAACATCAGTTGTAGAGTTTGGTGAACCTACTTTCAAAAATCGACTATTTTGATCATATTCCGATTGTTCATATTCACCATATAGTAAGGTAGAGTTGGTTAAAATCAACGTTATTGCTGGAAAAAGTTTCTTGGTAGATTTCTCGGATTTAAATTCATTTTCAACCTTCAAGTTGTCATCGTGGACAAAAATACTTGTATTATTAGAATAATTCTTAATTATTTAATCACAATTCGAAATATCTTCAAGAATATCAGAATCAATAACAGATGATGTAATGGTGAAAACACAACAGTAGTCCACTCTGCTATTTTCGATTCTTTTTTCTTCCGCTTTAGATATAGCATCTCCTGGTTATAGTTGCACAATCGCTTTTATGTCTTTATCAGTTAGAATACGAAATAGATCAATAGTCGTCCCAGAATTTTCAGGATGCTGAAATTAACAACAGTATTTTATTTGAAAATAGCTGTACGGAGTATCAGTGCTCCAGATTCTTAAAAAAAAAATAAACTTTTTTTTCCAAATTTTATATATTTGTTCTCTTATCGTTTGCGTAATGTGTATTTTTAACTTACGAAATCCAAAAAACAAAAATCAGAACATACCCTCCGTGAGGAACCCCTTGGTTTAACTTCAAGAGTTACAGTTTCTGGAGTATTTCCTTAATAAATGTTATATGTTAGGTTGTGTTAATGATTTTATATTTATATTTTTTTGCTTAATGTAAGGCCGGAAGAAAAACATGTATGCTACCTAGACACTAAAAAAAATAATTAAACTAATAAACAATATTTTTAATGGAAAAAAGGTGCTGTTGGAGGAGAGGGACAATAAATTACTACTTAAAATTCTTCGCCAACGTTTTGTCTATTATACATAAACCTCTTCAGGGCTCTAATTTTAGAGAAGCTCTAAAACTCGTTTCTCTCCGCCAACCATTTTTGTTTTGTGAACATACAGGGACGCCATCCAATTCAACGTAAATATTTTTAATTAAGTACACACAATAATTTATTAGTATTTGCACCCTCTCGACTGCTATGTTATAGAATAACAATTATCCGCCCCCATATTGACACACATATTCTTATCGTGAATCAGCATTAAATATGAATAGGACACCGCGTGTCGAATAAGTATGCAACGTGCAGATGGGCATGTAGGGCGACCCGAATTAGCACCCTAATGTGCGTTCAGAATGCACATAAACCATTGTTTATTCTCCCCCAAGTCGGCTCCGGGGAATTATTTACGAGGATTAGCGTTACATATATTTCGCGAACCACTTGTGCCATATGACATGGGAATGTTCCGCAACTCGGGTGCATCTATTACGTTTCTGTTTTATCGGCGAGGGCAAAATTCGAATTGATTTATTTTTATGGTTACCATTTAACCAGAAATGGCGTACACATCTCAGTAAATGCATGGCAAAGTCAAGTTGTTAAATATGCTAATTTGTAGAGTACAATTTAGTTAAAAAGTCGTCTGCTAGTTTGAGACTATTCGCCATACAAGATCATGTATTGAAACCAAATGATGAATCTTGGATTCTATGTATAGAAATATGTCCTGTTTTATCTTACTGTCAGAACGACTATACCGGGTGGCCCATCGAAAACAAACCAGGGACGTTTTTATGAAGAAATTTTATTGAAGTTCTGAAGTATGTATTTTCTATGTAACATACCAATCTCTGGCAGTTTTCAAGAAATTGGGCCTAAACAATCGATTACTTTTCTTCTTATAACGTTGTAACACTTTCTTTGTTTATCTTTTGCTTGTGATACATTTTCAACATTTCAATCAAGTTACATCCCAGATTTTACATAGTTAATGCTAAAAATTTTCATCATTTGATAGCCATCTTGTTTGATTCCTTTAATGAACAAATTTTACGGTTTTTTAACATTAAATAGCTTCATCTTTGTGTTGTATATTATTATTACTTTATTTACTTTCTTTAGGACATAAGACATATTACAGGAAAAAAGCTTAGTATTGGACAACCCTAAAAAATGTAACAAAAATACATATCTATTTGTAAACCTTGAGTCTGATGAAATCACTTTTTTTGAAACACTTTGTATAATAGACTTTTATAAAAAAAAGTGTCCTACTCAAAAATAAAGTTGACGTGTCCAAGGGTTTTTCGAATTAATCTACAGGATTCCTGAAAATGTTTTTGGTTCGCTTTTGATAGGCCACCCTGTATATTGTAACGTAAAATGTGCGTATTGACGATTAAAAATGAGTAAAAACTTTGTTTTAAGAAATTATTTAATCTAAACCAGCCTTAACTTTCACAGTCTTGGATAGAAATGTAAATGTAGGTGCAAAATATCTATTTAATATAAAACAATAATATACGTCATTCTATCTTAACCTTTTTTTTGATTATTTTTTGTTAAAACAAAAAATGTTATTTCAACTAAAATTTGATGGAATTTAAATGAAAATTGATAGAGAATAGTGACAAACTTTTAAGAAATAACAGAAATCCAGAAGAAAATAAAAGAAACTGTAAAACTCTTCCTTATGCAAAGCTTAAAGAAAAAGCGTTTTCTTTACAAATTCAAAGAAAAATAAATAAACCTAGAAACTCAAAAAAATCAATAAAAGCTGTCTAAACCGTGGATAATATAGCGTCTTTTTCCACTATTAACCCTATTTCTGAGGGTCCTTTTATTTATAATTTAAAAATTTAGGATAACAGCAAAACATAACATGAAGAGACCACGTCATGGTCACATGTTTTCATAGACATTGACATTATTATTTACCTAGGTCAATAATATTTCTTTTTTGTTGTGTTTGTGCCAGACTAGAACTCTATTTTTGACCTAGGTCAACAATGACCATTAAGGTAGAGAAAACTTATTTCTCAAGTTACTAATCGGTCAATAATGGTATGTTTATCATGTTAGTAGTGGAAAAACATAATTTCAATACGAATTGTCAGACAGAAGAAAGCTAATTAAGGTTTTCTCCTTATGAAATAGGTTATAGGTATGTAACCAGTTACGAAAAGCTCGATTTTGTGTAACGATAAAATCCATATAAGATAATAAGAGATTTTCGTATCGTGTTTTATACATTTAAAAGATTTCCATTCCAGTTGAAAAAAAGTAGATACAACGTGGTCGTCATGTCAAACGAGATTGTAGAATTCTAATTAATTTTTAAAAATTGGTCGTTTTGAAAAGGTAAAACGGATCTTGATGCAGTTGGCACCATTTTGAAGATTTATTGACTTTTTGCTGATATGAGCTACTTCAACGCTCTGGAAATGTACTACACAACACAACATATAATTATGTGTACATACGTCAATATTTGGGGTCATTTCCTCATAAACCTTCATTGTCCGAAGAAATACCAAATTTGGTAAAAATGTGAATTTACTTTAAAATTCCAGACTGTATGACTGTACTTTAAAATATATAACCTTGTATTATCGATCAATAAAATACGCTTTATACGTCTTATTAGTAATTATTAACAGATAATATGTGAACAATGGTCAAGAGCGGCGCCAGCCCATGACCTAGGAGGGGGGCATGTTGATATATGGAAAAGAACATGGGAAGATGGGTTTTTATTTAAAATTGCTCAGTAAATTCGTTTCTTGATTATAATAATTAAAACATAATCTCTGATCGTTTTTCGTAAATTTCTCGACTACTAACTTTATTATGAAAATCCTGTACATTTTCATCGATTTTACTACAGTACGGTGGAACAGAAACGCGTGCAAAAAAGTTAAAACTTCAAATTGTCTCTACTAACCAATAATATTTTTGTGTTGCTTAGGTCAATATCTCGGGACGTTTTTTAGCTTTTCTCCAGTAACGTCACGTGTCTCAAGAAATATCGATTTATCAAAAAAAACGACATTGCTGTGCTTAATTTAGAATTAAGTAATGGCAGCAGCTTTTTATTTGTCATTCTAAGGACCAGTACTTTCACTTCAAAATATCTTTATTCTAAGGATAGTTTCTATGGAAATCAGACCTTGCTATTGGTCAATTCTGTAGAGACAAAAGTGCTGTAAGTCCAATATTATTTGTTACATAATTTGAAATGACCGATAAGGCTATACATAAATCATTGTGCCAAAAAAGAAAATTTTCAAGTTACAGTAACTTTCCTACTAATTTTTTTCTAACTAACTTGTTGCTTATGTCAATATCTCAGGACGTTTTTGAACAGTGTTCAATCTTCAATTAAGCTATATCAGCAGTTTTATTTATATCTGTGATTCTAATGCCGTTGTAATATCTGTTGCATAATCTGAGTATTTTTTAAGACACTCCCCATGTTTGATAAGACCTTACAATTGTTCCCTTTTTGCATACGTTTTTCTTCCTGTTTCACTGTCTCTAGCCACTCTTTACGTTTCTATCGGTCAAGATAGTTGTCAAGAAAATTGTGTAACATGTAACATACATAATAAGGGACCTACACTTGACTTAGAATGACAGATTAATGCTACTGCTAGTAAGGTGCGTTGTATTGAAATGTAAAAATCTTAGTAACAACAGTTCAATAGTAAGATTTTGGATGGTTGTAGCAATATCTTGTATACGAATACAGTGTTCTTTACACTTTCCACCATCGACTCAAAGGTGGAAAATGACATAAATGTATCACGTCATATACACATCTACATAGCAGTTGAATACTAAGACGTTATATTACTAGCTAACAACGGACATGAACGTGAACAATTACAAATTATTAATGCGGAATTAATGATAAATTGAATTTAGCTTTGCTCCTATTCCCTTACCAATCGAAATCCAAAATTAATGAACACACGTCGCCTATACGAACAGCAATCATCTCTAATTCAAACATTTAAAACTCCCTCTCTTGACATGTCGCACAAACTGAAATGCCGTCAACGATTTCGAGAGATAGAATTCGAAAAGTTAAGCGAGCTACCCTACAAAAGGTTGAACAATACCCCTCTCGGCTTGTCAACCGACAAGTGTTACATTATTTTATTTTATCCATGAACAAAAGTATGTTGTATATGGGAAACGTTGCCATTAAACGAAGCTGAAAAAAGCCTATGAATATACATGTAAATGTACTTTTAGTAACTTCCACGTTTTGAAATTCAGGGACTGAATTGTTTGTCTTTCGCAGATTTTATGCAAATTTGTTACGCGACGTTGCCGACATTGAAATACGTCGTCGACCTGAAAATTTGTTGAACAAAGAGTTTATTAAAATGAAGTGTGTACGGAAGTTACTCTCCGTAGCAAATTATAAAAATAAGTTGTCTATGGCAGGAATGTAAGTTAAATAATATGACGTAACCATGCTGACTTACATACATGGTTTTTTTCCCATTCTATTTTGATTTTTGGCTACTTTGAAGTTTAAAAATACATAATTTCTACAGTTTCCTCCATAGAATTCAAAACCATATTATTTACATTTCATCTAAATAATAATAATTAACATTTCAACATAAACCATCGTTGACAAATGTTGTTATAATTGAGTAACCAACCTTTTTAAAAAATTACATTCTTCACTTTGACGTCCCGATACACTCCCAAGTTCGTTTTAAGGGTAACTTGAACTAAGTTGAAATTTGAATGGGACATATTAGGTGCCGAATATCACATTTTCAACAAATGGTTACAACTATGTAAGAACTTCAAAAAGCCCTATCATAAACGATAACCTACCATAAAACTTGTCATAAAGCTAATTGAAATCAGTAAAAATTATTATAACTTTGACACCCTGTATATGAACACCATTTAACCCAAGTTAAAATTTGATATCTTGAAACTCGCATATATTTTGCTCTAGAAATATGTGATTAACCGACTGGCCTACTTTTTTCTAACACTGTGTATATACCGATCATTTAAAAGATCTTTTGTTATTTTTTGACAGTTTCCAAAAGTAAAACAATAGAAAATTATTCTATTGTGCCATTTTGGTATGTAACCACAATATTGCAAAAATCAAAGTGAATGGGATGACCTAATAAAGTAATAGAAAGTTATTTGTTCTGTCATAAATTGTTGCTTCATCCCTTTTAACTTGATTTTACTGTATATGTGAATAAAGCAAAATATGCAATATTTAGCAGGACTTAAAATTGAAAAATTAAGTTTGAAGAAAAAGGCTACTTGGGTAAAAAATGTATTTACATAAAAATGTATTCAGGTTTTAATTATGAACAGATTTTTCAGAGTGCCACATGCCGTATTAAAAAGTATTTTTTTTAAGTAATTAATCAAAAGAAACATTTTGTTTTTATGGACTTAATTTCAGCAAATCTTTTGAAAGGAGCTTTGTGAGAGATGGACTTTTAAAAGGATTTTTTTTCTGTATAAATCGTATAAATCAAATATATTTTTTTAATAACCCTCTTATTAAAATTAGAAATTAAATTTTGTTTTAATATTAAACAACTCCCGTTGTGTTACTTGTTGATTTTTTGGTTTAGCTGGAAAAAAAAAGTTCCATAACTTTAATCGTTTCTTGGATAATCGATTTTTTTATTTTTCATATGGAAATTGCATCAACAGTTTCAAAATTCCGTATATTTTGAGAGTTTAAATGATGAAATTAACCAATTCACTAACGATATTTGAAATAATGGGATTGACGAGTTTGCTAATGAAACAGTTGAAATGATAAATTTCACAAATTTTATAATAAAATTTGACTGCCAAAATTATGAAGTTCACTAACATACTAAACAATTTTTTCTGTTTAACTGATGAAACTGATTATTTTAATAGTTAAGTTTGACTGTTAATTGACTAAATTGACTATTTTAGTAATGGAATTTGACACTTTAAATGAATTGACGAGTTTGTTGATGAAATTTAACAGTTCAATTGATAAAGTAGACGAATTTTATAATTAAATTTGATTGTTTAACTGATGAAATCGACTAGTTAAGGAATGAAATTTCAAACTTTAAATAATAACATTAGTTATCAGTATCACTACGTTTATGAAATTTGGCTACCAAAATGATGAAATTCACTAATACACTAAACAAAATGTCAGTTTAACTGATGAGACTGATTACTTTAAAAGTAAAGTTTGACTAACTGATTAAATTGCCTATTTCAATAATGGAATTTGTCAGTTTAAATGATAAAATTGACTAGTTAAGAAAGGAAATTTTATTTACCAACTATTGATTTTCAAATAGAACACCCTGTGTCTATTCTAATTTTTGAATTACTCGCAAGAAGACTAGTAATTATTCTTAATACTTCTCTATACATATCTTGCACTGTTTCTTAGATATTTCATAAAAATGGTGGATTTGTCAGCAAAACGGTAGTTCAATCAGTAATTAAATTTTCAAGGCCTGAAAGGTTTTCTGATATGACCTTTTTTCTTCCGTTAGACAATACTACATGGTTGAAAAGCCCAAAGACAGAAAATGAAAAAAACGTAGTACAGGCTGGTCAATATTTACTTTTTAGTTGGATAGATAGAAAAACTACCAAAAGTTTTTTTTTTTTTAAATGGATCTATCGTTGTGTTATGGTTTCCATATTTCATTCCTATACAATACTTCAACCGTTTCTGACTTATTAACAGATTTTACTTAAATGTTGCATACAATCGCAATCCATACTAATCTGAATACACACAACATGTTCTGATAGATAATTGTGAAATTCAACACTAGTTCAAACTTAGTACAACCAACTGATACTTTTTGGGACAATTTTTTTAAAAGATACCTCCAATAGGTCTAAATCTATCCCAAAATTAAAACTTTTCTGAAAGTGAATAGTTTAGTCACAATCTTCCGTGTCGAATAAGGTGAATAGCCGTGTATATCGGTGGTGCCCGCGGGTGAACTGACCCCGTGAGTAATAGCCAACATTACTCACGAGTAGGTAATGGGTATTATAACTTATTCAAAACTAGTAAATAATAGGTCAATTATTATTCAGTCGTAGAAAAGTACCCAACCACTATAGAAAAATAGAGTAATTTTTCCTCGTACAATTTCAAACTTAAAATGTAATTACATGTCTGTAGGGTAAAAATGCTCTCGACGTAAAAATACAAACCAGTCCGGAAAAGGAAAAGGGTCCCTAGCTCATATTTTTTATCTAGAGTAATTACACTGTTCATTATATTAAAACAGAGGTAAAAAAACGGTAAAATCGCCCTCATACACAACCGGTAGTTTAGCTTAAAAACGAGATTATACCGCATGTACACTGAAAATCCTCTCTCTTCCAAGTCGAGATTGTTTTTTAATGACACCATTAAAACG
This sequence comes from Ips nitidus, assembly GCA_018691245.2. Taxonomy (NCBI): domain Eukaryota; kingdom Metazoa; phylum Arthropoda; class Insecta; order Coleoptera; family Curculionidae; genus Ips; species Ips nitidus. The sequence continues at coordinate 8,854,311 of CM042790.1, read as the reverse complement.
GATCACGTTTACGAAAAATACTGCACATTACCTGCCGACCAGGAATATTTTTGTCGAGTGTGCAAAAATATTTTTATAATCCTTGTTTGTATAATGTTTTTAATCGAGTTTTAGTGGGTAAACGACCAAGTTTGCTTTTGGCTTTGCTGATAAGTTACCATACTAGTTCAGGTGCCATTCATGTTCAAATAAGTGCTTTCTAAGAAAAGACCAAATTAAATTGTAAAATTTTATTACCCTAGTAAACCTAATCCTGTGTAGTTTTAGTCCTAGTCCTCTTACAAACTCGACATTCGACTTTCTTTACTTGTTTTTGGAAAATTGGTGTAAACCTAGTCGAAAAATTTTTCGTCTATTGCAGAACTACCGTCACTATAACTGATTACAAGATATTCAACTTTATTTACTGTTTTTTTGAAACTTGCATCAAAATTTTGAAAATTCTGTAACTTAATGTAAAGGCGGTTTTACACTAAAGCAACCGTGGTCAAAATTGCCCGCCATTTGACAGCAACGACTGACAGCATGCGGTCTGCGGTTCAGTAGCGAAGTAGTATACGACATATTGACTTGAGAATATGGAGAAAACCCGTAATTTAGTTAAAAAATACCTTAGAAATCTTATTTTGTGGGACCTAAATAACTCAAATTATAAAACAGAATAATTATATTGCACTATGCACAATGCATTCAAGATAATAAAAATAGTTAAGTGTCGAAAATATATCTTAGAAACTGTAAACTATTGGGAAAGAGACTAATGAGAAAGTGAAAATGGTCTGAACTACCTTTCATAGATACAGAAAATAGAAAAGTGGATCTTCTTCAAAAGCAGAATAGACTAATTTACGTCCTTTTCTTTGTTTTTAAAAGTTGATGGCAAAAAAAAGATTATCAAGTGAGGACAATAATTCAAATTGACTTGAAAATTGAAGGAATCCATTGCCTGTATGTAATTAGGTTAGGTTAGGTAGCGACTTAAAATATCAAAAGTAGCGATATAGTTGCTTGTAGCAAGCAATTAGGTTGCCATAGTTGCTTCAATGTAAAACCGCCTTTAGACTAGTTAACTGGGCGTAGACAGTAATTCTGTACATTTTTCGTCTCCTGCAAAATGTTCGTAAATCTAACCGTTTTAATGCATTAAAATTTTGAAATATGCCCATATTTTTTGGGTTTAAGCGACCGTCAAAAGTTCAAAAAGTTGGTTTTGAACTTCTCTTTCACCTCGTGCAAAATCCAACGCGATTGGTCATATACAGGGTGTTCAAAAAGCAAAAGAAAAACAGTTGCATTGAAACTCTTCCAGTTATGACCCTTATTTTCCATGGCCCTTTCATTTATCATCATAACTTTTGACAAAAAACTACAAAGTAAGTTCAAACTACTCCTCCCAGAATGATAATGTTATAAACAATTATCTTCCCACTTTTTGTTTATAATTCTACAGGGTATCCCTGAATGGGTCAATTAATTCTTCTTCTTCTTCTTTCTTTCTAATATGGGTGTCCATATAGGTAGGCTAATGCCTGTTTTGTCCTATTATGCTTCTTCGGATGTTGATGTCGAGCACTCTTTCCAGCGTTTTGGAGGTCTGCCTTGGGTTCCCAAAAACTAGTTACCCACCTTCCTATGGCTTGTATCTCGCGTTGTCTAAGGTTTTCGCTTCTGATTCTGTCGTGTAGTGTTTTTCCGTGTATACTTCTTATTATTATCATTTCAACCGTTCGCATCATTTGTAATGTTTTCGATGTGTCTGGTCTTGTTTCGGCTGCATACGTTATGACAGGCCTGAATGTCGATTTATATACTCTTATTTTACTGCTTATGTTGGTATATGTTTTTCCACAAAATGTCTCTTAGGCATCCTGATATTCGAGACGCCTTCATAGTTTGTTCTCTGACTTCATTCTGTAGATTTCCATAACTTGTTATCTCAGCTCCTAAGTATTTGAACTGATTTACTTGTTCTACAATTTTCTGGTCAATCTCCAGTTTGCATTTTGTTGGCTCTTTTGATGATACGAGACATTTGGTTTTATCTGTGTTAATGACCATATTTAATAGTTTTGCTGATTGATTAAAGGAGTGAAGTAATCTCTGAAGGTCGTCTTCAGAATCCGCAATGAGCACCGCATCATCTGCGTAGCAGACAACATTGATGTAAGTGTTCCCCATTTTGTATCCTGCTCTTTTAGGTAGATCTCCGACAATTTTGTCCATAATCATGTTGAATATAAATGGGTTAAGTGAGTCACCTTGTTTTATTCCTGTACGTATTTGCACTTCTTCGGTCAATTAATGCATAAACAAAATACATATCACGCTACTAATTTGTAATGGCTAATGAGATCCTATACAAAGATTGAGATTGATTTTTGGTTTAAGAATAACATTCATATAAACGCAGGAGTTTTGTTTTTAAAATACAGGGTGTTGAAGTTTGCAATTTTAGTTCTTGCTTTTGTAGTCTTCTAGATTGAAGAATTATATAGGTATTTGCTTCAACTATTATCGTGATAGAAAATTCTATCCCAAGTACCCCAGAAGTCAACAGAAATAAAAAGAAATTTGATTTTATTAATATGTATGTATAAAAATAAATTATGACAAACTTTTGGTATGATGACACGATTAGCTTTTTACCGGCTTAAACTTAGTATACCCTGTATAAATCAAAGGAACAACTAACACACTTTTACCACTCCCTCTCAACCATCATTTTTTATATAAAACTATTTTTTATATCAAACAAAGTAGGGTTGACTGGAGTTTCTTTAAAACCATAATACATCAAACCGTAATTATTTCTCCGCGAGCACCGCATCAATTTTCCTCAATTATGACCGGAAAATTAATAACCTCGAATCCACCCACGACTCTGAAATTGAGTTTTCCGACTCGCCAAGAACTTTCCAAACATTGCTTAATGTATAACCGCAAAGTATCTTTTAAGGGAACCCGAAATCTACTATTATTCTTTCGTTGTAAGAGCCTCTCTGATGCACAGCCAATAATTGAATTTTTAAAATGCTAGGTTTGCGGATTTTTAAATTGAAAAAGGCTACTTATCGAGGTTAACGTGTTTTCTAAGAATTTTTATGCCAGTTTTAAAAACTGTTATTTTACGATTTGATTCCTGAGCGAACAAATCTGTAATCAACAGAACTAACAGAACTGAGAAGCAGTAGAATTAGGGAATTTAGATAATATGAGTACTTATATTACTGTTGTCTAGGTAACAAAAAGTCTCTTATACTGTCTATTTTGACAGGATTCTACTTGCCTAAAATACTTATTTATAGAGATTATAGGTTTGCAAGACTTAAGTGACTATCGAAAATTATTAAGCTTTCATACCACTGTTGTTACCGTTTTTTTGAAAAATCGATATTTCTTAAACTAAGCTGATTTTGACTGATTTCTGCTATGGTTCAAAAGTCATCTGGTATATTTTTCAATAACATACCTATCAGTCTAATCTAAATAAAGCTTAGAATAAAATAATGATACTTTATAAATTTGCTATACAAAATATAAAAATTATTCATAAAAAAATGTTTAATTTGACTAACAAACATTTCTACTCGGTTTTTGAATCGTTCAGCAACATTACTCCTAAAAATTTCTCTAATTCAATATTATAGCTGTCATTTAAAACAGTTTGGATCTGTGGTAATTTCTCAAGGGTATCAAAATAGCATATTCTTACAACATCATTTGAAAAAATACAACTTTGATACTTTTTTTTTACTTTTGGGACAACCATGTATATTTTGAAAATAATTTTACAAGATACTTACTAATAACCCTGTAATCATCCCAAAATCAAACATGTTTTGAAATTAAAAAGTTTAGTCATAATCGTCCGTGTCGAATAACGTTAATAACCCTCTATAGCGAAAATCAAAGTAAAATGGAGTGACGTAACACTGTAATACAAACATAAATGTTTTGAATGTTACTTTTGTGGACGTTTGCTTTTCATTTCATTTGTCAAATTCAAAATATTTACCCTTCTGTGGTGACGTAGAAGTCCATTTGTAAATCTTGATTTATCTTTCTATTACACTGTTACGTCATTTCAATTTTCTTTAATTTTTGCAATAGACGTCAAATTGTGGACTGACGGCTATTGTCACCAGTTTTGCCAGGACTGGGAAAAATCTGGAAAAGGAATGGGGAATCTCTGGGGAATTCGAACTACATTTGGATATTTGTATAAAACTTTTACATTTTTTGAAACTTCGGTTAATACTCATACAACGGTCCATTTAACCAACAAAAATATAAGTCTCTCTGTCTATATACAGGGTTAGAAAAAGAAACTAGACTCCATTTTAATACATGTTTCAATCTGCCATATACTTGGAAATGTCAAATAACTACAAAAGTGGTGAATTAAACTACAAAATACAATCAGTGTAAATTATATTGTTGTGCATTTTATAGTTTCATGAGTAGTTTATTGGCAGTGTGTGTAATGTACTGTCTATTGTGGATATATTTAGAGCTGTCACATCTGTGGTAACTGTGAAATATAATTCCATGAAGCTATTAAACTATAAAACATTGCTTGAAGACAGTACAATTAGTACAAATTAGTCAATGATTGTAGGTCTATTAATACAAATTTTTACAGTTTTGACATACAAATGTATGTTTCGGACAGAATTTAATCATAGATCTATTAAACTAAAAGAATCACAGTTCCATAAAGCACTTTCTCCATAAAGCTATAAAATGACAAAACATTCTTAAAACTAGTACAATCAGTTCAAATTCACATTAAAATGTTTTTTAGGGCTATATAACCAGGATTTGTTACCGATAAAGCTGTTCTGTTTCTTTAGAGCTAGTTCCATATGCCAAAATGCTGCAAACTGTCAAAAATCACTCTATAAAGCTATAAAAGTAAAAAAAAACTAAATGATTTTAAGTAAACTTTATAGGTTCACGGCGGTTCTGACTTGTATTCTAAAAATGTTTTAGTAAAACCACAACGACAAAATTCTGTTTGTTTTGAAATCAGCAAATCCACGTCGAGTAGACGCGATAATAGCAATTTAAGGGAACAATTAACGCTTTGGGGGAAATTAGATTGTTTAAGGGTTGGCAACACTGACAGCAGATTAAATTTTAATTTGTGTGTGACTTCGAATGAGTAATTCTGAATACTTAACATAGAGAGTCGGAGGGTATTCTACTCGCATGTAATGGCTATTACTCCCTTTGGCTAAACTTTATCTTCGTGAGTAATAGGCTCGGCATTACAGGCTCGTTGAATAATTTACTTATTACTAATATGACAAAAATGAACGTAACATAAACATGAAACTTAAAGGAGATCTTCCTTGACACACAACGAAAGAATTCCAATTTAAAGAAGCATTTAATTCTTTTCGTTTATCTTTTTGTTCGAGAAGGAAGAACGTAGCCGATCGAAAGTGATAAAGTGAGGCCATTACATTATAAATTTCAAAAGGATTCTTATCTACCGCTTAATGGCGCGTCCAAATTAGACTTTCTGTTGGGGGAGGCTAATTCTCCGCTAAGATGTATTTTTTCAGTTGTTTCGGTTTACACCAGGCATTAACATAAAGTAACATCAACTCCTTTATTAGATACCAGATAAAGGACCGGCTTTTTAAAAGGGGTCGCTCGCAATTTGCTTTTAAAGTCGGTTTTTTAGGTGAAATTTTAATCTTGTATTGATACTGGAATAAAATGCAAAACATCCCAAAATGTGCTTGGCAATAAATAACCAAAATGTATCAAGTTCCAGTTTTGACTTTTTCCATTACATATTAGGGTCATAAATCCTGACAACCAAAGAGAAAAAAAAAAGATGTTTTGTTATTGCTTTCTCTGTCGCCACTCCAAATTACTTTTTAAAAATAGTGTTATCGCGCATTACTCGAATATTAAAAGCTTTTTCATCCTGTTTTTCATGTTTCTTTGGCTCGTATATTTCAATATTTTGACTTCTTCGGTAAAGTTAATGGTAGGTTTCGCCGGTACATCAGAAATGCATTTATTATAGAAGTGTTGGTTTTCGAGCGCCCAAACAGGATAAATCGTATAATAATCTTGTGGGCCCCCGACTAACAAAAGCTGAGCAAATGAATCAAACTGTACACTAGAATACTACGTAAATGGAAAGGTTACCGTTCTTATTATTTCAACTAGTCATATTTGTCAAAGCCCACGCGAAATTATTCATTACGGTGTTGCACATTATTAAGGTAACGTTCATGAATGAAGCTTCCTACGCTTATATGGCTTTCTCTTGTTATTTAAATTGTTCATAGATTAATTAATAGGTCGACGATGGTAAATGCATTTCAGTAGCTGCATTGATGTTCAGGTCTATGAACTACGAACACAATAGTCTTGCTGGTATTAATAATTTTAATACAACTCTACTTATGAACATAATGACTTAAATATTTGTGTTTTTAGTCTTGTAACTGTAAAAAATATAGTAAAATGTCGTTTCTTGACTTTCTTCTTAAAAACATAAATTTAATACAGAAAAAAAACGAAATGAAATTGAAAAGTGTAGAAACCTAATCTAGAATGTTTGCAAAGCTTTTAGTTTATGAACTTTTCAGTGCCATTACCGAACCTTGATTTTTTAATTTATTACTGATCACTTTTTATTACTCATAAGTAGTGCATTAAGAAAAATCATCAAACCACAATCATCTTTGATAGACAGAAATATACTTTTATTTTCAACCATGTATGTATGTATGTAATAACGTTATTTCTTATCTGTAAACCAGGTGGAAAGATGAAAATTACCTGCTCTCACCCGTGTGGAAAGTGAGTACTTTCTGTAAGCCAGAAGACACAAAACACAATAATAACTATATAAACTACCTAATTTCTCGACAGTAAAACACTTTCCACTTGAGTATGTAATATACTAGGTATTAGTTTTTTGCTAATTTTTTAATTGTTTTATTTTTTCAGACCAAACCTACACTAAAATTCCACAGACAATGATTGTATTAGAAGAATAGCAAAATAGCAAGACACTTACTTGACGTACTCGGACGTATCCATCGATTGTCAAAGAAGACTTATTGTCAATTTCAACAGAAAATCAAAAATTGTATTAGGAAAGCAAAAACCCAAAAGGTTAAGTTCAAACTGATACTTGGGCGCATTTACCATCTGTCAAGACAACTTAATTTGCCTCCCCCCCCAAGACAACTTAATTTGCTCCTGATACAATATCCCATTTTTGCAGAAAACCGAGAATACTATTTGGAAAGCAGAAACGCAAGGGGTAAAAATTCGGCTACTCCTGATACTCGGATGCATTCATCATTGGTCAAGAAAACTTGAAACACCTTCTCTTACTCCTGTTTTCCTAGCATAAAATACGAATATCGAGAATCGTATTGGGAAAACAGAAAAGCAAGAAGACAAAATGTTTACCTATTGTTTAAAAAAAACTTAAAACACCTTCTCTTACTCCTTTCCTCATAGTAGAAATTCTTTCTTATAAAATAAATTTTTGCAGAAAATCCAGAACTGTATTAAATGAGCAGAAAGGCAAGGAGGTAAAATTCGGTTACTCCTGATACTCACACATCTACCAATTGTCAATAACACTCCAAACACCGTTTGATGTTTCTCTTGATACTCGGGCACATCCATCTATTGTCAAAAATACTTAATATACCTCCTGGCACTCCTGCGCTCCTAAATCAATTTTTTCAGAAAAGCTAGAACTGTATCAGGACAGCAGAAGCGAAAGGAGGTATTCGATTACTCCTGATACTCGAGTACATCCACCAATTGAAAAGAAAACTTAATATTCTTCTTGGAACTCTTGTACTTTTGATAGAAAATCCAATTTTTGCAGAAAATTGGGAATTGTATTATGAAAGCAGAAACGAGAGGAAGTAAAATTCGGTTGTTTTTGATACTCGAACGCATCCAACAATTATTGTCAAGAGAAACACTTTTTTTTACTCCTGTGCTCCTGACAAAAAAATCAATTTTTGCAGAAACTCGAAATTTTTATTGGGAAAGGTTAGTTAATATCTGAAACTACAAGAGATTTTGTCTAATTTTGATAAATAAATTGATTGATTTTTTAATTACAACAAATGGCGATAAGAAGCTTTTGTTATTTAACTAGTTAAGTAATTAAAAATGATTTTTTTAAAGTTTTTTACGAAAAAAACAGCGCTAATCTAACCAAGCAAAATTTTCTAATTTATCCTATAAAATGGTGTTAAACGTCAGGGTTTTGACGCCATTTTTTAAAAGGCTAAAGGCCGATTACACCGACATATTAAAGGGCATCCTGGACTAGGTTTTAATTTGACTATGACATTTTCCACATGATCTGTCACAGTCAAATCAAAATTTAGTCTAGATGAACCTTAGGGTGTCCTTAATTACGTCGGTGAAATCCGCCATAAATCCCACAACCTAACCAAAACAGTATAACGGATACCTGACAGAAGTGAATTACTTTGATGAAAATAATCATTCAATGCGAATAATTTTCAGAGAACAAGAATGGTGTTTTTTTATTTAAATGTTTTGGCGACGCTGCATTTTGTCAGAATGCTTGGCAATGACACAGAATAATAATAAAGTAAAACTATTTAACTGTCAATTTTGTTGAATTAGCGATATAAAAGCTGCTGCATAGCTACACAGAAAAACAATCATGTGAGTCTTTAGTAGAACCAAAAAGCTTTTCCTAAAGTCATGCTTTAATGCTCAGTGTCAGATAATAATATAAACAAACTTTTTATTATGATTTTTCTGTGTATAAGTAATTGTACAAAAAATAGCTTAATTCTTTAAAACAAATTCAGAACAAAAACAGTTTCAAAAAATAAAAATGTAATATACTCTGTTGGGTTTAGATGGTTCAGTGTGTGTGTCTAACAGTTATTGCTAGAATAAATGGGGTTATATTTTTAAGCGTTACGACTCCTTTTACCATTCTAAACTTGTTTGTTTTTTATTATTTTGCAAATAATTCAGTTCTGTAAATTTTGAAAAAAAAAAAAACATAATAAGATTGATTTTGTTTAAATATTACTGTGATTATTGTCAAGACACATTATCAAAATATTGTGGTGTGAAATCCATAACTCCAAAATAAGATAATGTACCCTCGGCAGCAATTAGTGGTAGCTGTGTGAAACCCGTATCCGAACAGATCAAAACTCAACATAACCCTTTAATGTGGCCTTAATAGATTTAATCAAAGGGTGTGTCGGTTTTCGGTTTGCGGCTTGTCTACTTAATATTGCACATTGCATCGAAGTGCTTTATAGGCCGACATTTACACATTGCTCCTCTCTATCATCAATGATTACTATGCACAAAGTACTGTACCATGTTTTGTGTGTTTGTTAACTGAACGTCAAATAAAACATGACCGAAATTAGAAAACAGCTTTGACCAACTTGATGTATTATGAACCATCACACATAACTCAGCTTTCCTCTTCCATTTAAAGTAAAACATAAAGCTATCGGTCATAATAGAACTTCTGTAATATCTTATCCAACTGAGAATCAAATGAAACTTTGCCAAGTTAGAATGACAAACTGCACTATGAAACCGACACATATGTCTCCTGACAGTTGACATATTTTCTATCTTGTTATCCTTTATAACAGCCTCTCTACTTCAAACTCGTCGCGACATTTCTCACTGACAAAAAGCTTAAAGTATTTTCACACTTCCTTGTTTTAGTTTTGGGGTCTTCACTTCCGTTTCGTATTGGACCGCTTCGATTAATAACCTGGCAGACGAACATGTGTTACAGAGAAAAGTGTTCCAGAAGTAGGTTTATCGTAGATCCAATCCGGCGTAACAGAACATCGAAATCCCAGAATCGCAAATGCACACCGCCCAGTACTTCCCTAGTATAAATTTTCCTGCCATGCATTACCAAGATAGGAAAGTTCCCAAAGCCGCCGAATCCTATGGCTAATCGAAATTTAAATCCGTCCCTTGAAATGTTCGTTCAAGTGAAATACCTAGTTTGGATTCAATTTTCTTATTCGAACGATGCGACAAAAGATGCATTTTGAATGGCTGACCGAGCACTCTCCAAACTTTATGGTCTATCTATAAGTTCGGGACTGTTTCGGATTGAAATATATTGAAAATTAATACTTTTCTGTATGCACCCGCGAAAATGTATATTTATTTAAAAAGTGCCTCTATAGAAATATAGAGGTATACGGGTTAGAATAAAACTAGAATATGAGTAAATATTTGTTTCCATTTAAAATGCAATAATAGTATATTCTTAACCCAGGTTTAGGTAGAAGCTTTTATTGACCGTACCCGTCAGCTGCTGGGTTCTAATGTCATCGAAAATGTCGTGTTTTATGTCCATGCTATATATTATTGTGTCGTTTGGTATTCTGTCTCTTCTGGATTTATCGGCCGCCCGTCTCCAGTAGTCCATCTCTGACTAGCTCTCAGTGATCTGAGTGTGTTTTTTTCTTTTAGGTGCCATAACACANTTGACGNAGANCGACCNTCATGNNCNNGGGGGACACGGAAGTGCCTCTTAGNTATCNCCAGNNNNCAAGTTNNCTNGCTGGGGACGAATNTCNATNCNGNAAGNCAATGACGTANNNCNAGCTNCGACNCTATNGCGNGAAANANGTGGNCTCAAAGTCTGNNNTCGATTGCNGTTGTCAANTATNTNCGCNTTTTTNCAGNTAGAGTTGGACGTCGGTGAGGGCTTACNTCNCNNACCAACTGNCGNGTTNAGCCCGCANCGCCGTNCCATNNAGNGTTTCGAGNGNGNACNTCNACCNANTATAGCTGGTTGANGGTACGCNGTTGGTNTNTCTCCGGGNGTGGTNACAGGTCACTTGNAACANTGAGAANCCACCCNNTGCNGAGCNNCTTNCNAGACTTNATTAGCNAGGTTNCANACTAGTGNNNCTATACGNATCCTAAAGNGCGCGNCACNNGGATGNGTNACATGTATCATCNNNCGNGAGCCACNACATTGCTGTGCTTAATTTCGAATTAAGTAATGGCAGCATTTTCTTATTTGTCATTCTAAGGACCAGTACTTTCACTTCAGAATATCTCTATTCTAAGGATAGTTTCTATAGAAATCAGACCTTGCTATTGGTCAATTCTGTAGAGACAAATGTGCTGTAAGTCCAATATTATTTGTTACATAATTTGAAATGAACGAAATGACCGATAAGACCATACATAAATACTAAAAAGAAAGTTTGAAATTACAGTAACATTCCTACTAATTTTTTTCTAACATAGTAACTTGTTGCTTATGTCAATATGTCGGGACGTTTTTGAACAGTTTTCAATATTCAAATAAGCTATATCAGCAGTTTTGTATCTGTGATTCTAATGCCGTTGTATTATCTGTTGCATAATCTGAGTTTTTCTTAGATCACTCCCCATGTTTGATAAGACCATACAATTGTTCCCTTTTTGCATACGTTTTTCTTCCTGTTTCACTGTCTCTAGCCACTCTTTACGTTTCTATCGGTCAACAGAGTTGTCAAGAAAATTATGTAACATGTAACATACATATGGGACCTACACTTGACTTAGACTGACAGATTAAAGCTACGCTAGTAAGGTGCGTTGTATTGAAATGTAAAAATCTTAGTAACAACAGTTCAATAGTAAGATTTTGGATGGTTGCAGCAATATCTTTTATGCGAATACAGTGTTCTTTACACTTTCCACCATCGACTCAAATGGGGAAAGTGACATAAATGTATCACGTCATATACACATCTACATAGCAGTTGAATACTAAGACGTTATATTACTAGCTAACAACGGACATGAACGTGAACAATTACAAATTATTAATGCGGAATTAATGATAAATTGAATTTAGCTTTGCTCCTGTTCCCTTACCAATCGAAATCCAAAATTAATGAACACACGTCGCCTATACGAACAGCAATCATCTCTAATTCAAACATTTAAAACTCCCTCTCTTGACATGTCGCACAAACTGAAATGCCGTCAACGATTTCGAGAGATAGAATTCGAAAAGTTAAGCGAGCTACCCTACAAAAGGTTGAACAATACCCCTCTCGGCTTGTCAACCGACAAGTGTTACATTATTTTATTTTATCCATGAACAAAAGTATGTTGTATATGGGAAACGTTGCCATTAAACGAAGCTGAAAAAAGCCTATGAATATACATGTAAATGTACTTTTAGTAACTTCCACGTTTTGAAATTCAGGGACTGAATTGTTTGTCTTTCGCAGATTTTATGCAAATTTGTTACGCGACGTTGCCGACATTGAAATACGTCGTCGACCTGAAAATTTGTTGAACAAAGAGTTTATTAAAATGAAGTGTGTACTGAAGTTACTCTCCGTAGCAAATTATAAAAATAAGTAGTCTATGGCAGGAATGTAAGTTAAATAATATGACGTAACCATGCTGACTTACATACATGGTTTTTTTCCCATTCTATTTTGATTTTTGGCTACTTTGAAGTTGAAAAATACATAATTTCTACAGTTTCCTCCATAGAATTCAAAACCATATTATTTACATTTCATCTAAATAATAATAATTAACATTTCAACATAAACCATCGTTGACAAATGTCGTTATAATTGAGTAACCAACCTTTTAAACACTCCCAAGTTCGTTTTAAGGGTAACTTGAACTAAGTTGAAATTTGAATGGGATATATTAGGTGCCGAATATCACATTTTCAACAAATGGTTACAACTATGTAAGAACTTCAAAAAGCCCTATCTTAAACGATAACCTACCATAAAACTTGTCATAAAGCTAATTGAAATCAGTAAAAATTATTATAACTTTGACACCCTGTATATGAACACCATTTAACCCAAGTTAAAATTTGATATCTTGAAACTCGCATATATTTTGCTCTAGAAATATGTGATTAACCGACTGGCCTACTTTTTTCTAACACTGTGTATACAGGGTAATTCAAATTCGACCCTCACCATTGGGATCTCGGAAACTATAAGAGATACGAGAAAGTTTAAATTGGGGCAAAGTTGCGCAATTTAAAGCTCAACCAAATGCCATTTTAAAAATTTTGCTCACGCAACTCAAAGCTAACTAAGGTAAAATTAGTTTTTATTGAATTATTTTGTTATTTATGAAGCAAATCATAAGTTAATATACATCACTAAAATCAGAATAAAACGTACTATTTGGTGGGCTAAAAATCCAATATGGCGCCCATAAGAAAAAAGAATGTTGATGATGACTGACAAAAAACGAAACGTCGTGTGGCAAATTTGAATCCATCATCGAATAGCTAGGAAAAAGTGGCAATGAAAAGTTGCTTTTAGTTTTGGAATATCTCTTCAAATAAGGTTAGAAATAAATAAAAACAAAAAATCAAATTTTCAGTTTTTTTCGGATATCTTCGGAAGTACTCGGAAAATCAAAATTTTTAAAACAGCATTTGGTTGAGCTTTAAATTGCGCAACTTTGCCCCAATTTAAACTTTCTCGTATCTCTTATGGTTTCTGAGATCCCAATGGTGAGGGTCGAATTTGAATTACCCTGTATACCAATCATTTAAAAGATCTTTTGTTATTTTTTGACAGTTTCCAAAAGTAAAACAATAGAAAATTATTCTATTGTGCCATTTTGGTATGTAACCACAATATTGCAAAAATCAAAGTGAATGGGATGACCTAATAAAGTAATAGAAAGTTATTTGTTCTGTCATAAATTGTTGCGTCATCTCCTTTTAACTTGATTTTACTGTATATGTACTAAATAAAGCAAAATATGCAATATTTAGCAGGACTTAAAATTGAAAAATTAAGTTTGAAGAAAAAGGCTACTTGGGTGAAAAATGTATTTACATAAAAATGTATTCAGGTTTTAATTATGAACAGATTTTTCAGAGTGCCACATGCCGTATTAAAAAGTATTTTTTTTAAGTAATTAATCAAAAGAAACATTTTGTTTTTATGGACTTAATTTCAGCAAATCTTTTGAAAGGAGCTTTGTGAGAGATGGACTTTTAAAAGGATTTTTTTTCTGTATAAATCGTATAAATCAAATATATTTTTTTAATAATCCTCTTATTAAAATTAGAAATTAAATTTGGTTTTAATATTAAACTCCCGTTGTGTTACTTGCTGATTTTTTGGTTTAGCTGAAAAAAAACCTTTTTTTTTTTTTCATATGGAAATTGCATCAACAGTTTCAAAATTCCGTATATTTTGAGAGTTTAAATGATGAAATTAACCAATTCACTAACGATATTTGAAATAATGGGATTGACGTGTTTGCTAATGAAACAGTTGAAATGATAAATTTCACAAATTTTATAATAAAATTTGACTGCCAAAATTATGAAGTTTACTAACATACTAAACAATTTTTTCTGTTTAACTGATGAAACTGATTATTTTAATAGTTAAGTTTGACTGTTAATTGACTAAATTGACTATTTTAGTAATGGAATTTGACACTTTAAATGACGAAATTGACGAGTTTGTTGATGAAATTTAACAGTTCAATTGATAAAGTAGACGAATTTTATAATTAAATTTGATTGTTTAACTGATGAAATCGACTAGTTAAGGAATGAAATTTCAAACTTTAAATAATAACATTAGTTATCAGTATCACTACGTTTATGAAATTTGGCTACCAAAATGATGAAATTCACTAATACACTAAACAAAATGTCAGTTTAACTGATGAGACTGATTACTCTAAAAGTAAAGTTTGACTAACTGATTAAATTGCCTATTTCAATAATGGAATTTGTCAGTTTAAATGATAAAATTGACTAGTTAAGAAAGGAAATTTTATTTACCAACTATTGATTTTCAAATAGAACACCCTGTGTCTATTCTAATTTTTGAATTACTCGCAAGAAGACTAGTAATTATTCTTAATACTTCCCTATACCTATCTTGCACTGTTTCTTAGATATTTCATAAAAATGGTGCATTTATCAGCAAAACGGTAGTTCAATCATTAATTAAATTCTCAAGTCCTGAAAGATTTGCTGATGTGACCTTTTTTCTTCCGTTAGACAATACTACATGGTTGAAAAGCCCAAAGACAGAAAATGAAAAAAACGTACAGGGTGGTCAATATTTACTTTTTAGTCGGACAGATAGAAAAACCGCCAAAAGTTTGTTTTTTTTTAAATGGATCTATCGTTGTTTTATGGTTTCCATATTTCATTCCTATACAATACTTCAACCGTTTCTGACTTATTAACAGATTTTACTTAAATGTTGCATACAATCGTAATCCATACTAATCTGAATACACACAACATGTTCTGATAGATAATTGTGAAATTCAACACTAGTTCAAACTTAGTACAACTAACTGATACTTTTTGGTACAATTTTTTTAAAAGATACCTCCAATAGGTCTAAATCTATCCCAAAATTAAAACTTTTCTGAAAGTGAATAGTTTAGTCACAATCTTCCGTGTCGAATAAGGTGAATAGCCGTGTATATCGGTGGTGCCCGCGGGTGAACTGACCCCGTGAGTAATAGGCAACATTACTCACGAGTAGGTAATGGGTATTATAACTTATTCAAAACTAGTAAATAATAGGTCAATTATTATTCAGTCGTAGAAAAGTACCCAACCACTATAGAAAAATAGAGTAATTTTTCCTCGTACAATTTCAAACTTAAAATGTAATTACATGTCTGTAGGGTAAAAATGCTCTCGACGTAAAAATACAAACCAGTCCGGAAAAGGAAAAGGGTCCCTAGCTCATATTTTTTATCTAGAGTAATTACACTGTTCATTATATTAAAACAGAGGTAAAAAAACGGTAAAATCGCCCTCATACACAACCGGTAGTTTAGCTTAAAAACGAGATTATACCGCATGTACACTGAAAATCCTCTCTCTTCCAAGTCGAGATTGTTTTTTAATGACACCATTAAAACGGATCACGTTTACGAAAAATACTGCACATTACCTGCCGACCAGGAATATTTTTGTCGAGTGTGCAAAAATATTTTTATAATCCTTGTTTGTATAATGTTTTTAATCGAGTTTTAGTGGGTAAACGACCAAGTTTGCTTTTGGCTTTGCTGATAAGTTACCATACTAGTTCAGGTGCCATTCATGTTCAAATAAGTGCTTTCTAAGAAAAGACCAAATTAAATTGTAAAATTTTATTACCCTACTAAACCTAGTCCTGTGTAGTCCTAGTTCTAGTCGACTTAGACAAATTTTCAAACTCGACATTCGACTTTCTTTACTTGTTTTTGGAAAGTTGGTGTAAACTTATCAACTGAGTCCAAAATCTCGTTTTGAAAATTTTTTGTCTCTTGCAGAACTACCGTCACTATAACCGATTACAAGATATTCAACTTTATTTACTGTTTTTATGAAACTTGCATCAAAAAATTTTGAAAATTCTATAATTTAATATAAAGGCGGTTTTACACTGAAGCAACCGTGGTCAACTTTGTCGCATGTGGCATGATCGCATGTGATAAAATTGCCCGTCATTTGACAGCAACGACTGACAGCATGCGGTCTGCGGTTCAGTAGCGAAGTAGTATACGACATATTGACTTGAGAATATGGAGAAAACCCGTAATTTAGTTAAAAAATACCTTAGAAATCTTATTTTGTGGGACCTAAATAACTCAAATTATAACACAGAATAATTATATTACACTATGCACAATGCATTCAAGATAATAAAAATAGTTAAGTGTCGAAAATATATCTCAGAAACTGTAAACTATTGGGAAAGAGACTAATGACAAAGTGAAAATGGTCTGAACTACCTTTCATAGATACAGAAAAGTGGATCTTCTTCAAAAGCAGAATAGACTAATTTACGTCCTTTTCTTTGTTTTTAAAAGTTGATGGCAAAAAAAAGATTATCAAGTGAGGACAATAATTCAAATTGACTTTGAATTATTAGGAAATGAAAATTGAAGGAATCCATTGCCTGTATGTAATTAGGTTAGGTTAGGTAGTTATGCTGCAATGAAATATATTTGTAGCATGCGACTTAAAATATCATTCGTAAATCTAACCGTTTCAATGCATTAAAATTTTAAAATATGCCCATATTTTTTGGGTTTTAGCGACCGTCAAAAGTTCAAAAAGTTGGTTTTGAACTGCTCTTTCACCTCGTGCAAAATCCAACGCGATTGGTCATATACAGGGTGTTCAAAAAGCAAAAGAAAAACAGTTGCATTGAAACTATCGCTCTTCAGTTATGACCCTTATTTTCCATGGCCCTTTCAGTTATCATCATAACTTTTGACAAAAAACTACAAAGTAACTTCAAACTACTCCTCCCAGAATGACAATGTTATAAACAATTATCTTCCCACTTTTTGTTTATAATTCTACAGGGTATCCCTGAATGGGTCAATTAATTCTTCTTCTTCTTCTTTCTTTCTAATATGGGTGTCCATATAGGTAGGCTAATGCCTGTTTTGTCCTATTATGCTTCTTCGGATGTTGATGTCGAGCACTCTTTCCAGCGTTTTGGAGGTCTGCCTTGGGTTCGTTTTCTGACGGGATTGTTTGTTTTTGCGATTTTGACAAGTCTGTTGTCTTCCATTCTGTTTACGTGTTTATTCCAGTATTTTCTTCTCTGTCTTACCCACCTTCCTATGTCTTGTATCTCGCTCCGTTGTCTAAGGTCTTCGCTTCTGATTCTGTCGTGTAGTGTTTTTCCATGTATACTTCTTATTATTTTCATTTCAACCGTTCGCATCATTTGTAATGTTTTCGATGTGTCTGGTCTTGTTTCGGCTGCATACGTTATGACAGGCTTGAATGTACATGTACCATTTTGTATCATGCTCTTTTAGGTAGATCTCCGACAATTTTGTCCATAATCATGTTGAATAGAAATGGGTTAAGTGAGTCACCTTGTTTTATTCCTGTACGTATTTGCACTTCTTCGGTCAATTAATGCATAAACAAAATACATATCACGCTACTAATTTGTAATGGCTAATGAGATCCTATACAAAGATTGAGATTGATTTTTGGTTTAAGAATAACATTCATATAAACGCAGGAGTTTTGTTTTTAAAATACAGGGTGTTGAAGTTTGCAATTTTAGTTCTTGCTTTTGTAGTTTTCTAGATTGAAGAATTATATAGGTATTTGCTTCAACTATTATCGTGATAGAAAATTCTATCCCAAGTACCCCAGAAGTCAACAGAAATAAAAAGAAATTTGATTTTATTAATATGTATGTATAAAAATAAATTATGACAAACTTTTGGTATGATGACACGATTAGCTTTTAACCGGCTTAAACTTAGTATACCCTGTATAAATCAAAGGAACAACTAACACACTTTTACCACTCCCTCTCAACCATCATTTTTTATATAAAACTATTTTTTATATCAAACAAAGTAGGGTTGACTGGAGTTTCTTTAAAACCATAATACATCAAACCGTAATTATTTCTCCGCGAGCACCGCATCAATTTTCCTCAATTATGACCGGAAAATTAATAACCTCGAATCCACCCACGACTCTGAAATTGAGTTTTCCGACTCGCCAAGAACTTTCCAAACATTGCTTAATGTATAACCGCAAAGTATCTTTTAAGGGAACCCGAAATCTACTATTATTCTTTCGTTGTAAGAGCCTCTCTGATGCACAGCCAATAATTGAATTTTTAAAATGCTAGGTTTGCGGATTTTTAAATTGAAAAAGGCTACTTATCGAGGTTAACGTGTTTTCTAAGAATTTTTATGCCAGTTTTAAAAACTGTTATTTTACGATTTGATTCCTGAGCGAACAAATCTGTAATCAACAGAACTAACAGAACTGAGAAGCAGTAGAATTAGGGAATTTAGATAATATGAGTACTTATATTACTATTGTCTACGTAACAAAAAGTCTCTTATACTGTCTATTTTGACAGGATTCTACTTGCCTAAAATACTTATTTATAGAGATTATAGGTTTGCAAGACTTAAGTGACTATCGAAAATTATTAAGCTTTCATACCACTGTTGTTACCGTTTTTTTGAAAAATCGATATTTCTTAAACTAAGCTGATTTTGACTGATTTCTGCTATGGTTCAAAAGTCATCTGGTATATTTTCCAATAACATACCTATCAGTCTAATCTAAATAAAGCTTAGAATAAAATAATGGCTTAATACTTTGTAAATTTGCTATACAAAATATAAAAATTATTCATAAAAAAATGTTTAATTTGACTAACAAACATTTCTACTCGGTTTTTGAATCGTTCAGCAACATTACTCCTAAAAATTTCTCTAATTCAATATTATAGCTGTAAGGGTATCAAAATAGCATATTCTTACAACATCATTTGAAAAAATACAACTTTGATATTTTTTTTACTTTTGGGACAACCATGTATATTTTGAAAATAATTTTACAAGATACTTACTAATAACCCTGTAATCATCCCAAAATCAAACATGTTTTGAAATTAGAAAGTTTAGTCATAATTATCCGTGTCGAATAACGTTAATAACCCTTTATAGCGAAAATCACAGTGAAATGAAGTGACGTAACACTGTAATACAAACATAAATGTTTTGAATGTTACGTTTGTGGACATTTGCTTTTCATTTGTCAAATTCAAAATATTTACCCTTCTGTGATGACGTAGAAGTCCATTTGTAAATCTTGATTTATCTTTCTATTACACTGTTACGTCATTTCAATTTTCTTTAATTTTTGCAATAGACGTCAAATTGTGGACTGACGGCTATTGTCACCAGTTTTGCCAGGACTGGGAAAAATCTGGAAAAGGAATGGGGAATCTCTGGGGAATTCGAACTACATTTGGATATTTGTATAAAACTTTTACATTTTTTGAAACTTCGGTTAATACTCATACAACGGTCCATTTAACCAACAAAAATATACAGTCTCTCTGTCTATATACAGGGTTAGAAAAAGAAAATAGACTTTATTTTAATCATGTTTCAATCTGCCATATACTTGGAAACTGTCAAATACCACTCCATGAAGTGGTGAATGAAACTACAAAACTTGTTTAAGATCAGTGTAAATTATATTGTTGTGCATTTTATAGTTTCATGAGTAGTTTATTGGCAGTGTGTGTAATGTACTGTCTATTGTGGATATATTTAGAGCTGTCACATCTGTGGTAACTGTCAAATATAATTCCATGAAGCTATTAAACTATAAAACATTGCTTGAAGACAGTACAATTAGTACAAATTAGTCAATGATTGTAGGTCTATTAATACAAATTTTTACAGTTTTGACATACAAATGTATGTTTCGGACAGAATTTAATCATAGATCTATTAAACTAAAAGAATCACAGTTCCATAAAGCACTTTCTCCATAAAGCTATAAAATGACAAAATAAAAGATTAACAAAAAGATTAAAAACATTCTTAAAACTAGTACAATCAGTTCAAATTCACATTAAAATGTTTTTCTGTTTCTTTAGAGCTAGTTCCATATGCCAAAATGCTGCAAACTGTCAAAAATCACTCTATAAAGCTATAAAAGTTAAAAAAAACTAAATGATTTTAAGTAAACTTTATAGGTTCACGGCGGTTCTGACTTGTATTCTAAAAATGTTTTAGTAAAACCACAACGACAAAATTCTGTTTGTTTTGAAATCAGCAAATCCACGTCGAGTAGACGCGATAATAGCAATTTAAGGGAACAATCAACGCTTTGGGGGAAATTAGATTAGATTGAGACTGACAGCAGATTAAATTTTAATTTGTGTGTGACTTCGAATGAGTAATTCTGAATACTTAACATAGAGAGTCGGAGGGTATTCTACTCGCATGTAATGGCTATTACTCCCTTTGGCTAAACTTTATCTTCGTGAGTAATAGGCTCGGCATTACAGGCTCGTTGAGTAATTTACTTATTACTAATATGACAAAAATTGAACGTAACATAAACATAAAACTTAAAGGAGATCTTCTTGACACACAACGAAAGAATTCCAATTTAAAGAAGCATTTAATTCTTTTCGTTTATCTTTTTGTTCGAGAAGGAAGAACGTAGCCGATCGAAAGTGATAAAGTGAGGCCATTACATTATAAATTTCAAAAGGATTCTTATCTACCGCTTAATGGCGCGTCCAAATTAGACTTTCTGTTGGGGGAGGCTAATTCTCCGCTAAGATGTATTTTTTCAGTTGTTTCGGTTTACACCAGGCATTAACATAAAGTAACATCAACTCCTTTATTAGATACCAGATAAAGGACCGGCTTTTTAAAAGGGGTCGCTCGCAATTTGCTTTTAAAGTCGGTTTTTTAGGTGAAATTTTAATCTTGTATTGATACTGGAATAAAATGCAAAACATCCCAAAATGTGCTTGGCAATAAATAACCAAAATGTATCAAGTTCCAGTTTTGACTTTTTCCATTACATATTAGGGTCATAAATCCTGACAACCAAAGAGAAAAAAAAAGATGTTTTGTTATTGCTTTCTCTGTCGCCACTCCAAATTACTTTTTAAAAATAGTGTTATCGCGCATTACTCGAATATTAAAAGCTTTTTCATCCTGTTTTTCATGTTTCTTTGGCTCGTATATTTCAATATTTTGACTTCTTCGGTAAAGTTAATGGTAGGTTTCGCCGGTACATCAGAAATGCATTTATTATAGAAGTGTTGGTTTTCGAGCGCCCAAACAGGATAAATCGTATAATAATCTTGTGGGCCCCCGACTAACAAAAGCTGAGCAAATGAATCAAACTGTACACTAGAATACTACGTAAATGGAAAGGTTACCGTTCTTATTATTTCAACTAGTCATATTTGTCAAAGCCCACGCGAAATTATTCATTACGGTGTTGCACATTATTAAGGTAACGTTCATGAATGAAGCTTCCTACGCTTATATGGCTTTCTCTTGTTATTTAAATTGTTCATAGATTAATTAATAGGTCGACGATGGTAAATGCAGTTCAGTAGCTGCATTGATGTTCAGGTCTATGAACTACGAACACAATAGTCTTGCTGGTATTAATAATTTTAATACAACTCTACTTATGAACATAATGACATAAAGATTTGTGTTTTTAGTCTTGTAACTGTTGACTTTCTTCTTAAAAACATAAATTTAATACAAAAAAAAAAACGAAATGAAATTGAAAAGTGTAGAAACCTAATCTAGAATGTTTGCAAAGCTTTTAGTTTATGAACTTTTCAGTGCCATTACCGAACCTTGATTTTTTAATTTATTACTGATCACTTTTTATTACTCATAAGTAGTGCATTAAGAAAAATCATCAAACCACAATCATCTTTGATAGATAAAGCTATGATAGACAGAAATATACTTTTATTTTCAACCATGTAATAACGTTATTTCTTATCTGTAAACCAGGTGGAAAGATGAAAATTACCTGCTCTCACCC
This sequence comes from Ips nitidus, assembly GCA_018691245.2. Lineage (NCBI taxonomy): Eukaryota > Metazoa > Arthropoda > Insecta > Coleoptera > Curculionidae > Ips > Ips nitidus. Next base: position 8,831,918 of record CM042790.1, on the reverse strand, counting down.
GTGTGGAAAGTGAGTACTTTCTGTAAGCCAGAAGACACAAAACACAATAATAACTATATAAACTACCTAATTTCTCGACAGAAAACACTTTCCACTTGAGTATGTAATATACTAGGTATTAGTTTTTTGCAAATTTTTTATTGTTTTATTTTTTCAGACCAAACCTACACTAATATTCCACAGACAATGGTTGTATTAGAAGAATAGCAAAATAGCAAGACACTTACTTGACGTACTCGGACCTATTCATCGATTGTCAAGAAGACTTATTGTCCCCTTGAAGACCTTCTGATACTCCTGTACTTGTGGTACAAAATCCTATTTTTATAAAAAATCGAGAGAATACTTAATATACCTCCAGACACTCTTGTGCACCTGATAGAAAATCCAATTTCAACAGAAAATCAAAAATTGTATTAGGAAAGCAAAAACCCATGTAGGTTAAGTTCAATTACTACTGATACTTGGGAGCATTTACCATCTGTCAAGACAACTTAATTTACCTCCTGATACACTTGTGCTCCTGATACAATATCCCATTTTTGCAGAAAACCGAGAATACTGTTTGGAAAGCAGAAACAAAAGGAGTAAAAATTCGGCTACTCCAATCATTGGTCAAGAAAACTTGAAACACCTTCTCTTACTCCTGTTTTCCTAGCATAAAATACGAATATCGAGAATCGTATTGGGAAAACAGAAAAGCAAGAAGACAAAATGTTTACCTATTTTTTAAAAAAACTTAAAACACCTTCTCTTACTCCTTTCCTCATAGTAGAAATTCTTTCTTATAAAATAAATTTTTGCAGAAAATCCAGAACTGTATTAAATGAGCAGAAAGGCAAGGAGGTAAAATTCGGTTACTCCTGATACTCACACATCTACCAATTGTCAATAACACTCCAAACACCGTTTGATGTTTCTCTTGATACTCGGGCACATCCATCTATTGTCAAAAATACTTAATATACCTCCTGGCACTCCTGCGCTCCTAAATCAATTTTTTCAGAAAAGCTAGAACTGTATCAGGAAAGCAGAAGCGAAAGGAGGTATTCGATTACTCCTGATACTCGAGTACATCCACCAATTGAAAAGAAAACTTAATATTCCTCTTGGAACTCTTGTGCTTTTGATAGAAAATCCAATTTTTACAGAAAATTGGGAATTGTATTATGAAAGCAGAAACGAGAGGAAGTAAAATTCGGTTGTTCTTGATACTCGAACGCATCCAACAATTATTGTCAAGAACACTTAAATACTTTTTTTTACTCCTGTGCTCCTGACCAAAAAATCAATTTTTGCAGAAACTCGAAATTTTTATTGGGAAAGGTTAGTTAATATCTGAAACTACAAGAGATTTTGCCTAATTTTGATAAATAAATTGATTGATTTTTTAATTACAACAAATGGCGATAAGAAGCTTTCGTTATTTAACTAGCTAAGTAATTAAAAATTTTTTTTTCTATTTTTTTACGAAAAAAACAGCGCTAATCTAACCAAGCAAAATTTTCTAATTTATTCTATAAAATGGTGTTAAACGTCAGGGTTTTGACGCCATTTTTTCTTCTTTTTAATTACGGAAAAAATGGCGCTAAAGGCCGATTACACCGACATATTAAAGGGCATCCTGGACTAGGTTTTAATTTGACTATGACATTTTCCACATGATCTGTCACAGTCAAATCAAAATTTAGTCTAGATGAACCTTAGGGTGTCCTTAATTACGTCGGTGAAATCCGCCATAAATCCCACAACCTAACCAAAACAGTATAACGGATACCTGACAGAAGTGGATCACTTTGATGAAAATAATCATTCAATGCGAATAATTTTCAGAGAACAAGAATGGTGTTTTTTTATTTAAATGTTTTGGCGACGCTGCATTTTGTCAGAATGCTTGGCAATGACACAGAAAAATAATAAAGTAAAACTATTTAACTGTCAATTTTGTTGAATTAGCGATATAAAAGCTGCTGCATAGCTACACAGAAAAACAATCATGTGAGTCTTTAGTAGAACCAAAAGCTTTTCCTAAAGTCATGCTTTAATGCTCAGTGTCAGATAATAATATAAACAAACTTTTTATTATGATTTTTCTGTGTATAAGTAATTGTGCAAAAAATAGCTTAATTCTTTAAAACAAATTCATATTGGGCGTTAAAGTGTTTCAAAAAATAAAAATGTAATATGGCTAATACTATGTAATATGGCTATAACTCTGTTGGGTTTAGATGGTTCAGTGTGTGTGTCTAACAGTTATTGCTAGAATAAATGGGGTTATGTTTTTAAGCGTTACGACCCATTTTACCATTCTAAACTTGTTTGTTTTTTATTATTTTGCAAATAATTCAGTTCTGTAAATTTTGAAAAAAAAAACATAATAAGATTGATTTTTTTTAAATATTACAGTGATTATTGTCAAGACACATTATCAAAATATTGTGGTGTGAAATCCATAACTCCAAAATAAGATAATGTACCCTCGGCAGCAATTAGTGGTAGCTGTGTGAAACCCGTATCCGAACAGATCAAAACTCAACATAACCCTTTAATGTGGCCTTAATAGATTTAATCAAAGGGTGTGTCGGTTTTCGGTTTGCGGCTTGTCTACTTAATATTGCACATTGCATCGAAGTGCTTTATAGGCCGACATTTACACATTGCTCCTCTCTATCATCAATGATTACTATGCACAAAGTACTGTACCATGTTTTGTGTGTTTGTTAACTGAACGTCAAATAAACATGACCGAAATTAGAAAACAGCTTTGACCAACTTGATGTATTATGAACCATAACACATAACTCAGCTTTCCTCTTCCATTTAAAGTAAACATAAAGCTATCGGTCATAATAGAACTTCTGTAATATCTTATCCAACTGAGAATCAAATGAAACTTTGCCAAGTTAGAATGACAAACTGCACTATGAAACCGACACATATGTCTCCTGACACTTGACATATTTTCTATCTTGTTATCCTTTATAACAGCCTCTCTACTTCAAACTCGTCGCGACATTTCTCACTGACAAAAAGCATAAAGTATTTTCACACTTCCTTGTTTTAGTTTTGGGGTCTTCACTTCCGTTTCGTATTGGACCGCTTCGATTAATAACCTGGCAGACGAACATGTGTTACAGAGAAAAGTGTTCCAGAAGTAGGTTTATCGTAGATCCAATCCGGCGTAACAGAACATCGAAATCCCAGAATCGCAAATGCACACCGCCCAGTACTTCCCTAGTATAAATTTTCCTGCCATGCATTACCAAGATAGGAAGTTCCCAAAGCCGCCGAATCCTATGGCTAATCGAAATTTAAATCCGTCCCTTGAAATGTTCGTTCAAGTGAAATACCTAGTTTGGATTCAATTTTCTTATTCGAACGATGCGACAAAAGATGCATTTTGAATGGCTGACCGAGCACTCTCCAAACTTTATGGTCTATCTATAAGTTCGGGACTGTTTCGGATTGAAATATATTGAAAATAATACTTTTCTGTATGCACCCGCGAAAATGTATAGATATTTAAAAAGTGCCTCTATAGAAATATAGAGGTATACGGGTTAGAATAAACTAGAATATGAGTAAATGTTTGTTTCCATTTAAAATGCAATAATAGTATATTATTAACCAAGGTTTAGACAGAAGCTTTTATTGACCGTACCCGTCAGCTGCTGGGTTCTAATGTCATCGAAAATGTCGTGTTTTATGTCCATGCTATATCTTATTGTGTCGTTTGGTATTCTGTCTCTTCTGGATTTATCGGCCGCCCGTCTCCAGTAGTCCATTTCTGTAGATCTGAGTGTTTTTTGTGTTTTTTTTCTTTTAGGGGCCGTATTTCAGAGCTGTATGTTATTATGCTTTTCACTATTGAGTTGTATATTAGTTTTTTCTTATTTGTGTGTATATTTTTATTCCATAGTATATTATTTTGCATGGAAATTGCCCTTCGTGCTTGAACGTGCCTCTCAGCTACTGCTTTGTCGAGGGTTCCGTTTTTAGAGATTTTCACTCCCAGGTATTTGTATTCCCTGCAATGTTTAATGGTATGTCCCGTTGCCAGCTGCAGATCTTGTTGTTGTCCTCCAATGCACATATATTCAGTCTTATCGATGTTGACTTCTAAACAAACCGCACTTGTTATATTCCTCATCTATATCTTGTGCGACAACAGCTTGATCATCTGCGAACAATAGGGTCCAAACTGTATAATCATCGTCTACTGGTATTCCCATATTATTGCATTTCCGCTTCCAGTTCTTAAGTGCGTTTTCTAGATAAATTTTAAATAGTGTTGGAGACATGCAGCAACCTTGTTTGAGCCCCTTGGTAACCGTAAATCCTGATATTAGACCATAGCTTGTTTTACCTGTAGATGTTGTACCATGGTACTCTGCTGTAAAGTTTCCCACAGTTTTACTAGGGGTACGCTGTCATATGCTTTTTTCAGATCAACAAACAAGAGATGAACTTATTGATTAAACGCTAATTTCTTTTCTAAGATCAGTATTAGCGAAAAGAGATGGTCAACTTGATTTTCCCGCTCTAAAGTCTGCTTGTTCTTCCGCCTCCATATCTGCGTATTCCCCTTCTATTCTGCTATTCAGTATTTTTCCGTATATTCTACTAATGGAACTTTTAACCTTTTTTTGTGGATGGTTGACAAGTGTTATATTTTCCATTCCTAGGGCACTTCTGATGTGTTAAGGCATCTTTGAAATAAACTCTGAATGCATAATACAGCTTGTCACTTCTGTATTTTATAAGTTCTCCAGGGATATTTCCCGGTCCTGGGGCTCTGTCATTTTTTAATGTTACACACTTCCTTAACCTCTGTTACGGTTATTCTAATCGGTTTGTATCATCTTTAAATTGTGGTCTATCTTCAGTAAGCATCCTTTCAAAGTACTGATTCCATTCTTGGGGGGATATTGGTGAGATTACTTCCTTTGTCCGTTCTGTTCTCATGTTTCTCAGGAGTCTCCAGCTTTCCGTGCTTTTCCTACCTCCTATGTATGTATTGAGCCTTGAGCATGTCCTTTCCCATTGGCCATTCTGCTTTTCGCATATCCTTCTTCGTACTCTCGCTTGTGCTTCTTTGTATCTCAGTTTGTCGTCTATGTTCATCCCACCAATATGGTTTTCGTTGTTTTCCGCTCTTCTTTTGATGACCTAGCGTCTCCTCTGCGGCAGAATGTATAAATGTCTTTATATATTTGTATTCTGCTTCTATGTTAGTAAATTCTATCTGATGTATCTTCTGGTCCAGTTGGGTGTTATATAATCTTTGTGTACTTTCATTTTCCCTGCTATTTGTGTTAAATCTTGGTGGTGTTTCCTCTTTTTTTGTTTCTTCTTCTCGGTGGATATTGCCTAGTTTTTCTTTTGGTTTAGTCGTTGCCGTTATCCTTCCTTTCACTAGGTAGTGGTCACATCCACATGATGCACCTCAGTTTGATTTTCTGCATATTTAATGATGCCAAACTGTCAACTATCGGAAGCGTGTTTTCTAAAGTATACCTTTTATTTATTAACACTACGGCTAAGTTCATGTTGTGTTTGCTTTTGAACATTACTTCTTTTTGAAGTATTTCTAATAACGACCATGGATCAAAAAAGATTCATTTAGCAAATAGTGCTAATGACTTGATCTCTAATGTCCAATGAAACTACATTTGTAAAGTCTAAAGATCAATTCAAAACTGTTTTAAAATTACATTATCAATTCTGCTAACCTTAAACTTTCTGTTTTTAGAACACCCTTTGTGTAGTACTGTTTTGGGTTAAATTAATAAGATTTGGAAATTATTTCGGGGTGTTTTGATGTTATAAAGCTATGTAATACTCAACTCAACAAAACAATCACTGAAACACACACTTGAAAGGAGTATCATATTGTTGCATATGAAGTCTAGAATGTCCTAACCAAGTTAACTGACAGTGCATCAATTTTGCAAGACCGTCAACTACCAAACTTTGCAAATTGGATTGTTACAAGTTACCAAGTCCTGGTCCCTACATTCTAATTAAGATTCTAATATTACGCCCCTCATTTTATTAAATTCATTTGTTCGCTAAAGTTCTAAAACGGTCTCGTAAAATAATAATTAGCTCAATTTGTAGGGTCAAAGGGTGAAATAATATTAACTACATGTTAGCTCAAAAGACAGACTTTATTTAGTGAATTAGTCATGAAAATTACACGACGGAATCTGGTAGCGGTCTTTTTTTAATTTCAAAGCTATGAAAACCTTGACATTACGAAATTAAAACTAACGATGTCCGGATAAGAGTAAATATGAATTTCCTAAATGAAGGACCGCGTGAAGTACAATGATAAAGTTGATTAACTCGGACAGTTTTTAATTGATGGTTGGGTAATTGAAAACTGGATTAATTAAGATGTTTTTGCGATGTCGGTGTTATTATATTTTGATGTCATGCTTTAATAATGAAAGTTTGATGCATACCAAGTAGCAATAGTAAATCAAGGAAAAATTACTGGGTTTGACCTAAAAAACATTTAAATTTTAAATTTCAAGTTGATGGTAACAAGTCTTAAAATTTCGTGTAGTGAAAGCTTTGTTCTATATTTAAGAAGCTATAATGTGCATGCTGTCAAGAAGCTTTTACTATAAATTATAAAATTTAATCAAGACTTAAATATTGAACTGTTTTTGAACAAGTCTCGTCTCAACTACTCCCTCGGGAGCTTACGAGCTTATTTGTCATCCGATTGAAATGAAAGTTTGGAAATTACAGTAAGACTAATGTAAGCACATTTTAGAATTAGTTTGAACAGGATGTCGTAGAAAATTGACACATTATTTAAAAATCCGTAAAACCCTGTAGTAAACTTTGAAGTGACATTTCTATTTTGTTTTCTTAAATTATGTCAAAATGGCTTTTATAATTTTCTTTGGACAAAAAAAAGTTTTGGGAATTTTTCACTTATTAGGCATTAGTAAGAAAAGACTGTAACAAATTCTTTACTTCAAATTGGCATTGTCATATAGCCCATAAACAACTTAGATATGAATGTGCAACTTCGTTTTTAGTTTTACTAATTTCTAAATATAAAAAAAATTTGATTTTTAGTCGCCATTTTCACGAAAACAGTACACGTTAAATGCATCATTATAAAAACAAATTTTCCTTATAATCAATAGAACTATCCAAAAATATAATAAAATACAGAATCACCCATTTAAAAAATACATTTTACCACACTATAATTTTCTGTGACACTGTATAGTTCTGACTAATCTTAAAATGTGCCTCCATTTTAAGCTTCCAAAGGAGTTAAGATACAAGACCCTGTATAAAAAAAATGATGCTGTAAAAATGTCACTAGAGCACGAAGATTGACCACGAGTGGTATAAGATTATACAGGGTAACTCAAAGTTTAAAATGCAGTCCTTTTAGGATGTTTTTCGTCCGAAAATAAGTATCAAAACTGACTGATTATAAACCATGTCACTTTTCAACTGTAATTTTTTAGGTGTTTTGACTTAAGTTTTAACACTATTTTAAGACACTCTGGACTAAAAGTTAAGATGCTAAATTAATCTAAACGGGTTAGTGGTGCTATTTGTTAAAACAGACTAAGATTTGTCAAGTAAATACTTCCACTGAAACTAGGTTAAAACGATGTGGCAAAATCACACTTAGAAACACAATAAGTCCTTATTCTAGCTGCTGTTGGAGGCAAGTATTCGAACGAGGACGTCCTCACTTATTTCGGCACACAATCCTTCTTAATCAATTCGAAAGTCGTTATCATCCACTTCTGCGACGGTGGCGAATTTAAGTTTTCCCAACTTTCTCTCTGCGGTAGTTATACGAGTCGTGCCTGACAATCATTTTCCGGCTCCAGCTTTCCGCGTTGCACTGGTCTAAATCACGTCAAATTTTCAGTGATTTGGGAATGTAGTTTGGGAGTATTTAGTGCATGGAGATTAGAGTGAAACGTTAAGGCTAGTTTTAATAGTTATTTATGTATTAAGCGCAAAAAGTATGACTTTTATGCTCTGAGAATGACGTTTGCTGCGCAACACAAAGTGGAGCGCAGCAATCATTGGAGAGCATAAAAGTCACATTGTGCGCGTAATACATACAATATTTTTTCTACAAACATCGCTAAATATCTAATACAACTAAACTTACTGCGTAGGTACTCAAAAACAGGATCAAAACTATACACAATTGAATACTGACATCAAACTGGTGACACTGACATTTCCAATAATGGCATGCATTGTGGCCGTTGCTCTGGACAGCAAGCGAAAAATTTTTATCGCTCGCTACCCTTGGCAACGCGCGATAAAGTAAACTCCTCAGTAAATGGTAACTTTTCGTTGAGATTTGGAAGCGAAAAATGCATCATTATTGGATGTTTGTAGAAAAAATTAATTTAAATTCAAAAATAAATTTTTAAGTGACTGAAGTTGTTGAATATGATTAAAAAAACGTTTTAAAACTTCTCCTTATCACTAAAACATGGTAATTTATCATTACAGAAGCAAGTAAAATAAACAGATAAAAAAATCATCAAACCAGGTTAATAAAATTGAATAAACTACAAAGTAATTAAAACTGAGTTGCTCAAATAATCCGAACTTCTAAATTTACTTTTTTGCAGTATTCTTGTCAGATAATAAACTACACTTTGTTAAAATTACGTAGTAAAACCGAAGCAAACCGAGAACGGATGTTGAATCTAGTAAGGGTGGATATAGAAAATCCTGTCTTGAAATAGAACAAGTTTCGAAGTGTTTCGTAATTAAACTTTCCTTGCTGTGTTCAAGTGAATAAATTACGTTTTTGCACAGTTAGTTTAAAATTCTTTACTGAATAGATTGAAACTGCAAATGTACAATTGATCTTAATTATTGTTGGAAATAAACTGCTCGTCAAAAAGAATGGGACAGCAAAATTTTTCTAAAAATTCTTCAAACTGATTCACTCAATTTTACTAATTTTTTTGAGTATTAAAAGGTATTTTCTTTCTCTTTTTGATGACCTAAATGATCGTTTTGAAAGTTGCCACGGATCCGAGTATACAGGGTATGACTGAGGTGTAGTCAAAAAATAAAAAATTCTGTCTAAGGCCATTTTTCGCAATTTTTTTTTATTTCACACTAACTTTTATCGAGTCTTGTGGTCAATATTTCTAGACGTTTTTGCCTGTTTGGCGATTAAGTTTTTAAAATGTGGTTTATTTTAATTTTCTTGTTTCAAATTCAACAATTTCTTTAGAACCTTTCCGGAAAAAGTACTGGATTAGCAAGGTTACACGTAAAACTACTCAATTTAAGTAAAAAACTTAAACAGGGTGTTTGTGTTTTATCATAAATCTTAGCATGTTCAGTAATTTTAATGGAAAATAATGATATTGGATAAAGAAGCACACTATTTGTTTAATAATCCAATACATATCTCTAGACATTTTTTTGGCGATTAAAGGCCGTTTACAAAATTTATTGCAAAATTGTTAAAATTGTTTTCTTTTTCTCTTGTTTTAAAATCGAAATTATTAAATTTAAAACAAGAGAAGTAAGTTTTTTGCCAGCAAAATGAGATTCGCAAAATTACATTTTAATTTACCCACTTGAACATTTTTAAACCGCGTTCTACAGGGTGGGTTAAAAAAATCATACAAAATAAAAATCAAATGTTTTACCATACAAATAAACGATGTATCTTTATTCGGTAAATTTAATCAAAAATAACGGCTTTTAATTTAAAAAAAATACAGTTACACAGCGTTCATATTCGATGACTTGCGGACTACAAACCCTTTGCAATAAAATTTTGGGGAATTGCCTCCCATTCAACCCTCACCATTTCTGCTAACTCATTCAACTTTTAAAATGAATGCTCTGATATCATAATTTTCTATTAAAATTACCGAACACAAAGATTATTTTATTTTTTTGGTTCACCCTGTATGAGCAGTTTATAAGTTTTTACTTAAATTGGGTAGTTTTAAGTGTATTTTTTCTAATCCCGTATTTCTTACTAAAATTTTGCTGTACCATTTTCCACTTTTTGACGAGAAGTTTAGATTGAAAATGTTTGGATTAGGAGAAGAGAATAGTTAGCAACGATGTAATACTGAAAAATAAAAAAAAATTTCTTCAAATGTAAGGTCTTCTATGAACTTTAAACTAGACTAACAAAGTATCTTAAATAACACATACACTTATGTTAAAACAACCATATTATGTAAACAAAGTAACCTATAAGTTACAACAGTAACAATTATTAGTTAAATTGACAAAAATGGTATATAATATAAACTTCCGTGCATATTATTCCTGATAGGACAAAATCCCGAAGAGTTTACCGTGTTTAACATGTCCAATCAATTGAAGTTTCAGTTGGGGGGTAAAAAGCAATCTACTGACCTCCCACGTTACTTTGTAAAGAAATATGATGTCATTGATTGCACTGACGGCCGCTCGTTGAATCTAAAATATATTGGCAATTTGAGACTTTTACATTGTCGAGGAATTGATGAGACCTATTTGGCTCTTTAACTTTCACATTGTATTCCAGTCAGTCGAAATCTGACCAGATTAATGGATCAGAGAAATAAAGGGTTTTCTTCCAAAAATATAAAAATGAGATAGATAAGAAAAGAATAATTGTTCAAGTAGTGTAGCTGAAGGGAAAAGAAAGCGAGAGACAAAGAGAATTTAGTATGGTCCAGTTAGGTTGGTTTATTATTTTTCATTCATTAAGCACTTCTTTCATAGCATAATCCAGCAGACATACACTCATCTTTCTAACTAACTTTTAATTGCAATTTAGTTAACGCAAAACCAAATGTTAGGTGGCGATAATTTTCACCACAGATAACATCAACTAATGGTAGTTTTCGCCAATTATCCGAAACTGAACACATCACCTTTCAGCCTCCACGTTCGCTCTGTGTTACATTTTATAGGGGAGTTTCACTGAACAAAAGGATTACAGAGGTTTCCGCAATCAATATAATGCCCTATGAAATTTCCATTAGCTTTGCTCACATATACACGAGCCCAAATGATTATTTAGTCCAATAGTCCGCTTTCTGCACAAGTAGTTATAATATGTTTTCAGTTTTTTTTTTGAAATTTTATATTTCTGCGATGAAGCTTTAAATGAGGCTTTAATACCTACCAAATGTTTTTTTTTATTCTATTTTATTCTATTTAACTACAGATTAAAATAAGTTGGTGCAACAATTCATGCATAACGCTGGTTTTCCAGAATAGTGGCATACACATTCTCAAAAATGATCAGATGATCTCAAGTTGATCAGATAGCATGTTAATTTTAAGAAATGATCAGGTTTTTTTTAATTTTATACACTATTTGGTAACCAAACCTTCTAATGTTTTTGGTATCTGCTTTGTGAAGACGTACAGAGCTAGCAAATGACCATCTTTGCTTTTTCGTATTTGCACTAATATTTAAAAAACAATATATTTTTCTAGTAACCAGCAGTATGCGGCATTTTTGGTTATAGATGTTTTTAGAAAAAATAACAGACAAAATAAAAAAAAAGATTTTGTCACGAATGGAAAAACCATTAATTTAAAAGATGGACTTATTTAAAAAAATAAATTTTTCTAATTTTGGCATATAAAGTGACACTTTTCAAAACTGATTAGAGTGACAAAACGTTTTACTTTTCGTAACTAGTTCTGTATAAATTAAGCTGGACATGTGTTGGTAAGGGAGACGGTCGGAGACTCCGCCTCATAACACCATGATGTAGTCGCCCCGAATTCTGCGACCCGCACCGGGTTCGTAAATTAATTGAATAGTAAACCATTTCCTAGATTATAATAAAACGCGAGTGCCAAACCCTCTAGAAAGCTGCCCTAATCATTGTTTAACAAATGTAAGTATAATTTATTTAATTATTGTAATATTTTGTGCACGTAAAAGGTATTGTTTAAAGTGTTACTTTTGGGAATTATGTTTGAAGGTTTTATTCCGATTCAAATAGTTGATAAACCAACCATTTTGTCATTTAGTTTTAACTGCTATTTAGTTATTAAATTATAGTTGTCTACCAAATGGTTTGATTCTACCTCTATCAAAGTACCTGGAAGCATCTTTGGTATTCGAGGCAAATCGCGAAGCGTTTTGCGGTCATTCTAGAACGTGGGCGAACAAAAGAAGCGGTGTCGACGACGGCGTAGTAGTGTAGTAGTGAATTTGGGAACGCGGTAAAGTTTAAATAGTGGAATAATTTTGGAATTAGTAGTAGTGTTTTTAGTAGCTGAGTTAATTATTGTACGGAGTGTTTTGAAGTGTAAATAAATTTATTAATTGTTGAATTCTAAAACTAAAAATCGATCTTGCAGATGAATTAACATTAACATTATAATATTAACTTTGTGGTGTATTCTGGAAATTTTTAGGTAAATATTCCAGGATATGTGTCGGGCGTATAAAGCGGGCTAAAAATCACTCACTGTTGTGTAAATCACAGTCAAATCAAAATTCTTTTATTTCAAATGTTAAAACACGCTTTTGTGTTGTGCTTATGCTATGCACTTCCAACCAATCAAAATGAGTTATCTTTATGGTAAAGAAGACCCCTTTTTTTGTTGACTATATTCAAATGTCATTCAATTGATAATTTATTCATTAATTTACTTCACAGACTGCAGACCTTTAGTTGATTTGTGATGGACTTCCCACATTATTTCCAAAAAGCAAATGCGTCTGTTATTTCTATACAAGAATTCTAGAAAGCAGATACCACCTACCAACCAGAAAATGTATCAGCATCAGCAGAAACAACGACTGATTAAAGTAACTTCTTCTTAGAAGTTAATCAGTCGATCCTTGCTTAAGTAGATGGATTTACCGGTTGAATCTTATTACAAAATGCACTTTTGAAAATATGTCACTATTCACAGGAACCAACTGTATATTTTTAATAACATCATATAACGTGATTTAATGAAGACATTTGGATCAATTAAGTTTTTGATTAAAGTGCAAATTTTAATGTTTAGGATGTAAAAGTATTAACTAATTTAATATCAAGTTTCGGATAGTGGCACTAATTATCCACTAATACATCATTTTCCTGAAACAAGTTGGTTGGACCTATCTCTACCCCCTGTCCCTCTGCATATCTTGCCACTACTATTTTATCTGTTACACAATCTTAATGAAATATCTACAACCAAAAGCTTTATGAGTGAATTAATGTAAAACGCGGTATTGTTTTGGGGTTTTGGAAGTGATATCGGGACATTGGAATTTTTGTTTAGGACCCGTGACCAGCCCGATCGGATGACAATACCCGACCTATTATTCCGAATTTAGTTGTTTGGCGGTCATTGTGCGGAACGGCCTGGAAAATGATAAATATCTTTGGTTTTGGGGGATATTGCAAAAAACTTTCGCACATCAATTACCATGGCAAGCGATAATTAAGGTTAAAACGGTCAAAGATGAAGTTTTGTAGTGTGTACTTGTAAAAAAACAAGTAGAATGCATTCTCAGGAGATTGCAATGCCAATTTGAGTGTGAACTGAAACTAGAAGATTAGTGCACACGATCGAATACTGGCTAATGCGGACACGTTAGAGATGAAAGCAATATAGCGGCAATAATCGACTTCTGACATAAATTCAGCTGCAGAACTCAATGGTTGCTCCCAGACATTAATACCACGTGCATGTCTTTGGAAACTATTTTACGGTTATCTTTATCACTTCTTTGTATCTTGAAAGATCAAAAATTGGCCTTCATTTTAGTTAGATAGTTTTTAGGTTATTACGTTACTTAAAAAATCTAACGTTAAGAAGTATACATTTCAGTCACGTGAAATAAATGTATTAAAAAGCATATTGCGTTTGTCATTCTAACCTAACCTAATCTAGAAAATTCTATAACTTTGTAAAACTGTCAGGTGACTTCTTCATAAATATTTCAGTCACATGTTTTTCTGTGCAAAACGTTGATATAACATGTGGACAAATATGCCCTATTGATGCCAAAAGATGACGACCCCTGCGAGAAAAAGGATTAAGAATTAGAAAAAAAAAACAAACTTAAAAATGCCACCTGGAATGTCATGTCCTGGACAACAAAGGATAAAGAAATAATTAATGAATTGAAAGATAATGACACCGAAATATGCTCTGTCAGTGAAACAAAAAAGAAAGGAAAAGCTGAAATCGACTAATATATTTTCATATATAGCGGAGTCCCACAAGATAAAAGAGGACACTCTCAGAGTTGGTTTACTCATAGACAAAAAATACAAACAAAACATTGAAATTAGTATAAAAGAACAGTATAAAATCATAATAATGGGAGACTCAAACGCTAGAATTGGAAATGAACCATTCGGCGAAACAACTCAGAGATTCAATGATGAAACTGTTAATGACAGTGGAGACATGTTAAAAATGTTCTGCGCAGCAAATAATATGAGAATCAACAACACCTTTTTTGACCATGATATGAGCTATAAATACACTTGGCAAAACACAAGAGGACAGCAATCGGTGATAGACTATATTATAACTAAACAGAGCGTTTACTCCACAGATGATACTAGATGTGAGAACACTTAACGCTGCAAACGTGGGCAGTGATCACAAGTTGCTGCTTTGTAAAATTAGATTAAATATACCCCCCACACCAAAACCTAAATCACATTACATAGAGAAATTCAACATCGAATCTCTGGAAGACGAAAGCGTGAAACAATTGTACGAAAGTAGGCTGTCACAGAAGATAACATAAAACCCAATCAACAGAGAAGACACTGTAGACGAACAATGGAGAACCTTAAAACATAATATCCTTAACGCAGCCAACGAAGCTCTAGGAAAAAGACAGGTAGATGTCAACAGAACAAATAAAACACCATGGTTTACAACGGAAATAAAGGAACTATCAGACCACAAGAAGTATTTACGCAACAGAAACCAAGAAAACTGGAATCTATATAAAACAGAACGAAACAGAATAAATGCTAGAATCAGAGAGATAAAAGAAGATTCACCAAAGAGATGGAGAGAGAAATGTACGGAAGCCAGAGACAGATATGGGGAACGCTAAGAAGGACCAAATTAGAAATCAAGGATACTATGCAGACCAATAAAATGAATGCGGAAGAATGGAAGTTATATTTCGAAAACCTATATAAAGAAAATGGGAGAATTGAACAACTGCTAATAGAAGAAGACAATGAGATGACAAGCAGTACGATAGAACACGTCTTACATCTTAAAAATCGAAAAAACTCAAGAACCGACGAGATAACAAATGAAATGTTAAAGTACGGGGGAGACAACCTACAAAAAAAGGAAATATTAACTCTCTTCAGAAACATCATAATAGAACAAAAAGTAGATACCAAATGAACGGAAAAGCAGCATAATGATACCCAGAAGACAATGCCGGACAATTATCGTGAAATAACGCTTCTCAACAGCATCCTCAAAGCCTTAACTAATACTTTGTTAGAGGAATTAAACAAAACTATACAAATTCGCGAAGAACAGCAAGGTTTTAGAAAAAACAGGTCTACCATTGATGCTATCTTCATTGTGAAGCAAGTCTCTAGAGTTCAATAAACCAGCTTATATGTGGTTTGTTGAGTATTTTGTAACACCCTGTATGTCAGACTTCTTAGTAGTTAGCTACAAAAGTAAACCGAATTTTAGCTTTACCATATCGATATTATCAGTTTCGTATGCGTGTAATTTTCTTGTGGGGCCAAATTGCGCATAGAATTGCAACTATAATCTTTGCAATCTAAAGCAAATATTTCAAAAGCTCCACACTAGTGAAGCTTCCGTTCGTGCGGTTATTTCCAGGTACTTGTTCGCTTTGCATGGCAGTTCGTGCAAAAGCTAGTAAACCTCATTGTAATTGCTCTGGAAAAGATAATGACGGCATAGCTCAACTTACGTTAGACGTAATTACGTGCAGCTAATAGTCAATTCAAGTCTGATTTTGCAATGTCGGGAATCACGAAATGTATATCCTACTTTAAATTACTTTGCATGCACCAGATGCAGAAGAAACTTGAACAATACATACAAAACATTAATAAATTCGTGCAGTCTGGCAGAAACTCGGCTAAAATAATATGTAAAACCTATTTAGGTGAGGAGTTTAAATTATTCGAGTGCGCAAATTCAAGTATGCATGTGTTTCCTTTGAGGCGATGTGGAATTTGTCTTGCAAACGAGATGAATCCTTGATGTGGAAGATTTGCAAATTGTTGCAAATTAAGCATCAGTAAACAAGGTAAAATGGTTTGTTGTGCAATTATTTTAAGCAAAACTATGTAAAATTAGTAGGTACTTCATAGTAGCATGTATGAAAAGTGACAGTTAAAGTGAGCTGATTATTAATTTAATTTTTATAAAATCTGGTGTATCATATCCGAAAAGATTATGAAACTTACTGGTTGTTTTCAAGAAAATTTAAATAGATCATTTTGACTAGACAAATCAAAAACATGTTTTTCGAGTATATTTTTATTCTGATAATTTTTACTATAATAGAAAATGTTTGGATAATGTAGGCTAGCTTACACTGTAAAACACATCAACTGTAAAATTTAGCTTAATACAGCAGGGAGAAAATGTATAATCCTAAAAAACGATGGGAAAACAAATTGATAATATTACTATATTGCCCTATTAACAATATTAATTTCCACGTTTGGAAATTTTCATAAAATCTCGTTATCCAGGAACCCGCTGGTAGCATTTTGTGTAACAATACGGATAATTTAGAGCAATACAAATCACTAAGTAATCATTGCTAAAGCGTGCACGAATTCTAATAAATTGAATTTATTTTGCGATGGAGTGCGTGCGATATCCAATATAAATTAAATCATTTAAATGTTTGTTTTTATGTTTCAAAAAAGTTTGGATACTTTCATATTATCTGATATGAAAATTTGTTAATTAGGAATTTCTTTTGTTAACATCATCAACTGATTTTATAGCTGCACTGTGCAAATTTTGGCAGATTTGGTTTAGAGATATCAACTGTCCCAAACGTCAAAGTCAAAGTTTTTAATTAGAGATGTCTAAAAATAAACTTTGCTCATAAGTGGTTTCTACAGCGTGTAATTCGTACTTTAATCATAAAAGCTTTACAAGGATTTTTGCTCAACATTGTTCGCTGAAAAAAAAATGACTTTCACCGCTAATTTGCTCAGTGTTTGAGGTAAAAAGCATTTGAGTTTACTTAATGCAAAAAAAAACACTATTATACGCATTCAAAATTATTGAATCATCCTCGAAAATGTATAAAACAATACATTAAGCAACTTCGCTCATCAAATGCTTGCTTGTTCATTATTCTCTACACAATCTGGTTAAAAGGATAAAAAAAAAATTATAAAAAAATTGAAATCTAATTTTCTTCAGGTTTTTCTTAAAAGACCTTTAGTAATTACATCAATTTGAACTCTAGACTAAGTGAAACTCACGGTATATCTGTTGGCAAGCATGAATAACCCATGCAATAAAAACAGTATTCCTCTTCACAGTTGAACTAAAAGAAAATGATTAATGGATCACGCGATAAGCGCAACCGTTAAGCATTCTAAATAATGAGAGATAGTTTCCTTGTTTCTATCCAGAAAACTTATCCAGGGCCTATGTTAATGCTGTTTTTACGAGTTGAAAAAGAGTGAAAACTTCACATTTACATAAGTTCATTTAAGTTGAGTTCTTTATTAATGTGGAGATGTGCAGCTAATTAGTTTGAACTTTGATGATGACAAGACAAAATGAAGTATCTGCATGTTTTCATGGTTTATGTAATGGCTGACAGGTTTGGTATGATATCACGCGAAGTTTTCTGAAAATATCCATCGGAAATGCATTTCGTAAAGGCGTTTAGGTAGCATTTTCTTTCAGGGTGCACGTAAAGGAACTTAAACCTAAATCATGATTCATTCAAAATGTGAGAAAAATGAATAAAAGGTTTTTTTAATCAATTTTCAAGTTATTTATGGCAAACAGAAAAGTATTGATAATAAAAACAAAATTCTGGCATTTGCGATTAAATTAAAAATTAGGTAAAAGTGTTCTACAATCAGCTGGACTCGAATCTTTCCGGGGTAACGCTCACAGAAACTAGTTTTATTTTTACATGTTTATTTCAACTTTCTTCAGTATTTTTATTAAAATGTAGTCCAAAATAAAATGTTTTTATTAACCTTAATGCGATTGACTTTACCAGACTCTCCGACCAGACCAGTAACAAATCATTTTTCTAAATTGATGAACAAAGTTGATAAGGAGGGTACCAGAAAATAGTTTGGTGTGGTAAAAAAGTTTGATGTGGTAAAAAAATATAAACCTGTACATTTTTATACTGATTGGACAAATTTATCTATGTAGATTGAGTGATTCAAATTGTGCACAGTTGTTATCGTTTCTTTGTGAACCGGTTTCGGCCCGTTAGGCCATCATCAGCACTCAAATTTATCAGATCGAGGCCAACCAACGGGAAATCACTACGCATGAAAAATTTCTTTCTCTAGAATTTTTGATTACAAATTTAAACATTTAAATCTTGAAAATTGACTTGAAATTGACTGAATCTTGAAATTTGCATTTGAAGTAAGTTTTCATAATTTGAATTTTAATATTATAGTCTTGAAAATAGTCTTAAATACAGGATATTAACATTATGTTCATAAAAATTGACTTGAAGACTAACTTTTCATATTTTTTTAATTTTCTTAGAACTCTGGACTATTTTTAGTACTTTAAAACTGCTTTCAGCTTGATAAATCAAGTTATAAGACTAACTTCACCAAGATTATGAAATAGCAGACTTAAAAAACAATTTTTACATTTTGCCTTCTAGACACCTAAGTGTTAAAAATTCGAGCATTTCTTAAAAATCTAGACTGTTTTTAGTGCTTTAAGGCTGTTTTCAAGCAGCCTTAAAAATCTAGTTTTAAGACTATTTTCACAAAGTTTTTGACTTATCAGGCCTGAAAGCCACTTTGTACACTGTCTATATTCTTGAAAATGTAATTTCAAGCTTCTTTTGACTATTAAATTGACTTCTACACTCATCGGTGCAAATTGGAGCATTTCTAAGAAATTCGAATTGTTTTTAGTGCTTTAAGACTGAAAAATCGAGTTTAAGACTATTTATAATAGTAAAAGTCAAGTTTCAGACTTAGAAAAAAAATGTGGCACTAAATGCTACGATATTAGTCTTGAACACTAATTTTTAGAATAGAATTAGTCCAAAAATAAAAAAAAAAAAATTTAATTTATCCATCCAATATTGCCACTAATTTACTCAGATTGATTCAATTACCTGAATTTTTGGTTTTGTCATGGGTAAGTGCTGCCATACTGTTTGTGTTTGTGGTTACAAGGTGTCATCAATAAGAATTTAAGAAATTTGCAAATTGTAATGTAAAATGCTATAGGAAACTAAATAGTCAGAAATGAGTAAATTCAGTACAACAACGAGTAAATATTAATCTCATTTAGATGAGTCAGAACACCTCTTTTAATAGTAATTCGGTAATTTTCAAATTTAAAATTTGGGAAAACTTTTACTAAGTCACACTGTCGATCAGAACATCATGCTCTCTAATATGTCTCTATGATTTGCCGTTTTTGAGATAGTAAAGTGGTCAGCTTGTATTGATGCGGACTATTTTGCGGGTGTGGTTTCATAAATAACAAAAAACTAAACAATTCTCTTAAAACGCAAAAAACTAGATCCAATAAAAGACATCAAAATAGGTTTACAAATTCCTAAGTCGACAATAAAATTTGATAAAATAGTTTGCTGACAAAGTTAGCGCCCTCGGTGCATCGGTTTTCTTTGATAGCTCCGGCAAACTTAAGCTTTGTCTAGCAGTCTACTGAAAAGTTTTGATTAGAGAACTGTTGCCACTTTAGTTGAAAAACTTTTGGTTTCCCGAAAACAATAATACGGTGGCAATAAAAACGTTAAAACGAAAGAAAGTTGAGGAACTGTCGAGTGGCTCCTTGATGATTTTACTCTGGAACTCACCATGTGTAATCAACGTTTTAATTGATAACAACAACATTTACATATTAGTTTAGTTGGTTTCAAATGCCACTGATTGAGGATTATTTGTCGAAACTGATATGATTGCACGAATCAATCAGTGCATGTTGGGCATGTCCCAATAACCATTAGCTTTGAAGTTTTAATTATATTACTCATGCACGTCCAAACGAATACGCCAGCATACCCAAAATGCCGATGCGTTTCGCAGATATGTGATTGAAGCCACAATAGTTAACCAAGCTTCGGGTGATGCAGATTGGAAAAGATTAAAGCTACCGTGTTTTCATTTATGTTTGAAAGAGTTTCATTTACGAGTTGATCTGGTTTTCCCAACTATTCTCCAGACAGATTTTGGTATTATAATTTTAAATCTAATTAATACCAGAAAAGGCCAAGGGAATAAGAAACTTCAACAAGCAAAAAACTAAAATAAGTGAAAAATCTAATTAACTATCCGCTATGAAAACAAAACTTTTGTTTTCAATACTCGAAAAGTTTTAATTACCTACGAACCTGCCTTACCATGTTTGCATATAATCAGAATAAATTTCTAACTTTCGAAGTTAATGCTAACTTACACAATATTCCTTAATTTTTTCGGTCTTGTTAGTAAAGTTTTTATGGTTTTTCTGTTCAGTTAAATTAGGAACAAATAGAAAGGCAGCTTTTTATCAAACTGATAACATAAAAACATATTACAAAAAAGTCTTAACAAGGTTATGATAGTTTACTGAAGAACATTTTATACTTGGTTCATAACAAGTAAACGAAATAGAAGAATTTATTTTATTTAGGTATTCGTGTCAGAAGCACCGTAATACAATAATGATAAATAGCATAAAACCGATAATTTATAGTTCCACGGTGCGTTTTTATCGTAGTTCTTCCAAAAATTACTAGCAAACATGAGCATGATAAAAAAAAATCAAAACTAAAAAGGGAACCGGTGGACGCCATACTTAAACTTTTTTGTAAAAACAGATCATATGGAAGAATAAGACAATGTTATTGAAAGTGCGCATTTTTGACTTACAAACGAAGCAAAAGTGAATTGGAAAGATATAAAAGAAGACGTTAGCAAAAAACCAAGCAAGGCACTGGAATTACATCGAAAAAGTGCCTTAAGAAGGTTTTTCCACTACTAACATGATAAACATATGATTATTGACCGATTAGTAACTTGAAAAATTAGTTTTCTAATTCAATGGTAATTGTTGACCTAGGTCAAAAATAGAGTCTAATTTCTTCTTCCAGTCTGGCACAAACACAACGAAAAAGGAAATATTATTGACCTAGGTAAATAATAATGTCAATCTCCATTAAGACATACGACATGAAATATACTTGACTTGACAGAGACATAGATAAATTAGGTTTACTCTTTATGTTGTTGTTTTGTTGTTATCCTAAATTTTGAAATTTTCAAGGAAAGAATCATTAAAAATATGGTTAATAGTAGAAAAAAAACGCTATATTATCCACGGTTTAGAAAGCTTTTATTAACTTTATAGTCTTAAATCCCTTCAATCTTCGGGATTTTTCTTTCGTCTCAAAACCGGCAAAGATCGATTCCGCTGTTGTTCTAGTCTGCATAATTGGTACTTTTGAGCCATTCTACGTCTGTTGGGACTACATTGGACGCTGAATTTGGCTCGTTCGTGGTTAATCTGTATCAAATTGTATTCTTTCGTCACAAAACATGTATCACATCGATATTTTAATAAACAAAAAAGTTTGTGAGGAGTTTTCAAAATGGAAGAAATTTTGAAAAACACCCTCTAGTGCCGAACTGACAAGATATCGATATACGGTTTTTGCCATTGATCTTTTCTCAAAAATCGACCTCTAGACGTGAATACTAGTTTTTTCCTATCTAGCCGGGAAATGAGGTTTTCCTGTCAAAACACTCTCTGATGTGTTCCACTTGCAACCACCCTAAAATTTTAGTTTGAAGTTTTTTCTGGAAAGGCTGATTGTGTTAATTTCAAATAAATAAGCTTTTTGATGAGTTTTTTGAAAAAAAAATATTTGATCTTTATTTAACTTATTTTTATTCTGTACTATACAAAGTGACAAGCCACACAATACATCAATAAATAAATAAATTTAAATTATAGCAACCTTTGAAAAACAAAAACTATTTTGGAAGTTGTCATTTTACGTGTGTTATTATTTCTTATTGTCAGTTTACGTTTTTGCAAATTAGTCTTTTAGTATTTAAGATATCAAAAGGGCATTATTTCCTATAATTCCTGTGGTGTCTTCAATGTTTAATGTCCGACTTTCATTCTGTAGATATTTATTTAAAAAATGGTCAGAGGGCTTTATAAAAAATAATGCCATCACCTGAGGGCATTAGTAAAAATAACACCCTAAGGCATTATTTCTTAGATAATTGACCTTAATAGGTGTCATTATTGATGAAATAATAGCCCTGTAGGACATTAATTAAATAAGGAAAAAATCTGTATTTTTTAGGTTAGGTTAGGTTAGTTTTTTGTTCCTTCACTGATTTGCTTCAATTTAGTAATGTAATTACCCTCTTCTGGTTGTAATTGAGATTGTTTTTAAAGATTTCTAATTTATCTTGACACCAAAAAATTTCTACACACTAGTTCATTAATAAAAACATGTTTATCTGAGGGCACTTTATCATTTCTGAAAATTATTAGGAATAGTTGTTCTATGACACGCTGTACCAAAAACTATAAATTGGAAAGCATTAAAATACACAGAATACTAGCCAATGACATGAGCTTTCATTTAAAAACTTTTTAAGTTAAATCAACCATACTAAACAGTTAAATAAGAGTAACGCTTATTGATAAATTAGTAAATTTATAAACAAACAAGAAATATGCATTTAGGAAGAAAAAAACAGCACTAATACACAGCGTGTAGAGATAATTAAAACAGCGGTAGCAGTATGTCCCGTAGATTTATTCTGACCAAATATGAATCACATTATTTAACAACATTAATTATGCAAATGTGTTACGTTTACAAGATTTTCATCGGAACCACAGCATATGAAATTTAGGGATGGATGGTTGGTTAATCAGCGTTTGTTCATTACGCTATTGAATTATGCAATATACGCCGACCTGAGTTTTCAATTAATTTATTTTACAAAGCTTCAGCAATTAATACTACAGTTTTTTTTAATAACCGATGCGGTGTATTTAATTTTGACAATTTTTTTTTTGAACCAAACTTATTTTGTGTAATTGCAGGTCAACAATTTTATACAAATTAATGCAAGTTTTATTAATGAATGTAAATCAAAAAATATAACACGGGTAACTTTGTTTTTGCCAATCGTACTTTTCACTCTTAAAATGCATAAATATTTGAATAATTTTTTTACCTTACTTGAGTAATAGATTTTGTGGCGAATTATTTTTTTCAAATTTGATCTTATATTCATGAAGATTCTAATTTATAACGCCTTTATTGAACAACTTAAAACAAACAGTATAATTTTTCAGTCAATAGGCTGGTTGCACTGATAAATTCTGTTTTTAAAAACATGGACAAAATTACAAGTAAAAAGTCACATTTTTGATACTAAAGTTCTATAAACATCTGCTCTAATTAAAAATAGAGTATACCATGGAAACTGAATGCTTTCTCTCCAATTATCGTTTTCGACAAACAATTGTCAATAATTATCTATTTGAATTTTTATTCTCTCTACGCCATTGAAATAGAAATTTCATTTGTGGCGCTTACAGTTTATAAAATGCGGCAAATAGTAAATTATAGAGAGAAAAGTCGCCCCTCGGTGTTTCCTATTTTCCGACTTTGCCCGTTTCCGTCAATTGGCGACAAGGCGACGTTCAAAAAGGCCGATAAAATGCCCAGTTCTCAAACCTGTCGATTTTTCCCCTTGGAGTGAGGCCAAAAGGCCCTAATGCATTTTCTCCAGCCGAATGTGAAGCAAAATAATGGAAAAGCCCGAGTTCTGTAATTTTCTGCGCCTTTTCACGACACACATAAGACGTCGAGTGTTTATAATTTTCACGGCTCCGGCTAAAAGTGTCAAGTGTTATATCGAACTGTATCTGTATCTTTTTTTTTAAAGTGCTTTAGAAAATGTGATTTCAACTGTCTTAAATTGCTATACAGGGTGGTTAAAAGTTAAATATACCAGGTGATCAAATGCAAAATGTAATTACCTAGTAACGAAGTACGGGAATATCTTAATTACAAGGACTGCTAAATTACAGAACCAAACATTTAAAAATTAAATTAATATCACCTTAAAATTATGACTAAAAATTATTTTTAGTGTCCGGACTTGGAAGTTTCATCATCATATACTGAAAATCAAGTAAAACTAGTATGACGTCACAACCGAAAATTAACAAAGAGCAGAAAAAATGTAAATCATACTTTGTCTGATTACTGTCAATTATTGTCATTAACAATTTTTTTTTGCTGCTTGCCTATTCTTAAGCCATTCTCCCAAGAAATTCGTAATAATTCGCTAACTCGTTTTCGAACTATACATTTTTTGGGTGTAAAAGTACTTTTAGCTTGCAAGTTAGTAAGTCAGACTTTTAGCTCTGGAAAAAAATTGACAGATGCCTCTACAAAGGTAATAGAATTTCCAGGATTTTTTTAAATCTGCCAAAAATTTCAAAATATAAAACTCATTTTGGAACTGCCAGAGATTTCTTACTACTGAAAACCTCTCAAGTCTCTACAAGTGTTCTAAACCTTTTACGATTGCTCTAAATGTACCAGAGATCTCTAGAAGAGTCCTATTCGAACAAAGATTTTTTCAACATTCTCAAAAGTTTTTAGAATCATTTTGAAAATGTCAGAAGCATTAAATAAAACAGAAAAGCTCGTAAACTGTCAGAGGTCACTAAATACTGAAAACGTCATTGTCGGATTTAGGAGTTGTGGTATTATTTTCGAAGGCGGTATTAAGTGAAAAAACAGATATGGTATTTATACTCACATTAGAGCTTTTGAGGATGTAGGAATTTGGAAAGAGTACAGGAGAAAAACAAGAAATGTCACTTCTTTTAACTATTACATTGAAAGTTTTTAAATAACCTCGACATAAGTCTATTTTTTAATAGTAACCAACTGTCACATAGAAAAGAGATTAAAAAAAAAACAAAAATGTATGGTATTTATTAAAAAAACGTACTAAAATTCGTATGAGGCCAGCTCATAAGAATGTTTCCCTGATTCATCAATATTTTTTTTTTATTTTGAAAATTTCCTTATTCTATGAATGAGAATGGCCAGATATCTAAGAATATTTTTGTTTTGCTTAAATTAAGATTGCAAATGCATTTTCTAGTAACTAGTGAGACACATACCATACATTCTGCTAGAGAATCTTCTTCTACCCTCTTCTTCTCTTACTAAATTGTAGATTTTCTACTTAGTTTAATAACTACTTTTTAGGAAGCGATTAAATCTTAAGTTAAATTCAAGTTTAGTAATGAAAGTATTTTATGATAAAATATAAACTTTTGCTAAAAAAATTTTGATTGGGTTAAGTCCAGTATTGCAAAACATCCCAAAATTGTCAAAGGCCTCTATGTTAAAAGGCTTTAGAAAATATTTTGAAAACAATAGAGGCCTCTAAATACTCTAAATACTCTCTAAGTTCTCCAAACTCAAAATAGCACTACAAGTCTCCTGATCCTCTTTCAAAATTGCCAGGGAGTATATTGTATACTGTATTATTTTGTTTCTATTTTCTAAAAAAAATTGCAACACTGCACATTAAAGATTGTCTTTAGCTTTCAAACCACGTCAATGGCAGAAATAAAGACATTCAGGCACTTTTTTAGGAAGAATTTGATGACGTTTTCAGAAAAAATGTTTTGGAGTTCCGTATAATAACTTCGACAAACCACCTTATGGAAACCATTTTATGAAATTATTTTATATTTTGTTATTTTTTTTAGTAAACGGTAAAAGATAATTAAATTTGGAAACCTGGTATGTTTGTTATAAAATTCTCTAAAACTTTTCCCATTTAAGAGATTGTCTTTTTCGAAAATACTTGGTTTTACTTGTATAAGGTTAGCCACCCAAACCACATAAATCAAAAAATATTTATAAAAACTTGAAAATAGGAATGAAAATGAATTTAATGCGTGCTATATTTTAAAAATATTTTAATTTTTCTGTCACTTAAAGTAAACGTTAACTTGCTTATTTTAAATGAGACACACTGGGTCATGTTGCATTTTCTTATTCTACGTCGAATTTTAGACATATTCCGTGTATAATGTCTTATACCGATCCGCTATCCGTTTCTGAGATACTTACCATTTTATGTAAAGTTTGACATTTTTAGCCAAATTACCTATCACAATTTTAATTTACGCATATTAGAAAACGATTTTTTTCTTTTTTTGTTTTGTTATGCCGAGTGGTCAAAAATTGGCCTCAAAAGTCTGTTCTAAAACAGAAGTCAAGTGTTTCAAATGGAACACTCCCTATTTTTATTTTTATTTATGTGCGAACAGTTTATAATGGCACAAATTATTAAGATTTTTGACGACATTCTAATTTGAATTGAAATTTTGTTTACTAGTAAATATAGAGTGGATCAAGAAGAACTAAGGAAGTAAAGAGCTAATTCTCAGGTCAAAATTGATGAAAGAAAATTTCATACACAATGTTTTCCCGTTGGCGTATTTTCAAGTAACCAACTTGCATATTTTAACTGGAATACCCTGTATTTTGTTTTTCGAGCGGTTACATTTTCTGTAATAACCCAGAAAAAATCTACTTGAATCAACATTTGCTCATCTCTAATTTGGGATTTGAATTCACTCAGGTTAAAGCACGAAATTTGCTCTAACTAGTTAAAGCCCAGCTTGAAAAATATTAACTCAACCTTGTGGCTAACAGTCTGGTGTTTAAAAATTAACTAGATAATTACATAGAACCTTTGAGGATTTCGCGCAGCCAGTTTTCGACCAAAATTGAAAAACTAAATTTGCACAAAATTTAAATTAACAACGTTTGATAATCTAAGAGCAGTCATCCGCGAAAATCAGGTCGCCCCCGGAATAAATTATGTGTATCAAGACTGGAATATTTTAATGTTACACTTAGCCCTCTATAAAGCAAAAATAAGCAAACCCAAAACAGGAATAAAAAGAAAATTAAATTAGTTTTTAATCTTGAAGACTTCCCGTTTATTCCACCCCGTCAACCTTTATTAAGTCGTGATAAACGACTTTTTATCTTGCTTTAGGAACGGGGCGGGTTATAAGCTGACTCGGCATATTTTAAGGGGGAAAAAAAGGTAAATAAATTCGCCCCAAATCAACCGATCCAAAAAATTCCAAATTCTGGCTGCTTTTCTTTTCTGAATTGGGTAAATCTAATTTACGGTTACAACAGAATATATTTTCAAAGTTGAATAACACATAAGCTAATAAGTTTAACTTTTGAAACTCATCAGTTGTATCAGTATCATGTGAGGTTTCTATCAGGTGACTTCCGTATTTTTGTGGACACTGGTGTCACGTGATATACACATCACTAACAAACAATGTCTACAATCAACAAGGTCTGTCTTTGCGTGTCGTAAAACAAATTTTTTTCATCATCAAATGTATCAATTTAACTGTTACCGCTGACAAGAACTTGAAAAATAACTTTTACCTATGACTTCAGTGTAAATAGCTAATTACGCATAGTTTTCCGTTACGTAATGACCCTCTTTACTAATAATAATTCATTTGAAGTGTATAATAGCAATAATGTAACACTTGCCTAAGTCTCAACAAGCAATAAAACAGATACGCCATTTATTCCTAATAACTGTAATATCACCATAAATCATTATTTTAAGAACAACACTAAAAATTAGATAACATGTTTTTGTGAAATTTGTTCATAACATTTTTATTTTTTCTTTAGTAAGATAATTCCTACGATCTGTACAAATATGATGTTAATATGTTGAAAATATATTTTTTATGAAAAAAGATGGTTCTCAATTAAATGAGTGCGAAAGCAGGACTTTACACTTGGTCGTAGGTATAGTATAGTACGTCACACGTGATCTATAGTAATTTACGTAACACAGTGCTGAAGCATATTACTCACGATATGGAAAAAGTTACTGTAATTCCACGAGTGCATAAAATGCCTTAGGACACGTTCGACATACTATACATACTACCTACGACCAAGTGTAAAGTCCTGTTTTTCGCAACTCATTCAATATAGAATTTTTTTTTCAGCTTTTTAATATACTTATATCCAATAGCAAACAACAACTGTTCGTAAAGATGGTCATTACGTAACGGAAAACTATGGGTAATTAACTATTTACATTGAGATTGTAGGTAAAGGCATTTTACGTACTCATGGAATTATACACTCGCCACTTTCAGCACTAGTGCGTAAAGAAATCATTTTTCCGCACTAGGATGGGAAAAATATGTTAATTTGTGTCATATTCTAAATTATTATTCCGTATTATAACTATATTAACGTACTATATTAATATAAGTAACAAATAGATTAGAGGTAATTCATCACATCAATAACCGATTAATGGTAATCAAGTTTGTAGGTTGCAATAAAGTTTCATTTTTGTACTTGATATTTTTAATGTGCTGTTATATTTTAGTTACATACATACATACGAATATAAAAAAATATATAAAAGAACAATATTCTTAAATTCACTGTTATTAAATTTTTTTTTTTCAATTTCAACTTATCATTTATTTTCAATTATTGTTTTTTACAATTATTGGAACCGAGCATAGCGAACGTCAGTCAGCGTGCGGAAAGTATCACTTTCCGCACTTGTTAGAAAAATACTATACTAACAGCGAGTTTGTAATCTCAGAATGAGTTTTTATAAAAGAGCCGAAAGGATGCGGTTGAACTGACGACCAACCATACAACAGATAAGCAAATCGAGTTTTGATAAGACTCTCTTTGATGGTAAATAATATGCTAAGAGTAATTTTGTATACACATAACCCGTTTATTTTCTGTTATAAGAACAAAGACGGAAAGTGCTTTTCACCACAAGCAACGTAAATCCGGGCGGTAAAGCACCAATATAATTTACAACTCATCGATAATGAAGATTGACAATTTAGCGACAGTCATATCATATCTTCCTTACTTTACACAATCTTCAAAATTCTATGTTTTTTACCATAGACTGGCCATAACATATTTGTTATTTTCTTTGTAGTTGGCACTAAATATTATTGTATAGTTTTTAATGGTGGTGATAATGACACTTATTATCTAACATATTTTTCAATAAGTAACATTATTAAACCAGACAGTGGTGAGTACTCTAATTCTCAAAAACTTTTCTTTGAAAGGTTCTGGTAAATAATCATAGATCACAGAGTTAACATACAACATCATCGTGTCTCATATTATTTTTTTTTAAATAACCTCAATTTATTGCCATTTTTCGAAATAAATTCAGGGTTTTCGGGCTTTTTCCCCACAGTGTATAAAGTAAAAGTCATTGAAATCAGCTTTGAAAAGTACTTTATATGTCAGAATTAGTAAAAAACAATGATTACAATTTCGGGGATTAAATTTGCTAAACAGTTACGTAAACTTTGATTCTGCCATAGCAATCAGAAAATTGGAAAGTTCGATTAACAACTTGGATTTGGCTCGTCATTTGCTCTAGGAAATCGTTAGCACGTTTCCATTACAGTTTTTGCTCTTCGAATACCAATGAGATTCGCAATAGAAAAGAGTGGTAGAAATTTAAATTTGTTACTGAATTTAAATAAATTTACGAAATTTGTGTTTCCATGAGCCGATGTTTCGACAAACATACGTTAATCAGTTTTAAGGTTCAACGAAAAAGTTTTAAATACTAATTTGGGAGGGTTATTTCTTCAAGCTGTTATTTATCACTTTCGATTTACACATATGCAGTTAAAAATAGATTTCCAGACATTCCAGATATATACCAAGACTTCCCCGTTTTCACATGCTTCAAAACGTTTTAAAGCACCTTAAATCCAAATTCCCAGTTCCGAAAAGTGAGACATCAAAGGTAATAATTCACGTCGATTTCGAACTCGCGGTGTTTATCTACGTGCTTCAGATAATTTATAAACCGTATTTTCTCTTGTTTATGGGTTTAAGATTGTATCGCTGGAAAAGTTTAAATTTCTTAACTTGCAGTTGTTTGTACTTAAAACGGAAAATAACTTGACGTTTTCCGGGAGGAAAGATTTAGCTGCGTGCGGATTTGATGTTCCTACAGGTAAATTTGGAAGATACACCCTGGCAAAATTCAGTACAAATGAATGATTGAAATTTACTAAAAATTGCTTTATAACCACAGTCAAAAGCAGTAATTGTTTTTTTGACAGCAAAATACGCATAATAATAACTCTCCAGACATGAAAATTTCTTTGGAGGTCAAGGATTTCTTAGTGATTGAGACAACAGAGAGGCTTTTGCTGGATTTATGTTTAGTTTCATTCCCGTGGACCATCTTGCAAAGAACTTGAAGCATATTGGTACTAATTGGCTGCTCAAACAATGTTGTCTTGCATCAACAATTGATTGTTCTGCTACTAGCAAAATAGCAAAATCCGCATCAAAGGAGAACACTTCTCTTCTTGAAGAGTTATCACTAAACACAATGGTTGGTGATTTGGAGAGAAACTTTTTTCTCTCATCATGTTTCCCTTATTGTAGATTACTTCTGATTGTCATTTATCAATTTTTTATTTTCCTTAGATTATACGGCAAGTATCAGAAGTAATTTTTGCAGACTGTGGTTACGTCTGGATAAGCAATTGACGTTGGCAGAGGGGATTTAAAAGAAAAAGTTAAGAATGCAATGAGAAGGATAAAATGAATGAATGAAAATACAGTCAGTCTAATAACTGATGATGATTTGAAGAGAAGCTTTAATCTATGTGTCAATCATTCAAAGACAAAAACGAAGTAATGTAGACTGGATCAAGAAAAGAAGATAACAATAAGTAGTGCACAGTGGACCAAGAGGTAATATTATAATATAACTCTTTTACCTTACAATGATTGCAAAAAATAACAAAAAAAAATCATGTATGAAAAAAGTTTCGAAAATCTCTTATTTTACATATAAGTTATTCAGATTACATAAAATCATCTCCATACATACACAATAACTACTTTCAGAGAAAATTCTGCTGTAAAAATCAAATAAATAACTTTATTTGTTAAACTACAGCATAAACGCAATTAGGTCGTGATTTTTACAAGTAGCTCACTAATTAACTTATCGTACTTCTAAAAATTCTTCCTGGATGCGAATCAGGAAAAGAAAAGAAAAAATAACACCCTGAAAGGCTTTCTGATACAAAGAAAACAAGGTAAGAAATCTTTTTTGCTTTTCTTTCACATCATTTATTATTTATCCAGTTTATTGTCAATCAACACACACATTTGAGGGGAAACTGTATCGTGTAATAAGTATGTAACAGATGATGTTCAATCTGAATATAGTTTTGTTGTAATGTGTTATCAATGACAATAGTAAAGTTCTTTCGTGGTAACTTGAACACGTGAGATAATATTTAGGGAAAAGACAATTTTCTGAAAACGTGAAAAAATGCCAGAGTAGAGAGACGAGAACGTGGTTGGAAGCTAATTATTTGTTTATGTGTTTAACCCTAGTTTGTATATAGTCTATTTCGGTGATTGTATTTATGTTATTGCCCTTCTTGGAGTTTCAGTTTTAGAGAGAAGCGAAAAAACAAATTGTCGTCTTACTATGAAAAGCTCTTATTAAATCTGATTTTGTGGAATTCAGAAGTTATAACATTTTTATAACTCCTAAATCTTTCTACATGTAAAATCAAGATTTTTTTTCTAAAATTACTAAATTAATTATGAATGTAACATATAATGTATTAGCGCACGCACTAGACATTTTTTTCGTTTTTTGTCAAATAGACTTTAAGAGTTTTTGATAGTAAGGCGACAAAATAAGAAACTTCAGAGAGATGAATAAAATTACATATTTTTTGGTTGACGTATTTTAGAGGCAGTGTGTTTTAAAACACTCGGTATGACCTAAGTAAGCTTCATTGAAACTACTTACTGTAAAAAATTTTGATACACACACATTTACTGTAAAACTGCAAACATACAAATTTTCCATTCCATGCATCTATATGTGAAAAAATATACAAGATGATTCTGTTTCTCACTTTGTCCCAACTGGTAATACTCACTTTTGCAACTAATAAATCACCACAGTTTTCAAGATTTTAAAAGTGAGTCTTAAATTACTTACTTGTAGTGCTTGTATATTGCCCAGAAGTTACGGTAAGTCCAATCTTTCGACTGGTAGTTTAAAAATGTGCTTTCACATTTATTTTACACTTACTTTATTTGTATTGTATGACAAAAAATTATAAAAATACTGATAAGTATTAAAATATGTTGTTATTTCAGCTTCGTATCTAAGAACAACATTTCTGAAACAAACTTTTAGAATATGTTAATTGGCTGCCTTAATTAGAATACTAATGACCTGAGGCTTTTATAGTCCTTTAATCCACTATCTAAAACTCTAATCTAATCACACTAATGTGTAGTGATTCAGAAAATTTAATAACTTCTCTGTTAAATGCATTTGTTTGTGTAAGAATCCCATAAAAGCACTGAAAATCATCTGATTTAGAAACAATTTCTGTAACAACACAGATAAGGCTGCTGGGTTTTTAATCTTGATTTAAATGCCTCAATGCCTATTTAGAAATTTAGATTACTAGTCTAAGTATGTGTGGTTCGGTTGAGGTTAATTTGGTATATTTTTCAACATTTTCTTCAGATACACTTGACTAGTTTGAAAATATAAAATTGGAATGGATTGGTTTAATTTTTCTTCGACTTTTACCGCCACTTTATTGCCACTTCTCTCCAATTAATCTGTCTGACATCTGTTACAAGTAGAACTTTTAATTAGCCAAAGCAACTCTAGTTAAATTAAAAACTTTCCTTATTTTAATAAATTGTCGTTTCTCTCTTTCCGGTCGTTTAGACTAATTACCACCATACAGTTTTGTTGACAATTTTGATTCCAGTTTTCCGGTATTAAATTGTTTGGTAGCATGGCAACGTACATTGAAAAGATAAGAGGGTCGGATTGTCCCCTTAAGGTTCTTGTAAAACAATTCAGTCTGAAATCTCCACTAGCAAAAAACAAAAAGCAGGAATTCTTGCGATAACATTCCTAAACGCTCGTATGATACAACAATTGTCTGTCAGCGGCCTCTTTGTTCCCACTTCAGACGTGTCATTATTTTATTGTCTTTATTTATAGATCCGTAGCCGTTATACGTCGACTTTATAACGTATGTGACGTCTTTATTACTGATTGGGACAACAAACATTTCTATTAAAAAGTAAGGTCGATTTCCGTTGCAATTTATGAGGTCACATCAAAGAGTTTGAAGTTAGAAAAATGGAAAACAAAAGCATTTTCAATTTGCACTTGTTGCATAAATAACTATGAAACAACGTAATAGTGACATTAAAAATAAATAAAAGGAAGAAAAGAAATAACTGGTAAAAACGATTTTCAGCATTACAATTTTCAAGTTTTAAATGTCAAATCATGAAAAATTGATTGTTGGTCAAGTTTCCAAGTCAATTCTCTAGCTTTAAACAAAAAAATATGGAATGGTCTCTTGGTTAAATTATCAAGTCAATTTTCATACCTCAAATGTAAATTTTATCAACTTTTCAAGTAAATTTTCTATTTTCAAATATCAAAACATGAAAAACGCCTTGTTGATCAAGTTTTCAAGTCAGTTCGCCAGCCTGA
This sequence comes from Ips nitidus, assembly GCA_018691245.2. Lineage (NCBI taxonomy): Eukaryota > Metazoa > Arthropoda > Insecta > Coleoptera > Curculionidae > Ips > Ips nitidus. The sequence continues at coordinate 8,798,025 of CM042790.1, read as the reverse complement.
AACAAAAAAATATTAAATTTGTCTGTTTGGTCAAATTATCAACTGCTGTTAAGTAAGTTTCCAAGTTTTCGAACCTTGATTTCTAATGAAAATTACATGGTGGTCACGTGACTTTTGAATCATAACGCGTTTAGATCCGAAATCACAAACCGAAAGGAAACGGCTACTATGATGAATGCCGTTAATCAAATTTTTGAAGTCAATTCTCCAGAATGAAACAAAAAAGTATGAAAATTGTCTATTTGGTGAATTTTTAGATTTAAAATTTGATTTAAAAAAAATGAGAGAAAAGCAGTAAATTTTATCAAATTATAAACTATTCAAATTTCAAATGTCATAATTTCTTATATCAAGTTCATTATCCAAATTCAGGTTTGGTTAAATTATTAATTTTCAAATTTTAAATATCAAAACATGAAAAAAGCCTTGTTGATCAAGTTTTCAGGTCAATTATAGTACTACTACTTACTACTTACAATTAGTAACTTTTGAAGTCAATTTTCTAGTTTCTTATAACAAAATTTAACAAATTCCTTGTTCATCAAATTATCATGTTAATCATCAAATTTATAATATAGGTTTAGTAAAATCAACTGACATTTATCGTATTGAAAATATGGGTATGGTCAAATTATTAATTTTTAAGGCAATTTTAAAATTTAAAATGTCAAAACATGAAAAATGTCTTGTTGATAAAGTTTTCAAGTCAATTCTCCAGCTTGAAAAAAGAAAATTGTGTTCATTTGGACAATATTTTCAGATTTGAAATGTGAATTTGATCAAATTATCAATTATCTAGTTTCAAATGTCGAAACATGAAAAATGTCTTGTATATAAAAATATCAAGTTAATTATCAAATTGAAAATATAGCTTTGGTCAAATTATTAACATTTCAAGACAATTTTCTAGCTGCAATTAAAAAAATTGTTTATTTGGTGAAATTATGTAAATTCGAATTTATGACCAACTTTTCAAATGTCAAAACAGGAAAAATGGCTTTGTGATCAAGTTTTGAAGTCAATTGTCCAGCTTGAAAAAAAAATATTGAAAACTGTCTTTTTGATCAAACTATCAAGTACATTTTTCAGATTTGTAATGTAAATTTAACCAAATTATTAAGTTTTCAAGTAAATTTTGAAATTTCAATTGTCAAAACTTAAAAAATGCCTTGTTGAAGAAATTATCATTTAACTATCAAATTGATAATATAGGTTTGGACAAATCATTAACTTTTCAAGTTAATTTTTAAATTTCAAATAACAAAACGTGAAAAATGCCTTGTTGATAATGTTTTAAAGTCAATTCTAGAGCTGAAAACAAGAAAATGTGAAAATTGTTTATTTGGTCAAATTATCAAGTCAATTTTCAATTCTGAAATGTCAATTCGAACTTATTACCAACTTTTCAAGTCAATTCTCCAGATTTGAAAATTGCTTTTTTGGTAAAATTATCAAGTCAACTATCAATTTGACAATATAGGTTTTGTCAAATTATTAACTGTTTAAATAAATTTTCAAGTTTCAAATATCACAACATGAAAAATTCTTTGTAGATCAAGTTTTCAAGTTAATTTTCCAGCTGAAACAAAATATAAAAATTGTCTATTTGGTCAAATTATCAAGCCCAATTTTCAGATTCGTAATGTAAATTTGGACAAACTATTAACTTTTTAAGTAGATTTTCAAGTTTCAAATGTCATAACAAAACACAAGCAATAGCATTACTGATGATTTTTTAATCTAATAATAAAAATAAAATTTAGCTAAAAACTCTTATTATTAAAAAATATAAATTAAACAATAATAACGCAATTTCCGAATAATACTAGTACCCAATTTTTTCCATCAAAAAGTAAACTTTTTTTACATTTTTTGCCCTCAAATTGTTCTGAAATGGGTATTACCTAAGTTTTTTTTTTCGATGAAGACATAATCATTTCAGATTGTTGTACAGGGTGTTAAATTCGAGATGGGCGGAGAAAATGTTTTAAAAATGTATTCATTTTAAAAAACATCCTGTATCCGTTAACTTAAGAGATGATTTGGAAACTGACAAACCTGAATTCCTTTTCAATAAGTAGCCCTAATTGAAACCCGAAACTAGAAATGTTTATCTTCTTTAGTTTTTGAAATATTTTATCTCAAATTTACTCGAAAAGTTTGGGCGGTGCCTTTCAACTTCAATAGTTTGGTTGAGAATTTTAAAAATGTTACTTGTACAGAATAAAAAAAAAACAAAAATTGTTAGTACCTTTTTGAAATTATCACTCAATTAAAATCCTCTCCAACTTCTTTTCTTAATAATTATGATGTTAAATATGCATATTTTTTTACTGTTTTTAGTTACACAACTCAACAGCATAACATAACTATCAAAATAAATGTACTTTTATTTGAGGCAATTTTGCGACATTAAAAAGCACCATAACAAACCATCCAATTAAAACTTGCAGCGTAAAAAAGTAATCAAAATCAATCGAACAGGATTTAGTCATTAAACGAAGCTTCACCACCTGCCTGAAAAAGTCTCAGTTAATGGACTATAAAATTGTACCTACTATCAGGAAAAACGAGCCTTTGGTTACTTAGTTTATTACAGGTCGTTTTGTAAATTATTGGAAAGGAAATTTGTAAAGAGAATAATAATAAATAATCGTCATATTAAGCACAGTAATACGGGCTTTAGGGTTGAGAAAGTGGGACGTATATGCTCAGGTGATTTGCAGTAAATTAAGTCGGTCAGCGAGAGAGTTACGGTGTTTTGTGAACTTTAGACCCCTAAAACAATTATAATTTGCATCAGGAAGTGTGCTCTTTGGAAAGGTATATCATATTATGAATATGCATATTTGTTTCGTTTTGCAGCTGCATTTGCTAACTTTCTTGAGTGTAAAATAGATATGTTGATTTAAGGTCAATTTACCGTCATGCTTGGTATACAAGTTAAATTTAATTTATCCTCAAACTGGTTCTAACATTGCCAAATATGTTGTACCGAGTGATTGTTTATATTTTTCTGAATAGACAATTTTGTTAATTTTGTTCTGACAGTATACGAGTATTAACCATCTTATTGGTATATCACGAGATAAGTTGGAATTTTGGAAATTAGTTTTTATTTATTTACTAATTTATTTGATACGATAACTGAAAACAAAAAACACTTCTACCTCTACTAGACTTTATGAAGTTGGAAGTAGAAGAAGTTGAGCGAGACAGAGCTTGATAGTGCAATTCTCAGAGGTAAAGCTGAAGCAGAGAATGATGTTGATATTGTTGTATATGTTCTTACAGATTTTGTTTTTATCAAATCTTCTGTTGTGGTTTTATATTTAATTTCTGGTTTCACTTGGCATCTTACATTTACTGGGACTAGTTCCACATGAAATATTCCAGAAGGTAAAGACTGCTTGTTGTAGCCTTTTGTGGTATTTTTTCTGGATCTTCAAATAGAACTCTCTTGGCCATTTTAGGACTATTTGCCCCTAAAGTCATTACAGCCTCAAGATGTTCCATCTTTCGTTTTTTTGCTAAATCACTGAGTTGGCTTGAGTTTTGTGTATTTACACATTTGAACATGTTTTTATGTGGAACAATGTCTTCCTTATGATGCAGCTTCTTTCCCAATGTTTTGTAATACATCCAGTTTAGGCTGTCTTTTGCTAACTGCAATTAGTTTTACTTTTCGGGATGATATCGGATATTACTCACACATCACGATTTAACTACACAGTATTTAATAATTTCAGACATTTCGGAATCCCAAAATGCATCAAATCCAAAAAATCTATAATCTCTGTACGTTTCTTTGCTTTCCAATTTCGATTCAAAATAAAACATTAAATGTAACATGACCTATAACACCCTCGAATGTTCTGTCTGAAGTGAAGTGTAAAGTTGGAAAACTGCAATGGCAACCGACATATTCCGTCTTGCTCAAATCGCAATATGTTAGAAAGAGACGCGATATAGCTTCACTTTTCACAGGAGAGAAATCGGTATACAGTGTACCAAAAAATTTTCAATTTTCATTATTTTTTCTCGACTTACAGGCGCTTAAATAAAAAAAAAACAGAAATTATGTGTCGAATATTTTAGGATGTATTACTTCATTAGCGAAAAAAATTTTGAAAATTTGGCTTATGATCCCCTGACATATTGAAATATTCGTAGTCATTCTATTGTCAAATGTCATGCAAAGTGACTTACCGGACTACTTGCTGTAACTTTAGCCATTTTTCAACTGTTGACGAAGTTAGTCAGCGACAGTCCCGACAGTCAGCTGGTTCGACAAAAAATTGTCAAAATCTGTCATAGCGACTGTCAAAAGCGTCATGCTAACGCTCAGAATAGTTATGAGAAAAGTCAAATGTGAGAACGCTAACTGAAAACTACTACTATTATAGTAAATTTAGCCGGATATCTGCAGTCATTCTAGCCAAAAAAAACAGATACATATATTTGAAATCAGAATAAAGATATTTTCTGAATAAGCAGATAAAATACAGGGTGTTTTGAAATAATCAATACATGTCAAAAATTTGACAATTTTGACATCAGATTTTGGCGATTCAGGAAACATACTGCATGTCGCTATTCATTAAAATATTATAAACAATCACCATGTATACATTGTCTACTCTGCTATATAAATGTTTAGAAAATCAAAGTGCATCACTCATGTCAAATTTCGTATATTCAATCATAGAGGTATAAATTAAACTTTCAAGATAGTAGGCGTAACTCTACTGTCGACGACATACGACATTTATTTACTTATTTTAATTTTTTTATTAGAAACACAAATGATGACGCAACCGCCATTTGCCCTGGTTTGTACTTTATCTACAATAAAATAAAACATTTTGTGTAAGTTATGATGTGCAATAAAGCAATTGCGTCAAAGTAAATCAAAAACTAATTTCTTTAGGATTTAAAAACTAATTATTTATTACTAATTTACTTTGATTTTTCTTATATTTTGATTTTGGTTTCTAAATTTTATCAATTTAACCACGTTACTGCATACTTTTTAACTAGCCACAACAAACTGGAAAAAAAAACCGGAAAGATACTATTAAATTTCCAAGTTCTCAAGTTTTCCTCGCCCAAATGCGACCCGAGTTATCCTCTCAAAACGTTTTTTCCTTGTCTTTCGCACAATTAAATCTCTTCGAATCCCGAATGAGATTAGGACTTAAAAGACTCCCTCGGCTAAATTGAATAAATAAATCTGGGGGCGGTTTTATTTATATTATTGTCCGTTTGGGCCACGTTGTTTCGGCACTCAGTTTGATTAAATAACCCACCTGATCCATATTCGATTCCCGATAGTCTTGTAATATCAAATTGGTATGAAATCCATTTTTTATCTGGATTAATCGATCGGATAAAAATGTTGTAACAATGTAAAATTTTTAAAAATGTTTTTGTAAAGGCCAGAAAAATGGCATTTTCTAACTGGTATGAAACATATGTGAAAACTGCATTTTTAAGGACCTTTTGTACATTTGGCAACTATGCTTTTCATGGTTAATAAGTTTGGAAATAGGACTGAAAAAAGAATATTTTGATTTTTTTGCGCATGTTGAGACCTTAAAAATAATTGAGCTATGGCAGCTATGGCCATTGCATAAACACCATATGTGGAAACTGCATTTTTAAGGACCTTTTGTACATTTGGCAACTATGGTTTTTGTGGTTAACAGGATTGGAAAGAAATTAGAAAAAGCTACATTTTGAACTTTTTGCCAGAAATCTGAAATCTTAACAGCGTTTAAAAAAGGTTTCACATTTTTAAATTTTTTGAATAATTTGATGATTAATGCAAAATAATGCAAATTAATTTACGCTACTTTGTGAGATAAAAATTTACTTTTTTTAAAACCAAGTTGCTTTACAACTCACAAATTCACATTTTTCTGTCAGTTTGGAAGTATTTACCTAAAGCGCTCCTTAACAACAGCTTTTCTGTTATAATTTAACATTACTTCACTGAATGGTAGTAAAATGGCGGGTCTGGGTTTTGCTAAAATTGTAATATCGTTAAGGTAAAGTGTACTGTAGCCGCCTCTTAAAAAACAAATAATTTTGCATTCTGATATGCTTTAGATAGCGGAATGACAGCAAATGGTAGGATTTCTCTTAAGGAAAGTACCTAAAAGCGGAATATTTTCAGACCGCACCTTCAATTACTTTTTTCTAAGAAAGCAACTATCTACCTTTCAAATAATTTTTTTTCCAAAGTTAATCCTACACTTTATATTACAAGGGCATCTGTTGTCCAGCAAATGATGAAAAATTACTAACAGTGGAAAAAAAAACATTAAAATGCAGACAGCTGGGACATTCCAGTATTTTATATAGGCGGGCATTAATATTTAAACTTCTGGCAATGCAGCAGCTTCAATCGGTTTGTAATAAAACACGGTTGAGAGGACATGTGTCGATTGGAGTGTTTAAATTTGCTTTTTTGTGGAGTTAAAATAGTTAGTTTGCTAACAAGTGCTGAAAGTGATACTTTCCCGCACAAGACTGCAATTGCCCGAATGACATGAAGCGGAGTTCGAACAATTAGAAGGCGGGAAAGATGCTTTTCGTAAATGTTTTCATTAACAACAACCATTTTAGCTGTGCTATTCTACCAGTTTACACAAGAATCAGATAACCCTGGATATATTATACATTCCGAAATCATAAGATTATAAGACAATCGGTCAGAACCAAAATATCAACCAATATGATAAGATATTCTAGTTTCCATTTAAAATGATGGCTTGCATTGCAAAGTTTTTACCAAAAGACCTAATATGACCAACAAGTATGTTAATATAATAGTAGATTTGTTAAAATTTTGTGTTATTTTTCAAATAACATTATTTCTCAATAATCACGAAGGAAAAAATAAAAAACGTTTTTCTTATCTTTTTAGCAGCTCAACTTAATTTATGAAAGTCTAGAAAGCATTGTATCAACTAACATTAAAACTGTTAATTAATTTTTCTAGGATTTTCTAAGAAGTTTTAATATGTACTTTCTCCATAAAATAAACAAATTCAATGAAATAAATTTTCTTAATTGTCATTAAGAAGTAACTTCTCCACTTTTCCACAAAGAGTGAACTGACTTAAACACACAGCATTTTTATTGATTTTAGCAAAATTAAAACTTTAAAGCTTCCGAAGCAGAAATATTTGAATATTGACATACAAGGGAGGAAGAGCAGCGAAATTGACTTGCTATATTGAATTTGAAATGCAATTTTAAAGTTAATTCATGCGACATGATTGGTCTTTTAGAGGATTATTAAGGCGTCTACACAAAGGCTTGTTAGAGAATATTAAATTCATTAAGTGCATTTCCACAACTTTTGCATTTAGTTGAACGGAAAGTTCGTTTGAATTGAGACGAGTATTTAACATCGGTTTGCTCTGATAAAGTCGCAGTTTTTGACGGGCACATTTCGATTCATTTTTAAACAGCAATATGCAATTTTTCAGCACGTATCCAGCAAAAATGCAACCGAAAATTGCGAGAAACTCGTGAAATTGTGCCGGAATCATTTTCCTCTCTGAACTTATCCCGAAGGATTTGAACAACGTGGTGAGAAAATAAAGCTCGTGGCAAATGCTTGTTTCATAAAACCATTTCGGTTGTCAGGCAGGTTTTTATTAACTATGTTCAAATTGTTTTATTCACTGTGATAGATGTTTTATATGTTTTAAGTATTTAGTACGTATGATAATTATTGTTAAATTTAAATTAGCTTTTTTACATTTTTAACTTATGTTTTAATACGAACATTACCAAAACAAAACCGTATAAACATACTAAAGTTTTTATGATATATGTATCGTGTTTTAACAGTACCTAAAATTATTACGAACAATATGTTTTAAGGTTATGTTGTTGACACTAGTCAACTGTACTAAAAGTTATGGACTTAAATGTAAAATTGGAACTTTGATAACAAGTCAAAAGTTTTATTTTAGAGTAATTTTACATACAATTTGTAATTGGTGATAAGGCAACGTAAGTGTGAGAAAATAAGTTCTGTAAATTGTTCAACTTTACTTCAGAACTGTGCCAAAAATCACGATTCTAAAAAAACATGAAATTTAAAAAAATATTTTGTCTTTTGCGGCGTTTCAGATGATGATACTTTTAAGATCAAAATCTAAAAAACTTGGAACAGAACCACAAAAAAACTACTAGTCAGTGCTAGAAGTCAAAAGGGGGCTTGACATGTTTCAAAACTGTTTATGTACGTCCGAAAGTATAAAGATATGCAGCAGAAATTACTGAACAATTTAAACGTAATTATATGACCATTTTTGCTTGCTTCTCTTTTCAATGATTACGGTAAACCTCATTAAGCAAATAGTTTGTTTCAAGCCGATATGAACCGTGGTGATATTTGAGTTTTTGTACACAAAACAAAAAAAAAATGTTTCTATCTTTCTGCGTTTAGACAGGGTGATTTTTTATTTGTACCTAGTTGGTTCCAGGAAACATGGAAATTTTCATAATGTTTATTGTGGAGCTTTGCTCATGACGAAACTTAGAACAATAACACACATTCTATTCATTCATTTATAAATTTCGAAAACACTTGAAAAACAGTTTTCAAAAACGTAAACCAGACATTAAAAAGACTACAAGTTTTTACATTGAAAATTTAAGAAGAAATCAATTTTTATAAATAGATAATTTCCAAATTTACAAAAATTTGAACCGAACGGAGAAACCCAAAATGTTCAGACCCTATAAACCTAGAAGAAACCTATAGACCTAGATTTAGTCGAAGAGAATTAAAACTCACAAAAGTTGTCTTTAAAAATAACCGAGTAATACTAGTTATCTTAAAAAGTAAATTTATTACAAAATGGCGTAAACCATTTAGTTTTTTGACATTGAATTAGGCTATAACAAGTTTTAACTGACGAGAGGTATCTTTAAAAATAACCGAGTAAAACTAGTTGTCTTTTAAAGTAAAGATATTACAAAATGCTGTCCATCATTGAGTTTCTTGACTTTCAAGTAATAGAACATTAGTTGCAACTGAATAAAGTTATTTTTAAAAATAACCGAGTAAAGCTAGGTATCCTTAAAAACAAATAAATTACAAAATTCCACCGTTGAGTTTCTTGACATTGTAAGTTAAGAAACTTTGGGTGTCAATGTCAGAGATCTCTAAAAGTTTCTTAAATATTTCAATATTACCAGAAACCTGTAAAAACTTCTTTTCTTCCTTCTCTTCCTTTTCCAAACGCATTTAAAACTGCTCAAAACTTTAAAGGCATTTATAAACTGCTTTTAAAAACTCCATTGAACACTTGAGGAACAACTTAAAGTTGCCAAGTGTCTCTAAAAATTGTCAAGAATGTTTTAGTTGCCATGTTGTTTAAGTTGCCCAAAGCCTCTAAGAATAACTTAACTTAAAAAATTTTGTTCTCAAGTTTGACAAATTTGAGGTAATTCTTATGGTTTTTAGTATTCCCAATTCTGCGTGTAAATCGATGAGCAAGAACTGATTTATCACGTTGCCAAAAATCGTGATTCTATATGTAAAATTATAATTTTAATTAAGAAAAAAATTGCAAATACACCGAAAATCAAACAAACCAAAGTTAACGTCACAGTCTGTAAAAGTTTCGATTTTGTTTGGCAAAAACATACAAAACAAGATAATAAAAAACTGAACATTTTTACGTTGAAAATATGTATAAGAAACAATCTTGAATTTACGAGTAAAATTGTGTAATAAAAAATATGAATAAACCACAAAAAATATATTTGATTAAATACACTTTTTAAGGTAAAAAAAGACGATTTAAAATTCCCAAAAATTTAATGTCAATACTCAGTAACTGTCAATTTTTTAACTTGAGACATTGAGGAATGCCAGAAGTCTCTAAAAATGTTTTAAATATTTTAAGAATATTTTAATATTTCTAGAAACCTGTAACAACTTCTCAAACCTCTCAGCGACTTAAGCTCTTTAAAATTTTCTGAAAATTGATTCAAAATTTAAAATAGCCAGAAGTCTTTAGAAACTGCTTTTAAAAACTCTATTGAATCAAAAAATGTTTAAACCTTTTTTAAAAAGAGTTAAAGTTGTTAAAGGTCTCTAAAAATGGCTTACATTTTTCAACAATTTCTTAAAAATGCCAGAGAAGCATCTACAATTTTCTTGGATCTCTTGAAGTTGCTATAAGTTTCTAATAACCTCTCTACAGTTATTCAATCTTCCGAGGATTTCTTACAGTGGTGAATAAATAGTCCTAAAACCTTTTCAAGAATGTTTTAAAGTTACCAAAAAGTTTATAAAAACTGCATAAAGTTTATAGAATGTCTAGGAATTTTTAAGATGTGTTTAAAAAAGCCTCAAAATCTTGCAAAAAAGGTTTCATAATGGCCAAACTAAAAATTGCTTTATAAATTTAAGTTTTAATTTTCATGTGTGTAATTCGATAAAAAAATTTCAATGCAATTAAGACAAATCAAATACACTACATAATTTCTATACTAAATCTCATCGATAAATAATTTTGGAACTGATTACATCCTAGATCAAAAAGTTTTGCGTCATTATAAGCCGCACAGCAGCTTTTCCCAAGTTAGCAATTATTTTCAGTTAGATAGACGCCAACCAGGTAATCATAGTCATATCTTGTACCAATTAGGCGAAATTAGTCTTCGAACCTTTGAACCAAAGTTTAGCATCAGCTTCAATAAGGTGGCAACGATTATTAATCTTTCGATCGCAACGCACCAGATATTAATATTCGAGTTTCATTAATGGCGATAATGTATTGAATAATTAAGCTTAAATTCTAACAGTAATGAGAGAGAAAACTTTAATAATGAAAGTCTATAACTTCAAGTTTTAATTAGAACTAAAGGAAAACGTGTTTAAAACACTTAAGGAAAAGGGCTTATAATAATACATATCCCACGATTATGTCGAGCACTATAAATTGGGAAAATTAAACAGGTATTTTCCAAATGGTTGCTGGAAAATTAATAACCCTCGAACCCCATTAAACTAATCTTACTCGAGTTATTAAATTTCCGCCTTCCGCACTTTCGGGTACAAATAATTTCAATATCTCTTGACCTTCGAGATCACCTCAAATTTGCCCAGCAGCTTTTGCAGTTGAGGGCCGGACCTAAATAACCCTTGCATTAAGGGCGCTTTACAGTGAATTTGAATTAGACTCAAACTGTATAATTTGGTTTCAAAAAAACGACACAAAATCAGTAGACAAACAAAGTTAATTAGTAATTTTATTAATTAATAATTAATTTTATCCAAACACCGACTCCCTGTTAATTGTTTTATAGCTTTTGAATTAATCTTTTTGATTTAATCCAATACGGGCTTTTTTATTAAGCGTTTCCGTGCTGCGATAATGACTTCTATTTGCTTTTGCTGCTTTTTAATTAATTTCGATGTAATCATTGCTTTGCACGATTCGAAAACGTGGCTTTAAATGCTTCTATTTTTTTTAACACAGCACCATTAAATTAAAATGTTTGAAGCTAATTATTATCCTTTCACTGGAATTTGCATGTAAATTAACCGGTTTAGCAACGCCCTTCCCATTATAATAAACACCCCGATATGTCGTATTTTGCGTGCAGTTGACAGTGTGTTCCTAAATGAGATGTGTACGCACCCAAAACATGCAATCTCGTATGTTCAGTTTAAGTATTCTATGTTTATTCCGTTTAACCCATGGTAGTTTAGTTAGTCTAAAGACTTTAATTTTAGTATTAGTAATAACTAGTCTTAACTGTATAAGTGGAAGGTGTTAATAAATGATAAATTTATGGAGCTTATTACATGACATATAGACTGACAAGTGCCAGTACATAAATAGTAAATATTAAATAAGAAGTTGTAGCTTGTAGCCGCAATCTCTTTACTTTAAGCCGTAACCCAAAACAAAAACGAAAAAGATAATAAAATCATGTTTTAGGTATAATTTTGGTGTTAATATTCCTCTGTCAATGCTAGGTTGTCAATACCGCAGGTGCAAAAAATGCAAAAAGATGTAATTTTAGTATTAACGGCAGGAGTATATAGAAAGAGTCCATTCTCTAATGTAGAAAACGATCAGGCAAAATTAATGCAAGATGATCAACAGCGTAAAATCATATAGGAAAACTATATTAGCAACCTTTTTGCCGATGAAAGACCTGCTGTTGAATATGTAGACGACAAATACCTCTCTGGACCTCCCATCACAAAAGAGGAAATTATAAGAGCGATCAATACATCCAAAGATAGAAAGGCGATTGGCCCAGACCGCATACCTGTAGAGTTGCTCAAACTGTTGGACGACAAAAGCATCACAGTTCTTCAGACGATATTTAATCGAATCTATAACACAGGCGAATATCCCGCCAAATGGTTAACATCGAACTTTATCCCCTTGCCGAAAAAGAACAATGCAACAAAATGTGAGGACCATAGACTAATCAGCCTGATGAGTCACACACTGAAGATATTCCTTAAGATTATCCACTACAGAATATCAATAAAGTGCGAAAGAAACATCGGATCCACACAATTTGGATTCAGACGAGGTTTAGGCACGAGAGAAGCATTAGTTGCGACTCAAGTACTGATTCAGAACTGCAACGATCAGAGAAAGGACATAATGCTGTGTTTGATCGATTATGAAAAGGTGTTCCACAGAGTCCAACATCATAAACTGATCCAAATCCTAAATAGATTGGACATAGACCAAAACGACATCCGCTGCATTCAAAGCCTATACTGGAACCAAATGGCTGAAGTCAGAGTTGGTAACGATCTCACAGAAGCAAGACCAATTTGTATAGGGGTCAGACAAGGGTGTGTTCTCTCCCCACTTCTCTTCAATTTATATTCTGAAGCATCTTTCAGGAAGCCCTAGAAGAACGCAACGTGGGCGTTAAGGTGAATGGCGTATGGGTCAACAATAATCGTTATGCGGACGACACAGTTCTAATTGCAGATAACATGGAGGATTTGCGGAATTTGTTTGGGACTGTCGGGGAATGCAGTAAGAACATGGGCCTCAATATCAACACCAAGAAGACTAAATTCATGATAATTACTCGAAAGCCACAAGAATTTCAAAACTCAAGCCGAGTGGATATGAGAATCAACCAATAGAGCGAATAAATAAATTTAAATATTTAGGAACGTGGCTGTGTGAAAACTGGGAATCAGACACAGAAATCAGATGCCGGATTGAAAATGCCCGCAGTGCGTTCATGAAATTCAAAAAAGTGCTCACCAATACTGATTTCGATCTTGGCTTGAGAATTAGATTTGTCAAATGCTATATCTAGACAGTGTTGCTTTATGGCATGGAGGGATGGACACTGAAAGTGAGCACTATGAACAAGCTGGAGATGTGGTTCTATAGGCGTGTACTGAGGATTCCATGGACTGCAAACGATAAGGTCTTGAGAATAATCAATAAAGACCGCGAACAGTTAAACACCATTAAATGTCGAAAAACAGCATATCTGGGCCACGTAATACGCAACGAGATGTACCAATTCCTGCAATTGATAATTGAGGGAAAGAGAGGAATCGGCAGGAAAAAGATGTTATGGCTCCGCAACGTTAGACAATGGACAGGACTGAGGACAATGCAAGAACTAATGCATACCATACGTAATAGGGAAGAGTGGATAAATGTGATCGCAAACATCTATTAATGGACACGCAACAGAAGAAGAAGATTCTCCTCCTTTACTGGAATTAGGAGGGTTATGACATTTGTCCTGCGTTTTATTTATAACTGTAAGTGCTAACATGACAAGAGAAGATGTATTAAGCAAAATGGCTCAAAAAGAGTCCTTTGTCAAGAAATTAATGATCTAGTAAAAACAAATAATTTATTGTCTCTATCACCTTTATTGAAGGATAATATCATGTGGAGGGTACAGGCTAGATTCAAACTTTCGCTTTTTTCTAATATTTACAAAACTTTGCAAACTGCTTCGCATAATTATTTGTTCCAACAGCTACAACTATGAGATTAGAGGTCTAACCTCTAAACCTCTGTTGCCATTCGCGAATATTCTGGTTTACATTAGTAACTATATTTTTTATTAAAACACATTTTTGCTCGTGACAATATATGCGCTATTTTGAATTTATCCAATATGGCTTTTATATTTGTATTCCAAGTCTTAATCCAGACTGCAAGGTCTCAGTCAGTCAGTTTCTTCTATGCAGAGTGCTACTATTAGTATTTGCTGAAATTCCTGAACATTATGCGTAAAGATCCATTACTCATGGCGTTTACTGTTTGAATCAAGAACTGAACGAACAAAAAATGCAAAATTATACGAGTGTACCATAAATTGAAATCCGGAAGCATGTTTGACATGTGTGCCACCCTCATCAGATCCACACCGATCCGTTTTTTTGGAGAAATATCGGATCGAAGTCGGATCTGATGGTTGTATGACAAGTGTCAATAAAAACTGTTTTGAAAGATTTAACCGACATTACAGTAATTAGAATAGCAGCAAACAACAAAGTAGCACTAGGGGCAATTTTCTGAAAATCTGATTTACTCCTTTTTTTAAAAAAGAAAATTTCAATCTAGTGGAGCGGTTTTCCTCGTTAATTAAACCACAGGCAACTAATACCGGTCACATAGTTAGCAGCTATTGAACCTCCGCATGTTTCTTTTTCCAGAATTGACTAAAACCCGGAACTGACTTCACAATCTGATGAATAGGTCTTTCGGAATATATAAAAGCAGTAAACGTCCAGGTCAACTATTAGTCATTCGGTGACAAAGGATAAGACGGACCCGTTCCCGATCGATGCGATGTTCTTACTTTTCGTGTATTTGGTAGAATTTTCGGGCGGGCATTTATTTTCCCTTTTCGGTTTTTTCAAAGGACGATTAATAGGGTTTAGCGATGTCGTCAAGGTTCGACAATGAAAGATGGAAAATGCATATGCGGACTGAAACTGATTGGGCTTGTTGCTGAGAGCATCCTCAAAGCGCACCGTTATTGAATTACAAATGTATTCGGTTCGTCGAGTTAGTTTTATAACGGTTTGTTAGCTATGGATCTGGTATGTTTAGAAAATTTTACATTGCTTGTTCAAAAATTGTTAAATCATCTTTTATAAATACAGGGTAGGCCAAATCAGATCTTTTTACTACAAATATAGGAATTTGTATTATAAAGTAGTATATGTTTGACAGGACCGTATAATCAGACGTGAAAATTTGGCGACCTAATAGTTTCTTTATCTACAATTTTTAAAGCCGTTAATCAAAAGATAGACTTTTCCAGAATTATCAGCTGTGATTAACACTGATATCAAATCTACTATATTATCTTTAGATCTAATTCTAAAGGCAAATAATTTGACTTGAGATTATTGCTTTCATAGTAAAAGAATTAATATCCAGTGCTATGCTAAGCTTTCTTAAGTAACAATTATTCAAAAACCGAGAGTAAAGAAAGAATTAAATTGTTACTACATATCTATAATTACAAGTTTCGAAATTTGGAGTTTAATAAAATGAATAATATATCAGAAAAAAAACGAATTGTAGATAGTAGGAAATTAGTTTTTATTTTTTTTAAATTAAAGAAAGGAAGAACACACATTTAGTTTTTTGACAACTGACAATGATTTCCTCCTCTACAATGTGGCAGTATCATATATGCATTTTGACGTTTTGGTTTTAGATTTACCATCATTACTTTTCTTTATAAATCATACTTTATGGGGTCGTATTAGTCGTAAAAGTTTTGTTTTCAAAGAGCGCTTTGAGAATAACATCGTAACAATCGTCTGCCTAAAGTAAAGGTTGCTTATGGATAAAAGAAGTACGTTTCTGGATTTTAAAAGGTCAATTTACTATTTACACAGCCAAGGCCGAAAAAATTCAGTACACTCCTGGATGTTAGATTGAATTTAGTAGGTACTTACACAGCAAATTTCAGGGTCGTAATCGTGAGATTTCAGAAATACTGACTGAAATTGTGTTATATTTTATTTTAACTGACTTTTGTTAGTTAGCTAGGTTTGAAAAAAATGCAGTACGTTTCTCGATTTTAAAATCAATTACTGACTTAGTTATTAGACCCCCAGTTAGAAATACTGACTGAAAGTGTGTTTTGCTGCAATTTAACTGACTTTCCTTCATTTTCAATGGCATTTTTGTAGTCTGTCTGAGGTAAGGGTTGTTTAAGGTAAAATGCAGTACGTCCCTGACTTTTAAAATCAATTTGCTGCATACACCGCATTTTTCACAATCTGACTGAGGTAAAGATTGTTTTTGAAAAAACACATTTTCAGGTCCATAATCCCTTGATTTCAGAAATACTGAAATATTGTTTTGTTGCATTTTAGCTGACCTTTTTGTATTTTTAATGCTTTTTAGTACAATCTGATGATTGGAATAAAGGTAGGTAGTTTGTGAAAAATATGCAGTACGTCCTAAATTTCAAGGTTGTAATTCATGGATATCAGAGCAAAAAACTCACGGAAAAAAACAATAAACCTGATGATGGTTGGTAAAAGTTGAAACTTATGATACTGTCACCTTGTAGAGAACAAAAAGTGACAACGGTAAAGTATCGATTTTCAGTTATCTTCTAAAGGACAGAACGGGCTTTGTGACATCATTTGACACCGTGTCACATGATTAACGAATTTAAAATAGCAATAATGTCACGTGACAAATAACTTATTTTAACGTTATTTTCAGAGCACCTTTTATATAAAACATTTTTTTTTCTAAATTGCAAAACAAAACCGAAAAAAAATGAGAAGAAATTGAGAAAAGTAAAAATCGTGTAGCGCTTATCAGAAAAATCAAAGTTGATGATGGTAACCGAAACGTCGGATCTGAGGAAAGTGAGAAAAGGAAAAGTGATAATGTTTCATTTATTTTCAGTTATATTATCAAATAAGTTAGCAAACAAATGAAAATTTGTTGAATGTTTCTAAAAGTAACATTTTTCAATTCTTAGAATGGCATTTTATCGAACTATAAATTACGCAGCAAGCCATTCAATCAATCAATTACTTGGAAATTACTGAAGAAGGATACTTTTTGCTGAACTACGTGATGCAACCATTGTCTAAAATATTAACATAATTTTACGTTCACTAAATGAAATTGATGTGCAGTATCTTATTGGACATAAAATTCTCTATTACAATATCTATTTAAATTGCTCTGTATTGCTAAAGTTTTCATACATGCATCATCAATTTGGTTGTTCTTCCAGGTACCTAAATTAATACGAAACTTGTGTTAATTCTGTATAACCAAGCTATTCCTTGATGAAATCATTATTTTGGTGTAACCAGTTTTGTTTATCTGGATAGCATTGTTTAATTTAATCCTCTACACTCTACAATTTAAGCCCAGAGCCGACAAGAATTAATCTAAGTTTAGCTTCTGTTTAATTATTCAATTAATAAATTATGAAAAAATATTTTAGAACTTGATAAACCATAAATTCATTATTAATATAATTATTACCTTAAAGCTCGTAGACAAGCAAATCAGATGCACTAAATATCAAACTAACTCATAATAAAACCCACTCGACTTCACCTCAGTTTAATTAATGTTTCAGTGTGCGGATCAAGTTTCTCGGAAAGTTAGTGGGCTAAACCGAAATGGCCGAACCGCGTAAAAATCGCGTATTTTCCCGGAAAATTCGCCAGCAACTTTACGTTGTTTACCGTAATTCGCACTGCCCATATTTCTGCAACATTAGACCGACAGAGGCCGATTTAGAGAAGAGCGAACCTGATCGAGGATTCACGATCGTGAGATGGAAATTACAGACCTGTATATGTTTTTACGTTTAGTTTAGTTGTTCTAGATTTTTATTTGGTGAAAATGTTTACAAGAGAAAAAACATCAATTGACAGGAAGTTGAAAACAATTAGCAAGATTAAAATACAACCACTTTAATCCCCCAAGTTTAGTTATCTATTGTTACAAATTGAACCATTTTGTTTCAAAACTCCTGTTCGTGATCGCTGTGTAAAATGCTCTGTCGCTATATTGCAAAAAAAACACCTTTTATTTGATTTTTTATATAAGGTAAAAGATAACAGTTTTAAAAAATGTTATAATCCTGAATTACTGCGATTATACAAAGTTAAATCCAGAACTCGTGAGCGAACAAAGTTTAGTTTTAATAGAATTACAACTTTCCAAATATTTCAATTAATCAAAAACTTTGTAAAGCGTTTGGCTATTGTGGTCATCTGAATTAATCCGCGTTCCAATGTCATCGTTTTCATATGGTAAAAATGTGAATTTTTTTGTAAAATTTTTCTGTTGAGAATTAAAGTAGTTTTATGTTTCACCTATACGTTATGAATACATAATACCTTGTAAACGGTGTAGATTATAGTGTTCATAACAACCTGAGGACATTATTATAACGCCCTGAAACCTTTTTTAATATTAGCAGTGGCATTTTTATTCTCTCATGCCGCAAAAACTACGTATACCCTACCTTAGGATGCTCTTGACTTTTGCTGCATTTTCTTAAATTTCGTCCAGCTTTTGCCATTTTCAGTGACTGACAGGACTATCAAAGTCACAACATTCAAGTAAAATAAACAGTAAACAACATACCGGTAAAGGTATACTTTACTTTTCAATGCCAGAAACAGTAAAAATAATTGCTGAATTAGGTGAAACATAAAACATTGTATGCACTACAGACGTTAGGGAGAGTATAATGCCCTCTAACGCCCTTAGTACATAAATAGCTATTATTGCCATTGTTTGAATGTTGAAGAGTTTTACCTAATTAACATTCGCCATATTCAACTTTATTGTTTTTAAAATAGGTTGGGGATAAGATTAAGTGAAATAGGACAAAAAAAGAGGTGAGGAGATAATTATTAAAATAGGAATAGTACAATTTGGTTTGGAATTTCAAAATTGTTTCATGCAGTAATTGTGAAATCGTCCTGTATCTCCCAACTGAGATAGCGTTGCCTGATTTAACAATTAACAACATTGCAATTATTGCAAATACCCTGGTGAATAGCTAAAAAAATGTTCACAGGCAAATTATTTAGTTTTTTGAGAAACCGGTTTTGACGACCAATAATTAAAGAAAAACATGTTCATTTAATTTAACTCTAAAATCAAACTAGTATTCAATTTGACAAAATAATTAACAAAAAGTATTAATAATAATTGAATTTAAGGGTTGGTGCCCGCAAAAAATGTACTTGTATATTAACAAAAACCACTGTTTTCCCACAACCTAGTAAGTGTTCAGTTAGAAAATTGGGTAACTCAGAATCGTTACACGAATAATAGGCAACCTAGATTTATTGTCAGTTCTAGTGGAAATCAATCAAATAAAAATTTAAAAATATAATTAAAATTTTTTCCTCCAGTCTATCCAGGGAGTATTTTTGAGTATAATTTTTCTTCTAGTTTTTGTAGCCACGTTGCCAATTACTAGATTGGGACTTTCTAAAACCAATTTAAATATTAAATATTACATTGTTTACGTCTAAATGTCAAAATTTAAATTTTTTACAATTTCACAATTTCTAAATGTCTTAAAAATGTCAAAACATGAAATGTATTATTATCGAAATTTTTTATGTTTTCACAACTTGACACTGCTTTTTTGAACTTAACGTTTTTCCTGTATATTGCCAATGTGATGTCCAAAATTAAAGTATACAAAATTGTGTTAATTCTCTCTTCTCTCTTGTTAAAGTCTCCAAAAATGTCAAATCTAAATTCTTAACGATTTGACATTATCTAAGTGGTTTTGTATTGCGTCATTTTATTTTGAATGTTATTTCAATTCTTTTACAACTTGACCGCTTTTCTCTCTGTACCAAATTTTGACCTATTTGATAATCTAACGCTGTTTTTGAATGTTTAAATGTGTTGTCAAAAGTAAAAAAAAAATCTTAATTTGTTTGCCACTATTATTTGACAGTTCGATAAAATATTGACATTTTTGGTTTTGGGTAATGTTCTCAAAAATGTCCTAAATATAAATTGTTGACAGTTCTAAAACTGCTTTGATAGTTTTTGTATGTTGTCAATGTGGTGTCAAAGTTCAAAATTAAAATAAACTTGTTAATAAACATTTTTTGACAGTATTCTTTGACAATTTTATTATTAAGTTATTGTAATGTATCTAAAAAAATGTTAAAACATGAAATCTATTATTTCTATTCTTTAGTCAACTATGCACTGCTTTTTTGAAAATTTAACGTTGTTTTTGTATATGGCCAATGGGTTATCAAAAGTCAAAAACAAATTTAATTAGGGTTTACGTTTTAATTAGGTTTTAGGTATGAAAAAGTTAAGAGTACTAATTTTATTACGTAAATACGATTAATTCAACTTTTTTAATAATTTCTTAGACGTGCCAATTTTTTTTTATATTCTATGTCAGTCATTATGGTCTATGTTGGCGTACTAGGATTTCCGTTCATAAAGAAAAACATTATTATTCATTTATTTTACATAAATGAATGTATAACATATTATACATTCATTTATGTAAAATGAACTGGTATGTTTGAAGCAGATTTCAACCTTAACAACGCTGGATTTTTTTATAAATCAATGAATGACAGAAATATCTACGCGGCTGAAGTAAAAATCTTCGTTAAAGTCAAATAAGACGAATATACTTAAAACCTAAATGAAGGTAAAATATTTTTTGTTCTTTTACATTACTTAACATAATACCCACATTATTTAAAAAAAAACTCATTGATACAAGCAAATTTGACTCAAAACAACTTTTTCCAGAGAAACTCAGTTTGAAAGGACAGTCAGGAAAAAAATCGCCAAGTTGGAGTGAGAAAATGACTGTTTTAAGCACAGTTTTAAAATCCTCATTAAATTTTCTATCTAATAACTTGAAGAAACACTACAAAATTTGGTATAATCAGGGACAAAAAGTGGTGTCAAAATTTGAACTACCAGAAACTCTGTTTGAAAGGACAGTCAGGGACAAAATCGCCTGTAAAACCCACTTGGTGAGAAAATGACTGTTTTAAGTATATTTTTGAAATCCTCATTAAGAAAATTTTTAAATCTTTATTAAAGTACTTACTTATTCCTTATCCCTTATTCCTACATTTCCATTGACGTAAAAATCCAGCTCAGTATTCAAGAAGCAGTAAGTTGCCAGAAAAATCTTGTAGACTATGAAAGGTTTGGCAACGTGATGAAAGAAAAAACTTTGAAAACAGAAACAATTTTTTTTTTGTTTTAATTTGTCCAATTAATACCCAAAATGACGTTTATTTGAAAAAAATAGAGTCCCATTGGGTTACGACTCGGCAGTTTACTGTTTCAAATTTTTTGATCTTGGATAAATACTTTTTGTTTTGAGTATCTTTATTTTAGTGAGAGAAGAGAAAAAGGCTCCAAATATTGGTTTGGTTTTAATTTTAGTGACATTTTCTTGTCAGTTACGTGAATGTAAGTACTAAATACTACTATAATAAGATACTAGAGTGAAACTTTTTTCTCTTAATATGAATTCAAATTTAGCCATACTAATACTATTCTGTTCCGCAAATTCTTTCTAGACAAAGCTCAGTATGCGTTTATTATAAATTTTCACAAATACACCGCAAACTATCATATTGTGTCGCTAACTGTAAAGCCTTCCTGTCCATTCACTTGACATATCCTCCAGCACTGTAATGTGTATAGATAAAGATACAGTGTTTGTACTGTGGTCGATTGTGCGGTCCAATTGTCATCCAGTCACGTTAGGAGTTAATCCCTTTGATCCGAGATTTCAAATATGGATTATCCTGTTAGTGGCAAGTCAGTGAAAATTATAGTTCCGTATTCAGCGTATTCTCAAGCACTTTAACATCCAGGACGTGTGATTTAGCCCGATCCTTTCACCTGCGAATATCTCACGTATAATTCCAGACGCACTTAAATCATTCCTAATGTTCTATTAGAACCAATATCAGATAATTTCGGTTCCTAGGGCGTTGCAACGCCAAATCTGCTAGTGCAGTATCACAAATACGTTAATTAGGAACAGGCATTCCTACGTTTCTGCCAAATATTTGTAACTCGCGTATGCAACCAATGCAGTGCTTAGTGTATTGTTTACTATGTAGCATATGAGCCAACACCTTCGAATAATTCATTACATAGGGCGTTGTGCAGTGTATGTCAATAATTCCAAAGCAGCTTATGCAAATTTAAATGCAAGGGTTACTCCGCATAAATGAGGAACAATGAGATCTTAAAATAGTCTAAAATTACGAATTACCAACCAATTTTAAGAATTATTGTGAAGAACTGTAGAAATATGTGGAATTATCGTAAAAGAATGTGTAACTATATAGGAAATTATTTGTTATATAATTATAAGTTATGTTATTTTAAATCACTAAACCGTTGAAGTTAGTGGACATAAAATAGTCTTCAAAGATTAAATATGTAGTAAGTACAGGACTACTCGTAATTTATACAGAATGAGTTGATTAAAATGTACCAAAGCGTTAATTCAAAAGCAATTCTAAACATTTCTAAGAGCATTTGAAAAGCCGATAGATAGATATAATAAATAAACGTAAAATGTTCAATCAAAAAACATTTGCTGGTTTATTTGTGACACACAGATTTAGATTGTTAAAACATCATAATTTTGATTTATTTTCCGCACATAATAGCAAAAACTGCAATATTTTCAACAATAATAAAAGTTACCAATAAATAACCATGTTTACCAAACTCCCTAATTCTAAGAGTAAATTTTACTGCTTGTTAGATCATAAATGTGACTCTGCTAACCGATAGGGTGGGTAGCCACATTTGACTTTAAGAAATAGAAAAAAAAAATTATCAAACTTTTCTCAAAACGAAATATATTAAAATACCAAATATTTGAAAAATTAGAATCATATTGTAACTTCATATGGTCATTACAGGGGTGTAGAGAGAGAAAATAGAGAATATTTTGATGTCAGGAAACTGTCCTAGCTCTTTGTACCATTACTTATGGTCCACCTTGTACATTTAGTTCTCTCAATTAAATATGGATTCATTTAGTTCAATTAAACGTAATAATTTACTTAATAACTCAGTTATGTAATAACAAAGACAGATTGGACCAAACTACTTTCTCAATTTACCAGTTTTTTACTTTCTCGGTTTATTTTTGTCTTGCAATATGTATATAAATTTTTGGCTCTTAATATCACTACATATAATGTCTAGAGATGGAAGATTTTTAGAAATTTATGTTTGGAGAAAATTTAAGAAAATTAAGGAAAAACATCTGATAAATGCACATCAAAAACAATAATTCAGGCATTGGAATTTGAACTATTTGAAAATTATATAATCAGATATATGTCTTCCTTGGAGGAACCACACTGTATGTAGTCCTTACACTTGTCATCTAACGTCTCAATTGTCAAATTTTGCTCCATATAACTATAAATACAATGTACAGTGTGATTTATCCAAGCGATAGAACTATTCTGGAGTCAAAGCTGCGTGAAAAACATATAAAAGTGTCTGTCAATAACACGACTGTTAAATACCTCTATGGAACTATAAATACAGCTTGTAATGCGTAAATAAATCTGCGTATTCCAGTTGTATGTTAGCCCTGAATGAGTTTTGACAGTTGACAGCTGTAAGTGACGTAAGAAATATATCGAATAGTCATTTGGGGCATTATTGAGGTGTAAAAACAAAGTACAACTGTTTTGCATTTGATATACAGTGTGTCCCAAATTGGTTCTACATGTTTTGGGATCTCTGTAACCGTAAGAGCTACAGAGTCGGTTAAATGGGGAAAGTTTTAGAGAATTTTATGTGAAACTTATTTCCGGTTTCCAAATTATCTTTCTCCGTTTTCCGGAAAATTGGAAAAACGTCAGAAGCTGCATTTTAAACACTCTTTAACAAAGCCAAAGAGAGTTTTGAAACTAAGACATTATTAAGGCACTTTTTTACGTAGAACACGATGACGGAATTAGAAAAAATCTATCGTCATTGGTTTCCGAGATATGGAGGACGCCATCTTGATGGCGGCCATAAGAATTTACAAAGTTATCATCCATATCTCGGAAACCAATGACGATAGATTTTTTTTCTAATTACGTCATCGTGTTCTATGTAAAAAAGTGCCTTAATAATGTCTTTATGTGTTTCAAAACTCTCTTTGGCTTTGTTAAAGAGTGTTAGAAATGCAGCCTCTGAAGTTTTTCAAATTTTCTGGGAAACGAAGAAAGATAATTTAATTTGGAAACCGGAAATAAGTTTCACATAAAATTCTCTAAAACTTTCCCCATTTAACCGACTCTGTAGCTCTTACTGTTTTCGAGATCCCAATACATGTAGAAGCAATTTGAGACACACGAATGTGTTTTGATAATTATAACAAGTGTCACGTGACTATAAGCCACGTAGTGAAGTGTCATAACTGTCAAATTTTAGGTCTTAAACTATCATTTGATGCCCCAACTGACATTTGCGAAATTATTTATCATAATAATTTCAAAAAAGAAGTTATACATATTTTTGGGTAAGGGACAATATAGGGGGTCTGTTATGTGTTCAATTTGGTTAAAATGTAGATCATATGGGTATGGAGGACTTCAAGAAGTGTTAAAATAAAACTATAGAGATTGGAAATATTTGCATTTATGAGATATATGTACAGGATGCAATTTATTAGAATAAATACTTTATTCTTTTTGAAGTAAAAGTTGACGTTTTAGTTTAGAAACTTATAACAATGAATCAATTAGCATTTCAAACTTAGAAAAGTATTTATTTACAGAAACACATTTTATTATTAGTTCGACATGTACATATTATATCAAACATCCGCCACTTGAAATATAAAAGTTCACGTTATTGACTAGAAGTGCCTAAGCAATTTAAATTTGTCACGTTCAGATAAGGGTAAAATACTTGTTTTGAATTTTTAAGGATCAATTATATCTTACTCAAATCTCCACTTAATCAGATACGTAATGTCGGTTATGGTCATCCAGACATATCGTAAAATACTTTTCCACCCATGGAATATGTTGGTACTTGTCACCTCCAAAAGCAATCACCATATGAATCACAACGTAAATCACAAACACGCAGTAGAGAAATGAGAATATGTAGATTAAAACTATCACTCCTATGTTAAAGTTTTCTCCATTTAGCTCGGTAATGATGAAGAATATGTTAATGGCAACCACCACTATTGAAAGTAGTATTGATGTGATTTTATACAGCCTAAAAAGTATTTAACTGGTATTTCACAAGAATTTTGGTTCGTACAGTCTTCAAAGACTAAAAACTTACATTCCGTTAGCAAACTTTCCCATCAACCTTGGATTGCTAGTAAATGCTATAGTGGGTATTAACGCAAATGGAAGTTGAAGACTCATGATTGCGTTCAGCAGATCATTCAAAGTGGTCAACTCACTTAAAGAGCTGAAAAAAGCTGTAAGAAATGTGGGAACTATAGCTATGCTTCTAGTGAACAGTACTCGTTTCCATTTAGGCCATTGAAGGTTCAAAAAACCTGAGAAATGTAATATTTAGAAAGGAAATTAACTTTGTATCGTCTATAGTACCTTCCATACAAAATTGCCCGGCATATGTGCCTGTCATTGTGGAACTTTGGCCAGCAGCTAGAATCCCTACAGCCCATATCGCCATTGCTGCTATAGAAAAAGTACACCCCAGAAAAATTCCACCTTTGTAAATGTCAGCATCCACAATTTCATCATTAGCCTTAAAATGGATCATCAAACACTTGTCTAGTCAATTATCTTTACTTACATCAAACGCGTCTTTTGCAATGTCATACATTTTATTGCTTTGGTTTTTACAGACATCTAACTGAAACACATCACCATCAAACAAAAATGTCAACACTTATTTGCATAAAACAAACCAATTCATTGTTAGTTTTCTCGTACATTCCATAAGCAAAAACAGACACCACGAAAATATTGATTATCAAACTGACAAGCAGAGCTATGGCGCTTTCAATAGCAAAGTAAAGGTTGGCTTCTCTGATCTTGTCAGGCTTTTTCCTGTCAACGTTTCTGGATTTTACCAAAGCAGAATGAAGATACAGATTGTGTGGCATAATGACAGCCCCTACCACTCCTACAGCTTGCAGTAGAATGTCAGAGTTGCAATTATCACACCTAAGTGAAAAATACCCTGTAATTCTAAAGTGAAAATATTCACACAGTGGAGGGGTGTGTGAATGAAAGTAATACACATTTTCCGGGAAAAATATTGATTTTGTTGATACAAATGCTTCAGATTCTTCAAAATAGCCCTCGGCTGCATCAGTCTGTCACGACTGGAAGGTACCCTAAAACTTCTCTACAGGAATGCCTTTCAAGAACGTTGTCACATTCATTTGAATGTTTGCCACGCAATAATTCGTCAGTCGGAAGAACCAAAAAGGTCACAGGGACCTAAGTCGGGGCTGGGGGATCACTGTTGAACTGCTTCAGGCCAGGAAGTTGGTTAGGATGAAAACGGTGTGACTCCCTTACAGTCCCTATTTAGCTCTCTGTGACTTTTTTGGTTTTCCCAGACTAAAGAGAGAGCTGAACGGAAAGCATTGGGAATTGAAACAGCAAGCATTAAAAACATCCAAACGCATGTTACAACGTTCTTAAAGGGTATTCCTGTAGAGGAGTTTTAGGGTACCTTCCAGACATGACAGACACGTCTCCATTGAAACATATCTTAAGCATTTGTTCCAATAGGATCAATAAACATATTTTTCCTTGAAAATGCGCATTACTTTCATAATGAATCCTGCACAAAACCGGGTAAAAAACACACAGTCTTCTCCACAGGTTATTGTTGTTGTGGGGCAAATTGGCACAAAAATTCCCGAGAAGGATGTCATCAGTAATAGAAAAATTCGATAGAGGGTCGAGATGGGCAGAAATAGGGTGTGTGGAAGAAGAGATGACGTTTTGTTTTTGATAAGGTTTAGAGAATGATAATCAGTAGAACCAAAAAGTGGATGGGGTAATTTGTTGAAGCGTCAAATGTTGCTGCTGAGTACTCATAACTTGTTATTCCCCATGTCATGTTATCCCCCTAAACCCAACCTGTAGAGAAGATTTTCACCCGTTCTTGCCCTGAATTCTGCCATTTTTAGTATTAAAAAACATTACCATGGAATAAAAAGCCCTTTTGAAACATCCGCAGCTGGTGGTGCAGACACGACGTACTCATACCCAAAAGTGACACCCATAATGGCAATAAGCAGACAGAAAAAAAGTTCCAACTTCCTCAGTCCGTATCTGTCTAGGAAAAGAAAGGTAAAAGTGTCTACGATGGTTATTAAGCACCCAGCCCATAATGGAATCCTAAAAAAATCATCAACTTTATTAAACCCACAGAATATATTTCTAAGAACTCACACTCTATTGGACAACATATAAATGGCTATGGCAGTACCAATAACTTCCTGCATGTCAGACCCAATTACTGCAATTTCAATCATAATCCACAGCAATAATCTGGGGAACTTTTTGTATTGTCTGTGGCACATTTCAGCCAGATGTAAACCAGTTACGGTACCTAAATTACTTTAAACCTTAAATCGCATAACTTGGACTATTAGTTAAGAGATTACCTAGTTTCGAAGCAAGACATTGCATTACAAATCCTAATATAGTGGAAGCGAATAGCACCCATAACAACCTATATCGTGCTATAGCACCAGATTGCAGATCACTTTCTATATTTCCTGGATCTAAATATGCAATAGACATGAGGAAACCAGGTCCGGTAAATGCCCATAATTTTCTAAAGCTGAATCCGGTCTAGAATAGAATATTGTAGGACTTAAGTATTCGTAAAGTCTGAGATGTTTTCCTTAAATTTTAACGCAACATTGTTGCTATCATTAAGTGGGTGTATAAGTGGGTTTTATAAAGTTTTTGGTGTCAAGTGATTGTTTTGGTTAATGCACTGACTTTTACACTTATATTAGTAATAATAAAAAAATTATATAGTGGTCAATGGATTTGCGCTGATGACTTAGTTTTTATAGTGCAAGACGAAAACATCACTATAATCACGCAACTTGCAAAGTGCACTGAATTTAATGCCAAAATTCATGAAGTTTAACAGTTTCTGATGATGTTGGGTAAACCACAGCACGTTCTACAAACCTATGATTTCAAAGTTGTTGCGTTGTTGCCACATTGTCTCATGACCAAACTAAATAAATCTACTTTGATGTTTGACAATTAAACAAAATCATTTTAGAACTTCTTACAATAAACTTAAAATAATTGTAATTTTTTGGATTGTAACATAGTATCATGAAATAAATTTGCTTTCTGTAAACACTAAGTGGTACTCACTTACCGATTCTGTTTCGGGAATGTCGATTTTGTCCGAAGAAAAGTAGGTTTCAAGATCATTGTCAGTATTGTGCTCGTAGTAGTAGGACCATTTGCCTTCTTCCTTTTTGGTTGTCTGTAAAAGATCTTAATTGTTACAAACAAAATTTGTACAGGGTGGCTCAAAACAAAAGCAATTAAAAAACTTAAACTTATATACAACCAAGTCCTATGCATGTTTCAAAGTTTCAATTTTTTAAACAAGTGTTTGCAGTGATTTCCATCATCGTCTACAAGTTTTCCAGATATCTCGGCGTTTGAAGTTAAAAAGGGTAAAAAATGTAAATTTTCCAAGAACTGCATATTGAGCCGATTTTATGATGAAAATCAAGAATATATGTACTTTGCTAGTAAGTAAAGTAAAGTAAGTAAACCATGCTAGTTTTTCAAATTTTCCAATACAACGATCGTTTGTACATGCCATGAGCCAGAAAGAAGGACTACATCCTTTACCGACTCTTGCCCTTTCAGCCGTTAATAAAATAACTACTTTACGTAGAAGACATTGTTTCCAAAATACAGAGTATTAAAGATATAAATTTTATTTAGACGAGCAGATATTTCCCAAAATGTTAGGAATAATTTGATTTACAGGAAGGATGAAATGAATAAATTGAAGGATGATAAATGTTGTTACGGTTTTTATGTGCATTAAAAATATGTACAAACAGCGTATAAAAGAATCCAAAATAACTATAGCTAAATTTTATTAAATAAAACTTATGTTCATTCTGATTTGAATAATGTATTTCTTTGGAGTGGTGAGTGTAATCGAATGGAACATAATTTGACTTTCATTCTTAATATTAACCAGTGTGATTGGTGACTACCACAGTATTTAGGTTATGACGTCACTATTATGCACCAACAGTTCTGGTCGTAGGTTAGTACAATGTGGGAGACAAATAGTACATCCTGTAAAAGGTGAGGCCCTTTGAGCTTTCTGTACCCTTGAAGACGATTATTCTAGAATCAGTAGTTTCACTTTTGAATTTTTGGCTCATAAGGTTCTTGGACCCATTTTGCTCTCAGCCAGTAGTTGTGTTGTCCTCCTTTGTTGTGTTGTCCTTCTAACGCTCAGTACCGTAAACCACACCAGAAACCACACAAGACAACAAATTGATTGGTATACCGATGCACCAAGAGGCCTTCCTGGGGCTGGCCTAGAGTCAGACAAATCCTAGGCAGAAAGAAAACCCCTGGCAAATTGCCCCATGAAGGGAGCAGAAGCCATATTCCCCTAGTTAGATAGGGGATTCAGGAAGGAAGGATCTCTGCGGATTTAAAGCGTTTTGTGTAATTCCTATCTAGCTTTCTTTTTTTCCGGTGAGGTTGAAGTCAACTCAATAGTCGTCAGATTGATCTGTATAAGCTAGGATCTTTCGGAAACCATTTTTAAACCAAGAAAGCCGTATCGGCACCTTTGTGGTTGAAACCACGTGGTGAACTACTTTCACGTCATCCACCAACTGGCATTCTCTACACGGTCTACGACTGACGAAGAGACCTTGTGCCTCAGGTGCCTCAAAACTTGCACTCAGCACCCTGCAACCCAGTTAGTCCATGCTCCGACGTACTGAACGACCTAAAACCTTGGAAGCTCCCCATCTTCATCCCTTGGAGTCGGTCTGGTGGATCCCCACCGTTACTTGGCAATCCCTTTTTGGACCCCTACTAAAATTAACAGAATCTACTTCCTTCTATTGCCCAGACGACCGAAATGAACCTGGACGAATTGGAACAAAAAATAAGAAACAGCATGCAGACAGTGACAAAACAGATCTGTTCGGGGGAAAAACCAAAATGCAGTGAGATTAGAAAAGAAACAAGAGACCTCATGAATATAAGAAGAAACACACATAAAAGTGACCCTAACTATAGAGAACTTAACATAAAAGTTAAAAGGAATATAAGGAGAGACATAAGGGAGTCCGTAATAGAAAACAATAAAAATATGAGAGTGCTGAAATCACTTGATAAAAATGGACAAGCACGCATTTGTCAAATGAAGAACAAAGACGGCGAAGCAAAATACGAAAGTGACGAGATACTAAATATAATCGAAGAATATTTATCAATTGCACCAGAACTAGAGAGCGCTAGTACTCAATGTAAGATCATAAACTTCACCGAAATTGAGGAAGCCCTAAGCCAACTAAAACATGGTCCTGGTGAATATAAAATCACTAGTGAAATGATAAAACTGGAAGGCAACCACAATGGAATTCATGAAAATCTTAATGAACAAATGTCTTCACATCGGTAATATTCCAAGAACATGGCAACATGCCCAAGTCATCTTGTTACACAAAAAAGGGAGACAAGTTAAATCTCAGCAACTTTCACCCATTAAGCTTATAGCCCCATCGTTTTAAGCTCCTTACCAAGATCCTTACAAACAGGCTTACGCGGAAACTAGATGTAACGTATTATTATAGTATAGTATATTACGCGCAACAATAATCTAATCTTAATTTTTGTCATTAAATCGCCTCAAAATTTGACGCTGGTGTTTTTTATGTTACTTAGGAGGTTCCTTGTATATTATAATGATATTAAAAAAAATAGTTATTTGCGCAACTAGGGAGGAAAGTGCAACTTTTGCTCAAAGGTTAAGAGTGCGAAAAGCAGTTTACTACAGAGTTGCGCATCTAATTTTTCCTACGACCAATGTGTAATGTTTTATGCATAATACCCGGCTGAAAATGAAGTTGTTGTTACTAAAAATATGTTTGTCAATTTGTCAAAAAAGTGACGAACTGTCTTTACACAGTGTGACTTTTACTGGTGGCACTTTCACTCCCCAGGTAGTTAAAGTGATATTTTCATCTCTCAAATGAAGGAGGAAGGTTTTATTTTCTATGGAAGTCGTAGAAAAAAATTTGGCGTAAAAAATGCTATTTCTTTAAATGAGTCTTCTTGTATTTTTTCACAATTTAGGTAGAATAACGAAAAGGAAGACTGTAATTTAAATGCATTTCATATTCATATTCTTAATTCTACGTTCAGTATTACTTAATATAAATTTAAACTAAATCTACTTACGTCATCATTTTTTCCCGTCATTTTTAAAAAATCCGCACTTCCGATAACTTTGCACTGGTATTTCAATGTGATTCAACTAAATGCAACAATGCTAAACACATATTGTAGTCCGGTGAACTCTGAGATTCGTGAAACAATGATATCTGTATGTTCAGGCTGGTCGTACAGTAAACACCAATGTTATCACACGTACCAGATTGAAGATTTTCATTAGTTGTTTTGTTTTTACTGGTTGCTTATACAAATTCAATTTCGTATTGGCACTGTAACAGATGCGGGCTCTATAAGGCCGAAACGAAAATTTCGTGCAACTTTATATAAGTTCTTTAAACAATAGGCACTTAAGTGGTACTACTCTTCAGATTAGCCTTTTATTATTATTAGTAGGCTCTCGTTACGCAGTCAAACTATCGTAATTTATTAATAAAATTACGGTTAATACAGGGTGTTTGGCATACGTTATTATGATATCTCGGACAGAGGATGTTGTATAGGTTATCTAAAAAAAATATGTAATTATTTTTGTCCAGTCGTTCTTTAATTTTTTTTTATTTCTCAACTCTAACTAAAGCTCAAATTACAGATGCTTTCTGAATATTTTGCTTTCATTTTTACATTTTACCTATCCTACCAACCAATTTGAAAAAATGTGTAATGTAAAAGTATTTTGTAACACCTTGTATTAAGTAAAACATCAATAAACTGTCTCATACATTTAGTAGCAAGTTTTCTCAAGTACATATTTGATTAATTTTCGTCACATAAAATATGACAAGTATTTGGTTTTCTTATCGTTGCTAACACAGGTATCTTATGAATTAATTTTAACTTATTTAGTTGGTTTTTTCCTATCTAAATTATACAAAACCATGTAACTAGTAATAGATATACATTTTACTTATGTAATTACTAGATTCTTCAAAAAATAATCACCATTTTTCTTCTTCGAAATATCGCTTTAATTTGCTGGGAGATCTTCTTCACTTTTTTTCTTTCTTTTACAGATTTGCACACAAAATTTTAAACTATTTTTTGTCTGCCTAAGTAAGATAGATTCAAATTTAACATTGAAAACCAAATAGCCAATAAACACAAGTATAACTATAATAGTAACAATTACATCGATTACGAAAACATTTTTGTAAAACGTCCTTGTAACGTTAATACTCAATGTTACTTAACTCGTGAAATTGTAATGTTATCGTTACATACAGGTGTGGTAAAACTAATGCCTCTTTCACAATGAACGTTAACATAAAAAACACATAAACATAAGCGCAAAGTTCATTTTTTCAAAACCCTTATTTATGTATATTTTGTAGTCCCTATCCAACTAATCATAACATAAAATAAGCTTGAAAAGAAAAATTACTTTACGTTTATGTTTACGTCTTTCTTACGCTAAAGTTCATTGTGAAAGGGTATTAAACTGGACATAGGAAAACCGCGCAACTGACAGAAAAACATAGTCATAATAGTCACTATTTTAAATGTATCACTGTGTATATTATATTTTGAGATTCTCTTAACGATTTAAAGTGTATCATAACCTCTATATTTAACTGTTTTCGAGATATTGACGTTTGAAAAATGCCATTTTCACATTTTGGAGTGTCATACTGCAAACGTTGGTGCATAAGTAAACTCTTAGACACTTGTATAAAAAGTTTGACAGTTGTACATTTTTCCTTCATCTGATTAAGAGCTATGACGGTTCAAATTGCAAAATTGTCATTTTTCAAACGTCAATATCTCGAAAACCGTTGCAGATAGACATAGGTTATGCTACATGGAACATACTTTAATTCATTATACTCTATTTACAAACTATGAGGAGCAATTATGAATTAGGTAGGCAGTGGTCAAATGTGATTGACTAAATTTGATTATTGTATCAAAGATAAGTGAAGTGACGCAGCTAATATATGATTGGAAATTTAAATTTAGCATTAAATTTGTATGTTTATGTTAGTTAAACTTTCAATAAAACTGTAAATTAATGTGTTCTTACTTTTATACACCGGCACTGTAACGTCATTTGTCTAACCTAAACATCAATTACTTCTTCATTCGCTCCTCCTAGTTTTTTTTGTAAATAGAGTATAGGGAATACGAACCATATAATAATATACAGGACGGGACATTTAAAATAGTGAAGTTAGTACCAACTTCGAGTACCTAATGTGGTATCTCAAAATTTAAAACTTTTTAGACATGGAGACCTCAACGCTAATACTAAACTCGGAAATTTTAAAAAAGTTACTTTTTGTAGTTTTCGAAATATTGACCGCGGTAATTCCCGGTGGGACACTCTGTAGAAAGGGTGTCCCACAGAACTGGGGAACCTGTATAGAGCTGCAGGTTTCAGTGATCCCAAATTAAGAAGAGCAGCTCACGAACACTCTGAAAAGTTTTAAAAAACCTTCGACTATTGCCATCCCCTATTTACCACCAACTGCCCAGCATCTCAGAGATTAAAATCCAGACACCGATTTCTTAAAGATCCATTGGATGCCACCAGCCAACTATCCTCTCTCAGAGGACCCGCCCAGTGGTGTCTTAAGTGACTTTAAAACTTTGAAGACTCTAAATCGCCTACGAACTGGTGTCGCACCTGTAAAAACAAACTTGATCAAATGGAGACTATCCCAGCCAAATGACGACAAGTGTGACTGTGGCGCAGTACAGACAATGGAACATCTCCTGACATGCCCAAACTGCCCCATACGGTGTTCCCTCGACGACCTATGGCTAGGCAAACCCGAAGTATTGGACGTGGCCCAATACTGGGCCGAGAAGCTTATTCCGGACACAAAAAAGTAAAGTAGAAAGTTTTAAAACCCATTTTTACATAGATTTTTCATTGCTTTTTAAATTAGTCAAAATACATCGAGTTTTAAAACTGAATTGCAAAATTACAAAACAACTCACTCGACATTCGTATATTGACAAAATTATGACAAAAATCTTACTACATAATTTCAGTATTTAACGGTCAAACCAAAATTTAAACACACGCATTTAATGAAAACGATCATTTAATTATTATAAATATAAGTCTCTCCAAATCTCTTAAATGATTCAAATAAAATATACATATTATAATGCAACCAATGATTCCGTATATTATAGTTATGATCATATAATAAAAAAATACATGCAACAAAAATTTATGAAATGAAAACAGAGATCGAGTCTCGTGATGGTTAGTAGAAAGAATAGGTTAGATAAGAGTAATAAATGGTTAGTTAATAAGTTGAAATGAAAGTATTAGTAAAAAGTTATAAAGTATAGTAAATGAGGTAATAAGTAGTTGAGTTAAAGAAGAAAAAGAATTGAGAAAAGTTGAGAAAGATGGCAATAGTCTAAATGGATAGGAAGGTTAGATGAAAATATTTGGTATCAGATTATAACCCTAATTTAGGTGGTTAAAATTAGTACTCGTCTTCTTCTTCTTCACCGTCACCTTCTTCGGACGATTCTTCGTACTCCTCATTTTCAGCACCATCTCCTCCTTCACCACCTTCACCTGAAATTGAACATATGATTAAGTGTTTTTTTAATTTTCCAAAGGTCAAGTGTAACTTATAGTTTATTAACGCGCATACTTGAGAATTATTTTATCGGATACGTGCTGCTTGTAATGTTGCAATGTAGCTTACAATCTCTCTAAAAAAATCGATAAGGCAAACCTATTAAGTTGTATTGTGATATTGTGTCGATAGGTTGTTATGACCTGATTGGTTGTAGACAAATTAATTCTGGGAATATTAAGGTTTTAATGGAATTTTCTGCTCTGAAAAAGTGAATTCATACATATTTTTCGTAAACACAAAAAAATCAAATATCATTTATCTGATGTGTCGATACGTATAACTAATACTAAAGTACTACAATAATTGATCATCAAAATAATTCAAAATCGGTGATATTGCAGAAAGTTTTTTGGAAGCAAATCTTTCAGAAACGGTTTCAAAGACCGTCTTCTCATTTAACAAATTATAAACAATGGTAAAAAAAATGATGATAAAAAAAATGATAAAAAATGTTATTAAAAACAGCAAGTAAATTATCCTTGCAGTTTTCTTCGCCCTTTTATTATTGCCAATTTTGGAACACCTTTTATAACCATTTTGCTGTTATAACCGAGTGATAATAATTGGATATACAATGTGTCCCAAATCAGTTTATTGTAAACAGCTTAATTATGAGTGCGTATATTTTACAAATTTCTTACTTCTATAAATGTAATTTAGAACTCTGATTGTGACAATTTAATTGCAACCTCTACAAACTTCAAATATTGTTCGCTGTTCCAAAAACGATCAGCCCTTCGGGTCAAACCCAGCCAAGGAAATTAGGAACAGTATTAAACAAACACGAACTGCCTGCCTGGCAATTTCCAATTGTCAGTCAATAGCAGATTTAGTTTCCAGGTATCGACACGAAAGCCGTTTTGTTCGGAATAAGTCTGCTAAAAAAAGGTCTCTGAAGCTATTAACTTTTTAATGAATTAAGCGGTCTTAAGAATCATTATACGCAATAATGAAAACTATTTTTCAGGTATAGTATACCATTTTATATTCAATCACATATTAGGAAGAAGAACATTTACTTTCCAACGAAAAATTTCATACCTTCTGATGATTCCGAAGATTCGGCTCCTTCACCATCACCACCTTTGGCAGATTTGCTACCACTGCTGCTGTAGTAACTTCCGCCACCTTCACCTCCTTCGCTTTCACCACCACCTTCTCCTCCGTAGTAGTTGAATTCAGCTTCTACCTTCTTTTTTGGTTGTTTTTTGTCATCCCTATTAGATTTATTTACTTTTATTAGTGAATTACGTAATTTATTTATCTCTATTGAAAAAATTCCAAAAGATTGGCTCTATTTGAAGGTCAAAATGTGGTTAAATCTTTGGATCTTAGTTTCTTTAATTTCAAGTTAATTAAGATGTATGTTTTAGGAGAGTTTTTAAAACCAATGTTCTTCTATCTCCTTTATTGCTTGAATTGCTAACCTCTCAGCTCTCGGTTTTTTTGACTAAACGGTTGATCGTAGAGCTTCGGGAAAAAACTTTTTAGAAAAAGGAGCCCAAAGAATCGCTAGAAAATATTTTTAGTTCCGGAAAATGTACACAAGGGCGTACTAACAACTTTAATCCGATAACTTATTTGCTGGTGTCAAACTCAATGCTCTTCGACCAAGAATTTCAAAGTTATCGCAATTTTTGACTTACTCCCACTATTTTAAAATCAAAGTTGCTAAAAGTAAACTTTGCTTTCCTTGGCAAGTGTTTTCAAAGTATTGCATTTGAAATTTTAAAGGTAAGCCCTTTTTTTGAATTAAAGTTGTTAGTACGCCCTCTTGTGAACGTTTTCCGAAACTAAAATATATATTTTCTAGCGATTTTTTGGGCCCTTTTTTATGACTCACATTTTTTTCTCCCAAACTCTACGATCAACCGTTTAGTCAAAAAAGCCGAGAGCCACTTTTATTTGGACACCCTGTACACATACAAAATTTAAACAATGCTTATTGTTCTTGTAGTCCCTGCAGATGAGTAATTGTATCCATTTTACCATGCGAATTAAAGATCCAATCAATTTTTTTCACTACATTTATAATTAAATTATTTTAGCAGTTTTGAAATATATTTTTTGTATTACAATTTTTGTAAAGCAATAATTATAGACCAATTTTTTATTCAAAAAATTTCTAAGATCTTGCCTATGCTAAACGCAGTAAACCATTTTTTATATGTATAAACTATTTTTGGAAAAACCCACTATTTCTCTTTTATACATAATTTTCAACTATTTCTGCTTAATAAATAATTTTCTTTTTAATAATAATTTTCACAATAAAACCGTTAAAATTGTATATTTTGTCATAATGACGTAAACGCGATTTGCTCTGGTTTAAACCTTAATTTTAAAAACGCCGATTAATCATAAAAGCTAAAAAATTTTATTTAATTATTTTTTTAAATCATTATAGCGAATCTTAATGAGCATTTTTATTAAATCAGATATACAAAAATAAAATAAAAAAGTTAATGGCCCATGAGGGGATCGAACCCGCGACCTTCGCGTTATTAGCACGACGCTCTAACCAACTGAGCTAATGGGCCAGATATTTAAAAGTAGAATTTACTGGTAGATACGACAGGTGAACCAAAATTGTGTTTTAGGATAAAAAATAAAAACGTGCATTGTTGTCAAGTGCCGAAAAACCTAAAAAATGGTACTGTTCGAATTTCTGACATAAATTTCTTTGATTATAAAATATTTGAAAATTAAAATATAAAGTTTAACAGGTTAACGACCATGGGCACCATATTGGTGCAGTGAATGTTTTTTCAATATATTTTAAGTCCAAGGGTAAATTTGAAAATTTTCTAGGTCAATAACGTGTTAAAATACTATAATTTACAAGAAATATTAAGTGTCTAAAAAGTTATTAATTAAACGAAATTAATAAGTTTATTTTTATACCGCCATCTATTTTTGTACTAAAATATTACCATGAAATACCATGCACTTACTCATTCAATTCTTCAAAAACTGAATACGCTTTTCTGGACTCTTCACGTTCTTCGTCATCCCCACCAGCTGAAAATAAAACAAAATAATCTGTAGTAAATTTAATATATTTTATATTATTTTTATTTTCATGTTAGTAAAATCTTTATACTTTTATCTGAATTATTTTTGCAAAAAAATAATTTTTAATACATATTACAGACAAAGCGAGAACAAAGAACAGTTTGCAATAATTATACCATTACACAGTCACACTTTTACCTAGTAATGTTGTTAATTCATTGTGTACTTTAAAACTTTTTTACTAAAACACCCAGTTTGATATTTAGTTAATTAATTTTAAGCCAAATATTCACAAAGCTGTACTTCACTAGTTTCTGGGTTATTGAGTTGTAACATTTATTTAATAATTAAATAGTCTAGAATTACCTTAAAATATTCACTCTGTAATTAATTTTAAATCAATAAACCAATTAGGTTATTAATATTATTTGTTTTTTTTTTAAATCAGTTGGTGGTATTCAGATTACTTCGTCGTTTCATTCTTTAATACTTAAGTAATTACTTTTCCTCATTCCCTAATTCGTTTTTTTTACACAATCTATATCTTCTTAGATTTATCAATAGTAAGTGATACTGTTTTTGGAAAATTATCTAACATAGAGACTTGTGATTCCAACGTTGTCAGATCTACATGAAATTAAGTCAAAACAACGGATTTTTGTTCGGCAATCCTAATAACTGATACCATTTTTTGATCTAGACAATTTTTGTTCTGAAAAGATTCTCTCTAAATTTTGCCGGTTTCGAGATATTTGCCATTAAACATTGGAGTTTTCAATATTTGGAAGGCTATAGCAGGCAAACGGTTGATGTTTAAACAAAACGGTTTGCATGTTCCTATCTTACTTTTCTGAGATATAGAATATGACCGCATTTTCAAAATTTTCAAAAATTCCATTTCATTTCTCTTGGTTCTTTTAGTTATAACTTTTTTGCCACAAGCCTCTACGATGGATCGTTTTCCAAGTGCAGTATGTCGTATTCTTAATTGAATTTTTAATTTGTATCTTACTTTAGAATAGGTTGCTTTTATTATGAGACATTCTGATACAGAGTTGTCAAGTAGCCACTGTTTAAAATATCTAGATGCAGAGATATTCAAACGTAGAATTCCTAAATGATTTCTAATTAATAAATAATAAATGATAACGTTCAACATAACCAAGTTATGGTTTGTAAGAACTGTTCATTCTGAGTTATCATTTTAATTATTAAATAGGATATTCTAATGTCGGAAAGAAAAGTTTTTGTTTTTAGAGTCTTTTCACCGTTTACGGCATTGCCAAATCTTTCCTAGTTTCTCCAATTTTGGTAGTCAGTGAGCGAAGGGCTGAGACTTATTGTATTTTCTGGTTTTGTTCATATTATCAAAGTTTTATAGAGAGAGAAAATTTCACGTTAAGTGTTTGCAATTAAGTAAGATTTTGTAAAGTTGGTATCAAAAGTAAATTATCTAAATAAAGTGAAAAAATATGATAATAACATACTTTTGATAGAGAAACTTTACAAAAAATTACTTAAATCAAAACTAAACGCAATCGCACAGTTTTTTTTTTTTTTTTTTGTTATAATGTCAGTCAAATTTTACATTAATCTGTACGCAAAATCAAGTAATGGAGTCAATAAATAGAACTTTTTTTCCGATTTTCTAAATTCGGAGATATAACCAAAGCTATAACACACTGATATTTTCATCACTTGTTTTTCATAATGGCGGCAACATTTTCCAATTTGACAAAAATTTAAAAAACGTTTTTCTGTTATTTAGAAACTAAATAATACCATCATCTAGAACAGGGTGTCTGGATTTAGTGTGTTTTGACAGGAAAACCCCATTTCCCGGCTAGATAGAAAAAAACTAGTTAAGATTAATGGCATACATCGTATTTCGATATCTTGTCAGTTCGCGGCGCTAGAGGGCGTTATTCGAATTTCGCCCATTTTGAAAACTCTTCACAACTTTCTTGTTTATTAAAATATAGAAGTGAAACAAAATAGTCAAAATCTCGATGTGATTCCAATGGAGTACTTAGTTTTTTGATACTGACTTCCATTTTCTCAATAATTGACATAACTTCCTAATTTTATATGGAACTCATATTCGAATATAACTTTAAAAAATTTCTAGTTTTAAACATTTACTACGATGTAAGTATGTCTATAATTATTCCTAGAAATAACTGAAATATGAAGTTAACTTGCAATGAGTAACAGATATAGACCCAATAACAAATTACTTTTTCAGTATTTTCACACACATTAAACTGACGACTAAATAACTAATTTTTAAATTAACGGTAGAAAATAATTAAAAATAAAATAAAGAAAAAAGTTGTGAGGAGTTTTCAAAATGGGCGAAATTTTAAAAACGCCCTCTAGCGCCGGGAACTGACAAGATATCGAAATAGGGTTTTTCTCATTAATATTTTTTCAAAAATCGAGCTCTATACAGGTATACTAGTTTTTTCCTACCTCGCTGGGAAATGGGGTTTTCCTGTCAAAACACACCAAATCCGGACACCCTGTACATCATTAAAAAGAATATTTTAAGCGCTTTACAAAAATGCAAAAATCCAAGATGGCGACCTTAAAAATTTACAAAGTTATCATTCATATCTCGGAAATAAATAACAATATAATATCTTAGTTTCAAAACTCTCTTTGGCTTTGTTAAGGAACTGTAAACAATTGTTTAAAAATTAACTTTTTCGTTTCGTTAACCGACTCTATAGCTCTTACGATTGCCGAGATCCCAATACATGTAGAACCAAAATGGGACACTCTGTAGAAATTACGTCAGGAATATCTCCAATAGATTTTTTCCGCCAGACTTGGGGGAATCCGGCATTGGGTAATCCGGTAATTTGTATTTTATCTGGAATACATATCAGTTTGACCAGTCGAAAGCGAATATTAAGTCTAGATACTAGGCCTTGAAATTTTTGACTATAATATTTCCAAGATCTAACAAATTCTAATTCGTAAGTGTGTTAGATCTGTACTCTAATTGTAATTACTGTGTCATCTTGTTCACACTAAAAATTACAGATTACTCAAGACTATTATTTCCACTAAGGTGCAGCGTTTATTAATTCCCATGCCTCGGTCAACAACATTCCTCTGCGATAAAATCCACCACAACATGCACTACTTAATCCAATTGGTCATGCAATTGATCTACTACAGTGTACTCCAACGATTCTAATTTACTGGGTGCATTTGTGGTGGTCTTTGTACCTTCCTTAATGGCTTTCTTCAATCCTTTGTCGTTTTCGTTCTCAATTTTCGCTCTATTCGCCTGTCCAAATTCGGAATGTACTTCGTATCGGTACTTATCACCGTCTTGTTTGTGGAATTTATCTCTGTGCTTGTACCCGTCTTGTCCTTTAGCGTCCATTGTTTTGGAATAACCGTGAAACTCTCCGTCATCGTTTTCGGCATCGCCGTAAACGTATAGAAAAGCGTCTTTTACACCTAGAGCATAAATTGAGCAACAATCAACTAAGTGTTTTTTATTTAAGTATTTGTGGAATTTAAGTAATGACACAATACTTTTCTAGTTTCTGGTAAGTGTCGTCAGTTAAGTAAACGGGCTTATCATCTCACGTAACTGATTAAGTAAAGTAGTTCATTGATATTGTTAAAATATGGTGTTCCCAAAAAATGTTTGTCTGTGAATCTTTAGTACTAAATAAAATAAATATTTTGGTAACAAAAAAACTGTTTTGTAAGATACTCACATTGTAAATAAGCAATTTAAAATATTAATATAACAACCAATACAATCTTAGATTATAAATTAATAATCTATACTGCTGCATAGAATAAATTAAATTTTTATTAAAATATGTAGGTAACAAACCTTTAGTGATTGACCAGCCTCTTTTTTTGGCTTTCCTGTATACAACTAAAAAAAACTGAAATATTTAATTTAGAAGACTCCAAAAATTACTATTAAAATAATTCTAACCTTGAAATAGGGTTACTGCACCAGTAATTGACTAGCAACCAGTATTTGACCGATTTTAAGTAAAGTAAAAAAAATCTTTATAATTTAGCGACTATTCTTCATTTCTACAGTGTGTATAGAAAATAACGCCTAAGAAGTTCATCATTATTGACACATCATGGTCTACTATTGGAGAAAACTGCAATTCTTCATAGTTATAATATTTGTTAATACAAAAATTACAATTTACAATTTTTGAAATAGCTACTTCACTGTGGGCTAATAATGATGTTTTTTTCTAATTGATCACCAGGTATATTTAAATATTTTCAGAATGTGCTCCAAATTCTGAAAATAATTAAAAAAGTTTTGGAAATATTGGCTACTAGGAAAATGTTATGATGTATGATAATAAAAAGAACATTTAATATTTTCGTAGCAATTTTTGAATTCACCTTTTTCAATTTCATACAAGGAAGTCCAAAAAAAAGTCAGTCTTCATTAAACAACCCTGTACATTTAATCCTAACTAACAAATTACACTTATAAAAGTATCTTGAACAAAATATTTAGATTTGTTGGTTTATTTTTCAAATAAATTGTTACACCCTGTTTTAGTAGCACATTAAGGTTAATTTCATTTTTGTATAAAAAGTTTTTTTTTGTTAAAGTTGTAAGCAAAAAAATATGAAATAAAAATTAAAACTTCAGGTACTTTAAATCTTTGTCTATACTTTATGTATACTATTTAAATTACCGATAAATGGTCATGTGACGTTAAGGATAATAAATAAAAAAGTTAAATTAACAATAATTGCTGACTTGAACGTACAGTGTCATCTGTTGGATAACTTGGCAAATTACCATTCTATTAAAAGTATTTCACTTAAAAGCTTATCATTGA
The DNA here is from genome assembly GCA_018691245.2 of Ips nitidus. NCBI lineage: Eukaryota > Metazoa > Arthropoda > Insecta > Coleoptera > Curculionidae > Ips > Ips nitidus. The sequence goes on along the minus strand of CM042790.1, from coordinate 8,755,063 downwards.
TTCAAAATAATCGAGCCCAGTTTAGTTGGTTTTATCTAGATGTCGCTATCGGTTTTAAAGTACTTAAAGTTAAAATAAGATTTGTTTTAGTTTTATAGACAACTTAAGACTTTGATGGAAAACTTAACTTTTACTAGAAAATTTTGATACCATTTTTTTGTTATTAAATCGTTTTTTGGATGTTATTGCTCTCTTTCTCATTATAACGTGCTTCTAAAATATCAATACTACCGTTTTTGTAGTTCTTCTACCGTTCTCCTGTTTTTTGTATATAATTTTCCGTTTTTAATTACGTTATTGCCATTATGTTGGTTGTGAAAGTTTTCATATACTTTTTCAGTTTATTGAATAGGAAATTAAATAAGGATTCTAAAAATGCGCTTAAAACAGTCATTTTTTTACTCCAAATTATTCTCTAAAACTACGTGATGTCTGTCACTATTGTCAAAATTTTACTAGAATTTGCAAAATAATTACATTTTAACATAGTTTTCGAAACAAGACGATTTCCTGAGATTTAACAGTTATTTTGACAATTGTCACTTCATAATCTAGCTAAATAGTCTTCTGAAATCACGTGACAACTGTCAATAACGTCAAAACTGTCAAACCGTGCTGTAAAGTTGCAAAAATCAGGGTTTAGGAGGAGGTTTTCTTGCAGTATTTTATATAAAACATGTTTCTGAGATTTATGAGAGTTATTTGGACAATTATCACGTGACCGTTTAACTAAATAGTGTTCTACAATCACGTGACAATTGTCACTGACGTCAAAACTGTCAAACTATGTTCAAAAGTTGCAAAAATCAGGATTTAGAAACGTTTTCTTGCAGTATTTGATATAAAACGTGTTTCTGAGATTTATGACAGTTATTTTGCCGATTGTCACGTGACCGTCTAGCTAAATAGTGTTCTACAATCACGTGACAACTGTCACTAACGTCAAAACTGTCAAACCATGCTCAAAAGTTGCAAAAATCAGGATTTAGAAACGTTTTCTTGCAGTATTTGATATAAAACGTGTTTCTGAGATTTATGACAGTTATTTTGCCGATTGTCACGTGACCGTCTAGCTAAATAGTGTTCTACAATCACGTGACAACTGTCACTAACGTCAAAACTGTCAAACCATGCTCAAAAGTTGCAAAAATCAGGATTTAGAAACGTTTTATTGCAGTATTTGATATAAAACGTGTTTCTGAGATTTATGATTTCTGACAATGGTCACGTGACTGCCTAGCTAAATTATCCTTTAAACCCACGTGATATCTGTCACTAATGTCAAAACTTAAAAAACAATTATTATTGAAAAAATTAAAAAACTGTATTTTTGAAGTACGGTTTTTATAGCAATGATTAAAATTATTGACAACTATTAAAAGACACCCTGTATAATAATGTAAAATGAATGAATTAGTTTTGATCTACCGTTTTTTGACTGAATATTCTACCGCCATTAAATATTTTGAATTGGCAACACTGATACAGAGTTATTTAATATCTGATAATTTTAAATCTTGAATCAATAACGATATATAATTTTATGTAGATTTCTTATTGCCATTTGCACCGTTCGTCTAAACAATGTTTAAAATCTAGTCACTGATTAGTTCTGACATTTGCATGTCACTACTAGCAGTACCAGATAGTTTCTAGCAATGTCAAATAGTTTCTGGCAATTCTCAGACAGTTTCTGACAATGCCAGATGGTTTCTGGTTCTGTTTCTTTCATACACAATAACATTACTATGTACCGACTGATGAGCTAATAAGACAGGACGTCAGTTATATTTAGACAGTAAAAATCATTTGAAAAACAGGTTTAAAGCAAACATTCTATTTAAAACAAAACATAGGTAAGTATTCAAAATTTTGAGTTTTTTGGAAGTTTTGAAAATACCAACATGAAGCTAAACGATGAAAACATTGAGGAAAATATTAATTATGACATAAGTTGGACAGTAAACCTGGAAACAAAATGTTTAGCAAAAAATGCGAAAATCTGATATGGCGGTCGTAACAAACAAAAAAGTTGATAATGCCGAAGAAAATCGAAATTTTTCATTAGAATAATGTCATTTTGTAGAGGGAAAAAAGTTTTGTATTTTCATAGTCGATAATGTTCGAAGTTCGAACGAAAATGTCCTAAAAAAACAAATTAAAAAAGATTAATTTTTGTAAAAAAGTTGAGGTGATTAAAGTAGGATTAATTTAGACGATAAAGGTTTCAACACATAACGCATATTTATAAACGAAAATGTTACAAATCATACACAGTTGATCCACCTTTAAGATACCAATTTTAATTTTTTTAGAAATTATTAAAAAAACAAAGTAGGGATCAATGAATTTGTTAGTAAAACATTAATAGTTGTTTCTCTGAAAGTACGGTATACGTTGTCGCAACATCTATATTAAATATTGGTATCTAAAACCTTAAATCTAAAATATGTCCGAATGTAATTGAATACTTTATTAAATAAATATTTTCAAACACACTTTTGTTATAATACTCTAAAATATTACCTGGTTTTAGAAGATCACCAATGTGTTTTGGAGCAGCTCTGGCCTCTCTCACCGTACTTTCCACTGTTGCCGTATCATCTGGTCCTTCGAACATCAGTTCATCTTTAATAGGAATCGCCAGGGTGCCCACCAAAAGGGCGGATAAGCATATAAAAAGTTTAGCCATTTCGGTCTAAGCTAGCTAGCACGAGCACCACCTAAATCAAAACAATTTTTGTTGTGCTAACCATACAAAAGTGTACGAATAGTACAACTAAACTACCAAAAGCAGCATAGGACTGTCCATTTAAAAAGAAATCTCAGTGGAGAGTGGAACAGTCAAAAATGCACTTAGATAACGGATTATCCGTTTATTTCTGCCACAAACCCCTCTCTTGAAAGAATTCTAGTTAGTTTTTGTGGCTTGTTACGTTTTAGTTCCATTCATCTAGGACAATGTACTATAAGTACAAATAATTGATAATGTTACGTAGACGGATGAAAGTGTTATAATTTTGGTGATTGCGCTTCTCGATTTCACGCTGTCAGCGCAAACCGCAAACTGTCTAACCATATAATAGAAAAGTATTTGTGTTCAAAACGGTGATTAGTTTAATTTTTATGTTGATTTTCTACTTAATTTTGAATTATATAAGGTACAAAATGTAACCAGTTAAATAGATTAATAGTTAAATAATATGGTAGTTCTAATATACATACCCAACAAACGCCATATTGAAAAGTCAATAAAAAGTTATTGAAATCCAAACTTTTTAATAGTACAAATTACTTTTTGCTGTCATATTTCATAAAACCCTTTCTTTAATCTAATACGTTTTACACTTAATTTTATGGAAGTTTTTCCTTATTTTCGAGGTAAACGAACTGAAGCTAGTGTTGCCAGTTAGTATAAAATATCCAGAGAAATAGGTTCAATGTCTGACTTTCAAAAAAAATTGTTATTATTTTGGATGACATAAGAATTACTAAACACACTTATTATGGTGGTTTTAAAAAAATACAATCTTCACATCAACTGATTAATAGTAAGTTTAAACTGTGTCATCAAAAAATATCCCAACCAACCACCTTATCAAAGAGAAAATTTACATTCAATTAAACTGAAACTGAGGTTATCTTTACAAAAAAAACACTCTCTAAAGTCATATTTGATTCTTTTCGGATTCTGTTAAAGTACTGTGACTGAACTGCACTACTACAGTACTACTACTGAACTGTAAGTAATTTATATTTAAGAAATATATTATAATAATAATAATATGATTTTATGATGATTTTTGAAAGAGCAACACACTTTTCTTATTTTCATGGCGAATTAAAAGGTTATTATTTTTAGATTTTGTTCTACAATATGTTTATTAAATAGTTATTTGTTATAACAAATCGAATTTGATTTGAAACTTTGCTATTAATTTGTACACTGTAATATTATAAATTATTACATTCGAATAATATTTTGTCAAGAAAATAAAACTCCTATACATCCTAGAAAATATTATTTACTTTAGATTTTAATTAATTAAAGTATCACTTTTTAAAATACAATTTTTAATGTCACGTGACAGTGTCACACTTTTAGGTTAAGAACTTCGGGACAATGTTATTTTAAAATTAACTTTTTAAGCTTAAAAATGCATTTTTTTGGTCAATTCTAAAATAAAATTTATAATATGACGTATTTTATGTTATCTTTGAAAAGTTCAAATTGGCTTAGAACGATTGGTTTTGTTTTTTTTTTGCAAAAATTAAATTGCCAAACTGGAAATTTACTTTTTAATGTCACGTGATCTTTTTTACAATTTGGATTTTAAAATTTTTCAAGTTTAAAATTAGGTGTTTGAAGTAACGTGTATGTAATTCATGTATTCGTGTATTGTAATTCATTTAACATTAATTAGTTCAGTTTTAGTAAAAATGAAAAACTTGCTTCTCTCTGTATTTTCTTGATGAAGAAGTGTTCCAATAGCAAGTTATTACTATTATTGAGATTGTATTAATGATAGATTTTAGATTATATTAAATCTGAAAAAATGTACATACAGATGGATCTGCTTAAAATAATGAATCTTGCAACACTGAAACACACTAAATTTGAACTGACTTATTTGAGATATTTAAAATATGATTATGCAGATCAAAGTTGCCAATCAATGCAAAACAATCTTAAGAAATACTTAGTTTCCTTGAAAAATATTTGCAGAATTTATTTAATTGCCAAACCTCATTAAGGTTTGACAACATTGTATGTGAACATAATTTACACTTGAATAGTACCAGCATAATGTGCAAAAGATATTTTTTTTCTAGATTGTCTTTTACTGACTCTTTGAGTTTTGAGTATTTTTTAAACTAATCGAAATGTGGCAACACTGTGAATAAATTCAAACTGTTTCAGAGATTGTGGAATAATTGTTTAGTTTAATTTTGTTAAATGTGGTATTTTTTTATTGGAAATGTTTCAATACAGGGTGGTCCACAAAAAAAGGGCTCAAAAAATAAAATTTAGTGCGAGAAGAAAAGTTTTTTAAATGCAACGTCCTTATTTTTATAATTTCATCTTGTTCCTTGTCCAAAATCACGGTTTTTCCATAACGGTTCGTGGCGTTTTGTGATGATGTGATGGACCACCCTGTATAGCAACTTTCTTGCTCTACTAGTTGGGAGCTACACATGGAAGCTATTCAGTTTTTTATTAAATTTTAACACAATTTTTTTAGAATTGCACGAGTTACAGGGTAATAGAAAAAGTCTAGCAACACTGCCCTGGTGCTGGAAGATAAAGTACTTTTTCATGCAGAGTTGCCATTTAGTGCAGAAAATTCCAATAAGTTTCTCAATTTTGTATTTATTTGTAGCAATTTCCTCAAAGGGGTCCATGAAATTGAATTCATCAAAACGTGGGAACGTCGGTTATTTTCAAAAATATAAGTTTTTTTACCGTTCCAAAAGCATTTCTAATAGAGGAGCAGTATTAAGTTTTTCAGTTTTAAAAGTTGACTTTTGACAAATCTGACAATATTGCCTATTCCAATTAAACCATCAAAATGTGTGTACGAGTGTGAAAACTTTATTTAAAATTATCTAGCGCTTGTGCTAGTAATACAAACAGATAAACTTTCTAATTTCAGTGAGAACTTGTATCATCACGTGACATAGTGGGTTTATCAAAGTAGAGTTTGGTAACATTACAAGAACTTCAAAGTTAATGTCATAAAAAATTAAATATGGTACAAATCGAAGCGAAATGATATTACGTCATACCATATTTAGTTCCTTAATTTTTTAACTTATACAAACGTTCCTGATGAAAATATTGTTGAAAATTAACTGCAAACATAGAGGAAATAGAACTACCAGCAAAATTGAGATATGTTTTGGAAAAAATATTGATCTTCTGCCAATTTTCGATTAATATGGTCAATAATTAGGTTCAATTACATCGAGGTCGTAAGTTCTGATTATACAATAGACTCAATCAGATTATTACCGTAGAATAAACAAACACGTGTTAAAAACGTCCAATTAACTTTACATTGTATTCACTTGATTAGCATTTATAGTCACATTTTAGCAAAAGTCAATAACACGCACTTAACTTTTTTTTTAAATATGAAATTATGAGTAAAAACTGTATAGTACCACTAAAAAAATTATTAACTGTTAATCTCACAGGCCAAACTTAAATTTGCAGCACTGATCTAACTTGTAAGTACGACAGCGAAACTAACATAGTAAATTAAAAATGGAATTTCCAAATGCATTTACGTAGTGCAATACAATTTTACTTTTTCCCGGAATTCCATGAAATTAATTCAATTAAAAATTGTTAAATAATAAAGCAGATTCTAGTGTAGTTAATTGAGTATGACCTACCGAAATCTGCACTAAATCACTTCAAGTAGCACTTCCGGTCGTAAAATGACCAAAATATTTCGTAAAAAAACACACTCCCTCTAAACGAGTTTGATCGAGTTTCTTTTAAAACATAAAGTGGAATAAACAAAACGAGTCTTTTATAAACTGTTTTTGGTGAATCGAGAGCGACGACTTTGGTAGGGCAAATCACCAATTTTATGCGGTTTTTACGAGTTAGATAATAAGTTTTAGTTGCACAGCAGTTCTTGTAACATTCAAAGAAATTAGTTAATGGTGTTGGGCGGTGTTAAATAAACATTGCAAAATGTTACGATTTGTCGAATTTATCGGAAAAAATTAGACATAATGCTGGGTACTAAGTCTTAGTTTGGTAAAAAATTGGATTATCGTATTGCATATTGAATCACATAAGGTAATTCCCGCAGGTTTTCTTATATTTGAGAGAAAGGTTATTAGTTATTATACACTTTTGTCTAGTCTTTAAAGTTTTTTGTTGACTGTTCTAATTCGGTTATGGCTTTGTTTCAAGCAATGCGTAACAATGCTACGTATTGCAAAGCCACAACTAATCAAATTTGTTAAGTTTCTATTTAAAGGTCACGTTTGACCTTATTTCGTTTTTTTTTTTAACTTTAAATATCTCAGAAAAATCTAGATAGTATAAAAAGTACATTCACATTAACACAACAATAATACACAACAAAAATTGGTTATTAGTTTTTTTTTAATAGACCAAAGTCCACTTTACATCAATTACCTCACCTTACTTTAGTTGTTTAAAACAAAGTTTCATTCAATAAAAGTTGGTTTGCCAAAGTTTGAATGTATTTTATTAAATTTCGTCCTATTATTAGTCAATTATTCAAAACGTCACCTTAAATGGACTTTTAGTAAAGGTAAAGGTTAATTTGTCAGCTTTACAGAAGGTTACTAGTTTAGATTGCCCCAAAAATCTCTAAAAACGTGGTCTCAAAAAGCTTTTACAATTTTCAGTTTTCTATTTTAAGTGGTTTAGTATTGCAGTAATTTGAAAAACACAACTTTTAACTAGTTCTATTTCAGACAGTTAAGTGCATAATTAAGATCATTTTTAAGTATAATAAAACAATCGTTAAGGATCTTTTCCAATCCATTCTTCCTTCCATATGCTCAAATCAGATTTTTTCAGCATTTTTTGTTGGGTCCAGGTCGACTAAAGGTATCAGGGAGGTAGAAGGGTGGCTAGTTGTCAGTTGTATTTTAGTTCTATGTATTTTCTTCTGTTCTGTTGTTAAATAAAGTGGTTACTGAGTTCCTGTATTGCTAATAAACATTAATTTTTAACACCCTGTAGCTCGATAAGTATGGCCCTGCGGACCCATCTAATATGGACTTTTTACCTTTAAAATACCCGAGGAATCGCACTGTGACATCGGACACTTATTACTTATTAAAACCCTGTATAATGGATTTTTATCATTTCTCATAAACTTTCAGCTGGTTTACAATTCTCTGTTACATACAGGGTGATTCAGGTTTTAATACACAAATTTTAACCACGTATTCTACGTCCAAAAATAATCCCAGTTTGCTCTATAAACTATATCCCGGAAATGCGTCTTTCAGGAAATACAGGGTGTTGAAGTTTTATAAAAAAACACAAAATTCATTTTTTTTCAAAGCGCCTATACATATTTTAATAAAACTTTGTGGTTTTCATAAACATAGAGCCGATTATTCACCAATTAAAAAATTGTATACTTTATAGAGTAAATTGGGATTATTTTTGGACGTAGAATACGTGGGTAAAATTTGTGTATTAAAATCGGAATCACCCTGTAGAAACCTTGATAATATATTTTTTGTCGTTCTCCATTTGTTTCATAGTAATTTTAACTTAGTACTATGTTCAGTAGTAACTGTAACTTATTAACTAACTAACTTTAATTTCAGTTTTGTTAGGTTTCTAAAAATATCGCCTTTTATGCATGATTTAGTATTTTGGGTTTATCTCCAAGTACATTTTTGTGACACATTTTTAAATCTTTTATTTTCAATCAATTTTCAATATTTTATGCTGTTCAGTTTTCAATCTTTTACATTTGAACGAATTTTAGCTTAGTTTTTACAGTTTATTTAAATTAGTATATCCAGAAAGTTTTTACCAGTTTAGACATCATTCCATCAGATCTTTACACTTTCATAGTATTTTTTAACTATGATGCATATTTATATTTATAAATCACTTATTGTAATATTTTTTCAACATTTTTCAATATTTTCTGCTTTTCAATCTTGTTTGTAGTTTGAAATCATATTCAAAAAACAAGTAAATCATTTTCAAAACGACATGATATACAGGGACCAAGATAAAGATGGCAGAAAAAGTTGCGTAATCATACACATCGCGCTTTCGAAAATCAAGTATGTATTTCTTTTCATTTTTGAGATATTTATAAAAAAAATCGGATTTTGATTTTATTTATTTTTGAAGTTAATTCAAATCATTTCAAAAAATACAAACTACTGTTTTATGGCACCTTTTCGAGCTCTACAAGATGATAAAATAAAATAAAAAATCCGATTTTTCTACATATCGCAAAAATGAAAAGAAATACTTGATTTTCGAAAGCGCCATGTATATGGTCCCCTGATTGTGCAACTTTTTACTCTTACGGTTTCGGAGATCCTCATGCAGTGCATCTTTATTTTGGTCACCTTGTAGATATACGTTACCTTCAATGAGAATTTAGTATCTTCAGCTTGAATTTAAGGTTTTATAGCTATTATCTTCTGAATTTGTCACTATCCAGCTAATTCAGATTTATCGAGACTATCAAAAACTCTTTGGAAAAATCTCACTTGCCCCAAAACACGTTTTTAAACATTCAAATGATTTTCCAAGGTAATCCTAGTCCACATAGTTTTCTGGACTTTTTCTTATCAGTAGAGTTGCAAGAGTTTTTAAAAATTGAAACTTTTTTAAGATTTTTGTAAAACTTCTTCAGGTTATTCTGATTTAAATAGACATTTATAGAGATTCTGAATAATTTAGTTTTAAAGTAGCATATTCAAATTTGGAGTTTATGTAAACGGTTTGATTTTCAAACCCTTCTAACTTTGTTTGATTTAATTAAATCTTGTATTATCGATATCTCCAGGCTTTAAAGCTAAAAATTTAAAGCTACTTAAAATATTTTTATCCATTTATTTTAGGTTCTGCAAAAGTGTTCAGTCAAAGATGGATTTGGAAGATTAGACTTATTTTCTATTCACTTTTTTTCATATAACACATTGATCTAGTTTCTGGAGTTTTCGATTTAATCGTTTCGATTATACTATGACGAGAAAAAAATTACAGTTTATGTTTTTCGGCATATTGTAACGTGCCAATTAAAAAGGTTAAAAAACCTCGTAATTTTTGTTCTCATCTCGATCAGCAACATCATTAGATATCTAAAGTTCATAAAAAGGTAATATCCGGAGGATTTTCAGCAGATACTTAAAAAAGTTTTGTTCAACAGGTTAGAACACTATCTTTTAGAATAATTTTAAAACTTTTTGTATTTACTACTAAAAGCTTATCTCACTATCTGTAAGTATAAGCAAAGTCCTTTACTACTGTAAACATAAATTTATTTTAAATTACCGTGAATTTAGTAACAATATTTTGGTTAGTAATTATAGTCGGAAACAGGGGAAGGTCGAATTACTTCCCTATTATAACTTTTTTAGTGAAAACAATTACGTGCTAATAATATCCGGTTGGTACGTATAACAATAAAATTGTAGCCACACACTTAGGTTAATTAATGCTCATTCATACGTAGTTTTAAGTGTGTCCTAAAAATATTAATTTGCTTAAAAGCATTCAAATAGCACCTTTTTACAATAATTATTTTTTTGGGTTTAATTAGTTAAACACGTCCTGCCTTCATGTTTATAATCTTTATTTTATCTTAATTTATTAACATTTTTCAAAAAAAAATACTCGAAGTTCTATAATTTCATGTTTATTTATATAATGGATATAGTACGACCAACACTTAACGAGGTAGTTCTACAGCACCAAGGGTATGAGTCACACCATTTCCGGACACCCTGTATACCACTTAACACAGTTTCACATAAATCAATAATGATTTCCTGCCAGACTTTTCCTCTTCACTATATTAGATTTTCAGCTATTTATAACCATTTAATAAAAAAAATCCAGCTGTTTGCTGTGTTTGTTTTGCTCTTCAACTCTGTGATATTTATTATTATAATATTATGTTTATTAAATGAATGTATATTTAGGCATTATATCATCGGAAAAAGTATTTTTAAGGAAGAATATTATATTTATTGGTGTTACAATAAAAATATATATTAGAAAAACTTTTAATTGGAAGTAGAAGTCCATAATCTCTCAGTGGAGGTGTAAGAAATACAAAATGAAAAAGACACACAGTCTTCTCCACAATAAATTTTACTCGCGCCTTTTGCCTGCTAAATGTTGAGAGAAGAGGGTTGAGGTTTCTTAAAAAAGTATGTGGATTTAATTAATTTTTAAGATAACCCATTAATGTTCTATTTTTGTGCCACATACTATAAAACTTAGTTATTTGACATATAAAAATTTGAAAACACCTCCAAATTTGGTTTGTTGCAAGTTATTTAGTTTAGTAAAGATCCATCCTGTAAATACAAAAGTAATTCTAAACTACCTATGCATCTCAATATTCTCTAAAAAATTATAGAAGATATTCCGATTTTCGTTATTATCACAAGGTGTGTCAATATTATGTAATAAACAAATTTTGTAATAGTTTGATACTTTATAAAAATTATATCGATGCACCCAATTACAAAATTCTATTATTTATCATCATGATGTCACGGTAATGTTTTTCGAATATGATCAATTAAGTTAATTCGAGCACGGTGAAACTGTTACGTAAATTATAATATAGTTTGTGATTTATTAAAATGAGCTATACAAAGTAACAAAATTTATTTTGTTGCTCTACAGTAGAAATTCTTCTCCTACAATTATTCTAAGTACAAACAAATTGAAAAAAAGATATGGATTTTGTATGGTTTGTTATTGAATCGGTAAGACATCCACGTTGTACTATTTTGTAACTAAAATACTTGATTAGTTAAGTATATTATTTTTATTTAATAGAAAAAGAGAGTAATAATAACCTAAAATTACACAACTACTTAATTCCCTAAAAGTAACTTAAAGCAATAATTAATTGAAACTGGTTAATGTAGGGTATAACAAAAACAGTAAACCTTAAGGTTACATTTATGTACACATTACTCAAACCTATTTATAAAAGTAGCTTTGACACTGTATATTTAAAACCATTTTAGTAAAATCATTTGGTTTTACACATGTATATAGATATTGGTTGATTAACTTCTAAAATAAAATTCTTAACTGTGATAAAATGATAAATTGTGAAAAAAATGGAACTGTAATAGTTATTTACCTAACTAGTGCGGGAAGTGCCACTTTTCCGCACGCTGATTGCAGTTGACCGAACGACGCAAAGCGGAGTATAACTAGGGTCTTTTTTTACTACTTTTTGAAATTCAGTATCTCGGTAACATGAAGAGCTAGAGAGGCCAGTTTTGGCTCATTTTGTAGTATTTTTTATCCTCTTTCTAATGGCGTTTTAGTGAAATCTATAAGAGTTAAAAAAGTTACAATCATTCAAAAATTGAAAAAATGTCATTTTTGCAAAAAGTGCAATTTTGGCAATTTTTGTATTTTGCTCCAGGAGGGTTTCAATGCACAGCAAAGGGCATATTTATAACAAAGGACCTTAAATTCGGTAAAAGAGGTACAAAAAAAGTACTTCATTTTTCAAAAAAATTGAAAGAATTAAGGGTCTTTTTTGCTACTACAATAAAATGTTAATTTTCTTCAATTTTTATCAAATTAATCCAACGTTTAATAACGTCAAAAGGTTACGTCAAATGTCATTTAGTACGTATACCTATGTGAACTAAAGTATTGAGAAGTAATTTTGCTTGTTTAGTAAAACATACGCTCATCTATACATTTTGTTAATTCTACTTTTCGTTCTTTAGAAAAGGTGAGTTATTCGCTTTTAGAACTTTAAGAAACGTTTCAACGCTAAATTTTGAAAACACAATAGCACAATACGATTTTACTTATTGACGTTGTCAAGATTGTAAACAAATCAGCAGTCGTTTATCATGGTTGAAGTCATAAGTTAGAGACTATTAGCAATCAATATTTCAACTAAATGATTTATTAAAAGTTTGATAAGATCCTGATAAATGGTTGAAAATAAAATAGTATACAAACCATGGTGGAAAGTTTAATTTTTGTCTCGAGATAAATTTCAACTTTCACACCGTGTATCTTTCTTAATATTAACTTTCGGTATAGGACAATTTTATGTAAATTGTATTATTTTGATAGTAGCTGTATGTCCCATTACTCATGGTCCACCATGTATACTTTCTTTTGTTCTGAAAAGTTTAGATTTTTATTCAACTCTGTTTATACAGAGTAAATTTATAAGTTCTATTAAGGAAACTTAAATTCTCCTGTAACTCCTTATGTACCGGCAATCAAGAAAAAACTTGATTTGTTACTAAAATCCACATTCTTTTAAACAGTCTGTGTTTTGTGGCAGCATATTAATTTTTTTTAGGTTTACTCTAAAATTGCTTAGGTGAAGAACAAAACAACGAGTCATTGGATGGGATATCCAACATGATCTCAAATAGTCACGTGGCTCTTATCGACCTAATTTCAGAAGCTTTTAAGTTTAATGTATCCAGTTATCAATATTTACTACCAACGATCAAGCAAGTAATCCTTGGACAGGTTGGATTTAACACCTTGAATCTTAATACACTCAAACGCTAATCCAATTCCAACAACAACAGATGTGGTGTTTTGCATACAAATTATAAGAAACCACAAAATTGTTAAGAAAGCGACCAAATGACATACATATTTTTTTCTTTTTTTTTCTAGGCAAATTCTACAGGTTATTAGCATGGCAAAATGAAGTATTTCACAAGAATTGAATTTGAACTTAAAAACACATTCATTACAGATTTCGTCAAAAAGTCGATTTTCCATTCATAAAATTAAGAAAACAGAGGAAAATCCTGGATCGATATGGACAAACCTACGCACGTGTAGATCTTGCGCACTTAAGGGCTGCGTTGGCAATTTATATGTAGGTCCCTATCATAGGGTCGGATATTCTACTGCTTTCAAATAGAATGAAGTGAAGTGCACCATTGTATCGGTTTATAAAATCTTTTTAATCAGGTAATGGTGATATTACGGGGATTTCTCGCATGCTTTCAAACTTATAGCAGTAAAAGAATGCGGCGGAGATTTAACCCGCCTAATAACACGCTTGATTATTTATGGTTTTGCAATAAAACTGATAATGCGGTATTTGAATGTATATCGCAACAGGTTATAAAATATTATACGTTTGCAGGTCCTCTTTCAATTACGGTGCGACAATATAGCAGCTGCACTGTCTGGAAAATCTACTAGACTAATCAGGGAGGACAACATACAACATACAGTACAGGCCTGGAAATTACACTAGCACCGTTATCATCGTTGAGTTATGATCGTGCTATCACCTTACTAAAACCGCATTTGATGAAACTGAACGGTTAAATCATTAAACATTGTTTTTCCCAACGTTTGTGTTTCCAGATACCATTCATTTGAACAATGAATTTGAACTTGAAGGTGTTTGGTCAAGAGTGTTTTAGAAAAAGGTGAACGAAGCAAATTTTCACTCTATTGCATATCTAAAGTGGTGACCTAGAGAAACTAATGTTTCAGGTAAGTGACACTTTTGATACTCCAGATGCTTGTTTCTGTTAAAGAGCTATTTGAAATTCCATTTTTCAATTTTAGAAGCAAATAATTTAAATTTAGCTTATTTCTCTTTATCAACAATAGCAACAAGTAACCAAGACAATAGCAGTTTTGGTAAAAGATTAAATATTTATATTTGCATATTTAATTCATACATACATTTGTTGGAAATAAACTCTAATTTGATGCTTTACAAGAGTATGTCGTCACTTGAACAATCATAAACTAACCCTATAATAACAAATAACTACATTACACTTTCACACCGTTTTACCCAAAAATATGATATGTTTTGGAGTAACGCACTGTGCAAATATTTATTTTTATTATCATTATATTGATTTCTCAATCATAAAATAATACTAAAACAAGAAAATAATATTGATTCGTAAACCATTTTGGTTGAAAATGACAGATATTTCATATCCAACCACCTATTTAGTTCTAAAATGTTTTACATTTTACTGTTTCTCGAAAACTATACATAGTAACAATTCGGGAAAAAAATCTGTATAGTAAATGTGGCCACGAGAAAATGCTGGAAACAATTTTCAGCTTTCTAAATCCACCGCTAGAGGGCGCTTCAATACCACTAAAATAAAAAATGAACGAAAACTTAAAACAGAAATTGAACTGAATTTTTCTCTTCATATGAAGTAGTGGGGATGGTCAACATTTGGACCATAACAGAAATGGAATATCTCTAAAACGGCTGATCGTAAAGACTTCGTTTTTGGGACATTTTAAAGATCATTTTTTGCCCTTTAAAATGTTTCGACACATATGTTCAATTTAGTTTTTGGTCTTTCCTGTAGCGGGCGTTTTTCCAAAATTTACACTTTCATCCTAGATATCTGAAAAAAATGAGATGCAATGATATTTCTTTCTATTGTCTATTCCCTAAAGAATCTGATTATCTATCGTGGTGTGAAAACTGCAGTATTCTATCTCTTCTGTAACACGAGATATCAGAGAAAAACCGCTTTCAAAAGACCTTTTTGAAGGATTTTTCGAAGATATCTTGTGATCTTTACAGAAGAGACATAGTACTGCAGTTTTTTACAGTACGCTAGATAATCGGATTCTTTATAGAATAGGTAATAGAAAGCATTATCATTGCATTTGATTTTTTCGGGATATTTAGAATAAAAACGTACATTTTGGAAACACGCTCTTTACAGGAAAGACGATAAACTAAATTAAAAATGTGTTTTGAGAGGCTTTGGGCCTTTGGAACAGAAGATGCTCTTTAAAATGACGCAAAAACGAAGTTTCTATGATCTACCGTTTTCGAGATATTTAATTTCCTTCGAAGCAAACTTTGGACCACCCCCACCACTTTATATGAAGAGAAAGAAAAAAAAGTTAAATAGCAAAATTGTTCGTTGAGTTCATCGTATTTCTGCTATACCATTCCATTTAAATTTTTAGACATTTTTTTATTTTAGTGGTATCGGAACGCTCCCTAACGGTGGATTTAGAAAGCTGGAGAAGCATTATATGCTATATTTACTAGACAGATTTTTTTCCGAAAGCGCTACTATTTAAAGTTTCCGAGAAACAGCCGCGTGCGCGGCTTATTGGAACACCCTGTATACCACAAATTCTCAGCTTTACAGTCATTAGAAGAATGTTTACAGTTATTTTCTGAAATTGCCAAAGCCAGAGCCTCAAAAGTTCCACCAAAAATCTTAAAAATGCTACTAAAAGCTGCAGCTTCCTATGGAACAGAAATTACTAATGATGACTCTAAAATTACCTCCTATTTAGTCAAATGTGCTACGACAAATTGATAAAGAACAAATTATCAATTATTACAAACTACCATACAGGGTACTTTTTTACTGAGTTCATGGCCCAAAATTTGAATTTCTACTTCAATTTGGACACTTTTTGTATCAAAACTTGTAACATTCTGAATTAATATTATAGCTTTATGCCTTATTTTTTGACAAAAAATATGCTGTTTATTTACTTTCCGTTGTTTTTTGAAACACCCTACATGTCCTATGCTCTTGTTAATATCCTTTTGTCCACCAATTACATATTGTTTGAGCTTTAACAAAATTCTCAAGTTGAAATTATTTGGAAATTCCAGGGGCCTCTAAAACCTCCAAACTGTTTATTTAGCTAGAATAATTATCATTAAAAAATATTTTCTTTTGGTAAAATAATTTGGTGGTACCCTGTATATTTAAAATAGTTGATGCACATTTTTGGCATCTGAAATTGCACAGCCTGTGTATGATCGGTCTACAGAAAGACTATTTTTTCTATGATTTACTCAAACGCCATTTATAATTTTTTTGTTGCGCATTTTTTGACGTAGAATCGACATATATACAGGACGATCAACGTAATAGTTATGTCAAACTTGATTTTTTTAAATAGATGGCCCCGTGTAAGTTTTGAATTCTTCTCAAAATTTTCAGTCTATTTTATGACACATTGCATATGTCAGAGAGAGAAGTTTGAGTCATTTTGAGTTATGATTTCCGATTTTCAAATTTTATGGACATCCTCAGACACTTAAACTGATTAAAATTAGACACATGAAAACAAGATTGTACAGGGTGTCCTATTGGCGTGTGGAGGATTTTCGTAAATATTAAATTAGTGAAATTTATAAATACAAGATTATTTTAAACTCAGTATTACTCTTCTTAAGTGTTATACAACCTGAATAGAAATAAACTAGATTTTTGATCAGTACTTTAGTTTTATTAAGAAAGACACTATTTTAAAAATGAGACACAACATATTTTTTTCTTAATCTCAGCTTTTCAAAAATAATTAATATAATAATTTATAATTAGTATAACTAATTTGTATGATATCTATGCTGTGAATTTTTAAAGACTACAGTGTCTAAACTGACTAAAACATAAGAATAAGGCGAAATTAGATACATATGATAATTATTTATTATGACTATGACTATTATGACTTGTTGCAAATCACAGAGAGAAAAGTTATTGACAGTTAAATTCTGTCAATAGGTTTTTACCAGCTACTGTTTTTCCAAAAAAGTAAATTGTAAGTTTGATTTTGAAAATCAACTTAGGTGTATTGTTCTAAGAAACAATATACATTTTAGAAAGTGCTCAATAAACTGAAATTTTAGATTTATCGACTAAAACCGTTTACGCTATCGAGTTTCACTCACTTAGCTTAAACAATCTCTGAATCTTTCTAATCTATTTGAGAGACAACAAAAGCCCCAAAATTCACAACCATAGAGATTTTCGGTCCCACTGTAAAAAAATACAAAATTTCCATGGGAACAGATATTTTCTTTTGAGAAGTTAGCTAATGTGTTAGCTAAGCATAAATAAGTCTTTCTTACTATTAATTAAATTTTTTTCTGTTATGATGCTCCGTTTTCATTTTTAATTCATAACTAGAAAATTACTAAATTGATATTCAATAGCACAGCTGCTGAAAGTCAAGTAAATTTCTACTCTGCAGGTTAATAAAGTATTCAATGAGGTCACTCCCAGACCATACATTATCTTTCTCCTAGTAGACAGTCTTTCATTTATACACAGGGGTTTTCTAAATGCTGGTAAAAAGCAAAACGTTCTTAGGGTAACTACAACTTTTAGAATGTTCTATTTAAAGGAACAAACGTTTATTTAAATTAGTTTAACCAATGTTCAGAAAACACTCTGTATAAGTAGGGAGTAGTTTCAAAATATGTTTTCCAGTAAAAATCAATCTTAATAGATCAATTATTGGTAATAAAAACACAATCTTTAATGAATCATTCTAATCCACAGTAACTGAATTCCATTCTAATTGCAGTGAATCATATTACTCACTCAGTCTAGTAATCATTTAATAATTATTTTATACTCTGGTAATAAAAATTGATCTTACACACTCTCAAGGTTTTCTAATTTGTATCGTGTGCCTGCGAGCATCAGAAAAACACAAATTAATGTGTATTAAGTAGTTTTAGTGTCAATATTTCTTATTATCCGATAATTCTCGTTTATTAATAATTAATCTACTATGGAAGGATTGAGAAAAGGATGTTTAACAATTTTACCTAACCTAACCTAACATAATTTTTTATCCTTATACAAAAAACTTAGAATTGGAAAAAATTGCATAATACAGCCCAATCCCTAAAATAATAAAATTCTAAATTTACGCTGAATCCAAATTCCTATTTTCTAAGCTAGCTCCAATTGTAAACATTTTTTCCAACTGGAATTATCTAATGAATGATCTGTTGTTTCCTTGTAGAGCAAATGGCGTCTTTGGAAGATTTGCATCTGCATCTTGGTCTTTATGACTGCCTACAATATTCTGTTGACCGTAAAGCTGATCTACGTCACAACATGTAACCAGAGATCAAATGTTGTGAACGATCTGAAAAATGAACTGAACGAGTGTAAAAGCCACAAATCCCATAATCGTAAGTAGAACAGATTTCCACTTTTAAATCAACTTTGTAAAATTATAGTTTTAGATGCTACACCTAAAAACAAAGAGGCGGCCCAATTGAAAGTGGCAAGCCTGAACAAAACAATCTACGACAATATTGCGGAGTATTACAAAAATTTAGAATTAAAGCAAAAATACCCTTTGAATCTGAATTTAGCCCTGGGCAGAGCGGATAACAAACTCGAGTATAAATTATTCGATAATGTTATCGTGGGTGACAAGTATGTGGAACTGTCAAAGGCCTACAAAACTTGTTTGGCCACTCAAAGTTCTCTGGATAAGATCGCGTCTCTTATTGAGAGCAGCCTTTACTGGGGTAAGAATAAAGTTTATTTATTAGTAATCGGATATGTAGTGTAAAATTGACAACATGGTATAAGGATGACAACCTAAAAAGTCATAGTCTAATTAATATGAGTCTCAAAAATTAGCAGATTTAATCCTTTTCTCTCTAGAAGCTTACATTTGTTGCATTTGTATGTGTATTTTTATCAGAATTTGATGTCAAAAATTTGTTGACATTACGTCATTGGATACATTGATGTTAACTCCACGTATACGGAGTTTGCATACATCTCAACACAGTGAGTGCTGGTGATTGGTCAAAAAAAACAGCAAGCTGAAAGCTGCTTTTTTGACCAATCACAAACTACAAACCAATGATTTACGCAAATACTGCACATGTAGACTTTTTGAAAATTTGACCAGCAAAGTTATGATCAATCAATACAAAATTCTTTTAACGCTGCAACGTTGTCTCTATACCAAATAAAAGTTGTATCAGGTTTGAAATTAAAAAAATTGGATATTACTGTAAGTAAAGTGCTTCTAAGTGCTCTAATAATGTCTTAGTTCCAAAACTCTCTTTGGCTTTGTTAAGGAAGTATAAGCAATTATTGAAAATGCAGCCGTGGACGTTTTTATAATTTTCCGGAAAATGGAGGAAGATAATTCAGTTTCGAAATCGGGAATAAGTTTCACATAACATTCTCTAAAACTTTCCCCATCAAAGCGACTCTGTAGTTCTTACAATTACCGAGATCCCAATGAATGTGAAACCAATTTGGGACACACTGTATGTTATTGGCAAACAAAATTACTGATAAAAAAACCGAATAAAAGAATTATAGCAAAAGGTCATTTTTTCAAATGCCTTGTGTTTGATTTATCAAATATTATAAAAGGAAATTAGAATGATTGCAAATAAACTTTACGTATTTTGTTCGTATATCTAAATAGCAAAGTTTGGGAAATAAAAGCAAGTTTCCGTAAAATGAAGAATCTCAAAAACTATAAAAGAAACAGGGCAACAATATGTCGTTTTAACAAAGTTCATTTTGCTTCCCGGTCAATGTTTGGACACTCTGTACAATTAAGTTACACAGAGAGAAATTAAAATCACCCTGGGACTTATTTGCAATTTGGTTTGGTTTTCAGACAATCAGACAAACTCACACAAAATCAGTTTGTTGGTCGTCAATGACCTAACTCTGCAATGTTATTTCAGGTGGTCCTATATCTTTATCAGTATTCGCTGGGAACCAAAAAGAATTGAATCATCTCCTGTTGTACATAATGTATTTAAGAAATTGCAATAAAAGAATTAGAGATAAAGTTACCTTTCACATAGCAATAAAGCGAGATACGGGTCCAAAAAACTACGCTATAGATGAGGAAGCTTTATCGAAAATGGAGTGCGGTAACCCTATGGGTGCTTTGAAAGAGCTTATTGTAGATACTACCATGAAACTGCGCGTAAGTTTTTAAACGTCACTGAATATTTTTTTTATAAGATTATGGTAAAGCGAATAATAATTAGTTAAATTTATTTTCTAGTATCCATTCAATTCATGGAAGAACAAATTGCCATATCCACAAAATTTACTTAGAAACCTTGCTCGTAAAAATTGCCAAACCAAATATATTTTTCTTACCGATGTTGATATTATTCCGAGTAAAGGGATGGCTGAGAATTTGAATGAGTTTTTTGGTAAGTCTCTTCACGTCCTGCATTACAATTTTTTGGTGTTTTTCTTATATTGTAGAAACCGAGAAGTGTTCAGGTAAATGTGCTTACGTAGTGCCAACTTATGAATTAGACGAAAGAGTATTTTTCCCACCAAATAAGACTGATTTGATACGAATGGCCAATAAAGGATTAGCGAGACCTTTTCATCATAAAGTATTTATTTATAATCAATATGCCACAAATTTCACTAGGTAGTTGATATTCAAAGTTATGTTGAATTTGTTACGTTTTGAGTTTTAACTGGATTGTTTTTAGATGGCAAAGTTATAAAGATCCGGACGAAAAAGTGAGAATAAGTCATCCGGTCACTAATTTTGAGTTTCTCTATGAACCCTTCTACATATCCACTGACAATGTACCACCCCATGATGAGCGGTTTATTGGATATGGTTATACAAGGAATAGTCAGGTAAACCAATATGTATACTTTTATTATCTAAATTTCTAAATCGCTGAGTAGGTACTTTCCATAGTACAGAATGATTGATTGAATTTTGATCATCCCTAGTTTTGGAGTCTATACTGGTTCTGGTCCAGCAGCTTTTTGGGCTATAATAAACGATAAAGGAGTTAGGGAAGTGGACAAAATTTAAACCATCACCTTACACATTTTACCTGCTCTCCTTTAAATTAAACACTGAAGATGGTTTCGTAAAGCCGAAACCGGTTCTCTATTATGAATATAATATAAATTGCATAAAAAATCTCTTTCCATTGTAAACCCCATAATTATATTTGACATTCATCATCGCCTTGACTACTTTGACACATAACACTAATTGCAGCACATTTTTTTATTACACTAATTAAAATGACGAAACATAAATGTAATGAAAAGATCTTAAGATTAACCATAATACCTCTATCACAATAAACGTTAACATAATAAACACGTAAACATAAAACTCATATTTGTATACGACAAAATGTCAATTTTTTTTAAGAAATTGCAAAATTAACCAAAATAACAAGAATTTGAAATAAATTAACTTTGCGTTTATGTTTATGTGATTCTTGTGCTACATTCATTGTGAAAGAGGCATTACACTTATTAAATGTATGATCGGTTACGTCAAGACATGGTATTTACTTATTGTTGTTATTGCTAGTTTTAAAATTATTATTACTAAAAATTGTGGTATTTTTCAGGTATATGAGATGTTTGTCGCCGGCTACGAATTCTACGTTTTATCTCCCATTTTTACGTGCCATTGGGGATTACAAGTGAAGAAAGGTCGTCCTCCATGGAGAGAACACCAAAACAACCAGAACCGGAAACTGTTCGATAACTTCAAAAAGGAGATATTTGCTCGATACAATAAAGATCCTCTTAACATGATTAAACATTAGAGATTCTTTCTATATGTGTTCAAATTGTATTTTTAATAAAGATTGTGTTCTTGTGGATAAGTTTAATTTATTTATTTTGTTTTTGTACAATTTTATTACCTGGAAAATATATATATTTTTTTTTGGATCTATTCTATCCATGGAATTTTTCCTATAGTATAAGAAAATAACGAAAAATCTTAAAGCATCAAATCAGACATTATTTGGTTAAATGTTAGAAATAACCTGCTACGTTGTAACATCTTTGTCTTCCTGTTTCCTATTGAAACTTCTACTCTGTATATCTCTAGAAATGTAAATTTTTTTGTATAGTTCTTGTTCTAGAGCAAACCTGAATTAAATGACATCATAATATACAGTGTATCTCATTTGAAATAGAGGTCTTTTTGGTTTAAATTAGCAGAATTGCAGAGTCTGATGTCAAAATCAACATATTAATATGTCAATCACTCGTCAAATTTTCGACACATGTTTTGATTACTTTAAATAAAACACCAAATCAAATTATATTTTATTGAAGTTATGGTAATTACTTTTCGAAAAAGAGACGGTTTTAAATTGGTTTTTAATTAGTTTTATTTCTTTTTTGATCTATATTCCTGATACTTACGATATTTTGCTTTTATGAAATAATAGCTAAATATTTTTTTGCTTTTGCTTTTATGCTAAATAAATATCTGTTATCTTCTTCTTTTTACTATTTTTGGTGCCTTTTTTCTTCATTTCTTCTTTTCTCTTCTCAAGTATTTTTCTTTTAAATTATTCTTCTTTGCTTTTCTCTTCCTAACTTTTCTTCGTTTAGGGCCGGTTAACATATTTAAGGTCACAGTCAAATCACAACTTAGCCTAGGTGATAATTTTCTAAATAAGCGAGTTACCTACTTTTGGTTGAACTTGTTTAGGGTCTTTTAAAGCACTTTTTTGTGCTTTGACAAAGTTTTTAGAGAATATCTCCCTTAGGAGACCTTTTAGGGCCAAAATACCGTAATACAATCTGGTAGGCAATGAAATTCCCTACAACTTTCCTCTTTTACACTTTTTTGATTTTTTTAAATAACCGAGTTGATTTTGAACTTGTTTAGGGTCTTTTAAAGCATTTTTTTGTGCTTTCACAAGAAAAAAGTTCTTTATAACAGTCCTTTACAGGATAAAATTCCCTACAACATACACTTTTTTCACCGGTGCAATCCGCCATTAATCTAGTAGAATAAAATTTTTGATGATTTTAAGATGATTTTTATTGCTTTTTATGAAAACTAACAGAATATTAAAAATTGAATACAGAAAGCTGAATCGAATAACGTAATAATATACATGGTGTCCTATTTAAAATAGTGCGCTATTTTTCCTTTGAACTCACAGTGAAGTAAGTTAGAAAGGTTACTTAGAAAGTAAAGTTTTTGTTACTATAGGTATAGTTGACATGGCATAAAAAAATTATCATATAACATTAAAGAAAAATTATTGTCAAAGATATATAAAGGGCCAAATGTCAAAATTCCATAGATAGGGTAGATCCTATTATTACTTTATGTAATATAAAAATTCTACCTGTTCAGGTTATAAAACAACAATCATACACACACTGTTTTACCTACCAAAATGTCTTTGTCAGTGTCATTTCGACAAAAATTCAAGTCACTATGTCACTCATTTTTGGCCCATCCATATTCAAAATTATCGGTAACCAATCACGAAAAATTATCAAAACACGCAGCAAAAGGCACCTGGCATTCTTTCATAAAAAACAGGTATTCAATTAATGCTACATTTTCCAATTATTTTATACAATCATCTGGATATAGGAAGTTCGAGAAACATCACCTTACGTCATTGTGAGAGCCAACAAGGATGATTTCGAAGAAGTTTTAAAGGTAATGCATGAGGGTTATTACGATGGAGAGCCTACAGTTTCATCCCTTAACGTTCGACCAAATCCAGTTATGGATGAAAGGGCAATGCACGCTATGGCAGAAGGTTACACTTTAGGTAAAATCTAATGCAGTTGCTTTTTAATTTAGTAAATTATATTGTAATTTTAGTGGCAAAATGTAAATATAACGGTTGTATAGTAGGCGCATGCATAAATACTTCGACTAATCCTTGGGATCCAGATATGGAAGAGAAGTTAGCATGCAAAATTCAGTCGGATGATATCAGAAAGTTGATATTGTTTTATGCTCACATAATGAGAGTTCCAGATCTTTGGAGATGTTTAGGAGTTCAAAAAGTTTACGAGGTACTATAATTTAACAAATTTTATTGAATGGACAAGCACAATATAATTACCAGATTACTTTCCAGAAACACACCTTAAAAGGAAAAAATATTTGTTAAAACAAACGTATTTGTATTTCTTCAGTATATTTTTAATACATTAAAGAAACTTACACCTTAAAAGGAAAAAATATTTGTTAAAACAAACGTAATTCAACACTTATAATTAGTGAAATTTCTCATGTATAGATTATCTACTTACTTTTACTAACTCCAGAAATTTTTCACAACTAAAAAAAACAAATTTTATAGATGGCTCATCTGTTTGTTAAAAGACCGCACCGCAAAAAAGGACTTGCTTTCCGTCTTATAGAAGAATCGAAAAGTTTAGGTGCTGATGCTGGTTTTCCAGTAATACGATGCGACGCAACCAGTTTACACACGTAATTTTTAAAATTTTAATTGCTTCTTTTGCTATTTATTACCGAATAATTTTTAGAGCGAAAATTTGTGAACGTTTGGGAATGCAAAAAGTCGCCGAAATTCCATATTGCACCTACCTGGACCAGAATTTGGAGCCGATTTTCAAACCGCCATGGCCTCACGAAAGCGTAAAAATATATTGCGACTGTTCGCCCCAATATCACGAATTAAAAAAGAAAATTGGAGAAAAAAGTAAATTTTTCAAATTGTCATTTGGTAAACCCAAAAAATCTGAAAAGCCTAAAGAAACGCATGTCTAGTATTCAGCTTTCTGTTCATTATGATTAATTTGTCTGATAACGAACAGAAGAATATTTACTGAAAATAATATTTTAACGATATTTTAGGGAATAAAAACGTAACACAAGTAAACTTTTGTGCTTATTAGTGTGTGTGTTCTAAGGTTATGTATTGCTGCTTTATTGAGTTTGTGGATGTGAATAAAACAGACATTCAGAGTGCATTTTATTAATTTTTTATTTTATTTAAAACACATTTTATTAAGATGAGAACAACGTCAATACTATTGTCAATTTGTTATAAAATTATATCACAACTTACTAATTGCATATATCTGCAGTACTGCAGTAAACATAAACAACATCATTAATTTAGTCATGGCACATAATAGTTATTTACCTAACAAGTGCGGAAAGTGGTACTTGTCCGCACGAGACTGCAGTTCTCCAAATCTGTTTCACATTAACGAAAACAAAACTCAATTCAATCCTGTTATTTTTTAGGATTGACTAGTCAATCCGAATCGTTAATCCGCGTCGTTTATATCGAGGATTTTATGACGGTTTAAATGTTCGGATTGAATAAGCGGATTCAATTTGCTCGATATAAACGTAGTCATTGATTTTATCGCACTAGTGCGGTAGAGCACCCAAAGAGTACAATAAAACATTCATTATCGATCGATTACAACTCAATCTACGATCTCGTCGTGACAATACTTCCCACTCGTGACTATAAAATTGCTCATACTACACTAGTAATGTAAATAACTATTTTCAAGTAGTAGATATGAGTTACTTAAATACCTGGTTTATTCGGCAAATAAAATAAAACAAGAAATAAAATAAAAAGCATTTAAATGTACTGAAATTCCACAGTGAAATAATAGTTATTTATACAACCAGTGACAAACCATTTTTTGATCACGAAAAGAACAATTAGGCCAAAAATTAACATTTATTACAGTTGATGTAGCCATTCTTTTCCGTTTCATAGAAATTTGTGGTGTATCAGATAGTTGATTAGATTAGAATCCTCAGATTTTGTTTTCTGAATTTTCAGTGCAGGATCTAATAGTGAACATGGATCTGCTGGAGTGTATTTTTTCCAATTATTGTTCTGTGAACAAAAAAATTAAACAACAAACCTTTCATAAAAAAGTACTAACTTACTTTGGCATTTAATTCTGAAGATGATGCAGCTTTATTGTTTGACTCTTGGCCTCTAATTATAGTCCTCTCATCATTAGTTAAGTCAGGAATATTCTCAGCAATGTCCCTAAAATTGGGTTAATTATTCAAATTTTTCGAAAAAGAAAATGTATAGTAGGAAATTTACCATTTCAGAGCAAACCCCAATGTCATTTTTTACATCGACATCCTGTATGAATTCAAATACTATATCTTTCTGCACTATTTGGGATTGTAGAGTAGCTGTTGAATCTGCATCATTATCAAATTTATTTTGAGACCCAACTAAAGTTTTTTTGTTTAAAACTGACATTAACATTTCATCGGTTTCATCTTGTTTCTGGATTGATATTGTCTCTCCCCCTGTTGTTTCCTTTCTCTTCTCTGCTAACTTTTTTCGTTTTTCGTTCGTTCTGTGGAAAATAAGAGGCCCGGTAGAATTAAATTTACCCTCAATTTGTTTCCAGACTATTTTTCATATCCATTGACGTCCTGTTAGTCTTTTTATCTTCTAACACATCTGCATGATTTTTAGCAATTAAATTTATTAAAAACTGCTTTTCCAAAGAGGAAAAATTTGGAACTCTCTTTGTCTCACTTTTTTACATATTAACGTGTCGAAGTTAATAAATTTGTACAATCACATCAACACAAAATAAAGCATATATTCTTCGTCTTTCGGTTTAATTTTGCAGCGGCGCCAAACTGTTTATAGTATATTACGTAACTAGTGCTGTAAGAAGCATTTTACGCACGATATGGAAAAAGTTACGAACGAAAACGCGTAGCGGCGAGTGTGTAATTCCATGAGTGCGTAAAATGCCTTAGAGCACGTGTGACGTATTATACTTTACCTACGACCAAATGGAAAGTCCTGTTTTCGCAATTAATATAATTCAGAGTAACTTTTCATTAAAAAAGTATATTTTCAACGTATTGACATCATATTTGTACTAATCATAGGTATTATGCCACTAAAGAAAATAATAATAACGTAATACAATAAATTCACAAATCATGTTACTTAAATAGTTGTTAGTGTTGTTCTTAAAATAATTATTTATGGTGACATTACAGTTATTAAGAAAAAAGGGAAAACTTTCAGTAATATTACTTGATGTGTTTGCTATTGCAGATAATATTCTAGACGAAGTGATAGTTACTTAAAACTGTATGAACAATGCATTACGCGATCTCCATCTAATATACTCTGATAAAGGAAGAGATGTAAACAAAATTAATTTTTCCCAGCATTAGAGCGATAGTTTGTGGCCGATCTTAAAACTGTGCGCTTTTTTTACAGCTGTGCGTTTTTTTACAACTGTGCGTAAAGAGGTTCATTACGTAACGGAAAACTATGCGTAAATAGCTATTTACACTGAGGTCGTAGGTAAAAAGATTAACTAATCGGTAAAGAGAGAATGGTGGTGCATATTAATCACAATTATATTAAGACTGTATCATATGCCTTCCCCTAAAGGCTAGATGTACTTCAGACCCACTTTTCTCTATCAATTTTTGTAGTATAAACAGATTATCTGTAAGATCGACCAGAAGTTAGTTTCTCTAAAAAAATCAGAAATTGTAGTTGATGGCATAAGATATCTAAAAACATTAATAAAACCACACACTACCCATTAAAAAATTCATTATTCCGGTACTGTTCCTGAAAATACTTACATTGTTAAGACTTTAGACGAAAAGAACAAAAGGCATGTTGCAACAAATTAATAACAAAATTATTAGCTAAGCAATGTGATTAAAATTGTACAGATTAATTTCGAGATTATGTAAAACAAACTATAATGGACAATTAATTGGTATAGTTTCGATAATAAGCCGGGCAAAATTTGCGGTAAAGGAAAAGTAAATCTTTCAAAACAAACATATTTTTTGAGGTAATATCCCAATACATAAAAACGGTATTTGGGTTTTATGTATTTTCAGAATGGTCGATTCCGATTGCGTTAATCGGGTCTTGGTTTTGGTTTTTTAAATCATCAAAACGAAATTTTGTCATCGAAACATCTTACATCAGTCTTGGACATTGTATAAAATTGGGCCGTCCTGATCATTTGTTGACAAATTATGATATACGGATGGGTGTCCTCTACTGAGTGATTCAACAGAAACCCGCAACAAATTTGAGCATAAGAAAGCTACACTTCCTTAAAATGAGCTCGTTTTTAGTTAATAATTTAAGTCAAATATTGACAGTGCTTTTTATTCTATTTTATTTTAACCTACAGAATTTATAGCTAACGAATGACAATTTTGGAACACCCTGTATTACCGCAACAATAAACCCTAAATGGTTAAATTATACCACAAACTTCCACTTTGTAATCAATTTGCTAATACTTTCACTGTAAACTTTTTCAATCACGTCTTTACATCCGGACTTTTCGAAGCATGAAATTATTTCTTCTATTGGCACAAAGTAAAAGTGTGAATAGGTTGAAAAACTGTTTTAAATATTATACAAAATCGTGATAACCATTGTGTTACCGTGCTTCAGTAGTCGCAAATGACTTTTAAGCAATGAGGTTTCATTTGTAAATTGTTAGGAGCCTTTCTCGTGTTTTTTGCACTTTTTACACAGGTAATGTCAACATTCTTATTTTATTGAAATGATTGTGTTCGCCAGAAGAATAGACCGTAGCGATGTAGACTTGATTTTATTTTAATAATGGGATTGTTCAATAAATAGAATAGTTGAGTTAAAATTAGATTGAACATCCAAATATTCCGATTATACTCATATAGAAAATACAAACTAAATTGGAATTACGTCACAAAAAGAAAAGTTTTATTCGTACCACTTTGAACGACTAAAAATTGTAAATTTATTTTTTCTTGATTATGGTAATATTGCAATCTTTAGTTTACTTTAATTTTTCGTATACACAAAATTCAGTAAAACTCTCTTTCTCTTAGTTATTATTATACCACACATATACCTATGTTCATCTTTGAATACGTGTATCTTTTTTTCAATAATTAAAATGAAATTTGGCAACAATTTCACACACATTTACATTACAATGTAAAATATCTATAACGAGAATCAAACAAATCAGGATGACGTCAAAGAGGCAAAATACACATTGTTGCCAAAGTTTTCTTTAGTCCTAAATTATCTCTTTGCTAAATGTAATTTATTAAATCACAAAGGTGTAATATCACGACAAAACCTTTCAAAGCTTCTTTTCGCTTAATTTTCAGTAAAAACGTGAAATATGAAGTTTGACAGAAAAACCACAATGATGTCTGGTGGCAACTTTCAAGATCTCAGATTATTTCCTCAATTTAGAGAAAAACTATATCTTGCTTGGATAATTTGTTGAAAAATATTTGCTTATAACAAAAAAAACGCAAATTTTTGCTTTGTGTAATGTACTTCTAAAAAAACTGCATTAATTTTTTTAATTACAAGTTTTTAATTTCACTATGGTTGAATCCAAAAGTTCACTGGTGTAAACTGAGTTAAGTAGTAATTTTTGATCATTTTGCTCTATTAAAGTTAAAAGCAAAAAAACTTATAATTGACTACGTTTGCTTCAAAGTTTTTTGCTTTAACTCTTGAGAACTGTTATATTTACGTGTAAACTCAGAAACCAAATTAACTTTGTAAACTAAATAACTTATTCCAAAATGCTTTGCAGTACACTGTGTGCATCTTCAGGTTGATTTAAACTAGAAGTTTTTTTAAAAATGTATAGTAATTTATAAGAATATATTAATTTAATAAACAATTTATATTAATTAACGTTTTTTAATTATTCTCGATTTAAATAAGCAAAGTGGTTTAGTGATAAAGTGTGACTATTTCTTTAATTCTAGAATCACTTTGAAGAAACAATATGACACTGAAAAACGTCGATAAGTTCCATGTTTGTTCTATTAAAACCCTTAAAAACCCAAAAACCATCAAACCAACTGTTGGCATAAACTTATTTTGTAAGAAAAACATTTTCCATTTCGTGAAAAATCCAACTAATTGAAAAATAGCACTTTGGTGCATTTTGTCACTTTTTGTCCTGTGGCTCTTTGAGGAGGCCTTTAAGGATGAAAACACCTAAATGTAATCTTGTAGAGCATAAAGTTTGCCACAACTTTCTTTATTAATAGATGCTCAAATAATGCAGCTACACAATTTTTAGAATTTAAGTGTGGAACACCATTAGTTTAGGTATTAACAAAATTTAAGTCCGTATTTGAAAAATTGAAGTTGATAATGGTTAGTGGTATCTAAAAAACGAAACGTCGGAGTTGAAAACTAAAATTGTTTTTAAGAATTAAAAGTTCCATTAATTTTCCAAAATATCAGTAATAAAGTGTTAAAAAATTGAAATTGACTTTTGACTGACTCTTTTTACCAATAGAATACGCAACTTTTGCCTTTATTTAACTTAAGCTCTATCAACTATAGTTTCTGAGATAGCAAAATATATCTCTATATTACCAAAATACATCTTTAAAGTACAAATTTGACAGTGAATACAAGGATCCTATGAACTATTATCATATGTCTTTAAATTATCAAAGCAAAGAGCTTTTTTTAGGGTGTTTTCTAGTGACATCTGGTATTTTATATGTATAATGAAAATTTCGGTTTTTGCGTTCTGCAAAAGTCTTAAAACTTGTTAACACGGATCAGATAAAAATATGTTTAAAGGCGTAAAATTTCCCTTCAAGCAGTTTTCAGATATTGATCCAAGCTAATAGCTTGGTTATAGTCGTGTTGATAGAATTTTGGTTTTTACAATAGTCAAAAAGTAAGGTAAAAGTGGTATAATTCTGAAAATAAATATGTGCAGTTAAATAAACTTAAATTTGATGCAATATGTCATAAACTAGTTTCTAAACAAAAAGGAATATTATTAACTAGAATTTCTGTCTGTAAACAGTTTTTTACATTTGTAATAAAATATTGTAATTAAAAATTTCTTTGTTAGAATATTAATAAAACTATACAGATAGATCTGGTTAGATTCAATGTATGAATGTGGGTGACCTTTTTTTTTTCATTATGGTTTCAATGTAAATTTTTCTAAACTAAAAAAAGATCATTATCCAAATAAATAACGTACTGAGAAGAAACTGCAACTGAAAAATTAAAAAATCTTTATTAGAGTAGGTTATAACAAATTATATACACGAAATCGTATTTACAAGTCTTAACATAAACTTAAATAACGAATATTAAAGATGATACTGCAGTTTCTAAAAGTAGCTATGTGTTCCAAAATTAGTGATTCTATTTAACCAACATTGTTTTCATAGTATTTTCGAAAAAAAATGTAATAAACTTTCTACTAACTAGTACTAACTAGAATTTCTAGAAATTTCGTTATAAATTATTCACGCAAGACGAATTTAGGCGTATTTTAATATAAAACAAAAAAGCAGAACATAATTGAGGACCAACAAACGAAACGATTTTAAAATAAGTTGCGTGAAATTGATTCCGCTGCGTTTTTCCTTAAGAATGAAATTAATACAATTTTACATGCATCGTTTAGTTCAAATCTATAATTCACGAAAATTGGAATGAAGAAATGTATTATCGAAATTTCTGTTTATTGATTGAAAACCGCTTGTACAATATTAATTTAGCTAACTGGAGCTGAACTAAACTACCGTTTAAGTTTAACTAAAAAAACATTCAATTTTTGTTGAATCAAAATTTATAAAAAAAAAATTGTTTTGGCATATACCTTTTATTATACCTATTCTAATTTTTCCACTATTCTGTACACAAATCACTGAATTTTGGAACACCACCTTAATAAGTTTGATCGGTTATAAAACAGTATACAAGCTAAATATACATGATTTGGCGTATGTTTATTTTAGCCCTGTTTAATTCATTTAAAATGCGACTTCAAAGCCAACAAATTTTTTTTTTAAAATAAAAAAATGTGATATTCTATTCTTACTCTTCGTTTTGGTACCCATACTGTTTACCACCAGAAGAACCTTTTTTCTTGTGGTAATCCTTATGGTGTTTATGGTACTTTTTCTTACCACCCCCTTTAGCAAAACCTTTATGCTCTTGTTCCACGTGACCTTTTTTCGAAACGCCTTTCTTCTTGTGCTTGTGACCTTCTTTACCAGATTTTGCGCTTTTACCCTTCTTGTAAGCTCCTGAAATTTCAGAAAAACGTCATCTTATTTTAGTTTGGTTTTTTGTACCGGGTGTCTGAAACTCGATGGTTTTACGGGGTATCTCCAAAAATAGCAAAATGAAGAAGAAAGAAACGATGGTGTAGTATGTTCCACAGCTGTCCCCGTTTCTAAGAGCTACAGGGTGATTTTTAAAGTATGACAATTTGGAACCCTCCTCGTATTTTCTCTACCATTATGGTAGGATCCAAATATTTAATCCATTTTTTTTCTGGAGCACATCGTTTTTAAGATATAAGCCTAACATACTTTTTTAAATGGGACACCTTACATATTTATGCAGATGTGGAATAAGCGAAAAATTACGTTTTCAAAAAGTTTGACACAGTTTTTCGGAAATATCGTTCTAAGGAAGTCCTTTAAGGTAAAAATACCATAGCGCAATCTGGTAAAAAGTGAAATTCTCTACAACTTTCTCCTTATATACTTTTTTCATAATTTTCCAAATAATCGAGTTACGCTTAGCTGAACCTGGAGGTTCAGTTGGGTTCAATCAGGTTTTGACAATGATTATGGCTTTTAACCAGTTTTTTAAAGATTACGTGACATTTCCACCATTTTGACATGTTTTACACCAATTAGTTTTTCCAAGGTCACGTGATTTTTTTCCAGGCAATTTTGATATGACTTTTTCTAAAATGTATTTACTTTTCTGTTCTGTCAAAGTCACGTGAGACACGCACACGCAATTCCGCCATTTTTTTTTACACAATTTTTTTGGTAAAGTGTCACGTGACTTTTGGCGGCTATTTTGACTTTTTTTTTCATTCAAAGTGAAAAAAATCACGTAACTTTTTTTTAACATTACCCAACCATTGTTTGCACGTGTATTCTAGATCACGCGACACGTTTTGCCAAATTTACGTTTTTTGAAACTTCGTCTTTTATTCAATCGTTATTAACTATCTTTATTTGACACATAATGAAGGAACCTTTATATGTCGATGGATAGCCAAGAAAATGGCTTTTCAAACAATATAACTACTTTGCTTGACAGATTGAATCGTTTTGCCGTTAAAGAGCGTCAAAGACGACAAATGTTTTCTGTTCAATTTTCATGCACTGTTTTGTTTGAACCTAAATAACTTTCTTATTTAACTAACATGCTAAGGACTTTAATATCTCGATAAATAGCCAATAAAATGGGCTTTGTAAAAATGTGACATCTTTGGTTAATTGGTTTGACGGTTTGGTCGCTAGACGGCGTCAAAGTCGACTAATTTTTTTTTTCACTTTTAACGCAGTATTTCACTCATTCATAAATAACTCGCCAATTTGGTACACTCTGTGTAGACTTTAATACGTTAATGGATAGCTAATGAAATGGGCTTTACAACGATATGGCAACACTGGTTGGTTGATTTATTGGTTGGGACGCTAGACGCAATCAAATTTAATAAATTTATTTTCCACTTTTTTTACTTCTAAATAACTCGCTTATTTGGTCTACACTATATAAACTTTTGTACGTCAGTAGATAGCCAATGAAACGGGCTTTCTAAAGATATGACAACACTGGTTGGTAGGTTAATCAATTGGCCGCTAAAGGGCTTCAAACTGAACCAATTTTTCTCTCAACCTTGAGAACTAAAAACAGTTTTCTAACTTCTGGTGACATTTCAAAGGATCAAAATCCACTAATGCTATTTAGCCATTATGGTATTTCTGACCTGAAAAAACCTTTTGAGAACCTCTTTAGTGATAGATTTTTGTAAACGTAATTTTTTGCTTATTCGAAATCTGTAAAAATATATAGAGTGTCCCATTTAAATACAGTATATTTGGTTAATATCTAAATAACGATGGGTTCCAGAAAAAAACGGATTAGATAGTTTTACGTTAAATTTTCTACGGAAAACCATTTGTAGTTCTTCTGCGTCGCTAATAATAAAGAAAATACGAGGAGGGTTCATTCTTCAAACTGTCATATTTTCAAAATCACCCCCTCCATCGTTCTTTTCACAAAAATCGAGCACTGGTTCGCCGAAACCGCATTCCTCTAGTTTTGGAGATATTCCATCCATTTGAAACACTTTGTATACTTCGTGCAGATTAAGTTCTATACATTTACACCAAAGACGTTTACACTAATACATTATAAACTTAAAATTTTCTAAAACAAACTTACCTTCTTTATGTTTATATCGGCCTTGTTTAGCCCCATGTTTTTCGTGGAATCCTTCTTTATGGAAATCGTCGTAGAACCTATGTTCTCTATGATACTCATCCCTGTGGAATTTGTTGTGGTAGCCTTTCGTTTTGTGTCCCCTTTTATGACCTTTTTTCTCTCCAAACTTTCCGGCTTTATGGGACTTTTCCGCTTTAAACCTCCAACTTTAGTCAAATTTCTGGAAAAGAAGAACCCAACTTACCTTCGTGATGTTTTTTATAAAGCGCTGCTTCATCGTGGTGTTCTTGCTGTTTGCCATTTTCGGTACTTTTCTGAACTACGTCGTGAAAACCTGCGTTTTTCTTGTAATTGGACTGGCTGTGTTCATGTTTGCCTTCGTAGTCTTTTTCGTCTTCATGGTCGTGGGTTCTATGATGACGTGTATCGTGGTGGTGGCCATTATCCGTAGATTTACCTTTAAAAATCACAGCAAAATTAGTTAAAATACTTAGAATAGAAAAATTAGTTTTTAGCCTGGCAATCGTGAAGGCCTTATTGAGTAAAATCTTCTTTATTCTAATTTAGTGAGCAGGAAATGTTCATAAAGCGTTTTTGTTATAATTTTAATGTATCATTACATTGAGTAATTATTACTTATTATTTACATTGTATTACGTATGTACCGGACCTCTGTGACAACCAGAAAGTTTGTTCAAACGTCAAAAAATATCCGTAATTTCAGTTTTCTTTTATCTCAACACATTTTTTTTTTAAATTACATATAAGCAAGATATTTGGCGTGAAATACAACAGAGTGTAACTGTACTAGAACTAGTGAAGATGTCACAATTTGACAGCACATAACTTGGTCTCTGTGACAGCCAAAAAGTTTGTCAAAATATACCCGTAATTTCAGTTTTCTTTTATATCAACACATTTTTGACAGCTAATAACTTAATTTCTATGACAGGCAGAAGGTTGGTTCAAACGTCAAAAAAGTAGCCCGTAATTTCAGCTTTCTTTTATGTCAACACATTTTTCTTTAAAAAATAACAAATAACTGATATATTTGATCGGAAATAGAACGGTACAAGTAAACTAGTTTCACCAGACGAGAGAAATACCATGCACTAATGTTTTCGTATTTTTTTGAAAAACATTGAATTTGGAAAAATCTCATGCATTTTTCATGGGTGTCTAAATATGGCGCATCTAAATCTCCAATTAAATTCAGGGAAAAAGAAACTAAATCCACGTTAACAGATATACGTTTTTGATCCACTCTGTACACATTGTGACCGTAAAACCATTCAAAGGTTTGTTTTCTGGAAAATAATCGAACTCGTCTATTTTAATTTTTTATTGCAATTTTCTTAATAATAAGTGTATGTATACGGGGTGGCCAAATTATAACCGAGAAATTACGCTAATAATTTTATTGCTTTAACCATATATTAAAAAAAATATTCAAAATTTTCATTTTTTTTAATACATATTTCGTAATCGGAATTTTAAGATTATAAATCTGCAAATAGCGCAATAATGCCCTAAACTATACTATTACCGTTTTCGAGATCTCTCTTTTCGAGAAGTCAAACGTTTTAAAAGCAAATTACATGCAGTTACTAAAAAAACTTAAACAAATAATATTTTCTCTAATTTTCAAGTGATGAAACTAATCTTATTTACGCACCATCGCAAAATAAAATGGTGTATTGTGACATGCTATACTAATGGAAAGTTGGGTGGACCACTAAAAAAAATCAAACATTTTAAAATTTTTTAGTGACATCGAAGATCATGCAAGTCAAATTGTGACTTTCGTATGGTCGATTGTGCAAGTTTTTTAAAACTACTATCATAACAATATGGTTTCCCCTTTTGCGGCTTTGCTAGTAAAACAACTTTGGCAGGTAATAGAATAATAATGGTGTGACACTTAATTTCACACTTTATTTCCGATTTCACGGAGCATGTAAGTGCGATTTTTATTTATTGTTAAAAAATTCAGACACAATTCAACTACAAAATGCCGAATTTAATGCTAGTAAAATGGTCTGGCATTTGAAAAAGCTGCATATGTTGTAACATTACCTATTTTTGCTTAACCCTTTAAATTCGAGAACAAATTAATTGTTACAGTTATTTGGACACTTTAATTTCGGGTTAGACACCACTGGTTTATGCAATTTGCAGTGTCAAGGTTGGAAATTCCCCAATGTCTGCAACAAACATCTTTTTAACTCTGTTTGGCAAACCGCAACCATTCTTTGGAATTCCATTACAGTTTTCCAAAAATTTGAACACTTTCGCTAGCTTATGTCATGTTCATCCAAGCAAACAAAACGCTTATTCATCGCTCCGAAAATTGTTTTTTTCTCCAAATCGCCAAATTGGTTTTAAATGAATTTACTACGTAATGATGTAATAAATATTCAATATCGTAGTTGATTTTCTAATTAATGAGAATGGACGTTTCAGAGAATAAAATTGGATAAAACCACTTTTTTTGTGGAAAGTAGTCTACGCCTGTAGTGTAATCAAAATTGTCAAAAAAAGTAGTGAAATTTATTTCAGATAAATTAATTAGTTACTCTCAACCGTTTACGTGATAGAAAATTAAAATGTTTGCAGTTTTACATTGCGTTAAAGGGTAATAACTAAATCAGTATTCTACTCATTTACTTACTTGATAAGTAAATATATGTAATAGTTATTTACCTAACAAGTGCGGAAACAACGCGGAGTTCGGACAAGCAGTTTAATTGGGAAAAAGACGCTTTCCGCATGTGTTAGGAACAATATTTGTAATGAACCTATAGTAAAATTAATAAAATGACAGGGTCTGTTTGCAAAGATGATTAAAAGTGTATTCTTAATTGGGAAATCAAATACATATTGTTTTTTGATTCAAATGTATATTTTCGAAAAATAAAATGAGTGTGAAAAAGTAACTTTACCTCACTAAATTTTTTCTCATAAAAAGGTTGGTGCAAATGGATATCTTTACTCTACACATATAAACTTCAGGATTATTATTCATGTAATTCGGAATAGTAACTTTACCGCTTCTGGTGCGGAAGAGTAGTCCTTCCGGCCCTCAAATGAGTGCCTAAAAGTGCACTTTTACACTCATTGACTAGTTTCATTTAAAATCTTACAGAGCATTGCGAAGTATATAGACTGGTGGTTTCACATACCTAATGTTTTGAGCCCGTAAAATATGTGAAAGCTTGCCAAAAATTTGCTGACAGTTTCATATTCTAAATATAAAATAGAGTTTATTTTAAATGTGTTGTACTTCGCGAGTACTCATCAAGAGTGTTAATACAAATAGTTGTCACTGTCTACAAATTATTTTATATATTATTAATATTATTCCAAAAGGAAACTACAAAACAAAGGGTCATTCCATCATTCCAAAATTCAATCAATCAAATTTTAAGTAACCAAGCAGGAAAATATTTTATTGTAACTTTATGTAAATTGTAGAGTCAAAAAATCATGCAAACTTAAACGACAACTAGAAAAACATTACCAGATCGATGTTATAGCTTATTTAGTAGCGTCAGAAAGGAAGAGCGAAAGAACATGTTGAAGTTATTGAGCTGGCTAACAACCCAATCATGCCAAACAAAAACAAAACCAATACCCAAATAAAGACTGATACTAAAAGTGATACATATCAAAGGCCAATATATTTTAAAAAAGAATTAAATTCTATCAGGGTCAGAAAAGAAAAGAGTCAAGATCAAGTTGAAACGATTGAGCGGGTTATTACCAAAAAATTTAAAAGAATACTGATTGATTGATATCAAAAGAAGAAACAAATTATCTCAGTGTTGCGAACAATTGAGCTAGCTAATTGGCCAGAAAATAAAAAAAGGTCAGATTGATTAATCTTCAAAATTAAAATACTTTAGAAAAGAAGGCAAGTTTGTCTTTGTCAGAAAAAATGAGCGGAAAATGTATTGAATTAATTGGGCTAACTAATTGTCAAAAGAATTTTGAAAAAAAGTTGAAAGAAGAAAATAAAAGCCATTTACATATTTTACAGTACAATTAAATCTCATTAGCATCAGAAAAGAAGAGCAGAAAATATGGTAAAATGCTTGAGCTGGCTAATTGCCTAGACATTTTTAAAGACGACTGACTACTGATCCATATTAAAATGCGACATATTTTAGATAAGAACTAAATTCCATTAGTCAGAAAAGAAAATGTGGTGAAAGGCTTAAATTGACTGGCCAATTTTCGAGAAATTTTGAAAGAATACTAATAGTAAGATTAATATCAAAAGCCAACTTATTTTAGAGAATATTTCTATAATTTATTAATGTCAAAAAGGAAGAGCAGAAGAAGAAGTTGAAACGATTGAGCTGGCTAATTGTCCAGAAGAAAAAGTAGACTAATGTTAAAAGTTAACATACTTTAGAAACGAAGAAAATTTTATAATTGTTAGAAAAGAAGAGCGGAAAATGTATTAAAATAATTGAGCTGGCAATTTGCCAAAAAAAAATTGAAAGAAGACTGACCTGGTCGATGTTAAAAGCCAACATATTTTAGAGAAAAATTGTAAAATCTTTCAGCGTCAGCGTCAGAAATTTTGAAAGAAGGTTAATTGATTGATTTATATCAATATTTCATTAGAGTCAGAGAAGAAATATGGTGAAATGCTTGAGCTGGCTAATTGCCTAAAAATTTTAGAGAAGAATTAAGTTTCATCAGGTTCAGAAAGGAAAGCGGAAAATGTGAAAAAATACTTGATCCGGCTAATTGCCCAAAAATTTTCAAAAGAAAACTGAATGATTGATGTTATAAAAGCCAACATGTTTTAAAGAAGAATTATAAAATCTCTCAACGTCAGAAAATAAGAGTGGAAGTTGTGGAGAATTGCTTCAGCTAGTTAACTGCCTAAAAATTTTGAAAGAAGACTTATTGATCCATGTCAAAAAAAAATAACTAAATTTCATTAGCGTCAGAAAAGAAGAGCAGACGATGTGGTGAAATGCTTCAGCTGGCTAATTGACCAGAAAAATTGAAAGAAAACTTACTGATGGATGAAAAGCTAACATACTTCAGAGAAGAACTAAATTCTAGTAGAGTTGAAAAAGTGGTAAAATGATTGAGCTTGCTAATTACTCAAGAATTTTAAAAGATGATTGATTAATTCTTGCCTTCTTCAAAGGCCATCATATTTTAAAAAAGAATTAAATTCTTCTGGCATCAGGAAAGAAGAGCAGAAAACAAGTTGGAACGATTGGTTTCAACTTGGCCAACTGGTGGAGTTGGCTAATTGTCTAAAAACAATAAAAGAAGACTAATGGTTGATGAACTGATCGATATCAAAGTCTACAACAACATATTTTAGAGAATATCTAAATTCCATCACTGTCATGAAAGAAGAGCAGAAGAGAAAGTTCAAACGATTAACCTGGCTAATCGGTCAGAGGTTGTAAAAGAAGATTAAGTGATATACAGGGTGTTCAGGAGGATTTCAGATTTCATTGCGTGAAAACCAAGCATAACTAGCAAAGTTAAATAAAAATATTTCTATAATTTAATTGTAATAATAATTAATCCAACAACACATTGTAAACAATATGAGTTCAGTAAAGTAAAGAACAATCCTGTATAAATCAAAGGATATAACTGCATCTAAAAAATCTTTAAACTGAGTTTAAAAATCGTCTTTTTAAAATAGTACATTTCGTTAAGGAACACTCTGTATAGTGTAATAATTGACAATGCTGAAATTGACAGTTTATCTGATTTTTTTCTTATTCCGTTGAGTTGGTAGTAGTAGTAAAATGTTCGTTAAATTTATCAAGTTGAGTTTGCTCAAGCATTGATTGTCTACCGATTTAGTCAAACAAGACGCATTTGATTTTGATTGATTGATTGATTAACTGTTTTGACCTTCATACTATTCTATCTTCCGTAATATTCTTGGTACATAAATGTCTATTAAAAAATACAGAAAAAGAAATACACACCTGATTGACCACTAGAATGATGTGGATGTACATGACTAGCCTCAACAGGTGTATCCACCACTTTAACCGGTCGTTCAATCACGTGAACACGACTAGGTTCACGACCTCTATTCTCTCTTTCTAGACCTCTATTATGAACTATTTGACTTTTTAAGGGCTGAGGTTCAATATAGAATTTCTGCAATGTGACAGGTAATGCACTGATATCGGCTGCTAAAGCTTGTTTTATGATGTCTTGTACTCCATCACTGCCTGCAGTTTTTGCATCGTTTACTTTTGGTAAACTAAACCGTTGCAGGTTAGCCGGTTGTTGAATTTGTGTTAACAAAGGGTTTTGGTACCTTTGAGTTTGGGATCTTGCAGGATCACGAGTTCGTGTTCTAATTGGATTACTAGCACCAACGTTTTGGTTGTTATTGCGTAATTGAAATGCGTGATTTAATGGGTTTGTTGTTGTACTACATTAGCTTGGGTTCTAACAGGGTTTCTAGTGCGAGACCTCACTGGGTTCTGTCGTCTTAACGGAGTTTGAGGTGGTACGTCAATTCTTCTGGAGTTGATCGTGGCTTGATTCTGTGTTACCTGATTACTGAACTTATCAAACTCCTCCAAAAACGAACTCGGGTGGAATAGTTGAGCGTTAATCTGTTGGGCATTTCCACTGATTTGCCCTATCGATCTCACTCTAGATCGCTTGGCATTTAAACCACTATTAGGGGGTTCTGCAAACGAACCAGGTTGCGCCGGCACAATCGAATCCCTACGTTGACTTTCCGCCAATCCATTTTCAGTAAATGGATCGAAAAAATCACCAGGTTGAAATATCACAAACGGTTTTACCACAGCATCCTTTGCACTTTCGATTCGACCGCACAAAAGCATAAAGGAAACACAGGACACCACCAATCTATACATAGCAACGTTTTATGTGAGTTAAACCGCTAGAACCCGAGTACCAACTTCCTTTTCACCGATCGTTATAAAACTGCACCGATCAGACTTGAAATGAGAAAAATGGCATTCAATTTGTCGCAACAACTTAAGTACCCGACGACCGGGTACCTTATCGGTGACAGAAATGAAAGGATTTGGTTCCGCTCTTAACAGACTAATTCAGCTAGTATTGTTATTTAAAAGCCGTTAATCTGTCTGATGGCTTTACAATGGACCGTTGAGTAAGCATCTATGGGTGTATTTTTAAATATAGATTGCCCACATTTGTTAAATTCATTAGGCCCATGTCACAATAAGAGAGATTGGTTTACGATATTTCGCATACTACGTATCTAAATTTCTTAAAAATTTGCAAACGTATTGTTGGTTTTATAGAAACCAAACTATTGGCTAAGTTAATGTCTCAACAACGGTCTTTTAAATATAACTTTTGTTTGTTAATTTTTTCTAAATGAAAAGAAATCTATTGTTTATATT
Organism: Ips nitidus; assembly: GCA_018691245.2. Lineage (NCBI taxonomy): Eukaryota > Metazoa > Arthropoda > Insecta > Coleoptera > Curculionidae > Ips > Ips nitidus. The sequence goes on along the minus strand of CM042790.1, from coordinate 8,713,110 downwards.
GAAAATTATGTTTCTGTAACTTTCCTTATTCCTGTAAAGTACCTGTCTTAATCTAAATAAGTAACAAACTATATGGTGATTTCTTTCATAATACCATACAGAGTTCCAAAAAAAAGTTATTACATCAAGATCAAGCTTTTCAAATGGAAATGTATATTTTTATGTGTTTTTAAATGTTTTGTTGTCATTGTTTAAATATCCTGGAAATTCTAAGCATTTTCTCTGTGTATAGCAATAAAATGCGCAACTTTGACTTCATTTATTTATTTGTTGATGAAAAAATAACATTTTTCAGTTTTTTTTAACCGTACAATATTGTAAAATATTAATCTAACTTAATGCCTGGTTTATACAGCAAGTAAACTAAAATAAAAATAAAATAAACATTTAAATATATGTTGAAATTCCATAGGGTGTTTATACAGTGAAATAAAATAAGGAATAACTTTGAAGTTGGCAAAGTTCAAGTTTTATTTTATTTTGGCTAGTTAGGTAGGCTTTTTTGATTATGATTATAGGTAATTATCATTAGAATCATTTAATTTAATTTTTGTTATGCTAAACATATTTTTTATAATAAAAAAATACGTATTTCATATTTTTTGCGTTCTATTCGAATATGGAATAAAAAAAATTGTGGGATGAGCACATTCAGTTCTACCAAATCACTTATTCGTAGATCTATTTGGCCATATTGGAAAAAAATACATTTTCTATAATAATTCTTCAAAACAAAAAAACTTTCTTTTCTCTATCACATTTTTTTGAATTTTTTATTAACATTTTGGGCAGTGACACTTTTTCAGAACTAAATAGTACAATGTTGACCCTATCCGCTACTGTATTTATACTACACTAGAATATTAAACTGAGTGATACGATGACAACGAAAAGTCCTTAATGTCTTCAGATTCCGAAGATTATTGCTCGTTTATTAAAAAGTGTGTGGTTTTACAGTTATTACCATTCACAATAATCAATTTGGAATTTTTTGAAAGTGAAAAACACTTTCTACCATAAGAGATTTTTCGTTTTAGCGACAAAAACAACAATTCCGCTTACTCAACAGTGCATTTTAGTGTTTATCGACGTGTCCTATCATTAGAGCCTAAAAAGTTGGGTTTTTAATGTACTCAACTGTCCATATCGCCATTCAATACTATTAGCGGCAGCTCGTAACGGGCCAAAGAAACTCTTTCGATATGGTTTCGATCGTTGGAGTAAACTGAAAAATGCAAAACCCAATGTAATTTTTGCAACGTTCGTTTGCGGTAAGGAGTAATCGTTTATTTTCCAGACGGGTCCGTTCATGAATGAAATTCTACTAAATATGACATTGTATTTACTGTAATATCATAATTATAATAGTAATGCAGTTTCAAATTTGTTAAATAAGTGCCAGCAGTTCAAGCGAAAAATTATGAATCTAGTAAAGTGATATGAGTAGTGGAAGTAGGAACTCAATAGAAATACTATACTTTGTGTGTGTTTTATAAAACAAGAAGACCCAAGCAAATAGTATATTATTCAACAAGCATGTAATGTTTCAAAACATCGAGAGACTAATAGCATATTACTCAAAGTGACAATAGTCAGGACCTGCTACTGAACCCGTGAGTAATTACTCATTACTGACGGGGTAGATAATGGGTGTTATCACCTAATCAAATCCAGAAGAACAATAGAAAAAAGTTGTTTGTGATTATCAGGTTTACAAATGTTTCAAATATGTCCAAACAGTTCAGTCAATGTGAGATCAAATATCTAGGATTTGGACTTATAAACCCAAATACCAAATTCTTTATTATATTATACAGGGTAGATCATTGCGCTATATTCTGTAGCCAATTCAAACATATTTTATATCTTATGTCAAACTATGTTTAATTTCAGCAATTCTAGAAAGAAAATTGACCACAGAGAAATGTTTGGTATAATTAATTCTCAAATGAGTATGAATGTATCGGTGTTACATTTAAAAACTTTACAAAGCTTGCAAAAGTTATTTGTTAGGGTATTTTGACCACCCCGTATAGTTATTTTAGATAGTTAACTGCAAGAGAGTCATTTGAACAAACCTTATTTAACAAAACACAACACAGAATATAAAGAAAACCTGCTTTTTAGAATACGAAAATTAATAGTTTAGAGAAGTGACATGAATAAAACATTGTTTAAATCATTACTCAATTCGTTAATAAGCGTTGAATAATTGACTAAAAATAGAAAGAAATTTAATAATTAATACCTATAATTAATACTAATAATTACCTATGGATTATGGAACTGCAAACAGCAAAATAATATATTATACCTAATACCTATACGAAAAATCAAACTAATATAGGATGACGTTACTGCCAACATACGAGTAATTGTTAGAATTTACGTTGAAATCAAGTTGATTTTACGTTTCGTTGGGTTAAACAAACCTAAAAATTCCTCTATTTTAGAAAATTCTTGTAGTAATAAATAATAATAAGTAATAAGTAAAGTAATTTTTAGATAGTTTCCAATAGTACTTTGGCATTTCCAAAATGATCTAGTAATTTTAAAAAGCTTTTTGAAAGAGGTTTTAAACACTACACAGAGAAACTTATAGCAATTTTTGTGAGAGTCTCATGCTTATTTAAGAGCCTCTGGCATTTCCGAAATAATTAAGTTAGTATCTAAATAATATTAGTATCTAAAGGATTATGGAAATTTTCAAAATGATTCTAGATGATGTCTAGCAATTTTAGTAAATGCTTGAAATTTATAATACACTTGGAGAGGAGAGAGCACTTAGAGGCCACTGGCATTTCCAAAGTTATTTTAGAAGACTCTATCAAGTTTAAAAGACCTTTTGGATGGTTTGCCAATTTTTAATAGTTTCACTAATTTCTAGAGGCTTTGTGGCATTTCCAAAATAATTCTAGAGACTTGTGGTAATTTTAGACAATTCCTAGATGCTGTAGAACACTTGTAAAAGCTTTTGCTTTTTATAGGTTTTTATTCCTAATTAGATGCCTCTGCATTTCTCGCATTCTAGAGGTCTGGCAATTCTTAATAGGTTTTCATTATTATCTTAAGGTTTCTGGTATTACCGAAATAATTCCAAATTCTTCTTTTTTTATTAAAAAAAAATCTTGTACAATTTAATACACTTGCCAAACCGTTGCTGAACTTTTTGGGAGGCTTTCAGTAGCATTTACAAGCCTCTGGTATTTCCAAAATATTTCTTAAAACCTCTATAATTTTTTTACAATTTGTGGCAGCTTTGAATTATTTGTAGAACCTTTTAACAATTTTTGAGTGAACTCCAAAATAATTTTAGAGGCTGGTAATTTTTAAAAATAAAAAAAAAGGTTTAAGACATTTATGAGGCCTCTGCAATTTTTGGAAAGTTTCCAGTATGTCTTTGGGGTCGGTTTAATAGACTTTTCAAACGTATTTAGCAGAGCCGTATTTACGTAAAAGCTACATAGATTACAGCCTAGGGGCCCTCACTACAAATACAGAAAAAACTATACAAATATTACAGAGAATGTCCTGCAGCCTATGTAGTCTGTGCATAAATACGGCCCTGTAAGTTAGTCTTTTTTGAAATGTCCGAGCAATTAGCCATCTCAATCATATTAATACACTTCGTCCTTTTGAAATTTCGGAACCATCAGCAAGCTCAATCATTTCAGCACATTTTTTCGCTCTTTCTATATCAGTAAGGTTTTTTAAATTTTCTGGGTTAATTTTTCACATTTAGCCAGCTCAATCCTTTCAACACATTCTGCCGCTCATCTTTTGGAAATGTTGGGTATTTAGTCAGCTCAATCATTTTATCTGATTTTTCTACTCTTCTTTTAAAAATTTTAATCAACTAATCGGCACAACCAATTGCTCACATTCTCCTACTATTCTTTCAAAAATTTGAGCAACATTCATTTCAATACATTCCTTCTACTCTTTCTTGAAAATGTTAGGCATTTAGTGAGCTCAATCATTTTATCTGATTTCCTACTCTTCTTTCAAAAATTTGAGCAACGTTTATTTCAATACATTCCCTCTACTCTTTCTGGAAAATGTTGGGTATTTAGTCAGCTCAATCATTTTAATCTGATTTTTCTACTCTTCTTTTAAAAATTTTAATCAATTAATGGGCACAACCAATTTCTCACATTCTCCTACTATTCTTTCAAAAATTTGAGCAACATTTATTTCAATACATTCCTTCTACTCTTTCTTGAAAATGTTAGGCATTTAGTCAGCTCAATCATTTTATCTGATTTTCTACTCTTCTTTTAAAAATCTTAATCAATTAATGGGCACAACAAATTTCTCACATTTCCTATTCTTTCAAAAATTTGAGCAACGTTCATTTCAATACATTCCCTGTACTCTTTCTGGAAAATGTTGGGTATTTAGTCAGCTCATTCATTTTACCTGATTTTCTACTCTTCTTTTAAAAATTTTAATCAACTAATCGGCACAACCAATTGCTCACATTCTCCTACTATTCTTTCAAAAAATTTGGGCAGCCACCACATTCATTTCAATACATTCCTTCTACTCTTTCTTGAAAATGTTAGGCATTTAGTCAGCTCAATATAATTTATCTTCTTCTTTGTTTAAAAATTTGAATTAGCCAGTTCAATCATATCAACTCATTTGTTTTTGATTTTATGGTTTTGACAAAGATTTGATATGTGTGGTCCCAAATTTTTTTTTATATTTATACAGTTGGAGAATTTTTTTTAATATTATTGTATAAAAACGTCTCTGGTTTTCAGTTGTTTTAAGTTACCTAATAGCATTGTTAATTGAATTAAAACCAACGTTTTGGCAGTCTTTGCACACCTTTTTCAAGTTGAATAGAAGTTTTAGTTACTTTCTCAAACAATTTTAGACACTACATAGACAAACCCTTCTGTAAAGGAAGATCAAAATTACAAAGTAACTCTATTTGTTTTAATCAAAGACACTTGTTGACCTAAACGTCTCAGCTTTGAAAAATCAAAATGTCGGCTTTAATTACAACGAGAATCTAAAAGTTTGCAATATGTTTTTGGGGTCTTTAGCAGTTGCAATAGATTGAATGTGAAAATAAAACAACCCAAAACTTTTTGAACTTTAAAAGTGACTTTCTTGACTATTCCCAAAAAAATTTACTTACTTTGCTACGTATTTGCGCTTTTCCCAACTTTTAAGTCTTCTTAAATGGAAAAAGTTAGTACAGGAATAATCAAACATAAATTTCTCTACGAAAAAATATTATGGTGCCATTGTGTGCAGACATTTTGAAAATACCGCAGAGGTTAACTTAAATTGCGTAGTTTTGAGCACAAAAACGCTTACATAAGAGGACCAACACGTTTTGTACTCTAATTTAGGAAATGTAATATACATTTTTTTATAAGTTTTATTGTTCGTCCGTACGGTTTTACGGGACAATCATGCGTCACTAATCTGCGACTTCCACAATATCATTCTGAATGCACGTTTATTACATGCTTTGTGAATTTGCCGTTAATAAAAAGGAATACCATTTTGTTTTAATTTTTTTATCTAAAGCTTTATTTGCTTATTGTGGTCTCCGAAACAATTCTTGCATCAACCAAAATAAAAGTATATTTTTCTAGTAAAAAAAATGGTAAACGTTGTGTCGGGCATGGACGTAAATAGAAACAGCGAAACGGTTTCAATACATTTCATTTGGGTGCGCACTATTAGAAGGTAAAAAAAAACTGTATCAAATATAGAAAAATTGATTTGACAGGGAAAAATTGCATTTGTAAAAGCGCATTCGAGAAGAATTTGATTTTATGAATTAGCTAAATCAAGGCAAAAGTTCTGCCATGTTGAATGTCTCTAAAGGAACCCAGGAGAAAACAAAAAGGTCCCACATTCATCCTTACAGTATATACAGAGTGATCTGCACACACACTTGACAAAGTGCCTCAACTTAAAGTTCTAGAGCTGTATGAAATTTATGGCTGCAAATTAAGTAAACTTTACGGTTTCTTTGTTGTAGATCAATTTTTGTTTATTAATAAATATTATATAACTTCGTTCCACTTGAGCAGTTATTTCAGTTCTTCAACTGCACGATACAAATCTCAAAAAAAAAATGAACACGTTGTCCAGGTCTTGCTAAGGTTAATTCATATTGCCCCACTGCGTGTAGTTTTCTCCTTTTTATTCCCTAAATTTGCAATAATGAATTCACTTTGGAAACGAGGCGAACTAAAAGGCTTCTTTGAACTGTGCCAACTTATCGCAAAAACCCTGAAATCTCTTCAGAAAAGTACAATATTTACCGATACTGTGAAGTGTAGAAAATGTGTTGGGTAACCTTCCATCATGAGAATCAAAATTTTTATGCTGGATTTGAATAATTTTGAGTATCGCCACTAACCGCTTTTTGTTTAATGTCGTGCGGTTCTGCTATGGCTAATGCATTACGTGAAGACCTCTAAAAAAGCCTTTTATTGGCCAATATTAGGTAACAATATTTAATTTTACTACAGTGAATTGCCAAATAACTGTAGTTAATTTGGTCAACAAATTAAGAATCAAAGACAATCGGGCTAATTATGATTCGAGGTGGATTATTATCACGATATTCCGCTTTTGTGAACAGGCGAAGCAGAAAGCTTAACCAAAAACCTTAAAAAAACTGAGTTGCCCTTTTTGTATTGGTTAAGAGAATCGCGTACCAAAACCGTTTACTTTTAATGCCGTAGAGCAGTAGGAAAATGTTGAAACTGTAAAAATTCATTTTCGAACAAATTATTGTAATTTATCTACCAGAAACTAGGCCAGGTCTGGATAAAGGTTTCCATAAGGAAAAACTTCTTTATTAAATAGAGTTTAAACGAAAAACCAAAAATTATGCAAAGAAACATGAACATTCATAATTTTGGCTGATATCCATAGATTTCATGAAACTGGTCAAAAAATTCATTAGATCAAAATCAATCAATGAAATTGACCGATTACAAATAACCTTAAATGTGAATCATCAAGCATTTTTGATTGCCATCCCGACATTTTTCAGTCTAAATATTGATACAACTTGCTCTGTAAAACTATGCATAAGTTCATCATCTAATATATAGCATAAGTTTTTTGCTATTCTTGCAAATTTTTCTTAACTGTTAAAATGTCACTATTTTGTTAGTTTTCGGATGGCGTCTATTAAACTTAAAAAGAGAGTACTTGACTATTCCAACTTTACGACAAATTTGCCATTATCTTTGTAATATTGTCTCCATTTTAAAATTAGTCAAAATTTTAAGAAGCTTTACAATTATCTATGGATGTAATTTCTTGGTCGTGCTGGATAATTCTAGTTTCAAGATGGCGGAATGTGACGGCAATTTTGGAAAATTATATAATAGTTTCTAAAAGGCAGCAGCTATTACAATGTGAGTATATGTTGGGTGAAAAAATTATCATTTTGAACATATCACAAATACAAATTGGCGGTACTGACAAAGATTTTCTTGAGCTAACTGCATTTCCAATGAACACTTCACGTTTCATAGCACTGAAACGTTGTTACAACCCCCACATCTCATCCTCCTCCATCATTTTCTTTAAATCGTCTGGCTGTTCCAGTTTCCACGTTTTTACTCTGATGCAGTCAACTGATTAAGGTTGTGCCGGTTTCCAAATCTTCAGGCAGATACATCCATCCACATATCTTTTTATTATAATCATATCATATCAGTTATATCGTGTTCAAAATGTTTCTTCAAATACTCTTCAGGTTTAATAATTCTTTTGGAGACTTTACTTTGTAATGTTTTCTTCGGATTTGGGTGTGGTAGTGCCCTAAACTTGTCCACTATTTAAATTTCTTGTTCCCCAGCATCGTTTAGACCATTTAGTAGTTGTGCTAATCTAGTTTCTTGCTTCTTTATTCAATTTTTGAATTCTTTATTTTACCCCGTGTAATAAAAATTTACTGGCACAGTAGTAGACATAAAGTCTTACATCACCCAAACCAAAAACGAATTGATGCATATCTTACTAAGGTTGTTTTATCTAGTGCATAAAAGGTCGCAAGGCTTTTCCGATTATTTATGCAAATTCCAAACCGGTGCAACAAAAAAAATGTCCCAATCGTGTCAACACCTGGTTGAATTGAGAACTCGACATACATTATCAGCTTTATTGATAATAGTAAACTAGCTTTTCGTAACTGTTAAGTTACAACAGCCATTCATTCATACGTATCTCCTACGATTTCACATTTTAATCGTTGATTTATACAATTAAACGACAAAATCGCATACTGCAGCAATTTTATTAATAAACGATCTTATTTCACTGTTATTTAAATTCGTATAAACTCCTGGAGATGATTTACGGGCGCATCCATAACCCCAAGACACCACACCTATTAGGTTACCGTCCAATATTAAAGGTCCTCAGAGTCACCAGAACACGAATCTTTGCCTCCTTCACGATATCCTAAAATAAGTTAAATTTAGCAAGTTTTAAGTATTTTGTTAAACAAATTAAAGTGCAATAAGAAAGTGAAATTCATCTTTTAATGTCAAGCAAGGCTTTTTAGTATCTAAATGTTGCTGAAGTTGTGTACACTTTCTCAAGATCCTAACACATAATAAAAATGATTGTAAAAAAGCTTACCAAAGACGCAATTTTAATTATTTTTTTACATAAATTTTGTATGAAAAGCTTTGAATACTGAAAATTTTCAACAATTCACGCTGTCATCATTTTCAGCAAAGACCCTTCCCTCTAAAACAACCATTTTTAAAGTTGCTTTGGATTAAAATTAACATATTTCTCAAAACGTAAAACCTGGTCCAAATGGTATAGAAAAACATCGTTGACTGTACAAAAAGTGTCAGTAAAGTTTTTTTCAACTTGTTGCATTACTGCTCTGGTAACTGGTCTACAATATTATTAATCATATCAATAGTAAAAAAAGAAACTCAATTGCTGGTGTCGGTCAAAAGTGGTTGGTTTCTTTTCGATATGGTAATAGTATTTCCCAAATTGATTGGTGTTAAAACTAAATCTAATTGCATTACGATCCTGACAACTGGTTTATTGCAATGTTGTTAATCACGTCAGACTTAAAAATAAAACTAAAATGCAATAACTTTTTCTACTTGCAATTCGTAATAATTGATGTTACAGTCTTTTGAATAGTTGAACTACTTTAAAGTAAATCAGTTACTTTTCAGAGTAATTCAATTACTTTGTTTTAAATGAAAGGAATACGGTTTATTTTTGTTCTAATTAAGTTTCAAGTGCCTTAAATTGTTTTTATTATATTTGTAATTATCCTAGTTCAATTCTCTACCAAAACCTTACAGAGACGGTTTGTCCTTAAGGACCTCAGAAGGGCGATATTTGCTTAGGAATGTTCAATGGGGACAAAGTGTCCTGAATGTTCACTTATATACCTCTACGTATTTTTGGTAAATATCTTCTTCGAATATACGTAAGTAGAGTATTGAACACAGTTTACCTTTACCATACTTTATAATGTTGGTAGTTAGAATATGTTTGTTTCTGTCAATTAATTGATGTCAAGATAATGTTGCCAATAATTTGCCAATAATTAAATTATTACTGTTAATCGCTTTGTGAATGGTTGCATTAATTCGAGTAGTTCATCTACTAAATTTTGTTTAGAAAAAAACTGTATATAATTTAATTACTTTTTTTGAGTAATTCCGATGCCTCTGAGTGAAATACAACAAACTTATAGAACACAAAAAAATCATTTCTATTCAAACTAAATCTTCGGACATGGTTTGAGAGAACATTTTTTTCTTCGATTATTAAATTTGGATAAGGTTTTTGATTGTGATTTGAATGGGAGAAAAGTTGCGTAATCATGGCATTAATAAAATGACATTTAGAAAACATCGAAATATTTTTAGATTTTTGAGATATTTTGAAACCCACAGCACTTTAAAGTGGAATTATCAGTTTTTCATTCCGACGTCTTTGTGGAACTATCATCAACCTCATTTTTTTAAATGCGGTCATTGGTTTTTTATATCAAATTCTGAAAGCCATTTTTATTCCAAATTCAATGATGTATGACACAGACGTTTGTTACCCATTTCGTTTCTTTTTAGAGATGTAGAGTCGTGTTAAACGGCCTAAACGGGAGAATTTAGTGACAACCTTATATTCGACTTCCAAATTTGTTCTGATTTATGAAAAAACAGAAAAATTGCGCCACACAGCATTTTCGAGGTTTTCCTAGTTTTTAACCGAGACTTGACAGGTTCAGAAGTGCTACTATTTGTTTTCAAGTTTTCTTGGTGGTGCAAAAAAATACAATATATTAAAAACCTAAAAATTTGGCAATTCCAGTAAGTTTGGTTGTGGTTTGTTAATCGTCACGTTGGTCATGTATAATTTTTTTGCTACAACTATGCCCTATACCAAATAAATTATACGTGTTTTAACTGCTCAAAAATGTCTTCTATTTTCGGGTCAAACGTTCTCACCTGCACAAATCATACGATTAGTGATTTCAATCCCTTTACCATACAGATTACTACATTGAACTTTGGTTACAATCGGAACCTAAAGCAAAAAACACACTTTATGCCTTAAAATAAATAAGTAACTTATTACCTGAACAAATCGTAAATTTCTAGGTGCTTTCCGGCTGTTTTCTGTCGTCACCCCCCAACCACTTGTGGTTGCCAAGGCTCCTTAGAGTTGAATTTTACTGTTTTAATTGAAACTTACAATAAAATCTCACCTTCTTGTGGTTGGTTTGTTGCAATAGTAATCCTTCCAGTTTTCAAACCAAACGTAAACTCAGGATACACTTTCACAACCGAAACGTCGTAATCAAAAGACTCGGCATTGTATTTAGGATGTTGATAAATTGCTGTGGATTTTACTATCTGGCCACCTGCAGATCTCGCTGTTGATCCAGCTCTAAACTGTATCTGCGAAGCACTTAGCCTAAAAATTTTGCCTTGAAATTCACTATATTATATTTTTAACAAAAACAAATCCTACCTATAAGTGCAATGAGCAGCGGTTAAAACAAATTGTGTGCTCAGTATAGAAGCACCACACACATGTCTTCCATTTTGCAGCATTGCCACCAGATATACGTAATCCCGGATTTTTCCAGGTTTACCACCCACTATTCTGGCATTAAGTGAAGTTGAATTTGTTGTAGGGCTAGAACAATCAAAACCTAAAAGTTTTCAAGTGTAAGTAAAACTTTTTAAAAAACTATACTTACTTTGCACCCCTAGAAAAACCAATAGAACTATGAAAATCATACTACTGTTGACAATAATGAGCGTTTAATGTTAAAAATAGTAGGGCTGTGCAAAATAAACATTTTATCCAAGGTAAACAAATATCACCTGGTATTGTAAATCATAATTTGTTTCACCTTGCTATTAGCCTAGATTTTTGATAAGGAGAATATTACTTAGTGCAAATAACTACTGCGCCATCAGTAGGAAAAAACTATGAAATCATTGCATGTTGCATCAAAATAGAAGGACACCTCAAAATTCCTGTCAATAGGAAATGTAATTTTTAAATTATACCAGAATTACTGTAAATTGTATTATTACTACGGCTTATTAAACACGCCATCACGGCTGCATTCAATTTTATTGATTAAAATTGTATAAACCTTACTTTAACAAATATATAAACTTACAGGGTGGTTTTAATAAGAGAGATAGATCATCTGACTAAAAGATTCAAAATGTTAAAATGTAATTTTTCAAATGTTAATATCTCAAAAACAGTTAAATGTAGATAAACTTTATGATACATGAAACACTTAAAAATGCTCGGAGCAATGAAACATATAATAATTTAGGGGTGGCTCATTTAAAATAGTGAAGTGGTACCAAGTTTGAGTACCCAGGGTAGTACCTCAAAAGAGAAAATATTTTAGGTGTGGAGGCCCCAAAGTAATTTTTAAAAAGAGAGACCTTTTGTAGTGTTGAAAATATTGACGGCGATATAGTTCTCTGTGGGACAACCTGTATATATCACACCCTCTACAGTGTATCTCAAAATTAAGTACCGTAAGTCATTATTATTTGAACAAAATTGATTAAGTAAGCCTATTTCCTAACAGTATTTTAAAATTTTTATTTCCTGCGGTTAAAACTTAAAATAGTAAGGAAATGACATAGTAAGGAAAATGCTATTTTGCATATGTAAAAGTGTGCGGAAAGTAGCTTCTTTGCAGTCATTCGCAGAAAAAATATCTTATAAAATCCTGCAAGCAAACATCGTACAATAAATAACATTTCGTGCTTGTAATATAATATACTATTCCCAAATATGTATGGAACCGCAATAGCTTTTGTTTTCAAAACCTTGTATTTGTTGTCAAACTTTAAATAGTTACAACAACAAATACAACAATAAAACTCCACTAAGTATTTAAATAATATGAAATAAACAAGCGATTTAATCAACTCTATTTTTTATTTGTAAATCAAGTCTACAAGAATGTGATACTTTTAAAACCGAGTAGGGCTATACATTCTACAGTAATTATTCGCTTGTCAGCGAAACATTTTTTTAATAATAACTACAATTTTTATTAAACATTTGATTATTGTAACAAAATAAAATAAATATAAAAACAACAATTTAGACACATTGACAAAACTAGGTAGTAAAAAATCGTTATAAAAAAAAAGAATACAATACCAATTCTTATTTACTACCAACTATAAAAATTTGGCAATACATACTCAAACTAGTTCTTAATCTTGTTTTTCCGGTGTTTCAGCAGGTTTTTCCTCGTTTGGAGCGGTAATAGATTCATTTGTGCTTGTTTCAGGCGCTTTTTCTGTAACTTCTTTTGTCACGTTTTCCTGATTGGAGCTAGATTCCCCGTTTTGCTGTGCAGCCCTAATTTCTGCAGCTTCCTGCCTTAAATCGTTCACAATTCCTTCAGCCAATCTTTTCTCGTGGTACTGATCACGCAGGGCATTAAACAAACACAACTGAGTTTCGTACTCCCTTTTCAGTTCACCGTTATGCCGAATCATAGTCTCCAATTTCCTGTGCAATAAATCTTGTCGCTCTTTCTCTGCTTTGACTTTGTTATCCATTACGTTGATTTTGTCTTCGAGTTGTTTCACTTCGAGGTTTCGAATTTCTAGTAAGTCTTTGGTAATGTTTACCACGTCTCTGAGACTTTCGTTCTGTTGGCCTAGAGCTTCGATTTGTAATTCCTGATTTTTGATCACTTTGGTATTCTCAAAAATCATTGCCTTTGCCTTGGTTAGAATACCCTCGGATTGGATTTTTAACGCCTGCACTTCTTCAGTTTGCTTATTTTTTTGTGCTTTTACTTTCTGTGCCTCCGCCACTTCCATTTCCATTAATTCTAGTTTCTCTTTCAAATTGGCTATTTCCAAATCTTTCAGCTGAAAGTAGAATGAAATTAGATATGTATAGCAAGAAAATGGATTCACTTACCTGAGAGCTTTTTCAAACTCTTTATTGGAGCCTGTTCAGTTGCTTGCTAAAAACCATTTTAAATTGATTAACAACTTTAAAAGCACATTTTACTGAATACTTTACCTCTGCCATTTTTCTACACTTTCACCTATAATGCAATACTTTCTAAATAAACGAATTTGGAACGCCACACGAGCGTTTTGAGACGTAAAAGAAACAAAATCTATTTTCACAGCGGTGACTTTGGAGCGGAGGCTATTTCTAGATGCTGGGATTTCCAAAAATAGCTAGAATTCAAAAAGTAATGCGGGTATCAGTTTTGTTGGTTGCCTAGTGTTGTGAAAATCAATGAACTCGATCCGTCCAATACTTGGATTGGAGTTATGTATAATAAAAAGTAAAAGTTTAGTTGGTATACTGCAATTAGTTTATTGGTTAAATGAGTGATATAGTATTAAAAAAAACAAATAGTACAGCAATCAAAATTTTAAGGTAACTGCGATTATTCAGAAATAAGAAGAAAGTACAGTATACCATAAAAACCAATAAAACAACTTTTCTAAAAAAGATAACGTTACTTTATTAGTTATTTCATATATTGCTATGATAGGTATATGAATGGTCAACTAAATATTTCAACTATAGTAAGCAGAATTCTGTACTAACAATATTAATAAAACATTTAAACCTTATTTACACATTTTGCTTAAGAATTTCAAAATCTAGACTAGATCTGTCAGGTAAATATATGAAAAGAAATCTGTAATACATATAAATCAATAGTCTTATTATTTTTACGATCTTGCTTCAATATGATTTATGCGGACAGAAATCAATTTAACTAACTAATCAATTAACCAGCACAAATACTGCTGAAAAGTATATAAAAAGTTATAGTTTTTCAAAAGTGAAGTTGAAGTTATAATACTTCGGTCATTAGTTTTTTAAATAAATGTAAACCCACACAAAACAAAACAGAAATTGTCCGCAAAAATCATCTGTACAAGACATTATAGTGAAAACTTACAGACTAAACTTTGACTCTAAGAGAAGGCAAATAGTAAGAAGGTTTATTCTGATCCGACGATCCACGTTCATACGCCCCAAATATACAGAGTGGTTCTAAACCTATAGAAACTCACGCGATTCTTGTGCAACGTCGCATCTACAACCGAAAACATCTTGAGGGCAGTGAACGAATGGCTGGTACCTTCGATATGTGAGTTGGACTCGATTTGTCAGACAAGAACTTCCATTTTGTTCCCTTTGCGTAGCACCCTTATTTGACCGGGCTGTACTTCGGGTAGTCCGCATTTGAACGTGAAAGTTACAGTTTTGGGAACCGAAATTTGCCTCGAATCTGTCACAAACAAGTTTGTATTAAATGATAACTTATACAGTGTCCATGAGAGCTCTGGACGTAGTAGATCAACATGGACAATCGGTTTTAGAGAGTCTGTACGGTGGATTTATTTGAAAAAGTTTATAAAACCATGAAAGAAATGTTTACGCGGATGTAATGAATATAAGTAAGTTTTTTTGGGTAATTCCGCAAAAAACAGTGAAGCAGAAAATCTTCTTCAGTGTTCCTTTCTACTTCACTTTTTTTTGAGGAATTAAAAAAACCCTTCAGCTTATAAAAAAAATTGTAGAGCATTTTTTTGGCTACCAACCTGTAATTCTTGTCTCGAAAAATGGTAGTTTTCTAGAAAATAAAGATTTTTTTTTGTTTTAATAGAAAAGATTAAGTTGTGGAGGGATGCCAAGAGTTTTCTATTATAGTTAGTTCTAGTAGGATTGTATTAATAGTATTACTTGATGAACTTTAAACGAGGTGAAAAAGGTGGTACGTGGAGGTAGATGGTGGGACGATCAGTCAAGAGATCTCAGAACACCAATTTTGCTCCGGGTCCGGAACAAAAAGTTATCGAAGTGGTTACTGAGAGTGACAACAAATATTCGGTCAGACGTTACCCAGTAAACCTGACTCTGGAGGAAAGTGATTTCCATAAAGTTGTAGTTGTGGAGACCTCCAGCTAGATCCCGAGGAAGAGGTACTACAGCTGAAAATTTACTTCAGCGCATAAAGGGCGAAAATTGGCTAACTGGTGGAGGTTTTGATGAAGTGTGTTTGTCATTTGTTCATTGAAATCAATTGTGTTAATATTATCATATATTTAGAGGCTTCTTCTAGGTAGATAGTAAGTTAGATAAGCATCCCTAAAATATATATTTATTCAAGTATATATAATTTTATTTGAATTTTCTTTATTTATCCGCTTTATTTCTATATGACATCATGCAAGTTGGAAAAGAAGTGGAATTGAGTGAATCTCATCTTCAACTTCATGATAATAATAATCATGACATCATGGTTTAGTGGACGCATGGTTCTGATAGCTGGATAAACAAATCTGTACCAACATACCCAGAAAATTTACTAATACTTACTGACTTATAAGAAATGCAAAATGGTAAATAGCTCAGAAATTCTACATGAAGAGTACAGGGAAAATACGATCAAAGTCACAAAAAATATTTTTGTGGGAATAGGAAGAAAAAAGTTACAAACAAGATTAATTATCACAGTAATACATATAAGGGAAACTATTTTTAGTTATGATATTGTAACTAACTATTTTGTCATAGGTCATCAAATATAAAATGATTTTATTGAATGTTTTTAGTTTTTTTTTGAAAACGGCTAAAACCCGTTTTCATTTTATTTTATTGCAGGGACTGTGAGATGTTTTTCCACGTTTTCCTATTCTGGGCAGTCGCAATGCAGCATCATCAGATGGGAGGTCAATCTCTGGGGCCTAATTCTTGCAAGCAGGGAACGGACTTCTCAAGAGAAGTGTTGATAGAATGTGACAGAAGAAGCTGACACATGGCGGGTTCTGGTCACATTCTACAGGTCTTTCTCTTGATAATTCCCTTCCCTCGTTTCAAGAAAACGCACCTTGGTGCGTTTGTCGGCCTTAGGTCTGCATTCAAAAGTCCTCTTTGTCCAGCAATTTCCGCTCATTCTTGCTATGTGTCCGGCCCATTTCCATTTTAATCTTAGTAGGTATACGCTCCACGATATCATTCACCTGCGTTCTTTTCCGTATACCTTCGTTTCTGACACGTTCTCTAAAGCCTCAGGCCTAGCATCGATATCTCCATGTTTCCCTGAGTTATCTGGAATATTCTTATAGATGCTTTTGTAAGTCTTAGGGTCCTCTGTATCATATGTCAATATCGGTATTATACACTGATTGAAAGCTTTCTTACTTCTAGCACCTCTCATACTCCTATATGCCGCCCAGTCCAAGGTGATTCTTCTAGATATCTCGAATGTCTGATTGTCCCTGTCAATTTTTATCTCGTGGCCCAGTCGACTGGTTCAACTCACACAAATTTATAGGTCTATAGTGCTATATTTTGAGTCTTGCAGAAGAGATATGTATTTGACTTCGCCGAGGTTGTCGGCCAGGAGAATGATATCGTCCGCAAAGCGGATATTCCCCGTCTATGATGACGCCCTTATGCTCCCAATTCAGTCTTTTAAATGCACGTTTGAGAACTGTAATAGACAATTTCGGGGATAGTGTATCGCCCTGTCTCGTTTTACGATTATTTATTACAATCACGGGTTACCAACATGATTGCCACTAGATTTTAATCATTTTAATTTGTGTATTATGTTACTGTGAATTTTATATAAATGATATATGTATAAATACCCCCGTGTATGTCTCCAAATGAGGAATAAAACATACACGGAATCAAAATAAACAGCGTGCTCTGAGGATGCGGAAATACATTTTGCGAAACGTCAGCTACACTGATGAAGTTCAGAGTAAAATAGATCCCAAAAAACTATCAAACCGAGGATCGTAAACCACAAATCATTACAACTTTAATGTTCAAAGTTTTTCAAGAAAATGAACCTTGCCAACATACAAAAAATAAACCTTATATCCCATGTTAGTCTAGTTCTTAAGTCCGTAGTTCTCCTGGACAACTGATGGTTTAAAGCTGTTTATCCTGATTTGATATAGGGTCAACGCATTTGTATAGTAAAAAACTATAATATTTTTTTTTGGACTGTATATAAAATAAAAACAAACTCTTACTCTGTTGTGATGTTAACTTCGGGCGGTTTTCCGGTGGCGTTCTGAACGACCAAGAAGAGTTTTGTGACAATTTCGATGACGTGTCCGTCTGGAAGACAAAGTCTCCCTTCTTCTTGCTCAGATCGCTCTGAAATAAGCAGCCCGCGTGTCAGAGGCGACGCTCGATGTTTCTGCGTTTACTACCGATGACTAGCAAACAAGCATAAGTTATTTTCTACAATCACTATAACAAAATTAGGAAGCAAAAAAATTAGATCCAGATAATTAGATAACTGTTCTACTAAAATACCATAATTAAAATTAACTTTCTAAGCAAACTGAAATTATTGAAGGAGCAATAAAACTTACTGCTTTCACGTGAACAACAGCAACATCGTCTAGGAAAGGTGACAGAGATATTCGATATATATCCGTCGCAGGTACTCTATATTTAATCTGCAAAGTTCTTTGGTCCAAGATAAGCATAGATCTGGTAGAAATCACTAACAGAATGGGAACAAACTGAAGAAAAATTATTAAAAATAGGGAATAAAGTTTGTCTCTTCAAACATAAACTGACCTTTCCACTAGACCTAGCAATCTTATTAATAATATCAGCGAAAACTACATATTGGTCATTATTTTCTAAACTCATTTTTTTCCATTGCACGTTCTGTCTTAATCTAACGTAATCTCCCAAAAATGGATGTGAAACACTGAAAATAAAAAGCCAAATCATAGTGGATACTTTATAAAGTAAACAAAAATTTACCTTCTTGGATATGAACACTTCCTATCTTTAAAAATAAAACTGGCAGTAACTTTTTCTCGCATTCGATTTCTGGCGGTCTGATCGAAAGCTAACCTAAATAAGACACATTTAGTTTAGAAGTATACTTTTTTCCAATATAAATAATTATCTACAGTGAGTTTGGTCCAAAAGTCTAAAGGCACGTCAGAACTGAAATGATGAGTACTGAAACAACGCTGCCTAAATGGCAAATAATTGCGGTGTTTTCTTTACTAGTAACTAGCTAAGTAGAGAGTTACCAGGATAAATCAAAAGTTAAAACTATCTAACATTTATTTTCGATATTTTCTGCTTTCTTATGGTGCCATGCTGTTTCTCTAAGTTGTTTGGTGTTTTTAAATCTTAAACTTGAACTTGTTATATTAAAAACAAGTCATTGTCCAAAAGACATTGTCCGGAGCCAGAGAGTTGAAGTTACAAAAAACACTCTGAAGATGATTGACCTTAACCAGAAAGAGACGAAATGGGAAAAATGGTTTGGACAACAATTAGAAAATGCAACAAATCAACCAAAAACTACTGTAAAACATATTAATAAGGGCTGTTAAAAAATCATAAGGCACGCAGCTCGAAGTCAGGGTAGAATGTACCTACTTAATGCTTTAGTGTGCATATTTTTCATTATTACGTAGGAATCGTAGCATTACGCTCAGTTCTCACAACCACGTTTTGCGTCTGACGTTTTGAACGACGCATACGGCGAAAGTTGTCTGTGGCAAAAATAGTTAAAATAACTTTCTTTCTCTAACAATTCTTGGTCACGATTTAAAGTGTGGTAAATGCTATTTATTTTTGAGTTCTTAGTGTCGGTTTAACCCAGTATTTTCTAACACTTTTACTCAAAACGCACTTAAATATAAAAGAAGTGCAAGTTTCCTTTTTCCACTTGCACAAAATGCTGAACTAGCTCAATAACAGAATAATACATATTTAAAAGTGTAAGTTAAGTTTAAAAAAATCTAAACAAAAATTTGACAAATTAGTGGCAAGTGACAATTAAAAATGGCGTATTTAGAGACAACTTCTGTGAACAGCGGAAAAAGTTTTGCTAGATCTGTCCAGTAAAAATTTACTGTGGACCAATAGAAAATTAGTGACGTCAGACGCAAAACGCTGTATTGAAAATTTGGTTATGAAAGCGCCTCATTGCTAGAAACGTGCTGCTTAAAATGTATTAAAATTAAATTTTTTCTACTTTTCATCTAAAATAAAAACTTTCTTGGCGAAATAATTTAGTTAGTATTAAACTTTTTTAATTGACCAACAATATAAGATTTATTTTTAAGGATTGGTGTGGTTCAATAGACAACTTTCAGGGTAATGATGTACAACCATAGTTATACTGGATTTATAGGTACCTGTATTTGTTACAGCGCCATTTATGATGTATTCTCTTTAATAAAAGATTAGTATCAGTCAATTGGGGTGTACAAGATGGCCAATCTTGGCACAACGGAGAATCACTACGGGCTGGCAGTCTATTGATTAAAGTTAAAAGGTATTGTCTTCGCTGAAACAAAATTTGTTATTTAAGTATTAGTTATATGAAGTAAAAAAACAGTACTAATCTACAAACATTCAGAAGAAATTAACCAGAGATAAGCTGAATGATATTTTTCTTTAGTACCTCACAAATTATAAAATTAAAGCTTTAAAAGAGTGAATTGTCTAATAACAAAACAATTTTGAGGTTCATATTTGAGAGCTTTAAAGCCAAAAAGTTAAACCAAATCAAATTAACGTTTTAGGATAGAAGTAGTAGTAAGCAGTACTTACTTTCCATTGAATATAATGCCGTTGAATTACTCTCGCCGCCCATTCAACTTGTTTCCGATGTTTCAGTATACGATATTCTTCTCGAGCCTAAAATTTAATCCCAGTTAACTTATGCAAAGAAACTATACAAATAAACTGCTCGCCACGTCAACCGGGACAGTGATGTTTTTGGGTCATTTTTAAAACTACGCCATTCTGAAACGAATCAACAGATTTGAATGCGGTTTGGACCGTCATTGAGCTTGGTTTACTGGCTCATTACTGATGTAAAAAACTTTTGCTTTAATGCACTCTAACTGCCTTATACAGGGTGTGAAAGAAGTGCGTGCAAAAAAGTGAAATTTTCAAGTAGCCCCCAATTGACCAAAAACTGTTCTTTTTTTTGTTTTAACATAAGGAAGTGTTATTTAGGTCAATATCTCGGGACGTTTTTGGGCTTTTCCCAATTAACGTCCCATGTCTCAAGAAATATTGATTTATCCAAAAAAGAAGACCTTACAGTGCTCAAGCTCGAATTAAGTTATGGCAGTAGCTTTTTATGTGTCATTTTAGTTGGGTGTAGATCCAATATTATCTTTTATATAATTTTTGAAGCAACCCCATGACCAATAAGACCATACAGGGTGGCTAAAGGCAATCAAAGTGGGACAAGAACGTGCGCAAAAAAAGAAAAGTATTCAATTACAGCCACTTTACTAATAAATAATTTTAACTTTTTTCTTACATAGGAACTTGTTGTCTAGAGTATTACCTCGAGACGTTTTTGGCGTTTCTTAATTAACGTCATGTGTCCGAAGAAATATCGATTTTTCCGGAAAATGGATAAAACACTGTTCAATCTTGAATTAAGCCATATTAGCAGGTTTGTATCTATCATTCAAATGCCGTTGTATGTTCAACATTATCTGTTAGATAATCCCCATATTTGGTAAGACCTTACAGGGTGTCCAGCGACAGTGAGTAAAACTTGAAATTGTTTGCACAAATTGTTCTTCCACTTTAACTGTCTCTAAACACATGGTTGTATGGTTCTATCGGTTAAAAAAGTTGACTTAAAATTATGCAACACATAATATGAGACCTACACGTGACTTAAAATGACAGTTCAAAGCTACTGCCTTAATTCGAGATTGAGCACTGCTATGTCGCATTTTTTGGATAAATCGCTATTTCTTGAGTCACAGGATGCTAATTGGGAAACGGCCAAAAATGTCCCGAGATATTGACCTAAACAACACTTCCTTAAGTTAAAACAAACCCAAAACAAATTATTGATGAATTGGAGACTACTTGAAAATTTCACTTTTTTTCACGCGCTTCTTTTCCACCCTGTATAGTACAGTGGCGGTGCATTTAAGTCAGAGTTTTTCCCATCAACCAAAATCCCATAAATTAAGCTCAATGATAGTACAAACTGCATTAAAATCTGTCGTTTCGTTTAGAAATAGGAAGGTTTTAAAAATGACCCAAAAAATTACTGTCCCGGTTGAGGTAGCGCGCATTTTATTATTATCTACATAATTATAATTATTACCGCACTGATCGTTATAATAAGTTTAAAAAGGCACTAACGCGGAAAATAGTTACTTGCGCAACAAGGGAGGAAAGTGCAGCTTTTGCTCCTGCGAACAATTTGAGGACCGACGCAAAGCGGAGGCTTTTAAAGTCAGAGGGTGCAAAAAGCAGTTTACTCCAGAGTTGCGCATCTAATTTTTTCTACAACCAATGTTATGTTTCATGAAAAAGAAAAGCAGCAGTTAAATACAATGTTGGATAACTGGATGAAGAATGAGGTGTTGTTACCAAAGATATATTTGTCAAGAAAGTGTCAGACATCGCATTGATTTCATTTTTACTAGTGACACTTTTACTTCCTAGGAAGAAAATTAGTTTCACTCCCTAGGGAGTAAAAGTGACATTTACACGCCTCAAATCAGAGAAGAAAGTTAAATTTTCTATAGGGGTTGTAGAAAAAACAATAAATTTATAAAACTTCTCAATATAAAATATACATGTGTTGTTTTTCAACGCGCAAATTTTAACATATGCGTGCATTACTAATGTACATACATTGTATGTTGTTATGTGTATCATAATAAAATGTCCTATTAGGTAAATAACTATTATATCCGGAATTCCTGGCTGCATTACTAAAACTACTTAACACGTCCTTAGTTTGTATCCGATATTTGTAGCTTTAATAAACAAAGTTTGTGAAAAAATTCTCTAAAATTCTATAAAAGAATGACTGTTGATTATAAGTAAAATTCTTCTTTCCTGGCCTCCAGGGTCCTAATTCTTGCAAGCAGGGAGCAAGGCTCTCAAAAGAAGTTTTTGATAGAATGTGACAGAAGAAGCTGACAATGGCAGATTTCTGTCACATTCTTCATACTTTTTTCTTGGTAACTCCCTTCCCCCATTTCAAGAATATGCACCCTAGTGTATACGTCCTGCTGCTCCAGTAAACGTAAAAATGTCAAAAATATGCCTTCCTGTTAAGGGTCGCAATGACTCGAAATTTTAAGTATTTTCTTTAAATGTCAGTTCTTAATTGGTAATTAATTTCTAGTAGGTAGTTAAAATAATTGTTTTTTTTTTCTACAGGATTTTAATACTACCTACAATGGTCATTTTCTTACTTAACACGGGCCTATCTGTCTTCCCTGTGTATAAAGACCGATAACGTTTTTCGGCACTCAACAAAGCTCTTGATGATAACTTTTAAAGGCCGGAAACATGTTGAGCATTATTTGCTAAGGCTAAATAAATTTTATTGTGAAAAAGACTTCCAATTTGGCGTTGATAAAAAATATCGAGACAATTTTAGTTAATAAAGACTAAACAAGCTGTCTGGCCTACGTGTAAATACCGAGCAAAAACTGTACGCTACTTGATCGTACCACATTATATAAACACCACAAATGCTTGCGACCATGAAAAGGAATTCCATATTTTAATTCCTAAAATAGAAGTGAAACTTTAAAAGCCTAGTTGGACATTAGTTTTCATTATGGTTTGCTTTTAGGTAGTTGCAGTAAAAGTTAAAATTAGTAAAGCTCTACTTATTGGGTGTTCTTACCCTCCAACTTCGCCAAGCGGATGCAATTATCAATTGACTTTGTCTCATTTTTTGAAACCGCTTTTTTTGACTGTACCCCCGCCATGTTTTCTGAATAAGCAAAGCCAAGTCATGCAGTCGGTTTCGTCTGAAATCTTCCAACTCGAAAACCGTCCTGGGACTTCTAATAAACAACTTTGATCTACCTAAAATAGGAAAATTGGTTCTAAAACTTGAGTAACAGTAAATAAAGCTGGTTTCCAGTAGTGATGCGGACAACTACACTACTGTTCTCGCGGAGTGAGTTTACCCGTGCGTCACGAAGGCTACGTCATTTATAATCATATGAATCAAATCAAGTTTTCGTCAACAAACCTGTTGTGTTCATATTATAGAAAAGGGCGTGTCTGAAGCTTCGTCACGTTTTAAATTTTGCGTATATTGTCAGTCAGAAAGTAGTGATCTTTGGCTGCAAATTTGCACTAAAACAACCTTATACCAAAGCAAATCAAAAATATCTTGACCGAAATAACATTTTTTATTTATGAGAAGTCTCCGTTTGGATCATAGAATTCCGTCTAAATTTGAAACCTAATTTATTTACCAAAATTCGCAGAGATGTATCATCAATATGTAGTATTTTTTTAACTTTAAGCTCTTGATTTAGGTTCTGGATGGTTACATGTTTCTCTAAAATAAATACAACAAATTAAAAATTCAATAAGACATTCTGAGTGATGCTCAGAATGATTTTAAACCCGCTGGAAAACATTTTAGACGCTTATTTTTTCTATGACTTTATTATTAATATGTTTGAAGAAATTTTTATGAAAAATCTATAATGCAACCCAAAAATCTCAGTCTCTGGAAACAATGAAATGTTAATAGATGTTTCTTACATAACTAGATATATTTTACTATTAATAACATACTATCGTTGTACATATCATATAATGTATTTCGAACATATATTTTAATGCTTTCAGATAAATCAGTGGTCTTGGCTCGTCGATAACGTCTCGATTTTCGTTTTCTAGGTGAGGAAATCATAAAATTACTTGCTTGCTTTTTCCGAATCGAATAAACAGTTTTGCGGGAAATTTTAAAAGCAGCTGCAACCTTCTAGTATCAAAAAAAATACATCAGTAAGAATATGTAAGGTCTTAAAATTTCTTATTTTCTTCCTGAACAGATGATAAAGCTTCTAAAGGTCCTCCATTGGTTTTTTCCAATTCAAAATATTCACAAAGGTTAAGAATTAACTGCTGGGCTTGTCTGTGGAGAATTTTTCCAGCCATTTTCTAAAAAAATACTGTAATAGTAAGTAATTCCGAATTTAGGAAAAACCAAATGGCTAAATAAAAACCATAATAGACCCTCCCACTTTTTTTTCAAAACAGGTTAGTAATTGTGCCAATAATATTATGAAAGTACTTACAAAATGTTAAAAGCGTAGAAACAATGGCTCTTAAAAGAACTGTGGTGGTGTGGTAAATAGAAAACTTTATAAATGATTAACAACACAAAGAAACGGAAAAGAATTAATAGTAAACAAATCAAATAAATTTCGATGGTTTTCAAACTGACAATGACTGAAATAGAAGCGCTAATCAGTAAATGTTTTTTTTTTTTGTAAGACATTCACTTAGATATTTACCCTTTCTGAAAGTGAACAATAGACAAGGATGAAGTCAATAATGCATGTCTACTTCTAAATCACAGGGGGATGACGCACGGGTAAACTCAGTCCGCGAGAACAGTATCTACTTAATTTAACTTTCAAAATTAACTAAAAAGACTTACCAAAAGTAAATTCGGCAGCAGGTATGGGCAAACTTCGCAACAACACAGATACTCCCTCTACAGGTGAGCCGCGCCATTTCGGCCACGTGTTGGCACAAATCATCTTATAACGGCACAAAAATTGTATGAAAGGCATCTTTTGGCAGAAACCAGCTCTCCATATTTGAACTGTCGATAATAGGCACATGTATCTTATCTAGAACAAAACGTAGCAAACTTGTTGTCCCTTTAATAATTAAGAACGTTTATAGAAGTCGTCAAATGTGTAAATGGTGATCCTGTGTTTCTGGCACTATTACAAAACTAGTAAATGCCGCTTTATACAGTTGGCTATTTTTTACAAACTAGTAAAAGTAAAATAAATATAATAAACTCAAAACACTTAATAGCTTTCCGCAGCTCAAAAATATAATTTTCTAAACACCAATTATTTACTATTTGCCAACATTTCAGTACTTACTTGATGCTGGACTAAACCGACTTCAAAAATTCTGGATTGCTTCACTTCATTAGGCCTAATACATCTAGAATTTAAAATAACTCAGTTAGCTCGAGAAAAAGAAGATTGAAGACCACACTCACCTAATATAATGATTTTGCCTATTTCCTAAATTTTTTCAATAAGGCATTGAGAGAAACTTGAATTTGTGCAGCTGTACTAGCAGGTTTCTTAATGGTAGACCTAAAAACATCATGCAAAATTCAAAATAGATAAAATGCACACTGTTTAATTATACGCTCACCTTTTAGGATTACCTTCAGAAATAATTCTTGCATAATAGCTAAATCACATCTAAACATTGCCCTGGAATGCTCTTTAGGCAGATTGTCTCGATTTTTTTCAATAAAACCATTAATTTTATAGGTTACAGGACCGGCGAAATGTCTAATCCTTAAACCAACAGCCATTTATTAAATTAAAATTGTCATTTTGGGCTAGAAAATAATTACTGAAAAGAGTTGGGAACATTCACTTCATCGATCAAGCAATGCATATGTCCTGAACAGCACTGTTCCAATCGCGTTAAATAAGCATCATCAAGTTGAATGCGGGGTTCATCTAATAAAGGCAGAATGCCATGGTTCTCCTGTTCTAACAATTGACATATAGCTCTAAAACGTTTCATATTGATTGACAAGAAATGAAATTAAACTAAACTAAAATTACATATTATTAAAAAAATCGATTTTGGTCCATTCTAGTCCTTCTCTCATCATTTCTTCCTGTTCCTCTTTTAAGCAAGCGTTCACCATAAACTGATGCAACTTTTCGTTACAATAGTTAATAATCAATTGCTCAAACGTGTTATGGTTAAAACATTCAAACCCGTAAAGGTCTAAAACACCTAGAACTCTTCTTTTACCTATGGATTTGGCCTAAAACACAATAAATTAGTAGTAGTATGCTTTATTTCATAATTACATTGAGTTACACAAAGATGTATAAAACAAAAATAAAATGAAATGACGTCACAAAAACATTACCCACACAAAAAAGAACTACCCCAATCTTATGTGCCTACCTAAAATAATCCTGAAGACTATATGGTTCGAGATCTATAAGAAACGTTTTTAATTTTCTTTTAAACATTTTTTCTACAGTAATCTTCTTAATATCAACATTTAATTTATTATAACATTTGATGCCCATATAATATACACCTTTTTCAAACAATGCTAGCCTATGTTTCGGATAAGGAATGTCACTTGTGCGAGTAGGATAATTGTGATTGACATTTGATACAAATTCATCTTGGTTTTTAAAAACGAACATAACTATTTCATATATGTATAAAGCGTAAACAGTAAGCAGTCTTTTAGACTTAAATACTGTTGTAATGGTGACATTTTATAAATTATTCTTAATATTCGCTTTTGAGTAACGAAAATGTTTTGAGCTTTAAAGTTTATTCCCCAAAAAATAATACCATATTTCATTGCTCCTTCGAAATTCGCAAAGTAGAGTGTTCTCTTGGCTGCGTCATCCAGATATTTAGAGACTACACGAATACAGTAGCAAACTTTATTAAGTTTATTATTAAGATATTCAATATGATGAGACCAGTCTAAAAATTCATCAATATAAATTCCCAGAAACTTGGTTTTGTCAGATATCTCAAACTGACTGTCACAAACAAGAATAGACTCAGGCTTAGTGATTCTATTTAATTTAGTTCTAAATAGCATACTGCTGGTTTTAGATTTGTTTAAAAGTAATTTATTTATTTCAAACCAAGAACTTGCTAACGAGAATAGCTCATTTGCATTTGCATTCAGTTCACCCATATCTGATCCCCCAACCAGTAAGTTTGTGTCGTCAGCATATTCAGTTAAAGAATATTTTGGATGAACTACTTGATAGTTTAGATCATTTAGATACACTATAAATAAAAGAAGGCCCAGTATACTTCCCTGTGGAACGCCGACTGTACTTTGCGATATTTCTGATTTATAATTTATTCCGTTTTCGTTCAAAACTACCCTCTGTGTTCTTCCGTTTAAGTAAGATTTAAACAAATCAAGAGCGGTCCCTCTAATCCCGTAAAGCCATAATTTTTTGAATAGAATGTCCCTATTTAAACAGTCAAATGCTTTCGACAAGTCTAAAAATATTCCCAGTGCCACGTCGCCCCCTTCCAAGAGCTCCAAAACAGCTTGAGTGAATTGATAAATAGCAGTTTGTGTAGATCTCTTGGAAAGGTAGCCATGTTGGTTCCCAGAAAAGACATTGCATTCTTTTAAAAATCCAACTAGTCTTACACTCATGACGATTTCGAACAGTTTAGAAAAACTAGGAAGTATGTATAATTATGGATGTTAAATGTTGTTGGATTTAATTTATCACTTGATAAAACCAAGTGTGTTTTTACTCATAAAACGTGCCAACTATAAGCATTAACTATTAACTTTTATATGTGGACACGAGAAAATGATTGAAATAATTTTCAGCTTTTTAAATCCACCGCTACGGGGCGTTTCTATACCACTAAAATGAAAAATACCCGAAAACTCTGAAAAGCTAAATGGAATGGTATAGCAAAAATACGATCAACGTAATTTCTGATTATCGACAAACAATTTTGGTATGGAATTTTATATCTTTTCATATACAGTGATGGGAATGATGGCTCAAAGTTTGCTTGACAAGAAATTAAATATCTCAAAAACTTGTCGCTAAAAAGAAGTCAATTATAGAGACTTATTTTAAAGCACATTTTCTGTCCTTTAAAGTGTCCCAATGCTAAATTGAAGAACAACCCTGTACAGGATGAAAAATTTCGATGTTTCTACAGGGTAATTCAAATTCGACCCTCACCATTGAGATTTCGGAAACTATAGGAAATACGAGAAAGTTTAAATTGGGGCAAAGTTGTGCAATTTAAAACTCAACCAAATGCAGAAATTAGTCAATGTTTTTAGGACCGATAGGTTTCCGTATTCTGTTGACGGTGTCAGCCGAATGTGATAGAAAATAGCTTAGAGAGTACCAACAGTTAATAGAAAGACATTTTCTTTCTTCTCTAGTTCTATGCGTTTCTATTTCCTACATCGTTACGGAGTTGAACGAAACTGTTTTCAAAACTGATCACCAGAGGGAGTATCTCTTATATTGAAATGCCAATACTTAAATGACACTTACCTTTATAGATTCGTTAATTTTGTTAATCAACCATGTAAAAAGTCTACTATACAACGTCCTGCACAAGGTATCTCTAATTTTGGTTGCTTCCACAGCGCTTAAATCGGTCAAAACTCCTCCTCAACCTGCTTACTGGTTAAAATTATCTGAATCCATCTATGATCTGCAGACAGTAACTCACACACTTCGAATAACTCTACAATAAGAAACCAAGCACTGCAAAATGAACTAAAACTATTTAAAAATACCATACCATATTCATTGCTTATTGAGCATCCGTCTGTCCGTCTATATTACTGCAAGGCACAAATTGAATATTACCTACAACAAAATGTTTAATGGTTTTGATTTAGGAAAGACGGTTAGTTGTACCTAGTTTCAAATAACGGCTAAAACTCTAAAAACATCAACAATATCGCTTGAAGAAAAACTCAAAGTTTCTAGGGCACCCTTAGTGTATACGAATAGTTTTTTGTCGTCTTCTTCCGTTGTTGTGGGCTGGTTGGACTCGGTCTTGAGAATGGTGTACTGTTCAACATTTCGGTGAAGTTTTAAAGTTTCTAATTAATAGAAAATTTTTTTTTAATTAATTAAGACTAAAATTGGTAATGGGATGCTTTACTGAGAAGATGGATATCAGCTCCAGACAAAAGCTGGTAAAATATGTGAAAATTCCTGTCATGTGATCCCAAATTTGTCACCCGAGCCTAATACAAAATTAACCGTTACTTCAAATACATTAACTGAACCAATATAGCCAAACACTTAATTACCTTATCCAAAAAATCTGAATGCATTGAACAAAAAAACTCTCTGAAAATTGGTAATTGTTTACAAATGGTTTACTTACAATTAGTTAAATGTCCTCCAATAGGATCGCCTTTGTAATCAAACTCGATATCCACAAATTTACCCTGAAATGACCATACAATGTAAAAGTATTTATAGTCTAAAAGTTTCACTTACAAATCGTGAGGCGTTATCATTTTTCATCGTTTTTGCGTTTCCAAAAGCCTCGAGTAACGTATTGGCTTGTACTAAACAATCCTTAATTTTTTGAACCTCAGGCGTGTCTCCCGATACCAAAACTAAAAACTGCAAAACCACTCTAGCCGATTCAGTTTTGCCTGAGCCACTTTCACCTGATTATCATTGAAAATTGTATAAAATTTGTTGTTTTGTTTTATGAAAACTTTGTTTTACCTGTTACAATGATACATTGATTTTCACTTTTGTCATTCAACCACCTGTAGGCAGACTCTGCGACACCATAACTAAAAGAATATTGTCAAGTAGTTTTACAGTGCTAAAAGTATAAAGTTAAAAAACTTTTAACGCCAGGAAAAATTAACAATTTTAAAACGAGGGGGTGGCTTGGTTTGTGCTCCGAGTAAAGTGCAAAAAGTGTTTTTGAAGGTTTTAATCAAATAATTCAAAGCTGGCAAGCTTCTTCATCAGTGTTATTAGTATTGAACATTTACAGTTTCTTCGTTTAAAGTCCTGTGATAGCAAATCGGTTAAAACGCAAGATTAAAATGATAGTGTAGACCGGCACTTAAGGGTAGAACTATCATTGCTACAAACTTCAATAGAAAAAAGACACTGTTGTAATTTTGTACACAGGGTGACCAAATAAGAGCGGCTTTTTTTATTAAACGTACAGCTTCGGGGAAAAAAATTGATGTAAAAAGGGTCCCAAAGATGGCTACAAAATATTTTCAGTTTCGGAAAATGTCCACGAGGAGGCTAATTCAAAAAAGTGGAATATCTCCAAAATTTCAAATACAATGACACTTGGAAAATATTCACCAAAGAAAGCTCCATTAACTAGTAACAACTTTGACTAAAAACTTGTTTCTCTATCTCTTAAAACCTCAAGTGGTCAGCTAATATGTCTTTCTTAAGCATGTTACACATATTTTGTGAAAACATATTTATTACGGCTGCATATGACTATTTAGCTTTTTTAAAAAAAATTCCCTCTTGATAAGGTTAGTCTAAGCAAAATGCTAAATATTATAAATTGTCACATATGCCTAACAAGAAATTTCACTAAAACATTACGCATTACGAGTATTTAATTTAAACACTTGCTTAACTAAAATGTCGCCTACAAATGAAGACTTTTTGAAAAAATAAAGTGCATTACAAAGATTAATCATTAAAAATAGCCTTTTAGGTGAATAACTTGAAATAGAAGAAAGCTAGAAAGTTGCGGTTTTTGCTGTCTAATGTAGTATGTAGTATTTAGTCCTCTTCATTTTGACATTAATTAACGCTATGATTTTTTTCAATTAAACGGTAAAATAGTAGGTTTTTGTAAAAAGCGCCACCTGTCTACAAAAGAAAACATCCCTAGACAACCATTTTTATGGACAAAAACTGCTTTTTTTAATGGTGCCAAACTCAATGTTCTGTGTTGTGGAGATTTTCCAAAACTGAAAATATTTTGTAGCGGTTCTTTGAGCCTTTTTCTACAACAATTTATTTTTTTCAGCTCTACAATTAGGCGTTTAGTCGAGAAAGCCCAGAGTAACTCTTATTTAGAGACCCTGTACATTATTTAGGTTTACCCTGTTTTTAAACACTGGAATTTACGTCAAAAATAATGAAGACTGATTTAAAGGGCTAATTTTAAATACTCAAGCTAGTTGTCATGGTTTTGACGTCGAAATTCGGTTTTCAAATCAATTATCAAGTCTAAAGTTCTAGAATTTACGTCAAAGATTTGAAAACAGATTGGAAAGGCACATTTTACATTTTTAGATTAACTCTCATAGTTTTGTCCTCAAAACTTTAATTTTCAAGACGACTTTTAAGTTAAATTTATCGGTTTTAATGTGAAATCTACGTTTTTGAGTCAATTTTTAAGTTGAGCGTTGAAAGGTTGGAGCTTGAAAATACAAACTATCAAAGTGCTTGCATATTTGTTTAAAAAAATTATGAAAGCTGGCTTAAAGAGTACTTAAACTACTACTACTAAAATTTTAAGTAATTTTTCTTGCTTCTGACGCAGCGTTGCCAGACTATGAAAGTAGAATTATGTTACAGAGTTGCCCAAATTATCGATTTCTTTAGAAAATTATGTTACACTTTTTTTCCACTTCCATTGCAACATCAAAAATCATCTGAAATAATTTGTCAGTTACACTTAGAACAGCGCATATCCAAAATTGCAAAAAGTAAAATAGGTAATTAGATTTATTTTTTAAGGCATTGGTAAAATAAGTAAATAGCATAAAATCTGGAAACATGTAACAACTTCATACCAAGAACATGGTTGCTTGAATTACTTTATTTTTATGAATATTGTGTATATATTCAGGTTAGCATATTTTTCTGCCAGGATTTCAATATTATGTTACAATTATTGATATGGTATGTAATGCTGATTTGACACTTTTCTAATGAAAATTATGTTACACTTCAATAATTATGTTACACTCTGGCAACGCTGTTCTGATGTAAAATTTTTGTTTTTAACTAAACAATCTAACTTCTCAGAAATTATGATTATTAAATATAGTGGTTCCTAACATTTTCTTGAAAAAAAAAATGTTAATTTGAGAAAGGCAATACCTAGTCAACTGTACCAAAAAGCAGGATTTTAAGTATAAAACAGAAATTTTTACAAAATGTGAGACAATTTTGTTTTTTAGTGGGAAGTTTCAGTCAGATTGAAGAAAACACTGTGGTGAAGCTGTTTCATTGTCAGGTTACCTTTTGCTTTGTGTTTCTCTGTATAGCTTATCATTTTTAAGTGATTGTTCTTTACTGGTGTACCTATTATGGATACAGTATTATACACCTAAAACCTAAAACCTAAACCCTAGGGGTACCTAAACTGTTGACATTTCCATATATTGTACAGCTTCCTGAACACATGTTCAATTACCTTAAAATTGATTCCAGTATGTATTAATGAGAAATCTTTATTATACTTAGGTCAAGACTTAAATAATTCAGTTACACCTCAAGATTCTCAGACAATTAAATTCTTCTACAATTTAGATAGAGGTAAATGGTCAAATTAGTTCAAAACCATATAAGTAGAGAACAAAGTCTATATTATGTGTAGCTCTAAGATTGTGGAGTATATGTTTAAAACAAATTACAAACCAAGAACTAAGAGAAAACTAGCATTTTAGCTAAATAAAGTTCTGGAAAGTACCAAACCAGTGTTTTAGTTTTAAGAAACTGGAAAGGGGTTGCCAGAAAACATTGTTTTTTCTCCTTTAAGTTCTTGACCCAAACACCTAAGTAAAAAATTATAAAATGCAAGTAGAGAGTATGTGTTCCAGCAACAAAAATTCTAATTTATCTTGCTCTTTTGCTTGCTAATACTGAATTATCTCTCAAAAAGTAGAAACTACACTTCAAAATACTAGTAATGAAATATGCAACAAAAAATTAGTGGTAAGCATCAATTCATTTAACTGGTGGCTTTACATGCAATCATTAAACTTTTCCTATCATGCAACATTACAGTTTGCTTGTTTTTACTATCTTGAACAACTGATACTTACATGTGGGGAGGCAATTGAAAAGGTGGCCTTTTCACATAAGTTTCCACCAAATCAGCTGAATACAAAGCAAGTTTCTTGTATGGATTAACAGAAACTAATACATTCCCTATGTAAGTGTAAATGTGGTCTCTTTTAAAACGCTGTTGCAAATTTGTTATAAAACTATCTTCGGTAAGGGGATCTAGTAGTACTGTATCCCATGTTCCTACTTCCTGACTCAGGTTGAGCATCTCAGGAGTCTAAAACAGATTTTTACATTATTTCACTCTCTGTTTTGAATATCTATTGATTACTAGTGTATTTAGCATAATTTATACAATATTTTCAGTCAACCAGTTGCATGTTTTTAGGGCTTCTACAGAGTGATATGCTACAACATTGTTTTGGGTACTAAATAGGTGAAAAATAGAATTAAATAGTGACAACTAACCCCTTTGAGAATGCCGCCCCTTTGGCGGCATTTAGTTCGGCAATTTCTACTTTTCAGGGTGCCTACAAGTGGATAAGAACGGATGAGATGAACAAGACTCCTGTGACGAACTCAATACCGGAAATTTGACGGAAAAATCGGTCAAGTTCATAATTCAGCCTGATACTTTATGCAAAAACCGTGACCTAATTTTTAAAGGGACAGTCCCTGTCCCACTTTTCAGTTTCACTTTTTCTTAAAAAAATCGAAAAGTGAGTTTTCTATTTTCAACTCTTCTTCTCTTCTATTTTATTTTAAATTTTATTTTTTAGTTGCAACGTTGCAAGATCGTCACTCATACTCATTCATTCTCGATCGGTTGGATTACGTAATCCCCACAAAAATTAAAGAAAACCTTATACAGGCAGTCCATGTTGTAGGCGGCCACGGATAGATGGCGTTATTGAATGTTTATCAATTTTATCAAATCCTGCACCAGAGTCCAGAGATGTAAAAGCGGTAAAAGGGAGGATCGATCTAAACGCGGAAAAAACGCAGGCCATAATCTTCAAAAGAAGACCAAAGATGAGGATAAAAAGCAACGTCAGGTTAAAAGACATGGACATCGGGTGGCGCAACGAGGTGACGTGCCTTGGGGTCAAGATGGAAACTCACGTGGGGAAGCCACATAGAATATGCCAGACAGAAAGCCAGAGCGATCAGAGCAAAACTGTACCCCATGACAAGCAGGACATCGAAGCTGGCACTTCGGAACAAAGTGACGGTCATCAAGTCGGTTCTTCAACCGCACCTGACCTACGCCTCGGCTGCGTGGGGGTACGCGGCCAAATCGCACCTGAAGAAACTCCAAGCTGTGGAAAACATTGCGCTCAGGACAGCGGTGGATGCCCCATGGTACGTCAGAAACGTGGACATCCAGCGAGATTTGAAGTTCACCACCGCAACGGAAAGAATCAAGCAGAGCATATTCCAAAAAGCGGAAAGCAACGAAAATCAGTTACTGCGAGAAGCAGTGAACTACGACCCGGAGCTAGAAGCACCCCACAAACGACCCCGATACCAGTTACTGGGTAACGGGTAATTATTAATAAGTTGTTCTTTCTGTTTCAGATAGACGACAATTCAGGACCAACCAGACAAGAAGAGGACCACAATTCCCCCCATGTAGCGAGAATTTTATTCTCAAAATCTGGGTAGAACTTTTTCGCAGTTATCCCGGTGCTAACTGGGCTCTGACTGCACTCCTGGCACCTTCCCCCGCTTTGCCTACGCAAAAGGGGGAAAACCATTCCCTACGGCTGTTTGGACATTTTATAGTTTGCCAGGACCACCAGAGATGGACGAGCTGACGAAGAAAGAAGAAATGGAGGACAATAAGAAGAGCGCCAGAAAAGCCCTTCCCTCAGCGGGGGCATCCTTTTCCAAGGACAAAGGATGCCGATGCAACTCTGAGAACTTCCCGAAAGGGAAAATTCCTGGACTGCAGCGACTTCCTCTTCCAGACCTATCCTTTTGGTCTACAGCGATGGGAGGGTAAAAAAGCAGTAGTCTTGCTTGACCTATCTATCTGAGGCCGCATTCCCAGCCAAAGAATATTGGCAAAAAACACTCTCTCAAACCTACCATCACCAAGTAACGCTGTCCCAATAAGACGGCCAACCAATTAACAACCCCAAATTCTTCACTTTGAAAGGTACTCCTGCTATTTGCAACACATCTATAATTTACTCTCTGAATAATTCCTTCAAGCAATAACCTCCAATTCTTTCACTTGAAGAAGTACCTACCACAGAGGTATACCTACTCTTGCTATTTGCAACCTATCTATATTTTACTCTTTTTCACAAATCCTTCGACTAAGAAACCAATCCAATCCTTCACTTTGAAGGTACTCTTGCTATAAGGCAACTTATCTCTTACCCTGGTAAGATCACACTCTTCTCTGTTTACCTTACCTATTGCTCAAAAATCACTACGTGTAATTAAAGTGTAATATACTTGATAAAAGTGTCATAATTTCAAAACTCCAGCACCTCGCAAATCCCTCAACTCAATTGGAGGGTCTCTAGTTAAATGATTGGTAAGGCAAAATGAACCTTATTCTTGATCCTATTGATTCTATTTAAAAAAATTTTATTAATCAATTTTTGAGGATAATTGTTGAGTTTTAAGGTGTTTTTAGCTTTATTAATGGCTTTATCTTGAAACTGCATGTCTGATAATTTTATGGCTCTGTTAGCTAACCTTATTACTACAGATTTTTTTTGTCTAAAGGAAGATTTGAGTCAAAATGTAAATAACGTGAGAACCATGTTTTTTTTAGTAAATCATTCGGTTAAAATGTATTTTTTTATCANGTNGNGAACNCCACACCGGNGTGGGTGANTNGCCCCGCNTCAGNCTATTTCGANGTNNCCNNTTCCCCCGCGANGNCCGAAGATTCCCCATCTGNGGNGNCCTAGCNCNNAATCCNCCAGGGCNNCATTNNNGTCTCTACTNCGTGNGGTTNNATTNCNNCAGGNGNACNCNNCCGGANNACGTATGCTTTCTCAGNNCCATNNNAGANATNTCNACAGNACGTGCNNNACAGGGTGGTGGACATGAGACNTANNTGGNNGGGANCGTGAGAGCNGGGCTCCGNAGTAGCNCGNNTTNAACACNCGTCAGTATNAAGCCCTANNAACTCAANACTGANNNANAGACATACGTACGGNACTTGGTCNTCNGACNGGAGACNCGGTCACNCAATNTTTGGNNTCTNTGTNAGTGAGAACACGCGNTTAAGTNGANTACTGTCGAATTACAGNCCNNATTAGCGNAANACTACTNGCCNNNAGNTNNTTATNTAAATGTCAATCCTTTGTCGTTTTCGTTCTCAATTTTCGCTCTATTCGCCTGTCCAAATTCGGAATGTACTTCGTATCGGTACTTATCACCGTCTTGTTTGTGGAATTTATCTCTGTGCTTGTACCCGTCTTGTCCTTTCGCGTCCATTGTTTTGGAATAACCGTGAAACTCTCCGTCATCGTTTTCGGCATCACCGTAAACGTATAGAAAAGCGTCTTTTACACCTAGAGCATAAATTGAGCAACAATCAACTAAGTGTTTTACATTTAAGTATTTGTGGAATTTAAGTAATGACACAGTACTTTTCTAGTTTCTGGTAAGTGTCGTCAGTTAAGTAAACGGGCTTATCATCTCACGTAACTGATTAAGTAAAGTAGTTCATTGATATTGTTAAAATATGGTGTTCCCAAAAAATGTTTGTCTGTGAATCTTTAGTACTAAATAAAATATTTTTGTAACAAAAAAACTGTTTTGTAAGATACTCACATTGTAAATAAGCAATTTAAAATATTAATATAACAACCAATACAATCTTAGATTATAAAAATAATCTATACTGCTGCATAGAATAAATTAAATTTTTATTAAAATATGTAGGTAACAAACCTTTAGTGATTGACCAGCCTCTTTTTTTGGCTTTCCTGTATACAACTAAAAAAACTGAAATATTTAATTTAGAAGACTCCAAAAATTACTATTAAAATAATTCTAACCTTGAAATAGGGTTACTGCACCAGTAATTGACTAGCAACCAGTATTTGACCGATTTTAAGTAAAGTAAAAAAAATCTTTATAATTTAGCGACTATTCTTCATTTCTACAGTGTGTATAAAAAATAACGCCTAAGAAGTTCATCATTATTGACACATCATGGTCTACTATTGGAGAAAACTGCAATTCTTCATAGTTATAATATTTGTTAATACAAAAATTACAATTTACAATTTTTGAAATAGCTACTTCACTGTGGGCTAATAATGATGTTTTTCTCTTCTGATCACCAGGTATATTTAAATATTTTCAGAATGTGCTCCAAATTCTGAAAATAATTAAAAAAGTTTTGGAAATATTGGCTACTAGGAAAATGTTATGATGTATGATAATAAAAAGAACATTTAATATTTTCGTAGCAATTTTTGAATTCACCTTTTTCAATTTCATACAAGGAAGTCCAAAAAAAAAGTCAGTCTTCATTAAACAACCCTGTACATTTAATCCTAACTAACAAATTACACTTATAAAAATATTTAGATTTGTTGGTTTATTTTTCAAATAACACCCTGTTTTAGTAGCACAGTAAGGTTAATTTCATTTTTGTATAAAAAGTTTTTTTTTTGTTAAAGTTATAAGCAAAAAATTATGAAATAAAAATTAAAACTTCAGGTACTTTAAATCTTTGTCTATACTTTATGTATACTATTTAAATTACCGATAAATGGTCATGTGACGTTAAGGATAATAAATCAAAAAGTTAAATTAACAATAATTGCTGACTTGAACGTACAGTGTCATCTGTTGGATAACTTGGCAAATTACCATTCTATTAAAAGTATTTCACTTAAAAGCTTATCATTGATTCAAAATAATCGAGCCCAGTTTAGTTGTTTATCTAGATGTCGCTATCGGTTTTAAAGTACTTAAGTAGTTAAAATAAGATTTGTTTTAGTTTTTATAGACAACTTAAGACTTTGATGGAAAACTTTTACTAGAAAATTTGATACCATTTTTTTTGTTATTAAATCGTTTTTTTGGATGTTATTGCTCTCTTTCTCATTATAACGTGCTTCTAAAATATCAATACTACCGTTTTTGTAGTTCTTCTACCGTTCTCCTTTTTTTGTATATAATTTTCCGTTTTTAATTACGTTATTGCCATTATGTTGGTTGTGAAAGTTTTCATATACTTTTTCAGTTTATTGAATAGGAAATTAAATAAGGATTCTAAAAATGCGCTTAAAACAGTCATTTTTTTACTCCAAATTATTCTCTAAAACTACGTGATGTCTGTCACTATTGTCAGAATTGTCAAAATTTTACTAGAATTTGCAAAATAATTACATTTTAACATAGTTTTCGAAACAAGACGATTTCCTGAGTTTTAACAGTTATTTTGACAATTGTCACTTCATAATCTAGCTAAATAGTCTTCTGAAATCACGTGACAACTGTCAATAACGTCAAAACTGTCAAACCGTGCTGTAAAGTTGCAAAAATCAGGGTTTAGGAGGAGGTTTTCTTGCAGTATTTGATATAAAACATGTTTCTGAGATTTATGAAAGTTATTTGGACAATTATCACGTGACCGTTTAACTAAATAGTGTTCTACAATTACGTGACAATTGTCACTAACGTCAAAACCGTCAAACCACGCTCAAAAGTTGCAAAAATCAGGATTTACAAACGTTTTCTTGCAGTATTTGATATAAAACGTGTTTCTGAGATTTATAACAGTCATTTTGCCGATTGTCACGTGACCGTCTAGCTAAATAGTGTTCTACGATCACGTGACAACTGTCACTAACGTCAAAACTGTCAAACCATGTTCAAAAGTTGCAAAAATCAGGATTTAGAAACGTTTTCTTGCAGTATTTGATATAAAACGTGTTTCTGAGATTTATGACAGTTATTTTGCCGATTGTCACGTGACCGTCTAGCTAAATAGTGTTCTACGATCAGGTGACAACTGTCACTAACGTCAAAACTGTCAAACCATGCTCAAAAGTTGCAAAAATCAGGATTTAGAAACGTTTTCTTGCAGTATTCGATATAAAGAGTGTTTTTGAGATTTATGATTTCTGACAATGGTCACGTGACTGCCTAGCTAAATTATCCTTTAAACCCACGTGATATCTGTCACTAATGTCAAAACTTAAAAAACAATTATTATTGAAAAAATTAAAAAACTGTATTTGAGAAGTACGGTTTTTATAGCAAGAATTAATGATTAAAATTATTGACAACTATTAAAAGACCCTGTATAATAATGTAAAATGAATGAATTAGTTTTGATCTACCGTTTTCTACCGTTTTTTCACTGAATATTCTACCGTCATTAAATATTTTGAATTGGCAACACTGATACAGAGTTATTTAATATCTGATAATTTTAAATCTTGAATCAATAATGATATATAATTTTATGTAGATTTCTTATTGCACCGTTCGTCTAAACAATGTTTAAAATCTAGTCACTGATTAGCTCTGACATTTGCATGTCACTACTAGCAGTACCAGATAGTTTCTACTAGCAATGTCAAATAGTTTCTGGCAATTCTCAGACAGTTTCTGACAATGCCAGATGGTTTCTGGTTCTGTTTCTTTCATACACAATAACATTACTATGTACCGACTGATGAGCTAATAAGACAGGACGTCAGTTATATTTAGACAGTAAAAATCATTTGAAAAACAGGTTTAAAGCAAACATTCTATTTAAAACAAAACATAGGTAAGTATTCAAAATTTTGAGTTTTTTGGAAGTTTTGAAAATACCAACATGAAGCTAAACGATGAAAACATTGAGGAAAATATTAATTATAACATAAGTTGGTAAACCTGGAAACAAAATGTTTAGCAAAATATGCGAAAATCTAATATGGCGGTCGTAACAAACAAAAAAGTTGATAATGCCGAAGAAAATCGAAATTTTTCATTAGAATAATGTCATTTTGTAGAGGGAAATAAGTTTTGTAATTTCATAGTCGATAATGTGCGAACGAAAATGTCCTAAAAAACAAATTAAAAAAGAATTTTTGTAAAAAAGTTGAGGTGATAAGGCCGAAAGTGTTATTTTGAAATGTTAGGTAAAGGTTTCAACACATAACGCATATTTATAAACGAAAATGTTAAAAATCATACACAGTTGATCCACCTTTGTGTTATAAATTTAAATTTCGTTAGAAATTATTTAAAAAACAAAGTAGAGATCAATGAATTTGTTAGTAAAACATCTCACATTAATAGTTGTTTCTCTGAAAGTACGGTATACGTTGTCGCAACATCTATATTAAATATTTGTAACTAAAATATGTCCGAATGTAATAAATATTTTCAAACACACTTTTGTTATAATACTCTAAAATATTACCTGGTTTTAGAAGATCACCAATGTGTTTTGGAGCAGCTCTGGCCTCTCTCACCGTACTTTCCACTGTTGCCGTATCATCTGGTCCTTCGAACATCAGTTCATCTTTAATAGGAATCGCCAGGGTGCCCACCAAAAGGGCGGATAAGCATATAAAAAGTTTAGCCATTTCGGTCTAAGCTAGCTAGCACGAGCACCACCTAAATCAAAACAATTTTTGTTGTGCTAACCATACAAAAGTGTACGAATAGTACAACTAAACTACCAAAACCAGCATAGGACTGTCCATTTAAAAAGAAATCTCAGTGGAGAGTGGAACAGTCAAAAATGCACTTAGATAACGGATTATCCGTTTATTTCTGCCACAAACCCCTCTCTTGAAAGAATTCTAGTTAGTTTTTGTGGCTTGTTACGTTTTAGTTCCATTCATCTAGGACAATGTACTATAAGTACAAATAATTGATAATGTTACGTAGACGGATGAAAGTGTTATAATTTTGGTGATTGCGCTTCTCGATTTCACGCTGTCAGCGCAAACCGCAAACTGTCTAACCATATAATAGAAAAGTATTTGTGTTCAAAACGGTGATTAGTTTAATTTTTATGTTGATTTTCTACTTAATTTTGAATTATATAAGGTACAAAATGTAACCAGTTAAATAGATTAATAGTTAAATAATATGGTAGTTCTAATATACATACCCAACAAACGCCATATTGAAAAGTCAATAAAAAGTTATTGAAATCCAAACTTTTTAATAGTACAAATTACTTTTTGCTGTCATATTTCATAAAACCCTTTCTTTAATCTAATACGTTTTACACTTAATTTTATGGAATTTTTTCCTTATTTTCGAGCTAAACAAACTGAAGCTAGTGTTGCCGGTTAGTATAAAATATCCAGGGAAATAGGTTCAATGTCTGACTTTCAAAAAAAATTGTTATTATTTTGGATGACATAAGAATTACTAAACACACTTATTATGGTGGTTTTAAAAAATACAATCTTCACATCAACTGATTAATAGTAAGTTTAAACTGTGTCATCAAAAAATATCCCAACCAACCACCTTATCAAAGAAAATTTACATTCAAAATTAAACTGTTATCTTTGCAAAGAAACCACTCTCTAAAGTCATATTTGATTCTTTTCGGATTCTGTTAAAGTACTGTGACTGAACTGCACTACTACAGTACTACTACTGAACTGTAAGTAATTTATATTTAAGAAATATATTATAATAATAATAATGTGATTTTATGATCATTTTTGAAAGAGCAACACACTTTTCTTTTTTTCATGGCGAATTAAAAGGTATTATTTTTATATTTTGTTCTACAATATGTTTATTAAATAGTTATTTGTTATAACAAATCGAATTTGATTTGAAACTTTGCTATTAATTTGTACACTGTAATATTATAAATTATTACATTCGAATAATATTTTGTCAAGAAAATAAAACTCCTATACCTCCTAGAAAATATTAATTACTTTAATTAATTAATTAAAGTATCATTTAAAGTATCACTTTTTAAAATACAATTTTTAAGGTCACGTGAGAGTGTCACAGTTTTAGGTTAAGAACTTCGGGCCTTTGTTTTTTTTGTTTTTTTAAGCTTAAAAATGCATTAATTTTCCATTTAAATAAAATGTTATAAAAGACGATTGGTTTTGATTTTTTTTTGCAAAAATTAAATTTTATCTTCTCTTAACATTTTTCAAGTTTAAAATTAGGTGTTTGAGGTCACGTATATGTAATTCATGTTTTGTAATTCACAACATCAACATTAATTAGTTCAGTTTTAGTAAAAATGAAAAACTTGCTTCTCTCTGTATTTTCTTGATGAAGAAGTGTTCAAATAGCAAGTTATTACTATTATTGAGATTGTATTAATGATAGATTTTAGATTATATTGAATCTGAAAAAAATGTACATACAGATGGATCTGCTTCAAATAATAAATCTTGCAACACAGAAACACACTAAATTGGAACTGACTTATTTGAGGTATTTAAAATATGATTATGCAGATCAAAGTTGCCAATCAATGCAAAACAATCTTAAGAAATACTTAGTTTCCTTGAAAAATATTTGCAGAATTTATTTAATTGCCAAACCTCATTAAGGTTTGACAACATTGTATGTGAACATAATTTACACTTGAATAGTACCAACATTATGTGCAAAAGATATTTTTTTTTCTAGATTGTCTTTTACTGACTCTTTGAGTTTTGAGTATTTTTTAAATAATCGAAATGTGGCAACACTCTGAATAAATTCAAACTGTTTCAGAGATTGTGGAATAATTGTTTAGTTTAATTTTGTTAAATGTGGTATTTTTTTTATTGGAAATGTTTCAATACAGGTGGTCCACCACAAATGTCCAGGAAAACGTCAAAAATAATGATATAACGTAGTCAAAAAACGGGCTGAAAAAATAAAATTTAGTGCGAGAAGAAAAGTTTTTTAAATGCAACGTTCTTATTTTTATAATTTCATCTTGTTCCTTGTCCAAAATCACGGTTTTTCCATAACGGTTCGTGGCGTTTTGTGATGATGTGATGGACCACCCTGTATAGCAACTTTCTTGCTCTACTAGTTGGGAGCTACACATGGAAGCTATTCAGTTTTTTATTAAATTTTAACACAATTTTTTTAGAATTGCACGAGTTACAGGGTAATAGAAAAAGTCTAGCAACACTGCCCTGGTGCTGGAAGATAAAGTACTTTTTCATGCAGAGTTGCCATTTAGTGCAGAAAATTCCAATAAGTTTCTCAATTTTGTATTTATTTGTAGCAATTTCCTCAAAGGGGTCCATGAAATTGAATTCATCAAAACGTGGGAACGTCGGGTTTTTCTAATTATGGCATTCACCTTTTCAAAACTATTAGAGTGACAAAAGTTTTACTTTATGTAACTAGTTACATTTCACTTTATGTAACAGGTTAAGAAAAGTTTTCATTTCATCACTCCCTGTTTTTATGCATTTCCCATATGGGCGACATCCACCATAACATGTCGTTTGTTCTATGAAAGTGAATATTTGTGTTAAATCACTTTAAAAGATGGTTTTTACCGCTTTTTGTCAAAATTAGAAAAAATTATGTATGCAAAACCTCGCTGCGCTCGCCCTACAAATATTCATTCGTTAACACAAAATCGATCTTTTCGTAACTGGTTATGTTCAAAAATATAAGTTTTTTTACCGTTCCAAAAGCATTTCTAATAGAGGAGCAGTATTAAGTTTTTCAGATTTAAAAGTTGACTTTTGACAAATCTGACAATATTGCCTATTCCAATTACGAGTGTGAAAACTTTATTTAAAATTATCTAGCGCTTGTGCAAGTAATACAAACAGATAAACTTTCTAATTTCAGTGAGAACATGTATCATCACGTGACATAGTGGGTTTATCAAAGTAGAGTTTGGTCACAGTTAATGTCATAAAAAATTAAATATGGTACAAATCGAAGCGAAATTTTTTAGTTTATTTTTTAATTTTTTAACTTATACAAACGTTCTTGACGAAAATATTGTTGAAAATTAACTGCAAACATAGAGGAAATAGAACTACCAGCAAAATTGAGATATGTTTTGGAAAAAATATTGATCTTCTGCCAATTTTCGATTAATATGGTCAATAATTAGGTTCAATTACATCGAGGTCGTAAGTTCTGATTATACAATAGACTCAATCAGATTATTACCGTAGAATAAACAAACACGTGTTAAAAACGTCCAATTAACTTTACATTGTATTCACTTGATTAGCATTTATAGTCACATTTTAGCAAAAGTCAATAACACGCACTTAACTTTTTTTTTAAATATGAAATTATGAGTAAAAACTGTATAGTACCACTAAAAAAATTATTAACTGTTAATCTCACAGGCCAAACTTAAATTTGCAGCACTGATCTAACTTGTAAGTACGACAGCGAAACTAACATAGTAAATTAAAAATGGAATTTCCAAATGCATTTACGTAGTGCAATACAATTTTACT
Organism: Ips nitidus; assembly: GCA_018691245.2. Taxonomy (NCBI): domain Eukaryota; kingdom Metazoa; phylum Arthropoda; class Insecta; order Coleoptera; family Curculionidae; genus Ips; species Ips nitidus. Next base: position 8,668,580 of record CM042790.1, on the reverse strand, counting down.
TTTTCCCGGAATTCCATTGAAATTAATTCAATTAAAAATTGTTAAATAATAAAGCAGATTCTAGTGTAGTTAATTGAGTATGACCTACCGAAATCTGCACTAAATCACTTCAAGTAGCACTTCCGGTCGTAAAATGACCAAAATATTTCGTAAAAAAACACACTCCCTCTAGACGAGTTTGATCGAGTTTCTTTTAAAACATAAAGTGGAATAAACAAAACGAGTCTTTTATAAACTGTTTTTGGTGAATCGAGAGCGACGACTTTGGTAGGGCAAATCACCAATTTTATGCGGTTTTTACGAGTTAGATAATAAGTTTTAGTTGCACAGCAGTTCTTGTAACATTCAAAGAAATTAGTTAATGGTGTTGGGCGGTGTTAAATAAACATTGCAAAATGTTACGATTTGTCGAATTTATCGGAAAAAATTAGACATAATGCTGGGTACTAAGTCTTAGTTTGGTAAAAAATTGGATTATCGTATTGCAAATTGAATCACATAAGGTAATTCCCGCAGGTTTTCTTATATTTGAGAGAAAGGTTATTAGTTATTATACACTTTTGTCTAGTCTTTAAAGTTTTTTGTTGACTGTTCTAATTCGGTTATGGCTTTGTTTCAAGCAATGCGTAACAATGCTACGTATTGCAAAGCCACAACTAATCAAATTTGTTAAGTTTCTATTTAAAGGTCACGTTTGACCTTATTTCGTTTTTTTTTTAACTTTAAATATCTCAGAAAAATCTAGATAGTATAAAAAGTACATTCACATTAACACAACAATAATACACAACAAAAATTGGTTATTAGTTTCTTTTTTAATAGACCAAAGTCCACTTTACATCAATTACCTCACCTTACTTTAGTTGTTTAAAACAAAGCTTTCATTCAATAAAAGTTGGTTTGCCAAAGTTTGAATGTATTTTATTAAATTTCGTCCTATTATTAGTCAATTATTCAAAACGTCACCTTAAATGGACTTTTAGTCAAATGTTTGGTTTGTAAAGGTTAATTTGTCAGCTTTACAGAAGGTTACTAGTTTAGATTGCCCCAAAAATCTCTAAAAACGTGGTCTCAAAAAGCTTTTACAATTTTCAGTTTTCTATTTTAAGTGGTTTAGTATTGCAGTAATTTGAAAAACACAACTTTTAACTAGTTCTATTTCAGACAGTTAAGTGCATAATTAAGATCATTTTTAAGTATAATAAAACAATCGTTAAGGATCTTTTCCAATCCATTCTTCCTTCCATGTGCTCAAATCAGATTTTTTCAGCATTTTTTGTTGGGTCCAGGTCGACTAAAGGTATCAGCGAGGTAGAAGGGTGGCTAGTTGTCAGTTGTATTTTAGTTCTATGTATTTTCTTCTGTTCTGTTGTTAAATAAAGTGGTTACTGAGTTCCTGTATTGCTAATAAACATTAATTTTTAACACCCTGTAGCTCGATAAGTATGGCCCTGCGGACCCATCTAATATGGACTTTTTACCTTTAAAATACCCGAGGAATCGCACTGTGACATCGGACACTTATTACTTATTAAAACCCTGTATAATGGATTTTTATCATTTCTCATAAACTTTCAGCTGGTTTACAATTCTCTGTTACATACAGGGTGATTCAGGTTTTAATACACAAATTTTAACCACGTATTCTACGTCCAAAAATAATCCCAGTTTGCTCTATAAACTATATCCCGGAAATGCGTCTTTCAGGAAATACAGGGTGTTGAAGTTTTATAAAAAAACACAAAATTCATTTTTTTTCAAAGCGCCTATACATATTTTAATAAAACTTTTGTGGTTTTCATAAACATAGAGCCGATTATTCACCAATTAAAAAATTGTATACAAATTTTTAAGAAAAAAAATAGAGCAAATTAGGATTATATTTTTGACGATTTTTAATACGTGGTTAAAATTTGTGTATTAAAATCCTGAATCACCCTGTAGAAACCTTGATAATATAATTTTTTGTCGTTCTCCATTTGTTTCATAGTAATTTTAACTTAGTACTATGTTCAGTAGTAACTGTAACTTATTAACTAACTAACTTTAAATTTCAGTTTTTGTTAGGTTTCTAAAAATATCGCCTTTTATGCATGTTTTAGTATTTCGGGTTTTCCAAGTACATTTTTGTGACTTATTTTTTTCATCTTAAATCTTTATTTTCAATCAATTTTCAATATTTATGCTGTTCAGTTTTCAATTTTTACACTTTGAACGAATTTTAGCTTAGTTTTTACAGTTTATTTAAATTAGTATATCAAGAAAGTTTTTTACTTTTAGACATCATTTCCATCAGTATTTTTTACACTTTTAGTATTTTTTTAAAATCTATGATGCATAATTATCTTTTATATAATCACTTATTGTAATATTTTTTCAACATTTTTCAAATTTTCTGCTTTTCAATCTTGTTTGTAGTTTTAAATCATATTCAAAAAACAAGTAAATCATTTTCAAAACGACATGATATACAGGGGGACCAAGATAAAGATGGCAGAAAAAGTTGCGTAATCATACACATCGCGCTTTCGAAAATCAAGTATGTATTTCTTTTCATTTTTGAGATATTTATAAAAAAAAATCGGATTTTGATTTTATTTATTTTTGAAGTTAATTCAAATCATTTCAAAAAATACAAACTACTGTTTTATGGCACCTTTTCGAGCTCTACAAGATGATAAAATAAAATAAAAAATCCGATTTTTCTACATATCGCAAAAATGAAAAGAAATACTTGATTTTCGAAAGCGCCATGTATATGGTCCCCTGATTGTGCAACTTTTTACTCTTACGGTTTCGGAGATCCTCATGCAGTGCATCTTTATTTTGGTCACCTTGTAGATATACGTTACCTTCAATGAGAATTTAGTATCTTCAGCTTGAATTTAAGGTTTTATAGCTATTATCTTCTGAATTTGTCACTATCCAGCTAATTCAGATTTATCGAGAAAATAAATCTGAAATCTAAAAATTGAAAAGCTACTTAAAATATTTTTATCCATTTATTTTAGGTTCTGCAAAAGTGTTCAGTCAAAGATGATTTGGATTTGGAAGATTTTCTATTCACTTTTTTTCATATAACACATTGATCTAGTTTCTGGAGTTTTCGATTTAATCGTTTCGATTATACTATGACGAGAAAAAAAATTACAGTTTATGTTTTTCGGCATATTGTAACGTGCCAATTAAAAAGGTTAAAAAACCTCGTAATTTTTGTTCTCATCTCGATCAGCAACATCATTAGATATCTAAAGTTCATAAAAAGGTAATATCCGGAGGATTTTCAGCAGATACTTAAAAAAGTTTTGTTCAACAGGTTAGAACACTATCTTTTAGAATAATTTTAAAACTTTTTGTATTTACTACTAAAAGCTTATCTCACTATCTGTAAGTATAAGCAAAGTCCTTTACTACTGTAAACATAAATTTATTTTAAATTACCGTGAATTTAGTAACAATATTTTGGTTAGTAATTATAGTCGGAAACAGGGGAAGGTCGAATTACTTCCCTATTATAACTTTTTTAGTGAAAACAATTACGTGCTAATAATATCCGGTTGGTACGTATAACAATAAAATTGTAGCCACACACTTAGGTTAATTAATGCTCATTCATACGTAGTTTTAAGTGTGTCCTAAAAATATTAATTTGCTTAAAAGCATTCAAATAGCACCTTTTTACAATAATTATTTTTTTGGGTTTAATTAGTTAATTCAGAGTTAAACACGTCATGCCTTCATGTTTATAATCTTTATTTTATCTTAATTTATTAACATTTTTCAAAAAAAAATACTCGAAGTTCTATAATTTCATGTTTATTTATATAATGGATATAGTACGACCAACACTTAACGAGGTAGTTCTACAGCACCAAGGGTATGAGTCACACCATTTCCGGACACCCTGTATACCACTTAACACAGTTTCACATAAATCAATAATGATTTCCTGCCAGACTTTTCCTCTTCACTATATTAGATTTTCAGCTATTTATAACCATTTAATAAAAAAAATCCAGCTGTTTGCTGTGTTTGTTTTGCTCTTCAACTCTGTGATATTTATTATTATAATATTATGTTTATTAAATGAATGTATATTTAGGCATTATATCATCGGAAAAAGTATTTTTAAGGAAGAATATTATATTTATTGGTGTTACAATAAAAATAAATATTAGAAAAACTTTTAATTGGAAATAGTATAAATATAAGTCCATAATCTCTCAGTGGAGGTGTAAGAAATACAAAATGAAAAAGACACACAGTCTTCTCCACAATAAATTTTACTCGCGCCTTTTGCCGGCTAAATGTTGAGAGAAGAGGGTTGAGGTTTCTTAAAAAAGTATGTGGATTTAATTAATTTTTAAGATAACCATTAATGTTCTATTTTTGTGCCACATACTATAAAACTTAGTTATTTGACATATAAAAATTTGAAAACACCTCCAAATTTGGTTTGTTGCAAGTTATTTAGTTTAGTAAAGATCCATCCTGTAAATACAAAAGTAATTCTAAACTACCTATGCATCTCAATATTCTCTAAAAAATTATAGAAGATATTCCGATTTTCGTTATTATCACAAGGTGTGTCAATATTATGTAATAAACAAATTTTGTAATAGTTTGATACTTTATAAAAATTATATCGATGCACCCAATTACAAAATTCTATTATTTATCATCATGATGTCACGGTAATGTTTTTCGAATATGATCAATTAAGTTAATTCGAGCACGGTGAAACTGTTACGTAAATTATAATATAGTTTGTGATTTATTAAAATGAGCTATACAAAGTAACAAAATTTATTTTGTTGCTCTACAGTAGAAATTCTTCTCCTACAATTATTCTAAGTACAAACAAATTGAAAAAAAGATATGGATTTTGTATGGTTTGTTATTGAATCGGTAAGACATCCACGTTGTACTATTTTGTAACTAAAATACTTGATTAGTTAAGTATATTATTTTTATTTAATAGAAAAAGAGAGTAATAATAACCTAAAATTACACAACTACTTAATTCCCTAAAAGTAACTTAAAGCAATAATTAATTGAAACTGGTTAATGTAGGGTATAACAAAAACAGTAAACCTTAAGGTTACATTTATGTACACATTACTCAAACCTATTTATAAAAGTAGCTTTGACACTGTATATTTAAAACCATTTTAGTAAAATCATTTGGTTTTACACATGTATATAGATATTGGTTGATTAACTTCTAAAATAAAATTCTTAACTGTGATAAAATGATAAATTGTGAAAAAAATGGAACTGTAATAGTTATTTACCTAACTAGTGCGGGAAGTGACACTTTTCCGCACGCTGATTGCAGTTGACCGAACGACGCAAAGCGGAGTATAACTAGGGGTCTTTTTTTACTACTTTTTGAAATTCAGTATCTCGGTAACATGAAGAGCTAGAGAGGCCAGTTTTGGCTCATTTTGTAGTATTTTTTATCCTCTTTCTAATGGCGTTTTAGTGAAATCTATAAGAGTTAAAAAAGTTACAATCATTCAAAAATTGAAAAAATGTCATTTTTGCAAAAAGTGCAATTTTGGCAATTTTTGTATTTTGCTCCAGGAGGGTTTCAATGCACAGCAAAGGGCATATTTATAACAAAGGACCTTAAATTCGGTAAAAGAGGTACAAAAAAAGTACTTCATTTTTCAAAAAAATTGAAAGAATTAAGGGTCTTTTTTGCTACTACAATAAAATGTTAATTTTCTTCAATTTTTATCAAATTAATCCAACGTTTAATAACGTCAAAAGGTTACGTCAAATGTCATTTAGTACGTATACCTATGTGAACTAAAGTATTGAGAAGTAATTTTGCTTGTTTAGTAAAACATACGCTCATCTATACATTTTGTTAATTCTACTTTTCGTTCTTTAGAAAAGGTGAGTTATTCGCTTTTAGAACTTTAAGAAACGTTTCAACGCTAAATTTTGAAAACACAATAGCACAATACGATTTTACTTATTGACGTTGTCAAGATTGTAAACAAATCAGCAGTCGTTTATCATGGTTGAAGTCATAAGTTAGAGACTATTAGCAATCAATATTTCAACTAAATGATTTATTAAAAGTTTGATAAGATCCTGATAAATGGTTGAAAATAAAATAGTATACAAACCATGGTGGAAAGTTTAATTTTTGTCTCGAGATAAATTTCAACTTTCACACCGTGTATCTTTCTTAATATTAACTTTCGGTATAGGACAATTTTATGTAAATTGTATTATTTTGATAGTAGCTTTTCCCATTACTCATGGTCCACCATGTATACTTTCTTTTGTTCTGAAAAGTTTAGATTTTTATTCAACTCTGTTTATACAGAGTAAATTTATAAGTTCTATTAAGGAAACTTAAATTCTCCTGTAACTCCTTATGTACCGGCAATCAAGAAAAAACTTGATTTGTTACTAAAATCCACATTCTTTTAAACAGTCTGTGTTTTGTGGCAACATATTAATTTTTTTAGGTTTACTCTAAAATTGCTTAGGTGAAGAACAAAACAACGAGTCATTGGATGGGATATCCAACATGATCTCAAATAGTCACGTGGCTCTTATCGACCTAATTTCAGAAGCTTTTAAGTTTAATGTATCCAGTTATCAATATTTACTACCAACGATCAAGCAAGTAATCCTTGGACAGGTTGGATTTAACACCTTGAATCTTAATACACTCAAACGCTAATCCAATTCCAACAACAACAGATGTGGTGTTTTGCATACAAATTATAAGAAACCACAAAATTGTTAAGAAAGCGACCAAATGACATACATATTTTTTTCTTTTTTTTTCTAGGCAAATTCTACAGGTTATTAGCATGGCAAAATGAAGTATTTCACAAGAATTGAATTTGAACTTAAAAACACATTCATTACAGATTTCGTCAAAAAGTCGATTTTCCATTCATAAAATTAAGAAAACAGAGGAAAATCCTGGATCGATATGGACAAACCTACGCACGTGTAGATCTTGCGCACTTAAGGGCTGCGTTGGCAATTTATATGTAGGTCCCTATCATAGGGTCGGATATTCTACTGCTTTCAAATAGAATGAAGTGAAGTGCACCATTGTATCGGTTTATAAAATCTTTTTAATCAGGTAATGGTGATATTACGGGGATTTCTCGCATGCTTTCAAACTTATAGCAGTAAAAGAATGCGGCGGAGATTTAACCCGCCTAATAACACGCTTGATTATTTATGGTTTTGCAATAAAACTGATAATGCGGTATTTGAATGTATATCGCAACAGGTTATAAAATATTATACGTTTGCAGGTCCTCTTTCAATTACGGTGCGACAATATAGCAGCTGCACTGTCTGGAAAATCTACTAGACTAATCAGGGAGGACAACATACAACATACAGTACAGGCCTGGAAATTACACTAGCACCGTTATCATCGTTGAGTTATGATCGTGCTATCACCTTACTAAAACCGCATTTGATGAAACTGAACGGTTAAATCATTAAACATTGTTTTTCCCAACGTTTGTGTTTCCAGATACCATTCATTTGAACAATGAATTTGAACTTGAAGGTGTTTGGTCAAGAGTGTTTTAGAAAAAGGTGAACGAAGCAAATTTTCACTCTATTGCATATCTAAAGTGGTGACCTAGAGAAACTAATGTTTCAGGTAAGTGACACTTTTGATACTCCAGATGCTTGTTTCTGTTAAAGAGCTATTTGAAATTCAATTTTTCAATTTTAGAAGCAAATAATTTAAATTTAGCTTATTTCTCTTTATCAACAATAGCAACAAGTAACCAAGACAATAGCAGTTTTGGTAAAAGATTAAATATTTATATTTGCATATTTAATTCATACATACATTTGTTGGAAATAAACTCTAATTTGATGCTTTACAAGAGTATGTCGTCACTTGAACAATCATAAACTAACCCTATAATAACAAATAACTACATTACACTTTCACACCGTTTTACCCAAAAATATGATATGTTTTGGAGTAACGCACTGTGCAAATATTTATTTTTATTATCATTATATTGATTTCTCAATCATAAAATAATACTAAAACAAGAAAATAATATTGATTCGTAAACCATTTTGGTTGAAAATGACAGATATTTCATATCCAACCACCTATTTAGTTCTAAAATGTTTTACATTTTACTGTTTCTCGAAAACTATACATAGTAACAATTCGGGAAAAAAATCTGTATAGTAAATGTGGCCACGAGAAAATGCTGGAAACAATTTTCAGCTTTCTAAATCCACCGCTAGAGGGCGCTTCAATACCACTAAAATAAAAAATGAACGAAAACTTAAAACAGAAATTGAACTGAATTTTTCTCTTCATATGAAGTAGTGGGGATGGTCAACATTTGGACCATAACAGAAATGGAATATCTCTAAAACGGCTGATCGTAAAGACTTCGTTTTTGGGACATTTTAAAGATCATTTTTTGCCCTTTAAAATGTTTCGACACATATGTTCAATTTAGTTTTTGGTCTTTCCTGTAGCGGGCGTTTTTCCAAAATTTACACTTTCATCCTAGATATCTGAAAAAAATGAGATGCAATGATATTTCTTTCTATTGTCTATTCCCTAAAGAATCTGATTATCTATCGTGGTGTGAAAACTGCAGTATTCTATCTCTTCTGTAACACGAGATATCAGAGAAAAACCGCTTTCAAAAGACCTTTTTGAAGGATTTTTCGAAGATATCTTGTGATCTTTACAGAAGAGACATAGTACTGCAGTTTTTTACAGCACGCTAGATAATCGGATTCTTTATAGAATAGGTAATAGAAAGCATTATCATTGCATTTGATTTTTTCGGGATATTTAGAATAAAAACGTACATTTTGGAAACACGCTCTTTACAGGAAAGACGATAAACTAAATTAAAAATGTGTTTTGAGAGGCTTTGGGCCTTTGGAACAGAAGATGCTCTTTAAAATGACGCAAAAACGAAGTTTCTATGATCTACCGTTTTCGAGATATTTAATTTCCTTCGAAGCAAACTTTGGACCACCCCCATCACTTTATATGAAGAGAAAGAAAAAAAAGTTAAATAGCAAAATTGTTCGTTGAGTTCATCGTATTTCTGCTATACCATTCCATTTAAATTTTTAGACATTTTTTATTTTAGTGGTATCGAAACGCTCCCTAACGGTGGATTTAGAAAGCTGGAGAAACATTTTCTATTATATGCTATATTTACTAGACAGATTTTTTTCCGAAAGCGCTACTATTTAAAGTTTCCGAGAAACAGCCGCGTGCGCGGCTTATTGGAACACCCTGTATACCACAAATTCTCAGCTTTACAGTCATTAGAAGAATGTTTACAGTTATTTTCTGAAATTGCCAAAGCCAGAGCCTCAAAAGTTCCACCAAAAATCTTAAAAATGCTACTAAAAGCTGCAGCTTCCTATGGAACAGAAATTACTAATGATGACTCTAAAATTACCTCCTATTTAGCTATAATAGTCAAATGTGCTACGACAAATTGATAAAGAACAAATTATCAATTATTACAAACTACCATACAGGGTACTTTTTTACTGAGTTCATGGCCCAAAATTTGAATTTCTACTTCAATTTGGACACTTTTTGTATCAAAATTTGTAACATTCTGAATTAATATTATAGCTTTATGCCTTATTTTTTGACAAAAAATATGCTGTTTATTTACTTTCCGTTGTTTTTTGAAACACCCTACATGTCCTATGCTCTTGTTAATATCCTTTTGTTCACCAATTACATATTGTTTGAGATTTAACAAAATTCTCAAGTTGAAATTATTTGGAAATTCCAGGGGCCTCTAAAACCTCCAAACTGTTTATTTAGCTAGAATAATTATCATTAAAAAATATTTTCTTTTGGTAAAATAATTTGGTGGTACCCTGTATATTTAAAATAGTTGATGCACATTTTTGGCATCTGAAATTGCACAGCCTGTGTATGATCGGTCTACAGAAAGACTATTTTTTCTATGATTTACTCAAACGCCATTTATAATTTTTTTGTTGCGCATTTTTTGACGTAGAATCGACATATATACAGGACGATCAACGTAATAGTTATGTCAAACTTGATTTTTTTAAATAGATGGCCCCGTGTAAGTTTTGAATTCTTCTCAAAATTTTCAGTCTATTTTATGACACATTGCATATGTCAGAGAGAGAAGTTTGAGTCATTTTGACTTATGATTTCCGATTTTCAAATTTTATGGACATCCTCAGACACTTAAACTGATTAAAATTAGACACATGAAAACAAGAGTGTACAGGGTGTCCTATTGGCGTGTGGATGATTTTCGTAAATATTAAATTAGTGAAATTTATAAATACAAGATTATTTTAAACTCAGTATTACTCTTCTTAAGTGTTATACAACCTGAATAGAAATAAACTAGATTTTTGATCAGTACTTTAGTTTTATTAAGAAAGACACTATTTTAAAAATGAGACACAACATATTTTTTTCTTAATCTCAGCTTTTCAAAAATAATTAATATAATAATTTATAATTAGTATAACTAATTTGTATGATATCTATGCTGTGAATTTTTAAAGACTACAGTGTCTAAACTGACTAAAACATAAGAATAAGGCGAAATTAGATACATATGATAATTATTTATTATGACTATGACTATTATGACTTGTTGCAAATCACAGAGAGAAAAGTTATTGACAGTTAAATTCTGTCAATAGGTTTTTACCAGCTACTGTTTTTCCAAAAAAGTAAATTGTAAGTTTGATTTTGAAAATCAACTTAGGTGTATTGTTCTAAGAAACAATATACATTTTAGAAAGTGCTCAATAAACTGAAATTTTAGATTTATCGACTAAAACCGTTTACGCCATCGAGTTTCACTCACTTAGCTTAAACAATCTCTGAATCTTTCTAATCTAGCTAGTATTTGAGAGACAACAAAAGCCCCAAAATTCACAACCATCAAAATCATAGAGATTTTCGGTCCCACTGTAAAAAAATACAAAATTTCCATGGGAACAGATATTTTCTTTTGAGAAGTTAGCTAATGTGTTAGCTAAGCATAAATAAGTCTTTCTTACTATTAATTACATTTTTTTCTGTTATGATGCTCCGTTTTCATTTTTAATTCATAACTAGAAAATTACTAAATTGATATTCAATAGCACAGCTGCTGAAAGTCAAGTAAATTTCTACTCTGCAGGTTAATAAAGTATTCAATGAGGTCACTCCCAGACCATACATTATCTTTCTCCTAGTAGACAGTCTTTCATTTATACACAGGGGTTTTCTAAATGCTGGTAAAAAGCAAAACGTTCTTAGGGTAACTACAACTTTTAGAATGTTCTATTTAAAGGAACAAACGTTTATTTAGATTAGTTTAACCAATGTTCAGAAAACACTCTGTATAAGTAGGGAGTAGTTTCAAAATATGTTTTCCAGTAAAAATCAATCTTAATAGATCAATTATTGGTAATAAAAACACAATCTTTAATGAATCATTCTAATCCACAGTAACTGAATTCCATTCTAATTGCAGTGAATCATATTACTCACTCAGTCTAGTAATCATTTAATAATTATTTTATACTCTGGTAATAAAAATTGATCTTACACACTCTCAAGGTTTTCTAATTTGTATCGTGTGCCTGCGAGCATCAGAAAAACACAAATTAATGTGTATTAAGTAGTTTTAGTGTCAATATTTCTTATTATCCGATAATTCTCGTTTATTAATAATTAATCTACTATGGAAGGATTGAGAAAAGGATGTTTAACAATTTTACCTAACCTAACCTAACATAATTTTTTATCCTTATACAAAAAACTTAGAATTGGAAAAAATTGCATAATACAGCCCAATCCCTAAAATAATAAAATTCTAAATTTACGCTGAATCCAAATTCCTATTTTCTAAGCTAGCTCCAATTGTAAACATTTTTTCCAACTGGAATTATCTAATGAATGATCTGTTCTGTTGTTTCCTTGTAGAGCAAATGGCGTCTTTGGAAGATTTGCATCTGCATCTTGGTCTTTATGACTGCCTACAACATTCTGTTGACCGTAAAGCTGATCTACGTCACAACATGTAACCAGAGATCAAATGTTGTGAACGATCTGAAAAATGAACTGAACGAGTGTAAAAGCCACAAATCCCATAATCGTAAGTAGAACAGATTTCCACTTTTAAATCAACTTTGTAAAATTATAGTTTTAGATGCTACACCTAAAAACAAAGAGGCGGCCCAATTGAAAGTGGCAAGCCTGAACAAAACAATCTACGACAATATTGCGGAGTATTACAAAAATTTAGAATTAAAGCAAAAATACCCTTTGAATCTGAATTTAGCACTGGGCAGAGCGGATAACAAACTCGAGTATAAATTATTCGATAATGTTATCGTGGGTGACAAGTATGTGGAACTGTCAAAGGCCTACAAAACTTGTTTGGCCACTCAAAGTTCTCTGGATAAGATCGCGTCTCTTATTGAGAGCAGCCTTTACTGGGGTAAGAATAAAGTTTATTTATTAGTAATCGGATATGTAGTGTAAAATTGACAACATGGTATAAGGATGACAACCTAAAAAATTATAGTCTAATTAATATGAGTCTCAAAAATTAGCAGATTTAATCCTTTTCTCTCTAGAAGCTTACATTTGTTGCATTTGTATGTGTATTTTTATCAGAATTTGATGTCAAAAATTTGTTGACATTACGTCATTGGATACATTGATGTTAACTCCACGTATACGGGGTTTGCATACATCTCAACACAGTGAGTAGCTGGTGATTGGTCAAAAAAAGCAGCAAGCTGAAAGCTGCTTTTTTGACCAATCACAAACTACAAACCAATGCCTATGATTTACGCAAATACTGCACATGTAGACTTTTTGAAAATTTGACCAACAAAGTTATGATCAATCAATACAAAATTCTTTTAAAGCTGCAACGTTGTCTCTTATACCAAATAAAAGTTGTATCAGGTTTGGAATTCAAAAATTTGGATATTACTGTATTTTGAATTCCGCAATTCAATTTTAACTATTTTTATTGTAGCACTTTCTATACATAATTCTAATAGTCTACAAGGTTTTAATTAATTTACTGGAACATAGGTCTAATTAGGTTTTTATTACTATATAGGGTGCCACAAATTCGTGTATAAGTACGAAATGTGCAATCTGGAGTTTTAAGTAATAATATGCCGCTTAAACACTTAATGTCATTTTTAAAGTTAGTTTTTATATGTTTGTTAATTTAATTGATGAGATAAATGAAATTAAATAACACTTTACCATTGCTACTTTTTCTCCTCTACAACGTGGCGATATCATATTTGAGATCCGACGTTTCAGTTTTTGTTTATCATTGTCAACTTTCTTTCTATGATGGGCGGTATTACAATTTTTACATTTTCGAATAGTTTTTTCTCATCATGTGATATTGTTCAGTTTTACAGTTTCGCTAAAATAACAAAAATTATGTTTTTTGTTAATGAGCTAGTTCTAAATATTGTAGATAGTAGATGAAGATATGAAAAGAGAGTATTTCCCAAGATCGACAAAGAAAACCAAATTTTTTATTAATGTTAATTTTGTTACAATTATTTTAGAAATGATCACACTTCTTTGAATTCTAACCTAATTTTAGAAATATAATTCAATTTATTTTTTTACACTGATAATAGTTCTACTTTGAAAAGCCTACATTTATTGTAATTTAACCTTCTTGAAACTTTACCGGGACTTTTCCGCTCGAAATTTGGTCTTAAAAGTCTAATTTCAATAATTTACTCATATAATATAAAAATGTCAATTTAGTTGCTTAAATTTATTACAATAACCTTCCTAAGAGTATTTCAAAAGTTTTCCACTTAAAATTTGACTTAAAAACACGAATTTGAATGAGTGAGTGAGAGATGTACCAATTTGACAAATGTTAAATTTGTGGTCCAACTTACTAAAACAATCTTTTTGATATTATTCCAGAAGTTTTTCGGTCAAATCCTGATCTTAAATGATTAATATCGCGGTAATCTACTTATTTTACAAATGCCATTAAAATACTAGAACATACTTTCTTTAAAAAATTTTAAAAATGCTCCAAAAATATTTTATAAAAATATTTGTTTAATAAATTCATCTTAAAAGACCAAGTTTCAACTGGAGTATTATAAGGACCATAATTCTAATAAGCTTAAGCCACTAAATTGACATCTGTAAATCAATAGAATACTGAAAATAGTTTATAAAGTCAAATTTTCACTGAAAAACTACTCGAATATTATCAGGAAGAATATTCTAGTAAATGTGGTAGGTTAGTATTCACCCAATATTAGGCCAAATTTCAAGCAAAATATTTAATATTGCTAATTAAAAACAGAATTAAAATATATTAAAAGAAAAATTAAATTGATGATCATCAAAAATAGAAAAGTCGGACTTTAAATGTGACGTTGTCAAATTTTAGAAGAAAAAGCGGAAAAGTTGCAATGACAACGTGTCAATCAACAAAAAAAAATAAAGTTGATGATGGTAACCAAAAACCGAAACGTCGGATATCAAATATGATATTGTCACGTTGTAAAAAAGGAAAAGTGGCAATATTAAAAATGTCATATATTTTCAGTTATCTGATCAAATAAATAAAGAATAAAATAAAAACTTGTTTTCAAAATTTTGATGTTTTTTGGATGTCTTCGGAAGTAATGGAATTTTCTGAAATTTGAAAGCGGCATTTTAAAAAACTTTAAACTGAGCAATTTTGCCACAATTTTTAACCAGCTCTGTATCTCTTACGTTTCTAAGATTCTTACACTTTGTGGCACCTTGTATATACACTACAACGATAGATTTTTTCCTAATTATGTCATCGTGTTCAACGTAAAAAAGTGCTCTAATAATGTTTTAGTTTCAAAACTCTCTTTGGCTTTGTTAAGGAACTATAAGCAATTATTTAAAATGCAGCTTCGGACGTTTTTTCAATTTTCTGGAAAACGGAGAAAGATAATTCAATTTGGAAACCGGGAATAAGTTTCACATAACATTCTCTGAAACTTTCTCCACTCGCAAGACTCTGTAACTCTTACATTTGCCGAGATCCCAATGAATGTGAAACCAATTTGGGACACACTGTATGTCATTGACAAACAAAATTAATTAAACAAAATTAAATTATAGCAAAAGGTAATTTTTTCAAATACCTTGTGTTTGGTTTATCAAATATTTTAAAAGAAAGTTAGAATCTTTGCATATCAACTATACATATTTTGTTCGTATATCTAAATAGCAAAGTTTGGGAAATAAAAGCAAGTTTCCGTAAAATGAAGAATCTCAAAAACTATAAAAGAAACAGGGCAACAATATGTCGTTTTAACAAAATTCATTTTGCTTCCCGGTCAATGTTTGGACACTCTGTACAATTAAGTTACACAGAGAGAAATTAAAATCACCCTGGGACTTATTTGCAATTTGGTTTGGTTTTCGCTATACATTCATTGCTTTTTATCTTTTTTTAAGTCAATCAGACAAACTCACACAAAATCAGTTTGTTGGTCGTCAATGACCTAACTCTGCAATGTTATTTCAGGTGGTCCTATATCTTTATCAGTATTCGCTGGGAACCAAAAAGAATTGAATCATCTCCTGTTGTACATAATGTATTTAAGAAATTGCAATAAAAGAATTAGAGATAAAGTTACCTTTCACATAGCAATAAAGCGAGATACGGGTCCAAAAAACTACGCTATAGATGAGGAAGCTTTATCGAAAATGGAGTGCGGTAACCCTATGGGTGCTTTGAAAGAGCTTATTGTAGATACTACCATGAAACTGCGCGTAAGTTTTTAAACGTCACTGAATATTTTTTTTATAAGATTATGGTATAGCGAATAATAATTAGTTAAATTTATTTTCTAGTATCCATTCAATTCATGGAAGAACAAATTGCCATATCCACAAAATTTACTTAGAAACCTTGCTCGTAAAAATTGCCAAACCAAATATATTTTTCTTACCGATGTTGATATTATTCCGAGTAAAGGGATGGCTGAGAATTTGAATGAGTTTTTTGGTAAGTCTCTTCACGTCCTGCATTACAATTTTTTGGTGTTTTTCTTATATTGTAGAAACCGAGAAGTGTTCAGGTAAATGTGCTTACGTAGTGCCAACTTATGAATTAGACGAAAGAGTATTTTTCCCACCAAATAAGACTGATTTGATACGAATGGCCAATAAAGGATTAGCGAGACCTTTTCATCATAAAGTATTTATTTATAATCAATATGCCACAAATTTCACTAGGTAGTTGATATTCAAAGTTATGTTGAATTTGTTACGTTTTGAGTTTTAACTGGATTGTTTTTAGATGGCAAAGTTATAAAGATCCGGACGAAAAAGTGAGAATAAGTCATCCGGTCACTAATTTTGAGTTTCTCTATGAACCCTTCTACATATCCACTGACAATGTACCACCCCATGATGAGCGGTTTATTGGATATGGTTATACAAGGAATAGTCAGGTAAACCAATATGTATACTTTTATTATCTAGATTTCTAAATCGCTGAGTAGGTACTTTCCATAAGTAAAGAATGATTGATTGAATTTTGATCATCCCTAGTTTTGGAGTCTATACTGGTTCTGGTCCAGCAGCTTTTTGGGCTAAAATAAACAATAAAGGAGTTAGGGAAGTGGACAAAATTTAAACCATCACCTTACACATTTTACCTACTCTCTCCTTTAAATTAAACACTGAAGATGGTTTCGTAAAGCCGAAACCGGTTCTCTATTATGAATATAATATAAATTGCATAAAAAATCTCTTTCCATTGTAAACCCCATAATTATATTTGACATTTATCATCGCCTTGACTACTTTGACACATAACACTAATTGCAGCACATTTTTGATTACACTAATTAAAATGACGAAACATAAAAGTAATGAAAAGATCTTAAGATTAACCATAATACCTCTATCACAATAAACGTTAACATAATAAACACGTAAACATAAAACTCATATTTGTATACGACAAAATGTCAATTTTTTTTAAGAAATTGCAAAATAAACCAAAATAACAAGAATTTGAAATAAATTAAGTTTGGGTTTATGTTTATGTTTATGTGATTCTTATGCTACATTCATTGTGAAAGAGGCATTACACTTATTAAATGTATGATCGGTTACGTCAAGACATGGTATTTACTTATTGTTGTTATTGCTAGTTTTAAAATTATTATTACTAAAAATTGTGGTATTTTTCAGGTATATGAGATGTTTGTCGCCGGCTACGAATTCTACGTTTTATCTCCCATTTTTACGTGCCATTGGGGATTACAAGTGAAGAAAGGTCGTCCTCCATGGAGAGAACACCAAAACAACCAGAACCGGAAACTGTTCGATAACTTCAAAAAGGAGATATTTGCTCGATACAATAAAGATCCTCTTAACATGATTAAACATTAGAGATTCTTTCTATATGTGTTCAAATTGTATTTTTAATAAAGATTGTGTTCTTGTGGATAAGTTTAATTTATTTATTTTGTTTTTGTACAATTTTATTACCTGGAAAATATGTTATGAAATCAAGTCATTTTTTTTGAACCTATCCTATCCATGGAATTTTTCCTATAGTATAAGAAAATAACGAAAAATCTTAAAGCATCAAATCAGACATTATTTGGTTAAATGTTAGAAGTAACCTAAAACGTTGTCACATCTTTGTCTTCCTGTTTCC
Organism: Ips nitidus; assembly: GCA_018691245.2. NCBI lineage: Eukaryota > Metazoa > Arthropoda > Insecta > Coleoptera > Curculionidae > Ips > Ips nitidus. Next base: position 8,650,851 of record CM042790.1, on the reverse strand, counting down.
TATTGAAACTTCTACTCTGTATATCTCTAGAAATGTTAATTTTTTTGTATAGTTCTTGTTCTAGAGCAAACCTGAATTAAATGACATCATAATATACAGTGTATCTCATTTGAAATAGAGGTCTTTTTGGTTTAAATTAGCAGAATTGCAGAGTCTGATGTCAAAATCAACATATTAATATGTCAATCACTTGTCAAATTTTCGACACATGTTTTGATTACTTTAAATAAAACACCAAATCAAATTATATTTTATTGAAGTTATGTTAATTACTTTTCGAAAAAGAGACGGTTTTAAATTGGTTTTTAATTAGTTTTATTTCTTTTTTGGTCTATATTCCTGATACGCCAAACGTTGATTTATTTTGCTTTTTATGAAAACTTAGAGAACATCAAGTTTTTCTGCTTCCAAATAAAAAAAACGAAACTATCTTTCGTCTTATTCTTCTTTATTTTTTGCTTTATCTTCTTCTTCTTTCGATTCTTAAGATAAGATAAGATTTATGATTACTGTTTTTTTTTGTATGTAGCTATTATGCTAAATAAATATCTGTTATCTTCTTCTTTTTACTATTTTTGGTGCCTTTTTTCTTCATTTCTTCTTTTCTCTTCTCAAGTATTTTTCTTTTAAATTATTCTTCTTTGCTTTTCTCTTCCTAACTTTTCTTCGTTTAGGGCCGGTTAACATATTTAAGGGCACCCTAGACTAGGTTTTAATTTGACTATGACATTTTGCACATGGTCTGTCACAGTCAAATCACAACTTAGCCTAGGTGATAATTTTCTAAATAAGCGAGTTACCTACTCTTGGTTGAACTTGTTTAGGGTCTTTTAAAGCACTTTTTTGTGCTTTGACAAAGTTTTTAGAGAATATCTCCCTTAGGAGACCTTTTAGGGCCAAAATACCGTAATACAATCTGGTAGGCAATGAAATTCCCTACAACTTTCCTCTTTTACACTTTTTTGATTTTTTTTAAATAACCGAGTTGATTTTGAACTTGTTTAGGGTCTTTTAAAGCATTTTTTTGTGCTTTCACAAGAATAAAAGTTCTTTATAACAGTCTTTTACAGGATAAAATTCCCTACAACATACACTTTTTTCACCGGTGCAATCCGCCATTAATCTAGTAGAATAAAATTTTTGATGATTTTAAGATGATTTTTATTGCTTTTTATGAAAACTAACAGAATATGAAAAATTGAATAGCTGAATCGAATAACGTAATAATATACATGGTGTCCTATTTAAAATAGTGCGCTATTTTGCCTTTGAACTCACAGTGAAGTAAGTTAGAAAGGTTACTTAGAAAGTAAAGTTTTTGTTACTATAGGTATAGTTGACATGGCATAAAAAAATTATCATATAACATTAAAGAAAAATTATTGTCAAAGATATATAAAGGGCCAAATGTCAAAATTCCATAGATAGGGTAGATCCAAAAACATTGTGATCAGACTTTATGTAATATAAAAATTCTACCTGTTCAGGTTATAAAACAACAATCATACACACACTGTTTTACCTACCAAAATGTCTTTGTCAGTGTCATTTCGACAAAAATTCAAGTCACTATGTCACTCATTTTTGGCCCATCCATATTCAAAATTATCCGTAACCAATCACGAAAAATTATCAAAACACGCAGCAAAAGGCACCTGGCATTCTTTCATAAAAAACAGGTATTCAATTAATGCTACATTTTCCAATTATTTTATACAATCATCTGGATATAGGAAGTTCGAGAAACATCACCTTACGTCATTGTGAGAGCCAACAAGGATGATTTCGAAGAAGTTTTAAAGGTAATGCATGAGGGTTATTACGATGGAGAGCCTACAGTTTCATCCCTTAACGTTCGACCAAATCCAGTTATGGATGAAAGGGCAATGCACGCTATGGCAGAAGGTTACACTTTAGGTAAAATCTAATGCAGTTGCTTTTTATTTTAGTAAATTATATTGTAATTTTAGTGGCAAAATGTAAATATAACGGTTGTATAGTAGGCGCATGCATAAATACTTCGACTAATCCTTGGGATCCAGATATGGAAGAGAAGTTAGCATGCAAAATTCAGTCGGATGATATCAGAAAGTTGATATTGTTTTATGCTCACATAATGAGAGTTCCAGATCTTTGGAGATGTTTAGGAGTTCAAAAAGTTTACGAGGTACTATAATTTAACAAATTACACCATCAAGTTATTGACATGGACAAGCAGAATTACTAATTACCAGATTACTTTCCAGAGATATCAAACTTACATTTTAATATGTGTATGTATTTCATATTGGTGGTTTAATGCTTAGGAAAATTAATTAGATTCTCAAGTTTAAGGTCACCTGATATTTGTATTTTTTCAGTATATTTCTAATACATTACAGAAACTTAAAGCTTCAAAGGAAAAATATTTGTTAAAACAAACGTAATTCAACAATTATTATTAGTGAAATTTCTCATGTATAGAAGATCTACTTATTTTTACTAACTCCAGAAATTTTTCACAACTAAAAAAACAAATTTTGTAGATGGCTCATCTGTTTGTTAAAAGACCGCACCGCAAAAAAGGACTTGCTTTCCGTCTTATAGAAGAATCGAAAAGTTTAGGTGCTGATGCTGGTTTTCCAGTAATACGATGCGACGCAACCAGTTTACACACGTAATTTTTAAAATTTTAATTGCTCCTTTTGCTATTTATTACTGAATAATTTTTAGAGCGAAAATTTGTGAACGTTTGGGAATGCAAAAAGTCGCCGAAATTCCATATTGCACCTACCTGGACCAGAATTTGGAGCCGATTTTCAAACCGCCATGGCCTCACGAAAGCGTAAAAATATATTGCGACTGTTCGCCCCAATATCACGAATTAAAAAAGAAAATTGGAGAAAAAAGTAAATTTTTCAAATTGTCATTTGGTAAAACCAAAAAATCTGAGAAGCCTAAAGAAACGCATGTCTAATATTCAGCTTGTATCATGTAGTGATGTATTCAACTTTCTGTTCATTATGATTAATTTGTCTGATAACGAACAGAAGAATATTTACTGAAAATAATATTTTAACGATATTTTAGGGAATAAAAACGTAACACAAGTAAACTTTTGTGCTTATTAGTGTGTGTGTTCTAAGGTTATGTATTGCTGCTTTATTGGGTTTGTGGATGTGAATAAAACAGACATTCAGAGTGCATTTTATTAAATTTTTATTTTATTTAATAAACACATTTTATTAAGATGAGAACAACGTCAATACTATTGTCAATTTGTTATAAAATTATATCACAACTTACTAATTGCATATATCTGCAGTACTGCAGTAAACATAAACAACATCATTAATTTAGTCATGGCACATAATAGTTATTTACCTAACAAGTGCGGAAAGTGGTACTTGTCCGCACGAGACTGCAGTTCTCCAAATCTGTCTCAAATCTGTTTCACATTAACGAAAACAAAACTCAATTCAATCCTGTTATTTTTTAGGATTGACTAGTCAATCCGAATCGTTAATCCGCGTCGTTTATATCGAGGATTTTATGACGGTTTAAATGTTCGGATTGAATAAGCGGATTCAATTTGCTCGATATAAACGTAGTCATTGATTTTATCGCACTAGTGCGGTAAAGCACCCAAAGAGTACAATAAAACATTCATTATCGATCGATCACAACTCAATCTACGATCTCGTCGTGACAATACTTCCCACTCGTGACTATAAAATTGCTCATACTACACTAGTAATGTAAATAACTATTTTCTTTTCAAGTAGTAGATATGAGTTACTTAAATACCTGGTTTATTCGGCAAATAAAATAAAATAAGAAATAAAATAAAAAGCATTTAAATGTACTGAAATTCCACAGTGAAATAATAGTTATTTATACAACCAGTGACTTAAACCATTTTTTATTCACGAAAAGAACAATTAGGCCAAAAATTAACATTTATTACAGTTGATGTAGCCGTTCTTTCTTCTTAGCTAGTTCTTTTCCGTTTCATAGAAATTTGTGGTGTATCAGATAGTTGATTAGATTAGAATCCTCAGATTTTGTTTTCTGAATTTTCAGTGCAGGATCTAATAGTGAACATGGATCTGCTGGGGTGTATTTTTTCCAATTATTGTTCTGTGAACAAAAAAATTAAACAACAAACCTTTCATAAAAAAGTACTAACTTACTTTGGCATTTAATTCTGAAGATGATGCAGCTTTATTGTTTGCCTCTTGGCCTCTAATTATAGTCCTCTCATCATTAGTTAAGTCAGGAATATTCTCAGCAATGTCCCTAAAATTGGGTTAATTATTCAAATTTTTCGAAAAAGAAAATGTATAGTAGGAAATTTACCATTTCAGAGCAAACCCCAATGTCATTTTTTACATCGACATCCTGTATGAATTCAAATACTATATCTTTCTGCACTATTTGGGATTGTAGAGTAGCTGTTGAATCTGCATTATCAAATTTATTTTGAGACCCAACAAAAGTTTTTTTTGTTTAAAACTGACATTAACATTTCATCAGTTTCATCTTGTTTCTGGATTGATATTGTCTCTCCCCCTGTTGTTTCCTTTCTCTTCTCTGCTAACTTTTTTCGTTTTTCGTTCGTTCTGTGGCAAATAAGAGGCCCGCTAGAATTAAATTTACCCTCAATTTGTTTCCAGACTATTTTTCATATCCATTAACGTCCTGTTAGTCTTTTTATCTTCTAAGACATCTGCATGATTTTTAGCAATTAAATTTATTAAAAACTGCTTTTCCAAAGAGGAAAAATTTGGAACTCTCTTTGTCTCACTTTTTTGCATATTAACGTGTCGAAGTTAATAAATTTGTACAATCACATCAACACAAAAGTTTGGATAAAGCATATATTCTTCGTCTTTCGGTTTAATTTTGCAGCGGCGCCAAACTGTTTATAGTATATTACGTAACTAGTGCTGTAAGAAGCATTTTACGCACGATATGGAAAAAGTTACGAACGAAAACGCGTAGCGGCGAGTGTGTAATTCCATGAGTGCGTAAAATGCCTTAGAGCACGTGTGACGTACTATACTTTACCTACGACCAAATGGAAAGTCCTGTTTTCGCAATTAATATAATTCAGAGTAACTTTTCATTAAAAAAGTATATTTTCAACGTATTGACATCATATTTGTACTAATCATAGGTATTATGCCACTAAAGAAAAAAATAATAACGTAATACAAAAAATTCACAAATCATGTTACTTAAATAGTTGTTAGTGTTGTTCTTAAAATAATTATTTATGGTGACATTACAGTTATTAAGAAGAAAGGGAAAACTTTCAGTAATATTACTTGATGTGTTTGCTATTGCAGATAATATTCTAGACGAAGTGGTAGTTACTTAAAACGGTATGAACAATGCATTACGCGATGATCTTCATCTAATATACTCTGATAAAGGAAGAAAGGTAAACAAAATCAATTTTTCCCAGCATTAGAGCGATAGTTTGTGGCCGATCTTAAAACTGTGCGCTTTTTTTACAGCTGTGCGTTTTTTTTACAACTATGCGTAAATAGCTATTTACACTGAGGTCGTAGGTAAAAAGATTAACTAATCGGTAAAGAGAGAATGGTGGTGCATATTAATCACAATTATTTAAGCGAGATTGAGACTGTATCATATGCCTTCCCTAAATCAACAAAGGCTAGATGTACTTCAGACCCAAGTGCTACACTTTTCTCTATCAATTGTTGTAGTATAAATAGATTATCTGTAAGATCGACCAGATGTAAATACATTTTGATCTTAAGAGGTCAGTGATTCTCCGTGTCAAAATTAGTTAAAATGGCCACCTTGACGTTTAAATTCAATATGGCCGATGCCAGTATATGTAGACCAGAAAAAACTGTCATTTGCCCAAAATTTAAAACATTCCGTATAAACATGTCAGATGATTGTAAATAACAAATGAATACAGCTATCACGTGAGGGGGAGCAGGCAGGACTAGATTGCCCCGTTTAGTCGCTAGAGGACGTCAAGAGGACTCGGTTGAGATTGCTGAAAGTTAGTTTCTCTAAAAAAATCAGAAATTGTAGTTGATGGCAGAAGATATCTTAAAACATTAATAAAACCACACACTACCCATTAAAAAATTCATTATTCCGGTACTGTTCCTGAAAATACTTACATTGTTAAGACTTTAGACGAAAAGAACAAAAGGCATGTTGCAACAAATTAATAACAAAATTATTAGCTAAGCAATGTGATTAAAATTGTACAGATTAATTTCGAGATTATGTAAAACAAACTATAATGGACAATTAATTGGTATAGTTTCGATAATAAGCCGGGCAAAATTTGCGGTAAAGGAAAAGTAAATCTTTCAAAACAAACATATTTTTTGAGGTAATATCCCAATACATAAAAACGGTATTTGGGTTTTATGTATTTTCAGAATGGTCGATTCCGATTGCGTTAATCGGGTCTTGGTTTTGGTTTTTTAAATCATCAAAACGAAATTTTGTCATCGAAACATCTTACATCAGTCTTGGACATTGTATAAAATTGGGCCGTCCTGATGATTTGTTGACAAATTGTGATATACGGATGGGTGTCCTCTACTGAGTGATTCAACAGAAACCCGCAACAAATTTGAGCATAAGAAAGCTACACTTCCTTAAAATGAGCTCGTTTTTAGTTAATAATTTAAGTCAAATATTGACAGTGCTTTTTTTATTTTATTTTAACCTACAGAATTTATAGCTAACGAATGACAATTTTGGAACACCCTGTATTACCGCAACAATAAACCCTAAATGGTTAAATTATACCACAAACTTCCACTTTGTAATCAATTTGCTAATACTTTCACTGTAAACTTTTTCAATCACGTCTTTACATCCGGACTTTTCGAAGCATGAAATTATTTCTTCTATTGGCACAAAGTAAAAGTGTGAATAGGTTGAAAAACTGTTTTAAATATTATACATAATCGTGATAACCATTGTGTTACCGTGCTTCAGTAGTCGCAAATGACTTTTAAGCAATGAGGTTTCATTTGTAAATTGTTAGGAGCCTTTCTCGTGTTTTTTGCACTTTTTACACAGGTAATGTCAACATTCTTATTTTATTGAAATGATTGTGTTCGCCAGAAGAATAGACCGTAGCGATGTAGACTTGATTTTATTTTAATAATGGGATTGTTCAATAAATAGAATAGTTGAGTTAAAATTAGATTGAACATCCAAATATTCCGATTATACTCATATAGAAAATACAAACTAAATTGGATTACGTCACAAAAGGAAAAGTTTTATTCGTACCACTTTGAACGACTAAAAATTGTAAATGTGAGTTGGTTATTATTTTTTCTTGATTATGGTAATATTGCAATCTTTTGTTTACTTTAATTTTTCGTATACACAAAATTCAGTAAAACTCTCTTTCTCTTAGTTATTATTATACCACACATATACCTATGTTCATCTTTTAATACGTGTATCTTTTTTTCAATAATTAAAATGAAATTTGGCAACAATTTCACACACATTTACATTACAATGTAAATATAACAAGACTAACTATATCGAGAATCAAACAAAATCAGGATGACGTCAAAGAGGCAAAATACACATTGTTGCCAAAGTTTTCTTTAGTCCTAAATTATCTCTTTGCTAAATGTAATTTATTAAATCACAAAGGTGTAATATCACGACAAAACCTTTCAAAGCTTCTTTTCGCTTAATTTTCAGTAAAAACGTGAAATATGAAGTTTGACAGAAAAACCAAAATGATGTCTGGTGGCAACTTTCAAGATCTCAGATTATTTCCTCAATTTAGAGAAAAACTATATCTTGCTTGGATAATTTGTTGAAGAATATTGCTTATAACAAAAAAAACTCAAATTTTTGCTTTGTGTAATGTACTTCTAAAAAAACTGCATTAATTTTTTTAATTACAAGTTTTTAATTTCACTATGGTTGAATCCAAAAGTTCACTGGTGTAAACTGAGTTAAGTAGTAATTTTTGATCATTTTGCTCTATTAAAGTTAAAAGCAAAAAAACTTATAATTGACTACGTTTGCTTCAAAGTTTTTTGCTTTAACTCTTGAGAACTGTTATATTTACGTGTAAACTCAGAAACCAAATTAACTTTGTAAACTAAATAACTTATTCCAAAATGCTTTGCAGTACACTGTGTGCATCTTCAGGTTGATTTAAACTAGAAGCTTTTTTAAAAATGTATAGTTATTTATAAGAATATATTAATTTAATAAACAATTTATAATAATTAACTTTTTTTAATTAATTAACGTTTTTTAATTATTCTCGATTTAAATAAGCAAAGTGGTTTAGTGATAAAGTGTGACTATTTCTTTAATTCTAGAATCACTTTGAAGAAACAATATGACACTGAAAAACGTCGATAAGTTCCATGTTTGTTCTATTAAAACCCTTAAAAACCCAAAAACCATCAAACCAACTGTTGGCATAAACTTATTTTGTAAGAAAAACATTTTCCATTTCGTGAAAAATCCAACTAATTGAAAAATAGCACTTTGGTGCATTTTGTCACTTTTTGTCCTGTGGCTCTTTGAGGAGGCCTTTAAGGATGAAAACACCTAAATGTAATCTTGTAGAGCATAAAGTTTGCCACAACTTTCTTTATTAACGCTTTTTAATAGCTGCTCAAATAATGCAGCTACACAATTTTTAGAATTTAAGTGTGGAACACCATTAGTTTAGGTATTAACAAAATTTAAGTCCGTATTTGAAAAATTGAAGTTGATAATGGTTAGTGGTATCTAAAAAACGAAACGTCGGAGCTGAAAACTAAAATTGTTTTTAAGAATTAAAAGTTCCATTAATTTTCCAAAATATCAGTAATAAAGTGTTAAAAAATTGAAATTGACTTTTGACTGACTCTTTTTACCAATAGAATACGCAACTTTTGCCTTCATTTAACTTAAGCTCTATCAACTATAGTTTCTGAGATAGCAATGCTAATGCATCGAATTTGTAACACCCTGTACACTCGGTGTTTCAAGCATATACAAGGAATATTATATCTCTATATTACCAAAATACATCTTTAAAGTACAAATTTGACAGTGAATACAAGGATCCTATGAACTATTATCATACGTCTTTAAATTATCAAAGCAAAGAGCTTTTTTTAGGGTGTTTTCTAGTGACATCTGGTATTTTATATAATGAAAATTTCGGTTTTTGCGCTCTGCAAAAGTCTTAAAACTTGTTAACACGGATGAGATAAAAATATGTTTAAAGGCGTAAAATTTCCCTTCAAGCAGTTTTCAGATATTGATCCAAGCTAATAGCTGTTATAGTCGTTTTGATAGAATTTTGGTTTTTACAATAGTCAAAAAGTAAGGTAAAAGTGGTATAATTCTGAAAATAAATATGTGCAGTTAAATAAACTTAAATTTGGTGCAATATGTCATAAACTAGTTTCTAAACAAAAAGGAATATTATTAACTAGAATTTCTGTCTGTAAACAGTTTTTTACATTTATAATAAAATATTGTAATTAAAAATTTCTTGGTTAGAATATTAATAAAACTATACAGAGAGATCTGGTTAGATTCAATGTATGAATGTGGGTGTTACCTTTTTTTTTTTTTTCATTATGGTTTCAATGTAAATTTTTCTAAACTAAAAAAAGATCATTATCCAATTAAATAACGTACTGAGAAGAAACTGCAACTGAAAAATTAAAAAATCTTTATTAGAGTAGGTTATAACAAATTATATACACGAAATCGTATTTACAAGTCTTAACATAAACTTAAATAACGAATATTAAAGATGATACTGCAGTTTCTAAAAGTAGCTATGTGTTCCAAAATTAGTGATTCTATTTAACCAACATTGTTTTCATAGTATTTTCGAAAAAAAATGTAATAAACTTTCTACTAACTAGTACTAACTAGAATTTCTAGAAATTTCGTTATAAATTATTCACGCAAGACGAATTTAGGCGTATTTTAATATAAAACAAAAAAGCAGAACATAATTGAGGACCAACAAACGAAACGATTTTAAAATAAGTTGCGTGAAATTGATTCCGCTGCGTTTTTCCTTAAGAATGAAATTAATACAATTTTACATGCATCGTTTAGTTCAAATCTATAATTCACGAAAATTGGAATGAAGAAATGTATTATCGAAATTTCTGTTTATTGATTGAAAACCGCTTGTACAATATTAATTTAGCTAACTGGAGCTGAACTAAACTACCGTTTAAGTTTAACTAAAAAAACATTCAATTTTTGTTTTTTTAATTTTTCTTGAATCAAAATTTATAAAAAAAAAATTGTTTTGGCATATACCTTTTATTATACCTATTCTAATTTTTCCACTATTCTGTACACAAATCACTGAATTTTGGAACACCACCTTAATAAGTTTGATCGGTTATAAAACAGTATACAAGCTAAATATACATGATTTGGCGTATGTTTATTTTAGCCCTGTTTAATTCATTTAAAATGCGACTTCAAAGCCAACAAATTTTTAAAATAAAATGTGATATTCTATTCTTACTCTTCGTTTTGGTACCCATACTGTTTACCACCAGAAGAACCTTTTTTCTTGTGGTAATCCTTATGGTGTTTATGGTACTTTTTCTTACCACCCCCTTTAGCAAAACCTTTATGCTCTTGTTCCACGTGACCTTTTTTCGAAACGCCTTTCTTCTTGTGCTTGTGACCTTCTTTACCAGATTTTGCGCTTTTACCCTTCTTGTAAGCTCCTGAAATTTCAGAAAAACGTCATCTTATTTTAGTTTGGTTTTTTGTACCGGGTGTCTGAAACTCGATGGTTTTACGGGGTATCTCCAAAAATAGCAAAATGAAGAAGAAAGAAACGATGGTGTAGTATGTTCCACAGCTGTCCCCGTTTCTAAGAGCTACAGGGTGATTTTTAAAGTATGACAATTTGGAACCCTCCTCGTATTTTCTCTACCATTATCGTAGGATCCAAATATTTAATCCGTTTTTTTTTCTGGAGCACATCGTTTTTAAGATATAAGCCTAACATACTTTTTTTTAAATGGGACACCTTACATATTTATGCAGATGTGGAATAAGCGAAAAATTACGTTTTCAAAAAGTTTGACACAGTTTTTCGGAAATATCTCTCTAAGGAAGTCCTTTAAGGTAAAAATACCTTAGCGCAATCTGGTAAAAAGTGAAATTCTCTACAACTTTCTCTTTATATACTTTTTTCATAATTTTCCAAATAATCGAGTTACGCTTGGCTGAACCTGGAGGTTCAGTTGGGTTCAATCAGGTTTTGACAATGATTATGGCTTTTAACCAGTTTTTTACGTGACATTTCCACCATTTTGACATGTTTTACTCCAATTAGTTTTTCCAAGGTCACGTGATTTTTTTCCAGGCAATTTTGAATTGACTTTTTCTAAAATGTATTTACTTTTCTGTTCTGTCAAAGTCACGTGAGACACGCACACGCAATTCCGCCATTTTTTTTACACAATTTTTTTGGTAAAGTGTCACGTGACTTTTGGCGGCTATTTTGACTTTTTTTTTCATTCAAAGTGAAAAAAATCACGTAACTTTTTTTTTAACATTACCCAACCATTGTTTGCACGTGTATTCTAGATCACCGGACACGTTTTGCCAAATTTACGTTTTTTGAAACTTGTCATACGGTCTTTCATTCAATCGTTAATAACTATCTTATTTGACACATAATGTAGGAACTTTTATATGTCGATGGATAGCCAAGGAAATGGCTTTTCATACGATATAACTACTTTGCTTGACAGGTTGAATCGTTTTGCCGTTAAAGAGCGTCAAAGACGACAAATGTTTTCTGTTCAATTTTCATGCACTATTTTGTTTGAACCTAAATAACTTCCCTATTTAACTAACATGCTAAGGACTTTAATATCTCGATAAATAGCCAATAAAATGGGCTTTGTAAAAATATGACAACTTTGGTTAATTGGTTTGACGGTTTGGCCGCTAGACGGCGTCAAAGTCGACTAATTTTTTTTTTACTTTTAACGCAGTATTTCACTCATTCATAAATAACTCGCCAATTTGGTACACTCTGTGTAGACTTTAATACGTCAATGGATAGCTAATGAAATGGGCTTTACAACGATATGGCAACACTGGTTGGTTAATGTATTGGTTAGGCCGCTAGAGGCAATCAAATTTTTTTTTTTACTTCTAAATAACTCGCTTATTTGGTCTACACTGTATAAACTTTTGTACGTCAGTAGATAGCCAATGAAACGAGCTTTCTAAAGATATGACAACACTGGTTGGTAAGTTAATCAATTGGCCGACAACTTTGGTTGGAGTTTGAGTTGAAAGAAGCATTAAATATACTTTGCGATTTCAGCACCTTAAAGGATTTTTGGATTCTAATAAGCGTCAGTATTTGAGAAGTTTTAAAACGCTTTCTTCCGTCTTTGAAGGAGGCACACTTCCCATGGTTGTAATTGGAGTCAAATGCTTTCGGACAAACTGGACTATGGGCGCACGAATTGGACCATAAAATTTACTTTTACTGTATACAGGCTGCGAGAGATAAAATTGTTATAACAAAACAAACTGGAACTGTGTAGCAGTCCCCGACATAAAGTTGACACTTTTTCCTCACTTCATGGGGAAAACTTCTGCAATCACAGGCTGTTCAAGTATTTGAAGAAGTTTTTAAAAAAACTATTTTAATAAATGTGACCTCTCATATAAACCTATGGAAAGTTTGGATGACAGTGTTGACATGGAATTTGACTTGGTGCCTATTCAAGAAAGAAGAAAACATTGTTCACAGAATTTTGGAGAAATGAAATTTATCTTAGTGAACCTAAAGATCTTTATTTGTGTTTTATCTGTTAAGTTTTTATAATGAAATCAGTATTTATAATAATATAAGTGAAGTATATTTCACTTTTTTTAAAGACACACTTATTTACTTACATAAAATAGACTCTTGCTTAACATTTGTCTTGTCTTGTACTACACTGTATAAACTTTTGTAGGCGGCCAATGAAACGAGCTTTCTAAAGATATGACTGGTTGGTTGATTTATTGGTTAACAGGCTTCAATTGGCTTTAATCAATTGGCCGCTAAAGGGCTTCAAACTGAACCAATTTTTCTCTCAACCTTGAGAACTAAAAACAGTTTTCTAACTTCTGGTGACATTATAAAGGATCAAAATCCACTAATGCTATTTAGCCATTATGGTATTTCTGACCTGAAAAACCATTTAAGAACCCCTTGAGTGATAGATTTTTGTAAACGTAATTTTTCGCTTATTCGAAATCTGTAAAAAGATTATATAGAGTGTCCATTTAAAAACAGTAGATTTGGTTAATATCTAAATAACGATGGGTTCCAGAAAAAAACGGATTAGATAGTTCTACGTTAAATTTTCTACGGAAAACCATTTGTAGTTCTTCTGCGTCGCTAATAATAAAGAAAATACGAGGAGGGTTCATTCTTCAAACTGTCATATTTTCAAAATCACCCCCTCCATCGTTCTTTTCACAAAAATCGAGCACTGATTCGCGGAAACCGCATTGCTCTAGTTTTGGAGATATTCCATCCATTTGAGACACTTTGTATACTTCGTGCAGATTAGGTTCTATACATTTACACCAAAGACGTTTACACTAATACATTATAAACTTAAAATTTTCTAAAACAAACTTACCTTCTTTATGTTTATATCGGCCTTGTTTAGCCCCATGTTTTTCGTGGAATCCTTCTTTATGGAAATCGTCGTAGAACCTATGTTCTCTATGATACTCATCCCTGTGGAATTTGTTGTGGTAGCCTTTCGTTTTGTGTCCCCTTTTATGACCTTTTTTCTCTCCAAACTTTCCGGCTTTATGGGACTTTTCCGCTTTAAACCTCCAACTTTAGTCAAATTTCTGGAAAAGAAGAACCCAACTTACCTTCGTGATGTTTTTTATAAAGCGCTGCTTCATCGTGGTGTTCTTGTTGTTTGCCATTTTCGGTACTTTTCTGAACTACGTCGTGAAAACCTGCGTTTTTCTTGTAATTGGACTGGCTGTGTTCATGTTTGCCTTCGTAGTCTTTTTCGTCTTCATGGTCGTGGGTTCTATGATGACGTGTATCGTGGTGGTGGCCATTATCCGTAGATTTACCTTTAAAAATCACAGCAAAATTAGTTAAAATACTTAGAATAGAAAAATTAGTTTTTAGCCTGGCAATCGTGAAGGCCTTATTGAGTAAAATCTTCTTTATTCTAATTTAGTGAGCAGGAAATGTTCATAAAGCGTTTTTGTTATAATTTTAATGTATCATTACATTGAGTAATTATTACTTATTATTTACATTGTATTACGTATGTACCGGACCTCTGTGACAACCAGAAAGTTTGTTCAAACGTCAAAATATACCCGTAATTTCAGTTTTCTTTTATCTCAACACATTTTTTTTTGAAAAATTACATATAAGCAAGATATTTGGCGTGAAATACAACAGAGTGTAACTGTACTAGAACTAGTGAAGGTGTCATAATTTGACAGCCTCTAACTTGGTTCCTATGACAGTTAGGAGATTCCTTCAAATGTCAAAATGTAGCTCGTAATTTTAGCATTCTTCTACCTGTACACAATTTTTTTTAGAAATTACAAATAACCAATATATTGACAAGAATTGAACAAGTTTTATTGAAAATGTCATAATTCGACAGCTCATAACTTGGTCTCTGTGACAGCCAGGAAGTTCGTTCAAACGTCAAAATATACCCGTAATTTCAGTTTTCTTTTATTTCAACACATTTTTCTTTGAAAAATTACAAATAAGCAAGATATTTGGCGTGAAATACAACAGTGTAACTGTACTAGAAATAGTAAAGGTGTCATAATTTGACAGCCTCTAACTTGGTTCCTATGACAGTTAGGATTTTTTTCAAAAATTACAAAAACCAATATATTCAAATGTCAAAATGTAACTTGGTCTCTGTGACAGCCAAAAAGTTCGTCAAATTTTAATTTCAGTTTTCTTTTATATAATTACAAATAAGCAAGATAATAAATGTACTAGAAATAGTTTTAAGAACTTACAAATAACCGATATATTGACCGGGAAATAGAGCAGTGCAAGTAAACCAGTTGTTAACTTGGTCCTATTACAGTAAGGAAATTCGCTTAAACGTCAAAATGTAGCTCGTAATTTTTGCTTTCCCTTGTCTCAACACAGTTTTCTTTAAAAAATTACAAATAACCGAAATATTGAGCGAAAAATAGAGCAGTGCAAGAAAACAAGTTCTATTGAATATGTCATAATTTGACAGCTAATAACTTAATTTCTATGACAGGCAGAAGGTTGGTTCAAACGTCAAAAAAGTAGCCCGTAATTTCAGCTTTCTTTTATCTCAATACATTTTTCTTTAAAAAATTACAAATAACCGAGACATTTGATCGGAAATAGAACGGTGCAAGTAAACTAGTTTCACCAGACGAGAGAAATACCATGCACTAATGTTTTCGTATTTTTTTGAAAAACATTGAATTTGGAAAAATCTCATGCATTTTTCATGGGTGTCTAAATATGGCGCATCTAAATCTCCAATTAAATTCAGGGAAAAAGAAACTAAATCCACGTTAACAGATATACGTTTTTGATCCACTCTGTACACATTGTGACCGTAAAACCATTCAAAGGTTTGTTTTCTGGAAAATAATCGAACTCGTCTATTTTAATTTTTTATTGCAATTTTCTTAATAATAAGTGTATGTATACGGGGTGGCCAAATTATCATCGAGAAATTACGCTAATGATTTTATTGCTTCTCTATCTTATTAAATGTTAAAATTGAAAACTAATTGGGAATTTGTCAGTTTCCTAAACTGTCAGTAAATTCTTAGTAAACTGTCTGTAAAATATGTGCTGGGACAACCATATATTAAAAAAAATATTAAAAATTTTTGTTTTTTTTAATACATATCTCGTAATCGAAATTTTAAGATTATAAATCTGCAAATAGCGCAATAATGCCCTAAACTATACTATTACCGTTTTCGAGATCTCCATGCTTAGACACGAATTTGTAACACCCTGTATATTAAATAAAAATAAAAAACAACTTTATTTGAATTATTTATTTGAAAGTCAAACGTTTTAAAAGCAAATTACATGCAGTTACTAAAAAAACTTTTATTTACGCACCATCGCAAAATAAAATGGTGTATTGTGACATGCTATACTAATGGAAAGTTGGGTGGACCACTAAAAAAAATCAAACATTTTAAAATTTTTTAGTGACATCGAAGATCATGCAAGTCAAATTGTGACTTTCGTATGGTCGATTGTGCAAGTTTTTTAAAACTACTATCATAACAATATGGTTTCCCCTTTTGCGGCTTTGCAAGTAAAACAACTTTGGCAGGTAATAGAATAATAATGGTGTGACACTTAATTTCACACTTTATTTCCGATTTCACGGAGCATGTAAGTGCGATTTTTATTTATTGTTAAAAAATTCAGACACAATTCAACTACAAAATGCCGAATTTAATGCTAGTAAAATGGTCTGGCATTTGAAAAAGCTGCATATGTTGTAACATTACCTATTTTTGCTTAACCCTTTAAATTCGAGAACAAATTAATTGTTACAGTTATTTGGACACTTTAATTTCGGGTTAGACACCACTGGTTTATGCAATTTGCAGTGTCAAGGTTGGAAATTCCCCAATGTCTGCAACAAACATCTTTTTAACTCTGTTTGGTAAACCGCAACCATTCTTTGGAATTCCATTACAGTTTTCCAAAAATTTGAACACTTTCGCTAGCTTATGTCATGTTCATCCAAGCAAACAAAACGCTTATTCATCGCTCCGAAAATTGTTTTTTTCTCCAAATCGCCAAATTGGTTTTAAATGAATTTACTACGTAATGATGTAATAAATATTCAATATCGTAGTTGATTTTCTAATTAATGAGAATGGACGTTTCAGAGAATAAAATTGGATAAAACCACTTTTTTATGGAAAGTAGTCTACGCCTGTAGTGTAATCAAAATTGTCAAAAAAAGTAGTGAAATTTATTTCAGATAAATTAATTAGTTACTCTCAACCGTTTACGTGATAGAAAATTAAAATGTTTGCAGTTTTACATTGCGTTAAAGGGTAATAACTAAATCAGTATTCTACTCATTTACTTACTTGATAAGTAAATATATGTAATAGTTATTTACCTAACAAGTGCGGAAACAACGCGGAGTTCGGACAAGCAGTTTAATTGGGAAAAAGACGCTTTCCGCATGTGTTAGGAACAATATTTGTAATGAACCTATAGTAAAATTAATAAAATGACAGGGTCTGTTTGCAAAGATGATTAAAAGTGTATTCTTAATTGGGAAATCAAATACATATATATTGTTTTTTGATTCAAATGTATATTTTCGAAAAATAAAATGAGTGTGAAAAAGTAACTTTACCTCACTAATTTTTTTCTCATAAAAAGGTTGGTGCAAATGGATATCTTTACTCTACACATATAAACTTCAGGATTATTATTCATGTAATTCGGAATAGTAACTTTACCGCGTCTGGTGCGGAAGAGTAGTCCTTCCGGCCCTCAAATGAGTGCCTAAAAGTGCACTTTTCCGCAACCAAGCAGGAAAATATTTTATTGTAACTTTATGTAAATTGTAGAGTCAAAAAATCATGCAAACTTAAACGACAACTAGAAAAACATTACCAGATCGATGTTATAGCTTATTTAGTAGCGTCAGAAAGGAAGAGCGAAAGAACATGTTGAAGTTATTGAGCTGGCTAACAACCCAATCATGCCAAACAAAAACAAAACCAATACCCAAATAAAGACTGATACTAAAAGTGATACATATCAAAGGCCAATATATTTTAAAAAAGAATTAAATTCTATCAGGGTCAGAAAAGAAAAGAGTCAAGATCAAGTTGAAACGATTGAGCGGGTTATTACCAAAAAATTTAAAAGAATACTGATTGATTGATATCAAAAGAAGAAACAAATTCTCTCAGTGTTGCGAACAATTGAGCTAGCTAATTGCCCAGAAAATAAAAAAAGGTCAGATTGATTAATCTTTAAAATCAAAATATTTTAGAAAAGAAGGAAATTTTGTCTTTGTCAGAAAAAATGAGCGGAAAATGTATTGAATTAATTGGGCTAGCTAATTGTCAAAAGGAATTTTGAAAAAAGACTATAAAAAAAGTTGAAAGAAGAAAATAAAAGCCATTTACATATTTTACAGTACAATTAAATCTCATTAGCATCAGAAAAGAAGAGCAGAAAATATGGTAAAATGCTTGAGCTGGCTAATTGCCTAGACATTTTTAAAGACGACTGACTACTGATCCATATTAAAATGCGACATATTTTAGATAAGAACTAAATTCCATTAGTCAGAAAAGAAAATGTGGTGAAATGCTTAAGCTGGTCAATTTCCCAGAAATTTTGAAAGAATACTAATAGTAAGATTAATATCAAAAGCCAACTTATTTTAGAGAATATTTCTATAATTTATTAATGTCAAAAAAGAAGAGCAGAAGAAGAAGTTGAAACGATTGAGCTGGCTAATTGTCCAGAAGAAAAAGTAGACTAATGTTAAAAGTTAACATATTTTAGAAACGAAGACAATTTTATAATTGTTAGAAAAGAAGAGCGGAAAATGTATTAAAATAATTGAGCTGGCTATTTGCCAAAAAAAAATTGAAAGAAGACTGACCTGGTCGATGTTAAAAGCCAACATATTTTAGAGAAAAATTGTAAAATCTTTCAGCGTCAGCGTCAGAAATTTTGAAAGAAGGTTAATTGATTGATTTATGTCAATATTTCATTAGAGTCAGAGAAGAAATATGGTGAAATGCTTGAGCTGGCTAATTGCCTAAAAATTTTAAAGAAGACTGACTAATCCATGTCAAAATGCAACAAATTTTAGAGAAGAATTAAATTTCATCAGGTTCAGAAAGGAAAGCGGAAAATGTGAAAAAATGCTTGATCCGGCTAATTGCCCAAAAATTTTCAAAAGAAAACTGAATGATTGATGTTATAAAAGCCAACATGTTTTAAAGAAGAATTATAAAATCTCTCAGCGTCAGAAAATAAGAGCAGAAGTTGTGGAGAATTGCTTCAGCTAGTTAACTGCCTAGAAATTTTGAAAGAAGACTGATTGATCCATGTCATATATAAAAAAATAACTAAATTTCATTAGCGTCAGAAAAGAAGAGCAGACGATGTGGTGAAATGCTTCAGCTGGCTAATTGACCAGAAAAATTGAAAGAAAACTTACTGATCGATGAAAAGCTAACATACTTCAGAGAAGAACTAAATTCTAGTAGAGTTGAAAAAGTGGTAAAATGCTTGAGCTTGCTAATTGCTCAAGAATTTTAAAAGATGATTGATTAATTCTTGCCTTCTTCAAAGGCCATCATATTTTAAAAAAGAATTAAATTCTTCTGGCATCAGGAAAGAAGAGCAGAAAACAAGTTGGAACGATTGGTTTCAACTTGGCCAACTGGTGGAGTTGGCTAATTGTCTAAAAACATTAAAAGAAGACTGATGGTTGATGAACTGATCGATATCAAAGTCTACAACAACATATTTTAGAGAATATCTAAATTCCATCACTGTCATGAAAGAAGAGCAGAAGAGAAAGTTGAAACGATTAACCTGGCTAATCGGTCAGAGGTTGTAAAAGAAGATTGATTTATTGATGCTAAAAGTCGAAATATCTTAGAGAAAAAGCAAATTCAAAAAGGAGAGCAGAAGAATATGTTGAAACGATTAATTTGGCTACTAACACAGAAACTGTAAAAGAAGATTAAGTGATATACAAGGTGTTCCAGAATTAGAGTGCAATAATTTAACAGCACTCATTGGTAGTAACAGAGGATTTCAAGATTTCATTGCGTGAAAACCAAGCATAACTAGCAAAGGTAAATAAAAATATTTCCATAATTTAATTGTAATAATAATTAATCCAACAACACATTGTAAACAATATGAGTTCAGTAAAGTAAAGAACAATCCTGTATAAATCAAAGGATATAACTGCAGCTAAAAAATCTTTAAACTGAGTTTAAAAATCGTCTTTTTAAAATAGTACATTTCGTTAAGGAACACTCTGTATAGTGTAATAATTGACAATGCTGAAATTGACAGTTTATCTGATTTTTTTCTTATTCCGTTGAGTTGGTAGTAGTAGTAAAATGTTCGTTAAATAAGGAACACTCTGTATAGTGTTATTGACAATGCTGAAATTGACAGTTTTCTGCTTATTCCGTTGAGTTGGTAGTAGTAGTAAAATGTTCAAGCATTGATTGTCTACCGATTTAGTCAAACAAGACGCATTTGATTTTGATTGATTGATTGAATAACTGTTTTGACCTTCATACTATTCTATCTTCCGTAATATTCTTGGTACATAAATGTCTATTAAAAAATACAGAAAAAGAAATACACACCTGATTGACCACTAGAATGATGTGGATGTACATGACTAGCCTCAACAGGTGTATCCACCACTTTAACCGGTCGTTCAATCACGTGAACACGACTAGGTTCACGACCTCTATTCTCTCTTTCTAGACCTCTATTATGAACTATTTGACTTTTTAAGGGCTGAGGTTCAATATAGAATTTCTGCAATGTGACAGGTAATGCACTGATATCGGCTGCTAAAGCTTGTTTTATGATGTCTTGTACTCCATCACTGCCTGCAGTTTTTGCATCGTTTACTTTTGGTAAACTAAACCGTTGCAGGTTAGCCGGTTGTTGAATTTGAGTTAACAAAGGGTTTTGGTACCTTTGAGTTTGGGATCTTGCAGGATCACGAGTTCGTGTTCTAATTGGATTACTAGCACCAACGTTTTGGTTGTTATTGCGTAATTGAAATGCGTGATTTAATGGGGTTTGTTGTTGTACTACATTAGCTTGGGTTCTAACAGGGTTTCTAGTGCGAGACCTCACTGGGTTCTGTCGTCTTAACGGAGTTTGAGGTGGTACGTCAATTCTTCTGGAGTTGATCGTGGCTTGATTCTGTGTTACCTGATTACTGAACTTATCAAACTCCTCCAAAAACGAACTCGGGTGGAATAGTTGAGCGTTAATCTGTTGGGCATTTCCACTGATTTGCCCTATCGATCTCACTCTAGATCGTTTGGCATTTAAACCACTATTAGGGGGTTCTGCAAACGAACCAGGTTGCGCCGGCACAATCGAATCCCTACGTTGACTTTCCGCCAATCCATTTTCAGTAAATGGATCGAAAAAATCACCAGGTTGAAATATCACAAACGGCTTTACCACAGCATCCTTTGCACTTTCGATTCGACCGCACAAAAGCATAAAGGAAACACAGGACACCACCAATCTATACATAGCAACGTTTTATGTGAGTTAAACCGCTAGAACCCGAGTACCAACTTCCTTTTCACCGATCGTTATAAAACTGCACCGATCAGACTTGAAATGAGAAAAATGGCATTCAATTTGTCGCAACAACTTAAGTACCCGACGACCGGGTACCTTATCGGTGACAGAAATGAAAGGATTTGGTTCCGCTCTTAACAGACTAATTCAGCTAGTATTGTTATTTAAAAGCCGTTAATCTGTCTGATGGCTTTACAATGGACCGTTGAGTAAGCATCTATGGGTGTATTTTTAAATATTGATTGCCCACATTTGTTAAATTCATTAGGCCCATGTCACAATAAGAGAGATTGGTTTACGATATTTCGCATACTACGTATCTAAATTTCTTAAAAATTTGCAAACGTATTGTTGGTTTTATAGAAACCAAACTATTGGCTAAGTTAATGTCTCAACAACGGTCTTTTAAATATAACTTTTGTTTGTTAATTTTTTCTAAATGAAAAGAAATCTATTGTTTATATTGAAAATTATGTTTCTGTAACTTTCCTTATTCCTGTAAAGTACCTGTCTTAATCTAAATAAGTAACAAACTATATGGTGATTTCTTTCATAATACCATACAGAGTTCCAAAAAAAAAGTTATTACATCAAGATCAAGCTTTTCAAATGGAAATGTATATTTTTATGTGTTTTTAAATGTTTTGTTGTCATTGTTTAAATATCCTGGAAATTCTAAGCATTTTGTCTGTGTTAGCAGTAAAATGCGCAACTTTAACTTCATTTATTTATTTGTTGATGAAAAAATAACATTTTTCAGTTTTTTTTAACCGTACAATGTTGTAAAATATTAATCAAACTTAATGTCTTGTTTATACAGCAAGTAAACTAAAATAAAAATAAAATAAACATTTAAATATATGTTGAAATTCCATAGGGTGTTTATACAGTGAAATAAAATTAGGAATAACTTTGAAGTTGGCAAAGTTCAAGTTTTATTTTATTTTGGCTAGTTAGGTAGGATTTTTTGATTATGATTATAGGTAATTATCATTAGAATCATTTAATTTAATTTTTGTTATGCTAAACATATTTTTTATAATAAAAAAATACTTATTTCATATTTTTTGCGTTCTATTCGAATATGGAATAAAAAAAATTGTGGGATGAGCACATTCAGTTCTACCAAATCACTTATTCGTAGATCTATTTGGCCGTATTAGAAAAAAATACATTTTCTATAATAATTCTTCAAAACAAAAAAACTTTCTTTTCTCTATCACATTTTTTGAATTTTTTATTAACATTTTGGGCAGTGACACTTTTTCAGAACTAAATAGTACAATGTTGACCCTATCCGCTACTGTATTTATACTACACTAGAATATTAAACTGAGTGATACGATGACAACGAAAAGTCCTTAATGTCTTCAGATTCCGAAGATTATTGCTCGTTTATTAAAAAGTGTGTGGTTTTACAGTTATTACCATTCACAATAATCAATTTGGAATTTTTTGAAAGTGAAAAACACTTTCTACCATAAGAGATTTTTCGTTTTAGCGACAAAAACAACAATTCCGCTTACTCAACAGTGCATTTTAGTGTTTATCGACGTGTCCTATCATTAGAGCCTAAAAAGTTGGGTTTTTAATGTACTCAACTGTCCATATCGCCATTCAATACTATTAGCGGCAGCTCGTAACGGGCCAAAGAAACTCTTTCGATATGGTTTCGATCGTTGGAGTAAACTGAAAAATGCAAAACCCAATGTAATTTTTGCAACGTTCGTTTGCGGTAAGGAGTAATCGTTTATTTTCCAGACGGGTCCGTTCATGAATGAAATTCTACTAAATATGACATTGTATTTACTGTAATATCATAATTATAATAGTAATGCAGTTTCAAATTTGTTAAATAAGTGCCAGCAGTTCAAGCGAAAAATTATGAATCTAGTAAAGTGATATGAGTAGTGGAAGTAGGAATTCAATAGAAATACTCTACTTTGTGTGTGTTTTATAAAACAACAAGACCCAAGCAAATAGTATATTATTCAACAAGCATGTAATGTTTCAAAACATCGAGAGACTAATAGCATATTACTCAAAGTGACAATAGTCAGCACCTGCTACTGAACCCGTGAGTAATTACTCATTACTGACGGGGTAGATAATGGGTGTTATCACCTAATCAAATCCAGAAGAACAATAGAAAAAAGTTGTTTATGATTATCAGGTTTACAAATGTTTCAAATATGTCCAAACAGTTCAGTCAATGTGAGATCAAATATCTAGGATTTGGAGTTATAAACCCAAATACCAAATTCTTTATTATATTATACAGGGTAGATCATTGCGCTATATTCTGTAGCCAATTCAAACATATTTTATATCTTATGTCAAACTATGTTTAATTTCAGCAATTCTAGAAAGAAAATTGACCACAGAAAAATGTTTGGTATAATTAATTCTCAAATGAGTATGAATGTATCGGTGTTACATTTAAAAACTTTACAAAGTTTGCAAAAGTTATTTGTTAGGGTATTTTGACCACCCCGTATAGTTATTTTAGATAGTTAACTGCAAGAGAGTCATTTGAACAAACCTTACTTAACAAAACACAACACAGAATATAAAGAAAACCTGCTTTTTAGAATACGAAAATTAATAGTTTAGACAAGTGACATGAATAAAACATTGTTTAAATCATTACTCAATTCGTTAATAAGCGTTGAATAATTGACTAAAAATAGAAAAAAATTTAATAATTAATACCTATAATTAATACTAATAATTACCTATGGATTATGGAACTGCAAACAGCAAAATAATATATTATACCTAATACCTATACGAAAAATCAAACTAATATAGGATGACGTTACTGCCAACATACGAGTAATTGTTAGAATTTACGTTGAAATCAAGTTGATTTTACGTTTCGTTGGGTTAAACAAACCTAAAAATTCCTCTATTTTAGAAAATTCTTGTAGTAATAAATAATAATAAGTAATAAGTAAAGTAATTTTTAGATAGTTTCCAATAGTACTTTGGCATTTCCAAAATGATCTAGTAATTTTAAAAAGCTTTTTGGAAGAGGTTTTAAACACTACACAGAGAAACTTATAGCAATTTTTGTGAGAGTCTCATGCTTATTTAAGAGCCTCTGGCATTTCCGAAATAATTAAGTTAGTATCTAAATAATATTAGTATCTAAAGGATTATGGAAATTTTCAAAATGATTCTAGATGATGTCTAGCAATTTTAGAAAATGCTTGAAATTTATAATACACTTGGAGAGGAGAGAGCACTTAGAGGCCACTGGCATTTCCAAAGTTATTTTAGAAGACTCTATCAAGTTTAAAAGACTTTTTGGATGGTTTGCCAATTTTTAAGATAGTTTCACTAATTTCTAGAGGCTTTGTGGCATTTCCAAAATAATTCTAGAGACCTTTGGTAATTTTAGACAATTCCTGGATGCTGTAGAGCACTTGTAAAAGCTTTTGCTTTTTATAGGTTTTTATTCCTAATTAGATGCCTCTGGATTTCTCGCATTCTAGAGGTCTGGCAATTCTTAATAGGTTTTCATTATTATCTTAAGGTTTCTGGTATTACCGAAATAATTCCAAATTCTTCTGTTTTAATTAAAAATAAAACTTGTAAAATTTAATACACTTGCCGAACCTTTGGTGCAATTTTTGGGAGGCTTTCAGTAGCATTTACAAGCCTCTGGTATTTCCAAAATATTTCTTAAAACCTCTATAATTTTTTTACAATTTGTGGCAGCTTTGAATCATTTGTAAAACTTTTTAACAATTTTTCAGTTTCCAGTACTTTTCAGAAGCCTTTCTGATGCGCTAATTTTTAAAAATTAAAAAAAAGTTTTAAGACATTTGTGAGGCCTCTGCAATTTTTCTCTTGTCTTTGGGGTCGTAGCAATGTCAATAGATTTTTCGAACGTGTTCAGCAGAGCCGTATTTACGTAAAAGCTACATAGATTACAGCCTAGGGGCCCTCACTACAAATACAGAAAAAACTATACAAATATTACAGAGAATGTCCTGCAGCCTATGTAGTCTGTGCATAAATCCCTGTAAGTTAGTCTTTTTTGAAATTCCCGAGCAATTAGCCATCTCAATAATATCAATACAGTTCGTCCTTTTGAAATTTCGGGACCATCAGCAAGCTCAATCATTTCAGCACATTTTTCCGCTCTTTTTTTATCAGTTCGTCTTTTTGGAAATTTCTGGTCAACTAGCTAACACATTCTTCTACTGTCCGCTTGAAAATTTTAGTCAATTAGCCAACACAATTATTTGACCACATTTTTCTACTCTTCTTTTGAATGTTTTGGGCAATTAGCCAACTCAACCAGTTCAACAAATTCTTCCGGTTTTCATTTGAAATTTTTTCACATTTAGCCAGCTCAATCCTTTCAACACATTCTGCCGCTCTTCTTTTGGAAATGTTAGGCAATTAGTCAGCACAATCATATAATCTGATTTTTCCACTTTTCTTTTAAAAATTTTAATCAATTAATCGGCACAACCAATTTCTCACATTCTCCTACTATTCTTTCAAAACTTTGAGCAACATTCATTTCAATACATTCCTTCTACTCTTTCTTGAAAATGTTGGGCATTTAGTCAGCGTAATCATTTTATCTGATTTTTCTACTTTTCTTTTAAAAATTTTAATCAATTAATCGGGACAACCAATTTCTCTCATTCTCCCACTATTCTTTCAAAAATTTGAGGAACATTAATTTCAATATATTCTTTCTACTGTTTCTTGAAAATGTTGGCATTTAGTCAGCTCAATATAATTTATCTTCTTCTTTGTTTAAAAATTTGAATTAGCCAGTTCAATCATATCAACGCATTTGTGTTTTTGATTTTATGGCTTTGAGAACGATTTGATATGTGTGGTCCCAAAATTTTTTTTATATTTATACAGTTGGAGAATTTTTTTTCAATATTATTGTTTAAAAACGTCGCTGGTTTTCAGTTGTTTTAAGTTACCTAATAGCATTGTTAATTGAATTAAAACCAACGTTTTGGCAGTCTCTGCATACCTTTTTCAAAGTTGAATAGAAGTTTTAGTTACTTTCTCAAACAATTTTAGACACTACATAGCACAAGACAAACCTTCTGTAAAGGAAGATCAAAATTACAAAGTAACTCTATTTGTTTTAATCAAAGACACTTGTTGACCTAAACGTCTCAGCTTTGAAAAATCAAAATGTCGGCTTTAATTACAATGAGAATCTAAAAGTTTGCAATATGTTTTTGGGGTCTTTAGCAGTTGCAATAGATTGAATGTGAAAATAAAACAACCCAAAACTTTTTGAACTTTAAAAGTGACTTTCTTGACTATTCCCAAAAAAATTTGCTTATTTTGCTACGTATTTGCGCTTTTCCCAACTTTTAAGTCTTCTTAAATGGAAAAAGTTAGTACAGGAATAATCAAACATAAATTTCTCTCCGAAAAAATATTATGGTGCCATTGTGTGCAGACATTTTGAAAATACCGCAGAGGTTAACTTAAATTGCGTAGTTTTGAGCACAAAAACGCTTACATAAGAGGACCAACACGTTTTGTACTCTAATTTAGGAAATGTAATATACATTTTTTTATAAGTTTTATTGTTCGTCCGTACGGTTTTACGGGACAATCATGCGTCACTAATCTGCGACTTCCACAATATCATTCTGAATGCACGTTTATTACATGCTTTGTGAATTTGCCGTTAATAAAAAGGAATACCATTTTGTTTTAATTTTTTTATCTAAAGCTTTATTTGCTTATTGTGGTCTCCGAAACAATTCTTGCATCAACCAAAATAAAAGTATATTTTTCTAGTAAAAAAAAATGGTAAACGTTGTGTCGGGCATGGACGTAAATAGAAACAGCGAAACGGTTTCAATACATTTCATTTGGGTGCGCACTACTAGAAGGTAAAAAAAACTGTATCAAATATAGAAAAATTGATTTGACAGGGAAAAATTGCATTTGTAAAAGCGCATTCGAGAAGAATTTGATTTTATGAATTAGCTAAATCAAGGCAAAAGTTCTGCCATGTTGAATGTCTCTAAAGGAACCCAGGAGAAAACAAAAAGGTCCCACATTCATCCTTACAGTATATACAGAGTGATCTGCACACACACTTGACAAAGTGCCTCAACTTAAAGTTCTAGAGCTGTATGAAATTTATGGCTGCAAATTAAGTAAACTTTACGGTTTCTTTGTTGTAGATCAATTTTTGTTTATTAATAAATATTATATAACCTTCGTTCCACTTGAGCAGTTATTTCAGTTCTTCAACTGCACGATGCAAATCTCAAAAAAAAAATGAACACGTTGTCCAGGTCTTGCTAAGGTTAATTCATATTGCCCCACTGCGTGTAGTTTTCTCCTTTTTATTCCCTAAATTTGCAATAATTGAATTCACTTTGGAAACGAGGCGAACTAAAAGGCTTCTTTGAACTGTACCAACTTATCGCAAAAACCCTGAAATCTCTTCAGAAAAGTACAATATTTACCGATACTGTGAAGTGTAGAAAATGTGTTGGGTAACCTTCCATCATGAGAATCAAAATTTTTATGCTGGATTTGAATAATTTTGAGTATCGCCACTAACCGCTTTTTGTTTAATGTCGTGCGGTTCTGCTATGGCTAATGCATTACGTGAAGACCTCTAAAAAAGCCTTTTATTGGCCAATATTAGGTAACAATATTTAATTTTACTACAGTGAATTGCCAAATAACTGTAGTTAATTTGGTCAACAAATTAAGAATCAAAGACAATCGGGCTAATTATGATTCGAGGTGGATTATTATCACAATATTCCGCTTTTGTGAACACCGAAGCAGAAAGCTTAACCAAAAACCTTAAAAAAACTGAGTTGCCCTTTTTTTGTATTGGTTAAGAGAATCGCGTACCAAAACCGTTTACTTTTAATGCCGTAGAGCAGTAGGAAAATGTTGAAACTGTAAAAATTCATTTTCGAACAAATTATTATAATTTGTCTACCAGAAACTAGGCCAGGTCTGAATAAAGGTTTCCATAAGGAAAAACTTCTTTATAAAATAGAGTTTAAACGAAAAACCAAAAATTATGCAAAGAAACATGAACATTCATAATTTTGGCTGATGTCCATAGATTTCATAAAATTGGTCAAAAACTTCATTAGATCAAAATCAATCAATGAAATTTTGCAAAATTACAAATAACTTAAATGTGAATCATCAAGCATTTTTGATTGCCATCCCGACATTTTTCAGTCTAAATATTGATACAACTTGCTCTGTAAAACTATGCATTTGTACAGTGCGTTCAATATAGCTTGGAATTATTTCAATTGGCTATAACTTTTTATCTTTATAAGTATAATTATGCTATTGTTGGTTAGAAAATCGGATAATCTATTTTAATTTGCCCGTTTTGACAAGAATAACCGATCTAAAATGACTGCCTAATCAACCGCCATATTGTATTCATTATGTCAAATTGTTCACTGATAATAACTTAACTAAAATGTAACTGAATGTAAAGTTACAAGATGGCGGTGTAAATTTTAAAATGGTCGCATCATCTAGTTTTTTGCTATTCTTGCAAATTTTCCAAGTTTCTTAACTGTTAAAATGTCACTATTTTGTTAGTTTTCGGATGGTGTCTATTAAACTTAAAAAGGCAGGACTTGACTATTCCAACTTTACGACAAATTTGCCATTATCTTTGTAATATTGTCCCCATTTAAAATTAGTCAAAATTTTAAGAAGCTTTACAATTATCTATGGATGTAATTTCTTGGTCGTGCTGGATAATTCTAGTTTCAAGATGGCGGAATATGACGGCAATTTTGGAAAATTAATAGTTTCTAAAAGGCAGCAGCTATTACAATGTGAGTATATGTTGGGTGAAAAAATTATCATTTTGAACATATCACAAATACAAATTGGCGGTACTGACAAAGATTTTCTTGAGCTAACTGCATTTCCAATGAACACTTCACGTTTCATAGCACTGAAACGTTGTTACAACCCCCACATCTCATCCTCCTTCATCATTTTCTTTAAATCGTCTGGCTGTTCCAGTTTCCACGTTTTTACTCTGATGCAACTCAACTGATTAAGGTTGTGCCGGTTTCCAAATCTTCAGGCAGATACATCCATCCACATATCTTGTTATTATAATCATATCATATCAGTTATATCGTGTTCAAAATGTTTCTTCAAATACTCTTCAGGTTTAATAATTCTTTTGGAGACTTTACTTTGAAATGTTTTCTTCGGATTTGGGTGTTGTAGTGTCCTAAACTTGTCCACTATTTTAATTTCTTGTTCCCCAGCATCGTTTAGACCATTTAGTAGTTGTGCTAATCTAGTTTCTTGCTTCTTTATTCAATTTTTGAATTCTTTATTTTACCCCGTGTAATAAAAATTTACTGGCACAGTAGTAGACATAAAGTCTTACATCACCCAAACCAAAAACGAATTGATGCATATCTTACTAAGGTTGTTTTATCTAGTGCATAAAAGGTCGCAAGGCTTTTCCGATTATTTATGCAAATTCCAAACCGGTGCAACAAAAAAAATGTCCCAATCGTGTCAACACCTGGTTGAATTGAGAACTCGACATACATTATCAGCTTTATTGATAATAGTAAACTAGCTTTTCGTAACTGTTAAGTTACAACAGCCATTCATTCATACGTATCTCCTACGATTTCACATTTTAATCGTTGATTTATACAATTAAACGACAAAATCGCTATACTGCAGCAATTTTATTAATAAACGATCTTATTTCACTGTTATTTAAATTCGTATAAACTCCTGGAGATGATTTACGAGCGCATCCATAACCCCAAGACACCACACCTATTAGTTTACCGTCCAATGTTAAAGGTCCTCCAGAGTCACCAGAACACGAATCTTTGCCTCCTTCACGATATCCTAAAATAAGTTCAATTTAGCAAGTTTTAAGTATTTTGTTAAACAAATTAAAGTGCAATAAGAAAGTGAAATTCATCTTTTAATGTCAAGCAAGGCTTTTTAGTATCTAAATGTTGCTGAAGTTGTGTACACTTTCTCAAGAACCTAACACATAATAAGAATGATTTTAAAAAAGCTTACCAAAGACGCAATTTTAATTATTTTTTTACATAAATTTTGTATGAAAAGCTTTGAATTCTGAAATTTTCAACAATTCACGCTGTCATCATTTTCAGCAAAGACTCTTCCCTCTAAAACAACCATTTTTAAAGTTGCATTTGGATTAAAATTAACATATTTCTCAAAACGTAAAACCTGGTCCAAATGGTATAGAAAACATCGTTGACTGTACAAAAAGTGTCAGTAAAGTTTTTTTCAACTTGTTGCATTACTGCTCTGGTAACTGGTCTACAATATTATTAATCATATCAATAGTAAAAAAAGAAACTCAATTGCTGGTGTCGGTCAAAAGTGGTTGGTTTCTTTTCGATATGGTAATAGTATTTCCCAAATTGATTGGGTTAAAACTAAATCTAATTGCATTACGATCCTGACAACTGGTTTATTGCAATGTTGTTAATCACGTCAGACTTAAAAATAAAAACTAAAATGCAATAACTTTTTCTACTTGCAATTCGTAATAATTGATGTTACAGTCTTTTGAATAGTTGAACTACTTTAAAGTAAATCAGTTACTTTCAGAGTAATTCAATTACTTTGTTTTAAATGAAAGGAATACGGTTTATTTTTGTTCTAATTAAGTTTCAAGTGCCTTAAATTGTTTTTATTATATTTGTAATTATCCTAGTTCAATTCTCTACCAAAACCTTACAGAGACGGTTTGTCCTTAAGGACCTCAGAAGGGCGATATTTGCTTAGGAATGTTCAATGGGGACAAAGTGTCCTGAATGTTCACTTATATCCCTCTACGTATTTTTGGTAAATATCTTCGAATATACGTAAGTAGAGTATTGAACACAGTTTACCTTTACCATACTTTATAATGTTGGTAGTTAGAATATGTTTGTTTCTGTCAATTAATTGATGTCAAGATAATGTTGCCAATAATTTGCCAATAATTAAATTATTACATTATTACACTTTTTGAAGTAGTTAATCGCTTTGTGAATGGTTGCATTAATTCGAGTAGTTCATCTACTAAATTTTGTTTAGAAAAAAACTGTATATAATTTAATTACTTTTTTTGAGTAATTCCGATGCCTCTGAGTGAAATACAACAAACTTATAGAACACAAAAAAATCATTTCTATTCAAACTAAATCTTCGGACATGGTTTGAGAGAACATTTTTTTCTTTGATTATTAAATTTGGATAAGGTTTTTGATCCTTTCCGTAAGTACTTCACTCTTGTAAATAATCTGATATAAAATGTAAATATACAGTGCGGTTAAGATACAGATTTGGTTAAATGGGAGAAAAGTTGCGTAATCATGGCATTAATAAAATGACATTTAGAAAACATCGAAATATTTTTAGGTTTTTGAGATATTTTGAAACCCACAGCACTTTAAAGTGGCATTATCAGTTTTTCATTCCGACGTCTTTGTGGAACTATCATCAACCTCATTTTTTTAAATGCGGTCATTGGTTTTTCATATCAAATTCTGAAAGCCATTTTTATTCCAAATTCAATGATGTATGACACAGACGTTTGTTATACATTTCGTTTCTTTTTAGAGATGTAGAGTCGTGTTAAACGGCCTAAACGGGAGAATTTAGTGACAACCTTATATTCGACTTCCAAATTGGTTCTGATTTATGAAAAAAACAGAAAAATTGCACCACACCGCATTTTCAAGGCTTTCCTAGTTTTTAACCCGAGACTTGACAGGTTCAGAAGTGCTACTATTTGTTTTCAAGTTTTCTTGGTGGTGCAAAAAATACAATATATTAAATACTCTCAAAACTCAACAAAAAAGTATTAAACTTACAGTTTTTCTGAATATGTTCGTTAAAAAGCACCTTAAACAATGTCATAATTTTAAAACTGCGTTAGTTCTGGTTTAGACAATCTTCAGAATGCATCAGTGATGCATAATTTCTTAACGAAAAATACTCCAATTCAGATGCATTAATGCATTACCAATCTTATAAAGTTGAAAACCTTCTAAAGAACCCAAAAAAATACCAGTTTGTGGCAAATTAGGAAAAGAGTTTCCTGTAAGTGTTATGTTTATTTAACTCTCTTTGCAATGATTGTTCCTGATGCTAATTAATCAACCAAAACATGCCACCAATGCCAAAAACCTAAAGATTTGGCAATTCCAGTAAGTTTGGTTGTGGTTTGTTAATCGTCACGTTGGTCATGTATAATTTTTTTGCTACAACTATACCCCTTATACCAAATAAATTATACGTGTTTTAGCTGCTCAAAAATGTCTTCTATTTTCGGCTTAAACGTTCTCACCTGCACAAATCATACGATTAGTGATTTCAATCCCTTTACCATACAGATTACTACATTGAACTTTGGTTACAATCGGAACCTAAAGCAAAAAACACACTTTATGCCTTAAAATAAATAAGTAACTTATTACCTGAACGAATCGTAAATTTCTAGGTGCTTTCCGGCTGTTTTCTGTCGTCACCCCCCAACCACTTGTGGTTGCCAAGGCTCCTTAGAGTTGAATTTTACTGTTTTAATTGAAACTTACAATAAAATCTCACCTTCTTGTGGTTGGTTTGTTGCAATAGTAATCCTTCCAGTTTTCAAACCAAACGTAAACTCAGGATACACTTTCACAACCGAAACGTCGTAATCAAAAGACTCGGCATTGTATTTAGGATGTTGATAAATTGCTGTGGATTTTACTATCTGGCCACCTGCAGATCTCGCTGTTGATCCAGCTCTAAACTGTATCTGCGAAGCACTTAGCCTAAAAATTTTGCCTTGAAATTCACTATATTATATTTTCAACAAAAACAAATTACCTATAAGTGCAATGAGCAGCGGTTAAAACAAACTGTGTGCTCAGTATAGAAGCACCACATACATGTCTTCCATTTTGCAGCATTGCCACCAGATATACGTAATCCCGGATTTTTCCAGGTTTACCACCCACTATTCTGGCATTAAGTGAAGTTGAATTTGTTGTAGGGCTAGAACAATCAAAACCTAAAAGTTTTCAGGTGTAAGTAAAACTTTTTAAAAAACTATACTTACTTTGCACCCCTAGAAAAACCAATAGAACTATGAAAATCATACTACTGTTGACAATAATGAGCGTTTAATGTTAAAAATAGTAGGGCTGTGCAAAATAAACATTTTATCCAAGGTAAACAAATATCACCTGGTATTGTAAATCATAATTTGTTTCACCTTGCTATTAGCCTAGATTTTTGATAAGGAGAATATTACTTAGTGCAAATAACTACTGCGCTATCAGTAGGAAAAAACTATGAAATCATTGCATGTTGCATCAAAATAGAAGGACACCTCAAAAATGCCTGTCAATAGGAAATGTAATTTTTAAATTATACCAGAATTACTGTAAATTGTATTATTACTACGGCTTATTAAACACGCCATCACGGTTGCAGTCAATTTTATTGATTAAAATTGTATAAACCTTACTTTAACAAATATATAAACTTACAGGGTGGTTTTAATAAGGGTGGTTCAAAATTACAAATTTTACTGGATCATAGATCTCAAAAAGATAGGAACATGCAAACCGTTTTGCTCTATCTTCATCTGACTAAAAGCTTCAAAGTGTTAAAATGTAATTTTTCAAAAATCAATATCTCAAAAACAGTTAAATGTAGATAAACGTTATGATACATGAAACACTTAAAAATGCTCGGAGCAACAAAACATATAATAATTTAGGGGTGGCTCATTTAAAATAGTGAAATGGTACCAAGTTTGAGTACCCAGGGTAGTACCTCAAAAGAGAAAATATTTTAGGTGTGGAGGCCATAAAGTAATTTTTAAAAAGAGATCTTTTGTAGTGTTGAAAATATTGACGGCGATATAGTTCTCTGTGGGACACCCTGTATATATCACACCCTCTACAGTGTATCTCAAAATTAAGTACCGTAAGTCATTATTATTTGAACAAAATTGATTAAGTAAGATAGCCTATTTCCTAACAGTATTTTAAAATTTTTATTTCCTACGGTTAAAACTTAAAATAGTAAGGCAATGACATAGTAAGGAAAATGCTATTTTGCATATGTAAAAGTGTGCGGAAAGTAGCTTCTTTGCAGTCATTCGCAGAAAAAATATCTTATAAAATCCTGCAAGCAAACATCGTACAATAAATAACATTTCGTGCTTGTAATATAATATACTATTCCCAAATATGTATGGAACCGCAATAGCTTTTGTTTTCAAAACCTTGTATTTGTTGTCAAACTTTAAATAGTTACAACAACAAATACAACCATAAAACTGTACTAAGTATTTAAATAATATGAAATAAACAAGCGATTTAAACAACTCTATTTTTTATTTGTAAGTCAAGTCAACAAGAATGTGATACTTTTAAAACCGAGTATGGCTATACATTCTACAGTAATTCCTTGTCAGCGAAAAATTTTTTTAATAATAACTACAATTTTTATTAAACATTTGATTATTGTAACAAAATAAAATAAATATAAAAACAACAATTTAGACACATTGACAAAACTAGGTAGTAAAAAATCGTTATAAAAAAAAGAATACAATACCAATTCTTATTTACTACCAACTATAAAAATTTGGCAATACATACTCAAACTAGTTCTTAATCTTGTTTTTCCGGTGTTTCAGCAGGTTTTTCCTCGTTTGGAGCGGTATTAGATTCATTTGTGCTTGTTTCAGGCGCTTTTTCTGTAACTTCTTTTGTCACGTTTTCCTGATTGGAGCTGGATTCCCCGTTTTGCTGTGCAGCCCTAATTTCTGCAGCTTCCTGCCTTAAATCGTTCACAATTCCTTCAGCCAATCTTTTCTCGTGGTACTGATCACGCAGGGCATTAAACAAACACAACTGAGTTTCGTACTCCCTTTTCAGTTCACCGTTATGCCGAATCATAGTCTCCAATTTCCTGTGCAATAAATCTTGTCGCTCTTTCTCTGCTTTGACTTTGTTATCCATTACGTTGATTTTGTCTTCGAGTTGTTTCACTTCGAGGTTTCGAATTTCTAGTAAGTCTTTGGTAATGTTTACCACGTCTCTGAGACTTTCGTTCTGTTGGCCTAGAGCTTCGATTTGTAATTCCTGATTTTTGATCACTTTGGTATTCTCAAAAATCATTGCCTTTGCCTTGGTTAGAATACCCTCGGATTGGATTTTTAACGCCTGCACTTCTTCAGTTTGCTTATTTTTTTGTGCTTTTACTTTCTGTGCCTCCGCCACTTCCATTTCCATTAATTCTAGTTTCTCTTTCAAATTGGCTATTTCCAAATCTTTCAGCTGAAAGTAGAATGAAATTAGATATGTATAGAAAGAAAATGGATTCACTTACCCTGAGAGCTTTTTCAAACTCTTTATTGGGAGCCTGTTCAGTTGCTTGCTAAAAACCATTTTAAATTTATTAACAACTTTAAAAGCACATTTTACTGAATACTTTACCTCTGCCATTTTTCTACACTTTCACCTATAATGCAATACTTTCTAAATAAACGAATTTGGAACGCCACACGAGCGTTTTGAGACGTAAAAGAAACAAAATCTATTTTCACAGCGGTGACTTTGGAGCGGAGGCTATTTCTAGATGCTGGGATTTCCAAAAATAGCTAGAATTCAAAAAGTATTGCGGGTATCAGTTTTGTTGGTTGCCTAGTGTTGTGAAAATCAATGAACTCGATCTGTCCAATACTTGGATTGGAGTTATGTATAATAAAAAGTAGAAACTGCAATTAGTTATTGGTTAAATCAGTGATATAGTATTAAAAAAAAACAAATAGTACAGGTTTCAAAATTTTAAGGTAACTGCGATTATTCAGAAATAAGAAGAAAGTACAGTAGACCATAAAAACCAATAAAACAACTTTTCTAAAAAAGATAACGTTACTTTATTAGTTATTTCATATATTGCTATGATAGGTATATGAATGGTCAACTAAATATTTCAACTATAGTAAGCAGAATTCTGTACTAACAATAAAACCTTATTTACACATTTTGCTTAAGAATTTCAAAATCTAGACTAGATCTGTCAGGTAAATATATGAAAAGAAATCTGTAATACATATAAATCAATAGTCTTATTATTTTTACGATCTTGCTTCAATATGATTTATGCGGACAGAAATCAATTTAACTAACTAATCAAGTAACCAGCACAAATACTGCTGAAAAGTATATAAAAAGTTATAGTTTTCAAAAGTGCTTCCTTGAAGTTATAATACTTCGGTCATTAGTTTTTTAAATAAATGTAAACCCACACAAAACAAAACAGAAATTGTCCGCAAAAATCATCTGTACAAGACATTATAGTGAAAACTTACAGACTAAACTTTGACTCTAAGAGAAGGCAAATAGTAAGAAGGTTTATTCTGATCCGACGATCCACGTTCATACGCCCCAAATATACAGAGTGGTTCTAAATCTATAGAAACTCACGCGATCCTTGTGCAACGTCGCATCTACAACCGAAAACATCTTGAGGGCAGTGAACGAATGGCTGGTACCTTCGATATGTGAGTTGGACTCGATTTGTCAGACGAGAACTTCCATTTTGTTCCCTTTGCGTAGCACCCTTATTTGACCGGGCTGTACTTCGGGTAGTCCGCATTTGAACGTGAAAGTTACAGTTTGGGAACCGAAATTTGCCTCGAATCTGTCACAAACAAGTTTGTATTAAATGATAACTTATACAGTGTCCATGAGAGCTCTGGACGTAGTAGATCAACATGGACAATCGGTTTTAGAGAGTCTGTACGGTGGATTTAATTGAAAAACTTTATAAAACCATGAAAGAAATGTTTACGCGGATGTAATGAATATAAGTAAGTTTTTTTGGGTAATTCCGCAAAAAAGAGTGAAGCAGAAAATCTTCTTCATTGTTCCTTTCTGCTTCACTTTTTTTTGCGGAATTACCAAAAAAAATACTTTCAGCTTATAAAAAAAATTGTAGAGCATTTTTTTGGCTACCAACCTGTAATTCTTGTCTCGAAAATAGTAGTTTTCTAGAAAATAAAGATTTTTTTTGTTTTAATAGAAAAGATTAAGTTGTGGAGGGATGCCAAGAGTTTTCTATTATAGTTAGTTCTAGTAGGATTGTATTAATAGTATTACTTGATGAACTTTAAACGAGGTGAAAAAGGTGGTACGTGGAGGTAGATGGTGGGAAGATCAGTCAAGAGATCTCAGAACACCAATTTTGCTCCGGGTCCGGAACAAAAGTTATCGAAGTGGTTACTGAGAGTGACAACAAATATTCGGTCAGATGTTACCCAGTAAACCTGACTCTGGAGGAAAGTGATTTCCATAAAGTTGTAGTTGTGGAGACCTCCAGGCTAGATCCCGAGGAAGAGGTACTACAGCTGAAAATTTACTTCAGCGCATAAAAGGCGAAAACTGGTGGAGGTTTTGATGAAGTGTGGAAAGAATATTCGAGTATTAGTTGTAAGTAGTTTGTCATTTGTTCATTGAAATCAATTGTGTTAATATTATCATATATTTAGAGGCTTCTTTTAGGTAGATAGTAAGTTAGATAAGCATCCCTAAAATATATATTTATTCAAGTATATATAATTTTATTTAAATTTTCTTTATTTATCTGCTTTATTTCTATATGACATCATGCAAGTTGGAAAAGAAGTGGAATTGAGTGAATCTCATCTTCAACTTCATGATAATAATAATCATGACATCATGGTTTAGTGGACGCACGGTTCTGATAGCTGGATAAACAAATCAGAGCTGTACCAACATACCCAGAAAATTTACTAATACTTACTGACTTATAAGAAATGCAAAATGGTAAATAGCTGGGAACTTCTACATGAAGAGTACAGGGAAAATACGATCAGAGTCACAAAAAATATTTTTGTGGGAATAGGAAGAAAAAAGTTACAAACCAGATTAATTACCACAGTAATACATATAAGGGAAACTATTTTTAGTTATGATATTGTAACTAACTATTTTGTCATAGGTCATCAAATATAATATGTTCTCAAATTTCAGTTCTCGTCAAAATGATTTTATTGAATGTTTTTAGTTTTTTTTGAAAACGGCTAAAACCCGTTTTCATTTTATTTTATTGCAGGGACTGTGAGATGTTTTTCCACGTTTTCCTATTCTGGGCAGTCGCAATGCAGTTTGCAGCAGTCCTCGTTAAATTGTCGCTCCATCAGATGGGAGGTCGATCTCTGGGGCCTAATTCTTGAAAGCAGGGAACGGAATTCTCAAGAGAAGTGTTGATAGAATGTGACAGAAGAAGCTGACACATGGCGGGTTCTGGTCACATTCTACAGGTCTTTCTCTTGATAATTCCCTTCCCTCGTTTCAAGAAAACGCACCTTGGTGCGTTTGTCGGCCTTCGGTCTGCATTCAAAAGTCCTCTTTGTCCAGCAATTTCCGCTCATTCTTGCTATGTGTCCGGCCCATTTCCATTTTAATCTTAGTAGGTATACGCTCCACGATATCATTCACCTGCGTTCTTTTCCGTATATCTTCGTTTCTGACACGTTCTCTAAAGGCTCAGGCCTAGCATCGATATCTCCATGTTTCCCTGAGTTATCTGGAATTTTCTTATAGATGCTTTTGTAAGTCTTAGGGTCTCTGTATCATATGTCAATATCGGTATTATACACTGATTGAAAGCTTTCTTACTCCTAGCACCTCTCATACTCCTATATGCCGCCCAGTCCAAGGTGATTCTTCTAGACATCTCGAATGTCTGATTGTCCCTGTCAATTCTTGTCTCGTGGCCCAGTCGACTGGTTCAACTCACACAAATTTATAGGTCCGCTAGACACCATGTTTGTCATCATTTCGGTCTTTGTAAAGTTTATACATATGTAATTCCACCTTTAGTGCTATATTTTGAGTCTTGCAGAAGAGATATGTATTTGACTTCGCCGAGGTTGTCGGCCAGGAGAATGATATCGTCCGCAAAGCGGATATTCCCCGTCTATGATGACGCCCTTATGCTCCCAATTCAGTCTTTTAAATGCATGTTTGAGAACTGTAATGGACAATTTCGGGATAGTGTATCGCCCTGTCTCGTTTTACGACTATTTATTACAATCACGGGTTACCAACATGATTGCCACTAGATTTTAATCATTTTAATTTGTGTATTACTGTGAATTTTATATAAATGATATATGTATAAATACCCCCATGTATGTCACCAAATGAGGAATAAAATAAAACATACACGGAATCAAAATAAACAGCGTGCTCTGAGGATGCGGAAATACATTTTGCGAAACGTCAGCTACACTGATGAAGTTCAGAGTAAAATAGATCCAGCTCCCAAAAAACTATCAAACCGAGAATCGTAAACCACAAATCATTACAACTTTAATGTTCAAAGTTTTTCAAGAAAATGAACCTTGCCAACATACAAAAAATAAACCTTATATCCCATGTTAGTCTAGTTCTTATGTCCGTAGTTCTCCTGGACAACTGATGGTTTAAAGCTGTTTATCCTGATTTGATATAGAGTCAACGCATTTGTAACGTAAAAAACTTAAATATTTTTTTTTGGACTGTATATAAAATAAAAACAAACTCTTACTCTGTTGTGATGTTAACTTCGGGCGGTTTCCCGGTGGCGTTCTGAACGACCAAGAAGAGTTTTGTGACAATTTCGATGACGTGTCCCGTCTGGAAGACAAAGTCTCCCTTCTTCTTGCTCAGATCGCTCTGAAATAAGCAGCCCGGCGTGTCAGAGGCGACGCTCGATGTTTCTGCGTTTACTACCGATGACTAGCAAACAAGCATAAGTTATTTTCTACAATCACTATAACCAAATTAGCAAGCAAAAAAATTAGATCCAGATAATTAGATAACTGTTCTACTAAAATACCATAATTAAAAATAACTTTCTAAGCAAACTGCAATTATTGAAGGAGCAATAAAACTTACTGCTTTCACGTGAACAACAGCAACATCGTCTAGGAAAGGTGACAGAGATATTCGATATATATCCGTCGCAGGTACTCTATATTTAATCTGCAAAGTTCTTTGGTCCAAGATAAGCATAGATCTGGTAGAAATCACTAACAGAATGGGAACAAACTGAAGAAAAATTATTAAAAATAGGGAATAAAGTTTGTCTCTTCAAACATAAACTGACCTTTCCACTAGACCTAGCAATCTTATTAATAATATCAGCGAAAACTACATATTGGTCGTTATTTTCTAAACTCATTTTTTTCCATTGCACGTTCTGTCTTAATCTAACGTAATCTCCCAAAAATGGATGTGAAACACTGAAAATAAAAAACCAAATCATAGTGGCTACTTTATAAAGTAAACAAAAATTTACCTTCTTGGATATGAACACTTCCTATCTTTAAAAATAAAACTGGCAGTAACTTTTTCTCGCATTCGATTTCTGGCGGTCTGATCGAAAGCTAACCTAAATAAGACACATTTAGTTTAGAAGTATACTTTTTTCCAATATAAATAATTATCTACAGTGAGTTTGGTCCAAAAGTCTAAAGGCACGTCAGAACTGAAAAGATGAATACTGAAACAACGCTGCCTAAATGGCAACTAATTGCGGTGTTTTCTTTACTAGTAACTAGCTAAGCAGAGAGTTACCAGGATAAATCAAAAGTTAAAACTATCTAACATTTATTTTCGATATTTTCTGCTTTCTTATGGTTCCATGCTGTTTCTCTAAGTTGTTTGGTGTTTTGAAATCTTAAACTTGAACTTGTTATATTAAGAACAAGTCATCGTCCAAAAGACATTGTCCGGAGCCAGAGAGTTGAAGATACAAAAAAACACTTTGAAGATGATTGACCTTAACCAGAAAGAGACGAAATGGGAAAAATGGTTTGGACAACAATTAGAAAATGCAACAAATCACCGAAAAACTACTGTAAAACATATTAATAAGGGCTGTTAAAAAATCATAATGCACGCAGCTCAAAGTCAGTGTAGAATGTACCTATTTAGTGCTTTAGTGTGCATATTTTTCAATATTACATAGGAATCGTAGCATTACGCTCAGTTCTCACAACCACGTTTTGCGTCTGACGTTGATAGAAGCAAAATTTGAAAATGACAACCCGCAAGAAGCTGAACATTTTTAACTTCTTGCGTCTGTTTCTATAGTGTTTTGACGTTTTGGACGACGCATACGGCGAAAGTTGTCTGTGGCAAAAATAGTTAAAATAACTTCCTTTCTCTAACAATTCTTGCTCACGATTTAAAGTGTGATAAATGCTGTTTGTTTTTTGACTTGTCAGTGTTGGTTTAACCCAGCATTTTCTAACACTTTTCCTCAAAACGCACTTACGCCTTAATTATAAAAGAAGTACAAGTTTTCTTTTTCCACTTTCACAAAATGCTGAATTCAAATAAAAAACTCAATACCAGAATAATACATATTAAGTGTAAAGGTGGATTCATAGTTCTGTTTCTGTAAAACATACAGACGTAAAACATAAAAACGTAAAGTTAAAACATGAAATTGTAATGCTTTCATTCACAGTTTGAAACGTAAACAAAAACATAACTCTGTTAAACACAAAAACATAAGAAATAAACCATTTTCATTTCTTATGCTAATGTTCTTACGTTTTTACGAATCGCATACTTTCATTTACTCCAACTTAGATAGTTCTTACTG
This sequence comes from Ips nitidus, assembly GCA_018691245.2. Lineage (NCBI taxonomy): Eukaryota > Metazoa > Arthropoda > Insecta > Coleoptera > Curculionidae > Ips > Ips nitidus. The sequence goes on along the minus strand of CM042790.1, from coordinate 8,608,748 downwards.
TTCTTAGTGTAATGTAATGGCCAAACGTTGCTCCGCATTTATTGCATCTGGCAAATTGCGTTTTAATAACTTTGGTGTAACTAAATGTAACAATAAAAGATGCTAAAGTCAACATTTATATTTGAAAAACTGGGCTTTGTCTTTAGATTTCATTGGCAAAAAATATGTTTTATAAAAACCTAATTTGGATCTTTTTTTACTAATTTTCCTGGTTTTTTCCAGACGAGTTTTTCTCCTTCTTTTCTTTAGTAACGCACAACACAATATTCCAACAGCCGCCACTATAAAAGCATCGTCAAAATCCATTTTAAATAAAAATCCTAATGCCACTAAAAATGTAACAAAAATATCACCAAATAAACCACTCAACGTATTTTTTTCTGACAATATTGGCTGCCAAAAGTTACAAGTCATTGAATACATTTTACGGATTTACGGCAAAACTATGAATTGAAAGGCTTATTTTTATGTTTCTCGTTTTATGTAATTATGTTTTACGTCCTTATGTTTTACGGAAACAAAACTATGAATCCACTACTGTTAAGTTAAAAAAATTCTAAACAAAAATTTGACAAATTAGTGGCAAGTGACAATTAAAAATGGCGTATTTAGAGACAACTTCTGTGAACAGCGGAAAAAGTTTCGCTAGATCTGTCGAGTAAAAATTTACTGTGGACCAATAGAAAATTAGTGACGTCAGACGCAAAACGCGGTTATGAAAATTGAGCTTTAAAGCCTCATCATTGCAGCTAGAAACTTAAAATGTATTAAAATTACATTTCTTGTACTTTTCATCTAAAATAAAAACAAACTTTCTTGGCGAAATAATTTAGTTATTAGTATTAAACTTTTTTAATTGACCAACAATATAAGATTTATTTTTAAGGATTGGTGTGGTTCAATAGACAACTTTCAGGGTAATGATGTACAACCATAGTTATACTGGATTTATAGGTACCTGTATTTGTTACAGCGCCATTTATGATGTATTCTCTTTAATAAAAGATTAGTATCAGTCAATTGGGGTGTACAAGATGGCCAATCTTGGCACAACGGAGAATCACTACGGGCTGGCAGTCTATTGATTAAAGTTAAAAGGTATTGTCTTCGCTGAAACAAAATTTGTTATTTAAGTATTAGTTATATGAAGTAAAATAAAAATAAATACACAGTACTAATCTACAAACATTCAGAAGAAATTAACCAGAGATAAGCTGAATGATATTTTTCTTTATTCACTCACAAATTATAAAATTAAAGCTTTAAAAGAGTGAATTGTCTAATAACAAAACAAAAAAAAATTGAGGTTCATATTTGAGAGCTTTAAAGCCAAAAAGTTAAACCAAATCAAATTAACGTTTTAGGATAGAAGTAGTAGTAAGCAGTACTTACTTTCCATTGAATATAATGCCGTTGAATTACTCTCGCCGCCCATTCAACTTGTTTCCGATGTTTCAGTATACGATATTCTTCTCGAGCCTAAAATTTAATCCCAGTTAACTTATGCAAAGAAACTATACAAATAAACTGCTCGCCACGTCAACCGGGACAGTGATGTTTTTGGGTCATTTTTAAAACTACGCCATTCTGAAACGAATCAACAGATTTGAATGCGGTTTGGACCGTCATTGAGTTTGAAACTTTTGCTTTATTGCACTCTAGTGCGTACAAAAAAGTGAAATTTTCAAGTGGTCCCCAATTGACCAAAAACGTTTCTTTTTTTTTGTTTTAACATAAGGAAGTATTATTTAGGTCAATATCTCGGGACGTTTTTGGGCGTTTCCCAATTAACGTCCCATGTCTCAAGAAATATTGATTTATCCAAAAAAGAAGACCTTACAGTGCTCAAGCTCGAATTAAGTTATGGCAGTAGCTTTTTATGTGTCATTTTAGTTGGGTGTAGATCCAATATTATCTTTTATATAATTTTTGAAGCAACCCCATGACCAATAAGACCATACAGGGTGGCTAAAGACAATCAAAGTGGGACAAGAACGTGCGCAAAAAAAGAAAAGTATTCAATTACAGCCACTTTACTAATAAATAATTTTAACTTTTTTCTTACATAGGAACTTGTTGTCTAGAGTATTACCTCCAGACGTTTTTGGGCGTTTCTTAATTAACGTCATGTGTCCGAAGAAATATCGATTTTTCCGGAAAATGGATAAAACACTGTTCAATCTTGAATTAAGCCATATTAGCAGGTTTGTATCTATCATTCAAATGCCGTTGTATGTTCAACATTATCTGTTAGATAATCCCCATATTTGGTAAGACCTTACAGGGTGTCCAGCGACAGTGAGTGAAACTTGAAATTGTTTGCACAAATTGTTCTTCCACTTTAACTGTCTCTAAACACCCTGTATGGTTCTATCGGTTAAAAAAGTTGACTTAAAATTATGCAACACATAATATGAGACCTACACGTGACTTAAAATGACAGTTCAAAGCTACTGCCTTAATTAGAGATTGAGCACTGCTATGTCGCATTTTTTGGATACATCGCTATTTCTTGAGTCACAGAATGCTAATTGGGAAACGGCCAAAAATGTCCCGAGATATTGACCTAAACAACACTTCCTTAAGTTAAAACAAACCCAAAACAAATTATTGATGAATTGGAGACTACTTGAAAATTTCACTTTTTTTCACGCGCTTCTTTTCCACCCTGTATAGTACAGTGGCGGTGCATTTAAGTCAGAGTTTTTCCCATCAACCAAAATCCCATAAATTAAGCTCAATGATAGTGCAAACTGCATCAAAATCTGTCGTTTCGTTTAGAAATAGGAAGGTTTTAAAAATGACCCAAAAAAATCACTGTCCCGGTTGAGGTAGCGCGCATTTTATTATTATCTACATAATAATAATTATTACCGCACTGATCGTTATAATAAGTTTAAAAAGGCACTAACGCGGAAAATAGTTACTTGCGCAACAAGGGAGGAAAGTGCAGCTTTTGCTCCTGCGAACAATTTGAGGCCCGACGCAAAGCGGAGGCTTTTAAAGTCAGAGGGTGCAAAAAGCAGTTTACTCCAGAGTTGCGCATCTAATTTTTTCTACAACCAATGTTATGTTTCATGAAAAAGAAAAGCAGCAGTTAAATACAATGTTGGATAACTGGATGAAGAATGAGGTGTTGTTACCAAAGATATATTTGTCAAGAAAGTGTCAGACATCGCATTGATTTCATTTTTACTAGTGACACTTTTACTTCCTAGGAAAAAAATTAGTTTCACTCCCTAGGGAGTAAAAATGACATTTTCACGCCTCGAATCAGAGAAGAAAGTTAAATTTTTAAGTTTTTAAAATATTATAAAAGGCTGCATTACTAAAACTACTGTACACGTCTATAAAAGAATGACTGTTGATTATTAGCCTCCAGGGTCCTAATTCTTTTCAAAAGAATTTTGTAGAATGTCCGATATTTGTAGCTTTAATAAACAAAGTTTGTTAAAAATGTCAAAAATTCTCTAAAATTCGAAATTTTAAGTATTTTCTTAAATGTCAGTTCTTAATTGGTAATCAATTTCTAGTAGGTAGTTAATTAATTTTAATACTACCTACAATGGTCATTTTCTTACTTAACACGGGCCTATCTGTCTTCCCTGTGTATAAAGACCGATAACGTTTTTCGGCACTCAACAAAGCTCTTGATGATAACTTTTAAAGGCCGGAAACATGTTGAGCATTATTTGCTAAGGCTAAATAAATTTTATTGTGAAAAAGACTTCCAATTTGGCGTTGATAAAAAATATCGAGACAATTTTAATTAATAAAGACTAAATCAAGCTGTCTGGCCTACGTGTAAATACCGAGCAAAAACTGTACGCTACTTGATCGTACCACATTATATAAACACCACAAATGCTTGCGACCATGAAAAGGAATTCCATATTTTAATTCCTAAAATAGAAGTGAAACTTTAAAAGCCTAGTTGGACATTAGTTTTCATTATGGTTTGCTTTTAGGTAGTTGCAGTAAAAGTTAAAATTAGTAAAGCTCTACTTATTGGGTGTTCTTACCCTCCAACTTCGCCAAGCGGATGCAATTATCAATTGGCTTTGTCTCATTTTTTGAAACCGCTTTTTTTGACTGTACCCCCGCCATGTTTTCTGAATAAGCAAAGCCAAGTCATGCAGTCGGTTTCGTCTGAAATCTTCCAACTCGAAAACCGTCCTGGGACTTCTAATAAACAACTTTGATCTACCTAAAATAGGAAAATTGGTTCTAAAACTTGAGTAACAGTAAATAAAGCTGGTTTCCAGTCCTGATGCGGACAAATACACTATCTACTTAATTTAACTTTCAAAATTAACTAAAAACACTTACCAAAAGTAAATTCGGCAGCAGGTATGGGCAAACTTCGCAACAACACAGATACTCCCTCTACAGGTGAGCCGCGCCATTTCGGCCACGTGTTGGCACAAATCATCTTATAACGGCACAAAAATTGTATGAAAGGCATCTTTTGGCAGAAACCAGCTCTCCATATTTGAACTGTCGATAATAGGCACATGTATCTTATCTAGAACAAAACGTAGCAAACTTGTTGTCCCTTTAATAATTAAGAACGTTTATAGAAGTCGTCAAATGTGTAAATGGTCATCCTGTGTTTCTGGCAATATTACAAAACTAGTAAACGCCGCTTTATACAGTTGGCTATTTTTTACAAACTAGTAAAAGTAAAATAAATATAATAAACTCAAAACACTTAATAGCTTTCCGCAGCTCAAAAATATAATTTTCTAAACACCAATTATTTACTATTTGCCAACATTTCAGTACTTACTTGATGCTGGACTAAACCGACTTCAAAAATTCTGGATTGCTTCACTTCATTAGGCCTAATACATCTAGAATTTAAAATAACTCAGTTAGCTCGAGAAAAAGAAGATTGAAGACCACACTCACCTAATATAATGATTTTGCCTATTTCCTAAATTTTTCAATAAGGCATTGAGAGAAACTTGAATTTGTGCAGCTGTACTAGCAGGTTTCTTAATGGTAGACCTAAAAACATCAATGCAAAATTCAAAAATAGATAAAATGCACACTGTTTAATTATACGCTCACCTTTTAGGATTACCTTCAGGAAATAATTCTTGCATAATAGCTAAATCACATCTAAACATTGCCCTGGAATGCTCTTTAGGCAGATTGTCTCGATTTTTTTCAATAAAACCATTAATTTTATAGGTTACAGGACCGGCGAAATGTCTAATCCTTAAACCAACAGCCACTTATTAAATTAAAACTGTCATTTTGGGCTAGAAAATAATTACTGAAAAGAGTTGGGAACATTCACTTCATCGATCAAGCAATGCATATGTCCTGAACAGCACTGTTCCAATCGCGTTAAATAAGCATCATCAAGTTGAATGCGGGGTTCATCTAATAAAGGCAGAATGCCATGGTTCTCCTGTTCTAACAATTGACATATAGCTCTAAAACGTATCATATTGATTGACAAGAAATGAAATTAAACTAAACTAAAATTACATATTATTAAAAAAATCGATTTTGGTCCATTCTAGTCCTTCTCTCATCATTTCTTCCTGTTCCTCTTTTAAGCAAGCGTTCACCATAAACTGATGCAACTTTTCGTTACAATAGTTAATAATCAATTGCTCAAACGTGTTATGGTTAAAACATTCAAACCCGTAAAGGTCTAAAACACCTAGAACTCTTCTTTTACCTATGGATTTGGCCTAAAACACAATAAATTATGGATGTTAAATGTTGTTGGATTTAATTTGTCACTTGATAAAACCAAGTGTGTTTTTACTCATAAAACGTGCCAACTATAAGTATTAACTACTATTAACTTTTATATGTGGACACGAGAAAATGATGGAAATAATTTTCAGCTTTTTAAATCCACCGCTACGGGGCGTTTCTATACCACTAAAATGAAAAATACCCGAAAATCTGAAAAGCTAAATGGAATGGTATAGCAAAAATACGATCAACGTAATTTCTGATTATCGACAAACAATTTTGGTATGGAATTTTATATCTTTTCATATACAGTGATGGGAATGATGGCTCAAAGTTTGCTTGACAAGAAATTAAATATCTCAAAAACTTGTCGCTAAAAAGAAGTCAATTATAGAGACTTATTTTAAAGCACATTTTCTGTCCTTTAAAGTGTCCCAATGCTTAATTGAAGAACAACCCTGTATAGGATGGAAAAATTTCGATGTTTCTACAGGGTAATTCAAATTCGACCCTCACCATTGAGATTTCGGAAACTATAGGAAATACGAGAAAGTTTAAATTGGGGCAAAGTTGCGCAATTTAAAACTCAACCAAATGCAGAAATTAGTCAATGTTTTTAGGACCGATAGGTTTCCGTTTTCTGTTGACGGTGTCAGCCGAATGTGATAGAAAATAGCTTAGAGAGTACCAACAGTTAATAGAAAGACATTTTCTTTCTTGTCTATTTCTATGCGTTTTCTATTTCCTACATCGTTACGGAGTTGAACGAAACTGTTTTCAAAACTGATCACCAGAGGGAGTATCTCTTATATTGAAATGCCAATACTTAAATGACACTTACCTTTATAGATTCATTAATTTTGTTAATCAACCATGTAAAAAGTCTACTGTACAACGTCCTGCACAAGGTATCTCTAATTTTGGTTGCTTCCACAGCGCTTAAATCCGTCAAAACTCCCTCCTCAACCTGCTTACTGGTTAAAATTATCTGAATCCATCTATGATCTGCAGACAGTAACTCACACACTTCGAATAACTCTACAATAAGAAACCAAGCACTGCAAAATGAACTAAAACTATTTAAAAATACCATACCATATTCATTGCTTATTGAGCATCCGTCTGTACCGTCTATATTACTGCAAGGCACAAATTGAATATTACCTACAACAAAATGTTTAATGGTTTTGATTTAGGAAAGGCGATTAGTTGTACCTAGTTTCAAAATAACGGCTAAAACTCTAAAAACATCAACAATATCGCTTGAAGAAAAACTCAAAGTTTCTAGGGCACCCTTAGTGTATACGAATAGTTTTTTGTCGTCTTCTTCCGTTGTTGTGGGCTGGTTGGACTCGGTCTTGAGGATGGTGTACTGTTCAACATTTCGGTGAAGTTTTAAAGTTTCTAATTAATAGAAAAAATTTTTATTAATTAAGACTAAAATTGGTAATGGGATGCTTACTGAGAAGATGGATATCAGCTCCAGACAAAAGCTGGTAAAATATGTGAAAATTCCTGTCATGTGATCCCAAATTTGTCACCCGAGCCTAATACAAAATTAACCGTTACTTCAAATACATTAACTGAACCAATATAGCCAAACACTTAATTACCTTATCCAAAAAATCTGAATGCATTGAACAAAAAAACTCTCTGAAAATTGGTAATTGTTTACAAATGGTTTACTTACAATTAGTTAAATGTCCTCCAATAGGATCGCCTTTGTAATCAAACTCGATATCCACAAATTTACCCTGAAATGACCATACAATGTAAAAGTATTTATAGTCTAAAAGTTTCACTTACAAATCGTGAGGCGTTATCATTTTTCATCGTTTTTGCGTTTCCAAAAGCCTCGAGTAACGTATTGGCTTGTACTAAACAATCCTTAATTTTTTGAACCTCAGGCGTGTCTCCCGATACCAAAACTAAAAACTGCAAAACCACTCTAGCCGATTCAGTTTTGCCTGAGCCACTTTCACCTGATTATCATTGAAAATTGTATAAAATTTGTTTTGATTTATGAAAACTTTGTTTTACCTGTTACAATGATACATTGATTTTCACTTTTGTCATTCAACCACCTGTAGGCAGACTCTGCGACACCATAACTAAAAGAATATTGTCAAGTAGTTTTACAGTGCTAAAAGTATAAAGTTAAAAAACTTTTAACGCCAGGAAAAATTAACAATTTTAAAACGAGGGGGTGGCTTGGTTTGTGCTCCGAGTAAAGAGCAAAAAGTGTTTTTGAAGGTTTTAATCAAATGATTCAAAGCTGGCAAGCTTCTTCATCAGTGTTATTAGTATTGAACATTTTCAGTTTCTTCGTTTAAAGTCCTGTGATAGCAAATCCGGTTAAAACGCAAGATTAAAATGGATAGTGTAGACCGGCACTTAAGGGTAGAACTATCATTGCTACAAACTTCAATAGAAAAAAGACACTGTTGTAATTTTGTACACAGGGTGACCAAATAAGAGCGGCTTTTTTTACTAAACGTACAGCTTCGGGGAAAAAAATTGATGTAAAAAGGGTCCCAAAGATGGCTAGAAAATATTTTCAGTTTCGGAAAATGTCCACAAGGAGGCTAATTCAAAAAAGTGGAATATCTCCAAAATTTCAAATACAATGACACTTGGAAAATATTCACCAAAGAAAGCTCCATTAACTAGTAACAACTTTGACTAAAAACTTGTTTCTCTATCTCTTAAAACCTCAAGTGGTCAGCTAATATATGTCTTTCTTAAGCATGTTACACATATTATGTGAAAACATATTTATTACGGCTGCATATGACTATTTAGCTTTTTTAAAAAAAATTCCCTCTTGATAAGGTTAGTCTAAGCAAAATGCTAAATATTATAAATTGTCACATATGCCTAACAAGAAATTTCACTAAAACATTACGCATTACGAGTATTTAATTTAAACATTTGCTTAACTAAAATGTCGCTTACAAATGAAGACTTTTTGAAAAAATGAGTGCATTACAAAGATTAATCATTAAAAATAGCCTTTTAGGTGAATAACTTGAAATAGAAGAAAGCTAGAAAGTTGCGGTTTTTGCTGTCTAATGTAGTATTTAGTCCTCTTCATTTTGACATTAATTAACGCTATGATTTTTTTCAATTAAACGGTAAAATAGTAGGTTTTTGTAAAAAGCGCCACCTGTCTACAAAAGAAAACATCCCTAGACAACCATTTTTATGGACAAAAACTGCTTTTTTTAATGGTGCCAAACTCAATGTTCTGTGTTGTGGACATTTTCCAAAACTGAAAATATTTTCTAGCGATTCTTTGAGCCTTTTTCTACAACAATTTATTTTTTTTCAGCTCTACAATTAGCCGTTTAGTCGAGAAAGCCGAGAGTCACTCTTATTTAGAGACTATCCATTATTTAGGTTTACCCTGTTTTGAAACACTGAAAAATAGAAAGAAAAATAATGAACTGATTTCAAGGGCTAATTTTAAATACTCAAGTTAGTTGTCATGGTTTTGACATCAAAATTCGGTTTTCAAATCAATTATCAAGTTCTAGAATTTACGTCAAAGCTTTGAAAACAGATTGGAAAGGCAAATTTTACATTTTTAGATTAACTCTCACGGTTTTGTCCTCAAAACTTTAATGTTCAAGACAACGTTTAAGTTAAATTTATCGGTTTTAATTTAATGTCAAATCTACGTTTTTGAGTCAATTCTTAACCCACGTAACAAATAAAGTATATTTATGTGAAAAATACATGCCAGGCAGACCATACAGACATTTTACATCATTAGGCCTAGAATTTGACGTAGAATTCAAATATCGGATAAAAAGTTGGTCATTTTATTTAAAAATAGATAAGTTGGGTGGTTCATTACTCAAATTTGGGACACCCTTTATAATAACTGTTTATCTAAGAATAAAGTAGACCTAAATATCTACTAGTTTTGTATTTAACGTTTAGAATTTTTAAAATCAAAATTAAGAAAGTTGGTGGTCAAAATTCAATCAATCACCCTGTACAAATTTAAATTTTTTAATATTCCAATAAGTATATGCCAGGGGTATGTCTGAGAAGTGAAAACTGGTCTCTATAGTATAGTTTGTTATAAATGGAAAATAGTTTCGTAAAATTGTTACAAGATATACCACACTATTTCAAACTGAATGATTAAATGAGAATAATGAAATCATAGTATAAACTATAAATGGATATAAGAAAAGCAAAATATGAATATGTCTTATTTTAAAACCTTACATTTTCATTTAGCCGTTGAGCTAATTCAAGCACAAGAAGATAACAATGCGTATGCCAAACAAAAACTACAAAAATTACTGAAATTACAAAAAAAAAATACAATTTTGAAATTTCCGCCTACATCAATGATATTTTTAGATTCCTGAGAAACATGCCTGGCACATGAACTAAAGGGACAAAATAATACGCCAGGCACGTATTGGGAATATACTTTCATATACTGGGCATATATCTGGCATATATTTGAGAATGTACCCCTGTCTGAATGTAACTGCCAGGCATATTCCAGGCATACAATTTTGCTATGTGGGAAGTTGAATGTTGAAAGTTTGGAGCTTGAAAACACAAGCTATAGAAGTACTTGGATATTTGCTTAAAAAAATTATGAAAGCTGGCTTAAAGAGTACTTTAAAATTTTCAAGTAATTTTTCTTGCTTCTGATGTTAAATTTTCGTTTATAACTAAACAATCTAATTTCTCAAAAATTATGGTTATTAAATAGAGTGGTTCCTAACATTTTCTTGAAAAAAAAAATGTTAATTTGAGAAAGGCAATACCTAGTCAACTGTACCAAAAAGCAGGATTTTTGGTACAGTTGACCAAAAACAGAATACTTGATACAAGAAAACTTGTATAAAACAGAAATTTTTACAAAATGTGAGACAATTTTGTTTTTTAGTGGGAAGTTTCAGTCAGAGTCAGATTAAAGAAAACACTGTGGTGAAGCTGTTTCATTGTCAGGTTACCTTTTGCTTTGTGTTTGTCTGTATAGCTTATCATTTTTAAGTGATTGTTCTTTACTGGGGTCCCTATTATGGATAATAGTATTATGGGGTACCTAAAACTGGTGACATTTCCATACATTGTACAGCTCCCTCAACTTCAATTACCTTAAAAATGATTCCAGTATGTATTAATGAGAAATCTTTATTGTACTCAGGTCAAGACTTAAATAATTCAGTTAAACCTCAAGATACTCAGACAATTAAATTCTTCTACAATTTAGATAGAGGTAAATGGTCAAATTAGTCCAAAACCGTGTAAGTAGAGAACATATTCAATAGTCTATACCTATTATGTGTTATTAGCTCTAAGATTGTTGAGTTGAGTATATGTTTAAAACAAATTACAAACCAAGAACTAGGAGAAAATTAGCATTTTAGCTAAATAAAGTTCTGGAAAGTACAAAACCAGTGTTTTAGTATTAAGAAACTGGAAAGGTTGCCAGAAAACATTGTTTCTTCTCCTTTAAGTTCTTGACCCAAACACCTAAGTAAAAAATTATAAAATGCAAGTAGAGATGTGACAGAGTATGTGTTCCAGCAACAAAAATTCTAATTTGTCTTGCACTTTTGCTTGCTAATACTGAATTATCTCTCAAAAAGTAGAAACTACACTTCAAAATACTAGTAATGAAATATGTAACAAAAAATTAGTGGTAAGCATCAATTCATTTAACTGGTGGCTTTACATGCAATCATTAAACTTTTCCTATCATGCAACATTACAGTTTGCTTGTTTTTACTATCTTGAACAACTGATACTTACATGTGGGGAGGCAATTGAAAAGGTGGCCTTTTCACATAAGTTTCCACCAAATCAGCTGAATACAAAGCAAGTTTCTTGTATGGATTAACAGAAACTAATACATTCCCTATGTAAGTGTAAATGTGGTCTCTTTTAAAACGCTGTTGCAAATTTGTTATAAAACTATCTTCGGTAAGGGGATCTAGTAGTACTGTATCCCATGTTCCTACTTCCTGACTCAGGTTGAGCATCTCAGGAGTCTAAAACAGATTTTTACATTATTTCACTCTCTGTTTTGAATATCTATTGATTACTAGTGTATTTAGCATAATTTATACAATATTTTCAGTCAACCAGTTGCATGTTTTTAGGGCTTCTACAGAGTGATATGCTACAACATTGTTTTGGGTACTAAATAGGTGAAAAATAGAATTAAATAGTGACAACTAACCCCTTTGAGAATGCCGCCCCTTTGGCGGCATTTAGTTCGGCAATTTCTACTTTTCAGGGTGCCTACAAGTGGATAAGAACGGATGAGATGAACAAGACTCCTGTGACGAACTCAATACCGGAAATTTGACGGAAAAATCGGTCAAGTTCATAATTCAGCCTGATACTTTATGCAAAAACCGTGACCTAATTTTTAAAGGGACAGTCCCTGTCCCTGTCCCACTTTTCAGTTTCACTTTTTCTTAAAAAAATCGAAAAGTGAGTTTTCTATTTTCAACTCTTCTTCTCTTCTATTTTATTAAATTTTATTTTTTAGTTGCAACGTTGCAAGATCGTCACTCACTCATTCATTCTCGATCGGTTGGATTACGTAATCCCCACAAAAATTAAAGAAAACCTTATACAGGCAGTCCATGTTGTAGGCGGCCACGGATAGATGGCGTTATTGAATGTTTATCAATTTTATCAAATGCTGCACCAGAGTCCAGAGATGTAAAAGCGGTAAAATGGAGGATCGATCTAAACGCGGAAAAAACGCAGGCCATAATCTTCAAAAGAAGACCAAAGATGAGGATAAAAAGCAACGTCAGGTTAAAAGACATGGACATCGAGTGGCGCAACGAGGCGACGTGCCTTGGGGTCAAGATGGACAAGAAACTCACGTGGGGAAGCCACATAGAATATGCCAGACAGAAAGCCAGAGCGATCAGAGCAAAACTGTACCCCATGACAAGCAGGACATCGAAGCTGGCACTTCGGAACAAAGTGACGCTCATCAAGTCGGTTCTTCAACCGCACCTGACCTACGCCTCGGCTGCGTGGGGGTACGCGGCCAAATCGCACCTGAAGAAACTCCAAGCTGTGGAAAACATTGCGCTCAGGACAGCGGTGGATGCCCCATGGTACGTCAGAAACGTGGACATCCAGCGAGATTTGAAGTTCACCACCGCAACGGAAAGAATCAAGCAGAGCATATTCCAAAAAGCGGAAAGCAGCGAAAATCAGTTACTGCGAGAAGCAGTGAACTACGACCCGGAGCTAGAAGCACCCCACAAACGACCCCGATACCAGTTAGGTACTGGGTAACGGGTAATTATTAATAAGTTGTTCTTTCTGTTTCAGATAGACGACAGTTTAGGACTAACCAGCCAAGAAAAAGAGGACCACAATTCACCCCAGGTAGCGAGAATTTTATTATCAAAATCTGAGTAGAACCTTTTCGCAGTTATCCCGGTGCTAACTTATCCCGGTGCTCTGACTGCACTCCTGGCACCTTCCCCCGCTTTGCCTACGCAAAAGGGGGAATACCATTCCCCACTCACCAGACTCTAACTCCCCAAAACTTTAGGATGTAAAAACAGACGAACGAAAGCCGGCTGTTTGGACATTTTATAGTTTGCCAGGACCACCAGAGATGGACAAGCTGACGAAGAAAGAAGAAATGGAGGACAATAAGAAGAGCGCCAGAAAAGCCCTTCCCTCAGCGGTGGCATCCTTTTCCAAGGACAAAGGATGCCGATGCAACTCTGAGAACTTCCCGAAAGGGAAAATTCCTGGACTGTAGCGACTTCCTCTTCCAGACCTATCCTTTTGGTCTACAGCGATGGGAGGGTAAAAAGCAGTAGTCTTGCTTGACCCATCTATCTGAGGCCGCATTCCCAGCCAAAGAATATTGGCGAAAAACACACTCTCTCAAACCTACCATCACCAAGTAACGCTGTCCCAATAAGACGGCCAACCAATTAACAACCCCAAATTCTTCACTTTGAAAGGTACTCCTGCTATTTGCAACACATCTATAATTTACTCTCTGAATAATTCCTTCAAGCAATAACCTCCAATTCTTTCACTTGAAGAAGTACCTACCACAGAGGTATACCTACTCTTGCTATTTGCAACCTATCTATATTTTACTCTTTTTCACAAATCCTTCGACTATGAAATCAATCCAATCCTTCACTTTGAAGGTACTCTTGCTATAAGGCAACTTATCTCTTACCCTGGTAAGATCACACTCTACTCTGTTTACCTTACCTATTGCTCAAAAATCACTACGTGTAATTAAAGTGTAATATACTTGATAAAAGTGTCATAATTTCAAAACTCCAGCACCTCGCAAATCCCTCAACTCAATTGGAGGGTCTCTAGTTAAATGATTGGTAAGGCAAAATGAACCTTATTCTTGATCTTATTGATTCTATTTTAAAAAATTTCATTAATCAATTTTTGAGGATAATTGTTGAGTTTTAAGGTGTTTTTAGCTTTATTAATGGCTTTATCTTGAAACTGCATGTCTGATAATTTTATGGCTCTGTTAGCTAACCTTATTACTACAGATTTTTTTTGGCTAAAGGAAGATTTGAGTCAAAATGTAAATAACGTGAGAACCATGTTTTTTTTTAGTAAATAATTCGTTTAAAATGTAATTTTTTTCTCGATGCAGTGTTACATCTAAGAAGTTTAGAATTCCGTCTGTTTCCAATTCATAGATGAATAATTGGAGCTAATTATGGTATTTGTTGAATACATATACAAATTTGAAAATCTTGTTAGCTAATGAAAAACTCTATCAGTGATAGCTCTGAGACGTTGTCGCTATCCGACCATTTTCTGCAAAAATTATATGTTTTTTTGTCTATTCCTACAGGAATATTTGCTATATGCTTCAGATTGACCAGTTCATTAGTATCAGCCAAATTCTTACATGAATGAAACACTGAAGTATAATTCGGCATGAGTAAATTTAACTATGGTGGCTCAGACGATGTTTGAGGTAAAAAGTTATACACTTTGTCTATCAAGGAAGACAGATTTAAGGTTCCGTTACCTTTATTGTTAAATACCTTTGAAATTGTAGGTTTTTCTTTCTCTTTTATTGAAGATTACAGTGATTTGTACTTTTTCTTCGTAGTGCCTTACGTTCTTATAATTACTATACATTTGAATTTGAATATAAGTAATAAATCAAAACAGGAACTGGTTTTTAGGATGTTATATATTACGTTTTTCTCAACAAGTATCAACTAAAAGATAATTTATTTATTCACAAAACCACATGTAAAATATGAAAAACAAAACAATACCTAAATGAGCGCTAGAAAGTACTAGAAAAATACATACACAGAACGATATGCGACTTAAGTATGACCACATTTCTTTCATTGTTAACTGAAATCAGCAAGACTTTTTAGCAAATTCGTGAACTACTCTGTGTAAATAAGAATATAACCTGGTCATCATTCTGAACAAATATAATAAGGATTAGGTACATTATATTATAGAAATATAGCCATACGATTGCAATAGTTATTTACGTATCAAGGGCTGAAAGAAAAAGACAGAAGTTTGATTGACTTTATTCGGTCAATGGTCGTTTTACGCACAAATTTTTTTTCTATACATAAAAAAGAGTAATGCTCATTAAATTTTATTTAAAAATTTGGCCACCAGTAAACCTAACCGCCTAACATGTCAATCAAACTAACTGGCAGAGTCACCGTTAGAATAGAAGTAGATTTTTACTTTACCGCCCGTTGTCAATGACGACGGGCTTTTTTGGAACCTTACCGCCCTAGACCGTATAGTCATGGTTTCCGCCATGGTAAACTAGACGTAAACAAAAACAAACATTACAGGGAAAAGAAGTAGTCCATCTTCACACAGTGGAGTTGTAGTGTAAGTATATAAGCAAAAAACACAAAGTCAATCACCACAAAATCTTGATTTCGTAGCTAAAAGCTGACCAACATGTTTCGAGTGTATAAACGACTCATCTTTAGGGGCTAAAATTCACGGATTTGTTACATGTCCGCTAGCTGTCATTCTATAAAGTAGGTAATTAACCCCAGAGTTGGCATGATCGAGTACAATCTAATGGTTTTTAATTCTATACGAGGGAAAAACCTTGATCAAAGACCCGGAAATGAAGAATTAGTCAGAAGGGTGGTCAAATCATAGACTGATGACGTTCAGTTAACTTGCCTGGACAGCACAAAAACGACGTACCTACGTTTAACACATACACATTAAAACTTAATGAGAATTGAAAGATTTTTAAATTTAAAGACCCACGTAACGAAGTCAAATGGTGTGGGTCAGTCATGGTGTCATGGCGGGGCGGCAGCAGGACAAGAAGTGACTTAAATAGTTAAATATTGCAACTTATAGAATTGCAGCCAGCGGACATGTGACAAATCCGTGAATTTTAGCCCTTGAAGATGTGTAGGGCAGCTTTTAGCTACGAAATAAAGGTTTTGTGAGATTGACTTGGCAGAGCCATTTGTGCGTCAAATATAATCGACTATAATGGTTATGCAGAGGTGAAAGTATCTAGATTTTGATATACTTATTTCAATAAATAGGTATACATTTATTAATTATTTTACGGTAACTTAAACGTAACTTTCATTTTGCGTTGAATAAGTCAAGAATGAATCTAAAAGCTTTGGTTCCACTAGTTCTTGACAGTCTTCTGCGTTCAGAACTTCCTTGCCACAAGCCTCTGCTATTTTTCTTAAAGTAGCCTGAGAAAGATTAAGTAGAGCTTTATTAAGACCACTTTTAGCATTGTTTTAACTACAAAACTTACCAGAGCTGCCACCAAGACCGCATCACTACTGAACCTCTCATTTCGTTCCCTGCACAGCTGTACCAACTTGTTCAATCCACCATTCTCAACCACTTGCTTCGAAGCTTCCACATCGCTACACAACCTGGATAATGCTATCACACTTTTTTGCTGCAGTCTACGTTCAACATCTTCGTTGTGGGTAACTTTAGGAGATCGCAGAAAGTGTATCAATGCTGCAGGTGCCTATAATCACAATCCTTTTATTAGAATAACTGGAAAAATAACTATATATACGGAAGTAAATTAATATTATAGTAAAACTATCACCTCAGTGGCAGTTAACTGCTTTCTAGCCAACTCCACAGCTGCCATGTTGGCTAGCAATGTTGCAACCTGCTCTAACAAGTACACACTGACCATTGGGCCTCTGTTTTTCACTGCTGATAGTAGAATGGAAGCTGATCCGCATTCGATCAAGTATTGAATAAAGTGATTATCCAATGAGCTTAAGTTTGCTAAGGCTGCAGCGCAAAGTAACAAGTTTTGGCAACATTTGGTTGTGGCAGCAAATTTAGTGATTGTAGATATGAGCCTTTTGGCGTATAGTTGCAAACCCTTAATCTGAAATTACAGTCATAAGACTCAAATATTTGTGAAACAATAAGAAACATACCGAATGGTTGTCTTCTAACCATGGTGCAGTCACCTGAGCTAATAATGCCACAGCTTCGCTTCGCTCAGGCTCAGGTTTGGAATGGTCTTCTAGAGTGTCTGTGATAATTTGAATTCCTGAATACTTTTCAAAGTATCTAATTGAGGTCGATTTGGTGCACATTGTACTTAAGGCTCTAAGAATGAGCGCTCTTAAAGATGATCCCTCACATCTTTCGCAAAGTATCAGTAGCACAGGAATTATGTCAGTCTGAAAGCATTTTTATTTAGCTGCATAAACTGAAAAGCAAACAAACTTACCTTCACAAAATGATCAATCAAATCAGTGTTTCTCAAAGCAACGGAAGTGATTCCAGTTAAGGTGGCCCTAAGATCAATATCAGATGTAGGATCTTCCAGTTTTCCCACCAATTTCCTAATTTCGTTGACTAGAACTTGATTTTGAATTTTTTGCCATTCGTTGAAAAGTTCTCTAAGGGGGCCCAAGGCGCTGCTAGCCTCGGAATCTTTGATTTGGTCGTACAGTCTTAAGGTTTTCGAGCTGACTTGCGAGGTGTGGATTTTAAGGAAATCTAGGATATTGCCAGCCAAACTTTGTACTAGATAGTTGGTTTTGGTTGATTCACTGAAAAAATGTAATAGTACATTAAGTAGTAGAAAAAATACGTATGATTTATGAATATAAGTTTGAATGAAGGTTTCTCTTTTAACTTCAAATGTGTGTTCTAGATGTCAAAAAATCATTAAGTAGAGATATAAAGATACAAATATAGAATTTAAATAGTACAGGAGAAGTTTTAAAACATAAGAAGTACTGTCACATCTTAACTATATTGCGTTAAAAGTGATAACACTATCCTATTTTTCAGTCAAAATCACGGTCGAATTGGAGTTAGTTTAAAAAAAACCAGTTTGGTGCACCCTGTCATTTTTTGCCTTGTAATTTCTTAACAAAGCTTTTAAGGGCAAAAATATATATATACAATCTTGTAGAGCATGAAATTTCCTACAACTTTCCTTATTTACACTTTTTTGTAACTCCTCAAATAACAGAGACAGAGCTGGTGCACCTTGTCACTTTTTGCCTTGTAACTCCTTAAAGAGGCCCCTAATGCCTGTTTTCCCGACACTTCCAAGTCGATTTTAAGTACAACTTAAGCTAAGTTCAGGTTTGAATGTGACTGATAAGGTGCAAAATAACTCAGTCTAAACTAAACTTATCTAAGCTGTCCTTAAACTCAACTTAGCCATTGTTGGGTTTAACTTTATAGGTCACGTGACTGTCTTGAATGGCAAAATATTATTTGAAGAGTCACGTCACCGTTTTTCAGTGTGAACTAATATTTTGAAAATCACGTGTCTCCTTTCAAGGTGGTCACGTGACTATTTTCAATCATCAAACTTAATTTTAAAATTGCCGTGACTGTTTTAATGGCAAAATATTATTTGAAGGGTCATATCACCATTTTTCAGTTTGAACTAATATTTTGAAAATCACGTGTCTTCTTTTAAGGTGCATATGGTCACGTGACTATTTTCAATCATCAAACTTAATTTTAAAATTGCCGTGACTGTTTTAAATGGCAAAATATTATTTGAAGAGTCACGTCACCGTTTTTTCAGTGTAACTGATATTTTGAAAATAACGTGACTCCTTTTAAGGTGCATATGGTCACGTGACTATTTTGAGTCCTCAAATTTCATTTTAAAGCAAAATATTATTTTAAGGGTCACGTTACCGTTTTCAGTTTAAACTGATATTATGGGCAAGGTTACGTGACTCTTTTTTTACAGTTAAATGGCCAAGTAACAATTTCCAATAATCAAATTTATTTTTAAAGTTCATGTGACTCTTTTTACAGTGAAAATAGTCACGTGACGATTATCACTCATCAAATTTTGTTTTAAAGGTGTAGTGTTTCTTTTTTAACGTCAAACGGAAGCCTAAAGGTCACATGACTAGTTTAAATGTTAAAATATTATTTGAACGGTCACGTAACCGTTTTTAAGTTTAAACTGATGTTTTTTAATGACACGTAACTTCTTTTAAGGTAAAAACTGTCACGTGACTATTTTCAATGATCAAATTTAATTTTAAAGGTCACGTGATTTTTAAATGGCAAAATATTATATAAAAATAGAATTCATAATGACGCGTGACAGTTTTAAATGTCAAAATGTTATAGTTGAAGTACTGAAATCACGTCATTGTCACGAGACAGTTTTTGCGTTTAGACTGATATTTTTAAAGCCACGTGACATGGAAGTCATGTGTGCTGACTGTAATTTCCATTTAGACCAATAAAGTTAAATCAATTTTTGGTAAAACGGAACGCAGTAGCAAAAAAATAAATACGCCACTAGAATTACATGGAAAAAGAGCTTTGAGAATGTGTTTGCTTTTATTTCAATCCGAAAGGGTTCTGAAAAGTTTTGACGGAAATTTGCAAAACGCCCTCTAGCGCCGTAGACTGAAAGAATACCAAAATATGGTTTTTGTTAAAAATTGAGCTTTAGAGAGATAGTGTGTTAGTTTTTTCGTATCGAGCTGGGAAATGGTGTTTTCCTGTTAAAACACTCCAAAACCAAAAACCTTGTATACTTTACGTTAAAAAGCTAGTGTGTAGATTTTAATTGATTGTAATGAAGTAAGAGTCACTTTTACAAGTAACGGTTAAATGTAAATCTGTAGTTATACCATGCTAACTCCAGATTGCAGATAAACAAAACTACTAAATTTACTAAAAGTCATGGTTACTCTCTCTTTAACTGCTAAATTAGGTATTTTTGGCGTAATTGGTATAAATAATTTAATTAAATTGTATGCTTTTCTAAGACTATTCACTCACCTATTTAGTTGCCTATAATCAGCCTCAATACACCGACAATGAGACAAAAGCCCCCTTAAAATAGTAGTTGCACAAGCAGCCAAATGGTTGACTTTCTGGTTCAATTCTGCAGCAATAGACTTAAACTGCAATGTAGTCGTACATTCCTGATCCATGGAGATTCTAGCTTCTTCTAGCCAACGAATAACCGCATTATTGTCTACGGTAACACCATCCGTGGAAATTGGAGGAACTCTACAGTAAAAAACTTATTACAACACTGTTATGTAATGTATAGGCAACGTACCTCTCATTATCCGGGTACCTTAACCTCAACCTGTCTTGCAACCTCTCTCTATTCCGTCTGCGATGCCTCATACTCTCCAAACCTTTAGGAGTCGAGGTATGTCCAGGTCCCTCAAACTCCTCAAATATATGTTCCAATTCGCTTTCGCTGGATGTTGAGTTGAAACACGTCACCGCTTCGTATTGTTGCAAATCGGATGAGTTGGAGAGGTTCAGTTTTGAGGGAGCCGACCTCTCCAAACGCGGCGATACTGGAGGAGTGGTTTGAGTCAACGGAAGTGATTTTGTTCCCGATATTTCGCTGCTGGTATCGTAATCGTCCAGCGATAAGCGACTGTTTTCTTCTTCTTCATTTGTTGCTTGGGTTGATTCCGAGTTTGTTGGTGTGAGCTTTGAATACTGATTAGGTTTAGGGTTTTCGACGCATTCTTTGGCGTGTTGGCTTGTGAAGAGTTTTCTGGTCACTTTTGGTGAATGTTTTATGTAACTGAAATTAAGTTGAATGCAATCAGTATTGTCCGTTTGGTACTACTCGTTAATTAAGTTAATTAGTAATTGTTTGTTTCAAAAACCCTTTTTGTAAACCCTGTATACTTACCGTTGTCTTTTAGGGGGTTCACTAAATGGCACTTCGGTTGCAAACTTTCTTAAAACATGTGGGGAATTTTTCCTGTCAGACTTGACTAATCTGTGATCAATGTTCTGCTTGACTGGAGTGAGCTTTTCCTTGTAATTACTTGCCAAATTTAGGTTTTCATTGGATTTCACTGTACCTTCCAACAAAATTAACAATCAGTTACCAGAAAAGTTATTTTATTATTGGTAATACCTTTGAATATGTTTTTCACTAAATGATTTTGGTTGCTAGTCTTTGGAGTGTTGTTGTTTGGTTCCTTGTTGCCTTGCCCACTATTCTCCTTATTTTCAGAAACGTTTTTCCTAATAAAAAAATTACAACTTTTAGAGTTGTTTAGGAAAACTAACAATTACTTACCGGTTGTTATCAGTATTGTGGGGACTTCCTTCCGCATCCGAAAAACCGGAATCCTGACTTCCCGGACTGGAGGAAACTTCGCGAAACTCCAAACTTTCGCTCCCCCACCAAACTTTACTAGGACTTCGCTTAAAACTCATCGTAAACTGCTCTTATGAGGCTTCTTGTAACTGCAAAAATAAATCAGGTTATAATATATTAAATTGATTTTCTATTTTACTTAATCACTGAAAGTTGAGAAGTGTAGCGGGTAAAGGACAAGAAAACCAAAATTCTCTTTCTTTTTCAAGGCAATTTTTTTTATTTTGCCTACGACACTTTTTTGAAAATTTTGAAGAAGTCTTCTTGGCTCTTACCCGCTACACTTCTCCACTCAATTTTACTTAACATTTTGTATACAACTATCAATCACTCTCAATAACCATTACGTTCATATGGCACTAATGTTTATCAAAAATGTGTATCTTGTTTTACTTATTCAGCATTTTGTTTACTTTAACGCGACAAGTATAGGTGAGCAACCTGTGTTTGTTTTAATATTTGTCTAGAATGATAAGGGGTTAAGTAACAGGTGAGTAGTGGATAAAAAGTGATTTAGTAGGCATTATGACTAATTTTACGTCTTAGAATTATTACTATTTACTAGACACAATTACGTTTTAACAGTATGATAATTTAATAACATCTTTACCTATATTCAATTATGATAAATAATTGTTTGAAGCTTAAATTAGCATTCAAATACTGCTGCATATGAATCATATCTTTGATTGAACAAACAATAACAGGCTTAAAGTAGTGAGCAATTAGCCGCTTAACCGCATATTAAATGCATATTATTGTTCTTACCCAGATGTGTAATTAAATGAGTAAATATGATTCATTTCAATGGAATTTGATTTTGATGACTATTTTTTTAATGTGATATGATTATACTTTATCAGTATTGCACTAAATACCACTTACCATTACCAATATTATGTTTCAGATATACAAGGGATAAATGAACTAAATACCATTTAGCTTATTTTGAAAAATACAAATTTACGCTAATTTTTTTGAGCATTACCTACCTGACTCAAAAAAATTATTTAAATCTGACATTATTGTACTTTTAAAATATGAGCAAAGACCTTGTTCAATACAAGTGAGTATTTTGCAACAATAAAATAAATACTTTAGTAAACGACGAAATATGTCAAAAACGACTAATGTCATAATCCATATATGAAGCATTTGGATAAATTGCAGCACATTAGGGAGTTTGTGATTGGTCAAAAAAAGCAGGTTTCAGTCCGCTGCTTTTTCTTGACCAATCACAAACTACCCAATGTACTGAGATTTACGCAAATGCTGCAAACAATGAAACACTCTGTATATTTTATGATGAGTTGATAGATCTTTTTCTTCTAATTCGAAAAATATATAATAAGTTGACATTTGGTTTAGCCGTTTTCGAATAATTGGCATTAAAAAATTGTGATTTTATTGTTTTTCAAAATTACAGGTTGGTGTCCTAAATAATCAAAGAGCTTAAACGTCATCAGAGTTGATGCTCTATCCAGTGTGCAGAGCAAATTCTACGTCACAATGACGTAGTCTAGCAAAACAATATATTGACAAACTGTCAAATTACGTCATCGTGACGTTCGGTTTCTTAATGACGGAAAATGTCGTCTTTAGCCTTGAAAAATCTGTAAATTCCATTTAACGAGTTGGAAAAGCTGAAATGATAAAAACACGTCACGTGATTGTAACAAAAATTCCCAGCTGGCAAAACAGTAAAGTTAAGTTGACCTGTCAACAACAGTTATGTGACTCGGAAAATGTCTTTAATCTTGAAAAGTATGTAAACTAAATTTAAATATGCAGGTGGCAACACTGTAAGTTTAAGTTGAAACTTGTCAACAGTTACGTGACCAGGAAAATATCATCTTTAACCTTGAAAAGTCTGTAAGTTATATTGAAACAGTTGGAAAAGCTAAAATTGTAAAAGCACGTCACGTGATCGTGACAATTTAAATTTGCAGCTGACAACAACAGTCAGGTGACCCGGAAAATGTCATCTTTGCCCTTGAAAAGTGTGTAAATTACATTTAAACAGTCGGGAAAGATGAATTTGAAAAAACATGTTGCACGTGATTGTGACAATTTAAATTCGCAGTAGGCAACGCTGTAAAAATAAGTTAAAAATTGTCAACAACAGTCACGTGACGAGAAAAATGTCATCTTTAACCTTTAAAAGTCTGTAAGTTACATTTAAACAATTGGATTGGATCGTCACAGTTTAAATTCGCAGCAGGCATTGCTGTAAAGTTAGATTGAAGCTTGTCAAGAACAGTCACGTGACCAGGAAAATGCCATTTTTAACCTTAAAAAGTATTACACTTAAACAATTGGAAAAGCTCAAATCGTAAATACACGTCGCATGATCGTGACAATTTAAATTCACAGCAGGCAACACAGTAAAGTTAAGCAGAAGCTTGTCAAAAACACTCACGTGACCAGGAAAATGTCATTTTTAACCTTGAAAAGACTGTAAATTACATTTGGAAAAGCTAAAATTTTAAAAGCACGTTTCTTGTTTGTTACCAGCTAAATTTGCAGCTGGCAACTCTGTAAAGTTGAAAATTGACCCCTGTCAACAACAATCATGTGACACAATCATGGAAAATGTCGTCTTTAACTTTGAAATCATCTAAATAAATATGATTGATAAATATGTAAACACTAGTGGTGAGAAAAGGATAATTTATGTTATAATACGATTTTTAGCGTTTTTTAAATTTCTTGGTAATCAGTTTAAAAGTGATTTCAGATGTTTTGAATGTCATTAATTTGCACAATTATTAACTAAAAAGTGACAGTTTAAGAATGTTTAAAGTTTATCATACTAATATTGACTACTTTTCTTAACCTTACTATATTGGCCGCCTAGGAAGTGGAAAATTGAAAAATCCGAAATTACTTCATGTATTTTCTCTTCTTTTACGTATTTTTTTATATTTTTAAATTAAACATCCTCTGTATTCATTTGTAATATCTTACACATATTCGGACAGATTTTTAATAGACGAGTTGAATTTTACAGTTTGATAAATCTGTAATTCACTATTTCGGAAATACTTGCTGTCACATTTAGGAAAATGATCAAATCCAGATTAATAATGTTGAAAAATACTAATAAAAATAATGTTACAAAATACGGTCTATTTAGTTTATTATCAAATTCACACAAGTGCAGTTACTTTAATTGTTTAAGTTTGTGTGTGTGATTTAATGCGATTTAATGAAAAAAAGTAGTAAATAATATAATAAAACAAACAGTGAGATTAAATTCATGATCTGAATCTGGGTATACTCCTGAAGATGACAGCGAATATGTTTCCAAAACGGTGCATCGCAGGCAAATCAAACCTTACATGATTGAATTCGTTTGTTTAAGGGCTATCCGAATCTGTAACAATATACAAGATGTTTTTTTTTAAAAAAACGTAAACTTGTGGCAACAACGCCAGAGAAGTGAAGTAGTTGCAAATTTGAATATTTTTTAATAAACTAGATTCTATATACTATTTGAGGCATACTTTTGTTGGTCGGAAACATAGTTGGTGGCATATTTGTACATTTTGTAACCAAAAATTTATATTACAATATAAGGTATTTAGTTAGGTAGAATTGGACAGTAAAATTACTGTGTAATAGTCAAAAAAGGAAAATAAACAATATGAAGCATAATTTAAAAGTTTACTTTTTGACAAACATTATTTTTGCATAACATTGCATATTTTTTGGATGATCTTAAAAAGCTTAGATAATAAGTAGGTAACCCATTTAAGTGTACTCAATTGACACTCTAAAAATACATTGAAATCAAATTATGCAAAACATTCAAGTCGCATGTATATAATAATTGTTTAAACAAAAAACACGCACCTAGTTCTAATTGCTTAATTGTATTCTTATGTTCAAACCGAGTAAAATTACCTTCTGACAATCAAACGTAACGCAAATTATGTCATTTCCCACTTCAACCACAATATTACAAACACAAATTTACTTTTAAATTGGTATTGTCAAACCAATATTATACACATCATAAGGTTGACGATGCGATCACCGAAATCGTACCCAAAACGCGTACTGCCGCGACTTGATAGTACCGAACCGTACCATGTTCAGATGGCTACTGTTTGGTTTAGTAGTACGGTACGAGAAATACACATGGTGAATGAAGAACTAATTTCTTTCACCCCAACTTTGTGAAGTGACTTATGGGGGACCCAAAAATTCCATCTGCGTCCGAGTTTTGTGGGAAAAACAAATTAAATTTAAGAAGTTTTGTTGTGAGAATGTGTTGGCAGATTGATATTTTACTTCGTACTAAACTATAAAAATTTTTTTGACTTTTATCTATTAATTTAGTCAATAAAAGTTAAAATAAAAGTAAGAGTAGAGTTACTAATGATTTGTTACAAGAAAACGCAGGAATAAGCTTTAAAACTTTTTTGTTCTTCTTTCACCAGAACACGCAAATATTAAAGTTTACTATTTATTAGAGGAGTAGATAATGCTATTGCTTTTTCATCAGCTATTTTGAAATTCAAAAAGTTGATTACAACAATTTAAAGAAGAAGATGGCGCTTATCCATTTTTTGAACCGCAAAACTAGTCACATTTGCGCTACATTATATGCTAATTCAGCAGTTCAAAAATGTGGCGGTAAATTAAAAAATGACCAGTTGAACAATGTGATTATTACCATTTTTATGTTGTTTTAATAAATTACGAAACATTTTCAGTTTGGCAACGATGCTGAAAATATGATAATTGTTCATTTTGAATTTCAATAATTTAAAGAAAAATGATAATGCTTTTTTGAAAATTTTCAAAAAGGTAATTTTGTTGTAGAAATTATTGGTTAATTTTAAGTAATTTTAGAAAAATGGTAAGATTGGCAACATTACAAAAATTTGGTGCTAAATTACGAAAACGACGGCAACATTGCACAAATTAGATAGTAAATTAGGAAAATGATGAGACAAAAATTTGGCATTAAGTTAGGAGATTGGTCAGTTTGGCAACGGTGAGGAAATTTGGGATTGATCATTTTTAAGTAATTTTAATGGTCAAATTGACAACATTGTAAACATTTGGTAGTAAATTACAAAAATGATTAATTAACATCACTGCAAAATCATATAGGAAATACTCAAAAAAATCAGTGCTGCAACATTGCAACAAATTTTGAACAAAATTTGAAAGATGGCATAATTGACAACATTGCAAAAATGTGGTAGCAAGTTAGCAAAATGGACAGTTAGACAAGATGACAAAAATTTGATACTAAACTGGAAAAGTTAGCAGTTTGGCAACGTCGCTGAAATGTGAATATTGATCGTTGGTCAGCAATTTTTGAAAAAATGGCCACATATCATGCCAATCTGATTTTCTGGTAAAATTTAAAACACAAATTTGATTTAATGCTCTACAAAAAATCATTTTTAACCACATTTAGTTGCAAATGACCACTTTTAAAGTAAATCACTCAGCCATCTTGGATAAACTGTCAGAAAACTGGTCACGTGACAGCTCTATCACAATAAAATCATGCTTAACCATAATCATTTGCAAATAACTACTTTTAAAGAAAAGTTGATGTTTTTTTATATCATCAGTCGTTTAAACATTGAAAATTACAAAGTTTTGCCGTAAGTTTAATATCCAAAATAACATTACATGTCGGCCGACGATCTTGGGTTTGCAAACTGACACAAAATTGCTCACGTGATTGATTGATTGATTATTTAGTGTTAATAACTTTGGCAACCATGCACGCGTTACAAAGAATAGTAGAGAGAATAAGTTAGGCAATTGAAGAGTCTCTAATTACGTCACGAAGGATCGTGCCAGGCTCATTTTAACATTATTATAAAAATACTGGCGATTTAATATTGAAAAGCAAGGTATTAAGAAATAAACTGTATTAAGTTTATATGTTTAACCTTAAATTGCACTAAAGTAGACGACCTTATTGTGGTTTAAGAGTGTTTTATACAATTTTTAATGATTTATATCTTCAGGAGCACTTAACTCATCCCAAAAACCATTCTTGTGGGCCAAACAGATTTGTAATGGTAAATTTAATTATTATAGGGGACTTTAACGCCAAAATTGGCCAGAAAAGTATAGCGACCCACCAAACATTGGATCGTATGGGCTAGGAAGCAGAAACGACAGAGGAGGAATGCTGCTGGAGTACCTCCAACACCAAAATCTATATTGCTGGAACACCTTTTACAAGAAACCCCCCCAAAGAAAATGGACTTGGAGAAACCCGAACGGGCAAATAAAAAACGAAATAGACTACATAATCTCTAACAGACGAGACATATGCCAGGACGTGTTGTTCTGAACCAGTTTGATACAGGCAGCGATCACCGACTAGTTCGAGCAAAGATGATTATTAACACCAAAGTCGAAAGGAAAAGGATGGTTCAAAAAGGGAATTATCCAACTACAGAAACCCTGACGTCAAGAGCAGAAGAATACCAAACTATTCTAAACACAAAACTGCACAACTTGAACTGCCTGAGGAAGATGGAACTAGAGGAATTATCGGCAACAATAGCGAGCAGTATCCAGGTGGCAACAAAGAAAGTATGCTCTAAGCACAAAACAGAAAAAATACCGAAATTAAGCTTAAACACACTGAAGCTGATGGAGCAAAGGAAAATAACGAGCAGAGATTCAAATGAATACAAGGAGTTATGTAAAACAATAAACAAAGAAAGCCGAAAAGACCTGAGATCCTACAACAGTCAGCTGATAAAAGAAACTATTGAGAACAACTCAAACATGAAAGTACTTAGGTCACACATGTCTAGAGGAAGGCAAAAAGCTTTTTAAAATAAAGGATAGGAACGGGAAATTGTTACAGACAAAAAGGGTGTAATGAATGTCATCCAAGGCTTTTACAAGGACTTGTATACATCAACTCTGCCTAAACAGACAGCGTTAAGCAAGAAGTTCTAAATGTGGGATCGGAGGATATACCAGAAGTAAACAGGAGCGAACTAAGAAAGGCCCTTAAACAGATGAAAAACAAAAAAGCACCGGAGAAGACCGTATCACCGCCGAAATGCTGAAGATGGGAGGAATAACGCTTGAACATGCCCTTTGTGTCCTTCTAAACAAATGTATTAGCGAAGGGGAAAATACCAAAACCTTGGCAAAACGCTGAAGTTATTTTAATCTTCAAAAAAGGGCGACAATACCAATATTGCAAACTACCGACCAATCAGCCTTCTTTCACACCTGTACAAGCTCCTCACAAAAATTTTGACCAACCGACTGACAAATAAGCTCGATTTTTACCAGCCAGTCGAGCAAGCAGGATTCAGAAAAGAATATGGTACAAATGATCACCTACAAACCGTCCGCACTCTAATAGAGAAATGCACGAGTACAACGTACCCCTACATCTGGCGTTCGTCGACTACGAAAAGGCCTTTGACTCGGTTGAGACCTGGGCGGTTCTGAACGCAATGAACGAGGCAAGAATAGACACAAGATACTCCAATCTTATAAAACACATCTACGAAAACGCTACATTGCAAGTAGCCATTGACGAAGATACATTAATGGTAAATTTAATATGTCCATGGGTTTGACTTTCCAGAGACGTTTTCTAGCCAATTTTGATGAGCTATTACTCTAAACATAACTGATTTAACACTTTTTTACTGGGTTTTATAATCATTATACGTTGGCATACATTCTAAAAGGTGTTTCATAAATAATTGTCGTCAAAGTTTCAGGAAAACTTGTAAATTTTCAAATGTATTAAAATCAACATGTTTGCTCCTTATAGGTACACTCTGCAATACTGCTTTGTTTCCAAACTACAGGGAGTTTATATTTAAGAAAAAAATGTCAATGTTAATCTCTCAAAAATTTGTTTTAAAAACCTCGATGATTTTATTTGTATTTGTTATTTTAATATTAAGGCACTTTTTTACAAGAAATATGATGACGTTTTCAGAAAAGATGTATCATCATTTGTTTTCGAGATATGTATAATAACTTAAATAAATCTTATGGACGCCATTTTAGTTTTTTTTGCATCATTGGAAAGAGCTCAAGTTTATTTTTCAACCTTGTTTGATTAATACCACAGACACGTTCCTAAACGTGAAAAAATTTGAGTTTTTAGTTTTTTTTTAGCAGTAAGAAGGCCTTGAAGAGTTTCCTAATAGAAAACAAAAGACATGTGAATTTATTTCTGTCAAAGTAAAAAAAAAAGTTTTTATTAAACAAAACACCGTCTATTATTAAATTATTACAAAAATTATTACTAATTTATTATGATCCTTATAACTACTACAAGATTAAATAAAGTCACATAAATAAACTCTTTACAAAATTAAAATTTTCCCTACACTTTCTTACTTTTTAGGAAACTGGAAAAGATAATAATCAAAATTTGAAAACCGAGCATGAGTGATCATAATCATAAAAAAGAGTTATCATATTATTAAATTCTCTAAAACTTTCGCTAAAGTTTGGCTCACTCTGTAACTGTTAAGAAATTAACCAAACTTTACCTCCTGTAGGAGTGGAAAAAACACTATTACCCTAATTGCATCACATTTACTATCTATGTATTGTATTTATGCATTTTGAAATACTTTTTATTCTATTTTTTTTTTAATCCTCAAAAATTAATGAGAGAATTGAAAACATTCAAATAGTTGTTTTGCCAAAACTAACTTAAACAATCTCGAATTTTTATTAGTGTTCTTCACGTCTTCCTGGTAAGTTTTGGATGGTTTCTTCAATTAGCAAAATAATGTTATATTAAGAACAGTGCAACAACTATAATCCAGTGTATCAAATCGATGAGTTGCGTGATATTAGTGGCAAATATCTAAGAGAAAAGCCATTGAGAAATCAACTTTTACAAACAAAAATCACTAAAATAATTAATTTCTGCTCGTTCAAAATTACTCAAAATGGCAGAAGCAAAATTAGTTTTTGTTTATAAACACCGTAACTACTTTTTTCTGTCTATAAAAGCTTATCGTAAAAATACAATTAAAAGACAATTATCCTTAAAATTACAAATTAAGCAAATCATCGCTAAAACCCTAACAAAAAATTAACTGAATTATATAAATTGAATTCTTCCAGTTTTCCAACAATTACTAAACATTGTTATAACGTTTTTGTTGCTAAAACTTCGATAAGTCGCGTGCCCCTTAGAAGGAAGACGTTCCAAAGACCGGACAAAGCATTTTTCGGTTAACGCCTGTGTTAACCCAGTTATTGCCTTGTAAAAAACCACAAAATATCTTATTTATGTATCGTGAGTTACTTTAATAATAATCGTATTTACGATATAATTTAACGCCAGTTCACTTGAAGTGGACCAGCGACCATAATAGAGATTGAACAAAAACCGGATTAGGATTGATGAAATTTAATTCGTTGAGGTTTTTAGTGTTTATGTCCTTTATTAAGATGGTTTCATACAAGTAACGGAACATGTTTTCTTACGCATTGTTTATGATTTTTGTACAATAAAATTAGGAAGTTACCAACCAGCAAAAAGGAATTGTTGTGAGGCAAAAAGTTGTTAATGACCTCTTTGATACGCTATAACTTTATTATTAGAATTTCTACTGAATTAAAAATTGAGGTTTACACACGATACTAAAATTGTTCTGTATGGTTTCAGGTAATATCCTTGCTGGGTGTCTGTGGAGGCTGTAGAAAGGAAAAACTCTACAATTTTAATGAAGAGAAATAGAGGATACAAGATCCCAGTGGATTGTCAACATTAAAACGATGGAGATGGGTGGGTGAAATAGCAACTGTGGCGGAAAAATACGTAGAAAAATTTCTGAAAATGAACACAATGGTGGCCATAATGTTTGAAGAAAGGTGAAACTTATGAAAGTTTTCCAAGAAAGTTAGTCTTCCTGAAAATGTCTTGTGGCTCTTACTTCTGCTGTGTTTTTAGTATTGAAGTGTTTAAAGTATTGAGTATATACGCATTAAGTTAGTTGTATTAAATTATTTAGCGTTGTTTTGATTAAACCGGAAGTGACAGAAAGATGAAAATATTATTTAAATATGGCACTCATCAAATTTCTTTTCATTCCAAAATTTAAAATTTTTATAATTTAATATTTTAATTTTTAAAGTTATCATGAATAATAGGTGATGCTGATGCTCCATCAATTGTGCAGAGCAAATTTGACGTCACGATGACATAGATTTGTTTTTAATATATTGGTCAACTGTCAAATTACGTCATTAATGACGGAAAGTGTCAACTAACCTTCAAAAAGTCTGTAAAAAACAGCTGGGAAAGCTAAAATTGTAAAAGCACGTGTTTGTTTGTCACAATTTAAATTTGCGGCTGGAAACACCGCTAAGTTCAATTGACACCTGTCAACGACAGTCATGTGGCCCGGAAAACGTCATATTTAATCTTGAAAAATCTGTAAATTACATTTAAACAGTTGGAAAATCTGATATTGTAAAAGCACGTCTTTTTATCGTAACAATTTAAAATTGCACCTGGCAACACTGTTAAGTCAAATTGACATCTGTCAACAACAGTCATGTGACCAAAAAAATGTCATCTTTAACCTTGCGAAGTCTGTAAATTACAATTTATAATAACAAATCGATTAGTGATCGATTTGTGATGAATGACGTCACTTAGGTCGATTGTGACGTCACTCAGAAACATCGATTTGTACTTTTTATGAATGCTCCTATTTTGCAGCAACAATCGATTGCTCGGTCGTTGTTATTAGTACCAGCTGTCAGTTATTTCATTGAATCTTATTTCTCTCTCTCTCTCTTTCTCTACTCTCTCTAATTTCATTGTTCGGTTTGACGTTCCGTCAATTTGAAAAATGAAAAATATGGTTTTAAAATAATTACTTAATTAACAATAAATTTTAATTATTAAAGTCAATTTGAAATAAGACTGACAGTGACAGATCAACAAATCACAAATCGTTTTTTAAATACGGCCGTATAAACAATTAAGAAAGCTAGAATTGTAAAATCACGTTACCTAATCGTGACAATTTAAATTTGCAACTGGCAACACTGTTAAGTCAAATTGACATCTGTCAACAACAGTCATGTGACCCGAAAAACGTGGTCTTTAACTTTGAAAAGTCTGTAAATTACATTTAAACAGTTGGAAAAGCTGATATTGTAAAAGCACGTCACGTGATCGTGACAATTGAAATTCGCAGATGGCAATACAGTAAAGTTAAATTGACACCTGTCAACAACAGTCATGTGACTCGAAGAATGACGTCTTTAACCTTGAAATTATCCAAATCCATGACAACTGTGATTTTAAAAAACACAATAAAATCACAATCTTTAAATGCCAAGAATTCGAAAACGACCAAAACAAATGTCAACTTATTATATAGTTTTGGAATCAGAAGAAAAAGATCTATCAACTCATCATAGAATATACAGGGTGTTCTATTAAACATTTGTCAACTTTGTATTTTTTTTCACCTTTACTATGGTCTATTCATTAGGTTTTTTTGGTGTTTTAGGAGCCCTACTTTTGTATTAACAATTTTTTCGCCACAAGCTAAATATACGGACCAACCCTGTACATTACCCGTGTGGTATAGCAAATAAAATTAATATACTCGTGTGCTGTGCTGATTCTATAAATAATGGTACAGTTTTACGTTTGAAACTTGGAACACTCTGTATATTTAAGCAAATTGCATTCGATTATTTTCTTGAGAAACAACACGCTTTCTGGGCACATTAGTGGTAATCTCAATGAATATACCCGCAATTACCTTCTAAAATCGTTGATTACCATCAATATGTTCATTTTAAACCTTATGTTACAAACATACTAAAATCACTGTATAAACTGCTTGCATGTTGTTAAAACACTGTGCATAGGCATATTGTTTGATCTATTGAAAAACTTGCCCTAGTTTCTTAATTCATTATCAATAGGTAACGATAGGAAAGTGGAATATTAGGTCAATCAATATATTAATAAGTGCGATTTACCTCCATCAGCATTATAACTAAATACGAAAACTCAACGTAAATTTCAACCAAAATTTAACGATTGTTGTGTTATTACTGACTGTATTGTATTTTAATCAACAATAGGACCATTTCCTGTCAAAAGCTTTATTAAGAAAATTAGTCTCATCTTGCAACTGCACTATTCAGTAACACCGGAACAAGCACTGTTTAATATTACTAAGGATTTTATGGCCTGGGAAAATATTTAAATTGTGCAACCCATGCAGTTGAAACTCCTTGTAATGGTTAACATGATATTATAATGTTTGTTATAAGCTTCGCGAGAAAAGGCTGATTCAACTTGTCGATTGCACTAAACTATATGCACAACATTGATAAAAATATGTTAGAACAAAAAAGTTGCATTACTTCCGAGTCGAGTAGTCTGTTGGGAAAATTTCAAGTGGACTTTGCTATTACCAGGATTGAATAAGTTCATATATCAAGCCTCTTGAATGCAATTATAGATACAATCTTTAAGAGACCGCGGATCGTAAAAGGTTTCTCTATCCTAAGCTCTAAAGGCGTGTTTTTCTTTCAAGTGCCCGGTTATGGGTAATGCTTATTTTCAATTTGACTGGACTTTCTAAATTTAAATACAATTCACTATTACAGGCTGATTATATCTGAGCTTTTTAATATTTTGATTGGATGCACTTTTTGTACGAAGCTGAGTTGGTCGACCTATTACATCGAACAGTTTATTCATTATTCAAGAAAGAATACACATTTCAAGTAGTTTACTGTACAATATATTGTAGATACTTTAGGTAGAAAGTGTTTCTTTGTGTGAATGTCATAAAGATTTGACGATTCGTTAAGTTTGCATATTTTAGATTCAAATTAGCCCATGTTCGTAATTTGTAAATGGATAAACCAACAGAAATAGGTCTTATCATCAAGAAACATGTGATTCTCTTCTCTTCTTCAGCCTTTTTCCATCCGTTTTTGGACATAGGCCTCCCGTGCGTCTTCTATTTCTATCGGTTTTGTGCTATCCGGAACCAGCTTCGACCTACTTCTTTCTTAATATCATCTATCCAGCGCCTTTCTGGCCTACTTCTTCTTCTGGTTTTTTCTCTGGGTCGCCAAAGTACAACCCTGATGGTTCATTTTTCCTTATTCTGGCGTGGAACATGCCCTACCCAGCTCCACTTCAACTCATTGGCCACTCATGACGTCTGTAGCTGTGGTCCTTCTAATTTCTTGATTTTTCACTTTATCTCTAAGGAATATCCCACACAAAGCTTGTTACATAACTCTCTCAGTCATCCTCAAGCGATCAGCACTTTGTCTAGACACTGTTAATAGGTCTGTTCGTAGAGGCAATTTCAAACTGGTTTCCAACTGAAAATCGGAAATTGTTGGCTTTTATTGGTTGAATGCTCACGCGACATTGACGTTTTAAGGGTAATGGCCAATAGCCGGACATATTCCTCTGATTATTGGATTGGAGATTCGTTCTGCGAACAGACCTATTGTCTCCAATCCGTACGTTGACACCGACAGATTGAATTTAGTATAGACCTCTCGTTTCAAGTTCAGGAAATCAGAGAAATATGTCCAGCTATTGGCCATTACCCTTAAAATGTCAATGTCACGTGAGCATTCAACCAATAAAAGCCAACAATTTCCGATTTCCAGTTGGAAACCAGTTTGAAATTACCTCTACGAACAGACCTTAGATCTCCGCTGTTTGATTTTCTTTTCCTAGTTTGATTGTATGACCCCGATAAACGTATTCCTTGTCATTCTCAACTATCTGATCGCCTATGTTGATATGAGCATTGTCGAGGTTCATTGTTTTGGTCTTGCTTATGTTCATTATCAGCCCTGAACCTTCCAAAGCTTCATTGAATTGATGCAACATTTCTGTTAGTTCGCATAACTTCCTGGAAATGATGACAATGTCATCTGTAAAACGTAGATTTAGAATTATCCATTCCATAGCCAGTTTTTTGAAGACGTCTTCCAAAGCCAAAGTGAATAGCTTTGGCGATGTGGTATCCTCTTGACGTACTTCTCGGTTTAATTTGATTTTGTGTTCCGTATCTTCGTTAATTTTAACTTGCATTGTTGCGTGCTCATGTATGGTGTTCTTGAAATTTAAAAACCACCATGTTTCTATAGAATCAAATGCCTTTAGGAAATCAACAAATGCAAGGTATATGGAAATATTGTATTCTATTGTTTTTTTCTATTAGGGTTTGCAATGGTCAGTCAATCAGGGCACCTGCAAAGAAGCCAAAACGATCGCCTAATAAAACGGGTATGGGAGGAGGCACCAATAGGAAAAAGACTCAGATGGAGAGATAACATCATTAAGGATCTGGTTATCCTTGGTGTAGACCAGCAAGAATGGAGGGAGATGACCCACGACCGCTCCAGGTGAAAGCAGATCCCTGGGTTGTAGTGCTACGGAGTAGTCGTAATGGTCAGTTGTGTTGTATTTCCTTCGAAACCTAGTCTTGTTTCACTGATTGATAGAAATCTAGTTTTCTTGAAAGACGGATGGTAAGTGTTTTAGTTAAAATTTTATAGAGGTGTGACAGTAAGCTGATAGGACGGTCGTTTTGTAGATTTGTATTATACCCCTTCTTGAACAACCGCACAACTTCTGCATTATACCAAGGATTCGGTCTTCTACCATCCTGTAGACATTTGTTGAGCAGAGTCTGTAGGGTTTTCTCCAACTTACGTCCTCCAAATTTCAACTTTTTACTGTAACATTGTCTTCTCCCGGCCATTTACCGTTCTTCATCATGCTCAGAGCTGTCCTTACTTTCTCTAGAGATATTTCTGGCAGGTATTCTGAGCCCACATTTGTTACTGTTACCCGATGACAGTCAGCTTCCGCAGCAAACATTCCAGACAAATACATACAACTCTCTGTAGAATTCTTCAATGACTTGTGGAATTTGCTGAGTTGTTTGTATTTGTAATTATTTGCTATCCACTGGACAGTCTTGACCTGAGAATTTTCATGTTTTCACTCTAGTTCTGTGTGATTTCATCTCTATGGAAGGCTTTCGTTACAGATTTGCTAAGTAATTTGTGCTCTTCCGTTCTTTTTTCCAATCTCGTCTTTGTTTTATCATTTGTAAGGTGGTTAGGCTAAGTTTGGAATTTCCTAGTTTTTTAGTTTTTGAGCAGATTTTCTTAGCTGCTGTTTTATAGATTTTATCAATTTTTCTTTCAGTTGATTTATATCCATATTATTTTCGAGAGTTTTATAAGTAAATGTCTTGCTACTTCTTCTTGAAATGTTTTTGTTTTGCTTCTAGTTGGAAATTTAGGATGCTTGGTTATCTTATTTTTTTCGATTTTGGTATCAAACTTAAACCATGCCCGAACCATTAACATGTAGTTAACACAGCATAATAAAAGATACAATAAAATACTGTGGTATTATTTTTAATGTAAGAAACCAAAATGACTCGTTAACCTTAACCTTACTGTTATTCCCAGACGATAAGGTTCCTTTGCATAACGGCCAGGGCTAAAAGCAAGATAACCAAGTATTATTAGCCATTTCCTGAAAGACGATACTACATCACAGAAAACCAGTAAAGTGTAATGCAACCCTTGCGATATGGTTCGTTTGTCAAGATTTTTAACGACCAAATTCGTGCTATATGATTATCATCTCCCCTTTAAATGGTGTGTTCCCTTTAGCACGCGCCTTTGTGATTTGTGTTCTCAACCGAATCTCCTTATTTAAGTTTCACCAAATATTAAAAGTATACCTTATCTAGGTGCCGTACTATCAATATTTGAGTGTTTGTTCGATATCAACGATTAACTGTTGGATTATTGTGTGGGCTTAAACAGACTCACTATTGTAAATTGCAATGCAGTTAACGGTAACTATTAAACTAAACATTTTCAAATTTAAACTAATTAATTGGGTACACTTTGTAACGAATAAGAAGCGTTTTTCACAAAAAGCTCCCAATTCAAAGTTAAGTAAAATTCGGTAAAGACACCAATTGGTACTGTCGGTTGTTTACATACAGGATGAGCCAAATTGGGGATGCATATATGAGAATTTTGGGTATCTTTATATGTTAATGTCAAATGGGGAAAGTATTAGAGACTTTCCTGACAAGGTTTTTCCTTTTCTAAAAAAAAAAAAATATAAAAGAATTTTGTAATTTGAACAAGGTTTTTTCAAGTAATTTTATACATATAATCTTGTAGTAGGTAGGTAGTTAAAAGGTTAGTAACAAATTAGTATGTAATAATTTTTGTAATAAATTGATAATAGTGTTTTGTTTAATAAAAACTTGTTACTGAACAAACAGCTCCAAATACTTATGTTTTTTGTTTTCTATTAGTAAGCTTATCAAAGCCTACATTAATAATAAAAATAAAAAAATAGAAGAATAATAAAAAAATAAAATAAAAATAGAAGATCCCTTTGTGGGAGAATTTGATAGCTAAACGCAATCACGTGACCTTCAGAAATTTCTTTCAATCGGAAAAATGGTCACGTGGTCAGGGTGATCAAAAGACAATTTCAAGGGCTACAAATTGATATATTGAACCACCCTATAATTGTCAAAATATCCGAGTTATTGACAATACAATGGAGTAGTTTACAGGGTGATTCAATGAATTTTTAACATCCTTGTAACTTGTTTAATTTTCATTTTATAAAAAAAAAACAAATATGAATCTTGTAGATATTTGCATAGGTATACTTTATTCCTAGATAATCCATCAGGACAGGATGTCCTAAATTTGAGCTTAAACTTATAATTTTTTATTTGATTTTTGGAATCTACGTCAAATTATAGGCCTACTTGATGTAAAATGTTTGTATCGATATTCAATTGTTTTTGCTCTAGCAGCCTTACTTTGACCACCCTCATCGAAAGCATAAATTCCCAATTTGAGCAAAATTTTGGTGAACTTTTCCAGAAAATCGTCCATAACTCGCTTATTTGAAACACCCTGTATAAACACACCGTATAACAAAAAAAAGCTAATGAACGGGGCTATCACGTGACGTTGAGCGCGCACGACTATGTTGTCCCGTTTAGCCGCTAGAGGGCGTCAAAGTTGACTCTCGTTTTTTACAGTTTTTGCTCAATATCTCAGGAACGTTTCAGGTTAGAGGTCTGAAATTTTTACCACTGCATGCACATTGCACCTCGATGGGATATAACTTTTATCTTCTATACACTTTATTGGTACCAGGCACCGTTTGACTTTAAAAAATTAAAAACTAGAACTGTCAAGAAATTTCAAGAAAAAAATTTTATTTTCAAAATTAATCTCAACTGCCTAAATACCTTCAAGTTAATAGAAGATGTAAAAACGAATTATTTTGGAATTTTCAAATTTTCGAATTTTTCCGGAAAATTACCAAAAAATGTCTGGAAAAATTTCCATAGGGTTAATTTTCCGGAAATTAAAATAATAAATTTAACAAACTTTTGGGTAAACAATGACGTAAGCTTCAGTTGTACTGACTTGCTCTGTACCTACTCTCCGTTGTTAATCTTTCTTTTGTTTGAAACTTTTTAAGTTATTTCTTAAATTTCTCTTTTTTTAGTTTTTTAAAATGAGTTGTGATTGTATCGTCAACAAAAACAAAAAAAAAAACGCATATTTTGTTCTTAAAAAAACTTATAATAAAAAAACAAAAGGTAGTATTGACATTTTTGAGTTGTTTAACTAAGTTTTAAAACACATGATTACAATATTGTTTGATGCAATTATTGTAAATAAACTTTTGAGCTAGTTTATTTGACAATAAAAGAAAACTTAATAAATAAATCAAATATTTTAATCTACCACAAAACTGGAAAATATTTGAAAACATTATCTGTGTTTACCCATACAGATGGCCGTTAGTTGAGGATTTGGCGACCATGAAGCGGGTGTTACTACCAGGTGTGCACGTGCGGGGCACACGTCCCTACAATCGAATATTTCACCAACCTTAACGAATTATCAGTGGCGTAACCAAATTTTGCATTTTTGTAATCAACGTTGTCCAGTTAAATGAAAATCCTGTAAACCTGACATGTTTTTGGTGGCATGTTTTTCTCAGTCTTGCTGATGAATTTACTGCAGAATTTAGGCTTGTGTTTGCAGGGTACGCCACTGGAAACCACCCTTTTCTGTATATGACCCCAAGTTTTTGACCCAGCAAAAGACTGAAAGTGAATCGCAGCTGTCGAAGATGTTCCATAAGGGATCATTCCATATGGGTTTTAGTGCATTCGTTCTACAAATTGAAATATGCCTATTCTCTTTTTATCAATTTAAACTGCTAATTAAACAAAATGTAACAATTGTTTCATTCAATTACTACTCTTCAAAGTAGGTTCTTCTGCAGTAAGTATATCCTCCAAGAATTTAATTTATATCAATCATTCATAAAATCATTATTAAGATAGTCAAAAGTTGCTTTTGTAATAAAACAAACTCTTGGTTTTTCAGTCATTTTCACAGTCATTGATTCTCTAAATGACCTTAGCTCTAACAACACCAAACAAGGTTTTATTGTTGTTAACTGACCACAATAAATTTACTGTGCAACTGAAATTTTCAATGAGTAACATACTTAATGGCGCAGTAACTATAATAGTCAAATTCCGCTAATAATTGAGAAACAATCATTGTTTGTCCGGCTGAGTAATCGTATGAATGATTCCACATTTACTCGCCGATACTATTCAACCAAATCAACATATTTACATGCTTAGTCTTAGGACTGGTTTCACGATTCATTTATCCTTTTGCTTTTATTCGAAATTCTCAGCAAGGTAAGTCATTATCATGGCCAGGTGGCGGCCAGTCATTGTTATTCGTCAGGGAGTCTGTGTCATTAAGTTCACAAATGTTGAAATCGACACCGGAAATGTGTTTTTAGCAATTTAGTGCTACTTAGCTGTTATATACACAGTTTAACATTGTTTACCACTGTACGACACTGATCAGGGTGTAAAGTTTGAACTTTAAGATGAATTCACTTTTCTACCTATGGGAGTTTTGGTGCTCTAGGGTGCTAAATCTAGGGGAATAAGGGTCATGGGAATTATATTCTTTTTGTGAAGCAAAACTGTACTAGGGTACTAGGTAACGTGATAGAGATAGAAATAGATATTTAAACAAGACAGATTTATAGTAAGATATGCAAGTCAAAGTGAGATAAAGAAAAAATTTATTTTCTATTCCCTTACATAGCTCCATTGCTGGGTTTCCTTATTTATGATCTGTATGCAAGTGGAATTTATATTTGCTCATGGGAACTATCACATTTTAGCTCCTATCTGCTTATGCAGGGTGTCCGAAAATAGGTGTTCTCTACGTTAACCGTGTATTCTACACGAGAGAATACTGATAAGATGATTTTCAAATCAGTCAATTTGAACATTGTTTGTGCTTAAAACTCTTCATCAATTTCATACATAACATCAAAATGAGACATTTTCCTCCTCTCAAGTTTATGCAATCCCTCCAAAATGTCACAAAATTGTTCGTTGTCATTATGTTTTAGTTTCTCGTACAATTATTGTAAAGACATTGATTTGTTGCATACAAACCTTGACCCTATAACGATTGAATTTCTTAAACTATCCTAATGCAATAAAATTTGATACATGACATTAAATTCATTATTAAAATTGTCACACTGGATAGTAAATAAAGAGGAGATGTTCTATTTTTTTGCAGGAATATTTCCATTTAAACGGG
Source organism: Ips nitidus (assembly GCA_018691245.2). NCBI lineage: Eukaryota > Metazoa > Arthropoda > Insecta > Coleoptera > Curculionidae > Ips > Ips nitidus. The sequence continues at coordinate 8,567,632 of CM042790.1, read as the reverse complement.
ACAATACTGTAGTAAAGCTATTTTGGTTTCACACAAATTTCGGCCACACCATCACTAAGTTTTTTAAAAATATGATGGAAACAAGATGGTCAAAGTGTACGAAAAATAACTATAAAATTTAGTTGATATACTTCAAGTGTCATTAAGTTTCTTCTTTCTTCTTAGAAAACTTCTTTTTCAAGCCAATTCCGACCATAACGACAATATTTTAAAACTTAATATTATGCCCGTGAAGTTAAAATTGGTGTTTCTCAGGTTATTGGATAGGAAATTTAATGAGGATTCCAAAAATGTGCTTAAAACAGTCATTTTCTCACTACAAGTGGGTTTTACAGGCGATTTTGTCCCTGACTGTCTTTTCAGACTGTGTTTCTGACAGTTCAAAATTTGACACCGTTTTTCTCCCTGACTGTACCAAACTTTGTAGTGTTTTATTAGACTATTGGATAGGAAATTTAATGACGATTCCAAAAATGTGCTTAAAACAGTAATTTTTTCACTCCAAGTGGCTTTTACAGGCAATTTTGTCCCAGACTATCTTTTCAAACTGTGTTTCTGGCAGTTCAAAATTTGACACCGCTTTTCTCCCTGACTGTACCAAATTTTGTAGTGTTTTTTTAGGTTATTCAGATTGGATAGGAAATTTAATGAGGATTCCAAAAATGTGCTTAAATAAGTCATTTTCTTACTCCAAGTGGGTTTTACAGGCAATTTTGTTCCTGACTGTCTTTTCAAACTGTGTTTCTGACAGTTCAAAATTTGACACCGCTTTTCTCCCTGACTGTACCAAATTTTGTAGTGTTTTTTCAGATTATTGGATAGGAAATTTAATGAGGATTCCAAAAATGTGCTTAAACAAGTCATTTTCTTACTCCAAGTGGGTTTTACAGGCAATTTTGTTCCTGACTGTCTTTTCAAACTGTGTTTCTGACAGTTCAAAATTTGACACCGCTTTTCTCCCTGGCTGTACCAAATTTTGTAGTGTTTTATTAGATTATTTAAGAGGAAATTTAATAAGGACTCCAAAATTGTACTTAAAACAGTCATTTTTTCACTCCAAGTGGCTTTTACAGGCAATTTTTCCCTGACTGTCCTTTTAAACTGTATTTCTCGCAGTTCAAAATATTTGACACCGCTTTTCTTCCTGACTGTACCCAATTTTGTAGTGTTTTTTAGGTTATTGGATAGGAAATTTAATGAGAATTCTAAAAATGTGCTTAAAACAGTCATTTTCTTAGTCCAAGTGGGTTTTACAGGCAATTTTGTTCTTGACTGTCTTTTCAAACTGTGTTTTTGACAGTTCAAAATTTGACACCGCTTTTCTCCCTGACTATACCAAATTTTGTAGTGTTTTATTAGATTATTTAAGAGGAAATTTAATGAGGATTCCAAAATTGTATTTAAAACAGTAATTTTCTCACTCCAAGTGGGTTTTACAGGCGATTTTGTCTCTGACTGACCTTTCAAAACTGTGTTTCTGACAGTTCAAACATTGATAACCGCTTTTCTCACTGACTGTACCAAATTTTGTAGTGTTTTTTAGGTTATTGGATAAGAAATTTAATGAGGATTTCAAAAATGTACTTAAAACAGCCATTTTCTTACTCCAAGTGAGTTTTACAAGCGATTTTGTCGCAGCCTGTCCTTTCAAACCTTACCAGACCTCTACCAAATTTCGTAGTGTTTTTTTTAGGTTATTGGATAAAAAAATTTAATGAGAATTGGAAAAAACTGAAATTTTCATAAATTTTACCTACAAAAATACCCAAACAAATGAGAAAACCATCTTCAGCGTTGTACCTCTCTTATAAGCTTTTTATTTTAGAGCTTAATCTCAAATAGAATTCACGGTTAAGGTTGGGGACACCCTGTATACTTATGGATGGTTAACTGCATACTAAAATTTACAACAATTAGCGTTTTAATTAATAGTGTGGCACTTTAAAGACCTGGTCTATACCACTTTTACAAGTAAACCCGTTATAAAATTGTTACACTCGCTTAATGTTACAAGTACTTTCTATGATATTAGCTGGAAGCTGAAGAAGTCGCATATAAGCGGGCTTTATTACTAAAAATTTAGTTGACGGTACTGACTAAATTTGATTATCATTACCTTTACGTTTGCTGTTATTTGCCCTTCACAAATACGTACAACTTCTACATTATTAGCAAACAACCTCGCTGTTCAGAAGCCGAAACCAATTGATTATAGCCTGCTATTTTTTACGTTAAAATCGATTTACCTTGTTTAAATTATTGAAAAAAAATAATAGTTTAAGTTGATAGTGATAATTAAAGTTACATTTATATCAAAAAAGAGATTAACATGAAAACATTCTAAACGTTTTAAACTCACAAGAGCATTTACGTTCTTGTCACATTCTCTCGATTTACATTAAAGAATTTTTTTTTAAAAATATGAATATAATTACCTAACATGCCAGTAATATTTGTAAAAGCATATTTACATATCATAAAAAAGCTAGACGGACATTTTTAGAAGAACATAAAAAAAATTACTATGGAAGTGAATAAGGTAAAACAAAGTGTATTTTATCGATATTTTTGTAAATTGTAATTGTAATGTAAAATTATTACTAAACACATAAATTTCTTATAGTTAGTTGGGTTTATTTTAAAAGTACAGTTGGTAGAATAGCTTGATCGTGACTTAAAATAATCGTTTAATTTGCAAATTATTTATGCGATGTATTTATTATGTTATTATTTTTCTTTCAATCCTACAGGATATTTGGATTTCAAAAACATTTATTTAAACAAAAGCTCATTTTTAGCATTTATTATACTTTATGGGTATATTTACCTTTAGTCTTGTATTATTATATGTTAATTCCTCCTTCTAATTAGTTTCTTCTTTCGTCTAAACCACTAATTATTCCGCGTAAAACAAAAAAAGACACACTGTTGCTAATAGTCAGTAATAACTTTGCTGTGTAAATATTCAACTAATCAGTCAGTATAAGAATGCCGACACAAAAAAATCTCAATTAGTGATCGTGTTTGAACGAAACTCCCGCTAACGATTTACAAATTGCGTTTGAATTACCATTCCCGCGAATTAATGCACATCACCAGTACCGGTAAAGTGCGCTAACAGTCATTCCCATGGATTCTCCGTATAACAAATAATGATGAGAAGGGGAACTTTGACTCACAACTTTACCAGCTCGGTGCTCATTGGTCGTGATTTTGAAGGTGTATTGTTTGAAACCCCTCTGAAAGTTTTTTTTAGAGGGGTTGTTTGATTTTGGCATGTTTTGTGTTGCAAGTAAAACCGTTATTCGTCAGTTTAATTGAGCTAATAAATATTATGCTGTGTATATTATAAGCTGCTCCTCAACTGGGACAGTGGTTTTTTTGGGTCATTTTTAATTGAAACATCAGATTTTGATGCGATTTGGACTATCATTGAGCTTGATTCATTGGCTTTTGGCTGATAGGAAACACTTTTGACTTATACTATAGAGGGGTATAGGTATAAGGTCCTGTGTCCCAAAAAATATCGGATTATCCGACAAATGCGACATAGCAGTGCTCAATCTCAAATTAAGGCAGTAGCTTTGATCTGTCATTATAAGCCAGGTCTAGGTCTCATCAGGGTGTCTAGAGGCAGTTAAAGTGAGAGAACAACTTGTGCCAACTATTTCAAGTTTTACTCACTGTCTCTGGATACCCTGTAAGATCCTATCAAACATGAGGCTTGTCCTGAAAAGTACTCAAAATATGTAACCAATAATGTTAAACATATAACGGCATTTAAATGACAGATATAAAAATGCTGATATCTTTTAATTTAAGACACTTTGGTCACATGACGTTAATTAAGATACACTAAAAAACGTCCCGAGAAATTACCCTCAACAACATACAAGTTACAATGTTGGAAAAAAATAGAAAATATTTATTAGTGACTGTAACTTAAAACTTTTCTTTTTTTTGCAGAAGTTTTTCTTCCACTTTAACACTCTGTATGGTCTTATCGATCATAGGGTTAGCTTTCAAATTATGTTACAGATAATATTGGATCTAATGGCAAACACAAAGTTGCTGCCATATAACTTAATTTGAGGTTGAGCACTGCAAAATTGTCCTTTCCGAATAATTGCTTGAGACATGAGACATTAATTGGAAAACGCCCAAAAACGTCCCGAGATATTGACCTAAACAACACCCTCTTGAGTTAAAACAAACCCAAAAATGTTATATTTGCCAATTGGAGACTACTCTAAAAAAGTTCACTTTTTTGCACGCGCTTGTTTCCTACCCTGTATAGTGCAGTTCCAGTGAATTAACAGCAAAAAAGCCGATAAATCAAGCCCAATGACAGTCCAAACCGCATTTAAATCCTTTAATTTGTTTCAAAATTGCGAGGTTTTAAAAATTGAGAAAAATGAGGAATGGAATAGCGAGAACAATCTCCTGAAATGAAGTCGCCAGACTATTAAAAAATGTGTGAACACAAGTGGACGTTTTGGAATATTAATAAACTATAAATGTACAAAATCACAAAGTAACATGATTCCTATCATTAGTAACGGAAAATCCATCAACCACATGCATATAGAATGTGGGAATGGTTAGTTTTTTAAAAAAATCATTACAAATTAATATTATTAAGCAAAAGCAAACCCAAGTTTTTGGAGTAAACTTGATAAAACCTCAATAGCCTATTTCATGCAAAACAAATTTGTCAAAAAGCGCGTCTAATGCACTAGAGCTGCACGCTGCACTAAAACAGCGCTAATCAAAAAACTATACTAGCAGATATCACGTGACACTGTGTATATTATTAACCAGACAATCACGTGATAGAATGCGATATTTATATTCCGTTTTGACTTTTGACAGACAAACGTAATTAACGTCACCGGTCAATTGTCAAGCACCTACCACACTTCCGTTTTTCGTCCCTTCTATTCTTTCGCGTCAAAAACGCTGCAAACATGACGACTCCTAAGGTAAATATTTCTTAATTTTCCATATAAAAATCCACAAATCTTCTGCAATTACTGTTAAAATTGCTAACTAACTGTCTCCCCTTTCAGCCCAAAAGAGAGCCGATCCACGCTGTCCAAGTTTTCGGCAGAAAAGTGAGTTCAAACATTTCCTAACCTATACTTGTCGCTAAACATGTGGCTTTCTCATCTTGGGTTAAAAAGGCCCCATTTCACTTTAAAATGTGTGTTTTATTTTAGAAATCTGCTACCGCAGTTGCTTACTGCAAACGAGGTAGAGGAGTCTTGCGAGTAAATGGCCGTCCTTTGAACCAAGTTGAGCCCAAAATGCTCCAAGACAAATTGCAGGAGCCAATCCTTCTTTTGGGCAAGGTGAGTGTTTGTACACTATTTCAGAACAAAAACCGGTGTATTTGTTGTGATGATTCCTTTATCCCGAATATGAGTTTTATGAAATCATACCACACTCTGATTTGTTTAGTCTGTTCACACTACAAATTAATTCAGATCGAGAGTAGTTCATAATGTTATTCCTCTAATTTTAGGACAAGTTCTCTGCTGTTGACATTCGAGTCAGAGTGAATGGTGGTGGACATGTCTCCCAGATTTATGCCATCAGACAGGCCATTTCAAAAGCTTTGGTAGCTTACTACCAAAAATGTAAGTAATATATTTAGTAAATAGTAGTAAATTATACTATTATGTTTGTTCTTTGTATTGTCTTGCAATTTGTATGTATCATTGGTATGAGTATGACCATAATTTGAAACTGTTATTATCAAATATGTATTTGAACTGTGATAGTAATTTTTTATTGGATATTTTAGGCAAAATATAGAACTGACTTTATAAACCTAAGTTGGGAGAGTTATTAATCAATGAGGTTAAAAGAAATTATGAGTGACTTTTTTAAAATTAGATAATAACTGGAACAGGATAGTTTGTCAGGGTTACTTAGAGATTTAACCCAGTTTGTTGAAAATTGGGTTAATCATGATGTTTATGCTGGCCTTAAACAGGTCTCTGCAGTTATTTTATTATATTTTATTTTTTTGCAGTTTTAAAAATGAGTACACAGTATCATATTTATTAATTTAAACATTGATAAGTTACTCATAAAGTAGTTGATGATTCTTAATTAACTTTAACATAATAAACAAAATTATTGACCACCTCAGAGGTGAGGCTATATGGAATGGGAAAAACTATTGAGACATCACAGTAATGTAATTTATGGGTAGATCAAATGATGGTTTAAATAAATTGTGTCATCATTGTGGATGTCATGGAGTTTCAACTCAAATGACTAATCAATTATTTGTGAGCTCCTTAAGAAATTAAAACCCAGTAAACACAAGTTGTTTGTCAGTTTTATGTCTGGTGTCAATTTATCTGAACAAAGAAGGTAAAAATTTAAAATATTCAAATAGCAAAAAATCAAAGGTGGTTTGTTTAACCCCTTACTGCCTTCTAAAAGTGCTCTAAAACAGTTACATGTAAGTGTTCATTGAAAAGCCTATTTTTTGTAATATTCCTGAAATTTCAAATGACTGAAGCCAAGGGGTTAGTCACTGAGGAGATTTTGCGTTCCAAGCAAGAGGAGATCTGTGGAAATCTGAGGATATTTGGGAGATTTGATAAAATCCGAGGAAATTCGGGGATATTTTGAGAAAATCCCCGGAGATTCTGAGGATATTATGACATGCATATTTGTGTTGTTGCCATGAACTTTTGTTTTACTTAACTTTTTGACTTGAATGTATTTGTATTTTCCTTATCAATAACAAGAAAAAACAAGGATAACATGTTAACTTATAGTTTTACTCAGAATTTTATTACATAAAAATTAAAATGAGTGTTTATATTTCTTTGAATGGTAATAATAAAACCTACACATTGTAGGTATTGCAAAGCAATTTTTCTTGACATTTTCTAACAAATCACAGATACGACCTACTTTGTTACGTCTAGTTAAACTTAAATCAAACTATTTTTTGATCTCAGATTTATAATACTCATGTGACTAGTAATTTAATTTGACATACAACAATAAGCCTTAAAAAACTAGACAACATTTCTGGGCAGATTTTGTGGTGATCTAAGGATATTTGAAAAGATCTGGGAAAAACGGGGAGATTTTTGAGGACATATAAGGAGATTTTCTGGGGGAGGCAATCTTTTGACCCTAATAATGGGCAGTTAGTAACCCCTCGACTGAAGCTTTTACTAAATTTTACTTGGCAAGCATTTTTTTACAAGACTATTTTAGTTCACCACTTAATTACACATCAATACATGGTGATTTCAAATCTAACATGTTATTTTAGCGATATATCACTGCTTTTGCTGTGCCCTAAAAAATCTACAAAGGTAGTTTGTGTATGGCAAATTTTTACAATAAAAAGTCAACCCAATTTAGAATACATACTTAATATTCAAACTAAAAAAGTTATAATTTTAGATTTTGCCAACAGTTGAATTTTTTATTGCAGACGTCGATGAGGCCTCCAAGAAAGAACTGAAAGACATACTGATCCAGTATGATCGTACTTTATTGGTAGCCGATCCTCGTCGTTGCGAACCCAAGAAGTTTGGTGGTCCAGGAGCTCGTGCCCGCTACCAAAAATCGTACCGTTAAGATTTTATGTCTTTTTTTTGGAACCGAAGTTCTAATAAACAACTATTTGTAAGTAACTTGTCCTATTAATTTACATTTTCCTTCTTCCTACAATATTCATATTTTCGATTTCTTCATTACACTGAGAGAGAAGACATTTGGAAGTTATTTTTCTAATTATTATTGTTTTTACTTTAAGGCTTTATTTCGATCATCAATAATTTTTCAGCGGTTTTTGCACTCTTCCATAAATATGAAAATAAAACAATTTTATTTTGGGAAAACACTTATTTTATAATTATTGTTTTTGCACAAATATTTACTATTTCTATAATACACTTGACTAGAATAAGTTAGTTGAAACTGTTTACTACATCTAAGCTTAATTAAGTACAAATATTGTACAACAAGTTCATTAACATGCTCTCATACATAAACAAGAAGCCTATTTATGTACTGATAGAGGGTTAATGTTATACAGGGTGTCCAGTAAGCACAAAAGGGTACTGTGACATTCTTTAGATCGAAAGGTGACGATTTGACGTAATAGTCATTAGAAAATAGTGTATGGTTCCAATGCTATTGATGATAAAAGTTCTTGAAAAAAAATCTAATTTCGGATATATTTGGAGAACGTTTCCATGGATTTTAATGAAACTTGCTGTGGACTTGTCTTTAAGTAAGGCTAATGGTTTGATGAAACAACCACGTCCATTTGCCTTTGGCAAGTGCTAAGTTTTTCAATAACTGGGTTCAAAAATTACCAGAACTTTTTATTTAGTCGTTAAAATTAATTTTAACTAACTACTCTTTGTAAAATCTTCTAGCATTCATAGTTCTTCTGCAAAAAATGTTTTTTGTGTCCCCCTGCTATTTACCATTTTACACATTTTTATTGCAAATAACATAACCACCAGTTAATTTGATAACTACAAACTATCAAAGTTTTGACGTTGGTAGAAAAAAAAAATAAAACATAATTTTCTATTGAAACTACCAGCCAGATCTCAAAAGCAGATGATTCTCAAAAAAATAGAAATTACAACAAATGTTCGATATGCCCACTATTTTCTCGGATGCATAGCTAGATCCTTCGAATAAAATTGAATTGAACCATCCTCAACATTCCTGCATCATCCCGAATTACGTTCGCCTCGTTCTGCACCCTACGTATTAACTCTTCCTCGGATTCCACAGGAGTAGCGTAGACTTTATTTTTTAAGGCACCTAATAAAAAAAATCTAATGGTGTTAAGTCGGGGGACCTAGGGGGCCATTCGACAGGAACATCTCTCCCTCTCCTTCCGATCCAATTGTGTGGGAAAGTGTTGTTTAAATGTGCAGTTACATTTCTATTAATGTGCGGAGGAGCACCATCGTGCATGAACCACATTGAGAGGGACATCCTCCATTAGAACAGGCAAAGTATTCACTAAGAATTCAAGATAATTTTCACCATTCAAGCGATGGGGCAGGATATAAGGCCCCAGAAGAATGTCTCCGATGTTACCGGCCCACACATTCATGCGGAATTCCAGCTGAAAGTGGTTGATACGCCTCCCATGAGGATTTTCTTCTGCGTAATGATGGAAATTATGTGAATTAAAAACACCATTTCTAGTAAATCCAGCTTCATCAGTGAATACAATTTTGCTGGTAAAATTTGGGTCACGTGCCCGCGCATCTTCAATAAAGTGGCAAAACCGAAGTCTTCTGTCAAAATCGGATGGTAGAGGCTCCTGAACAGGCGTTTTTTGCGGAAGAACTATGAATGCTAGAAGATTTTACCAAGAGTAGTAAAGCCTTGAAAAAGGACCAATACATCAGATTAAATAATAAAAAATTAATTGTAACGACGAAATAAAAAGTTCTGGTAATTTTTGAACCCAGTCACTGAAGAACTTGAACATGAGCCTTACTTAGAGACAAGTTCACAACAAATTTCATTAAAATCCATCAAAAAGTTCTCCAAATATTTCCGAAAATAGATTTCTTTTTCAAGAACTTTGACCATCAATAGCATTGGAACCATACACTTTTTTCTAATGACAATTACGTCAAATCGTCACCGTTCGATCTAAAGAATGTCACAGTATCCTTTTGATCATGTGCTTACTGGACACTATGTATTTTGTCTTACTAATTAAAGTAAACCATAAAATATGTTTTAAGTTTAACATAATACTTTAACAGAATGTCTATAACTAAGATTATTCAAAGGAAAGGAGGGTTTGGTCAAAAATCTAAAGTGGTTACATGGTGGTTGGTGTAACCCAAACGTTCTTTCCCTTAATTTAACTATCTTAACTTTGGATATACAGTAAATATTAACAAATTAACTTATGGACTAAATTATCTCAGTGTGAAACATACGAGCGTCAATTTTAGCTCCCATCCTTTTCAAAGCTATAATTGTGTTTACCGCTTTGATCCATCTTCGTTTGATGACGTATCGCTTCAGTTTTGACGTGCTTAAAACTTGGTCCGAAAAAACGGCGGACGGTTTCAGCCAGGGATGGCTTAGCGCCTCCTTGGATGTCATTCGATTACTAAAAAAAAAATAAAAAGTATTTCATTGGGTGTGAACATTAAAATGTTGCACCTGGATTTGTCCGGGTGAACATCTATTTCGTGGTCTGGTCCTAATTTGCCAAGTCAAATAACATTTATTTTACCAAAATGTTTTTTATAGCATTGTTCTTCTGTTTTGTTTTAATAATTCGCTGGTTCTCCGGAATAGTAACATATTCACAAAGCCCAGTTAGCAAAATTCCGTCCAAATGACGTATTAAGTAACCTTTGACGTTATTAGGTCCGGTTGTACAATCAGAGTTCAAAGGCTGATTCAATTGAACTGTGACTGGTAGTTGAACTTTGCCATATGAAACGCATTGCTGTCAAATTGAGGTTTCTGACTTAAATCAGGTTCAAATGTTGGAACCACTATTGTACAATTGGGCCTTAAACGTTAACTTAACGGCCGAATGTCACAGCAATAATGACGTAAATTAGTTGGTAATAAAACGATGAGTTACCAATAACGACCTCACACCGCAAATGTAACATCCTGACACATTACACACAGGGCTATATAGGGTGGTTCAAATAGAATGTAGGATACTTAAAGAGTAGAACGTACATAAAAAATAAACGCCAAAGTGTCGTATAAACTATCAGAGATGTAAAAGCGGTAATTTTCGAGTCGGAAAGTTTCCATGTTTGGAAATTTACCGGAAAATTACTTCATGCTTAAATAAAAATTTTCCTTGATAGGGAAAACAACTGTCAAACTTGTCATTGTTATTATCAAACTTATCATGCATTCTAATGAGATAATTTAAGACATCTAACCGCCATTTGCACCGTCGTACTTTAAGCATAGTTTAAGTTAAGTGTGGTTTAGAGTGTGACTTTTTTCACCTGTACTGTGACCCACACTTAAATTAACTTTTACAGATTAATACAACTTTATTTGAATTTTTTAAATTATTATAATTTAAAAATTATTTGAATTTTCAATTTTTTCCGCAAAATTTCTGAAAAATGTTGTATACCTAACTTCAACACTTTTCAAAATAATATGAATTTTGAAAAAAATATTATTTATAAATTTATCCCTTCTGGACAACACATTCCCGGTATAAAAGCTTTAATATTTCGGTAGCGTGACATTTCTACTATATATGGTATACAGGGTGATCAAAAGACAATTTCAAGGGCTACAAATTGGTATATTGAACCACCCTGTAACTGTCAAAATAACAGAGTTATGGGCTGTCACAGTAAAAACTGTCAAAATCAAACAACTCAGTTTTAACAGTAAATAACTCACTTATTCGACGTTTTAGGTAAAAACGCTATACAGGGTGGTCAAAAGAGAATTTCAAGGGCTACAAATTGGTATATTAAACCACCCTATAATTGTCAAAATAACCGAGTTATTGACAATACAGTGGAGTAGTTTACAGGGTGATTCTATGAATTTTTAACATCCTTGTAACTTGTTTAATTTTCATTTTATAAAAAAATACCAAATATGAATCTTGTAGATATTTGCATATACTTTATTCCTAGATAATCCATCAGTATACAGGCTGTCCCAAATTTGAGCAACAAACCAAATGTTTGTATCGATATTCAATTGTTTTTGCTCTAGCAGCCTTACTTTGACCACCCTCCTCGAAAGCAGATATTCCCAACTTGAGCGAAATTTTGGTGCACTTTTCCAGAAAATCGTCCATAATTCGCTTATTTGAAACACCCTGTATAAACACACTGTATAACAAAAGAAAGCTAATGAACGGGACTATCACGTGACATTAAGCGGGCGCGACTACGATGTTCCGTTTAGCCGGTAGAGGGCGTCAAAGTTGACTCTCGTTTTTTGCAGTTTTTGCTCAATATCTCAGGAACGTTTCAGGTAATGCACCTCGATGGGATACAACTTTTACCTTCTATAAACTTTTATGGAACCACGCACCGTTTGACTTTAAAAAATTAAAAACTAGAATTGTCAAGAAATTTCAAGTCAAAATTTTTTATTTTCAAAATTAACCTTAACTGCCTAAATACCTTCAAGTTAATAGTACAAAAATGTAAAAAACAAATATTTTTGAATTTTCCAATTTTTCCGGAAAATTACCGAACATTTTCTGGAAAAATTTCCATGCTATATACCAAAAATATTGTAAGAAGATATTTATTTTGCTCTCCTGAAAAGTTATTTCGACACTATTTCGGAGAACCAGCGAATTTTTAAAGCATCAGCATTTTGAACTTAGTAAGACACATAGCGGAATATGCATAACTTTTATTGAAAATTCGAAGACAACAAAAAGTAGTACAATAAAATGCGAGTGGTCCCTTCTAGCTGTTAGACAAGGACGTGAACACTTAACAAAAATAAAATACTTGTGACTTAATAAATATACTTGCATAAATAAATCTAATTTTAAATCAACACGGAGGGAAAAGTGATCGGAACTTGTACAATAATACATAATAATAAATACACTTTGACATTCTAAGTGATTTCGGGTTGATCAGTACGTTTACACATCACTTACTTGATTTGTGATTTACTAGCAAAATCAATAAATTAAACGTTAAATACATTAGTGGTAGATTTTAGTAAGAGAGACCTTTGTCCATCGTCGCAAAGTGTTGTTTGAACAGGATATTTTTTTACTTTGACACTTGTGTTAGTTTCTGACAATTGTCAGAAACTGAAATGCTCTATGTGTTCTATTTTATGTAGCATTGAAGGAAGATGTTTATTGATGATTGTATTATAGTCTAAATTGCGTTGTTGCAATGGACGAAGGACGACTTGCAACTCGAGTTATGATGTTGCAGTTGCAGAAACATTTTCAAACATTTCCCTTCCGTACAGAGTGTTTGAAATTCAACTATAAGTATGTGGATCTTGGAATCTATAAAAATAAATACAGGGAACAACGTAGCAAATTCACATTTCTATTGCCACTTCAGTTCTCTAAAAATTGAAATTTTGAAATTTTTGTTTGAAAGCAAGTAACCACCTTAATCAGGTTAACTACGGTCTTATAACTGTCAGTCTGTTATGAACCACCATATTATTTTAAATATATACATGGTGACTCAAATAAAGTGTTCTATTAGAAGCTTCGGTGAACTAAACTAATTTAACTTAATTTTGTTTAGGGCTATAGCATGCTATTTCTGTATTTCAAACATATTTTTACAGATATAACTTTGCCCAATCAACCCGAAATTGTTTTCAAGTTTGAAATTTTAAATCTACGCAGTTTTGGTTGACAGTTGTTTATCCATCAAGATCATGAAAATTGGCTTTATAATCTGGGTATTGGTGGTAACTTGATAATTCAAATTTTGTCATTCAAGTCAATTTTCCAACTTTTTGTAACCAAATTTTAGTGTCTGAAATTTGATTATTGACCTTAAAACTGGGAAATTACAACAAAATTATGAAAATTGACTTGAGGATTGGAAATTTACATCAAATTTATGAAAGCTAACTTGATATTCGAAGTTTTGCCAGTTAAGTAAATTTTTATCATTTTTTATTAAGGTTTAGTGCTTGAATCTTGATAATTGACATGGAAACTAGAAACTGCACTCAAAATGAATACCTCAAATTGTAGAATGAGTCCATGTTTTTAAAGAGACCGAAGTAAACATAAATGTGTTTTAACTGTTCGTCCCTCGATGTACGCTTTCACGGCCTGATAATGCCTTTTTAAGCGAAACATGTAGCCATTAAGGCTACATTAATGTAAAAAATATAGTTGAGACTGTAGACTTGGAGTTTTTCCTCGATTTATACAAAATGATTCCATTTGATTTGAAAACTGATAATTCACATCATAATCATGAAAACTGACTTTATAATCTAGTACAGACGCCAAATTCATAAAAATTGAAAGGTGGCATCAAATTCATGAAAGCTAACTTGATAATTGAAATTTTGAAAGCCAAGTAAATTTTCAAAATGTTTGTAAACAAATTTGAGTGTATGAAAGAGTTGTGTTATTTAAAATAGCATATTTGACAGGACCAGTATCATATTTCTTCTTTTAGACGGTTTTTTCAAAATTAGCTTTATAAACGTTTTCAGACATGTAAATAACGTGTGACTGTTAAAACTAATAAGCCATTTCTTAAATGAGGGTTGATCAATGATATGCTGAACTACACCTCAAAAACAGAATGTGTGTGTAACACCTTGTAGATTCTCAGATACCAGACTGCTTTCAGTCAAATTTGAGACACCCTGTACAGTTAAGACCGATATCAGAACTAGCCCTTTTTTTAGGACGCTGTATATACTTTCGAATCTTCTTATACGATTCAAACGTAATCGTAAATAGAGAGTTCAAACATTTGCGAAATGCACACTTTAATGCAAATTGTTTACTTCAACTTATTTGTTCCTATATTCCTTTGTGTATTTACTTATGGTTTTTTTATAAATGTCAAATCATTAAGTACATACTTGATACGCTCCTGACATTAAAAGTCGTTAAGGAAATAATCAGATCAGTCTACTTAATTCCACAAAATCGTACTTCTTTAACAATTCTTGAAAACCCTCATTTCAGAGTAAAAATGAACACATTTCGTATGGTTTCACACGTAATCCAGATTATTATGATTTATTAAAGTGAAACGGTGTAATTTTTTTATTAGCCGCTCTACTCTGGAAAAAGTTGTTTAAAGAACTGATCGTTCTCTGTCCTAAAGTGTCATCGTCTGTCCATTCGGACACTGAACCATGTCTTGTATTGGATCCACTGTAATTTTTAGTTTTTGGTCCGTCCCAGTTTTGCAACAGTTGTAGTAGTAAATCTTTGGTTCCGTTTGCGTCTGATGGTTTACGTTGGTACGCTGTGTACTGGACGTCCTCTTCACTTCTTTTATAAATGCTCCGGCAACTTAAAGGGACGTCCCTGCTGGAATTTGCGTTAACTTTGTACTTAGTCCTACGCCATGGAATACTGCATGAAGGATTTTGAGGATGGTCTTTGGGTAGCACAGTTGATTTTTCCTTGGGTTCCTCAGCTTTATCCTCTTCACCATCGATATAATCTTTACCATTAGTAAACCCCGTCTCAATGTTGGACAGTCTAAACAGCTTATCAGATAATTGTCTAATTTCCTGAGCGAGATTTATCCTTTCAGTGATATCTTGATTCTTCATGAAGCAAGAAGAATCAGATGCTCTACGTAGATGATCTGATGCTACCGTTAACGTCTTTGGTGGCATAAACAGATCATTGTTAGTGGTATCTACGTTGTTGTTCAGGAAAATACTGTCGTCTTCTGGACTGGATGCTAGGCTGGCGCAAGGCGATGGTGAATCTCCAACCAAGGATTGTGACGAAGAATCACTTAACAAACTACCTCTTCTTCTATTAATTTCCACACCGTTCGTAACCTCAAATACATAAGGAGAATTCGGATGTTCATTCCATCGTTCCACAAACTGACGCAAATTGTCTTTGGCCACGTCCATGGAATTAATGCGTTGAATGGGTTGTTTTTTCTTTTTGAGCCACTCGTGTTGCAAGCACTGTTCAGCGGTCAATCTTTGGCTGGTGAAAAAAAAGACAAAGACCCTTTGTTAGTTCTGATTGATGGTTAAAGGGCGGCGATATGATACATGCGCTAAAGCAAGCTCAACAACCCAAATTAGTATAATGTGGGAACCACATTAAGTGTTGGAAGCACTATTCAAATGTCATTGAAATGCTAACCTGAAGTAAATCTGGATAGAGTAGGCCAAATAGGGAATAGTGCTTCTAAGACAGTATTATGTTAGTTTATGTATTTTTAGAATGCACTAATTTGGGTCTTTGTCTTGCTTCGGTATGATGACTTATGATATGGATAAAGTAATGATGGTTAGCAAAATTTCTTAGTTATGAAATGTTCGTAAACGTTGACGATGACTAGTTTAGACATAATTATTGCGAGGACATTTAACAAGTAAGTAGGTTTAAAAAAAAGACGAAACATACCTACATGAAAACGTTTCACATGTAGAAATGTAAAAAAATTAAAAAATTTTTAGTTTTTTTGCGTTTAGATGTATATGATATATTGGTAATAGGATTCTGAGGATATGAGACAATATACTCTAAGATTGACTAATAAATATCAGTAACGTAACGGACTGTTAGTCCACCATGTTTAGTGACATCCGTGATCATTTTCTGTCATTCTCATGTGATTCTCACAAACACTTCAAACTTCTACCTAAAGCAGATGTCAGTAGCTCTCCTTCTTTCCAATCTGAATTTAGCTGACTCTTCTGATTGTTGGTCATAAAAAACCGATTTCATTCAAATTAACTAATCAAGACAAATTTAATATGCGTACTTCTTATTCAACTAAGAAATTTTGCTACTTAATTAACTATAATAAAATAAAAAAAAAACGGTTTTGAAACTTACTTCATATCTTTAACCAACAGTTTTCTGATGAAATCTTTGGCGTTTTCTGAGATGGTTTGGAAAGCCTCATCGTCGAAGTCGTACTTTGATATGGTGACATTTGCCATTGTTTCCACGTCCGTGTGGCCCATAAACGGTGACAAACCAGAAAGTCTAGAAATAGTTTTTTTTTAATGAATTTGAATGATAGTTCCTCAAATTATTCAGGAGGGTTTGTTTTAACTAGAACTCTTTTCTGTTCACAAATGACTGGTCTGGCAAAAAGAATAGTAGTCAGAGAAATATATACAGCCATTGTTCAAAATTCAGACAATATCAAGTCACGTGAAAATTTAGCCAATGAAATGTCATAACCGGTTAGGCATTGCCTCTGCGAACAAGCCTATAACACTTTTGAGAGTGACAATCAAAGACAAGTCAGGTCAAGACAGATGTTTCAATAAGAAAAAATATCGAAATAACTTAGAAAACTGCTATTTACAAATACTTACAGAACATAACATATCACTCCAATTGACCACATATCAGTCCCATATCCTATAGCGTCAAAGTTGACAACTTCCGGCGCAACAAATTCCGGAGTGCCGAACAAAACTTGAAGTTTCTTTTCGGGGTCAAACTTCCGGGCCAATCCGAAATCTATGATTTTGATTCGGTTTCCGGTTTTGGTCAGACACAGGATGTTTTCGGGCTGAAAATGTCGGGTGTGAATGCGATTGTTTTAGCACAAATCCGACGTTACTCACCTTCATGTCTAGATGCAATATCCGTTGTTTGTGGATGAAATCGATGCCCTCGCATATTTGTCTCATGAAAACTGTACACGCTTTTTCTGTTAAAATAAAATCGTCGTCTATCACTCGTTCGAATAATTCACCACCCTCAATTCTACAAAATATGATTAATTGTTATATTTGGTAAAGTGTTTGGAAATAATAATAATAATCATAATCATCTTTGTTGTTCATTTTGTGGTGAAGTTTAACCAATGGCCTTTCTTCCACTTAACCACGAAACCACAAATCGAATGCCATAAGTGATTGAGGGACAAATACCGTTCCATGTTAGTTAACTATAGATAAAAAAATCTCTTTTGAAGAAAACAGAAAAAGATCACTTTATTTTATAAATTCTATCGAAAGGAACTGATCCATAAAACTTCCAAAAAATTATATTTTTTATCTTACTTTGTGTCTTCCATTTTAACTTTCTAGCTTATGCACTAGGTTAGTTGTGTTGTTAATAGAACAACTGTAAAATAGAATATAGAGGCTTCTACAAGGTTACAAATGCTTCTAGAAGAACCTTGATTTAACTCTATAAATGGAGACCTCTCCTTTCTCAAGCGTTGTGTTTTGCAGAAAGTCTGCCAGGTAGAATCTGGGCCAATTTTTGAAACCTTTTTCGTTATTATTGAAGACCACCTAACATTCACATCGAAAAATAACTTAAAATAAATGTTTGTCGATATTCTTAAACAATCCACAACAAAAATACTTTGTTGCGAAATTGGACAAATTCCAACGATCAGCTTTTGTGATTTTTTTTTCGAAATGGTATGGATTTCAATGTCAGTGTGTTACTATAAACTTTTAGTGTCAGTGTTTGGCTGTTTGAAATTTAGAAAGTGATGTAATAAGGAAAACAATGTGCATCAACTGATTGCCACAATTCTACTTGGCAGATAAATTATTTGAAACTTTTCTAGTAAAAACTAAAATGATACTTACAATTCCAGTATTACGCACATTACTTTGCCGTTTTCAAACGCATCGTATATTTGAATCAGTCTAGGATGTTGGAGTAATCGCATTATATCAATTTCCCTTTCCACATTTCTTCTGTCTTCCTTTTTTGGACAGGATACGTATTTGGCGGCCAGCGCCAGTCCTGAAGTCTTTTCCTTGCATCTATACACAATTCCAAATTTACCTCTGCCAATTTCCTCTTCTAAAGTGTATTCATCTTTGGGATCTATGTCACGTTTGATTATCACATCTCGGTTCGGAAAACTAAGCTCGATTTCTGAAAAAAAGATACAGGATTAGTCAAAAATGCAGTTGGAATACAAATTTCATATCCTGTGTGTCATGTAGTGTGAAGTAACTTTAATTTTAATTATTGGACCCATTCCAAAAATTTTGTAAACAACCTTCACCCGTTTTGCCAGCAAATTTATATGTTGATTTTTGTTGTATTTTCTTCTACATTATGTCACGTAAATCAAACTGTTTGTAGTTTTCAGCAACACGTGTTTGACCAGGTACTTAAATCCTAATGGTTTAACTTTTATTTTCCTAAATTCAGTTGCCAATTCATATAATCGTTGAAAAAGCTCATTTCGAAAGTGTTATGATATGCTAGAAAAAACATGAATGAAGTATATGTACTTGTGGTTATTATTGTCATTCTGTATTTGTTTGTGGATGTAGTTTTAAGGACAGTAAATGGAAAAAAAATCGACTTAACAAGTTTATTAAAATAAAGTTGGACTGTCAGGAATTTTGTACCAAACTGGATGAGAGGTAAGTCTGGCACAAGGTTCGTTTCCACTCCGGATCTAACAAGGTGATCTCTTCCTTTCTGGTGATGATGTTCTCGTGCTTAAAGATATCAATGGCTTCTCTAGTTAATCGAGGATAGTAACGTTGTGATCGATCCAAAACCTCAACCTCTTCAAAACGAATATCGTGTCCTCTGGAAAGTGCATGTTCTGCCACCGCTGATTTCTCGGTCTGTCCTAGTCTGCAACTTCTCTTGTGCTCTGCTATTCTCGTGTTGTCACTACGTTTAGTCGTTCCAATATATACGGATCCACAGCTGCACAGAATCCTGTAAACTCCAGAAGCCGATAAAGGATCTCGTTTGTCTTTGGCCGATCTGAGACTCTGTTGTATAAAATCCTTCCAATCTTATCCGTGACCTTGTGTATGTATGCTAAGCAAGTCCAACCAACTTTCTCTTCAACATCCCCCGTTTGTTGTCTACGTAGTCCGATGTTTCTTGGGCGAGTGGCTCTGTTGAATTGTTGTCTACTGTATCCGTTCCATCCGAAAACCCTTTCCAGAAGTTTAAGCTCCCTTTCTAACTCTGATGGTTCGCAAATCCTTCTTGCCCGCTCCGATAGGGTTTTGATCACTCCTCTTTTTTTGGCTAGGGTGATGATTAGATCCACTATTGAGATAACGATCCGTTTGTGTTGGTTTTCGATACACCGTGTGAGCTAGATTTCCATTAGGTTTCCTTGTCACCATTACATTCAGGAAAGGTAACGTCCTTCTTTTTCGTCTACATAGTAAATTGAATTCTTGGATTTATGGAGTTTAGATGTACCAAGAATTGCTGCAGTTCGTCTTCACCGTGGCTCCAAACTACAAAGGTATCGTCAACGTATCGAAACCAGCACTTTGGTTTCTTTGGAGCGGTGGCCAGAGCATTTACTTCGAATGTTTCCATAAAATAGTTTGCTATTACCGGACTGAGAGGACTGCCCATTGCTACACCATCATTCTGTTCGAAGAATTCACCCTGCCATTGGAAGTAAGTGGTGGTTAGGCAGTGTCTGAACAATTTGGCGCTGTCCAGTGGAAAATCTCGTTCTATCTCCTCCATAGTCGTTTTGATGGGTACCATAGTGAATAAAGAAACAACATCAAAACTCACAAGGACGTCACCTGGAGATAAAGTTAAGGCATGCAATTTGTCCACAAAATGTGCTGAGTCTTTTATGAAGCTGTCCGTCTTTCCTATTTTTGGTTGAGAGAGTGTTGTAAGGTACTTTGCTGTCTCATACGTAGGGCCTCCTATGGCACTAACGATGGGTCTCAGAGGTACATCCGGCTTGTTTTAGGTAAACCATAAAGTCTGGGTGGAAGGGCATCTGACTTCTTGAGTTTCGAGATATCTTCAGCGACAGTCGTGGAATCTTTAATAAGTTGGTTTGTGCTCCTAAGTATTCGAGCTGTTGGGTCACGTGGCAACTTATTGTAGGTTATGGGATAACTTTCATATTTCAGTTTTGACCGGCCGTGAAAGCATGAACATGATAAAAACGGAATATATGCGAGTAGGAGAACTGGAGGAAATTAAAAAAGTGCGAAGAATATAAATATGTGGGAAGCATAATCTCGAGCAAAGGATCTACAGAACGTGACATAAAACACAAAGCACAACAGGGTCAGAGAACGACACATATTCTCAACTCATTACTTTGGTCCAACCAAATTAAGTTTAAGCAGTAAGAAGACAATCTACACAGCAGTTGTAAAGCCTATCCTAACGTATGGGGCAGAATGCTGGCAAATGACAGAACAGACAAGAAGACTACCTAAGAGGAGCCTGTCGTCTACCAAGGAGAGAGCACATGTCGAATAATGAATTTAGGCGGAAAACAAATAGAATTCATAGAACCTCAGAAAGAATAGAAACTCGACAGTACAACGCATGAACGAGAATAGGTGGCCCAAACGAGCTCTAGAATACATTCCAGAAAGCAAAAGTAAACGTGGAAGACTAGCAATTAATTACATGGATAAGCGGAGTTAGGCAAACAATAGAGCAATCCAGGAGGATTTATGGAGAGATAAGAGAGTTATGGTTTGGCGATCGAAATGTGGCAGAAGCTGTAGGACCCTCGCTTAGATAGATAGAATAAAAATACAGTAGTGTTGCAACTTGTCAATCGAAGTCAGTAATCACCATAGGTCTGTTCGCAGAAGCAATCCCTGACTGGTTTCCAACTCAGATACAGTAAATGTCAATCTCACGTGACTGACGTATTCTGTTTCCAATGGATGTATCTATTTCTCTGATTACTAGTTGGAGAGAACAGACCCCATAAGTCAAGGAGAAATGCTCTGACCATATACGTCACACTGACATACAATTATTTTAGTTTGAACACTACTATAAACGCTTACTGGAAATTTCTTGATAGAATTACTCCATTATCAAGCGGACATGACCCTCAGGATAATTTATTTCGGGAATTCCTACACCGCAACACGAAAATATCGATGTTCACCCTTGCATTCCAGACGCGTCCAAGGAAACACGTTGTGTGAACGATCCTCTATCGCCAGGAAAAAAATCTTAATTGAGAGACTCTTGGTAATTATAATTAATGCTCGTGGATATTCAGGCGTGGAGCCAAAAATGCGATGGAATTTGGAATTGCACAATATTTTGGCTTCTGCATTTAATTTCGTCTGTATAGTAAACAGCTACCTCCAGGTTTCTGGGTTAAGTGTGATACGACGGGATAGCCGTATAAACTGCTCGTTCCAAATTGTCCAGGAAATGTGTTTTTTGATTACATCGCTTTCCAGTGCAAGTTTTATTGACCAGCTTAGGTCAGTATCTGCTAATTCGTGTAAAGTAGCGAAAAACGGGATCGTTTTCACAAGCAGCCCACGCCAAATTCAAGTTCATTAATAAACTTATAATCGTTGGACGAGCTTTATTTTTCAAAGCCAGTGCGGTCATCAATGACGGCGAAAACATTTTTGCTTGTGCGTCACTAGTTTATTCGTCGTAAATAAATCTTTTGTTTGTTCGAATCAATAGCGACCTGCGAAATTATTTTACGAAAATAGACGGTTTATTTTCTTTTGTAGCTGAAAATATGTATTGCGGACAGGAAGTTCTACCGCAATTTGTTTATGCAGTAGGAGAATATGCAACGTAACGCTGATTCAATTCGTTTTGCAAAATTGGCTGAGTTGTCAGGTCAAAAAAATTGTTAGGAATGTTTGAAGAGAGATAGTATTTGGAAAATTGGTTATTTTCACATAAAAGTGTGCGAGGAAGAGCAAATTGTAGTGTGTGATCCAATTGATATACACTGGACCATAAAGACAAAATGTAGCAAAACTTAATACTCTTTGAGACACGAAACATACAACTTTTTTACATTCAGCAATTTTTTTGTTTTGCACTACAACTATTACATTATTAATATAATTTTACTAAGCACACAAATACCAAGTGAAAAAACAATATTCCAATCAATCAACAAGCACCTAATTAAGATAATAAAGTGTGTAAAGTGCTTAGATTTTAACGAGGGCGTTAAGTTTCCTCGTGAAATCAATTATACTGTTTATATGCAAAAGCTCTTTTGGTATTATGCAATCTAATTGAGTCCGCTCTTCTAAATTTGCTTTGTGTACTTCACTAACTGATTTTTGCTTAGGTTTAGTTTTCATGTTCCGTAAGTATCACATTTAATTACTAAACAGAATAGCAGACGGGATAATTCACAATAGAAACAATGTGGTTTGTTTGTCCTCCAGCCGTCAAAATCATCTAATGATTCCTGTGATGTTTAGCTTTCGTTATGGTTTATGGTAAGTCCTGCGGAATTGTGCTCGTCAACCGGATTGGTGCAAATTCGCTATGTTGGCATATTTGACAGTTCCGTTACTTTTCCGTGAAAAGTTAAATTTATCCCAACTTTTTAGCGGAACGGTCAGGAAAAACATGCAAAATGTCAGTAAAGTCTATTGTTAAAGTTAGAAAGAAGAGTAGGTAAAGGTAATATGGTTTGGTGTTCATTAAAATTTAAATATCGTACACTGCTTATTACTTGAAATTGAAAATAAATCCTTTGTAATTGCAAATGCATCAATGAAAAATGTCATTCCGTCATTTTAATTCGGACCGTCGAAAATTGCAATCATGATGTCATGAGGACTTACCATGAACAAACTTGGTCAACAATTACGTCAATGTCACGTGTTTTCTGTACAGGTGTGGTAAAACTAAAACTGATCATAGAAAAACTATGTAACTGACAGAGCAACATTGATAATTGCATGCGCGAGACAAAGACAGAAAACTTAAAAAAGTCCAAATAGGCGAAAATTTGTCTGCGATGTTGTCAAACGTCTCTCTGAATTCGTCGACTAGATTACTTACAAAATTAATTTTGTGACTAGAACATTCCTAATTATTTCCATTTATGATAATGTATTTGCAATTTGTGATAAATCAACAAAGCAAAATATAGTGACCAAGTGTCAAATTACGTCATTGTGACGTTCGGTCCCTTAATGACGGAAAATGTGAACTTTAACCATGAAAAGTCTGTAAATTATATTGGAACAGTTGGAAAAACTAAAATTGTAAAAGCACGTCACGTGATCGTGACAATTTAAATTCGCCGCAGGCAACACCGTAAGGTTAAGTTGAAGCTTGTCAACATCAATGACATCAGTCACGTGACCAGAAAAATGTCATTTTTAACCTCTAAAAGTTTGTAAATTACATTTAAAGAGTTGGAAAAGCTGAAATTGTAAAACCACGTCACGTGATGTGACAATTTAAATTTGCGGCAGGCAACACTGTAAAGTTAAGTTTGTCAACAACAGTCACGTGACCAAAAAAATTTCATTTTTAACCTCTAAAAGTTTGCAAATTACATTTAAAGAGTTGGAAAAGCTGAAATTGTAAAACCACGTCACGTGATCGTGACAATTTAAATTTGCGGCAGGCAACACTGTAAAGTTAAGTTGAAGCTTGTCAACAACAGTCACGTGACCAGAAAAATTTCATTTTTAACCTCTAAAAGTTTGTAAATTACATTTAAAGAGTTGGAAAAGCTGAAATTGTAAAAGCACGTCACGTGATTGTGACAATTTAAATTCGCGGCAGGCAACACTGTAAAGTTAAGTTGAAGCTTGTCAACAACAGTCACGTCAATGTCATTTTTAACCTCTAAAAGTCACGTGAAAAGCTGAAATTGTAAAACCAAATTGTGACAATTTAATTGCGGCAGGCAACACTGTATAAGTTAAGTTGAAGCGTGTCAAACAACAGTCAACCAAAAAAATTTCATTTTTAACCTCTAAAAGTTTGCAAATTAGATTTAAAGAATTGGAAAAGCTGAGATTGTAAAACCACGTCACGTGATTGTGACAATTTAAATTTGCGGCAGGCAACACTGTAAAGTTAAGTTGAAGCTTGTCAACAACAGTCACGTGACTAGAAAAATGTCATTTTTAACCTCTAAAAGTTTGTAAATTACATTTAAAGAGTTGGAAAAGCTGAAATTGTAAAAGCACGTCACGTGATCGTGACAATTTAAATTTGCGGCAGGCAACACTGTAAAGTTAAGTTGAAGCTTGTCAACATCAGTCACGTGAACATTGAATTTTTAACCTCTAAAAGTTTGTAAATTACATTTAAAGAGTTGGAAAAGCTGAAATTGTAAAAGCACGTCACGTGATCGTGACAATTTAAATTCGCCGCAGGCAACACCGTAAAGTTAAGTTGAAGCTTGTCAACATCAGTCACGTGACCAGAAAAATGTCATTTTTAACCTCTAAAAGTTTGCAAATTACATTTAAAGAATTGGAAAAGCTGAAATTGTAAAAGCACGTCACGTGATCGTGACAATTTAAATTTGCGGCAGGCAACACCGTAAAGTTAAGTTGAAGCTTGTCAACAACAGTCACGTGACCAGGAAAATATAATTTTTAACTTTGTGAAGTTTTTTTGACGGTAAACTACTGCTTAACACTAAAAGCATCCATCAAAACATTGAAATAATCAAATTTCCAGAAAAGCTATGTAATTGTTTACCCCCAACAAATATGGCGGAAACCATCTGAACTGTCAAAGACGTCATGCTGAAATAATCAATTTGAGGTTAAGTTGGGTTAGGTCAGTAGATTCTTTTCAAAATAAGGGTAAAAAACATGACTGAACTAACCTAACCTAAGTGTCCGATTACTACGTTGCAAAGCCTGTTTAACTCGTTTTTAGATTTTTATAAACTTTACTTAATGCTAATTCAAAGTTTATTGGTACATACTTAAATTCGAGTATGTGAGTGAGTGATAATTCAGTCAAAAATAACAAAAAATAAAACGTTTCCGGTGTGCTTGGTTTTTGTATCACTTAAAACTTTCAGCGCTCACATAAACTTTGGGAATCCCTTCTAGAGAAGTTGTAACTATACAGAAACCGTTTTCTTTCCGGTTTGTAATTTCGGATCTAAACGCGTCATGATCCATCAGACGTCACGTGACCTCCGTGTGATTTTGAATTATGGTGTCATGTTATTTTTAAATCATAACGCGTTTGGAGAGTGGAAAGTACACAGAAAATCAACACCAAAACGTGATATAAACTATGATTGAGAAGTGCCCCCTAGCGGAGTTACGGTCATCAGCATTAATTCAGTAGTTGCACGTCATTGACGTTTAACGCGCTGAGTTGCCAGATGTTTTTCTTTGTCATCCAAACACGATTTTTTCATAAATTTAGTACTTTTATATTTGTACGCAGACTAACACAATGATTAGCTATTAAGTACTCCATTAAATGGCAAGATTCTCAAGATTTTAAAAGCAATAATGTTCAATCACAACCAAACCACCAAACGATGTTAACTGGCAATCTAGCAAAATTGCATACAACTCCTTAAAAATCGAGATTAAGTAGGTTACGTTTGTACACAATCTGCGTCCTTTAAATAACTACGTGTGAGAAAGAGAGCGCACTAGCACGCAACAGAGGCCGGAACTAATCGCTTACCAAAACGAATGCAGTACATCAAACTCACTGATGACATACAACTGCCAAATTAATGCGGACGACTATAGCCACCGCCCTCTATACAAGAAAGCCTAAAATGTCACTTTTAATGGCGGCGTTAGCGGTTTTCGTTTTATACACAAACGTATGCAGATGCAGTAAGAAATATGTATTTTTTTAATTGTTTCGTATAATTGATTGCAAGTTGTGAGTGAAAAATAGAGCTTTTTTATACACAATCAAGTCCAGCCTAAACAAATTGGTTAGAACATTTGTCCTGGAAAGTACAACACACAGCAAACTAGTTTAAACACTGTTCAATGTAAGAAAATCTGTAAATCGTTGAAACTAGGTAAGCAAAACTGGTAAATGGTTCTTATGTTATTACCAAGAACATTCATTCAAAGTTATTTTTGTTGCTCTCACAATGAAGGGTGCTTTAAAATGTAACTCACATACCTGTGCATGTAACAAGTACCTAATAAGTTTACTGTACTAGAAAGCACTTGTACCTACCATTGAGTATAGTGTTGGAGTAAAATCATCCCACTTCAAAGTGTTCAACCACTGTTGAGTTAGATCCGGTTTTTTGTAAAGTAAAAAACTGACACGGTTGGGCTTTTTCCTGAATTGCTGTTACAATGTGGCTTGAAAAACTTATGAACGGCAGCAAACAAAAATAACTTAAGTTTGAACTTAACTTAACTAACTCAAGTTTTGATTTTAAACCGTAAAAATTCATCTAATTCTCAAAAAACTAAATTTTCACAATACAAAAGCCGCATTCGTTTTCACGCTCCATGGAGCGAGCAGACCGTTTTTGAAGTCACGATGATGTAATTTGGCAAAACCATAATTTGACCAACTGTCAAATTACGTCATTCTGACGTCAAAAACGCTCTGCTCGCTCCATGGAGCGTGAAAACTAATGCGGCCAAACTGTCACCACTATTCCCGCCATATTGGAACTTTTGACAAGCACCTTCTAGGCTTTCTAGTATAGTAGGCGGTGCTATAGCTGACCGTCAATATGTACCCAAAAAACAGTTTAATTTAATTTCTAACCAGAAAAGCTCAAATGAAATTTGGCTTGCTTGTCCACCATTTTGAAGTGGTCAATTGGAAACTTTTTCAATTTTTTTTGTGTATAGAAATATCGGTATCTGCAGAACTAATGTCATTGTCGGTCAATATTCTCAAAACAAAATCCTGAAAAATGTTTAAATATAACCTCAATAAATAAAAATATTGAAAAATGAAAATCAATCAAGAGACAAGAAATAAAAGTTAAATTAATTAAATAAAATAAAAGATAGGGTCATAATGAGGAAAGAGGAATATACAGTTTGGAACTATTACGTAAATAGTTTTTCGAAGGGAAAGAAATATGAAACATGCCAATTTTCTAAAATAAAATTCCAGATTAATGCAACAAGAAAGGTTTTATTAATTTATTAATATTATTTATGTATTTCTTAATTTTATTATATTTAATTATTTAAACAATCTGTAATTTACCGGTCAATTTTACCTGATAAAGCAAAATATTTACTTTACCGGTAATTTACAAAAAAAAGTTGCCCTTTCTAAAAAATTGCATTTTCAGCCTTTTGTCACTTTTCTTTATTATTTCATCTTCAAATGATGGTAAATAATATGTTTTTGAGATGAGAAAAATGAAAATCTAAAGAAATTATTATTTAAACAATTTGTAATTTGCCGGTCAATTCAAACCAATCACATGTGCCACATCAGAATGTCCTAAAATTACAGCTTAAAGAAGTTTGAAGGTGTCAAAGAAAATTCCATTAAAAAATCATCAGTTGGTAGGATGAATCACATTATACATAAATAATACAGTGGTTTGTTTGTCCTCCAGCTGTTAAAATCAGATGATTGTTACAGCTGGAGGACAGACATGTTTTAAGACGGTACTGTTTTACACTGACTTATGAATAAAAATAAATAATTTTTTCCACGCTTATGTTATATTTTTTTAATCTCGCTTCTTTATTGACATTTACCAATGACCATACTCATTTATACAAAACTTTGTTTATAGCATTCAATTTTAATTCATCATCATTAGATGCTTATTTTGATAATCACTCAATTAATCTCAAAACTGAATCAAAAAATAATCACAATCACTGCCAGACAGATGCTAAACAAAAAAATTTAGTTACATATCAACCTATGAACCATTTAGTCGATTCCCAACGAGATACGTCGATCAACATACAGCGTGTTGTCGTCGCTCTGCAAATAACCAGCTAACAATAATTTCAACTTTGGCACTTGGAATGACTGAGAGTTGTTTGTAAACAGCCTTTTAATTTTGAAAATTCGGAATTTCTTGGCTTTAGACCAAAGTCGAACTACACAGAGCTACAGTACTCGCATGTTATAATATATTAAAACCCGTTATCAAAGTAATGTTTATAATTAAACGTGAATCATTTTCCAGAGAAAAGTCAAATTTAAAATTGGAATTTTCTTTCTTTATAATATTTGACCTAAAAACGCTTTATATTATGAGGTATGTCAGTTTATATGCGCCAATTTGTTTGATTGACGAATGTTAAAGGGTTTGCCAAAGCATTTTGGCTTCAGTGGCGCCCAAGGGTCAAACAATGAATGAACAAACTTTACTACGGATCAAACATTGTGATTCAGGTCAAAAGTGGCGTTTGTTGACCAGTTTTTTAAATCAGAATTTAAAAAACAAAACTTTTTTTCATTTATAGTCCAGGAGAACAATAATGCCCTGGCGACCAAAAGCTTAAAATAAATTCATTACATTTGTTTGTGGTGTAATAATTGATGGATGTCTTATGTATTATGGATAATCTATATCATTTTCTATGACAATATGCATTGATAGATAAAACATAAATAAACTTACCGCCTATGGGATCGTTTTCATCAACTTTGATCATGATTTCGGTGTCCCCTGCAAATGAAATATCCATCATGTAATAAAGAAAACACAATGTTCACTTTACAGCAATTTATACCGAAACTAATCGTACAGCTGTCTTAAGTTAATCAACCGCTATAAATAATTATGATTTGCTGAAGTTTTACTTGAGATTACTTTAGTACAAATAATTATCTAAACTCGCCGCATGGTATAGATAAAAATATTTGCTCATTTTGTGGATATTATATTAAGAAGGTAGGGCAAAGCAAATAGAAGTTTGAAAGTAAGTATACTACTATAGTAAATGACGTAAGATGTTTTAGTAAAAAAGCGTTGGAGAGTACTATACAGTGTGTTTTCCCTAAGTTTTTTCGTTTTTATTTTCTAGTCAGTCACATAGTATTTAAGTCTAATTTAAACTTAAATTGAAAGTTGAATGTGACACGTCAAGTACAAAATATCACAGTCAAAACAAAAGATCGAGGTCACGCACCAACATGTTTGCCTAAATCAGTTTGAAAAAAATTTGTGTCAGAAAATTTGCGTGTGAATAATTACTAAACATTTTGTTGGTACAAACCAAAATAATCAGTTCGAAAAATCTGATTTTTGCCTATATCAATGTTATTTTTCGCCCCACTTGACTGCTATCAAAATAACTGTCATAAATCTCAGAAACACGTTTTATATGACAAGTTGACACGTGAAAGTCACGTGATAATTGTCAAAATAACTGTCATAAATCTCAAAAATACGTCTCGTTTCAAAAACTGTAAGAACACTGTGTTAAACTTTAATTCTTGCAGATTCCAGGCAAATTTTGACAATTTTGAGTGACAGATGTCGTTGTTGACGTGGTTTTAGAGGATAATTTAGCTAGGTAATCACGTGACCTAATTTAAGAGCACATTTTTGGAATCCTCATTAAATTTCCTATTGAATATCCTGAAAAAACCGTACCGTCAGAGAGAAATGCGGTGTCAAAGTTTGAACTGCCAGAAACCCAGTTTGAAATTACAGTCAAGGGCAAAATGGGCTGGAAAACCCACTAGGAGTAAGAAAATGACTGTTTTAAGCACATTTTTGGAATCCTCATTAAATTTCCTATTCGATAACCTAAAAAATAGAACAAAACTTAGTACAGACATGGAAAAAAGCGGTCTCAAAGCTTGAACTGTCAGAAACCCAATTTGAAAAGACAGTCAAGAACAAACTCGCTGTCAAAATCCTCTTGGAGTAAGAAAATGAGTGTTTTAAGCAAATTTTTGTAATCCTCATTAAATTTTCTATTAAATGACCTGAAAAAACAGAATTTGGTACAGTCAAGGAGAAAAGTGGTGTCAAAGTTTGAACTGCCAGAAACACAGTTTGAAAGGACAGTCAGGGAGAAAATCGGCTGTAAACTCCACTTCGAATAAGAAAATGGCTGTTTTAAGCACATTTTTAGAATCCTCATTAAATTTCCTATTCAATAACCTGAAAAAACACTACAAAATTTGGTACAGTCAAGAAGAAAAGTGGTGTCTAAGTTTGAACTGCCAGAAACACAGTTTGAAAGGACAGTCAGGGAGAAAATCGGCTGTAAACTCCACTTGGAGTAAGAAAATGACTGTTTTAAGCACATTTTTGGAATCCTCATTAAATTTTCTATTCAATAACCTGAAAAAACACTACAAAATTTAGTACAGTCAGGGAGAAAAGTGGTGTCTAAATTTGAACTGCCAGAAACACAATTTGAAAGGACAGTCAGGACAAAATCGGCTGTATTGTAAAACCCACTTGGAGTAAGAAAATTACTGTTTTAAGCACATTTTTGGAATCTTTATTAAATTCTCTATTCAACAACCTGATAAGACACTACAAAATTTAGTACAGTCAGCCAAAAATACTGTGTGAAAGTTTGAACTGCCAGAAACACAATTTGAAAGAACAGTCAGAGACAAAATCTCCTGTAAAACTCACTTGGAGCAAGAAAATTACTGTTTTAAGCACATTTTTGGAATCCTCATTAAATTTCCTATTCAACAACCTAAAACACACTACATGATTTAGTACAGTTAGGGAGAAAACCGCTGTCAAAATTTGAACTGCCAGAAACACAATTTGAAAGGTCAGTCAGGTACAAAATCGGCTGTAAACCCCACTTGGAGTAATAAAATTACTGTTTTAAGCACATTTTTGGAATCCTCATTAAATTTCCTATTCGACAACCTAAAAAATAGAACAAAATTTAGTACAGACATTGAAAAAAATCGGTCTCAAAGCTTGAACTGTCAGAAACACAGTTTGAAAAGACAGCCAAGAACAAACTCGCTGGCAAAATCCTCTTGGAGTAAGAAAATGACTGTTTTAAGCACATTTTTACAATCCTCATTAAATTTCCTATTCAATAACCTAAAAAAACACTACAGAATTTGGTACAGTCAAGGAGAAAAGTGGTGTCTAAGTTTGAACTGCCAGAAACACAGTTTGAAAGGACAGTCAGGGAGAAAATCGGCTGTAAACTCCACTTCGAGTAAAGGAATGACTGTTTTAAGCACATTTTTGGAATCCTCATAAAATTTCCTATTTAACAACCTAAAACACACTACAAGATTTAGTACAGTTAGGGAGAAAACCGCTGTCAAAATTTGAACTGCCAGAAACACAATTTGAAAGGACAGTCAGGTACAAAATCGGCTTTAAATCCCACTTGGAGTAAGAAAATTACTGTTTTAAGCACATTTTTGGAAACCTCAGTAAATTTCCTATTCGATAACCTAAAAAATAGAACAAAATTTAGTACAACAAATAAACAGGAGAACGGCAGAAGCACAAAAATGGTAGATATACCGTTTTAACGGTAGACCTGGCAACATTGGTTAAAATTGATATTAGACATACGTCCATGCATTCCGTCTCACTCAACTCACTATAAACAGAAAAGAGGTCCACGTGGCTTTCTACGTCACAGATGTACTATATGATGTACCAAATAAGTATATTGTTCACTGTCGTGTATTTCACTGTAAAAGGTTACATTTTTAAGAAAGGAAAAAAATAGGTGTCAAACTGTCAAATATTTTTCTGTTTAGTTCTAATTACAGCAAAAAAAATTGTTGATAGACGACTCCATGGGAAAAAACAAACACTCTGTATAGTAGAAAAAAACTGTTTAATTAACAGTTAACAAACACCCAGTCTGTATAAACATCATACAGCAATAATTATTGACTAGTATACGGTTGATTAAAGAGAGAACTATGATTTCTTGACCCCATTTTCTGAGAAGCAACCATTGTTGCAAACGGAAATTGTCGTTTTTACTTCCACGAAATTAAATAATAAACTCTATAATATTGTGAGTGAAGCAATAATATGCTAAATAGAAACAATTTATTGAATACTTTTATTATTCGCAGAATGCCAATTTGCAAAATGTTTCATCAGAATGCATAACCCAGAAAACACTTGCAAAGTGACAATTTATAGTTAATTTTTTATTGCTTTTTTTATTGCAATACATTTTTTATTGCTTTTACTAATATAAATAAATATATTAGATTTTGGTCGATTGGTTTAAACAAGGTTAGTTTGCATAAACAGACCAAAATTAATGTCATTTTGACACAAAAAAAGTAACTGAATAATTTTATTTCTATCCTTTGCCTAACAATACATCATCAGGGTTAACAACTGAATTAAAATTACACAATGCCTATTGTCGCAAATGTTCCAAAATTTAACATGGTTTGTTCGTATTGTGGGCCTGTTTGCTTTGTTGCCCATTTGTGACAATATGCATTGTATAACTTTAATTTATATTTTAGGCATAATTCATTTAGGAACAATTTAATTTATTTAAAGGCCTATTTGTTAATTAAAATCAAAAAATAAATCAGGTTTACTGCTTTCATATAATTGCACTCGATCGATGAACGCTTCTGGTTCAATTCACATATGGATTCCATCAAACCGAAAATAAACAACCCGAAATAACGTTTCGTGTCTCCATTTTGTGGCAAATTTTACTTCGAATTTTATTGTTTTGATAATAATTGAGAGTGGAATTCCTATTGGCGCCATATTTTATTATTCCTTTCCATTTCCAATAATTGCAATATGGTTCGATGTATGTAGGTCACTTTTTGACTTTTAATAGATTTTTATAAATTATACAGCAGGAAAGGAATTATACAGTTTTAAGGTAATTGAAAAATATTTCAAAATATAGGGTGTTTTAAACTTTAAAAAAATTATTTTGTAGACAGTGTAAATGTTATTAAAGTCTATTTTTGATCACAATATTTGCTTCAAGAGGACTTTAACCACACTGTCTTTTGTAACTTTTTAAGTGCTATTTATTAAATGAACTAAGCCATCACTATCCCTACTTTTCTGACATTTAAATGATTTAAAAAGTCAATATAAGACGTAAGTTTACTTCAATTAAGTAAAAGTACGCCACTGGTACCAGTTTTAAAACCGTTCTAATATGATATCTACAAAACGTACTCTCTGTCCCAGGTGAAGTGGCAGTGACGTCATTAACTGTAACGTCATATTGAAATTCACTTCTGTCTTAGATTAATTCTTAAGATTTTCTTTGATATTTCCGACCTGTAACTTAATGCGTTTCTGAGATATTCTCGGAAAACAACAAAAACCTTGCTTAAGCCTGCCCGCTCCAAGTCACGTGATGACCCCATTCATTAGCTTTCTTTTGTCATAATGGTGTGTCTGTACAGAATGTTTCAAATAAGCGAGTTTTGGCCGATTTTTTGGAAAAGTAATTTGGAAAACTTTGATTCAAATTTGGGATTTTTGGGCCTACTATACTAACAGCAGCCATATTAGATTTTGTGGTGTCAAACCTTGAACTGCCAAAAACACAGTCTGAAAGGTCAATCAGGGTAATTGGCTGTAAAACCCACTTGCAGTAAGAAAATGACTGTTTTAAGCACATTTGTGAAATCCTCATTAAATTTCCTATTAAATAACCTGAAAAAAACACTACAAGATTTAGTACAGTTAGGGAGAAAACCGCTGTCAAACTTTGAACTGCCAGAATCACAGTTTGAAAGGGCAGTCAGGAACAAAATCGGCTGTAAACCCCATTTGGAGTAAGAAAATTACTGTTTTAAGCACATTTTTGGAATCCTCATTAAATTTCCTATTAAATAACCTGAAAACACACTACAGAATTTGGTACAGTTAGGGAGAAAAGCGCTGTCAAAATTTGAACTGCCAGAAGGACAGTCTGAAAAAAAATCGGCTGTAAATCCCACTTGGAGTAAGAAAATTACTGTTTGAAGCACATTTTTGGAATTCTCATTAAATTTCCTATTAAATAACTTGAAAAAACACTACAGAGATTGGTACAGTCATGGAGAAAAGTGGTGTCAAAGTTTGAACTGCCAGAAACACAGTTTGAAAGGACAGTCAGGAACAAAATCGGCTGTAAACCCCACTTGGAGTAAGAAAATTACTGTTTTAAGCACATTTTTGGAATCCTCATTAAATTTCCTATTCAATAACTTAAAAAAACACTACAAGATTTAGTACAGTTAGGGAGAAAACCGCTGTCAAAATTTGAACTGCCAGAAACACAGTTTGAAAGGACAGTCAGGAACAAAATCGGCTGTAAACCCCACTTGGAGTAAGAAAATTACTGTTTTAAGCACATTTTTAGAATCCTCATTAAATTTCCTATTCAGTAAATTGAAAAAACACTACAAAATAAAACATGTGCATTTGGCAATTCGCAGTATATAAAATGTTTCACAACCCACATAATGACAACAGCAGTCATATTGGATTTTGCTCAACCAAAGTGTTCTTTTTTTACTCATTTCAAACTGGGAAACACGAATCTGACGTCCGTTTTGCTCTAACTAGTACAGTTTTAAGGGCGTGGCACCCTTAAAAAATGGCATTTTGACGATGTGAAGTGACACTCCACATCACATTTCTACCATTAACCTAAAACATTCTAGGCAGACAAAGACAATTTTCAAAATTCAAAAATTTCCGAAAAATCCATGGGGTACCCTATAAAGAAATTTGAAACTTATTTTTCATGGTCAAACTGAAGGCTGCACAGAAATATGTCATATTTCGTAAAAGTTGACTTCCATCGGGGTGTATACGTGGTAAAAATTTCACACCCCTAACTCAGACTGTTTTCGAGATATTCATTCGAGTTTGACGCCCTCTGGCGGCCAGATGGTACAACTTAGAGTGGTCCGGTAAACGTCACGTGATAGCTTCATAATTTTTTTTTGTTATATGGTGTGTCTATACAGAATGTTTCAAATAAGCAAGTTATGGAGAATTTTTTGGATAATAGCACAAACATTTACCTGAAAATGAGTTATTCTGAGAGTGTATGCGTGGATTATTGGATAATCGCTGTCATTTTGGTACTATTCAATTAAAACTTATTACAGTACGGTTAATTTTGACCGTAAAAACATAATTCTGCCGTCAAAATGATATAAAACAAAATAATTGTATTTGTAATATCAAAAATACAAATACAACCAGAAAATAAAAACTAAATCACAATGACGTCAAATCTCGCTCAGTTCACATGTAATAGAAAAGGAACGACAACTATTACGTCACTGCCACTAGCCCTGCGACGGACTTTAATATTTAATTTGGAATGGAAACAAGTTTTATTGTTGCTTATTTATTAATAATAATGTCAACTGTGTGTCATCTGATCTACATATTTAAAACGAACCGCTGTCACGTGACAAATTGTCAAACAAATTGACATTACGGAGTGTGCACTGGCGATATTTCTGAACGCAATCCTGAATTCCTGAACCTGACCTTTTCATGCAATTTCCAAGTAAAATCCAATCAAATAAATGCGCCACTGTTTCTACTTGTTAAACCGTACAAATTCAAAAAGTCTTGAAAACGTAATAAGCTTTCAGTTGTGAATGTAAATAAGGTCTATTTTTGCATCATATTAAAATGCGTTACTGTGGGAAACCCCATTAAAATAACGATTTGTTTTTGCAAATTTGGACCGTAGCAATATTATTTCTTAAAAATTATAGTAAAAATGATGAACTGACTATTATGACTAGCTTAAAAGCACATTTGACTGTGCCAGTACAGAAGCAAAATGTCACATTCAAAACAAAATGTATCTTTTGAATTTTAAAACGTTGATTTTCCTATTAAAACTTTCTAAGAAATTCCAAAATGAGACATCCTGCAAGTTATTGCAAGTCTTGCGGTTCTCCTGTTCAGGGTGGCCCAAAAATAATGAGATCCAAATTAATCTACACAGCAAAAAAATTAGCAAGTCCTGTACTGAACTTTTTATACTGGGTGGCTCAAGGTGGTTGGTTTTTACTGTTGAATTCAAAATTTTACTTTTTTTACATTCTTAGAATTAAATCCATTTTATGAGTGGAGGACATACTAAAATCTGTCGGAAGGTCAGTCACAAAAGCTTTAGCAAAAATTTTTTATATGCAATGAATAATAAACGAGCAATTTCAATATTTTTATTAGGCGAAATTCCCAAAACCTATTTAGTTTTCGTTGCACGTTTCCTATATGACTCAAACAGGTTGTTGCGTTAATGCAAAACATTTAAATCCGGAACTTGGTTCCTTTATGGGCACTGCTAATGTAAAAATATACAATAAAAAAATTGTTTTATGTTTTTATATTTGGTTTTGAATGGATAAACAAGCAGGGTATAAAGAAATGATAATAGAGAAAGTTAAAAGGTGTGTAATACCTAATTTCTGTAGTTTTCTCTACATTACTTTATTATACAGTTTTATTGAAAAAAGTAAAAACTCTTAACAGGCTTTTTGAGTTTTAAAACATTTTTCTAAATTTTTAACTGCCTCACCCTGTATTTTTAAAAGGAACAGAAAACGTAGTATTAAAATATATCAGGAAATGCCTTTTTCAAAACATACATTGTTAATGTCATAGAAATTGTGACACTCTGTATAATAAAATTATTATTAAGTTTTGAGTACCTGATTCTGGAGATAGTCAAATCCGGACTATAAACTGGGTAATTCTCGCTAAACTGCACAAATTTGCGACGTTTTCAGGAAATCCTTGAAATAGCAATCATTTTCCAATCACTTTTTTTCCGCGGTCAGATTATTTCCACACTTACGATCGCGAATAACCGAGTCGTCCAACTGAGAAGAATTTTATCCAAGTGTATAAGGTGTGTATGTATATTTCGCCCGCGATGCCTCCCGTTAATGTTATTTTGGCGTCTGCCGTCCAAAATTAGACGCCAGCCAGCATATATTGTTGTAATATGCTCGGGTGGACGTTCGTTTTATTTTATCTGCGCTTTTTCAGCAATCTTTTCGATTTGACCAACTATTTGATCGCACGTATGTCGTATCAGAAATCTGGACTAAAATAAACTGAATCTGGCTAAATCAAAAAATAATAAATCGACGCATATTGTTACATACCGGGTGTCCTTTAAATGAGTTGACAAAACCTAGAGAGTTCAAAAGAAAAGAAAGTTTGGTTGAATCTTACAACTAATGAAAAAAATGTAAATTTTCTATGTGATTTTAACTACGTCGACATTGTCAAAATCAGAGAAAACTTAGAACAGTGTCAAACAAAGATTCAGACAAATCCGCAGAATAAAACTTGTCAACTCTTACCGATAAAAAAAGTTATAACATAACCAATTAGATCTCTTTACGTGTGGCTGAAACTACTTCGTACTTTAGTGAACAGGGGGCGCCATGCTCAGAAACAAAAACCGTTGCTATGTTATGCAACGATTACGTAGGTTTTCTATGAAGTAAAATTTAGTGTGACAGAAAAATTTACTAATTTTAGCAGTAAATTCCAATTTGACCAGTAAATTTATGGGTCTAATTGAAATTTGCTTAAAAGATATCATTTTCCTGTTATAGCTATCATTAATTTGAAAAGTCATAAATCTGGAATCACTACAGTTTTTATGCACCCCCTGTATAGTAGCGGCACTGTAAAACTTCCAGGGATTAGTTTAGGCGTCAGTTCTTTACGAACAGTTTTTTCACGAATATTTTTGCTCTCTTTCAAATTGTTCGTAACTTTTGCCCTTCCTGAATTATTTGGCAGAACCTGGTTTGATGCAACAAATTTTCAAATCGGTGGTGTTGTGGTTTGAAATTTGAACACCCTGTAACTCGCTTATTTTTATGAGTTCAGGTAGGTTGAACCACTCAAATTAACCGTCTTGAGCTCCTCTTTCTAGTGGTGTTGAGCAAAAAATTCTATTTGAAAAATTGCGTGCAGGGTGACCAAAAATAGTCAATCACCATACTTTTTATGCTCACCCTGTGTACTGGAAGCAAAAACGGTACTGCAAACTTACGGTGCTGAGTTAAGGGGTTGATAAGAAAAATTTTTGGCCTCTTGCAAATTTTTCGTAACTTTCACCGTTTTCGAGTTATTTAGGAAAAACTTGTTTGATACAACAAATTTTCAATTTTCAAATCAGTGAAATTATGGTTTGAAATTTGAACACCTTGTAACTCGCTTATTTTTAGGAGATCAGGGTGGTACAACTTAAAAGAACCGTCTTGAGCTCCTCTTTCCAGTAGTGCTGAGCAAAAAAGTCTATTTGTAAAATTGCGTGCAGGGTGACCAAAAATAGTCAATCACCATACTTTTCATGCTCACCCTGTGTACTGGAAGCAAAAACGGTACTGCAAACTTACGGTGCTGAGTTAAGGAGTTGATAAGAAAAATGTTTTGCTTCTTGCAAATTTTTGGTAACTTTCACCGTTTTCGACTTATTTAGGAAAAGTTTGTTTGATGCAACACATTTTCAAATCTGTTGAAGTTGTGGTTTGAAATTTGAACACCCTGTAACTCGGTTATTTTTGGGAGTTCAGGGTAGTTCAACGACTTAAAAGAACCGTCTTGAGCTTTTCTTTCCAAAGGTGTTGAGCAAAAAATTCTATCTAAAAAATTGCGTACAGGGTGACCAAAAACAGTTAATCATTAAAATTTTTACGCACACCCTCTGTATACTGGAAGCAAAAACAGCCCTGGAAATTAAGAAAGGGATTGCAATCTCTTGCAATTTTTTTATAACTTTCACCGTTTTCGAGCTATTTAGAAAAAACTGGTTTGGTGCAACAAATTTACAATTCAGTGAAATTGTGATCTGAAATTTGAATACGGTTTAAAAGACAGTCAGGGACACAATTCCCTGTAAAACTTGCTTGGAGTGACCGAATAATGTTTTTAAGCACATTTTTGGAATCCTCATTAAATTTCCGATCTTATGACACAAAAAACACTACAAAATCAGGTAAAGTCAGGGAGAAAAGCGGTGTCAAAGTTTGATCTGTTAAAATGAGACAGGCATTGTAAACACTCTAGTAAACACTGCTTAAAGGGATTAGACGATTGTTCCGTGTCTTGATTTTGAGTCAATGGACCCATATTTTATACTATTGGGATGCTATTTGGGTTTGGTTTGCCTCTGGTTTGGTGTTGAACATTTTTTCCGGAGCAAACGCAAAACTTTGACTCGAATTGCCCATCTCTACATCTTGATTGTACCTTGACAGTTTTGACACCGTCAACCGTCAAACGGTCAGTCAGTTGAGTCAATCCAACTGTCAACAATGTCAAGTATTGGTTTTTGGGAATGCATTGCTGCCGTTTTGCCAGTGAAACAGGACACTGGCAGTAAATTTACCAGTAAAGGATAAGTTTAACAGGACAATAATAGACTGAATTTATCTAATTCTATGATAAATTTGTGATTAAAAATCGAGTCGGTGACAAGGCAGTAATTGAAAACCCGTACTGTCAGCATTGTTTCAGCATGCCAATAATTGTGACTTTCAGTAAAAACTGTGTCTGGCAACACTGTAAGGTTTGTAATGTAAAGGGGGTTAGCCATTTCCAGTCTATTTGTTTATAAATTATAATCAGAAAACAACTTTTTAAAAGTTGTCAGTGTTAAACTGTAAGCAGTTTCTTTCCCAAATTGAATGTTCTCAGAAATAAATCATTGTTTTCCTTGACAATTTTTTGTTACCACTTGGTGGCTTATTTTCATGATGCCTCCTAAATTCAAATTTCAGGAAGGTATGTATTGAGCTCATCAAACCATCTGAAAATTGCCAATAATTGTTGAGCAACAACATAAACTTGCTGACTACATTACATTTTCCAATTTTTGTTATTAATACAGGTGAGAAAGTGCTTTGTTTTCATGGTCCTTTAATCTATGAGGCCAAATGTTTGAAGTGTACAATTACCAAAGAGAAGCAAGTCAAATATTTCATTCACTACGCCGGCTGGAACAAAAAGTAAGTAGTCTGTAATTTAGTATGGTAGTAACAGTAATTATTATGTGATTTTAGTTGGGATGAATGGGTGCCTGAAAGTCGAGTTTTAAAATATAATGATGCCAATGTGGCTCGACAGAAAGAAGTACAGA
Source organism: Ips nitidus (assembly GCA_018691245.2). Lineage (NCBI taxonomy): Eukaryota > Metazoa > Arthropoda > Insecta > Coleoptera > Curculionidae > Ips > Ips nitidus. The sequence goes on along the minus strand of CM042790.1, from coordinate 8,527,171 downwards.
AGGCTCACACAGCTCAAGGCAGACAGAAAAAGTCCACAAAGAAAAACAACGCTGCTAAAGCTGAGTCTATAAAGGATTCTGATTCCAGAGCCAGCACCCCAATTTCTGATATTGCAAAGGGTGGTAAAGGTGTCAAAAGAGACACTGCCACCCCATCTAGTGGGCAAGAATCAAGTTCAGATGTACCCAGGAAAAAAAAAGGTAAGTAAGTTAATATCAACTTTGTCTCTAATCAGCAGGCACTGTCAGTATTTTATGATAACGAGAATAATCAGCTGCAGTATTAAATTACTGTCTCATTTTATTTATTGACTGGTAAATGTGCTATTATAGCTTATAGCACATTCTTCTAGCTTATTTTTTTAGTTTAAAAACTGTAAGTAGCTGTTTTTACATGGTTGCTAGTCAAATAATTGAGTTATTTAAGCAGAAATATACAGATTGGCCTGAATTTGACACTTTCTACTTTAACACCATGTAGCTTGGTTATTTTGACAGTTACAAGGTGGTTTACTTTACCAGTTTGTAGGCAAAATCCTTTTTTGACTACCCTATATAGGGTCTTAAGTGAAAATATTAAATCACTGAGTTATTTAAGCAGAAATACAGAGTGGATTTAATTTGACACAATTCACTGTAACACTGTTATTTTGACAACCCTACACAGTATTCGGTAAAAATGTCATATAATTGACTTATTTACCTATTTAGTAATAAAAATATAGTGTACTGAATTTGAAATTTTCCCGTTTAACAGGGTGTAGCTTGGTTGTTTTGAGAGTTACAGGGTGGTTCAATATACCAATTTGCAGGCCTTGAAAACCATTTTTGATCACCCTATACACTCTGTGTATAAAACAAACCCTGAATTATTCTGAAAGATATACAACTTTTGGAAAAATTTTCTCTATAAAAATTGACGCATTTTAAACGTTTTACCGTTATGTGGCATTCAGGAATATACATGGTGAGCCACAAGATGTGTTATGACGTGTACAAGGTGATTCAACATACCAGTTTGTAGGCAAAATCTATTTTTGACTACCCTATATAGGGTCTTAAGGGAAAATATTAAATCACTGAGTTATTTAAGCAGAAATACAGAGTGAATTTAATTTGACACTCTTTACTTTATCACTGTTATTTTGACAGATACAGGGTAGTTCAATATATCAATTTGTAGGCCCTGAAATATTCTTTTGACAACCCTACACAGTGTTTGGTAAAAATGTCAAATAATTGACTTATTTACCTATTTAGTAATATTAGTAATAAAAATATAGAGTATAATTATGACATGCAGCTAAAGTTATAATAATCATCAGGGTATAGAATGTTTTACTCTAAGTATATAAATAGCATATATTTCGAATTAATTCAAGGTTGCCGGACTTTTTACACACAGTGTATAGTGTCTGTAGTAAAAATGGCAGTTAGGTATTGCTACTGGTACCTTGTACTAAATACACTTTAATTCATCTATTCTTTCCAGAAAATATTGTTTTGTTGATAAGCATTTACAAAAAACATTGCTAGTTGCTATCCAATAAGATTTCCAAAGCCCAGAAACTTGCTTAAATGAACCCAACTGTGAAAGTTTCTGTTTGTATAAAATGCATTAAAAAGAATTCCCACATTTTTCTGTTGAGTGATTGTAAATCTTTCTGTGATCTTCAGAAAATACATTTAAAACTACTTTTTGCTCCTTATTTTTTTCAGATTTATTTCAAAAGCTATTTACTACACCCTTCATGTTCTGCTCAATGCTGCAATTATTGAATGTTGATGTGCTTTTAAATTGAGCATATAACTAAAAAGGTTAAAGTTACAATATTTTGTTTGGATCACCTGGTTTCGTGCCTTTTTAAATACTTTCTGTAAAGGGCAAATTGATTGGAAGCAAGTACTGCAGAAACTGTTTATTTTTCTAAAAATTAAGACTTGATTTGGTTTTTGGTTAAGGTGTTTTTATACCCAAATAATAAAATATTTGAAAGTAGGTATCTTGTCCTATAGAAAGTAGTTTTTTAATCGAAAATATTTGATAACTTTTCCTCATACACTTCTATTCAAATATAAAGCATTCTGCGCTGTTTTAGCCAAACTTGATTCCACTGTTGAATCTGAGGAACAATTCCAAAGCAAAGTGGAAATTCGGATCAAATTACCAGATGAGTTGAAACCCTGGCTAGTTGACGATTGGGACCTTGTCACGCGTCAAAAGAAACTAGTAAATTTACCCGCCAAGGTCACCGTAGATCAAATTCTAGAAAACTATTTGAGTTACAAAAAATCGATTAAATCCAACAATAGCAGTAAAGAGAGGGCTTCCATGGAAACTGTTCGAGGTGAACAAACTTTTGATTTTTATCTAACTAAAGTCCAAAATAATGTTAAAAATTTTTACAGGTATAAAGGAATACTTTAACGTAACTTTAGGCACCCAATTGTTGTACAAGTTTGAACGTCCACAGTACGCTGATATTTTACGGGAACACAAAGATAAACCTATGTCGGAAATATACGGTGCTATACATTTTTTGCGGCTATTTGTAAGGTATGTATAAAATTAATATTGTTAAAAACAACTGAATAAACATTTTCTGATGATCTAAACTTAAATTGGTTTACAGGTTAGGATCTATGCTTGCCTACACTCCACTAGACGAAAAGAGCGTTCAAATTTTATTACAAAACATACAAGATTTTTTGAAATACCTGGTCAAAAATTCAGCTCAATTTTTCAGTTTGCAAAATTACGGTAACGCAACGCCCGAGTACCATAGAAAAGCCCTATGATACACGGATGAGCGTAATCAATCAGAATTAAGTAGCGATAGCGATTAATTTCAGTTTAATTTATCCTTTTTTTTTATTTTTTACTTTTTTTAAATAACATGAGAATGTATTTCCAAAAATATAGTAATATAATTAGGTGTACTTAAGACGTGACTTTCCTATCTTACACCTTTATAGTTTAAGGAATATTGTTTATTCTGTTGACACAGTGTATAGTCTATGTCAGTTGCATTAGTGTTGGTAAATGCCAGTAATAAAAATGTGATAATATATGGGGGTCTTGTCTGTTGTAATTAAAATCATTTTATATTTAATCTACCCTACGAAATGCTTTGAAACTTTATGGTTACTAAGTGATAAGGCAACCAGAACAGTTAATAGTATTATATGCTTTCTAAGCTATCTTACTTAATCGATTTTGTTAAAATAACGACTATGTATCATCAGACGTAGAAAAAATTAACTACTACTGCTCATGTTTAATGATTTTTTACCGCATTTTTAATAATTTTTCATTTTAAAACTTAAAAATAGATCATAATGCTGTTTGCACTGTTTTAGAACTTAATTTGTTGGCATTTTGCTGATGTAGACGTTGATAGGAATGTCTGGGAACTGTACTATGCAGGGTTGGGAAAAAGTGTGTGCCAACTATGCAATAAGTTGTTTTGTTTTGCCAAAAGGACAGTCAAATTGTGAGGTTTTAAAAATGAGCTCCATTATTAGCCTCAATTCAACAGCCGTGCGCCAACGTAGTGTGTAAGTGTAAAAGTGTATGCCAACCCAAAATAATCATAATTTGATTAAATACCACACATTTTTATAAATTGGCAACATAATGAAAGTAAAAACTACATAAAATGTTTTCAAAATCGTGCAATACTCAAAATTAATATAATTCATGTATACTTTGTTTTCTCCTAAGATTGATTTTGATTTTTTCTTCACAAAGCTCTTTGTTACAATTTTTTGATTTTCTGTATATTCTCCTGACATTATATTGTATTGAATTAAGGATTAAAACCAAAAAATACTGTATTTTTTTATTTACAATTTAAAAACAAATACCATCCACTACAATGATTTTAGGCTTAATTAATTTACATACTACGAATTCTCTTCTTTTCCCTGTACACACTCTCTTTTTGTACTGAAAAATAAAAAACATAATATTTAGAAACTTAAAAAATACTTGTATTTTAATAGAAGATGCAGAGTACTAAAATACTTAAATTGGTCCCCATTTCTTAGTAACAATACAAATTATTTACTGTCTAATTAGAGACAAAAAGTACTTATATATTTTTGCAGTTAAGAGGCTTTATCAGTATTTATACTTATTGAGGTACCAAGTCCACTGGATACTTTTGTATGGCAACAATTTGGTAAATCATGCTGGAAACTCATGTTTCCTGTCCAAACAACAAATAAAACATTTTTTGCAAGAAAAATCATAGGAAACAAATTTGATTTGATTCTCGGTTTTTGTTGCTCTACAAACTCCAAGATAGAGGAATGGTCAAGGGCTAAAATTTTGAAATAAAAACTGAATCTGTAGAAATCCCTAAAAAGTGAAATCAGTCCCAATTTAAGATCTTTATGTTGCAATTGTTTAGGCCTCTAGTTAATGTTAATATGCCCCCAGTTCAGTTCTTCTCACTATCCACTTGCCCATCTATGTTATCCTTTTTGTTTTTTGCTTGGTTCAAAGCACAATTGAGTTATTGTTTTAATAAAAGTATCCAGTGGACTTGTACCTTTAGTCAAGTAAATGGGAGCAAATACAAGGTTTACTGACAGAAATAGGAAAATGTTTAAAAACTGAACTTACTGAATGGGTCAAAACGAACCAACTCTAGTTTATCTGCCAACCTAGGTCTGATAGTATTGAATTTATGTCCGGTTACCAAACTCTCCATTTGGACCATAATATTCCTAAAAATAGCATTAAATGAAGAGATTTAGGTTTTACTTTATGAATACCTAGTTTCTTACTTTGATTTCACTTTTTTCAGAAGAACTCGAGTTAGATGCATTATTTGATCTATATGACTTTGCAAAGAAGGGTTTACAATCTGCTCTGCAAAGAAAGTTATCAAACTTTAAAAATCAATTATACTTTTAAAAATATATCAAAATCAGGATCACCCAAAAAATCTGTAGGTTGAGGTTAAGGTTAAAACCATTTTCCTATCTTCTTTTCTTTTTTCTCTATTTTAGTGCTGGATAATCTACAAACATCCTAGTACTGAATTAAAAGAAATTACATAAAAATTCTAAAAATATCGATATTTTGGGTTTTGTTTTCGACGATTGTTGTTAAGCCCATCGATATTGGGTCCATCAGGACCTAACCATAACTGGCAAGTAATTAATAGTAATTTTCTTATTTTGTCCTACGCTCCTATAAAAAAACAATTAGACATATAGGATAGAACAAAATTAGGTAAGTAGTTTTTGATTGCTAATTTTCAGGACTTATTGATTAAGAAACTACGTGAATTTACATAAGTGTGACCTTTATTAACACAACCATTTTTCTGTTTCAAAGTTGATTGTCGCGAATTGCAGGATATAAAACTTGTCCTACGTAAACATAAAGATTTTTTCCCCTAATTTAATTTCTATATTAAAATTTAAAATTAAAATGTTTATGTTTGTAAGTGAAAAGTGTTTTACTCTTACGACGGACGATATAAAACTAAGCTCAAGCCCTCAAGCTCACATCAATTTGTTTTGAAGAATGAAATTGAATTTGAAAAGTAACAGATCTCATGCTAGAACGGTAAGAAGCATTTTTTGATCTTTTACAACTTAACCTCAAAGTTCCAACGTCATCTCACATCTGTTCCAATAATGTCACAGTCATACTAAAAAAAATATAAAAATAATTAAACATTTAAAACAGATGCCCAAATTTTAAAGATATTTCACTAGTTTGCATAAAACCTAAACTTCTGGTCCCTGAGTTTTCATCCCCTGATTTGTTCTTTTGATGATATTAGTTAAAAAATGGTAAGTTATCTTCACTTTGATTTTTTTGTTAGTTTGTTTATAATTATTTTATTTTCAGTCTGCAATTTTCAACTTACAAAGTCTCTTAAGTGTTGTCTTGCTGATAATATGTACTTGTGCATATTTAAAATCATTCTTCCCAAAAATTGTTGACAAAAGTAGGAGTGGGTAAGTTAAGTGTATATTTTCCTGTAAATAATCCCAAAATGCTTGCTGAAAAAAGCAAAATGTTGTTAATTGCTTTAAAAGATAAAAAAAATAGAGTGGACTAGTAGATTCTGTTTTGTCAGAAGCTGCTATGTTCACTAACAGTACACTAGCAACACTGAGGCATCTGCATTTATGTAAAAAAGCTGATGTTTTCAAATTTTAGTAGGTATTAACATTTTTTGGTTGCAGCATTTTTTGTTGATATTTGTTATAATGTAGCAGTTTATGTTAAGATTAAGTAAACATTCCACCCAACCTTTTTTTTTGTTTCAGTGTATTAAAAACCTGTTGGAAGTTTGCTAGGGTTGGTGAAAGATTGTCACCCTGGGTAGCAGTGTCTTGCTTCTTTATGGCATTCACTCTTGTGTTTATAAAATAATTGTAGCATAATTAACAAATTAAGTATTAGGACTGATTAAGAATAACTGTCTTTGCATTTTTATAATAGATTTAAATTTCAATAAATGTTTTGTTAATTTTTATAGAAATTAATATCTGCTGTGATTTATTAGGCTTGAACTACTAAGGATAAATCTATCAAGGGTAAAGGTGATAAAATAATGGTCAAATTGAAATAATTAATTTATGTAGAAAGAAATAGGCTTATTCCACATAAAAATATGAAAAGTGGGATTTCCTAGTTTATTTAAAAAAATGTCTTTTTGTAACTTACAGGACTTCAGTTTTATTGGCTATGACTGTCTGAGGGTTGACAGAATTTTATTAAGATCAGCTGATTTATAACCTCAAAGACAAGTCAGGAGTGGAGTCTGCAGAGTGCAATGTTGCGAAATAACACATTTACTTTTAACACAAAACAATAACTTTATATTTCACTTGAGAAAAAATAATTCAATGTCAATATGACATAATGTTTTTAGTTTAGTGTTATTGTTAGATACTTAAAAACTGTAAGACCACCTTTTATCATTTCTAGTTTGTCAAGATTACATTGAAAACTTTACAAAAGGGCAACACAAAAGCGGGCCTAGAGAGAATTAGTTAAAAACCGTCTAGGTCATATCTAGCCAGATGTTTTAACTAACTTACTATAAATATTGAAATATTTTATTTAATTTTTGTTATGTGAGACTTACCACCATTTGCACCTCCTACTTTAAACTAAGCTTAAATTAAGTGTAGTCCAGACTGTGTCACTGTTTGAACCAAACTTAAATTAAGCTGCTTAAAGTAGTATGGTGCAAATAAGGGTTAGTATTTTTTTAAATAAAAGTGCTTTTAATTTTTTTGCTTTCTATTCAAATATGAAATAAAAAAAAGTGGGATGAGCCCATTTTGTTCAAAAACTGAAAGTGGTGGTTTTTGATTGATAATTTTAATGGTTTTTAATTAATTCATGGGTTACAGTTGTATGGTCTGTTCAGTTTTTGGGATAATATCAAATTTCAGCATGTTACTGATTACACTTTAGTTTACATTTAACTAAATGGATTAGGAAAAAGCAGCTTTTTTGATTAATCACAAACTAGTAACCGTGCAGTCATTTAAGCAAATGCTGCACATGTGGATTTTATGATTAGCATAAAGGCACAATTTACCTAAAACTTTTCACCTTTGTCATCTTGCTTGTCATTGTTTATTGTGTAGTTCTGTTAATCTTAGCTTCTAAATTAGGGTACTTTACTAAATCAAGATTTAATTCCATTGATTTGTAATCTATATTCAAGGTGGTCCAAATTGATTGTATGAGATCATTGGAGTCTCGAGATCGGATAAATTGGAGATACGAGATCGGATAAATTGGGGCAAAGTTGCACAATTTAGAGTTCAACAATATACCGTTTTAACATTTGAAAAATTCCGATTACTTCCGGAGATATCCGAAAAAATAGTTTTTTTGTTTTGTGCTTATTTGATAGAGATAATTCAAAGTGATTGACACTTTGTCATTGCAACTTTGTCAGCTCTGTAAAATGGTGTATCTAGTTTGTTCCTCCGACTTTTCGTTTTTTGGTAACCATCATCAACTTTACTTTTTTAAATACGGACCTAGATTTTTTATTTTTTATTTTAATCGCTGTCTTTAATAATAATTCTAATATCGCAACAATACGGTATGCAATATGGCATATTTTGCAATTAGTCTTGCTAAAAATTGTTTTTCTATTAAATTCATCTATTATTTCAATTACCAGTTAGTAAGACGTCTAACTAACAAACAAAGCACTAAACAAAAAGATGTAACATTATACTCTAAATAATACTAACAACCCTCCCTGCACCTCAGTACATTTTTGTGTTCTTCTAAGTCTAAGTTGCTGGTTATTGCCCGTTGAATTGTTCTGGCTCGCGTATAGTCCTTCTATTATATTTTCTTTTTTTCCAAAAAATTGAAATATTCTATTATAGTTATTTTTCTAACAAGTGCGGAAAGTGATACTTTCCCGAAGAAAAACAATTTTTAACTAGACTGTAGTTGCAAAAAATATGTCATATTGCATACCGTTTTGTTTGGATTAAAGAGAGCGATTAAAATTAAAAATCTAGGTGCGCATTTAAAAAAGTAAAGTTGATGATGGTTACCAAAAAACGTCGCAGGAAAAACCTAAATATGCCATTTTATAGGACAGAAAAAGTTGCAATGACGAAGTGTCAATCGCTTGAATTATCTCTTCAAATAAGATGAAAACAAAATAAAAACGATTTTTTCGGATATCTCCGAAAGTAATCGGTGTTTTTCAAATGTTAAAACGGCATATTATTGTATTCCCGATCCCAGAGATGTGGCTCGAATTTGAAACACCCTGTACTGTTCGCTACTGAATAATTCTACAATCAATTTGAACCCCCCTGTAGAATATAAAATATTCAGGAACACTCGGTATATGATGAGCTTGAGATTTTTACAGCAACAATTCACTTATTTTCAAATATGTTTTTTATGGCAGCTGAAATGCAAATGGTTTCAAAATGCAATTTAGGTTACTATGTGTGAAATCATAGCAGGACTTTTTGTTTTCAGATTATCTTTTCTTGATCTTCTGCAGAGTGGAGGAAAAGGAGAAAGTTATTTTTTTCATTAAAAAGGAGCCTAAAATAATTTCAGTTTAAAAAATTCATACAGTGAGTATATTTGATGAAGACCATTTTTAAATATTTTGAAGAATTTAGTTCATTGTTCTGTTGACTGTAGACAATTTTACTAACTAAAATTTTATGGTTTATTCTTCTAGTTGGATAAAATAAGGCCAGTGAACACTCTGAATATGTGACAAACAAGCACTTGTTTGTCACATCCAGAGTGTAGTTAAATAAGTGCAATCAAAAGTTATGCGACCTTACAGATTATTTTCTGTAATCAAACCATAACCGGATTGAATACAGCTTACACCGCAAAACAGCCATAATATGGTACGGAGAAGGTGTGCGCAATTTTAAACAATAAAATTTTAATTGCACACCTATTGATAACGTTATGGTTTCCTGGCCTTAATTATAACCTGACACATAATTATGTAGCTTTATCGGTTATAGTAGATTTGCTTTTATGTCAGCTTTAAAAAGTTATTACTGCCAAACAACTAAGGAGAATGTCGTTATAAATTTTGAAAATCCAGCACGTAATTATATGATAGTGTTTTTAGTGATAAGTTAGGATACATGGGCAAAAGGTTGAGACATATCATGACCCGAAAACTATAAATAATCCACAGTGTAGTTATACTGATTTTTTCGTCTCGAGACGATCGTCGGATTTGTTTTAGCTTTGCTTACATAAACGTTTCGCGTTTTTCGTGGATCGCGAGTTATTTTGTGCGACAAGTGCAAACCACTGACGAAAATGGCAACTACTTTACAACCCACTGTAAGTACGTCACCGTAGATTTGCATATAAATAGTTTATACATTTAATTTATATGACGTTGCTAGAGTGTCATCTGAAAACTTCACTAGTCCAGCTCAGTTTGATTTTAATTTTTAGCCACACAATTCAAATTACTATTACTGTTATCACTTACGTAATTTGTATGAAAGTACCTACTTTAATTATTGTATAATATATGATAACAAAACCTTAATCGAAACTTATAGCTTCAGGTGTCACTTTTCAAGACCACATACAGGATGAGTCATAATGAGTACAAGAAAATGTCATATTTGGTTCAAGCAATCAATCTAATAGCTTCGTTAAAAAGTTGTGGGATATTAAATTAAAGTTGAAATATCGAAATGTATGTGTTTTGATTATTTGTAACAGATTTTGTTTATATTCTAGACTTTACTTATCAAAAAACCAGTAGTGTACTATTTTTTTCTAAACTACGAAGTCAAAATATAACAAATTTGATTTAAATACCTGTCATGTTTTTAGGATAATCAAGACACGTTGTTGTTATATTTACACCTATAAAATTTGTATGAAAATAAACAATCTACTAAAATTCACATTCAGAATTGCTGAATAATTAATTATGGCGTAATTCAATTTTGGAGTAATCAGGTTTATATTATTTTATCAGTTATAAAGTGAAGGGGATTGGCTTAAATTTTGTTTTTTTATTTTATTTACGTTAACTTAATCTAGAAACTTTTGATTAGGTATTTATTCGTTGCCCGATTATAGTGATATTAAAACTTTAAAAAAATATTGTTTTTTCCACTCCTAACTCAGTATAATTACATGTTTTTCAGTATAAATCACCTTCCTGCTTTTATCATCATTCACGCTAAAACAAAAAAGTGATACAGGATGATTGATGGTGGCGATTGTACATTACATTTTAAGGGCTTTATGGATAAGAACGACACGTGGAATTTTTTTAAATCGTTTTGCTATTTAATACAGTCTATTGTGTATACTTCTGGGATCTCGGAACCCTCTGTGATCTCGTAGAAAGGGAGCTAGAGACCACCAAAAGATGATGTTTATCAGTGGGATTGAGAATCGACTCATCAAAAACCACAGTGGCACCAACAAGACTTCAGTACTTGAGAAATATCCACCTCAAAGACGAAAACTTTGAATGGCGGCAAGAAGTTAAGTATCTAGGACTTACCCTAGACTCAAAACTTATCTGGAACCGCCACGTAGAAAAGATTGCCAGCAAGGCAAGTTTATCACTGATGGTGTGCAGGAACATTGCGGGAAAGACGTGGGGTTGTAACCCATCAATACTTCGATGGATGTATACCATGATAGTGAGACGCAGTAGTGTGGCACAGAAAAACCGATCTTGCCACAACAAGGAAAACATTAGAGAAGATGCAGAGACTTGCATGTCTTTGCATAACGGGAGCAATCAGATCGACCCCCACGGCAGCACTAGAGGTAATTCTCGACCTCACACCGCTCCACAACATGGTGAGAAGAACTGTTTGGGAAGCACATCTCAGGTTGGATAAGGCCGGATTTAAAAGGAGAGCACACAGTGTTAGAGACTCACTGCCTACTGGCAGTGCACACCTCCCCGATCTCCCAACCGACGAAATCATCAGGAAGTTTAGTTTCAAAAAACAATTTCGAACGGAACTGAGCACCAACAGAGATTGGAGCAAACACTCCCGAGGGGACTGGAGCAGGAGTCTACGGGCTTCGCATCAAATACTCCAAACCCATGGGCCAGTTCCCTAGCCTTTTTCAAGCAGAAATTTACGCAGAAAAGTGTATTCAGTTTAACCTCGACAGGAAATACCGGAACAAGGAAATTGCGATCCTTTCCGATAGCCAAGCAGCCATCAAAGCGTTGAGCTCATCTAACATCAACTCGATGATGGTTCTGGAGTGCCTAGGAAAGCTCAATGATCTAGGAAGGAACAACAAGGTAACCCTCCTCTGGGTTCCGGGGCACGTCGGAGTAGAGGGTAACGAACAAGCAGATACTCTGGCACGAAAAGGAGCATCAGCGCCACTGATCGGGCCAGAACCATTCTGCGGTCTTGGAAAAGCATATGTCCAGGAAGTACTTAATAAAGCTGAAGAAGAACTGAGAGCAACGCACTGGCAAAGACTTCTAGGACTGAGGCTGGCCAAAGATCTCCTCGGCAATTTTAACCGAGCAAGATCGAAGACACTGATTAACCTCAGCAAAATTAGTCTCAAGGCATTAACGGGTCATTGTCGACTCAGAGAACACCTAAGGAAGCTAGGCCTAGAAGAGGACAGTACCTGCAGGTTTTGCGGAGAAGAACCAGCAACACCCCACCACATCTTGCTGGAGTGTTATGCTGTACGCCACAGAAGATTAAACACACTGGGATTACACCATCTGGCTGTGGAAGAAATACCTCGAACAGACCCACTCAAAATTCTGAAATTCCTAAAGGAACTAAATCTTGAGGGGCTGCTATGAACAAGGAAACCTTAGGAGATAGCAGAAGAAGATGGGGTACAATAGATCTAATCAGGTCGCAGTACATCTGTCACCATCCACACCTACCATTACCATTACCATTGTGTATACTGTCCTATATCAAATTCTAATGGTTTTCGAGTTTATCAATTTTTGTACATCAATTAAATTTACTACTACGCCACTAACGCCTATTTCCCCGACACAAGTTGATTTTAGGTACAACTTAAGCTAAGATGCGGTTTGAAATCATCAGGTGCAAAAAAACCTAGTCTCGACAAGTTTCGGATACATATAACAACCCATCCTCAGGAACTTATAAGTTTTCAGCTATAATGTTTTTCTATAAAGAAGAGAGACAGAGTGAAGCACATGGTTTTTAAATTTTTTTTTATCAAAGAAAATTCTTAGAAACCACAACATTATAAATCAACTTAACTAAAAGTTAACTTAAATCATTCACACTTTATTTATTGTCTCTACATCTACTAAAGTTAACTCGTAGTTAACTTCTTGTTAAAAAATGTACCTAGCCTAGGCACTTACTATACAAACTGTTTACAGAAGTTATGCAACCACGCATACAAAACTGGGCTGAGTTCTTGTAGGCAACATGCTATAAGCCGTTCTTTAGCATGTAAGCGTCTTTTAAGTGTAAGTTTTCGAAAGATTTCAAAAACGGTCACGTGACCTCCAAAACGCAGTTTAAACTTTGGAAAATTGATAAATAAAATTTGGACAGTTGTAAAAACTTAAATTGCAAAGTACACGTCACGTGACGTTGATAATGCAATTCTGAGCTTGCACCACTGTAAAGGCCAGTTGATAACTATCAAAATCACGTGACCGTTGAAATGTGGTTTAAACTATAAAAACTTGGTAAATTAAATTTAGACTATTTTAGACAGTTGTAAAAGCTGAAATTGTAAGAGACACATCACGTGACTTTGATTATGCAATTTTAGAGCTTGAATCACTGTAAGTACAGTTGACACCTGTCAAAAACAGTCACGTGACCTTAAAAATGTAGTTTAAATGTTGAAAAATTGGTAAATTATCATAATAATTTGTAATGAATATTCACAACAAAAACAGCAAACTGTCAACTGGCAATCTGGCAACAGCGGACATAACTCGTTAAAAGTCGAGATCAAGAAGGTCGGTAGGTCGCCTTTGTACTATATCTGCGTTCGTTGAAAAAGCGCGTGTGAGAAAGAGAGCGCGATAGCCCGCAACTATCGCTACGCAATACGAATGCATTTTTTAAACGTCAAACACTCTGATGACGTGCATTGGCCGATATACTGCCGACTGCTGTACAACTGACGATAATTTTTTTTTCAATCTTCTCCGGATAATAAATAATCGTTTATTGTAGACTACAGTCGACGGATAACTTTGTAACCATCTCTTATATTAATTGGCGATTAATAATCGAAATTGTTTAACGCGTGAACGCATTAAATAACTATTTACACCTTAAAGCTTAGTTCTCATAACCGCGTTTTGCGTCTGACGTCACTTATTTCCTATTGGTCAACAGTAAATTTTCAGCTGACAGATCTGGCAAAACTTTTTTCCCTGTTCACAGTAGTTGCCTCTAAACACGATATTTTTAATTGTCAGTTGTCACAATTTGTTTATTTTTTTTAACTTAACTGTTACATTTTTAAATAGGTATTCTACTATTCAGCTAATTCCGAGGTTAATTCAGCATGTTTTGCAGAAGTGTATTCTTCATTCTTGTCGCCTTGGAAACAAGGATGAATGAAAATATCTTCTATTCTCAAAGTTCCATGACAATTGCCACATAAAAACTAAAAATGAATTTGAGATATTAACCTATATTTTATATGAATATAAACATCATTTCTGCTGTGATTGCCGTGTTTATTCATTTTTTTTCAATTTTGCCATTCAGATATAACTTTTGCCTTCTGCGTCGTCCAAAATGTCAAAACACTAGAAACAGGCGCAAGAAGTTGAAAATTTTCAGCTTCTTGCGGGCTGTTATTTTCAAATTTTGCTTCTACCAATAGGAAATAAGTGACGTCAGACGCAAGACGCAAAACGCGGTTATGAAAACTTAGCTTAATTCCGTATGTAATGTCATTTTCCTACGATCGTGTGGAAATGTGTACTTTACCGCACCATTTTTTATGGCGGAAGTAGCACTTTTCCGCTATAGTGCGATAAAGTACTGTTACGGTTTGGGCCTACTATGCTCGATACTCGACGAAACCGATGCGCCGCAATATCTGGCCGGGCGCGTATTAAAGTAGGCCACAGTTAGGAAGCGCCGCACCTGGAAGATTCTTGAATGGTCAAGGCAACCCGCGAAGCGTTTCGCGGTCATTCTAGAACGTGGTTTGCGAATATAAAAGAAGCGGCGTCGTCGACGACAGAGTAGAGAGAGTAGTAGTTGTGTAGTAGTGAATTTGGGAACGCGGTAAAGTTTAAATAGTGAAATAGTTGTGGAATTGTAGTAGTGTTTTTAGTAGCTGTGTTAATTATTGTACGGAGTGTTTTGGAAGTGTAAATAAATTTATTAATTGTTGAGTTAAATTGACTTTGTGTGAACCCACGGGAAAATCGTAACAGTACTTTACCGCACGATTTTGATTGCATTGATAATTTAATGGCTTTCGTTAAATTATTAGAATTTAATTATACGTTATATTTAGTTATTTTTTTTACATGTTCAGTTCAAGTGACTATTTAATAACTTCTTGTTAATGTATTACAATTTAAATAAACTGTTTTACCTGAGTAGTATGGTAGTGATCTTAGGAAAAATATTTTGACAACGTCTAAAATCTAAACTGACAACTGACAACCTACCTGCAAGAAAGAAGAAATTTAATTGACTAATTTTCTATTGTAACCCTCTACATAAATACTAATTGTGAAATGCTAATGTTCTCATTGTAGTTTTCTGCAGGATCATAGGAAAAATATTGTACCTAATACGTGCCGAAAGTGTCTTTTCCGCACTCGCTAGCGGAATCAAATCAAACAACTGCAATCAGCGTGCGGAAAAGTGTCACTTCCCGCACTTGTTAGGTAAATATCTATTAAACAGTTGTCAAAATGAAATAACCGACTTTGTAACTTTGCTTGTTTTCAAGATCCTTTTCACTAAACATTAAAAAAAAACTCTCATTCTGAATTTACTATTTTTTATAAAAGGTACATATTTGCATGTGTGTGTATATTAGTATAGGAGACTCACATGCTATAACACACGATTAAGATATCTAAAAAAAACGTACATAGTCTTCTCGTTAACTTGCTTTAATAGCAGCCAATTAGATCACAAATTACCAATTGCGTAGATACCCATCGATAAATTGAGAACGGACCGCTCATTCTGTGTTTAGTGTGAAGTTTAAATTCTTGTGCTCCGGGTGCTCCAGATTTTTCGTAAAAAAATCAATTCAGTGTTAAAAAAATGCGCGTTAAACGTGTTATTACCATTTTGAACGATTTAGGAAGGGTTGAACTCGATCATGGACCGCAACACGGTGATGAATACGAACACGTAACCAATGAGGTATGTGACGTAATAATACTCATACGTAAAATTTAAATATAATAGTATATTACGTAACTAGTGCTGTAAGAAGCATTTTAAGCAAGATATGGAAAAAGTTAAGCGTAGCGGCGAGTGTGTAATTCCATGAGTGCGTAAAATGTCTTAGAGCATGTGTGACGTACTATACTTTACCTACGACCAAATGGAAAGTCCTGTTTTCGCAATTCATATAATTCAGAGTAACTTTTCATTAAAAAAGTATATCTGCAACGTATTGACATCATATTTTTACTAATCATAGGTATTATGCCACTAAAGAAAAAAATAATAACGTAATAAAAAAAATTCACAAATCATGTTACTTAAATAATTATTAGTGTTGTTCTTAAAATAATTATTTATGGTGACATTACAGTTATTAAGAAGAAAGGGAAAACTTTCAGTAATATTACTTGATGTGTTTGCTATTGCAGATAATATTCTAGACGAAGTGGTAGTTACTTAAAACTGTATGAACAATGCATTACGCGATGATCTCCATCTAATATACTCTGATAAAGGAAGAAATTTAAACAAAATCAATTTTTCCCAGCATTAGAGCGATAGTTTTTGGCCGATCTTAAAACTGTGCGCTTTTTTACAACTGTGCGTAAAGAAGTTCATTATGTAACTATACGTAAATAGCTATTTACACTGAGGTCGTAGGTAAAATAATAATAATGTATGTATGGTGTCAAACCAGCTAATTAATATAATAATTTATAGGCGCAGGGGATTTTTGTAATTTATCGTTGTTCTAAGAATTTAACAAATAAGCTGAAATCACAGGACACACCCTGTATTATGCACACTTAACTAACCCACACTAATTTTCTTTATACAGTGGTTTGGAACAATTGCGGTTACTGTAAAAGAAACTTTTCAATGTCAAACAAATATTTAGAATTTAATTCCCGGAAAAATGCAATGTTGCCTTATTGGCTAAACATTTACAAAGTGCTTAATAAAACAGTTATAGTCAAATATTGATGGTAAATCCAATATTATTTGAATATAAATTTGTTTAACGTAATTTGAAACCTAATTACATTTGCTTTTTTTAATAGCATACAACTATTTTCAATGTCTCTCAATAAATGCAATAATGTTACTTTAAAAAGCTTCTAAATAATATATTTACAAATTTTCAGAAACAGTTATATTAATTGTCAATTAAGTCGTATTTTGCTTGTCCTAATTCTCAGTGATTATGGCAAATCCCATTAGTCTGAAATAAATGGTTACAAGAGCTAATTTCAACCGTAATTACATTGTAAACTTATTACCTGATGTATTTCCAATATCGAACAAATATTTTTAGTGCAAATTTACTTCCCTCTAAAATACAATCTTGTCGTAGATATCTTCCAAATTAAATATTTACAGATGAGTTCAATGTTCACTTAAAACAGTTACATACATAATATGTATCTAAATATACAGTGTGTCCCGCTTGATATCTAAGTTAATAATAATGCGATTTTCTTTAAATTATTGTGGTGATTGTATGCCAGAAAAATGAAGTATTTGGCATAGTAAAAAGGGGTTGTACTCAATTTTGTAGTGTTTTATCAGGTTATTGGATAGGAAATTTAATGATCATTCCAAAAAGGTGCTTAAAACAGTCATTTTCTCTCTACAAGTGGGTTTTATACCCAATTTTGTCCCTGACTATCCTTTCAAACTGTGTTTCTGGCAGGTCAAAGTTTGACACCGCTTTTCTCCCTGACTGTACTAAATTTTGTAGTGTTTTATCAGGTTATTGGATAGGAAATTTAATGAGGATTCCAAAAATGTGCTTAAAACAGTCATTTTCTTACTCCAAGTGGGTTTTATACCCAATTTTGTCCCTGACTATCCTTTCGAACTGTGTTTCTGGCAGGTCAAAGTTTGACACCGCTTTTCTCCCTGACTGTACTAAATTTTGTAGTGTTTTATCAGGTTATTGGATAGGAAATTTAATGATCATTCCAAAAAGATGCTTAAAACGGTCATTTTCTCACTACAAGTGGGTTTTATACATAATTTTGTCCCTGACTAACCTTTCAAACTGTGTTTCTGGCAGTTCAAAAGTTGACACCGCTTTTCTTTCTGACTGCACTAAATTTTGTAGTGTTTGATCAGGTTATTGGATAGGAAATTTCATGAGGATTCCAAAAATGTGGTTAAAATAGCCATTTTCTCAGTCCAAGTGAGTTTTATACCCAATTTTGTCCTTGATTATCCTTTCGAACTGTGTTTCTAGCAGGTCAAAGTTTGACACCGCTTTTCTCTCTGACTGTACTAAATTTTGTAGTGATTTATCAGGTTATTGGATAGGAAATTTAATGCAGATTCCAAAAATGTGCTTAAAACAGTCATTTTCTCACTCCAAGTGGGTTTCACAAGCAATTTTCTGACTGTCAAACGGTGCTCAAAAGTTGCAAAAACCAGGGTTTAGAAAAGTTTTCTTGCAGTATTCGTTACAAAACGTGTTTTTGAGATTTATGACAATTATTTTGACAGTAGTCACGTGACTGCCTAGCTAAATTATCCACCAAAAACCACATGATATGTGTAAAACTGTCCAAATTTGCCTAGAATTTGCAAAAATTACAGTGTACCACAGTTTTCTTACAGTTTTCGGAAAAAGACGTGTTTCTGAGATTTTGACAGTTATTTTGAGAGTTGTCAATAAATTAGTCGTAAATTACAAATTGTTTAAATAACAATATCTTTACATTCACGTCATTTAGGTAAAAACTAAGGTAAAAGTAAGGAGGTAAAAATGAAAAGTAACAAAAAACTGTATGCTATATTTTAGAAAAGTTATAAGATTGGAACTCATTTGGTACAAGAATCATTTTGTCAGAAAAGTTTTACGTCATTTATTTTATTATTCATAAAATGATAAGCCAAAATCTCTTAAATAGTAAATAACAAATCAAATCAGCCTTTATTTTTCCGGACATCATTACAATAAAGTCATATTTAGCTTGCGTTATTTCTAAATGCTTATTATAGTAAATTCCAACTGGTTAGGTATTAGTTTTAAGCTAATTTGAACCATATGAATATTATATTTTATCATCATTATAATATTTTGCTTAGAAACGTAGTAACTTTCAATTTAATTTATTTTTGTTTTGTTTTAAGATACACAGTGTTCCAAACGACGTGCATGAGAATTTTGGTAATTATAGTAAAAGAACCGTTCTTTTCCCTACATTTCTAAAGGTAATTTTGCAAAATGCAAATTTGTGAAACACATCGTTAAATGGCATAGTTAAATACGTTGCCTATGATGACAAAAAAATCCAGGTCCGTATTTAAAAAAATATCCCACCGAAATGTGGGGAACTAGAAGAATTTGACAACGCTGTAAACCGATTTGTAAAATACTACAAAATATAATAAGCGTTGTCCCAATTAGCATTGTTTACCAATTTCAAGATTATCATGGATTGGATGGTCATTTTTGGACACACTGTATAAAAATGCAGAATTTTTCAGCCTAAAGATTAATAAAATTTTACAGGGTGGTACAAGTTATGAGGAGACATTCATTAAAAATCTCGTTTTGCAGTTGTTTTTTCATTCATACACTTATACAGGAAGGAGGAAAAAAAGCAAATTAACACTAGTTTGAAAGTTTGTACCTCTAAGCACTATACAAAGTTGTCCAACAATAATACACCAAGATTGGACAATATTTACTGCCAGTTAATTAAAATGTATTACGTAGCATAGTGTAATCGGTTTTTCTGGTACACGTGTTTTACCCACGTGACCGTGACCTCATAAACACGCCTCTTGACGTCATAAACCAAGGATTTCCCATCGAATGTTCCCGAATTCTGGAGGTGTGGTCGAGCCTTGTAGACGTTTTCAGGCCAGGACACTGGCGCTCGTTTAATTAACTTTCGAACCGATTCAAACTGGTTTTATTTGGAAATTGTAACACACTGTAACAATAATTACAGATAACACACAAATTAAGCTACAAGTTAACTAGTTTTGCAATTCAAATTTAACGAAAAAATTCCAACATTGTAGATTTTAAAGCCGCTCCTGAAAATACGTATCGACCAAACCTTTTCCGCTTGAGACAAGCGCAGGAGAAAGCAATTGGAAAGTCTGGATAAGTGAAAATTCGTGTTATAGACAAGTGAAGGTGACCCTGGATTCTCATTGAGTAAGAGAATTTCCGGCCACGCAAATTAAAACAGCTGAGCTCTTTTTCTAAATTGTTGTTGTTTAGAAAAAGTTATGATAATAGTTTGGTAGATAATCGTGTATGCGTGCGATATGAAGTGTAAAAACGTTGATTTGAGTCCTTTTGTAACTCCCGAGGTAAGTATCAACATTTGATACTGTTTTTGGATCATTAATCCACTTATATCTGAACAAAGTTTCAAAGTTATTCAATGAAAATGTCAGGTCGAGAATAGTGTGAATGGTAGTTTTTTTTTTAAATGGGTCACCTTGTATATTCAGAGTCTTCTAGATTGTAATAATAGAGCATTTTATGGATTTATACCAAGGCTTGTTGTACTAGGTGTGATCGTCATATCTAAGTTTAAAAAATTGTCCTTTTTGCTGCAGGAAAATTTAAACCTTGTAATTTGTTTAAATGGGACATTCTGTTCTGCATTTTTATACCGAATGCTTTAAAAGTAAGTAACAACATTAAAAATAACTCAAGTGCACTCTAGGAAGCTTCTTGCAAGTTACAACCAGGAAATAATAATAATAATAATGTTCATTTATCAGCAAAGCTACAAACAAAATAATTCAATACAAAAATTAAAAAGATAAAAGTAATTAAACGGCGAAATACAAATTAAAATCAATGTTAAAGTTCGCATCTTACATATTTTCTTAACAATTGTTTGAATACACTAATGTTATCACATCTTATTAAATTCATATGATCCCCGATTCAAAACTGAATTTTTCAATTGATCAGTTTTGCACTTGTCAACAAGTATAAAGTCATTTTACAATTTCTAGTATTATATGAATGTACATAGCTAAAAATTTTAACTTTTTCACAGATATAATGAGGCAACAGATTATTCTTAATTTTAAATAAAAAAACGATATATTGAAATCAATTTTTTACTTAACAGACATTAAATCTACTATATTTAACATATGGATTCAATTGGCACATTGCAAAATAGGGCGTAATGCTCTATTTTGAATAATCTGCAATCTATTAATTTTGTAACTCGGTACACCATACAGCAATGTAGAGCAAAATTGCAAGTGTAGTGCAGCTATACTGTTATACAACAGTTTTTTAGTGTACTTTGACAAGTTTTTTCCTACTCTAGAAATAAATGCCACTTTTTTAGACAATTTTCTCCAGATACAGTCCGCATTAGCATGAAAATTCATTTCTGAATCTAGCAAGACTCCCAGGTACTTCATTTGCTCAACTTTCATGACTTCTTCATTATCAGTTTTTATGCTTAGGTTACCGTAATTAAAATTAATCAGTTTGTCCTTTTTTCCAAATAAACACCATTTTGATTTAGATATACATTAACATCTTAAACTATTATTATTAAGCCATACGAACAGTCTATCTAAAATCATTATTGACTAAATCCCTACCAATCATGTTGTCAAATTGAGCAAAGTACGCTCACGCTCAAATCCTACGCTCACGGTCGCTTAAATCCCAAAAATAATCGAAATAAAAATTTTGATAATTTTGATACAAATTCCAAAAAAACTGGTTTTCTTTTGCTGTTTTGAACATTCTGTATATGTTTAATCTTTGTGATCCTTTAAAGGAGGCGAAAGAGAGTTTAAGACAAATTAGAGCTTTTTACGATTCCAAAAATTGCGGAGATACAGAATTTTCATAATTTTGCTGCATTTCAAAAAAAAGTCAATATAAATATCAAAGTTTGTCATTTTAATACTGTATTTGACAATTTGATTTTGACGCTTGAAAATTTTACCTAGAAAAATTTCGTACAAAATTCAACTAAATTCCTAATAATTAATAATATTTGATGTCGTTACAACCAGTTTTGCTCCCATTATTTTTAAAGGTTTTAGTATAGCAGGTCCAAATAAGACGATCAGAGAGAGAGAGATTTTTTTACAAAACACTAGTAATTAGAAAATTTGACTTGTTTCTTAATTTGTTTATTAAAATATTTTCGATTTTCCACTTTATAGTAACAGTTTTTTTAATGTGAATTTAGGACCTGGTTTGGACCAAACATTTTTTGGTTCCTGGTTTAAAAGTACATAGTCACATCTTTGGGACCACTCAGTATAAAAATGTTAACTTAACAATTTGCAACAAAAGTGTGTTTCCATTTAAAAAAAAACGCAAATTAAATTGGACACGTGACCTGTTCTGTAATAGAGTAACTAAATAAAAGAAAGTAACTAAAACGACTTAACCACAAAGTAATTTTTTACAAAAAAATGGTCATAATTTAAGAATCACTCGGTATAAGCCAAAAAATGCTAAATTATATCAATTTTAAAAAAGTATGCTTTTTTGTATCTTTAAAATTTTATTTTATCAAATACCAAACCCATGAGATTTCAAGGGAGTATATCCCTACATCAGTAATTTAAAATTTTCTGATTAAATTTAAATTAATAGTAACAAGAGGTTTTTTCAAACATACAGGGTGATCTGAGTTTATTGTCTATTAGCATTTCAAAGTCTTTGAGAATTTATTGGAGGGAAGAAAGTTATTTCAATATTAGCCTGAAACTTAAAGCAAAACAATTTTCCTAGTTAAAGCAATCTATACAAGGTGTCAGGTGCCAAGATTGTTTTAGTGTAAATGAATGAAAATTATTGAAGAAATCCATAATTTTATGCTAATTTTTAATTATAATACAGTTTATTGATTTATTGGTATTTTAAGTTTTCTTCTTTCATATTATAGTAGTCAATCAAAAAATACTAAAGGTTCAAGACTTTTTTAATAATCGATAAATATTTTATAAACTAGGTATTTAGAAAGGAATGTTCATTTTATACCATACATTTTTCCTACAGTTTTCCTAAGTACCACTTTCCGCACTTTTGTTAGGTAAACAACTATTTTAGTATCCACAATAAGCTTTGAAACTGTTTGTACTAAAAAAAAAATTAAATCAGCTGTTATTGACCAATAATCTTTTTATTACAAAACTTAAATCCTTTAAAACAAAACGCTTTAAAATCAAATTTCTAAGAAGTAAACATAGTCTTTTTTTTTATCTTTTATCAGCTTTATCACTTAATCCCTTTTACATTATCCAAGCTAGAAAATTATAAGAAATGTGACGTTAATATGTATTACGTTATTGCACAAACATAGTTTTTGCCTGGAACTAATTAGTTTACTTTGAATGTAGTTAAGGATGATAAGAAAGGATTAATAGTATATTATTAACCAAGGTTTAGACAGAAGCTTAAAATCATAAAATCATGTTAATAAAAGCTGTCTAAACCGTGGATAATATAGCATTTTTTCCAGTATTAACAATATTTTTGATGGTCCTTTTATTGAAAATTTAAAAATTTAAATTAACAACAAAACAACAACATGAAGGGACAACCCACCGCCCTCTATACTAGAAAGCCTAAACTGTCACTTTTAATGGCGGCGTTAGCGGTTTTCGTTTTATACACAAACGTATGCAGATGCAGTAAGAAATATGTTTTTTTTTAATTGTTTCGTGTAGTTGAGTGCAAGTTGTGAGTGAAAAATCAAAAAAATGTTCATTTCTGATCCAGATATGTATAGATAGAGCTTTTTTACACAATCAAGTCTAGCCTAAACAAATTGGTTACAACATTTGTCCTGGAAAGTACAACACAGAGCAAACTAGTTTAAACACTGTTCAGTAGAAGAAAATCTGTAAATCCTTGAAACTAGGTAAGCAAAACTGGTAAATGGTTCTTATGTTATTACCAAGAACATTCATTCAAAATTATTTTTGTTGCTCTCACAATGAAGGATGCTTTTAAATGTAACTCACATGCCTGTGCATGTAACAAGTACCTAATAAGTTTACTGTACTAGAAAGCTCTTGTACCTACCATTGAGTATAGTGTTGGAGTAAAATCATCCCACTTCAAACTGTTGAGTTAGATCCGGTTTTTTGTAAAGTAAAAACCTGACACGGTTGGGCTTTTTTCTGAATTGCTGTTACAATGTGGCTTGAAAAACTTATGAACGGCAGCAAACAAAAATAACTTACGCAAATAACCTCAAGTTTTGATTTTAAACCGTAAAAATTCATCTAATCCTCAAAAAACTCAATTTCCACAATACAAACTGTCACCACTATTCTCGCCATATTGGAATTTTTGACAAGCACCTTCTAGGCTTTCTAGTATAGTAGGCGGTGGACAACCTAATTTATCTGTCTCTGTCAAAGTCAAGTATATTTCATATGTCAGATGTCTTAATGGACATTGACATTATTATTTACCTAGGTCAATAAAATTTTATTTTTTGTTGTGTTTGTGCCAGACTAGAACTAGAGATTAGACTCTATTATTGACCTAGGTCAACAATGACCATTAAGGTAGAGAAAACTAATTTCTCAAGTCACTAATCGGTCAATAATGGTATGTTTATTATGTTAGTAGTGGAAAAAATGGTTTAAAAGGATGGGATTTTAACGATTACGGAATAAAAAAAATCCCTAGGTAGTAAGTATGAAAATAAAGAAAAATGTGAAAATAATAGGTTGTGAGTAATGCTGTCATATGTTTTTAAGGGGTATTTTCTGATGAACCGATTTTAGTTCGAAACTTGGAAACTTAATACTTTCGTTTTTAATTCCTGAAAAATTCATATTTTTCTCCCACTTTGTGAAGGCACTATGAAGTGTATTCACTCTAGTTGCATTCAGAGATATGGAGCTCCGCTCCTGATGAGTTAATCATGTCGAAACTAATAAGCATATCAGTAAAACGTACTTTTTCTTCTATTAATTCTGAGACTTTCAGTTTTCCCATTTTTTTTGGGTACCAAGGTGTATTTTTGAACTGACCTTTTCTTTGAATGCAGAAATTGTCGAAATGTTAAAATGGGACCTTGTAGCGTTCGACAAAATACAAATATTTAAAATATTGGATATATGGCAACTTCAAAAATGACTGCAGGCGATTTTAGAATCACATGATGTTAAAATTGTTTGATCCATCCGGTATATTCAAGACTATGCATTTTATACGAGATATTTGATCTAGTGTGTATTACAAAACAAACCATGAAAGATTACACAACTGTGTGGCAGAATTAGTTTACGCTGCAGACGTGACGTAGCTCATGCCTCACTATTCCTTTTAAGCCTATTAGATCTAGTTCCAGGCCGTAGTATTCTGTTTGGTTTGGCTCATTGATCTTAATTAACTTAACATTGTAATTAATTATTATGTAAATACTACATTATCGTCACTTAATATTATAATCGAAGCAAGCAGCAAATAGACATGTAATCACTTGATGTTAGTTTTGTCGTTAACTAGAGATTTAAAATCTCATTTAGTTCGTGAAACCCTTTGACAGCAATGCATGTTTCAAGAATATCCTTAGTAAACAATATACATTTTTTGATGTTTTATTAGAGTTGTAATCCTTTAAAATTAAACCCTAAATACTATATAATAAAATAATAACTGATATAAATATCCTGCTTGTCTTATAAAGATATTAATCAACATTTATCTTCCATATTGCTACACACCACACCTACTTGTGAACATACCTATAAATTTTAGGAAAAACAATCGGTTTCAATTTTAACGTATTGCGTTTAGTACACCCTTACAATGTGTAACTTTACACTACTTATTCGTTCCCGTACCCGTACAACGGAGATTCCGTCTCTAAAAGTGACTGAACAGGTGAGTAATAAGAATTTAATGCTACCACGTACAATTGACAGACAATAGCATATTGTATAACAAGGGTGAATAAGATGTCCCTATCGCACGAGGACGAGGGCGATATGGACAATTCGCCCGAGTTTTACAAGCTATTTTTTCTACGACTAATTGGAATTACTTACTAAATTTCACACAAATAAACACTCAATGTTTGAAACGTTTCTGTGTTTACATTATCACTTCGTCTTTTAGGTTGAGGTGTTCAATGGATTTGATTCATTGTAAATTGTAAGTTTGTATCATTTGCTTTATCATTATAATGAAGTAGATGTTTTTATTCTTTTTGATTGAACACTAACTGAAACTTGAACGGCTTTTTCATTGCCTCAAAACATAAGCCAAAATGCAATGTTTTGATGCCAACTGTCAGTGAGGATGACAATCAGAAGACTTATTTTGTTTACGTTCAAGATTAGCTGTAATTGGTCTATTTCATTACGCATCACGCTGAAGATTGTCTGTGATTGGTCTATTTCATGTGGCACGCTGAAAATTGCCTGTGATTGATCTATTTCATATCGCACAGTTGCGGAAAGTCTAGGATTCTGTATTCGTTCATGAACCAATATTCCTGTAGGAGTAGAAAAATTACTTTTTGGATTATTTTTACGGCCCGTATCTCAGATCAATGGGACGTAAATTAAACTACCATAACTTTGGGAGTGGTAACCTTTTTGGAGTGGTGACCAAATTTTTTAAATGAATTAAACTTAGTTTTTTATGTATTGAATTAGTATACATAGAAACGGTGGCCTAAAGCGTAAGCTCTTCCTTTTAGCTCTCTCATACGCAAATAACTATTTAAAAGTCAACTCTTTTCGATATACTTTTCGACTATGGCGAAAATCAAAGAAAATGGGATATCACCTTTACAACGTAGAAACAACAATGGAAAGTAATTTTTAGCTTCTTAGTCTGTCACATTCAAAACACGTCATCCCATTTCACTTTGTTTTTCGCCATATTTTAGCTGTATTATTGTTTGCCCCTTAGTTAATTGATTTTCTTGAAAGGTTTCTATATCAGTAGTTAATCAACTTTTCTGTGGAAAATTTAGTGTGCACACTTAATGTTATAACGAGTTTTCCTACACTTTTCCTAGTAAACAAAACATTCATTTATAAGTAAATTGTTGATAAGCAGTATGAATAGTATCTCTACGTTGAGAAATAGTATCACTTGTGCAATAATTGTTTTGGTTCAAGTAGTAGTGATTCAAAACCGCATAACATTTTTATTCGTGATTTAGTAAACATGGGTTTAGGTATTTTCCCGATGATTGCAAGGTTTTTGGAAGACCACAGTCAGAAGTACCATTATATTATTATTTAATTTCACATAATGAAATACTTTCAAAAATGACGTTTACTTTAAGGAGAGTTAACACATGAATTGTGCCAGAAAAACTTGTGTGTAAGTAAATTAAATTTGCACACCATTTTTTATTGTCGCAAGTAAATCTATATGCATGTGTAAACCCTCCTTTAATAAAATATTTTGACAGGATTGCTATTGTCTGATCCGTTAACAAAATCAATAAACGTTTGTGGCAAATGTGAATTTTCTGCAAAAATTTACAAAATCTCCCTACTTGTAGGTTTTCTTATATCGATACATATTTTGTCGTGGTATACACCAAAATACAAAGAAATAAATAGAATAGTAATTTTGAACTATATGCAACTTAAATTTACTAAAACTTTTGGTTATCAAATGAAATAAGGTCTGTTCGCAGAGGCAATCTGGGAAACAGTAAATGTCAAGTTTCATTGGTTGAATGCTCACGTGACTATGACGTTTTCTGACTTCTGGCCAATGAGTGTATCTATTTCTCTGATTACTAGTTGGAGATTCTCTCTGCGAACAGACCGATTATGCACTTTTCCCTGTTCAGGGCAAATGTAAAAAAAAACTGCAATCATTAGTCACGGTCTAAGTTTTTAATAATGACGAGTTTGGCTGTTAATCCATCATCAGACATCAACCAGTCGACACTGCGTGCTTTTCTCATTCACCATATTGCCAGAAAATATAAATAATTCCATAATATAAGATGCTGGTACAAGAAAAATATTTATAATTTACAGAAGAACAACTTTTATTACAGTAATTAACTGATTCTTTTTGAAGACAATTTTAATTGAAATTGACACGTATTATAAGCATAGGGGCAATACATTCCCCTTATGTAGACAAAAGCGACGAAATCAATGTGTTTTGATTAACTTTGAGTGTTTGTATTCAACAGACTTGGTATATTTTGAAAAGTTACAAAATGTTGCGCAACATAACATACAGAATTAAAAATCAAACTAAATTCGGTCACGTGATGTGTTTTTTTTGTGGCTTATTTTATATGTCTGTCATCTCTTAAGAAAAAGAATATCTTACATATTACTTTTCCTTTACGAAAAAGACCAGAAAAATGTTTGAACAATATCTATTTGACAGCTAAACAACTATGACCGTTGACAGTGATTCACGTGGTGTTATTTCAAAATGTGGCAAACATGTGTCCAACTGTCAAATCACAGATGTCATGATTTCAGCTAAAAACCTGGCTGTATTATTACAAATACAAACGCATCAACTGTCAAATTAACTTGATTTTCCTCTTTATGTGAGCATAAACTTTTGACACTTTTTCAAAATTCATTCAAGTCAAGTTTAGGTTTAGTCAATAATAATTCAACTAATTTAAGTTTGCAAAAATTAATCTTTAACGGACCGAAAAGCAAAACAAACAAAAACAACAAATCTTTGCGGTTTTTAGCTAACTTCACATACCACCAAATATAAACAAAACTGTTTTACGATTAACTTGGAAGTTTTATTCAATTGCGCAGTAGGCGAATGTCGTGGACAAAGATGGCGACTTCCGTTTTGGTCGCTGAATGCACAAACGGAGTATATGTTATCTCCTGATACTTGTTCTCAGGGATGTAAAATTTCCGGATAATTAACTTTATGGAAATTTTTCCAGTAATTTTCCGGAAAAATTGGAAAATCTGAAAATTCAGAAATAATTTATTTTTTACATTTTTGTACTATTAAGTTGAAGGTATTTAGGCAGTTGAGGTTAATTTTGAAAATTAAAAATTTTACTTAAAGTTTCTTGACAATTCTAGTTTTTAATTTTTTAAAGTCAAACGGTGCGTGGTACCAAAAGTGTATAGAAGGTAAAAGTTGTATCCCATCGAGGTGCATTTGTGGTGAAAATTTCATACCTCTAACCTGAAACGTTCCTGAGATATTGAGTAAAAACGGCAAAAAACGAGAGTCAACTTTGACGCCCTCTACCGGCTAAACGGGACAACATAGTCGTGCCCGCTGAACGTCACGTGATAGCCCCGTTCATTAGCTTTCTTTTGTTATACGATGCGTTTATACAGGGTGTACCGAGTGCGTTTATAAAAGTGCACCAAAATTTCGCTCAAATTGGGAATTTCTGCTTTCGAGGAGGGTGGTCAAAGTAAGGCTGCTAGAGCAAAAACAATTGAATATCGATACAAACATTTGATTTGTTGCTCAAATTTGGGACACCCTGTATACTGATGGATTATCTAGGAATAAAGTATATGCAAATATCTACAAGATTCATATTTGGTATTTTTTTATAAAATGAAAATTAAACAAGTTACAAGGATGTTAAAAATTTATTGAATCACCCTGTAAATTACTCCATTGTATTGTCAATAACTATTTTGACAATTATAGGGTGGTTTAATATACCAATTGGTAGCCCCTGATATTCTCTTTTGACCACCCTGTATAGCGTTTTTACCTAAAACGTCGAATAAGTGAGTTATTTACTGTTAAAACTGAGTTGTTTGATTTTGACAGTTTTTACTGTGACAGCCCATAACTCTGTTATTTTGACAGATACAGGGTGGTTCAATATACCAATTTGTAGCTCTTGAAATTGTCTTTTGATCACTCTGTATACCATATATAGTAGAAATGTCACGCTACCGAAAGATTAAAGCTTTTATACCAGGAATGTGTTGTCCAGAAGGGATAAATTTATAAATATTTTTTTCAAAATTCATATTATTTTGAAAAGTGTTGAGGTTAGGTATACAACATTTTTCAGAAAGTGTCCGGTAATTTTACCGAAAAAATTGGAAAATCTTAAAATTCAAAAATAATTCGTTTTATAATTATAATAATTGTAATTGTAAACCAGTATTGATTACAAAACGTTTTCCAACACTAATACAAAATGAAAGCTAAAGCGGTCGATTTAAAGCTGTCACAGCATAGGTGACGTTTTTGACAGCTTCTCACGTGACCGGGTCCTTTGCGGGTAGTAACAGGTGTCACGTGACTGACAAACAATATTAAAGTAATTGTGTAAGAGATGGGTAATTAAAATCTTGCTCTTGGTAATCTCTGACGACTTTGACTTTGTTAACCCTAATTTCAATCAATTAAGGTTAGTAGAAACAGACTATTTGCACCAAGGTTTATAGGCAAATTACTTTGCGCCTCCTTTTACTACGAAATAATAGACTGACCGTTACTGGTTTGCTTAACATAAATTTACTTTCCCCACTTGATACCATAAAAAAAGCTTCCATTCAAATTCCATCGACCTGGATGGTCTACGCCGTTTACGGCACGTGTCCGATTGCACAAAATTGAGGAACATAGCACCACAAACCAACGAAATCGCGTGACCTTTACGTGTACCCCTCAAAGAACAACGGCCGGGAAAACCGTAGATGGTCTAGGGGCAAGCGCGCCACACCTCTGCTTCGGACCAATCAGGGGGCTCGGCGTAGGGGCCCGGCATACCCCTCCTACTCCGCGCCTTCAACGTTTATTGAATGGTTTTCACTTCAAACTCAGTCAGTTGTGTTTGGGTTTTTAGTAGTCGGTTTGATTTTGTCCTGTTTAAATTGGAAATAAGTCACTAGTTTTTGGGTGATTGGTCGTTTTTGCCGAAGCTGAATTATGGGTTACAGACGAGGTATTCAAGCGCATCCTTTGGTAAGTTTTTGTTTATTCTTGTAGTTAGTGCTTTAAAAAGCCGGTAGATGTCCAGATCACTTTTTATTATTCTAACAATTATTAAATACTCACTAAATTCGAACTTTAGCCCAGACTGTAACGTCACTTCAGACTGATAGTATATAAAATTGAAAAAAAAATTCAGTCAAGTATTTTGCAAATCATAAATCCTCTTATCACCTACATATTATAGATGCGTGCGTACCTATTATGAATTGTGTGTTATTTTTGCCAACACGTAAACCTACTTACGCTTTAAACTTTACAGTGAATGATGAAATTTTCCGCTTTGTTTCGTAGTTGGTCGACCACCGATAGTGGAATGTGTCTACTACGTCTTTTTTGCGTTAGCAAATTCCTAGGTAAATCACAGTTAAATTAAAAAGCACCAACAGTCGCAGTCAATCCGGCCAGACTCTTTGTTAGTAGGCCGTAAAAATACCTTTTTGCAACGTCTCCTTAAAGCCTTTCTTATCTGAAAGTCAAGTATTTGCTAATTATTGTTCGTGTGTTCGTTCGATTTGATTGGTCATGTATGAACGAATATTGTTTGAACAGGTTACGATTGAAGCACCTAGGAAACATGTAATCTCATAGGTGAAAAGTTAAAAAATTGAGTAAAGTTGCAAATAAATGATGAAAGTTACAAAAAATTGTATAAAAACATGGTTAAGGTAATAAAACCTGATAAGTGTGTTTCTACGTTGAAAGTGAACATACTAGTCACGTGGTAACTGTAAGGTTTATTCCTGCTTATTGAAAGGAAGAAAAACCGAACACCCTCCTGACAAAAAAAAATCAATATGGCCGAATGTCAAGCCGGTGTTTTTTGTTTGAATTTGTTGGAGAGTTTTGAATAGTTATTACTGTCTTAAACAAAGTTTTGAGGTAATCAGGACGAGCGTGTTTTAATTTGAGAGTTTTTAAGTTGGAAGTTTTTAGGTTTGATTGCGTTTCTGCAGTCTAACCTCAAAAACACTTGGCGTGGGCACAACAAACGAAATCTAGAACTGGCGGCACATTGAGAAAATAGAACAGGAGGTAACAATAACCCAGTTTGTCTATAATAATATAACTACTGTATTCTCAAAAAGGAGAAAATATTTAAAAATTGTTTTGATTGGACTTTACAGCTGCTTATTAGACTAGGTCCCACTATTGTAACTATCAATCCAGTAAAATATGTATGGAATAACAAAAAATGTAAAAAAGAGATACTTCTTGGGCCAACTCACCAACAGAACTTGATCACCTTTGTTAACTTTAAACAAAAATCATACTCAACAAACTTTTCCTGTAAGTACAACGAAAAATATGACTTTGACCCCACAATCTCTGACAGTGCCAACCGGATATCTTTTTTTATTTATATTAAACCGAGAGAGATAGACCCACATTAATTATCTTTGACATCCACTATTACCGACAGAACTAACTGTCACTGTCATCATTATCAAAGGTGTCTGTGATTTCGGTTTCTCGTATACAAGCACAGCCCTCTATACTAGAAAGCCTAACCTAAATATGTCACTTTTAATGCTGGCGTTAGCGGTTTTCCTTTTATACACAAACTTATGCAGATGCAGAAATATTTTTTTTATCATTTCGTGTAGTTTCGCAAGTTGTAAGTGAAAAATCAAAGAAAATTTTCTTCCTGATCCAGATATTGATAGGTTATGGTTTTTTATCTTTTTATACCACCGCCTACTATACTAGAAAGCCTAGAAGGTGCCTGTCAAAAATTCCAATATGGCGGAAATAGTAGTGACAGTTTGTGTTTGTTTGTATTGTGGAAATTGAGTTTTTTGAGGATTAGATGAGTTTTTACGATTTAAAATCAAAACTTGGGGTTATTTGCGTAAGTTATTTTTGTTTGCTGCCGTTCATAAGTTTTTCAAGCCACATTGTAACAGCAATTCAGGAAAAAGCCCAACCGTGTCAGTTTTTTACTTTACAAAAAACCGGATCTAACTCAACAGTGGTGGAACACTTTGAAGTGGGATGATTTTACTCCAACACTATACTCAATGGTAGGTACAAGAGCTTTCTAGTACAGTAAACTTATTAGGTACTTGTTACATGCACAGGTATGTGAGTTACATTTTAAAGCATCCTTCAATGTGAGAGCAACAAAAATAATTTTGAATGAATGTTCTTGGTAATAACATAAGAACCATTTACCAGTTTTGCTTACCCAGTTTCAAGGATTTACAGATTTTCTTACATTGAACAGTCTTTAAACTAGTTTGCTGTTTGTTGTACTTTCCAGGACAAATGTTCTAACCAATTTGTTTAGGCTGGACTTGATTGTGTATAAAAAAGCTCTATCTATACATATCTGGATCAGGAATGAACCTTTTTTTGATTTTTCACTCACAACTTGCAATCAACTACACGAAACAATTAAAAAAAAACATATTTTTTACTGCATCTGCATACGTTTGTGTATAAAACAAAAACCGCTAACGCCGCCATTAAAAAAGTGACATTTTTGGTTTCTAGTATAGAGGGCGGTGTTTATACATATGCAATCAAGTTCAGCCAAAACTCCTTGAAGCAAGGGTAAGCAAAACTGGTAAGTGGGCCTTATGTTATTACCAAGACCATTCTTTGAAAATTATTTTGTTTTTTTTGCTCTCAAAATGCAGGCTGCCTTAAAATGTAACTCATACTTTTGTATGTAACAAATAATAATCATTCCACTTCAACCACTGTTGAATTCGAACCGGGTTTTTTGTAAAGTGAAACTCTGACACTCTTCAGCTTTTTCCTGAATTGCTGTTACAATGTGGCTTGAAAAACTTATGAACAGGATAGTAAACCAAAATGACTTTGGCAAGTAACCTGAAGTTTTGACTTTAAACCGCAAAATTCATCTAAATCTCAAAAAATTCAATTTCCACAATACAAACCAATGCATACTGTCACCGCTATTTCGGCCATATTGGATTTTTTGAGAAGCACCGTCTAGGCTTTCTAGTATAGGAGGAGGTGATATAAGTGACAATTATTAGTTTTATTTCAAACTTCTCAGGATTATAAACATTTATTAATTTAGGCAAGTAACATGAAGTTGTGGCTTTAAACCGAAAAAATTCATCTAATCCTCAAAAAAATCAATTTCTACAATCTACAATACAAACAAATGCATGTCACCAGTGTCACTATTATTTCGGCCATATTGGAATTTTTGACAAACACCTTCTAGGCTTTCTAGTATAGGAGGCGATAATACAAGTGACTATTAGTTTTCTTCAAACTTTTCAGGATTATAAACATTTATTCTAAGCTTTATTTGGGTTATTGATTTTAAACTGTTTTGAATACGGGTTTGGACCATTTGCACGATAATTTCTATATCGTCCTGGAAATTAAAACACAGCAATTACTTATCCTATCCATGCAGATAGCCCAAAACAGTTCCTGAATGGTTCAGAACCATGATCCCGAACAAAGCTATATACTACAGTCGACTGAAAAATGTTGTAATCAACTCAAATATTAATCAATCAACGATTAATAATCTCAATTTTTTATCTCAAATTATTTCCATTATTCATTGAGAAAGCATGAATGACTTCTTGGGGCCTAGCAAACTGACACATGCTATTTTTGTAAAAATATACATAAAAACAAAGTAAATAGGTAGAACGTGTAAATTTTTAAAAGCACGTGCCAACATAAACAACAAGCAAACATTGCTTGCATGCATCAAGCTGATTTGACGATTGCGTTGGTAGCAATAAGCGCTATTGCCAAGTTTCTTTCAAACATTGTTAGTTATATTCCAATTTGTGAAACGCATTTTAAATAGTTTTATTTTGACTATACTCTGACAACAATGCTATTTTTTTGCTTTCACTTCATCCTCGATATGGATCTAATATGAATTTTTACCAAATGTCAAACTTTCAAAATGTCAACTGTCATTCACTGAATCATATTCTAATATCGTTGTAGGTGGCAGGTTGGCATATTCACTTTACTTTAAAATGCATTTAAAATAAACCCAGACACATTTTGCAGCTTCTTACTTTTTAGGTCTGCAATCGTTCGAATTGAAGAGTCTCTAATTACGTCACGGATAATCGTGCCAGGATCATTATAACCGGTTAGAGATATAGATTTGGGGAAATTAAACATATTTAGAATACGTCGGTGTTAAAGTTTTTTGTTTGTTGCCTTATGAGATTATGGGTAAATGGGAAAAAAATTTGGAATACGTCAAATTTTTTTGATTTTAGGTTTTATTTTTTTGTGGTGTTAATATTTGACCTAGACCAAAACTAATGACACTTCTCCACAGCAACTTTTAAAGCTCTTTAAAGTGGTTTTATCAGTTTTTTATTCCGACATTTTGTCTTTGTGGAACCATCATCAACCTAATTTTTTTTTAAATGCTGAAGAAGAGGAGAACCAATACTATTGACAAATGGAGCAAAACTTTCATAACTGTAACGTTGTAATTTGACAGTTTATCCCAGGGAAGTCCATCTGTCTTTCTACTAAGACAGATTGTGACGTTTGGTCCCATCTTTATCGCGACCACTGGTCCTCTCATCTTACCGTTAATTTCGTATGGATAATTTGAATTTTTCACACATAGGGTTCTGTTTAATATTAATGATTTTATTAAACCTACTGCATGACGAATAGAGGTAAAAATCTCTAGAGCAATACTTATGCATTGAAATATAAAATTTCCTACAGAATAGGGATATAATTTTCGATTCAACCTGGTTAAATTTTTAGTCGCACTATCTAAAAATATGAAAGCGAATTATTGGCAAAATCGTTTACATATACATAATAACTGTAGAATTTGACCTCGCGAAATTGACGTAACAGAACGTGACGTAGATTCAGCGCGCCGCGGTTTTCAGATAATTTTTATGATCTTTTTTGCTGCCAAATGATCATATACACACGTTTATCAGAAAATCTTACTGGCATCAAACTTACGCAAATACGTCTCGATTCATCAGCATTCCGCTCATAAATTCAATCATTGGTGATAGCTGATGCCCTTGAGAGAAAATTTGTTAAAGGTAAAGGTGATTTGAACGAAAAAAGGCGCGGATTTCTTGTCAATGCTTTATTAAGTTTTTTTTTGTGGTTTTAATTACCATATTAATTAAATGCACATTGACGTTTAGAAAAGTAAAAGTGTGTGGGTAACGTGTAGAGAACTTGAATAAGATTCAAGATCAAGACTATCAAGTAGGTCAATATTATTAAAGTAGGATTGGCTTGTATATAAACTGGAAGGTCAACAATGATTTAAGGAAGTTTATTGTTGATTCTTAAATTTTTTCCGGGGCGTAAATAAGTTAGGAACATTCACTTTACAAGAGTGAGAGTTTTAATTTCTTTCTGTTTTTACGAGAAACTAGTAGTTTATAGAAACAGAGAGTCAGATCTATTTATTTCTGAGCCATCTGGCAATTTTGTTATGCTAATCAAAACTTCAGATCAAATTAACTGATTCATCACAGTTCTTCTTGAATTTTGTGGTAATTCGAGACCTTAAAAGGGTTGTTTGTTTCCAAATCCCTTCACAAGTGGTATCATCCTATAAAGTACAGGATGCGGAATGACACACAGTCTTCTCTACTATCCTCCACTAGAAGATGATACTTGTGAAGAGATTTGGAAAGGAAACAACCCTTTTAAGGTCTCGAATTACTACAAAATTAAGCAAGAACTGTGTACAGTATGCGGAATGAATTCTTACATCTTCACTGCGAGGCAATGGACTTCTATTTCAAAAAATTTTATAAAGTTTTCAAAATACAACGTAACCTTCTTTTTAGAGAACATTTATCAGGCTAAATTGACGAAAGTAATGCTAGAAGTCTTAATGACTTTCGTGTTAATTTTAGTGCTTGTAAGTTTCCAAAATAGTTTTATGGAAGTTATATTTAGCTTTCTTTAAATTTGGAACTGTCGTAAAATCAAGGTTAATTTAGGCCTAGGATTCAAGGATATTACTTAAATTCGATAACAACGCTCAATGTCTTATTGAATGAATGAAAATTTTACTAGAATTAGAACAAAATAATATTCGTTACGTTTCGAGCCTTAAGAATTTTGGATATAAACGCATTTTTGTAAATGTGTCAATTTTGGATTGCTCCAGGTCTATTTTTAGGATTTCTGTGGCTTTATTGATCATACTTTTATATTAAAAGACTCTGATCCAGTATATCACTATAAATTCCAAAGCTGATCTTATTTTTTGAAAAAAATTAGGTTAGTCGATTGAGAGCTTTATGGGATTTGGCAATCCCAGAGACAGGAACAAATACGAATTTGTTAATCCAATATTTCTATTTTATCAGTTTTCAATCCCCTTCAGACATTTTGGATTATCATTTTTTAGGCGAGGATTAAATTGTTTGTTTAGTGTATTATTCATAATAATTGCAGCCTAAAGATATATGAAAATTGTGAAATTTGTAATCCGAGTGTTTATTTAAAGCACATCATAATATAATAAATAATATTTTACTGCTTGCTTCTATCAGAATGACTGATCTTTTTTTGCAACTGTTACTGATTGCATTTCAATGATTCGTTCCATTTACGCTCCAATAATCATATTAATTATGATACTTCACTTATAAAAAAAGTCTTTTGTTGTAGTTTTGTAGAATTTGCACGTTTCCAAGTTGTTTGGCTGGTATTCGTCTTTAAAGAAGTAAACAATGTATACTAACAACAATAATAATTTTGAATTTTCTTTTGACTTAAGTAAATTTTATATTTTTGGATATTAAAGGAATTACAAAGTGAGTGAAAGTTATGTAAATATTGATTCAACTCTACCATAAAAAAGTGTATGTAAATCATCATTTGGTCCTTTTGAATTGTGTTATTCTGATATGTTAGTCGAGAAGTAACACTAAATGGTAAAATTTTCAATACAATACACTAAAAAAAGTTACTAAACAACGATCGCACAAATAATATTTTTTTATCATATTTGCTGAAGGTGTTAATTGATCTTATCTTAGTTATTATGGATTTAAAGCCCAAACAATTTAGTACTAACGTATCTGTCTACGTTTTATACAGGATGGAGCTAACATACTGACAATTTGTTGAAAATTATTACAAAATTCCAATTTTAGAGTAAAAAAGTTTTAAAATACGAGATATTGAAGTTAATTCAAGGTGTGAGCTTTTAATGGTTTATAAAATTTTGATCAGAAAAAAAAGAAAAAAGAGATACTTCCACTTTTTGACTTTTTCTGTATGATTTTTGTGAGACTGTAATATCATTGGCATTAAAGTATCTTCTTCATCAGTCCCTTCATAATATTGAATATTTTGGCTACATTTCTTCAATGAGGATTATTTACTAGAAATAGCATAATTTTTTACTCTTTTTACTTCTTAAATTTGTTGATTGCA
This sequence comes from Ips nitidus, assembly GCA_018691245.2. NCBI lineage: Eukaryota > Metazoa > Arthropoda > Insecta > Coleoptera > Curculionidae > Ips > Ips nitidus. The sequence continues at coordinate 8,488,923 of CM042790.1, read as the reverse complement.
AATAATCACGCAGAGCTTCGTTCAGAAATAACTCTACGTTCGTAATTCAACAATCATGTGATCAACATATTTAAAAAACGAATCGGTGTCACGTGATAAACTGTCAAATTACTTCATGGAATGTGCACCTTAAAAAGAGTCACGTGATTTAGTGTATCAGTTTAAAACCAGGGACTAGAATCGTTTTGAATTCTCGGTTCCGGTTCCGGCGAAATAACGGTTTCGGTTTCTGTTCCAGGCCTTGTTTAAAACTAAAAAACGGTCACGTGACCCTTCAGGATTTTGTTTTGACGTTAAAAAAAATCAAGTGACCTTTAAAAACAAATTTAATGATTGAAAATCGTCACGTGGTTATTTTCAATGTGAAAAAAGTCACGTGACTTTAAAAATATCTGTTTAAAGTGAAAAACGGTTACGTGACCCCTCAAATAACAATTTGACATTTGACACTGTTATGTGACATTATGAATTTCATTTTTAATCAATAAAAAATGTCACGTGACTTTAAAAAATATCAGTTTAAACTTAAAATCGGTCACGTGACCGTTAGGTTAGGTTAGGTTAGGTTAGGACCGTTAAAAATAAATTTGATTATTGAACATCGTCACGTGACAACGGTCACCTTAAAGCCTCTCCTGTGACTTTACAAAAACATCAGTTTAAACTTAGAAGCGGTCACGTGATCATTCAAATAATATGTTGACATTTAGACCAGTCACATAAAAAGAGTCACGTGACTGAAAATATCAGCTTAAACTGAGGCTTAAATTTGACAGTTGGTCAAATTATGGTTTTGGCAAATTACGTCATCGTGACGTCAAAAACATCATTCTTCAAAATAATATTTTGAGATTTAAAAACAGTCACGTCACCTTAAACTCTCTTTTGTCGTGAAAAAAGACTCACGTGACCTCTAAAATTAAATTAGGGGCCTCCTTAAGAAGTTAGAAGGCAAAAACTGACTTGGTTTTAAACTAACTTTATTTTGACTGAGCTCCGTTATTTGAGGAGTTACAAAAAAATGTAGATAAGGAGAATTGCAGGAAATTTTATCCTCTACAAGATTGTATCAAGGTGTTTTTGCATTTAAGGGCCTTTTTAAGGAGTTACAAGGCAAAAAGTGACAGGGTGCACCAAACTGCTCTTTTTTAAACTAACTTGTTTCACCCCTTGTATTATATCAATTTTTATACATCCCCATGAGAAATATTATTTAGATGGCTTATTGCAGTTTCGTTTCCTCTTAAGTATGGGTTTTTCCACTTTATACCTTAAAAAATTTGCCACCGGGTGCATTTTCTTATCTACACTGCAATGTGATACAACTATCGCTGTTTTACTCAGTATACATATACAAAAAAAACTGCGGTTCTTAACAAAGCAATTATGATAAACGTTGGGAATTACTGGTACTAAATTGCCCTATAACAAATAGATAACAATAAATGTGTCCAATTACATAGTTAATTAATGTGAAAGGTGTTATACCGGATATCTCTGGACAGGAACATCTAATGAAATGACACCTGTTATTAATGAGGTGCTTAAAAGTAGCAGGTTTGGGATTACCAGGTACAGGTTAGACTGTGGTACAGGTAAAGTCAAAATTTTACCCTTTGAGAATGACGTCAAGCAGGTGAAAAAACACGTATGTCTAGAATTAGATCACAAATTTAACCTACAAATGCTTTGAAAAATGAGTGCGTTCAGAAGTGACTGATGATCAAGTGCCTTGAAAATCACATGATCATGATAGTTTCAGATTAATCATCATTCATTCAGTGAATAGGTGTGCTTGCACTCACTTAATTTGACATACCAACATTATCAACTTTCTTTGTTTTTCATAAAAGCGGTTATTTTGGTTTCACTGACACATTTCACATTTTCTTAGAAATGTTGGTGAAATAGGGAGTCCTCAGCTTGAATTCCAGATTTTTTCATTCGGCATAGGGTAGCAGTACTCACTTTTAAAGCCTGTGATGCTCTATCATACACATTGGAATAATCAGTTGGGATGACATCTGGAAACTGTTTCTTTTCGTACTCCAAAAAAAGCAGCACATTTAGAATTAGCATTTGGGCTTGCTCATTGTAGGGCAGCGTTTTTATACCTTTGATATTTGTTTATATCAAAGTGACAGTAAATGTCAACGTTTTTAATTTGACAGCATGACAAAATTAACAACGTGCCTTTTTTGCTAAAATTTTTATTTCATATGTTTGATATGCGAGAAACAAAGATGTAAAAAGATGACGTCATTCTCAAAAGGTAAAAATCCAACTATACTCCCGCTTATCTCAGAAAAAAATCCTAAATAAACGGCGTTAAATCTGGAAATCCAAGTGGCCACTCAATTCTTTCAATACACTGCGAGGTTGTGATATTTGTCACAAAAACCGTTTTATTATCTTCTTGACCAAATTTTGTTTCAGGAAATTATATTTATTATTAGCAGATTTGCATTACATTAAGGTGTCCTATTTACCGGTGTAATCGCTTAACCTTTGATACAGTTGTTAATTTTTTCACCGTTACTTTGTTAATTAATTCTATTGTTTCCTATATAGTGTTTAATTGTTTTTTATAGGACAACCTCCAGGATTTTTTACGACATTTTAAAAATTGTCAAGAAACTAGAAATTACAAACTATAGTAGATATTAAACTGAAAAGTTTTGTTTCAACATTGTTTTATAATATAGTTGTCCTTACTGTCGCGCATAATTATCATAATCAATTCTTAGTTTTATATGCGCACAAGTTTATTGTATAAATATCTCGGCCGATTACTTAGCCTAGACAAGTCCATCACGTGATGTGACGCACCTATCGTATTTACCTTTGCGGTTACATGCAAACTTTTACGTTTCGTATTTGTTGAAACGTTTAACGTTCAAAAATTAGCAAATCGTATTTCGAGGAACCAGTTTTGCAAGCAGAGGTCACGTTTTTGACGTGCCAATAACGAAACGTTTTACCTGTTTCAGTTTATAGTTTTTTTGGTGTTGGGGATATCACGCTTGAACGATCAGAATGTACATATTGTAGTATACAGAGTGGTCTAAAAGTTTATGGCAAAAATTTTGGCGGGAAATAGTGGTTTGAATTTCTGATGATGGCTAATAAATCACTTCTTGAAATGAAATTTGCTTATCTGTGACTAAAAATGTATTCTGCAATTATTGTACTAATAAGTGTTTTTCTTTTAATAATAAACAACTTAAATATTTCAAAAGACTTTTTCTGGGAAATGTGTTTAACTCGTATATAATGGCAACGTCGCAGCTGTCACAACGGTATAATAAAGTCACGTGTTTACGCTTATAAAACCTTCCAGGTTTAGTTTTTTTTTTGTTTTTTTTTAGTAGGACTGCAGTGATTGGTAACAAGAAAACGATAGATTTTTCGACAATGTGGTCATGTGACCAACTGTCAACGAACGTCCCAACCGTCTGACACGTGTTATACTTACGAGGTTTTCTTTCAGTTATTGATGGTTATTGTTTAGTTACTGGATGATTACCATGCACAGACATTTTTTAGCTGTTGTGCAACATCATACATCATATATGTACCCAGTGTTGCCAAGTCAAAATATTTAATGGCGGTAGAATATTCAGTCAAAAAACGGTAGATCAAAACTAATTCATTCATTTTACATTATTATACAGGGTGTCTTTTAACAGTTGTCAATAATTTTAGTCATTAATTCTTGCTATAAAAACCGTACTTCAAAAATACAGTTTTGTTCATTTTTTCAATAATAATTGTTTTTTAAGTTTTGACATTAGTGACAGATATTACGTGGGTTTGAAAGATAATTTAGCTAGGCAGTCACGTGACCATTGTCAGAGATCATAAATCTCAAAAACACTCTTTATATCAAATACTGCAAGAAAACGTTTTTAAATCCTGATTTTTGCAACTTTAGAGCATGGTTTGACAGTTTTGACGTTAGTGACAGTTGTCACGTGATTGTAGAACACTATTTAGCTAGACGGTCACGTGACAATCGGCAAAATAACTGTCATAAATCTCAGAAACACGTTTTATATCAAATACTGCAAGAAAACGTTTTTAAATCCTGATTTTTGGAAATTTTGAGCATGGTTTGACAGTTTTGACGTTAGTAACAGTTGTCACCTGATTGTAGAACACTATTTAGTTAGACGGTCACGTGACAATTGTCCAAATAACTCTCATAAATCTCAGAAACATGTTTTATATCAAATACTGCAAGAAAACCTTCCTAAACCCTGATTTTTGCAACTTTACAGCACGGTTTGACAGTTTTGACGTTATTGACAGTTGTCACGTGATTTTAGAATATTTAGCTAGACTAATAAGTGACAATTGTCAAAATAACTGTTAAATCTCAGGAAATCGTCTTGTTTCGAAAACTATGTTAAAATGTAATTCTTTTGCAAATTCTAGTAAAATTTTGACAATTCTGACAATAGTGACAGACATCACGTAGTTTTAGAGAATAATTTGGAGTAAAAAAATGACTGTTTTAAGCGCATTTTTAGAATCCTTATTTAATTTCCTATTCAATAAACTGAAAAAGTATATGAAAAGTTTCACAACCAACATAATGGCAATAACGTAGTTAAAAACGGTAGATTATATACAAAAACAGAAGAACGGTGGAAGAACTACAAAAACGGTAGATATACCGTTTTAACGGTAGACCTGACAACATTGTATGTACCTCCTATGCACCTAACCTAACCTAACCCAACAAATACAAAAGCCAATCTATTTACAATTGATACGTCAATGTCATATCAAAAGTCAAAATAAAAGGTGGAAAATAGAGAGTTCTTTTGATTTAGATTTACGCTATTAGCGAAACGTTATTGCCTTTATTTTTCTAATCGCACATTTCTTGACTGATTGCTTAATTTATTTTCTTTGTTAGCTTCTAATACTTTATTTCAATCCATATATTAAATGTGAAAAAAGAACAGTGTTTTGTGTTTTTTCTATTTTGGATTTTTGTACCAATAATTGAATATTTATAAGGCAACTAGCCAGACATTTTGATTTTTAAATTGGCGATTTCTATATGTTTGTAAGAAAAAAAGATTTACCGTATAAACCTATTTTGTATTCAAATAGTATAGTATATTTGATAATAAATTTGAATCAAGTCAATTTGATTCAAAAGCATTTTCCATTTTTAGAGATGAAGATTATGAAGACTAACAAATATTGTATAAGTGAGCAATAAGAAGAGCACAAAGAAAAGTAAACACAAATTAACAGAAACAACATTAAACAGAAACGGGTAAACTAACTTTGAATGAATTGACAACTTTAACGTAACTTTTCGTTACGGTATTCATTCCGGTAATTTGTCCTTAAATACCGTGATACGTGTACGCTAATACCGTTAACAAACGAACTTTTGACAGATAACGGAAATACAGAAAAAAGAACTCTCTATTATTACATCCAATAGCAACGCTCAAAGCTAGCTACGTCATACTGCTCGTAAAGTAATCAATTTAAAATGAAATTCCATAAGCTGCAACTTATGGATCTTCTTCTTCTTGTTCTAAGGTAGCAAGTACTCCAAAAAACGGTTTGGTCAAAACAATATTAAGGTTAAACCATCCCTCCAGCGGATGTAAATAGAAATAACCCTGTGGGGCTTATCCGCAACTTGCATATAATATTAATTTTTTTAAATTTTAGTTCTAGTAGTAACAATTCATTTTTGGACTGTTATAGATAAGAAATAGGTCTAAAATGTACTGTTTCTAAAATCTAATGTACCCGTATTTCTGATTTTGATTGTTTATGGGTTTTTTCCCTCCCTTCTGTTATTTCACACCTATTTCACATTAAGCGTAAACAAGTGTCAGTTATCTTTTTCAACCATATGTATAAGTTATAATTAATTTAAATCTGTCAGAAAAACCAGCATTTAATGGTAATCAAATTGATATGTTTCACTAAAGTTCGAAGATTCATTTACGTTTATATTTCTTGTGTTTAGTATAGTTTACATTCATTGTGAAAGAGGCATCAATGGTACCAAGACGAAGGAGCAGAAAAATGCCACACATAAATGCTTGCTCTTTAGAATTAGTAAGTTTAGTCTCTACATTGACAGTCGCTACATCTGGAGTTAACAATCATTCTACGAAAATACTCTCGGTCAAACTCTTCAGTTTACTTTTCTTTGTTCCCATTATCTTTTTTCTTCTGTTGGGCACTTTTAGTGAAACGATCAAGTTTAAGTTTGTGTTGAAATGTGTTATTGTCACCATCCAATCAAACCTTCAACCCAAAAAACAACACTCTTTAGCTGCATAGAATATGCATGAAACATCATAATCTAACGCCAGATAGTTATGGTAGTTATTCCTGCTGAAAGAGTTACATTACATATTAATTTATATTTTATTGATTCAAAAGTTCAAATTGACCACCCTGTATCTCCGTTGTAAATCTTCCGTAATCAATCTAGTTTACACTGGTTATGGTCGTATCAAGGCTTACTTTTTTCTTGATTTATAGTTGATTAATGATCGACCAAAAAATTCATGTGAAACTAAACCAAACCATTAAACATCATCAAATATTACAGTTACGTAAAAACCAAATATACTCTTATGGGATTTTTGTCTGTTTGTAAAACATATTATAAATCTCAGACAGTTCAATAAACTGGTTCGAGTTAATTTGGTTTTATTCCATCGGTATGTACAAACGTATAGGCATAAACTATGTAGTGAATGCATAAAGTAGACGAGTACTACCGACAAGTACCCACGCATAACCCTGTAGCAGCAGCAGCATCTATTATTCTATGCAAGGCATCGACTTATCATCAGATAGACAGCGCACACACCCATTTGCATACAACAGTCAGTTGGTCAAATATGACTGCTCTTAAATACCTCTTTGCCTATACATATTTGAAGAATGGAAAATTCCTTTGAAGCATGACTGAAGATCCGTTATTGACATATCGCAGTACTAATTTGCATAAATTCTTCTAGCAATTACTTAGTTTAATTTTATTTTCAGATTCGGGAGAAATGCCGCGAGCTAATTTATGACAATGACACCTTGAAGAAAATAGGCGAGATCTTCCTGGACAATATCAAAAGAGGATTATCCAAAGCAACTCATAGCCAAGCTAAAGTGAAATGTTTCCCCACTTATGTACAGGATTTGCCCGATGGCACCGGTAAGTACCATCAGGGTTAATAATCTTGTCAACAAAACTTTGTGCTGTTGACCTGTAGTTTAGCAATATTTATTCTGCAAATATTGATATTTTGACTACTAATTTAAGCTATTCCCCTATGCAAACTTTTCAGATGTTAAGTCAGTTTTGCCACGAGTTCTCTATAAAATTCAATAGGAAAATAAAACCACATTAATGTGTCACTTAGACACGTGAACTAATTAAGAATTTTTTTCCTTGATAATATCGCATACTCAGTTTAATAGTTTCATTCAACCACTAATATGGTATTTAATAGATCATTCAATTTGCACTTAAATGTACTTAAAAGTAGTTTATGTCCTGTACTGGATGTTGCCACTAATCTGTTCAAATAATGATTTGTGGTTGTAATTTACTTATAAATACAATAATTGAGCTAATTACCAGGATAAAATCAAAATAATAGTTGATGTTTCATAATCAACAGGATGTGATTAACTGAAACCACATATTTTGTGTTATTTATAGAAACTGGGAAATTTTTGGCCCTCGATCTGGGAGGTACCAACTTCAGGGTGCTTTTGATTGAACTCAGTGGAGAACATTTTGAGATGAAATCCAAAATTTTTGCAATTCCTCAACACATTATGCTTGGATCTGGCGAGCAGTTGTTCGATCACATTGCTGAATGTTTGGCCATTTTCGTTAAAGAAGAACAGGTAATTAGATTTAGTTGCTTTGTAGCAGAAAAAATTTCAATTCCAGTGAATTTTAGGTTCAGGACGAAACTCTACCATTGGGATTCACATTCAGTTTCCCATTGGCACAAAAGGGGCTCACAGTGGGCATACTCGAATGTTGGACCAAAGGTTTCAACTGTTCTAACGTTGTGGGGAATGATGTAGTCCAAATGTTGAACGAGGCAATTGCAAGGAGAGGCGTAAGTTTTTTTTTCAATTCGTTTAGTACCAACCAGTGATCATATGTCAGTGATAAAAGGCAAATTCTAGTTTTTGTCCACTTTCAGGATATACGCGTTAATACAAAAGCGGTAATAAACGACAGTACCGGTACACTAATGTCATGTACTTGGAAAAAACAAAATACTAGAATAGGAATGATTGTTGGTGAGTTAGGAGACTACAAACTCACCATATCATGACTGTTAATGATAAAGTCACCTTAAGGTCGTTAATAAGCATGAATTACTACTAATTAAAGGTCATTAATGGCCGATTGTACCAACTTACTTAAGGCTAACTAAGTTGAGTTTAGAATATGACAGATAGAAATGTGCCAAGTGTTCAATCACGACCTAAACTGTCACTAAACAGTGCAATCGGCCAAAGGAGATCGTTTTGGGGTAATAATACATATCAATCGCCGTAAGGGAAAAGTCATATTCTAAACGTTTTCCATACAATTTTTGATAATTGCATGTACAATGAGAATAGGAAAATTGGTATACAAGTGAGAAAATTTTCACAGTCAATACAGGACGGTCCATATAAAGCACGGTTTGTTAACACACAACTTTAAGAAATTCAATTTAACCAAGAGTGAAAAATCAATAAATTAAATTAAATCACAGAAGAAAATTAATTTCAAAAATTAGAAAATATGTATTGATTATTGAAAGGCAAACTTCGATGATTATATGGTTATTTTCGTAGTAACAAAGTAATACAGGATGTCTGAAATATTTTGGGAGGTTAAGTTTGGGAATAAGTAAAAATCCTAAAAATGCGTCTTAATAGTTCTTAAATCCTTTCAAAGAAAAAAAAACGTTGAAAATGGTTTTTATCAATACTTTCGAAACGGTTTTGCACTAAAATTACGAAGCTCAGTGTACTTTAGAAGTTGGAAACTTTGTTAACCAATTGCAGGTTTTTATCAGAGACATAATATACTGCAGGATATCGCCTACGTAAGTATTGTGCTAAATTGTTGTAGATTTGATATTTCCTATTTTTTATATCAAATTACTGAATAATAATCTTTAATTATTGAGAAAATAAAAACAATTTTATGGCACATTGTAAAACTATACTGAATTTTATAATTTTAGTGGAAAATCTCATTTCAAAACCTCATTCGAAAATTTCCTCAATTTGAAACAAAATCCATTTTTAGGGTTTTTGCTTTGAATAGGTTTTAACGCCCTTAAAAACCACATGCCCAGTTATGTATTAATTTTGATATAAAATCATTCTTCTTTCTGAGCCACCCCTTATAGAATTAGGAAGTGGTGGAAGAGACTCAAAAAAGTATCAAAAACCAGATGAAATGGCTGTTACGTCATCAAGTGAATGTCTTTTGTTTGTGACATACATATAATTTAAACGCGTCTAAATTTCGGAAAACTGTGAAAGACTAAGGTTTCGTAGATATTACAACGGTCCAAGTCTATCTCCGTTGAAGTGAAACAATAATAAGAAAGGGTAACACACAAACCGCCGCGATCCATTATGGGAAAACCGTAATGACCATATTTCTGAAAATTTGGTAGTATACCGAAGTCGAAGGGCAGTTCATCTTCGTTTCTGAAGATATTTGCCATTTTGTGTAAAATTTTACTTTCCTGTAATTTATTACATCCGCGTTAAACTCTTCCAAATAATTTTGATATTTCAGTGTCTTATGCCTGTTTCCCCGACAGTTCCTGATTTTAAGTACAACTTAAGCTAGATCAGGTACAAAATAACAGCCTAAACTAAACTTATCTAAGCTGTCCTTAAACTCAACTTAGCCAATGTCGGGAAAACAGGCATTACTGTCTAATTCGTTTTCTTACAACTGAAAAACTAACAGAATCATGGTAAATGGGCCACACAAGCGTAAACCACAGCACTGTTTGTAATTTGTGATTGGTCAACTACCCACTTTGTAGAGATTTACACAATTACTGCCTATGTGAACATCGGTATAAAATCCCACATAACAAATAAAGTATATTCATGTGAAAAATATATACATGCCAGGCATATGACTAGCCGCATATGAATTTGAGAATATGCCTGGCATATACCACCCGGTTGCTGTACAAATTTAACTTTTTAAATATTCCAATAAGTATATGCCAGGGGTCTGAGAAGTGAAAACTGGTCTCTATAGTATAGTTTGTTATAAATTGAAAACAGTTTCGTAAAATTGTTACAAAATATACCACACTATTTCAAACTGAATGATTAAATGAGAATAATGAAAATATAGTATAAACTATAAATGGATATAAGAAAAGCAAAATATGAATATGTCTTATTTTGAAACCTTACATTTTCATTCAGCCGTTGAGCTAATTCAAGCACAAGAAGATTACAACGCGTAAACCAAACAAAAATTACTGAAATTACAAAAAAAATACAATTTTGAAATATCCGCCCACATCAATGTTATTTTTAGATTCCTGAGAAACATGCTTGGCACATGAACTAAAGGGACAAAGTAATATGCCAGGCACGTATTGGGAATATACTTTCATATACTGGGCACATATTTGAGAATATACTCCTGCCTGAAAATAACTGCCAGGCAATTTTGCTATGTGGGATACACTACGACAGGATTTTCTAACTTTCTGGGTATGATTTTGACAGCTGTAATATTTATGCCTGTTTCCCCGACTCTTTCAAGTCAATTTTAAGTACGACACTAAGTTGAGGTTTGAATGTGACAGATCAGGTGCAAAATAACACTGCTTAAACTAAACTTATCTGTCCTTAAACTCAACTTAGCCAATGTTGGGGAAACGGACATTAAGTGTCTAGTAAAGAGGTCAGTTTAATCTGTACGAAACGTGACAACTGTAAAATGCGTTTCATAAAGCTAAAACGTATATGCAAAGTGAAGCAGAAAAAGTTATTCAAATTAATGTTATGTTAAATACAAAATATTTCAGATGTTGCCAACAATTACAGGGGGTTGGTCTGAAGTTAAAAAAACATATTTTCAACAAAGTTACAAAATGAAGTCATTTTTAAAATGCATTAATTATATTTCAGGACGTTCATATAGACGTAATGGCGGTATTAAATGACTCGACGGGTACGCTAATGTCATGCGCTTGGCTTAACAAAAATTGCAGAATTGGCATCATTGTTGGTGAGTTTCGGATGCCGCAAATCGTAATAACAAATTGTTGTAAAAAAACTTTGTGAATGTTTAATCTGGATGCACAAATTGGCATGACATTAGATGTAGCGGTATTATTAACGGTATGGTTCGGTTAAGGGACTATGAGTATGATTAATCTAAACTAAATTACAAATAAATGCGTTAAAATCTAAATATTTCCTTTACAAAACTGATGCACTGTTCACATCTCTACACTTTCTATCAAAGTTTTCTTATTAAAAGTGATCCCAATCAATATCAATAAGAGTTTTTTAATGTAACTTATGTGCCTGAATGATTAATACTTAATAAGTGTTTTTTTATTGTATAAATAGGAGGTTTTGAAAATTTTGGCAGGATACTGATGTGGGCAATCTACTAAAATATTTTCAAGATGGTTGCACTTCCGTTTATACCGAAAGTCGATCACAACTTTCTTATTTTAAATAGAACACCCTATATATTATTACATATTTGGATTCCTCACAAAATTCTGACCAACTTTTGTGTACAATGCCCTATGCCTATCTCTAGCCGTTTTCGAAATATTTGATGTTTTTCCAAAAAAGTGACAGTTGCAACGCTCAACATATTTTTGTACTCTGTCAAAACCGTATTTCATTTTGCAATGAAACTTTGGGTTATTGTAAATAAAGAATCGTTTTATTAAACTGAGGGTGCGTAATGACTCATTTGTATACAGGGTCGTCAAAAAAATATTATAAACCTGCCACTAAATAAAATGAAACGTTTCAATTTACTTGCCTATACCTAAATCCAACCCATTTCGTTTTATTTGAGAATAAACATTTTTTATTATTAAAACTTCAGATTTCTTTAAAATTTCTCTCTCTAATTACGTGTGGATTTATGTCACACCAGTAGTGTGAATTATGTCTATTGAACATATTCCATTTTTAGTGAATTTGGCCTCGTCGTTCTAATTAATATTATTCAAAAACAATTCTTCTCCATAGTGACTACTCAGCAAAAACTCAATAAAAACCACTCTCTTTGGAAAGTCAACCTCTTTTAAGTGTTGCACTAATTTAAATGAAAAAGGGTGAAATTTATGTTACTTCAGGATCCTCTGAATTGAGCTTTTAGATATGCCTGATTCTACGGAAACTTGTCTTATTGACGAAGTTGGATTTGCAACAAAATAGCCCAAAATTGCAATTTCTACATTTGTATTATTAGGGATTGGTTTTGTTTTAATAGCTTTTCTCTTCACAGATCCCGTATTCTTAAAATTTTCAATTATTTGCTTGACAGCTTTTGGTGATATTTCTATTTAAAAAACTTGAAATTTTTCATTTTTTTTAGTGGCAAGTTTATGATTTTTTTTTGATGACCCTGTATACAAATGAGTCATTACGCACCCTCAGTTTAATAAAACGATCCTTTATTTACAATAACCCAAAGTTTCATTTCAAAATGAAATACGGTTTTGACAGAGTACAAAAATATGTTGAGCGTTGCAACTGTCACTTTTTTGAAAAAACATCAAATATTTCGAAAACGGCTAGAGATAGGCATAGGGCATTGTACACAAAAGTTGGTCAGAATTTTGTGAGGAACCAAATATGTAATAATATATAGGCTGTTCTATTTAAAATAAGAAAGTTGTGATCGACTTCCGGTATAAACGGAAGTGCATCTTGAAAATATTTTAGTTAGATTGGGCATGCCCACATCAGTATCCTGCCAAATTTTCAAAACTCTCCTATTTATAGTTTTTCCAATATCAATCGATGTCTTTCGTCGTGGGACACCCTGTATTGTCACAGGAAAATCTTCTTAGTAAATGTGGTTCTGCTATAAAAAATAAACTAATCTACATAATGTAGGTAGCAAATGTTGAAGCAAATATCCGTTCACTAAGAAATATATAAGAATTAAACTTGTTGATATTAATTGGGAGCGGCTAGCACGTTTCGAGCTTATTGCATGAGCTTCATTCTTTCTTCTAGGACGTTAAAATCGAGGTGTGCGCCATCTTGAATGATACGACGGGAACCCTCATGTCGTGTGCATGGAAAAACCGCGACTGTAGAATCGGACTAATTGTTGGTAGGTGGCCAGTTTTGTTAACCTTTAGTATGTAGTCGGTGCTGTGCTTTTGTGGGATTAGATCCAGATTTAGTACATCTCAGTAGCGTTGGCTTGCACGTTTAAAGCTTTATCAAGCTTCAACTTTTTGGATTAACTAAAAGTGCCGTTTTAACCTAACAGGAACTGGTAACAACGGATGTTACGTGGAAAAGCAGAAGAACGCAGAACTATTCGACGACGTCGATAATGGATCTGGAAAGGTTATAATTAACTTGGAAATGGGTGCTTTTGGTGATGATGGATGTTTGGATTTCGTGCGATCTGAGTATGATAGGGAAGTTGACAGAAACTCCATCAATCCTGGAAAGCAATTGTAAGTGGAAACTTCCTCGTTGTAACAATATAAGATTTAGTGTGGTTTTTCCCAGGCTGGAAAAGATGATTTCCGGAATGTATATGGGCGAATTAGTGAGGTTAGCTTTAGAACGATTTACCAAAGAGGGACTACTTTTCGGCGGCAAAGGTTCCGACCTGTTATTCGAAAGATCGCGGTTCTACACCAAATACGTGTCGGAAATTGAGAGCGATGAACCCGGAATGTTCACCAACCAAAAGGAAATTCTTGAAGAATTAGGTACGAACCAACCTTTAATATGTTTCTTTGTCATTGTTGATTGTTGAATTGACAGGACTGAAACACGCGACAGAGCAGGACTACGTCAACGTTCGGTTTATTTGCGAATGCATCAGCAGGAGGGCAGCACATTTGGCTTCGACCACCATTACCACGATGCTTCACAAAATGGACGAAAAGAAAGTCACCGTGGGCGTGGACGGATCTGTGTACCGTTACCATCCGCACTTCCGTAACTTGATGATGGAGAAAATTAAGGAGTTGTGCGACCCTAGCATCGAAGTAAGTTACGCACTCATTTTTATAAATTACGTAGGTACAAGAGTAACTATAGTAGAAGGCAATATATCGGCCGATGCACGTCATTGACGTTTAACGCGCCTCGTTGCCAGATGTTTAGTTTTTTCATTAAAACACGAACTCTACATAAATTTTGTTTTTATTTACTTCTTATATAGAAGTTGACGCAGTTTTTTAACAGAGAATTTTGAATAACAATATTAGTCAATATTGAGTTTTTTTGTCTCTCTCTGTAAGCAGTTTTTAGTCAAGTCATCAACAACAAAAACAAAAACAGGAAACGGTCAACTAGCAATCTGGCAACAACGCACACAACTCGTTAAACGTCGAGATCGAGAAGGTCACGTTTGTGTCAGAATTGCGTTCAGTTAATAAGCGCGTGTTAGAAAGAGAGCGCTACAGGTCGCAACTAATCGCTAAGCAATACGAATGCATTTTCAAAACGTCAAACTCACTGATGACGTGCATCGCTCCCATTAGTGCCCTGGACCATAGTTGCGTAAATTGGTTTGTGAATGGTCAATAAATAGCAGCACGCTAAAAGCTGTTTTTTTGACCAATCACAAACTTTCCACTGTGCTGACTTAGCATTGTAGGCAAATTTTTAGTCGAATTTTGTCGTTAATATTACATATACAGAGTGTCCAAAGTTGGGGCATTCCTTTCATCTGCGAATAGGGCTTTAAAAAATAATGTTTTTTTTGTTTGGCGCTTTTCGGAAATATCATCAATAACGAACATATAGGGTGTCAAAGTTCTTATTGAAAAATACAAAAATTTTATGATTTTGTGTGTCTTAGAATTATGACAATCATTTTGCCAAATGTCACGTGACCGTCTAGCTAAATAGTGTTCTACAATCACGTGACAACTGTCACTAACGTCATAACTGTCAAACCCTGCTCTAAAGTTGCAAAAATCAGGGTTTAGAAACGTTTCCTTGCAATATTTGATATAAAACGTATTTATGAGATTTATGACAGTTATTTTGCCAATTGTCACGTGACCGTCTAGCTAAATAGTATTCTACAATCACGTGACAACTTTCACTAACGTCAAAACTGTGAAACCATGCTCTAAAGTTGCAAAAATCAGGATTTCGAAACGTTTTCTTGCACTATTTGGTATAAAACGTGTTTCTGAGAATTATAACAGTTATTTGGCAATTTTCACGTGACCGTCTAGCTAAATAGAGTTCTACAATCACGTGACAACTGTCACTAATGTCAAAACTGTCAAACCATGCTCAAAAATTGCAAAAATCAGGATTTAGAAATGTTTTCTTGCAGTATTTGATATAAAACGTGTTTTGGAGATTTATGACAGTTATTTTGCCAATTGTCACGTGACCGTCTAGCTAAATAGTGTTATACAATCACGTGACCTGTCACTAACGTCAAAACTATCAAACCATGCTAAAAAATTGCAAAAATTAGGATTTAAAAACGTTTTCTTGCAGTATTTGATATAAAACGTTTTTGAGAATTATGACAGCTATTTTGACAATTATCACGTGACCGTCTAGTTAAATGGTGTTTTACAATCACGTGACAACTGTCACTAACGTCAAAACTGTCAAACCATGCTCTAAAGTTGCAAAAATCAGGATTTAGAAACGTTTTCTTGCAGTATTCGATATAAAGAGTGTTTTTGAGATTTATGATTTTTACAATGGTCACGTCACTGCCTAGCTAAATTATCCTTTAAACTCACGTGATATCTGTCACTAATGTCAAAACTCAAAAAACATTTATTAATGATTATTTCCTTCCTATCAATTTTGACCAATCGCTATCAAGACTTAGTGTGACAAATGTAAATTTTAAGTGGAAAAATCACTTAACAACTGTCAACTTAGCTGTCAGCAGTTTTTCCGGAAAAAAAATCGAAAAAATTGCACACTCCTCACAGCAACATAAAGAATAGTGTTACCCTTTCTAGCTTAAAAGTTATTGTTCTTATTAATTTTTATTGTTCTTATTGTTTTTAATTAAAATATTTTGTTTATTTAACTAGGAAATAATCTTACTAAATGTCACTCATCAAAATTTGTCCTGTGGAAAAATTGGAATACTCGTTTCTAAGTAATTTGTTTTATAAAAATCATCCGAGTCGAAGACGAGTCGAAGACGAGGATTTTTAAAACCACTCTCGCTCATGCTATTTGTTAAAACAAAAAATTACTTAGAAACTCGTTTTTCCGAATTTTTCCGGAAAAATTAAATGCACTAGGGATATTACCCCCGAAAAAAAATTAAAAACTGTATTTTTGAAGTACGGTTTTTATAGCAAGAATCAGTGGGTACGTTCACCCGACGTCAGCGGCTTAGAGGTTAAGTAAGCGGTCCTATTTAGTTTGTTATGACTGCTTACTTAGCTTCTAAGCTGCTGACGTCGAGTGAACGTACACAATGATTAAAATTTTTGACAACTATTAAAAGACACCCTGCATAAATATGTAAAATGAATGAATTTGTTTTGATCTACCGTTTTTTGACTGATTATTCTACCGCCATTATAAATATTTTGACTTGGCAACACTGTGTATCAGCAATAATTATGGTGTCGTCTGCATACCGAATATTGTTAATAAGTGTTCCATTAACCTTTACTCCCGTTGGTGCTTTCTCCAGTGCTCTTTGAATGATTTCTTAGGGGGTCATCAACTATAGTACAATTTTCCGTTCAAAACATTAATATTGTAATGTTTCCTGTTTAAAAATTTGTTTTAAGTGATAATTTTAAATTTTACGCCGCTAATTTTTTTTTATAAAAAACTGATGATTGATAATTTGTTTTCAAAATATTAAGTCTAAATAGAAAAAAAATTATGATAAAAACTACATTAATCTCATGTTTTTAAACGCCCGCCGCCCGTGACGTACTACACAATCAACCAATCAGCGACAAGAAGTGAACAGTTGGCGTGCAACAGCCAATAAAATCGCCCAGAATTACGTACGTCAGTCATCACATGCGCGCCAAAACAGATCTTTTAAATTTAATGGACAAATTCAAACTAATGTAGAACATTTACGACCATAATTTTTTCTTCAAGAAATGAAAAATTGGTTTTTTTGATCCTATTTCTTTCGATTCCAGTCATTAAAACGTTATGATATGTGGGATAGGCCAATTCAATATGCTAACTTAGGTGGAATTCTACATTCGTAAGTATATTGTGTATTGCCGGTGTTATCGCCTGCATTTCATTTGAAGGAAGGAAATCCGAGAGAGAAAGAGAGAATGGTCGCCACTGTGTAGTGTCAGTACTGTCAGTTTTCAGTGCTTTCACTGACGACTGCTAATATCTGACGTACGTTGATAATGTTGATATACTCTATTTCGCTCGAGGATCGTTAAGCTGAAAAGAAACAGCGAACACTGTTTTACGTCAAAAACTAGTCCCCTTATGACGTCAAACGGGATTAAATGTATATAGGGTGAAACAACCAAATAAAATTTTTATTGTCATGTTTCTTAGGTTTAAATGCTTCTAAAGCCGAAAACAAAAAATACGTGTTAAATATTTTTTGAAGCGCTATCGATTAACAAAATAAAAAAAAATTGGTTGATGACCCTATAGCATACATCCTTGTCTTACACAAGGCTTCTCATGTTTTCATTGCATTCATTGTTCTAATTTTTAGTATTTTATTTTTTGATTTGATCTGGAATTATTATTGTATTCTCTTTTTTTTTCAGTTTGATCTGATGCTGTCCGAAGATGGTTCCGGTAGGGGTGCCGCTTTGGTAGCCGCGGTGGCCGCCCGCCAAAAGAAAAAGACCCTAGCTACATGAATAGGAAACCGCACCGATTGTACATATAATAGGAACGGCAACAGATAGCCCTTAAGATAATTTTATTATTTTGTTGTGTAGAAAAAATTGTGTGAAAGCGCCGAGTTCGTTTTAGGGCCAGCCGCGACTGTTAATTATACTTTTAAACCGGGCCTTTCGTTCCTAGAGACTGTTTTGTTAGTATAGATAGATTAATATATCGAGCAGTCTACCGTGTATTTCTCACGAGCTGTAGCTCACTCTCGGTGTAGCACGATACTCGTAATTTCTTTTTCGTTAAATTCTGCTCAATTTCAGCTCGTCAGCTGTGTACATTTTGGTTTAGATCCATCCACTAATGATTGTTATTTGTCCTGTTTTGTTTAAAGTAGTGATTGCCTTATTTTTAATTGTTTTGATGATCAGCGACGTGAGATGAGTAGATTTTATTTCCCTTTTGAAATTAAATTTACTTAAAAAGATAAACTATATTTTTATATCATAAAGATGAATACTTAATTTATTGTTGAATTGTTTATATTGCTTACGTAATGTTTTTTTAGCCTTTTTGGTCACTTCCCATTGCCTTTATTATTTTAGACACTTAAATTATATGAATCTGCTTATGTTGCTGTAGTGTTTTAAGACATTTTTTTTATATTCTGACATGCCTGAGCGGTATAATAACTGTGAGGTCATCCTTAACACGGTTTTCACTTACTCAAAATACACTCTCTGATGAGTGAGTTCCATTTACTTATCTTTACAGGCGTTATGATATACTTAACAATAGTTTTATAGAGATAATGTAAGGCAATGTTTTTATATAAGAAATCTTTATTACCGTCGTAATTAATAAAATATTGAATGATGCTAAAATGGTTTTTTTGTACTTCCGGGCGTAAAAGTGTACTTTAGTAAAATAGCACTATTAGGCCCATGGGCTTAAAATTAAAAATTATAAATAAATAATAAATATAATTGGATATTTATTACAACGAATATTCTTGGAATCTTTGTTTTTGTTTGACGCAGTTGTACCAAAATAGATGAGTCCATAATGGTAACATCACCAAATAGTAAATTCGTCAACTCCTCTCTTCTGCAAGCTCCTGCAATCCCGAAGCTTATAACAACCTTATGGAGCAAATAGCTTTCATCTGGAGCAGTTGCAAAAAATCTCTGGATTTCCTCCCTCGTTAAGATACTGGACTTCTTCGGAATATATCCTTCCGAACGTCGTTTTAGAAATGCGATCACTTTCGGGAACTTACTGATGTCGATGTCTCTATAAACAATTATTGTCGACTTCAACATTGAGTAGACTGACCATAACGTTGAAGGCTTCAAAATCTGGCTTCTTTCATTGAAATAAACCAACACAGCACTTTCATTTATGCACGTCACTTGCCTTAGATCACACCATTTAACAAAATCTTGGTATGACTTTTCATACAATATTCTTGACTTTTTTGGCAACAACTGAAGGCATATTTTACTGGCTGTTTCCTCGAGTTCAGCTAAATTTGCCATCATTTTCGTCGGAATAGCTTCTTCTTATATGAGATACTTGAAGACTGACAATCAATAATTTTAATCAAGAGAAACAACTTAGGTCACAGGCAAGCCTCGTTTATTATAAAATAGTTTAAAATAAAGAGTACAGTGGGGTTAATCTTACCCCCAGATTAGAAGGGCCACTAATGCCGTAATTACGGACGTCTTCATGAAAGTACGGGGAGGGTGAGTCTAGTTCAGCCCTTCAGCTACACCGTAAAGGGGGGCACGCAAGGTGTTCTTGTACGGTGTGACCAAAGGACCAAGTAGTCAACTGATAGGGTTAAGGGTTCTAACGGTCACTACAAGTTGCGAGAGAACCCTTTTCTTTTCAGCCTGGGATCCTAAGAGGGTAGCGAGCCGTCCCACCACTTCAAGTTAGAGACTGTTGCTCGCCAACCGACCTGGACACCAGTGACCTCCCCCTGGGGATGACCCCAGAGTTCGGTGCCTTAGCGCCATTATAAATAACAGGAAGAATGGCCTCAGAGAATTTTTTTTACCCTCTCATCGCTGTAGATCAAAAGGAAAGGTCCGGAAGAAGGACTCTTTCAGGAATTAATTACCAGTGTTGCAACGGCGTCCCCTGTCCTGGGTGAGAGTGCCCCGGCTGACAACTGGGCTCTTCTGCGCTCTTCTTTCTTCGTCAGCTGGTCATCCTGGTGGAGGTCTTGGCATATTTTTGGATAATCAAGAGTTAGTGGCCTAATCAATTAATCATCCAAGAATATTTGTGGGGAGTTTGGATCAGAGGTTAGAAGGTTGATTTCCGTACCCTATAGCCTATAGTATAGGCATTCAGTCAAAAAAGAGAAGCTTCTACGCCTAATATAACAATATACTATTCATAAACTACCACTGATAATCAATTTGGGACATTCAACCTTTGCTGTTTTTAGTTTATGCTCTCTTTTAATAACACCATAAATAAGGCAAATCAATATGTTACTTTACTCTTGCGTTTTACGCAATCGTCTAGTTTCTGATCAATTGCTTTATACAACTTCTTGTTCTCATCAATCGCAGCAGTATGACGTTCAATTTCGCTTTTCCTCAAAAAGTTTTCCTCTTCCAGTTTGCCTTTAAGAGCGACCAGCAATTTTTGTCGTAAATTGAAAAAGTAATCCTCCTCTCTTGCAGCGCCCAGCTTACCTACAGTTTAAAACTTATCAGCTTATTAAAATCTTCCTATAGTAAACAGAAATCAACCAAAAACTCCTCTAGCTTCTCTGATAGGTCCACCAGCACCACCTCCTTTTTCAGCGCCCCGTCCCAACTCGTCCAGCATGGATGTGTCATATCGTTTGCAAAAGGTCCTGAAGAGGACTGGTATACTTTTGAAATATGAATTTGCCTTATTCATGGATGTATCCACGGATGATTTGGTTGATTATGCTAATGATTTGGATGAAACGAATAAACCGAAATAATGGACTAATCAGTTGTCATGTTCACTGACAGTTTGAATTTAACCTGCTAATTATTGTTGCAAAAGAAGTGTGACGATTTTACCATGGTTTTGCAACTGGTTACACACGCTATGTATAATACGTGAAGTTTACTATAGAACAAACCACTGCGGTTGGCAGTTACGTCAATTTGGGCACAGAAATATTGAAGTTTACACAGCATGGTTGCCAAACGGATCTGTTTAGAAGATGCAATTTTAGTCTTTGAATAAAATAAATAAACGTTTGCTAATACTTGCAAAAAACGCTTCAAATTATACTATAGAGGATTTCTTGAAGCATTTACTTGAAGGTTTGTTGTTGTTGTTGTTTGGCAAACCGGGGGGGCAGCGCCCCAGAAACGTATAGGCCTCCTGTATGGGCCCGTCACGTCCCGGTTGTTGGTAGCTACAGCAGTCCAGTCGACTTTATAAAGCCAGTCTGCTAGGTCTTAGCTCCTTGATTGCCCTGTGCGTCATTATTGACTGTCCCAGGAATGTTGTCCGCGAACGAGTGAAGGCTGGACACCACATTAAGATGTGTCCTGCCGACTCTTCCTCTTCCAAGCATCCTCGACAAGTAGGATCCTCGGTTATACCCATCAAGTACTGATGCGATCTCAGCTGGCGGTGGCCAGTCAGTAGGCCGGTCACCGTCCTTAAGTTCTCTCTGCTTATTTCGTATTTTTGGCCACTGATGAGTTATTTGGCCTGCCTCATACCTATGGCGGAGTCCCAGCGTTCTTCAAACAGCTGCTGGGCTAAAGATTTTAGCAAATGGATCAGCATCACAGTCGGCTCTGGACCTACAGGCACTTTCTGAGTGCCCAGTTTTGCCAGTCATTTTCTGGAATAGCAGCATGTCCCGGAACCCACACAAGACGTATGTCGTTCTTTTGGGTCAGCTTTTCCAGGGTTGTTTTGCACTCCAGAACCAATTTGGAGTGCACTACCTCAGCACTGATTGCCATGATGGCAGCTCGGTGTCAGAACAAATGTTAATTGTGTCTTCCTGTCGCGGGCCCGAAAGTAGTTCTAACCCACAATACAGGATCGCAAGCACCTCAGCCTGGAATACAGTAGCGTGTGTACCCAATGCAAAGTGCTTTGCTGTTCGGCATGTCTCAGCGCAGACACCTGTCCCCGTCAGCCCCCCTCTACTGGATCCATCCGTGAACCAGTTGAATCCATCACGAACGACCCCCGGGGCAGCTCCATTCTCCCACTCCTTCCGCTCGGTAATTACAACCTTGAGGAAGTTTGAGGGCTGTAGCCTTCTAGGCATATGGTCACTACTCATAAGAAATATTGGGCACCATTCAGTGGCCCAATCCCTATGCTGTCCCTATGGCTTCCATTTTTATGTGAAGGCTCAAGGACACGAAGTTGAGCAGCACTTCAAGTGCTCTCGGGGGGACAGTTCTCATGCCTCCCGTTATCGCAGTGCTTGCGAGCCTTTGTAACCTATCTAATTGTATGCGCACGTCACTTCTTTCCACACATGGCCACCACACAAAGGCCCCATATGTTAGTATAGGTCTGACTATGGCGCAGTAGAGCCAGAGGGCCACCTTCGGTTGTACTCCCCAGGTGCCACCACAAGCCCTCCTGCAATCCACAGTGCAAACGAAGCTTTCCTGATTTTACAGGTACTACATACACAATATTCAATGGAAGAGTCTAAAGACGTCAAAATGTCATGCTCGAATCAGTAACAAACTGGAAATACAATTAATGATGACGTAAGCGTTATTTGCTTTGGTTAGGACCTTACTTAGTATTACCATTTCAAGAATCTCTATACGACAGCACATCGTACAAATGAGTCTGTACTCCAAGAACTAAATAATAATACCAGACTCAGTACAATAATAAACTAGAAATAATAGTCACTAGAAGGAAAGAGGGCATGGAAAGACTGATCGTCGAAGGATCCAGAGGTAGATCTCTTCACGATGGTCTGATAATATTAAAAAAATCACAGAACTGTCCCTACCGGAAGCATCTCACAAAGCACAATATAGAGATGAATGAGTCAAACACAGTTAAGCAAGCATCATGACGTCACGACCATATCCTTGCGTAGGGTAACGGACTGTAGAGGAGCTCACTTTACTTACCAGTAATAAAGATCACTCGTGCATAACTGAGTGTAATGTTTTAAGAAGTTAAAAATAGACAATAAATATTGCAATAACATGTTTTTTGTTTAATGAGAGCTTTAACCTGCTGTGGATAAATTCCATTATAAATAATGAACAATTATAGTAATAGTAGTATAGTATAATACAATAAGAATAATTTAATAAAGTAAGTTTTTCGTTTATTAGGGAAGTTCAATATAACAAAACAGATTTTAATTATACCCACTCGAATTTAATGTTGTTGAGGTGTTATAAGTACACAAACATATTTGCAAAAGAAAAGGAAAACTGACTCAGAACTTGTAAGAGATCATTAATTCATTTTAGTTTCAAAACATCCGTTCATCTCTAAATGATAATTAACAACCCATCAGTATTAAAAAAAAAACACTATTGAATCTAGATTACTGGCAAACTATAATACAATTAACTCTTTGAATTTAAATAATGAAATTAGGACACCATCAGGTCCGTCCCTGGCCCCAGTCCGGCAGAATTGATAAGGCTTTACAAACAAAACACATGATTAACACTGATTTTGCTTAGGATCGCTCACGATAAGTGCTCAATACGCGATTGTAAACACTTTACAGTAACGGTATTAAATAAAAGATAACAAAATACATGTAAGTAAGATCGAAACCACTTATTAACATTTTAGTGTTGTGAGAGGTGCAAAACAGTGTCTATCCAAGTGTTACCGGTGAGGATAATTTCTTATTTTTTTGTGTATATGAATAATAATCAATAAATAACCATATGTTTTTTGTAGTAGTATATGTATTGTGGTTTTGTCATAATTTTGGCAACGCATGTAAAAATCTTGTTTTGAGGCCAGATTACTTAGTTTTTGTTAATAAAATTTCCAAATCGCATTATGTTGTGCTTCGTTATTTTTGTTTCTAGTTTCATTAACTCATATGATAACATTTCAGAAACCAGTTCATTTTTTAACTTTAATTTTAAGAGTTTAAATTAAAATGAAAACTATGCATTTAAACATTTAGTAAGTGTAAAATGAAAAGTCGTTAGCAACAGAATAATGTCTTTATTGACATGACATTTAATTAATAAAGTAATGTCCGCAAATCAGTACATCTCTAAATAATAATCGATAAATATTAAATGGGTCATAAGAATTTTAGTCAACATTTCTTTTTTAAAATACTGATTAGTCCATATTGACAATTGTGCCACTGTTAACACAAAAAAAAAACATTTTGGACTTTGATACACATATCGTTTCATACAAATTCTATTAACTAAAAGTTAACGCTTTCTCTCTTCATTCAAAAAGTATGTACTGATTTGCGAACATTACTTCATCAACAAATTGGTTTGGAATAATTATTTTCAATAATTCTACGACTTAATCGAGCCCCTTTTTGATGCTCTATGTCAATTAATATTACGTAGACGTCTACGCTACGTACGTTTATCAGGTTTGCAACGCTTTGGTAATAGACTAGATGACCTTTCAGTTAAACAACAACCAAGTCGACATTAGCGCATAACAATTCAAAACACATTAAATATTGAAAGCGAATCGGTCATTAACAATTCGTTTAATTCACATAAAACCAGAAACATTTTGGTTTACTTTAAAAATTAACGCTTTTCAGTAGTTCCTGTGCATTTTTTGGCCAGTATTTTTTTAGCAAAAGTGAATTCAATCTCAAATTACCGTGCAGCAATTAAACTTTATCGTATAAACAATTAAAAACGAATAAATTGAGTAAGTTTAAAGGTGTTATTTACGACTAAGTACTATGTGTCCAGTTTAGTTATAATAGCAGCATTTTTTTGTAGAAATCATGTTTTCAAAATACCGGTCAGCAATCCAAATAACCAAGCAGGCACAAAAAGAGTCAGTAAGACTGATTAGCAGTAAAGAAGTGATCAAAAGGGAGGAAAAATATGCGGCACACAACTACCATCCTTTACCTGCAGCACTGTGTAAAGGCCGAGGTAATACAAATTTTAATTACTTCACCCCCCATACAGAAAAATAACGTTTAAATTACGTAAATAAAGACCAAAACAGAGATTAGATAAGTGGTGAGTATTATTAAATAGTAGTGTTACTTCCTGCTGGATAATGGACTTATCTACTCACAAGTGTTAACTTTTTTCAAGTGTTTAGATACTTAAGGGCCCAAAAAATTAAGTATATGCTTAGGCAATTTTACTTTGTATGTGTGATGGTTATTATGTAATTCATCAATGTCTGTGCTTTTCAAGTTTCGATGATGATAAATGGTTTACTAAGCTCTCTAAATTAAAAATAGGAAAAGTAATTCAAATATTGGACTTTCATGTGGCTCTCTCTATGAATGAGAAATAAAATTTATTGCTATAAGTAATATAAAATGTTGTCTTGTAATATAAAATGCTGTCTCAAAATTAATAAATATATCGTAATTCCGTATGTTGAAAAAGAATTCTGTTAAGGTTTTGTTTGATGGGATGCTAAAATTTCTAGCTTCTAGAATCTATACTTATGCATTGTATTCTTTACGAA
Source organism: Ips nitidus (assembly GCA_018691245.2). Lineage (NCBI taxonomy): Eukaryota > Metazoa > Arthropoda > Insecta > Coleoptera > Curculionidae > Ips > Ips nitidus. The sequence continues at coordinate 8,463,183 of CM042790.1, read as the reverse complement.
TCACTCTGTACATAAAGTGGATTTTCCAGTTTTTTCTTTCAAAAAAAAAAAAACAAAAAATGCTTCGTTGCTGCACTTATTATATCAAAATAAAAGCCATTGACATCATTAACTTGTATACAAGGTAGTTCAAATTCGACCCTCACCATTGAGTTCTCGGAAAACACTAACACACTGGGGCAAAGTAGCGCAATTTAAAGCTGTTTTAAAAATTTCGATTTTCCGAGTACTCCTCCTGTACTGTATAGACACATCATATGATCGTAGGTAGCTGATGAATGGAGCTATCATGTGACGTTGTTGACCTTTTTTCAGACATTTTTCAAAATATCCCGAAAACGGTTTCAGTTAGGAGTGAGAAATTTTTACCATGTATGCTCATCAAAGAAGCGCAACTTTTATTAAATATAACATTTTTCCAGAGACATTTTTCCGTACAACGCAAGTTGAAAAAAACTAGATTTTTGATTATTTTAAAGTCGCCTTCAACTGCCTTAATTAGTCTAGGTTAATGGTAGAAATGTGACGGAAAGTGTAATTTGTCATTTTTTATGAGTGTCTTGAAAACTGCCAAAAATACCCTAATTTGAAAGTCAGTGTCAAAATAGCGGTTGTTACAGCAAAACGGACGCCAGATTCGTGTTCTCCATGCCAAAATTAATTAAAATGGCCGCCTTGACACGACTAAATCCAATAGTCAGTCGTCATAGTTTTCAGATAAGTTGAAAAACTTTAGTATTAAAAATTGACTTGTAGACATGAAAAACTACTTTCTCTAGAATTTTTTACCACAAATTCACACATTTAAACCTTGAAAATTGACTTGGACACCAAAGAGTGACTCTGAACCAATGAAAAGTGACATCAGAAGCAAAAAATTTGCATTGAAAGTAAGATTTCCTAATTTGAAAACACATTTCAATATTTTACTCTTGAAAATAGTCTTAAAAACAGGATATTAGATTCATGAAAATTGACTTGAAGACTTTTCAAGTTTTTTTTACTTTACTTTTCATTTTCTTAGAATTCTGGACTATTTCTAAGGCTTTAAAACTGCTGTTAGCTTGGAAAATCGAATTTCAAAGCAATCTTCACCAAGCTTTTGACATAGCGGACTTAAAAAACAATTTTTACACTTTTCATAGGCTTGAAAATACCATTTCGAGATTTGTCACTATTAAATTGACTTATAAACACTTCAATGTTAAAAATTCAAGCATTTCTGAAAAATCTAGACTGTTTTTAGTGCTTTAAGGCTGTTTTCAGCCTGAAAATCGAGTTTCAAGGGTCCTCACGATCTTCATAAAGTTTTTTACATATCAGCCCTAAAATCCGGTTTGTACCTACACTGTCTTGAAAATTTCATTTCAAGCTTCTTCGCTATTAAATTGACTTCTACACTCATCGGTGCAAACAATTGAAGCATTTCAGTGCTTTAAGACTGAAAAATCGAGTGTAAAACTATTTATAATAGTAAAAGTTAAATTTCAGACTCTTCCAGTGATGAAAGTAAACATTTTTGGCAGTAAATGCTACGATATTAGCCTTGAACACTAATTTTTAGACTTGAATTAGTCTGAAAATTTCATTTGGACTGTTACCAGTGTTTAATTGAACTCTAAACGTGTTTTAATCCAGAAAATGGAGTTGCACACCAATTAAAGTCCTGAAAATAGACTTTTCGACTCTCTAGTAATTTCTAGCCTTAAAAGTCAACTTTTAGACTATTTTCAGTAGTGAAAAATTTGTTGTAAGTGCTTAAAATCCAGTTTCAGACACTCGACAATGAATTGCAGTCGAAAAAATGAATTTTAAACCTATTCCTAGTAGTAAATCACAAGTTTTGCTACACTGACTATTCAGTACAAATTTGAACTCTCACTTTCAGTTTTGCCACAATGGCAACCGATTAAAACTTACTAGATGTAGAATTAACAAAAAAAAATCCTCTAGCACTTTTACAGAGGACTTCCAGGAATGTGTTATGGTAGCATATAGGTATACATTAGCTGTCACCTTTCAATGTTGCCAAATCTACAGCCGCTTACTATAACAAGCAAAATTACCTTTTAGGTGTTCACGTGTGGGACGTAGAAGGCAAACAATACTTTGACTTCCTCAGCGGTTACTCTGCCAACAACTTCGGACACTGTCATCCAAAAATCGTGGACGCTCTAGCGACCCAGTCTAAAATTCTTCATCACACCTCCCGAGCCTTCTTCAATGACGTCCTCGGTGAATATGCTGAAAAAGTCACCAAGTTATTTGGATATGACAAAGTGCTGCCCATGAACACTGGTACCTATACACTTCGTCGTGTCTTTTACACTTTTACTGTGTCATTTTTGTGTAGGGGTGGAGGCTGATGACACCGCGTGCAAACTGGCTAGAAAATGGGGCTACAGGAAGAAAGGCATTCCTAATAACCAGGCAAAATTGATATTTTGCAGTGATAATTTTTGGGGTAGAAGTTTGGCGGCCGTGTCAGCTTCCACGGATCCAAGCAGTTTTGAAGGTTACGGTCCTTTTATGCCTGGATTCTCTTGTGTACCTTTCAACGATCTTAAAGCCCTGGAGGTATACTTGCAGATAGCTAATATGTTATTGTATACATTAAATCACTTCAGACAGCCCTGTCCGATCCTCTAGTATGCGGATTTATGGTGGAACCCATCCAAGGTGAAGCCGGTATTAAAGTGCCGGATCCAGGATACTTAAAAGGTGTTAGAGAGTTGTGCACCAAGTACAATGTTTTGTGGATTGCTGATGAAATTCAAACTGGTTCGAGCCACATCAGATTTATGGTTTTTTAGGATTAATATTGTTAATTGTTAATAGGTTTGGGCAGGGCTGGCAAAAGGATATGCGTCGACTACGAAAATGTCTTACCTGACATACTGGTACTGGGAAAAGCTCTAGGAGGAGGAGTATATCCAGTATCCGCCGCCTTGGCTAATGATCCAGTTATGTTGGTTATAGAACCAGGTATTTACTTCATCTTTCCTGAAGAGCTTGGTTTTAATATTGTGATCAAAATAAGGTACGCACGGATCAACTTTCGGTGGTAACCCATTGGGGAGTCGAGTGGCTATAGCGGCTTTAGATGTACTTGAAAACGAAAAAATCGCAGAAAACTCCTATAAAATGGGAGAGTTATTCCGAAAGGAGCTTGAGAGCAGAATTAACAAGAAGATCGTAACCTTAATTAGAGGGAAAGGACTTATGAACGCCATAATCATAAACAGTAGTAAGTACTAAATTGTGTTTGATAAAAATAATGGTTATTACTAATCACTTCTTCATCTAAAATTGACTATGTGGTTCATATTTAAGGTGTAAAGCTTAAACTCGTTAGTTTTCAACAAACACTAATTCGAAATATCAGTTATATCTATCTTGGTATGTTGATTTCCATACTTTCTTGAATATTTCCCAAATTCTACCTGGATGTGTATTGATATGCCTTTTTATTCATCAAATGGAAAGTCTCACTTGACTTCTTTAACACAATAACAGTGCTGCTCTTGAACATTTGACTTATCTTGTCTGATAAGTAATGGTAAATAATTTAATGACGGATTTCTGGGATCAAAATAATACGATTTAGCACAACTTTAGAAATCAAAGTTATTTCTTAATGGTTTTCTTCAAATAACTCTCAAACAACTTGGAATTGTTTGCTAATATTAGATATAATCGGGGGTTTTCGAGGATCGAGGATGACAAATGGAACCCGAATATCGTTTTCCAATATTTTGCAGCCAAAAAAGATATACTTAGTTGGTGTTGCTAAGATCAACGGTTTTCGAGATATTTGGAATTAGTTTTGGCTCGATGCATTTATGAGAAAAAATGTAGTAAGTTTTAATGGAAATAGCTGTCTTTTATAGTCTCAAAATGTCTCTACATCATTTTGAACTTTCAAGAACTTCTGGTAATTTTAAAATAGATATTAGAAGAAGATTTATGACACTGTCAAGGTGCTTTTAACAATTTCTGCAATTTAAAAGACTCTTGGAAAGTTTCAGAGGCTTTTGGCAAATTTTAAAATTGCTCTTAGACGCATTTGACAATTTTAAAAAAGGAGGAGGCCTTTGACATTTTGAAATTACTCTTTGAGATATTTGGAAATTTTAGAATGGCTATTAGAAGGTTCTGGCAATTTTATAAGAGTATTGGAAGATTTTAGAAGCCTCTGGCATTTATAAATTGCTCTTTGAGACCTCTGGTTTTTTAAGATGATTCTGAGATGCCTCTAGTCTTTAAAAGACTCTTAAAAAGGCTTCTCACAATTTGAGAATAATCTTGAAAAGTCTCAGAAGCATCTGGCTGCTTGCTCGTTTTTAAAAGGTTTTAAAATGGAAGCTTCTGGCAAATTTTAAAATGGCTGTGGGAGACCGATGGCAAAATTAAAGGAATCTTGACGGTTTCGGAAGCTTCTGGCACTTTTAAAATGTCTCTTAAAGACATATGATAATTTTAAAGACGTAGTGGAAGGTTTTAAAGGCCTCTGGGCATTTATAAATTGCTCTTCGAAACCTACCAATCATTTTAAAATGCTTGCTCTGCCAGTATCAAGAAACTTTTAGACTTCTGTCAATATGAAATAACTCTTCAAAAGTTTCAGAGGCCTTTGGCACTTTTAAAATGACTGCTAGAGGCCCCTGGCAATTTGAAATAACTCTTGGAATTTTTCAAAGATTCCTGACACTGTCAAGGTGCTTTTAACAGTTTCGGCAATTTTAAAAGACTCTTGGAAGGTTTTAGAGGCTTTGGACAAATTTTAAAACTGCTCTTAGATGCGTTTGGCAAATTTTAAAAGAATATTGGAAAATGTCAGAGGCCTTTAGCATTTTGAGGCTGGAAATTTTAGAATCTATTAGAAGCTTCTGGCAATTTTATAAGAGAAATTTTAGAAGCCTCTGGAATGTCTATTAGAAGCTTCTGGCAATTTTATAAGAGTATTAAGAACACTTTAGAAGGTTTCAAAAAGTTCTGGCCATTTTAAAATGGCTGTTGGCAAATTTAAAGGAATCTTGACGGTTTCGGAGGCTTCTGGTATTTTTAAAATGTCTCCTAAAGGCATCTAATGATTTTAAAAGAGTAATGGAAGGTTTGAAAGGCCTCTGGCATTTATAAATTGCTCTTCGAGACCACCAGTCATTTTAAAAGGTCACAGAATGGAGACCCAGACTAGGGAGGGCAGACTCAAAATAAGGTGGAAGGATGACCTACAATGGATGAATACTGCGCAAAACAGAAAGGAATGGAAACGTAGAGGGGAGGCGTACGTCCAAAGATGGAAAAGCTAAAGCTGCATATGATGATCGCACCGATTACTTTAATTGCACATATTTCGAAAACCATTGATCTTAGACATACTAACTAGGTATACCTTTTTTGTTTAGAAAATATTAAAAAACAGATAATCGGGTTCTAAAAAGTTAGATCGATTTTAAGACGAATGATTTGCTTTAGGTGGTGCCTTCTATAAGCTGGCTTAAAGCTGAGTTGATAATCAAATTTGTCATCTTCGAAAATCCCCAAATTTTACACAATAAACTTGTTCGTGAGTGATTTGAAAAAAACCATTTAAAAAAAAAAATAATTTTGACCCCCTGTATGTCTTACTTTACCATTTCTTATGGGACACCCTGATAGTGGAAATAATACTGTAATTCTTCTCGTCATCTTACAGGTTTCCTCAAATATGATGTTTATCATGCTGTCCACAAGTTCTTGTTTTCCGGTGGTTTTATCATTTTCGGGTCTTCCAACTATCCTGCTGCTGTAGTAGAGTTATCAAATCCAATTTCCTATCATCACGACCTATTAAAAATATCACTATCACTAAAATATCAAAAATTTGACACTGATCACGTAACTCTGTACACTTCGATGAACATCTTTTCAGATTATGTGGACGCCTGGGACGTTTGTATGAAACTGAAAGACAACGGGCTATTGGCCAAACAAACCCATGACGACATCATCCGCTTCGCTCCTCCTTTAGTAATAACTGAACAAGAACTTAACCAATCATTAGACGTAATTATCACAACGATCAACAGTATTCCTACGTGATTTTCCTACCTACTTTTTATTTTGTTATTATTACGACTGTTTGTAATTTTTGTACTGTTTTTGGTTAAGAATGTAAAAACTGTTTATGTATATATATTTTATTATATGCATTTTCACAAATATATCTATTAAATGTTTTTATATAATACTCTTATTTCAACAGTCTTTACATCAATATGTTGTACATTTCGGGATACATGTTATCATAAACATCCAGCCGCCCCAAACAGCGCTATTTATGTTCAGCTAATCACTGTTGTTGACCATTATCAACGTTCTTGAGCTGCTAATAAGTCTGGAAAGCAACTGGATTTGGCGTTATTTTTTTTTGAACAACCTATAGTTAATAGACACATTTACATAAGGCCAAGCTTGAAATTATTTTACTAAAAAATGTTAAAGTCAGTATCAAAACCTTGTCTGTATACAAAAAGGCTGCACTGCGGTAAGTACATTCAAACTTAGGTATCGGTAAAATCAGCACTATTTTGGCACCTCTATACATTTTTTACCAGATTTTAGTATAAAATAAACCGCATAGCTTCAGTCTACAAAACTCCACTGGCAAGAAAGGCTTCACCGATTTTATCGATACCTTTCCAAAACGGTAAGTCAAAATTATACCTAGTAGTTTCATTCATATCACAGATTATTACATATAAATACGTAGGTTTAAGATCTGAAACTTAAGTACACTAAAAACAGTTCCTGCCAAACTTAGACAGAAGGTGCTAATAGGCTTAATTCAAAGACAGTGGGAACGAAATCGATCGAAATTAAAACTAAATCACAAACACAAATAAATAATTCAAATACGCATAATTGCACAAATTGCTTGAGCATTGTTTGATTGCGAACAGCATTTAAATGTTAACAGGTGACAGGTTTAGTAGGTTCTAATGAAATGGTTGAAAAATTAAACATTTCAGTTAAACTTAACACGTGTGTATGTCAATAAAAACGTCATTGTAAATTTTTAATATAGAATGCCACCAGAAACAGCCACAAAAAATAAAAACTTTTGTGGTAATCCCACATGTGCAATTTTTAAGTAAATTCCAGCACTATTCGTAGTTTGTGTTTGGGCAAGAAAAAGCCAATCACAAACTGCGCACTGTCCAGAGACCCAAATGCTGCACATCTAGACTTAGCATTAGAATTGCTAAAAAGTAGAGTGAATTAAATCTTAGCAATGTAATTTAATGTTTAAGTACCCGCGATGTCTGTCACTCATCCAAATTAATTCATAATTATTTCAGAATTAGAGGAATAATTATCAAGTTACAGTTGATTTACTTACTAAGAAGTATTAATTTGAGAAAACTCAGTTTACAGCTATATTTGCCCAGTTTTGCTCTACCAAAAACCAAAACAGTTTTTAAGACAAAGTAATTTTAGAGTTAATAGATTAGATCGAAGCTCTTACTCCGATGTACAAAATGTTTTTAAATTTGCCAGTTAACTAAGTTTACACCGGGGATTTCCAAACAAATTATAGAACTTTCTATGTCAACACTAATAAAAGTAAAAATCTTGTATATACAGGGTGTTTTACGATAAACGCGTCATGCTTTAAGGTTTGATTAAACGTCAAAAAATAACTCTAGTTTGCTATATAAACCATGGTCCAAAGAAGTTTCGTTATGGAGATACAGGGTGTTAAAGTTTGGATAAAAAATCTAAATTTATTTAATTCTTCAAAACGGTTTCAGATACCAAGTGGTTGGCAGAATCGAAAGATCATTGGACAATAAAGAATCCACCTTGGGTATATTCGACCTTTCCGACAATTACCCAGCAACTTAACTCCATTAATGTACCCCTGGTAGTAGGAGAATGGACACTTAAGATGCTCTCCAGTGCAATAAGTATCAAAGAAACATCACAGTCCGACAATTATCACAAGCAAGGGGTCTTAACTCCAGGAACATAGTTTTGGATACCCTAATTAATCACCTCAACAATAATGGATTCTACACAATTGCATACGCAGATGACATAGTTATCTTGCAGACCGGCAAATTTGTGAACACACTGTGCGATAGAGCGCAGGATGGGCTCAAATTAATAGAAATATGGTGTAAGGAACACTCACTGTCGTTCAATCCCGACAAGACTGAGATGGTAATTTTCACCAGGAAAAGAAGTTTATCGGGCTTAAAACCTCCCGAAATCTTCAAAGGCAAACTAAACTTCTCTGAAGAGGTGAAATACCTTGGTATTACCTTCGACAGGAAGTTAACCTGGAACTCTCACCTACAAAGCAGAGCAAAAAGAGCATATGTGGCTTATGAGCAGTGTCGGAGGACAGTGGGAAGTACATGGGGTCTTTCACCCCGCGTGGTCACCTGGATCTACACTGCAATAATAAGACCTATGTTAACGTACGGAGCCATTGCATGGGGACCGAAGGTTCTACAAGCAAACGGCTATCGGAAAATTATATCAAATACAGCTAATGGCTCGTTTAAGCATCACAGGAGCCATGAGAACAACACCGACCGGGGCAATGGAATTAAATACTGGTCTGACCCCTCTGGTGTCCAATCAAACAAGATTCCATAAAACGTAAAATCAGTTTTGAATTCCCCATTCAATTTAGAACAGAAAAGCTATCTAGTAACTTTTCAGTACACCTTTATGTTTTCCAATAAAAAATTAAAAATCATGAAAATGTACCCATAAAATCAATACTGAATCGTCGACTCTATTTATTATTGAATATCTAAATTTTTATTTATTTAGTTTTTCTGAAAAGTGATATTCTTCATTCAATAGAAACAAGCAGTATCTTTTTTTCAATAAAAAAGTGAATAAATCAAAATTTGAAAATTGAATAGAGAGTCGAGGATTTAGTATTAATTGTATTGGTACTTTTGCAGGATTTTTTATTTTTTACTCGAAAACGAGTTGACGTACCAAAAAGTTTCAAGATACCTTTTCTGTGTTAAATTAAATAAGGAATTCAGAACTGATTTACATTTTATGGAAAAACAGTGGCATAAATATTTTTTTGCAAAAAATATTCAATAACGATTAGACTGATCACTGGCAAATCTAAAAAATACATTTTTTAATGCAAAACCTACTTTACTAAAAAAAGTAAAATAAGTAAGTATCGTTGACACCTACAAAGTTTAATGAAAATGTCTAGTTCTTTTGAAAAAATAAATAAATTTAAATTTTTTTATCCAAACTTTAACACCCTGTATCTCCATAACAAAACATCTTTGGACCATGGTTTATATAGCAAACTAGGGCTAACTTTTGACGTTTAATCAAACCCTAAAATATGGCGCATTTATCGTGAAACACCCTGTACAATACAGTTCTTTGCAAAACGTTTTTCTCTATATTATTCTAACTTTGTAAATCAACCTGATATCTTTAAAAAATATATTATTTTACTTCTGGAACAGCAGAGAAATTGCTGCAAAATCTAATCAAATTTAAAAAAAAACATACACTTTAAATCACATTGAAAGCAAAAAAAATTAAAATAACCTTCACCTGTTAACCATTTTCCACCACTCGGTTAAAATCCTAAAACATAGAGAGCACAATCAGCTTTGCATCAAAACGCGATCAAAGCTTCACACGACACTGCTCGCGATCTTTATAAATATAATCAATATCGTTATACTTGTCAATCTTAAAATTAACTTTACTAATACAGAGTTGGCTTAAATTGTGATTAAATTTCAGGTAAAACCCATAAAAAATGAGAACACTTCGGTCGAAATGAGTTTTTTGTCTCCCAGAAAAGTGGGAAAGTATCAAAAATATTAGAATTGAGAGTGCGTGAAAATGTGTTGTAGCTAATTAATATAAATTATATTCGAATGGAATTCATGAACTGGTTTATCTATACAGGGTGACCAAAAAGAAAACCATAAAAAAAAGAAGTTTAGCACACGATACAATCATTTTGTTGACAAAGACATTTTAATGTGTTTTACAACAATTTCTTGAACAATTCTTTAAGAGTAGTTTTCTTCCATACTTCAAAAATTTACAAGTACTTTACAGTATTAAATTTACCACCTTGTATAGATAAAATTAACTGTCACGCAACTAAGAAATCTATTGTGAGATCGTGGCATTAATCGAACTAAATCAATAACTTTCCTGTCGTATAACCAATATAGTGGGGATCATGATATACTTATCTAAACGGTAGTTTCCACATCGATCGAACTTGTATCCTCCTCGTAAGGGACGCAAGTTCTGTCGTGCGACTCGTTGTAACCAGTAATTTCCGAGTCTGACAAAAAGGGACTGGAAAATGCGCGTTGCGGTTGCGACGAGTCCAATGTAAAGTGTCGGCCTTTTTGAATTTTCGACGCAGGTAACGGACCTCTGCGTATTTGCTGATATAGTTCGTCAATGTCAGTAGCTGAAGCGCTACTGGCTCGAGAAAAGTTTGAAGGAGAACGCAGTCTGAAAGATTAAACATTGCAAGTGCTTTTAAGACAAAGACTAAAAAGACAATTTAAATTAACTGTAAACATTGTCAAAATATAACAAACTTACCTAGCCAAAGGACTAAACTTTTCTCCCAGTCCGAATCTTCCACCCCTAATTGTGGATTCACTACTCCTTAATTCTTCTATTTCCGCATAATGGTTTGGTTCCTCAACTGGGCTATTTTCCCTTCTGATAACAAAAAACATAACCTAGCTGTAGGGGTTTGCATATCAATAATAACCTATTGATAAGTACTGACTAATTTTCTCTTAAATTTTAACAAATCATCCGGTACTAGAAACACTTTGTATACAAATAGAGTGTCTCAAAAAGATATGGTAAAAATAGGTTAGTTGCTCATTTTTTTTTTAATTTTGTTAAATTAATTAATTACGTATGAAAAATGATTCTATAATTTTTCTAAGGTTCAGGATACTTGTAGAGGCTTCTGGCCATTTTACACGAATTTCCTAAGGGTTAGGACATTTGTGGAGGTTCCTGGCCATTTTAAACAATTTTTCTAAGGTTTAGGATAAATGTAGAGGCTTCTGGCCATTTTACACGAATTTCCTAACGGTTAGGACATTTGTAGACGTCTCTGGCCATTTTGAACAATTTTTCTAAGGTTAGGACACTTGCAAAACACTCTCACAATTTTTTAGAGGTTTTTGATTAATATAAGAGGCTTCTATTAGATTCTTACAGTTAGATTCTATTAGGCTTATATTTAGAGACTTCTGGTAATTATAAACGATTTTTCTAAGGTTTAAGATACTTGTACAGTATTCTGATGATTTTTAGGAGGTTTTTGATAGCATTTAGAGGCCTCGCCATTTTAAACGTTTATTCTAATATCTAGGATGATTATTGAAACGTCCTCTGACAATTGGTGGAGTTGGAGGTGTGTGACTTAGAAGCTTCTCGTGATTTTAGAAGAAATGCCGGTGAAAAACCTAAGAAATTAATAATCACTAACTTTTTCTATTGAATAATTAAAAATCTCCATGTATTTTCTAAAAAGATCTTTTCTGTCGATCTTTCTGTCTTACTTCTGTTTTTTTTTTTCAAATACGGGGGTCTTTGTCTCCTCTTGAATTGTTAAAGATCAACTTTTGAACTAGTTTACCGTAATGCATTATTAGATTGAGCCTTTTACAAATCTTTCACCCATTTTGGGAACACTTTATGTAATTGTAAACAGTTTTTTTTCAATAAGAGAATATTTTCAAAACATAACGAAAATAATTTAAGTGTCAAAAATAGGTTATGATGCTTGCAAGACAACAAGGAATTGATAGTAAATTAATAGTATTAAAATCGGACCGGCTAATTCGCAGAGTAGGACGTGCCACGTGACGTAGGAACCGTTATTGCGTGACGCGTTTTACGTCCCTTTTTTAATGCTAAATAATTGTTTTTTTTTTGTAATTTTGCTGTCGATCTATACTAGACGATCTACACTCTGATGTTCAAAAAAGTTTCAACTGAAAGTGAATTTGGTGCAAAGTCCCTATTATCAAGTTTGTTAAATGAAACCTGTTGGTTCCTGATCTAAGTAGTTGTTGCAGAGATTATTAAATATAAATCCTGCACACTTACCAAGGTTCATAAAATGTCATAAATCGGGTTTGTATACTCTTGATCACAATTTAATAGAAAAAAAACTTACCTGGTACTAAGATGAGCGGTTGTTTCGGTAGTGCCGGATGTTTCCATTGGAGTGTTGCTACTGCTCTCTTCGTTCATCAACTTTTGAATATGTTTCATTGAGGGAGGAGGTTTTGTAGGCGACAACGGCGACATTAACTCCCCTTTATCCAATATTGAATCGGATAGTGGGTTTTCCGAGCTATACTCCAAAGTGCACTGCTGGGAAACTGTGCGCATTTGCGCAACAATATTATTGTCTTGCAGTAAATTGGATTTTTTCCGGGTTTTGTTACGGGATATTTCTATAAATCGAAGAATTCGAACACAAGCAATTTGGTTTAGAGAAAACCAACCTTTTTTCCTAAGCCTTTCAGCATTAATTACAATTTTCTCTACCGGAACTTCGCCAAGACCATCAAACTCATCACCACTATCGGAAAATATGTTGGGATTCTTCATGTGCGATTTCCTAATGTGTTCAACATGGATATTTGTGTTGTTCACCTAGACGAAACACCACTTTACAACTCGTACCACGCTAAGTTAGTTAAACACTAACCTTCGAATTAGTGCCGAACATATTTTGCTCGGTATTTTTAGTTTTTACCGGTCGAGGCTCAGAAAATACTGAAGTTGCATCGCTGTTTACGTCCCTGGGCGGTTTGGTTTGTAAATTGTTGCGTTTCATCAAATCGCGTCGCTGTCGACGGAAAAACTTTCTGGCAACAGTGCTTTGGTGCGGATTGTAGAACACCTCGGCCGCACTGGTCGGATTTTCGATTATGTGCGGAACCACGTTGGATCGATATTGTGCTCGATGTAAAGTTATCTGAATAAGTAAAGAAAATTGTCACAGAATTTAATAAATTGGAGAAAAAGTTTAAACAATTTTAATGTTTGCATTCTTTCCTAAAGGAGATGTAATCTTATCTCATCAGTTTAAGTTATTAATGCCCGTTTGCACAGAAATATCATTAGGTAATACTTTACTAGGGTTTCCCTAATTTTTAGGTTACCCTAACATAAAGTTGTTTGCACCATTTCAACCCTACCTAATAAGGGAACTTAAGCTCGCTCGCAACATTGCATCTTTAGGTAAATATCTAGGAATATTTAAAATGTCTAGTGACATTACTAGATTTATGGAAACATCTATGGCAATGACAACTCCGAATTTTTGAATTTGAGCTCAAATAACTCGTAAGACAGGAGGAAATTAATTTATTTGAAAAAGTTTCTTTTGCACCTCAACCATTTCTTCTGGTCTACTTGGCATTTTAATATACTGAGGCCGCAAACTTGCTAAAACTTCGGAAATTTTCTTAACTATCCTAGAAGCTGTTGCCAACATCCTTTTCCCATAAAATCTACAATTGTACTGAGTTGTCTTCCAGGGGCATAAAACTGAAGGCGCGTTAGCAGTTGATTTATGGGACTAACGCTGTTATTACTATAAAAAAATAATAAAAGTATAGAAACGCAATTTGAAAAATGCTGGCAAAAAAACGAGAGAAAAAACGCATAGATCAATTCAATATTATAGGTATGTACTACAACTTATTAATTGTATCTAATATTTGAAGAACTGTCGGTTTAGTGAGTCTAAAACGACGGAAAATCGTCAGATTGTCCAGGTAGTCAAAATAGTTCCTTTCATGCACTTTCTTTGGAAAACCGTTTTCAAAGAAATCGAATATTTCTAAATCATCGTCAAACGCATCCATTATATTTCAAAAATAGTAAAATACTAATTTTACTGTTAATTTGAGAAATAATTTCCCAACAAACAAAAATTTCGGTCACTCTGCTGACAGTTAATTTTAGAGGGTAACACCTAAGGTTAGTTAGGGATCAAAATTCAGATGGCGCAATAGAAACAGGGCCCTACCTAACTTTATTCTTAACCTAAGGCGTAGGGATCCCTAAAACCGGTTTGTGCAAACGAGCATAACTCCATTAAGTTTAAGGAACGAGCAAAGCAAATGTGACGCCACAATGACGGGTTTGGACAAAACCAAATGTTGATTAACTGTCAAAGTACCTCATCGTGATATAGAGTGTCAAAACGAACAGGATTTACACCTTTCAAGCTGATTCTTTGAACAGTAGATTCCAAAATGCCTAAAGCATCGGAAACCCTATTTAAAATGTAGCATCAATAGTTAACAGACCGCACGTTATTAAAAAAAACTTGAAAATAGCGCTTAAGCTGGATTCATAGTTCTAATTCCGCAAGAAGTAAGCGGTATGCAGCAAGCAGTAGTAGTAAGAAGTAGCCTTCCGCAAATGTTTCAATTCATAGTTCAACGCTTCGACGTTAGTAAACTAACAGACTACAGATTATTTGACAGTTTATTTTTTTGTTTACAATATAAATTTGGTTAGAGTTTTTTATTTCTATTCTATTAATTGAATGTTTGCTGAATTTTACGGAAAATGGATTTTGTTGATGACTATTCTATCATAGTAGCTGCAAGTAAGCCAAGTGAAAACAGAAGAATAGATCGGATACTTGACAAATGACAATTCGAAAACCCACGAATGGGTGAAACAGGCAGCCGACGGTGCACGAAGCAGTAAGAAGCAAGGTAAGAAAAGAAAATGATTCATTTCTTGCTGCTTACTGCTTGCCGTACATGCGGCTTGCGCTTATTTGTCAAACTATGAATGAAAGTGCTACAAGTATATTGTTTATTTTTAATTCGGCTTACTGCTTACTTCTTACTTCTTGCGGATTTCTAACTATGAATTCAGCTTTAGCGTTAATAATGTTTTTTACTTGAAAGGCATTTTGAACACAGAACTGCTCTATTTAAGACGATTCTCATTGTTTATTTACGAAACTGATAAAAACGTCAAAATAGCCTGACATTAATTGACCCAATAGTCAAACCTGACAATATGCTGGTAGTATGATGTTATAAAACACACATTTTTTGTAGATCTTTGTCGAATGAAATGAGATAAAGGATGTGACGCAACAGTCAGAAGTCACTGAACAGAGATGTGTGTTACAACTGAACACAAATAATAAGATAACGACTTACCAAATTGACATTATTTATTTTAGTGCCGTCTACTGATGGTCTATCGCTCATCGAGCCGTTTAAGTCCACAGCGGCTGCGCCCTTTAACGAGTTAGTTTTAGTGCGTCCGGAACTTCTACTCGATGACCGTGACATTGCTTGTGCTTCGCTATTCGAAATGGGCGGAAGCGGCAAAGGTTGAATTTGAACTCTAGGCGATGTATCTGACACTGTGCGAGGACGTAATAGTCGTTTTCGACGCATCCATCTGATAAAAAACGTTATACGGGTCATGACCAACAATGTTTCAACGGTTCCTTTCATAATAGTCCATGTTAGACACTTTTGAAGGGTTTTTTATTCAAAATTCTACAATTTTTAAAGCTTCTGCTAGAGATTACCGAGAAGTTTGAGAAATTCTGGTAAACACTCTTTTTTATTTTGATTTTCAGTTTCAGCAGTCTTGCCGCTTTTGATTCGATAACTGCACTTCATTTCAAAAGTGATAACTTTCAATATCAACCTGTATTTCAAAAAGCAAAATAACTATCCAAATTTTATTAAAATACAGAAACTGTGTTTTAAAAAATAAAAGTGTCGAAAATGGAATACCCTGTAAAACAATTCATAATCAGCACCGATTTAACATTTACCAGCTGCTACAGTAAATAAACTACTCACTTGAACATTGACAT
Organism: Ips nitidus; assembly: GCA_018691245.2. NCBI lineage: Eukaryota > Metazoa > Arthropoda > Insecta > Coleoptera > Curculionidae > Ips > Ips nitidus. Next base: position 8,447,261 of record CM042790.1, on the reverse strand, counting down.
CCATAAAGTTCGGACATCGTTTCGCGCCACGCAGTAAAAGAACAACGTAAACGCGCTTAAAGTGCTCGCGCAAAGGGCGTAAGAACCGCTATAGAAGTCAGCTTCGTAAGCCGCACCAAGAGGGGGTACCGTGGCAAACGCACAACTCAGCCACGTGAACAGAAACAAAAACACAAAAATCACGTGAGCTTTCAGTTGAGCCAATGGGGAACGTTCGTTGTCTTCCGTTTCGCTCGAAGCCGTTTTCGACGAGTAGCTGCGCACGCTCTGTGTGTCTTGCTGCGGGAAATTCGGCTCGAGCAGGTCTAAGTCTACGTGTTCGGTCGCTTGCGTGCCTAAAAAGGAGTCTTGGATGTCTACAGGTTAAAACCACGTACGAAGAAAAGCACAAAATAGTGTAAATAACGGATTAAATAATTAAGATATTCAGAAGTGTATTCTGGTAACTGGGAGAACCACTATAAAAAGATCTAGATTATATGTGAAAAACGGCTCACCCAGTACTGGCAAACATGAATAGTAAACAGTTATTTAAACATTTCTTTCAGCTAATAACATTGTTCCAAAATGACCACTTTGAATATCCAAAGGGTACCCAAATAAGGCAAAAAATTAGCTCAACATAAATATGTTGCAGAAATATCCGGTTAAAAAACATAATGTGAAAGTAACATACCTTCACTCAAATGTCCTCCATGAGATAAGTCCAAGTTGCTAATGGCACACCTCACCAGCAAAAACAGCACTACCATAAATAAAAATAATATAATAAATGGTATGTAGATGGCGCTTAACGCCGGCCCGGTCCTTAAGAAACAATGTGAGTGCGAAGCGTATTCTCTAACGTTAATTGCAGCCGATAGACCGCATACAATAAGGGCAACTCCCCACCCAACCAAGTAAAGTCCCATCAAAGGTTTCCTAACGGGAGCTTCACTGGGCAAGTCGTCATCCTAAATTTACTTAAACTAAACTACCGCATCTTGATCCTAAACCTTTAAGCATACCTGTATTATTGAATCCGTGTTTTTGCTCAGTCTTTTATACATCGAGTTTACCGCGACGCACATCCATAACAAGGAACATAAACTTAAGTAATGCAACGTCAAACCGATAATCTGACACAACTTGTAGTCTTCAGTTTGGTAAATACCGAACGAGTACATAAAGCACAGCAAGGCTATCGCGATCCAAGTGTTTACCAAACAATGTTTGGCCTTTTTCGGCATTTGAATGGAGGCGAAGCCGAAAATGTAGGTTAGAACTGCCACCAATAATGAGACGAAGAGTATCGCGTTGCCCGCGTAGATGGCGGGGTGAGAAAACCGGAAAATGCCTTTGTAATTTCCCTGAAAACAAACACATTTCGTCGTCTATCAAAAGCTCCTAAGTCTGATTTTTTGGAATTTAGAAGTTATGACATTTTTATAACTCCTAAATCTTTCTACTACTAAAATCACAATTTTTTTCCTAAAAACACTTCAGTATACCTTTCAGTGCTTTTACTAAATTATGAAGTACCATACAATGTATCAGCGCACACTGGACATTATTTTCGTTTCCTGTAAATTCTTATCAAAATGATTTGAGGAGTTTTTGATAGTAAGGCGACGATATACTGTAAATTAGTGTGTAAAACAAAACTTCAGAAACCTTCCGAAAATCTCTCAGACTTTTCAGAGGCCACTAAAAGTCAAACATGCCACGATTTTATTTAAATTGTCAGAGGCATGTAGAACCTATGTGGAAATGCTAAATGTCTCTAAATACTACTGAAAACCTCCCAAAAATTGCCATACCTACAAGTGTATTAAGTTTTCCAAGAATACTTTTAGAATGTTAAAGGCGTCTAGAATCATTTTGAAACTATCAGAAGCTTATAAGAACTAAAAAAAGGTTGACAGAAGTACAGTAATCAGATCTGGTAAAAAATAATCAAAAAACGTATTTTGGTGAAAGTGTTAAGCTGAAGTGAATAACACAGACTATCTGTTCTGTCAGAATAAGTTAAAACAAGACAGACTATGTAAACACTAACGTCAAACTCCTCTAATGATTTCAGCTATAACTTAACAACATCACGCATTGCTCTTGGAAAATTGTCTTGGAAACGGAAAATTCACTTAAGAAGTTTAAAAAATATTATTGTAGCCAGTTCTCATAGTTTCCAGACAAACTAAAAAACTTTAGTTTTGAAAATTGAATTAGAAAAGTTAAAAATTTCAGAAGCTTAAAAATTGTGTTTGTAACCAGTTTTCATGCAAATCGAGAGACTTTAATACTGAAAATTGACTTGTAGACATAAAAACTACTTTTTCAAGAATTTGTTACAACAAATTCATACATTTAAACCTTAAAAATTGACTTGAACCCCAAAATGTGACTGAACTAATGAAAAGTGACATCAGAAGCTTAAAATTTTCATTTGGAGTAAGTTTTCATAATTTTAAGACAAATTTCAATATTTTAGTCTTGAAAATAGTCTTAGATGCAGGACATTAACATTAGATTCATGAAAATTGCCTTGAAAACGAACTTTTCGTGCTTTTTACCTTGCTTTTCATTTCCTTCGAATTCTGGACTATTTTTAGTGCTTCACAACTGCTTTCAGCTTGGAAAATCGAGTTTCAAGACTATCTTCACCAAGTTATTGACATAGCAAACTTAAAAAACAATTTTTACATTCTTCATAGACTTAAAATAGCATTTCAAGCTTTGTCACTATTAAATCGACTTCTAGACACTTCAGTGCTAAACATTCGGGTATTTCTTAATAAACTACACTGGTTTTAGTGTTTTAAGGCTGTTTTCAGTGCCTCAAATCGAGTTTCAAGACTATCTTTACAAAGTTTTTGACTTATCAGGCCTAAAAGCCAGTTTGTCCACTGACCATAGTTTTGAAAATGTTATTTCAAGCTTCTTCACTATTAAATTGACTTCTACACTCATAGGTGCAATAAATTGTAGCATCTCTAAGAAATTCAGACTGTTTTTAGTGCTTTTTTAAAAAAAAAAGTTTCTTCAGTAATAAAATAGTCCGAAAATTTAATTTACTTCTTGACTTGTTGAAAGTTGAAGGAAATTGAGTTGTACACCAATTAAAGTTTTCAAAATATACTTTTGGACTCTCTTTAGTCCTAGTAAAGTCAGTTCTAGCATTAAAAGTCAACTTTTATATTATTTTTAGTAGTAAAAAATGAGTTTCATGCACAATACAATCTTTGTCTTGATTTCCGGACTTTTTTAGTTCTTGAATGCGAGTTTCAGACACTCAACCAGGATGGCAGTCTGAAAAAAATCATAAGACCATTCCTAGTAGTAAAAAAGTTTTTAGACTATTCAGTACAAATTTTGACTTTCACAAGTCTTGGATGTTCAGTTTTAAACTATAAAACGATTTTTTAAATTGAAATTTGGAGGACTGTATCTTCCTTAGGAAACGTTTTTCAGAAAAATGACATAATGCAAGTCAACTTATTTTTTGATTAGCTATCAAATGGTGAATTATTGACACTTAAAACTGGACCACCATGTATAAAGGTTGCTATAAATAGTACGTAAACCGCGAAAAATCCGATTAATACAAGCGTGCAACATAAAAGCAATAACTTACCGTTAGGTTTGAGTATGTAATATCCTGCATTAACCCATAATAACCCACTTTTCTGCACGAAAAAACTATGTGATCCTGCCAATGATGACCAAAATGGCAACCTTGGGAAGACCATTTGCCCACTGTTTCATCCCAATACACCGGCGTAAACGGTGTAATTTCGTACGAGTTGGATTGAGGGGCGCGCATAGTTATCATAACAGAGTGAGAAGGTTCTATGTAATGTGGACCGACTAAAAAATAAATAAAAAACAATAATAAAACAAGAAAGTAATTAATCAACCTTAATCATACCAATTTTCACCCCAATAACTGCCGATGTGACTCCCTCTTTGCCCAAACGTTCATCATCAATCGGAAATAACTTGCTTGAACTGTACATAGATATTACAACACTGTAAGTCCTTGACTTGTCATTGTTCTAAAAAATGTTTAAAGATTAGCAAACCACCAGTAAAATTAGAAGAAGCACTCACTTGGCCTATATGGGGTAACACACTGGCAGGTACGATAACTGAGGATTCCAGGCTTCTTCCTTGAAGCACTGTAGCGTCCGGCATGCTGTTATTAGTGCTACACGAGAAAATAGAATCCGGAGGATTTCCATCGTTCCTAAACCAAGAACATTTGATTCCCGGAAAATTGTCTTTTGCAGTGGGAAACGCTTCAATGACGAAATTTTCCTTCAAACAGAATTAATTTTCAAGAGCATTCCGATAAACGTATACAGTGAAAAATAAAATCAGCGCCCTGGCACCACCCATACATTTACAGTTTACCTTTTACAAAGTCAAAAAATGATGACAAAAGACTTGAAAAGAGGTTTACTCTTATAATATCTGTCTTTGAATACTTTAAAAAACAAAGTTACTGTTCTTAAAGTGTTTTAAGCTTTAATAATCTTTTTTTATTTACAAGGGGTGCGCTATTTTAGACAAAAAATTACATTTTATTTATTAAAAGTAGATCAAATACTCACCCTTTGAAATGACGTGGCCACATAACTGAGTGAAGTGTTTTCCAAAACACCGACCAGTTTAGAGCAACTTTGATGTTCTTCATTACTTTGTTTTAAATAGTTCCAAGGCAAATTGATCAAATTGCTGACTACATCCATCATAATATTGCTCACTAGTTCGAGAGGTTGAAGTTTTATGTAATTTTCAATTGTGTCGACGGTGTATACCAAATCCATCGTATCTTTGTAGATGCTAATGTTAGAGGTATACTCCTTCAAATGTCTTGCACTTTCTAGAATGCTTGAATTCACTTTGGAAAAGCCTTCCAAAATTCTTGTGGTGTCTGAGATGTAGTAACAGCGGGCAGTGTCCAAGTTTTGCCAAGTGCCGTTTTCAGAACAGAAGTATGATGCTGTTTGATAGGTTGAATTGTAGTAGTCGCTCATAAATTTGCATGGAAGGACTACAGTATGGTTTACTATGGTTTTAGGCCAAATGTACGATCCTTTATTACCGTTTGTTTTTGTTATTGGGCAGTATCTGGAATACATTTTGTTAAAAGTGCACTTTAGGATTGGTACTACAGCATACTTAGTATCATCTGATATGACCATAATAGTTGTACTCTTTGAGTGATTTCCTTGAATAGACATGAATAAACAAGACCAAATGCCCGAGTGTGCTTTGGTTAGTTTCTTAATATACAAAACACTTAAAACTATACCAGGATTCGGAAGAAACTCTTTTACTATAGTAACATCATTGAAGTGGTCTTCTGGTTTGTAACCCAGCCACAACCATTCCAATCTAAAACCATTATACACTTTTACCATTAAAAGGAATGATTACATTCATGCAAAAATTATACCGTGAATCATTTGTTGCGTCTGTAATACTCGGAGCTTTGCATTGAAGCTTCAAAGAATCACCTTCAAAAACCACCTGACTCACTTCAGGTTTCAAATCTAGTAATGGCAACAAATTCTGATCTGACGCAGATTTACAATGGATGTCTTGTCCAACTTTAAGTTTTCGGAGAGGAACTCCTTTAAATATTGTACCACATTTGGGGTTTGATATTAGCTTAATAGACTGTCTATAATACCACTCCAAAATCCACAATAAACCGCAATCACACTGAAGTGGATTGTATGATATGTCTCTAAAATAGGTTAAATTAAGGGTTTTTTAAACTGCCGAACCAGTAATATTACTTACAGCTGCCTGAGAGCAGGTAAATAATCAAATGTTCCAAAGGTGATAGTGGCAATTTCGTTGTGGTTTAATTTGAGTCTTTCTAGTTCAGTTAAACCCTGAAACGCTTTAACATCTATATGTTTCAGGCCGTTTGAAGATAGGTCAAGTCGTTTTAACTTAGGCACAGCTTTAAATTGGTTCTCTTCTAGGTGTGTAATTTGATTGTTACTTAAATTTCTACAATGAAACCAAAACAATAATAGGTACAATAATTTGATTAAAACCCCCCTCATGGTGTTTCTTATTTTAAAAACTTAGTTCAGAATATTCTAGGAACATAATGCCATGTTTAGCAAAAATCGAATTTTACCAAAAATTATACCAAACACAGTTTAAAACACAAAATGTTTAGAATATTATTAAGGTGCAGATATTTTCATAAGGAATAAAAAATACACACAGCAAAGTGAGCAAACGGTCTTCACTGTTTTAAAATTAACTTACAAAATGCAAAGGTAAAAGTGCATCTATTTATCACCTCACAAGTAAATAGTAAATAAATAGACATTCTAGAGTAGAGTAGATTTAATATAATAAGATTATAAGTGTAGATTAAAGGAACTTCTGAGACACTATAACAAGGACAAGAAAAAAATTAAATATCATTAGAGTACTTACAGTTTTTGAAGTGCTATCAGCTCTACTTTTGGTGTAAACGTCTTGAGATTATTATTGGATATATTTCTGAAATAAAATAAAGATATTATTATTATTTTCAAAATTAAAATTCAACTACAAAAGCTAGTGAGAAATCACATTTACTTCAAAAAGTAGTATAACATTTTTGACTTAGATTGTTGTAACAAAGGGTGCTGCAGGTATTAAAAAGCCTACAAATTAAATTAATAATACAGGTAGGATACAAAAATGGGGGATTTGGAGCGATCTCAAATAAGTTTTGGGATCACGAGGCCTTCCATTATTTGAATTCTGAACTTCAAACTATACACTAATAACTTGTAGTAGTAGTCCATGTTCTCAGAGTGGAGGTAAATGAATACAAAAGGGGGTGAGGAACACTCAGCCTTCTCCACAACAAACTTTATTGAACCTCAATTAAAGAGGGTACGCTTACTAGTTTCGAGTACATAAATACTCATCTTCAGGAGCTTAAGATGTAAAATTTGTGCCGGCTGTCTTTTTTAAAAAGGGTGAGACAGCGAGACCCAAGGTAAATTAAAGATAGAAGCATAGAAACATCGCTCGATGTGTCCAATAAAGGGTTAAATAAAACTTGTGATGGAGAAAAAGGGAAAAATTGACAAAAATTCACTACATACTAATACAAATGTTTAAAATGTGTAACTAACAAACTTTTATTTTTCTTATTTTTAAGTTTAAATTAGTTGATAATTATCATCTAAATAATCTGAACAATTATTAATTAAAAACATTTTTTAGTTGTGTAGTGGCACTCCCTATTCTGGACACACTATATGAGTGTATAGCGTGTTTAAGTCATTTTTGACATCTGATAAACAAGGTCAGGTTGATGTGGAATGGAATATTTTGATCAAGATAATATTATATTGTACAAATTCATTTGGCTAAGCTTCTGTGCAAGATGTGGTTGTACTCAGCAGTTATTTCTCCAATCAGAAAATAAAACTAAATACCTCGCTAAATACAGTTAAAAAATACAAATTAAATTAAGGTTGCAACTTCAAACTTAGCCTTCACTGGTTCACAAGACATTTGGAACTAAAGCCCTAAAGTCTTCCAATAATTGGTAATTTTACCTTGCCAAAGTGAGCTGTTTTGTTTTAGCTAGCAAACCTATAAGCTAACAAGCTATACTGACATTACTGGCTAGCCAATCTCAGAGGAAAAGTAATTTTTAAATAACTTTGATTTTAAAGACATTGAGCAGCAATAATCATGAAGATAGCAAAATACTCCTTTAGAAGTTAATGTGGATTTATGCAGGACCTTAAAATAGAAAAAAATGACCTATGTCACAAGCTCGGTCACAAGGTAAAAGAATAAATATTTTATCTGTGAAAAGAAATTAGTACAAATTTGTATAACAAAAGTAGTATATACCAATGTATAAAATTAACTCTCAAATAGATGATTACAAGCTAATAGAGCTTGTTAAACACTAGAGAGTACCCACTTTTATATTCAAAAAATGATCAAAATTATAATTTTGATTTAAGCAATTTATTTTAACAATTTGAACAAAGGAACAAAATATCTCCATGAGACCCATGCCTATTTTTTCTTAGCTGTTAATTTCTTGCTGCATAAATTGAATGTAACTACAAACCTTCCTTTAATTTAGTATAATTCTAAGTTGCTTTAATTTAACGTTCTGCCACAGAAAATCTAAACAAAAATCATGTCCAACTTGATAAATCTCTGTAATAAACCAAACACTAAACACTGTGTTACATAAGTGTGATTTGCCCCTATCTTAATAGGCAATAAATTACAACTGATTCTATAATCTTGTTTACACTTTAGACCATAAATAATACAAAACATTTTTTAACTTACAGTTGGACTAAGTTGTTGGCAACATTAAGTAACTCCAGTTCATCCATATGATCAACTTTTTCCACTTCACCACAAACCATTTTCAAATAATCTCCACCATCTCTTTGGGAGTTTGATTTGCAAGTACACTTGTTGGCACATAAAGGCTCTTCAGCCACGTTACTCGACAAAAGCATAAAAAGAAGCAATATCCCTTTAAAGTATGTCTCATCCATGCTGTATACAAAGCAAGGAAATAATATAAAATAATTGTAATCCCTGTTTTGCCAAAGCAAAACTTTATAGAAGCCACAACAGTTCAAACGGGTCGCGACCAGTATTACGATTTCTGATCATGTTCAAAAACACAGAACTAATCACATTAATAAAAAATACAAATTTGCGTGAATGGGTAGAAGAACATTTTGTTTAAAAATTAATTTAGATTTAATTTTGTTTGACAACAAAATTGTTTTTCGGCCATTTTTTAGGCTATTTCTGTTTCTATTATTGCGATGTTGTCAACTGGGTTAAGTTATCAGCCACGTGCTACTTGTACCGTTTCTGCTATAACACTCACGTGACCGACCATTAAATGACGTAACAGCTTAAACAATACGTCAATTGAATTAAATTGTCAAATGTAATACGACTGTTTACTTTCAAGTGACGAAATTATACTTATGCCCACATGACCAATGTGGTTTACGTGGTAAAGTGATCATGTGATCGACTGTCATGGTACGTCAAACCTTATACAAGTATCACCTAAAAGAACAAATCGAAATCGCGCGTGTGCAAAAGTGGTTTGTTATGACTTTTGCAGACATGTAGGAAATTGTAGCAGAACAAAAACAAAAAACTCTTGTTTTTTAAAAATTATCTATTATCTTGTTGCGAATTTTGGTGTTTCAGCATTTACAACATGAATCCCGAAGTGGAGGACCATATAAGAAAAAATGTTCCTTGGTCGCGCCTTCCTACGCACGTACGACAGGTAATGTTTAAACCCATTTTCTTTTAATCTACAATTATTCAATTAGCTTGATAAATACTGATAACAGCACTGCAAAGAATATTAGTATATATGTGTTGCTTTTCAGATTGTAAACAATTCAAAGAATTACGAAAGGTATATAGTGAATTTTAGTATACAAAATCAACTTCGATTTCGAGGCAACTTGGGTATGTTTTAAAACTTATATTACCATTACAGGTTTTAAAAATACTTTACATTGCAGTTCGTCATGTTTTCAAGGATGAGAAACGTTACTATGAACGTGTCGTGGCTTTCAGTAGAGAAAGACTCATGTTGTTTCCATATCACTTAGCTGATATGGTTGTAAAAGGTCTCAGAATAACACCATTTAATTATTATATTTCTGTAGTTGAAAGATTAATGCAAGCTGAGAAAAGTTATGATACACTACCCAACTTTACAGCAGCTGATTGTAAGCAACCACAAACTGATAGGATTTTGATGCAGTGTTTTATTAAACTATTTTTAGGTTTGAGACTGTTAGGAATTGGAAGAAATGAATATATAGATTTAATCAACCAGTCAAGGTCCAACAAAGCCAGATTATTTGGCAAGAAAAATGTTAGAGTGCTACTGCCTCAAGTGCCAGTTAATATCCACATGGAACCCTGGTGGCGTGTTGAAGTTGGTCTAGTATTAGAAGAGGATGTAAAGGTTAGTTATCTTTTAGCTTTTTCTGCTGTTTTACCTTTTAAACTCTCACTCAAGTAGACATTTTCAAGCATCAGTAATTAGTGTGAAATTGTATTTAATCATGCAGAACCACCATGAAATAGTTAGTATGGTCATAATGCTTTAAATACTTCATTTCTTGTTTACTACAACTTAACAGCAATTAAGAGATTAGTAAAGTAGGTTTAATTTTAATTCATGTTTCTTGATAAACAGAATATTTGGCCTTATACTTATTATTTTGCTTACTAACAAACTTTTTCAATTCAAATTATTGGTTTAATCTGTGCTTAGTGGTATAGGTTATAGCTTTAGTGGTACCACCTATATTTGATTTAATTGATTGTGTATGGGTAAAATGACACACATGCAATAGACAGGTACCTACAGCATTTTAAATGTTTACTCTTACATTCAAAATTATGTACCTGTCTATTGTATTGTTTGCTCATTTTGTTTTTGTGTCATTTTATCAATATATCATTTTTATGTTATATGTTATTAAGTGTTGCGGAATTTACTTAAGTACATAAATATAGAGTCAATTTGATTATTCTGGGCAATTGTTCTAAAGCCAGGTCAGTTTAAAAACTGCCTAAAATAATAATACAAAGTGTAAATGAAATTGGAAAGTTCAATTTGCCAGGGCTTTATTAAAACTGCTTAAGTCATATAGGCAATTTAAATTAACTAACCTAACCTAACTTTTAAGCTCATGTTATTGGCTATCAATTGATGTATAAAACTCTATCAAAAATAGTGCAATTAAGGGAGTTTTTGAGGATTAAAGAAAAGGATACACCAAAGAAATTAGTCAACGTTGACGCCCTCTAGCGGCCAAACGGTACCACTAACCAATCGACTTTTATTCGTCATTTCATTGGCTGTCCGTCGACTTCTAAAAGTATATACAAAGTGTTACAAATACGCTTGTTATTTACGGTTTAGTGACAGGGTGCACCAAAAACAATTTTTGGTTACAGGCTAATTTTACCCTTGAAAATTAGGAAAACACGGTTACGTGATTTACTAGGTCTACTAGGATGTAAAGCTAGGGAAATTTCTTGAAAAACTGTTTTTGCAAATCTGCAAATAACAATTTTCGTTACGCTCAAATTTGCCTTAAACACCGCCACTATCCTAATGGGTTTTGCGTTATGTTAGCCACTTAGTGCAAGCAAAAAATCGACCTTAATTTAATTTTATTTTTGCAGTTTTGCTACGGCCCTAGATTTGACAATCATTGTGTTAGGTTTATGCCAAATATCAGGGCCGTAACTGCCCGATTTAAAAAAAATCTCTAAAAGAAATTAAATTGGTAACAGTCAAGGAAAACATTTAGTTAGTTTTGGAACCCTCTGGTGGCCAAACAAAGCAACCTATCAAAACGGGCGGCTATATTTCTGAAAAGCACACTTTTTTCTATCCATTGACATATAAATGTCTTTATTACATATTCATACAGGGAGTTCTGAAGCATAGTAGTATTTACAGGGAGTTATTTGACAATAAAGACAGTTTTTACTGTAGTTTTGACTTTTGACAGCTACTACTTAAACCTTCAATCTTTCAGTTATTTTAACAGTTACAGGGTGGTTCAATGTATCAATTTAAAGAATGAGATTTTTAAATAAGTGACCTAATACAAACTTACCTTAATTTAAAATTTTTAAAACAGAGAATCAAAGTTAAGGAGTGTTAAGTGTTCCATTTGAAAAACTAGACTTCCTGTCTTTTTTTTAGAATTGATTTGTTGAGCCCATTATTTGACTACCCTGTATCATATATTTTGACGTTTTTTAACATAGAAACCAAGAAAATAAAACGTTTCTTGATATGTGTAAGTTAAAATTGTTTTGGAGGCTTAAAATATCAAATTTCACATTTGGAATTATTAAGAATTTCTGGGCATTATTGGTATATTAGATATTAGTGTAAAAAATTTTACTTAGCGGTTTATCCGTCGAATTAAACAGTAATTAATTTCACATTAAAAATAATTACATTACGGTCTGGGGCCTACTATGCTCTCGATACTCGATGAAACCGATGCGCCGCAATATCTGGCCGGGCGCGTATTAAAAAGTAGGCCACAGTTAGGAAGCGCTACCTGGAATTATTCTTGTATGGTCAAGGCAACCCGCGAAGCGTTTCGCGGTCATTCTAGAACGTGGTTTGCGAATATAAAAGAAGCGGCGTCGTCGACGACGGGGAGTTAGAGAGAGTGTAGTGTAGTAGTGAATTTGGGAACGCGGTAAAGTTTAAATAGTGAAATAATTGTGGAATTGTAGTAGTGTTTTTAGTAGCTGTGTTAATTATTGTACGGAGTGTTTTTAAGTGTAAATAAATTTATTAATTGTTCAGTTAAATTGACTTTGTGTGAACCCACGGGAAAATCGTAACAATTGGTGTCAGAAGTGCGATCAGACGTTAGTGCGACGTGAATTGGAACTAAACTTCGGGTTAGAGACTTGTGTTCAGAACCGGACTAGAGATTTTCGGAACAGTGGTGTGTTAAATTTATTTTATGCCAATAACAAGACGTCAAAGTGCAAACATGGAGGCCCAACTTGCAGCTATTATGGCAATGCTTGGAAAACAAGAAGAGATTCGACAGCAAGACAAAGAAGAACAAGAAAGGATTCGACAAGAACAAGAAAGGATTCGACAAGAACAAGAAAGGATTCGACAACAAGACAAGGAAGAACAAGAAAGGATTCGACAAGAACAAGAAAGGATTCGACAACAAGAGAAGGAAGAACAAGAAAGGATTCGACAACAAGAAAAGGAAGAACAAGAAAGGATTCGACAAGAACAAGAAAGGATTCGACAACAAGAGAAGGAAGAACAAGAAAGGATTCGACAACAAGAAAAGGAAGAACAAGAAAGAATTCGACAACAAGACAAAGAAGAAAAAGAAAGAATGAGACAACAAGATATAGAAATGCAAGAAAAACGTAAACGTAGAAATATTGAACGGTCTAGCGGGGACACAAAACAGAAATCCAAGAGTATGTAACCCATAGTCTTAAAAGATGGAGTGTGGATGTTGAGGAAAAATTAAAGGATGTTCGGGAAGACATTAATGATGTTCGGGACGACAATTAATAAAATTCAGAATGATGTAGAGATAAAGCTACGCGACCTTAGAGCGGAAATTTGACAGCAGAGGAGCCAGCTCTACAATAATCACCGGAAACGGGCTCAACAAGATCAAGCCTCCCACATAACGAACGGTCAAACTTCATGGGCAATGTACCAACTCCAATTTGAGGCCGCTGCAAATGCAAATGGATGGAGTAACGAGGAAATGGCTGTAGCACTAATAGTGGCATTACGAGGACCTGCATTGGAGCTGTTACAGACTCTGCCTATCGCCCAACGAAACAACTATGAAGCATTAGTAGCTGCATTAGAACGTCGTTATGGGGATCAACATAAGAAAGGACTGTATCGAACGCAATTAAATGGCAAGACAGCAGAAAAACTGGTGAAAATCTAGAAGAGTTTGAAACCGAAATTCGTCGCCTTGTGCATCTGACTTACCCAGCCGCCCCGGAATGAAATTCCACGAAAGAACTTGTGGCACAGTATTTGTAGATGGGATTCGAGATCCGGAGGTAAAGAAATGGCTGAAGATGTTCAAAGGGAGCAACAACAGCGAATTACTGATTCGAGCGCTGGAAATTGAAGCTGCGTGCAATGATTTAAAGCCAGAGCCTATTCAAGAGGAAAGAGCTACCGCCAGCCGATCATGTTGCTACATTTAACAGATGAAATTAAAGCAATAGTAGGCCAATTAGTGCAACAAATGGCAGCATTAGGAAATGGTCAGTCCAGACAGTTAGAACGGTCACGTCCGATCACGAGAGTGGAGTGTTATCGATGCGGACGTACGGGACACATTAGAAGGAATTGCAGACAGCGGTCTTGTTCTCCAAACCCACAGTGCCGACGAAATCAGGACATTAGAACAAATCACCGGAACTCTTCTGTTAAAAGAAACATTACATGTTATACTTGTGGACGTAAAGGACATTACCAATGGAATTGCAGACAGCAGTCTCGTTTACCGACCCCGCAGAACTGGCGTAACCAGGAGCAGGAAATGAAGAATCCAGAAAGACATTTACCGCGATATGTAGAGGATCGTCAAGCTTTGGATTGTGACTTAAGGTATCGGAAGGACAAATTCATAATGGTTGGAGGATTGGTCAAATCGCGATGGTGACAGATAAAGAGGCTACAAAAGAATGAAGAGCAGCGTTGTTCTAAGGAAGACATATTGAAAGGACAGCGCTCAGACTCTGATTTGAAAGTAATCAGAAGATGGTTGGAGAAGGATTTGAAACCGGATTGGCAAAAGATTTACAGATATGGACCAACAGTAAGGGGTTACTGGTTACAGTGGAATTCGCTTCGACTGCGAGATGACTTAATCACTCGCAAATGGGAAAGTCCAGACGGAAAACCGCTTTGTTTACCAAACAATAGTGCCCAATTCCTGCAAAAGAGAATGTGCTGCGAGAACTACATGACAGTCGCGGAGGAGGACACTTTGGAGTAAACCAGACTTTGGCTAGAATAAGAGATCGATTTTACTGGATTAACTTCAGAAAGGACGTTGAGGAATGGTGTAAACGGTGTGACCAGTGTTCGTTTACAGAAGGGATCCATCACAATTCGGGAAACTTGAGAGAGAGAAGATGAAACCAAACAACAACCGTATGAAGATGACACTGGACCCACAGACCAACTGGTGGCAATTATAAGGAAGGTGATGCTGTGTGGATGTTTTCAACCCAGGAGGAGCAATGGATTATAGTCAAAGATGGCAACGACACTGGGAGGGACCTTTACAATGTGGTAAAAAAGGTTTAAATGACGTCGCGTACAGAGTCCAACGCAGCCCCAAAGGCAAGATGAAAAATTGTCCATCTGGACAGACTCAAGAAATACCAGGGACTAGATGAAGCGGATCGGGACGATCAGCTTTAAGAGGGGGGCAGTGTTACGGTCTGGGCCTACTATGCTCGATACTCGATGAAACCGATGCGCCGCAATATCTGGCCGGGCGCGTATTAAAGTAGGCCACAGTTAGGAAGCGCTACCTGGAATATTCTTGAATGGTCAAGGCAACCCGCGAAGCGTTTCGCGGTCATTCTAGAACGTGGTTTGCGAATATAAAAGAAGCGGCGTCGTCGACGACGGGGAGTTAGAGAGAGTGTAGTGTAGTAGTGAATTTGGGAACGCGGTAAAGTTTAAATAGTGAAATAATTGTGGAATTGTAGTAGTGTTTTTAGTAGCTGTGTTAATTATTGTACGGAGTGTTTTTAAGTGTAAATAAATTTATTAATTGTTCAGTTAAATTGACTTTGTGTGAACCCACGGGAAAATCGTAACAATACATTCCTAAACGATGTCTCTATGGATACATCACTGAAATTCTGCTTTAAGTATTGCGTGTAACACTATATTAAATAGTCACATACAAATAATATTGTAAGTAAAAAACAACTATTTTACTGTATTTTTTAAGCAAAAATAGGGTAAATTTTTCTAAAACTTAATAATCCGATTTTGACAGAGCTCTGATCTAAAAGGTTTTTCTGACTTTCGGCAAGGCTTTTTTCTCTAGATGACCAATAATATTTGTTTCTGTAATCTGGTTAGGTACTTTCAAATATTTTGTCAGTATGCTTCCCACAAACATTTACTGACTTGTCCACGACAGATGTTATGTCACCATGGTATTTCATAGCAATTACACATTACTATAGCACCAGGTAAAACATCTCTAGCACTGACTAAATGTTTCTTCTTACAGCTCGTAAATGAAGAGGAGTTAGCTGTAATTGATAAACTAATAGATTTAGGATCACAAAACGCTGGTGACTTAAACTACAATGTGGTACTTAGCTTGTATAAGTAAGTAACAGTTTTAAAAACTGGAATGTTTTTGTTCGACACAAATGTTGGTTTTTAGAAAAGGATTAATATACTTAGATGTGCCTAAAACTGCTGCGATAGGGTTCAAGTGCCGCCTTTACAAGGCTTTGTAATGAATAGAATTTTAGGAGACTACTTTGAGACTCTACTTTACAAAATTTTTGTATCTATAGATGATCACACTACTATAGGAGAAGTATGTTTGTTTAATTAAATGTTTTATTGTATGCATAAGATGTTTGTTTTAGTTGGCGTCTGTGTTAGAAGTCGACACTGAGCTGGTTAAGCAAGCAGTATCACTTTACTGTCGTTTAAGGTTTGCGAAAAAATTAGATCCTGAAACTGAACAAAGACCGAGCTAGACGTCACCCGTCTTGGTTAAATAAACCAATAGCAGACGAAAGGTGTCCTTTTTGTATGTGTACTCATTAAATATTCAAACTGGTTTTTTGCAGCCCTCCAGTTGATATAACCCCTCTAACTCTCTCCCTAACTTTAACATCCAACAATGCACCTGCTCTGCAAACTCCCACAACGGAAACCCTCCAGACAGTTTGAGCAACTCTCTCCCAACTCTAGCAACAATCAGGCGGGACTTAGGGTCGCTTTTTTTTCGATTCCGCTCTAACGGCTTTCTTGATGATGGGAAACTTGTCTCCTGGCCTCAAACGTCACGCTGTTACAATGTTCGAAGTGGGTAAATTGCAGCACGAGAGTTTAGATAGTTTTTGGGGGAGTTGGAGAAGGTTTCGGCAATGGATGCGGACGGAGAAGGTGAAGCTAGACGATTTTTCGATCATGCTGTAATTACTAAGGTAAACATTAGATCTATTCAGATTTTGGATGCGATTATTTAGCAATAAATTGCACAACTAACAACTAAAGCTATAGGTTAACGATAATGGTGATCGAAAAGTCCAATTTTTGGACAGATTTTGACAGAAATAGTAGTTACTTTTTTATGTAGTATCAGGTATCAGGAATTCATACTAATAGCAAATAACGCTTTCAGTAAATATTTATGATGGATACAAAATGTATAATTTATGACAAAATATTTCTTAATGTCTTGTCGCAAGAGAAAATAAAATTGCTGGTAGTTTTTGTTGAAATCTTAAACTTGCTAGACTATTACAGTAAAGTAAAACAAAGTAATCCTATTTTTATTTGTTTAATCGTTTTGCAGCGCAGGGAAGGTGAAAGAGCAGTTCAAGATAAACATTTTGAGTTTTTTACGGTCTCTCCCAAATCCAACAAATAACCGAACTACAGAATTTTGAATTTAAGAATACAATTTTCAAAAATAAATGGAATAAATTCGAATTTTTCGGAAACGGTTAGAACTACGAAATTTGTGCAAGAAACCCAAAATATTTAGAATGACTTTCTGCACCAGGTTAGGTTTATACCTACTTAGGACCAGGTAAACACAGTTATTTTATTTTTGTTGACGTGGTGAAGAGCTTTTTACAATCGCTGAATTCTTAAAAATGGCAGAGATACCGAATTTTCGATATTTTGATGCAATTGTCGAATATTTGATCTACCACACTGTTTTTTGAACACCCTGTATATGTTGCAGTTAGCACCAGGTGAATGAGCAGTTCGAGACGAAACAGTTAGAAGAAAGTCGAAAACAGTTAGAATTACGGAAATTTTACAAGAGACGAAAAACGTTTAAAATGAGTTTCTGCACTCAGTTTTACAATGTGAGCATTTTTAAATCAAAAAATTTGTTTTTTGTAATAATAATTTAATAGTGAATAGAACATATTTTTTCACAAAAATGTTCACATTGTAAAATTGTCATTTTCTCTTATTTTTGATTTAAATGAAGTTTCCAAAAAAGGATTTTATAGGATTTTGGTCTTGGAAAGCACTTTTTTGAACATTAATCGTTATTCCCTCTGGCTCTTCAATTATTAGATTGTCAATATGCAACAACATTTTTAGGTCTACAATTCTGGCTTTAAGAAAGCTTGACGGGCCGGGTCTTGATTTAATTCGTCTTGAAAGTTTAAATTCTCTGGACGAAGCAGCTTGTCAACGTTTATTGAAACGGAAATATCGCCTACTAATCGCCATGGCACCAATAGCGAGAGAAGTATGCATTTTGTTCCTGTATAATTGTGATGAAAAATCTAACTGGATTTTTTTGTAGGTTAGAATTTCACCATTGTCCAGCATGCCTCCGCCAATATTAGGCCCATCACACCCGGAGATAAACAGTCTCTGGTTCCGAATGTTTCTGTACTACATCACCGGCTATGGCCCACCCAGTTTACTGTTATCCAAAGGCACTCAACTTAAACGATTGCCTAGAATGTTCTTAGGGTTCAGTCGACTGTTGGTGAGTGACCCTACAAATTTTCTAAGTTTATTTTTTTCTAAATCACAATTTTAGGTTACGTCATGGTTACATGAACCGGCTGTTATACCGGTCGGCAATATACTTTACGTAAATGCGACGTTGCAGTTTGCACCAGTGCTAGTTCAAGGTTATGGAGTGCATCAGCCTGCCGAAACTAAAGTGTTGCCTTTTCCTTTTAAATCTACCTCCAACTTCCGTAAAAGTGGGTAAGTAAGCTGTCAAATACGTTTTATGTTCTATCTTCAGGGTGATTCAAAATTACTCTGTCAAACTTAAGAGAGAGATTTAAAACCACGATTCTTTAAAGCGTTGCTACGAAAATACAGGATTTTAAAGTTTTTTATTTAAAAAAAGGTTATTAATATAAGTACTTATCCCAAAACTACTGCATGTTTATAGCTATAGAGTACATTCTTAAGGTGTGTACCGACCTGGCATTTAATATTTTTGTAGAAGAAAGCAAAAATGGAGCGTCATGGTGATGATGCAACTAAAAAGCGGTTTTAAGTTTTTTTTTTGTTCAACGCATAATTTTGGAGCAAATATTGATTAGAACAAGTATGGCAAAATTCAAAGTATAGCGGGATTACGTAACAATGGTTACTCATGAGTTAGTTTAATAGTCGCATTTTTTAAAATTAGTTTTATTTGTGATTTTAACTATACTTTTACTATTTCCTTAATTTTGATCGTTGGTTTCCAGTTGCTCAAAGTGATTTCAAAATAAATTTTGCATATAATTTAAAGTCTTAGTTAAGTAAAAAATACACTAAACTGTATTTTTTGGTACTACAATGATCATTTTGAACTTCTTGACCTGACATTGGAACTAGTCTAGTTCAGACACCAGAGTTGTTGCCGAGTTTCGATCAAAACGGAAATAATTACTATTCAATTTTCTTAATGGATATGCGGCATTTTGAGGTTAAAGCAAAGTTTAGTGCAAATTTATTAATTTTTAAGAACTAAACATTGTGTGGTCAGCCTTGGGGGTTGCCTAATCAATTCGTAAAGATACATATTACACGCATACCTTTACTTTATAGAAATTTCACGATACATTGGTAAGAAAAGAGAACCATTGCAATCTAATGGTCTCGAGGTGAAGAAAAACTTTGTAAGTGACAGGTGTGCCAGTTTGCCGAAGTGGAGGTGACGTAAATTCACAGAGTGGTCACTTTATCAGAGATTCTGGTTGATATCTTCGGACCAACTGTCAAATTACGTCATATCCCCTTTGGCAAACTGACACGTGTTACGAAGTTTTTTCATCTTCTCGACCTTTGTACTGCTGGGTTCTTTCTTTTTTCCATTGATTTTGTACAGATAATTTTGAAATTAACATAATTGTACAGTGGTGGGTTTTCAAGCATCACCATAGAAATCGCGATTATTTCACGAAAGAAAAGAAATGTTAAACTTAGAGTTAAATAAAATGGCGCTTTCATTACTGAACAATTTCGAGTACTTCCAGAGATATCCGAAAAAAACCGAGACTTTGAAAATTAGATTTTACTTTTTTGCTAATTTATTTCATGAGAAAACTGAAAACAAATGCCTCGCTTATCCTCTTCTACAACGGCAATATCATATTGTAGATCCGACGTTTCGGTTTTCAGTTACCGTCACCAAATTTGATTTCTGTTAAGGGCGCCATATTTTTCGCGACTATTTTTTCTGAATATGAGGATGTGTCATATGGTTCAAATTAGGAGTTGTTCATAACGGAAATTATATTTCAATAATGAGTTTCTTAAAGATAGCAGCTCAACAATTCTCTGTTCAGTCACTTGACACTTATTTACGTGACATAATTGCCATTTTTAAACCAATGAGCATGTGACGACACAGAATCCATTCTGACCGTCTAATCGATGGTAGATTGATGTTACTTTTTATTCTTTACAACGTGGCATTCAGTTTTCAACCCTCATTAGCTTTTAGGTTTTTGTTCTTGGGAAGCCGTATTAGTTTTTTCTACTGAGTGCGGTGATACATCAAATGATATGGTTCAGAGGTACAGTTTAACTAAAATAACACAAATTGTATTTTCGCAATAAGCGCCTAAAGACATGATATCAATCAACAATTTATTAAGCTAGAGCGCGTTTCGTATCACCATCTGACAGTTTGTTATGTGATCATTCTTTTGCAAATAGTAGTAATATCACCTGTACTAGTGTCATTTGACCTATCGCCGGATTTTTGACAGGTCATTTTTAAGTCATAATATAAGGTACATCATCGTAATCAGAAAATTATGCAAAAAATACAGACAGACAGTTTTTAGTTCAGGCCGAACCACCTTAAATATATTTTACCTTCGACCTCAGTGTAAATAGCTAATTACGCATAGCTTTCCGTTACGTAATGACTCTTTTTACGCACAGTTGTGGTTTTCTATTGGATATATATTATAAAGCTGTAAAAAAAAACGCACAGTTTTTAGATCGGCCAAAAACTAACTGTTCTATGCTGGAGAAAATTGATTTCGTTTCCATTTTCTTGCTTGATTAAGTATATTAGATGGAGATCATCGCGTAGTGCATTGTTTATACAGTTTTAAATATAAATCACGNNGACCAANCTCATGATTCTNCNCCNNTCATTNANTAGCTGTCCTTTGCTGTATGTNTGATTGTGCATNCGTAGCCGCATCNGCCCGGGACGANTACCACCAGNACTCNAAATTNNTACNTGCACNGGNCCCGANGGACCCCATTANCNANCAGNGNTTGCTCTNNTGTGTGCAGNANGNNNATGGTCGGNTTGTTNGNNNATCNGNACNGCACTAANNCNNGCCTATNCGNNTCCANATNTTGTCGTAACGCTCGNNANCCNCCNCGGGGAAGAAGCATCGTCCTTCATATATNANCGGNCANCCTCGTNGAANNGTCTANGAANACACNNGTAGGTCNNCCACGACCGANTTNGNGNCATNTCGAANACCTGCCCNATNGCTAAAANGGCCNANTTGNTNGTGCGAACTGTCATAGGCAAACGNNANNACATNAANACTACTNNTGAGTCNTAAGCACTACNTGAGACTCTGGNGANTTTACNGAATGNTTTTGGTTATTCGAAAGATCGCGGTTCTACACCAAATACGTGTCGGAAATCGAGAGCGATGAACCCGGAATGTTCACCAACCAAAAGGAAATTCTTGAAGAATTAGGTACGAACCAACCTTTAATATGTTTCTTTGTCATTATTGATTGTTGAATTGACAGGACTGAAACACGCGACAGAGCAGGACTACGTCAACGTTCGGTTTATTTGCGAATGCATCAGCAGGAGGGCAGCACATTTGGCTTCGACCACCATTACCACGATGCTTCACAAAATGGACGAAAAGAAAGTCACCGTGGGCGTGGACGGATCTGTGTACCGTTACCATCCGCACTTCCGTAACTTGATGATGGAGAAAATTAAAGAGTTGTGCGACCCTAGCATCGAAGTAAGTTACGCACTCATTTTTATAAATTACGTAGGTACAAGAGTAACTATAGTAGAAGGCAATATATCGGCCGATGCACGTCATTGACGTTTAACGCGCCTCGTTGCCAGATGTTTAGTTTTTTCATTAAAACACGAACTTACACTACACTTACTACTTACGAACATAAATTTTGTTTTTATTTACTTCTTATATAGAAGTTGACGCAGTTTTTTAACAGAGAATTTTGAATAACAATATTAGTCAATATTGAGTTTTTTTTGTCTCTCTCTGTAAGCAGTTTTTAGTCATCAAAAACAAAAACAAAAACAGGAAACGGTCAACTAGCAATCTGGCAACAACGCACACAATTCGTTAAACGTCGAGATCGAGAAGGTCACGTTTGTGTCAGAATTGCGTTCAGTTAATAAGCGCGCGTTAGAAAGACAGCGCTACAGGTCGCAAGTAATCGCTAAGCAATACGAATGCATTTTCAAAACGTCAAACTCACTGATGACGTGCATCGCTCCCATTAGTGCTCTGGACCATAGTTGCGTAAATTGGTTTGTGAATGGTCAATAAATAGCAGCACGCTAAAAGCTGTTTTTTTGACCAATCACAAACTTTCCACTGTGCTGACTTTTTAGTCGAATTTTGTCATAGGTTATATCCCGAGACGTTCAAGTTTTATCGGGTAAACTGTGCATAGGTGATTTTTTGCAAAATTTTGCTTGGAAAATTATTGAGACTAAATAATTCGACGATAAAATCCTGAGACCGCAGGTCGAAGGATTTTTTCCAAAGAAACCATTTGCCTAAAAGAAAAATTTTGCAAAAAACCTACCAATGCACATTTTACGTGATAAAACGTAAACGCCGAGGGGTATATGTCAAGATTATTTCCTGAAAACTCACATTTTAGTTTATTAACAAGAAAACACCTTAGTTAGAACACAAATACTAAACTAAACGTGATGAAATTAATGATAATATTGAACTCACCCCAGCAGACGACAGATTTTCGTTCAGTCATGTATATTTTTGTTTACATTTCAAATTGACAATCATACGTCAAAATATTTTAATTTATGTAATTATTTAATGAAAACTACGTTACAGTGATTTATTAATTGTTAATATTGAAGAAGATAACTTAAATTTTATAAGTGTCTAAATCCCGTTTCGTTTAATATCAAATTTTCTTCAAAAAACGTATTCGAAAAAGGTAGGTGGTGTTTAATCACTGTTAAATTTTAGCAGCCAGGGATTTAATCAGTATAAAACGGTTTTCCATTGATGGAACTAGAAAGGTTCTCGGAATTTGATTGGCTGCTAGTACAATGAGGGAAATAATCGTTAATATAACATATACAGAGTGTCCAAAGTTGGGGCATTCCTTTCATCTGCGAATAGGGCTTTAAAAAATAATGTTTTTTTTTGTTTGGCGCTTTTCGGAAATATCATCAATAACGAACATACAGGGTGTCAAAGTTCTTATTGAAAAATACAAAAATTTTATGATTTTGTGTGTCTGAGAATTATTACAATCATTTTGCCAAATGTCACGTGACCGTCTAGCTAAATAGTGTTCTACAATCACGTGACAACTGTCACTAACGTCAAAACTGGCAAACCATGATCTTAATTAAGTTGCAAAAATCAGCGTTTAGAAACGTTTTATTGCAGTATTTGATATAAAACGTGTTTTTGAGATTTATGACAGTTATTTTGCCAATTGTCACGTGACCGTCTAGCTAAATAGTGTTCTACAATCACGTGACAACTGTCACTAACGTCAAAACTGGCAAACCATGCTCTAAAGTTGCAAAAATCAGGGTTTAGAAACGTTTTCTTGCAGTATTTGATATAAAACGTATTTCTGAGATTTATGACAGTTATTTTGACAATTAACACGTGACCGTCTAGCTAAATAGTGTTCTACAATCACGTGACAACTTACACTAACGTCAAAACTGTCAAACCATTTGCAAAAATCGGGATTTAGAAATGTTTTCTTGCAGTATTTGATATAAAACGTGTTTCTGAGATTTATGACAGTTATTTTGCCAATTTTCACGTGACCGTCTAGCTAAATAGTGTTCTACAATCACGTGACAACTGTCACTAATGTCAAAAATGTCAAACCATGCTCAAAAATTGCAAAAATCGGGATTTAGAAATGTTTTCTTGCAGTATTTGATATAAAACGTGTTTCTGAGATTTATGACAGTTATTTAGCCAATTATCACGTCACCGTCTAACTAAATAGTGTTCTACAACCACGTGACAACTGTCACTAACCTCAAAACTGTCAAACCATGCTCTAAAGTTGCAAAAATCAGGATTTAGAAACGTTTTCGATATAAAGAGAGTCACTGCCTAGCTAAATTTTCCTTAAACTCACGTGATATCTGTCACTAATGTCAAAACTCAAAAAACATTTATTAATAAAAAAAATATAAAAACTGTATTTTTGAAGTAGGGTTTTTATAGCAAGAATCAGTGGGTACGTTCACCCGACGTCAGCGGCTTAGAGGTTAAGTAAGCGGTCCTATTTAGTTTGTTATGACTGCTTACTTAGCTTCTAAGCTGCTGACGTCGAGTGAACGTACACAATGATTAAAATTTTTGACAACTATTAAAAGACACCCTGCATAAATATGTAAAATGAATGAATTTGTTTTGATCTACCGTTTTTTGACTGATTATTCCACCGCCATTATAAATATTTTGACTTGGCAACACTGTGTATCAACAATAATTATGGTGTCGTCTGCATACCGAATATTGTTAATAAGCGTTCCATTAACCTTTACTCCCGTTGGTGCTTTCTCCAGTGCTCTTTGAATGATTTCTTAGGAATAAAGATTAAATGATAGCGGCAATGGGGTCATCAACTATAGTACAATTTTCCGTTCAAAACATTAATATTGTAATGTTTCCTGTTTAAAAATTTGTTTTAAGTGATAATTTTAAATTTTACGCCGCTCATTTTTTTAATAAAAAGCTGATTAAATGCTAAATTGAGCTTGACACACCCCTGTGCGTGACGTATGTATGGGACAATTCAATATGCTAACTTAGGTGGAATTCTACATTCGTAAGTATATTGTGTATTGCCGGTGTTACCACCTGCATTTCATTTGAAGGAAGGAAATCCGAGAGAGAAAGAGAGAATGGTCGCCACTGTCAGTACTGTCAGTTTTCAGTGCTTTCACTGTGGACTGACGACTGCTAATATCTGACGTACGTTGATATACTCTATTTCGCTCGAGGATCGTTAAGCTGAAAAGAAACAGCAAACACTGTTTTACGTCAAAAACTAGTCCCCTTATGACGTCAAACGGGATTAAATGTATATAGGGTGAAACAATCAAATAAAATTTTTATTGCCATGTTTCTTAGGTTTAAATGCTTGTAAAGCCGAAAACAAAAAATACGTGTTAAATATTTTTTTAATTAAAAAAAAGTTGGTTGATGACCCCATAGCATACATCCTTGTCTTACACAAGGCTTCTTATGTTTTCATTGCATTCATTTTTCTAATTTTTAGTATTTCATTTTTTGATTTGATCTTGAATTATTATTGTATTCTCTTTTTTTCAGTTTGATCTGATGCTGTCCGAAGATGGTTCCGGTAGGGGTGCCGCTTTGGTAGCCGCGGTGGCCGCCCGCCAAAAGAAAAAGACCCTAGCTACATGAATAGGAAACCGCACCGATTGTACATATAATAGGAACGGCAACAGATAGCCCTTAAGATAATTTTATTATTTTGTTGTGTAGAAAAAATTGTGTGAAAGCGCCGAGTTCGTTTTAGGGCCAGCCGCGACTGTTAATTATACTTTTAAACCGGGCCTTTCGTTCCTAGAGACTGTTTTGTTAGTATAGATAGATTAATATATCGAGCAGTCTACCGTGTATTTCTCACGAGCTGTAGCTCACTCTCGGTGTAGCACGATACTCGTAATTTCTTTTTCGTTAAATTCTGCTCAATTTCAGCTCGTCAGCTGTGTACATTTTGGTTTAGATCCATCCACTAAAGATTGTTATTTGTCCTGTTTTGTTTAAAGTAGTGATTGCCTTATTTTTAATTGTTTTGATGATCAGCGACGTGAGATGAGTAGATTTTATTTCCCTTTTGAAATTAAATTTACTTAAAAAGATAAACTATATTTTTATATCATAAAGATGAATACTTAATTTATTGTTGAATTGTTTATATTGCTTACGTAATGTTTTTTTAGCCTTTTTGGTCACTTCCCATTGCCTTTATTATTTTAGACACTTAAATTATATGAATCTGCTTATGTTGCTGTAGTGTTTTAAGACATTTTTTTTATATTCTGACATGCCTGAGCGGTATAATAACTGTGAGGTCATCCTTAACACGGTTTTCACTTACTCAAAATACACTCTCTGATGAGTGAGTTCCATTTACTTATCTTTACAGGCGTTATGATATACTTAACAATAGTTTTATAGAGATAATGTAAGGCAATGTTTTTATATAAGAAATCTTTATTACCGTCGTAATTAATAAAATATTGAATGATGCTAAAATGGTTTTTTTGTACTTCCGGGCGTAAAAGTGTACTTTAGTAAAATAGCACTATTACGCCCATGGGCTTAAAATTAAAAATTATAAATAAATAATAAATATAATTGGATATTTATTACAACGAATATTCTTGGAATCTTTGTTTTTGTTTGACGCAGTTGTACCAAAATAGATGAGTCCATAATGGTAACATCACCAAATAGTAAATTCGTCAACTCCTCTCTTCTGGAAGCTCCTGCAATCCCGAAGCTTATAACAACCTTATGGAGCAAATAGCTTTCATCTGGAGCAGTTGCAAAAAATCTCTGGATTTCCTCCCTCGTAAAGATACTGGACTTCTTTGGAATATATCCTTCCGAACGTCGTTTTAGAAATGCGATCACTTTCGGGAACTTACTGATGTCGATGTCTCTATAAACAATTATTGTCGACTTCAACATTGAGTAGACTGGCCATAACGTTGAAGGATTCAAAATCTGGCTGCTTTCATTGAAATAAATCAACACAGCACTTTCATTTATGCACGTCACTTGCCTTAGATCACACCATTTAACAAAATCTTGGTATGACTTTTCATACAATATTCTTGACTTTTTTGGCAACAACTGAAGGCATATTTTACTGGCTGTTTCCTCGAGTTCAGCTAAATTTGCCATCATTTTCGTCGGAATAGCTTCTTCTTATATGAGATACTTGAAGACTGACAATCAATAATTTTAATCAAGAGAAACAACTTAGGTCACAGGCAAGCCTCGTTTATTATAAAATAGTTTAAAATAAAGAGTACAGTGGGGTTAATCTTACCCCCAGATTAGAAGGGCCACTAATGCCGTAATTACGGACGTCTTCATGAAAGTACGGGGAGGGTGAGTCTAGTTCAGCCCTTCAGCTACACCGTAAAGGGGGGCACGCAAGGTGTTCTTGTACGGTGTGACCAAAGGACCAAGTAGTCAACTGATAGGGTTAAGGGTTCTAACGGTCACTACAAGTTGCGAGAGAACCCTTTTCTTATCAGCCTGGGATCCTAAGAGGGTAGCGAGCCGGCCCACCACTTCAAGTTAGAGACTGTTGTTCGCCAACCGACCTGGACACCAGTGACCTCCCCCTGGGGATGACCCCAGAGTTCGGTGCCTTAGCGCCATTATAAATAACAGGAAGAATGGCCTCAGAGAATTTTTTTTACCCTCTCATCGCTGTAGATCAAAAGGAAAGGTCCGGAAGAAGGACTCTTTCAGGAATTAATTACCAGTGTTGCAACGGCGTCCCCTGTCCTGGGTGAGAGTGCCCCGGCTGACAACTGGGCTCTTCTGCGCTCTTCTTGTCTTGAATTCTTCTTTCTTCGTCAGCTAGTCATCCTGGTGGAGGTCTTGGCATATTTTTGGATAATCAAGAGTTAGTGGCCTAATCAATTAATCATCCAAGAATATTTGTGGGGAGTTTGGATCAGAGGTTAGAAGGTTGATTTCCGTACCCTATAGCCTATAGTATAGGCATTCAGTCAAAAAAGAGAAGCTTCTACGCCTAATATAACAATATACTATTCATAAACTACCACTGATAATCAATGTGGAACATTCAAACCTTTGCTGTTTTTAGTTTATGCTCTCTTTTAATAACACCATAAATAAGGCAAATCAATATGTTACTTTACGCTTGCGATTTACGCAATCGTCTAGTTTCTGATCAATTGCTTTATACAACTTCTTGTTCTCATCAATCGCAGCAGTATGACGTTCAATTTCGCTTTTCCTCAAAAAGTTTTCCTCTTCCAGTTTGCCTTTAAGAGCGACCAGCAATTTTTGTCGTAGGTTGAAAAAGTAATCCTCCTCTCTTGCAGCGCCCAGCTTACCTACAGTTTAAAACTTATCAGCTTATTAAAATCTTCCTCTAGTAAACAGAAATCAACCAAAAACTCCTCTAGCTTCTCTGATAGGTCCACCAGCACCACCTCCTTTCCCCGCGCCCCGTCCCAACTCGTCCAGCATGGATGTGTCATATCGTTTGCAAAAGGTCCTGAAGAGGACTGGTATACTTTTGAAATATGAATTTGCCTTATTCATGGATGTATCCACGGATGATTTGGTTGATTATGCTAATGATTTGGATGAAACGAATAAACCGAAATAATGGACTAATCAGTTGTCATGTTCACTGACAGTTTGAATTTAACCTGCTAATTATTGTTGCAAAAGAAGTGTGACGATTTTACCATGGTTTTGCAACTGGTTACACACGCTATGTATAATACGTGGAGTTTACTATAGAACAAACCACTGCGGTTGGCAGTTACGTCAATTTGGGCACAGAAATATTGAAGTTTACACAGCATGGTTGCCAAACGGATCTGTTTAGAAGATGCAATTTTAGTCTTTGAATAAAATAAATAAACGTTTGCTAATACTTGCAAAAAAGTAAACGCTTCAAATTATACTATAGAGGATTCCTTGAAGCATTTACTTGAACGTTTGTTGTTGTTGTGTGGCGCCCCAGAAACGTATAGGCCTCCTGTATGGGGTCATCCCTGTTGGTAGCAGTCCAGTCGACTTTATAAAGCCAACCAGTCTGCTAGGTCTTAGCTCCTTGATTGCCCTGTGCGTCATTATTGACTGTCCCAGGAATGTTGTCCGCGAACGAGTGAAGGCTGGACACCACATTAAGATGTGTCCTGCCGACTCTTCCTCTTCCAAGCATCCTCGACAAGTAGGATCCTCGGTTATACCCATCAAGTACTGATGCGGTCTCAGCTGGCGGTGGCCAGTCAGTAGGCCGGTCACCGTCCTTAAGTTCTCTCTGCTTATTTCGTATTTTTGGCCACTGATGAGTTCTTTGGCCTGCCTCATACCTATGGCGGAGTCCCAGCGTTCTTGAAACAGCTGCTGGGCTAAAGATTTTAGCAAATGGATCAGCATCACAGTCGGCTCTGGACCTACAGGCACTTTCTGAGTGCCCAGTTTTGCCAGTCATTTTCTGGAATAGCAGCATGTCCCGAAACCCACACAAGACGTATGTCGTTCTTTTGGGTCAGCTTTTCCAGGGTTGGAGTGCACTACCTCAGCACTGATTGCCATGATGGCAGCTCGGTGTCAGAACAAATGTTAATTGTGTCTTCCTGTCGCGGGCCCGAAAGTAGTTCTAACCCACAATACAGGATCGCAAGCACCTCAGCCTGGAATACAGTAGCGTGTGTACCCAATGCAAAGTGCTTTGCTGTTCGGCATGTCTCAGCGCAGACACCTGCCCCGTCAGCCCCCCTCTACTGGATCCATCCGTGAACCAGTTGGATCCATCACGGACGACCCCCTGGGCAGCTCCATTTTCCCACTCCTTCCGCTCGGTAATTACAACCTTGAGGAAGTTTGAGGGCTGTAGCCTTCTAGGCATATGGTCACTACTCATAAGAAATATTGGGCACCATTCAGTGGCCCAATCCCTATGCTGTCCCTATGGCTTCCATTTTTATGTGAAGGCTCAAGGACACGAAGTTGAGCAGCACTTCAAGTGCTCTCGGGGGGACAGTTCTCATGCCTCCCGTTATCGCAGTGCTTGCGAGCCTTTGTAACCTATCTAATTGTGTGCTAACGTCACTTCTTTCCACACATGGCCACCACACAAGGGCCCCATATGTTAGTATAGGTCTGACTATGGCGCAGTAGAGCCAGAGGGCCACCTTCGGTTGTACTCCCCAGGTGCCACCACAAGCCCTCCTGCAATCCACAGTGCAAACGAAGCTTTCCTGATTTTACAGGTACTACATACACAATATTCAATGGAAGAGTCTAAAGACGTCAAAATGTCATGCTCGAATCAGTAACAAACTGGAAATACAATTAATGATGACGTAAGCGTTATTTGCTTTGGTTAGGACCTTACTTAGTATTACCATTTCAAGAATCTCTATACGACAGCACATCGTACAAATGAGTCTGTACTCCAAGAACTAAATAATAATACCAGACTCAGTACAATAATAAACTAGAAATAATAGTCACTAGAAGGAAAGAGGGCATGGAAAGACTGATCGTCGAAGGCAGAGGTAGATCTCTTCACGATGGTCTGATAATATTAAAAAAATCACAGAACTGTCCCTACCGGAAGCATCTCACAAAGCACAATATAGAGATGAATGAGTCAAACACAGTTAAGCAAGCATCATGACGTCACGACCATATAATTGCGTAGGGTAACGGACTGTAGAGGAGCTAATAAAGATCACTCGTGCATAACTGAGTGTAATGTTTTAAGAAGTTAAAAATAGACACAATAAATATTGCAATAACATGTTTCTTGTTTAATGAGAGCTTTAACCTGCCGTGGATAAATTCCATTATAAATAATAAACAATGATAGTAATAATAGTATAGTATAATATAATAAGAATAATTTAATAAAGTAAGTTTTTCGTTTATTAGGGAAATTCAATATAACCAAACAGATTTTAATTATACCCACTCGAATTTAATGTTGTTGAGGTGTTATGAGTACACAAACATATTTGCAAAAGAAAAGGAAAACTGACTCTTGTAAGAGATCATTAATTCATTTTAGTTTCAAAACATCCGTTCATCTCTAAATGATAATTAACAACCCATCAGTATTAAAAAAAAACACTATTGAAACTAGATTACTGGCAAACTATAATACAATTAACTCTTTGAATTTAAATAATGAAATTAGGACACCATCAGGTCCGTCCCTGGCCCCAGTCCGGCAGAATTGATAAGGCTTTACAAACAAAACACATGATCAACACTGATTTTGCTTAGGATCGCTCACGATAAGTGCTCAATACGCGATTGTAAACACTTTACAGTAACGGTATTAAATAAAAGATAACAAAATACATGTAAGTAAGATCGAAACCACTTATTAACATTTTAGTGTTGTGAGAGGTGCAAAACAGTGTCTATCCAAGTGTTACCGGTGAGGATAATTTCTTATTTTTTTGTGTATATGAATAATAATCAATAAATAACCATATGTTTTTTGTAGTAGTATAGTTATTGTGGTTTTGTCATAATTTTGGCAACGCATGTAAAAATCTTGTTTTGAGGCCAGATTACTTAGTTTTTGTTAATAAAATTTCCAAATCGCATTATGTTGTGCTTCGTTATTTTTGTTTCTAGTTTCATTAACTCATATGATAACATTTCAGAAACCAGTTCATTTTTTAACTTTAATTTTAAGAGTTTAAATTAAAATGAAAACTATGCATTTAAACAACATTTAGTAAGTGTAAAATGAAAAGTCGTTAGCAACAGAATAATGTCTTTATTGACATGACATTTAATTAATAAAGTAATGTCCGCAAATCAGTACATCTCTAAATAATAATCGATAAATATTAAATGGGTCATAAGAATTTTAGTCAACATTTCTTTTTTAAAATACTGATTAGTCCATATTGACAATTGTGCCACTGTTAACACAAAAAAAAAACATTTTGGACTTTGATACACATATCGTTTCATACAAATTCTATTAACTAAAAGTTAACGCTTTCTCTCTTCATTCAAAAAGTATGTACTGATTTGCGAACATTACTTCATCAACAAATTGGTTTGGAATAATTATTTTCAATAATTCTACGACTTAATCGAGCCCCTTTTTGATGCTCTATGTCAATTAATATTACGTAGACGTCTACGCTACGTACGTTTATCAGGTTTGCAACGCTTTGGTAATAGACTAGATGACCTTTCAGTTAAACAACAACCAAGTCGACATTAGCGCATAACAATTCAAAACACATTAAATATTGAAAGCGAATCGGTCATTAACAATTCGTTTAATTCACATAAAACCAGAAACATTTTTGTTTACTTTAAAAATTAACGCTTTTCAGTAGTTCCTGTGCATTTTTGGCCAGTATTTTTTTAGCAAAAGTGAATTCAATCTCAAATTACCGTGCAGCAATTAAACTTTATCGTATAAACAATTAAAAACGAATAAATTGAGTAAGTTTAAAGGTGTTATTTACGACTAAGTACTATGTGTCCAGTTTAGTTATAATAGCAGCATTTTTTTGTAGAAATCATGTTTTCAAAATACCGGTCAGCAATCCAAATAACCAAGCAGGCACAAAAAGAGTCAGTAAGACTGATTAGCAGTAAAGAAGTGATCAAAAGGGAGGAAAAATATGCGGCACACAACTACCATCCTTTACCTGCAGCACTGTGTAAAGGCCGAGGTAATACAAATTTTAATTACTTCACCCCCCATACAGAAAAATAACGTTTAAATTACGTAAATAAAGACCAAAACAGAGATTAGATAAGTGGTGAGTATTATTAAATAGTAGTGTTACTTCCTGCTGGATAATGGACTTATCTACTCACAAGTGTTAACTTTTTTCAAGTGTTTAGATACTTAAGGGCCCAAAAAATTAAGTATATGCTTAGGCAATTTTACTTTGTATGTGTGATGGTTATTATGTAATTCATCAATGTCTGTGCTTTTCAAGTTTCGATGATGATAAATGGTTTACTAAGCTCTCTAAATTAAAAATAGGAAAAGTAATTCAAATATTGGACTTTCATGTGGCTCTCTCTATGAATGAGAAATAAAATTTATTGCTATAAGTAATATAAAATGTTGTCTTGTAATATAAAATGCTGTCTCAAAATTAATAAATATATCGTAATTCCGTATGTTGAAAAAGAATTCTGTTAAGGTTTTGTTTGATGGGA
Organism: Ips nitidus; assembly: GCA_018691245.2. Lineage (NCBI taxonomy): Eukaryota > Metazoa > Arthropoda > Insecta > Coleoptera > Curculionidae > Ips > Ips nitidus. The sequence continues at coordinate 8,414,243 of CM042790.1, read as the reverse complement.
TGCTAAAATTTCTAGCTTCTAGAATCTATACTTATGCATTGTATTCTTTACGAATCACTCTGTACATAAAGTGGATTTTCCAGTATATTTTTCCTTTCAAAAAAAAAAAAAACAAAAAATGCTTCGTTGCTGCACTTATTATATCAAAATAAAACCCATTGACATCATTAACTTGTATACAAGGTAGTTCAAATTCGACCCTCACCATTGGGTTCTCGGAAAACACTAACACACTGGGGCAAAGTAGCGCAATGTAAGCTGTTTTAAAAATTTCGATTTTCCGAGTACTCCTCCTGTACTGTATAGACACATCATATGATCGTAGGTAGCTGATGAATGGAGCTATCATGTGACGTTGAGTTGACCTTTTTTCAGACATTTTTCAAAATATCCCGAAAACGGTTTCAGTTAGGAGTGAGAAATTTTTACCATGTATGCTCATCAAAGAAGCGCAACTTTTATTAAATATAACATTTTTCCAGAGACATTTTTCCGTACAACGCAAGTTGAAAAAAACTAGATTTTTGATTATTTTAAAGTCGCCTTCAACTGCCTTAATTAGTCTAGGTTAATGGTAGAAATGTGACGGAAAGTGTAATTTGTCATTTTTTATGAATGTCTTGAAAACTGCCAAAAATACCCTAATTTGAAAGTCAGTGTCAAAATAGCGGTTGTTACAACAAAACGGACGCCAGATTCGTGTTCTCCATGCTAAAATTAGTTAAAATGGCCGCCTTGACAGGACTAAATCCAATAGTCAGTCGTCATAGTTTTCAGATAAGTTGAAAAACTTTAGTATTAAAAATTGACTTGTAGACATGAAAAACTACTTTCTTTAGAATTTTTTACTACAAATTCACACATTTAAATCTTGAAAATTGACTTGGACACCAAAGAGTGACTCTGAACCAATGAAAAGTGACATCAGAAGCAAAAAATTTGCATTAAAAATAAGTTTTCATAATTTGAAAACACATTTCAATATTTTACTCTTGTAAATAGTCTTAAATACAGGATATTGACATTAGATTCACGAAAATTGACTTGAAGTCTTTTTACTTTGCTTTTCATTTTCTTACAATTCTGGACTATTTCTAAGGCTTTAAAACTGCTTTTAGCATGGAAAATCGAATTTCAAGGCAATCTTCACCAAGTTTTTAACATAGCGGACTTAAAAAAAAAATTTACTTTTCATAGGCTTAAAAATACCATTTCGAGATTTGTCACTATTAAATTGACTTATACACTTTAGCCTTAAAAATTCAAGCATTTCTGAAAAATCTAAACTGTTTTTAGTGCTTTAGGACTGTTTTCAGCCTGAAAATCGAGTTTCAAGGCTCCTCACGATCTTCATAAAGTGTTTGACTTATCAGGCCTAAAAGACGGTTTGTACCTACACTGTCCATAGTCTTGAAAATGTAATTTCAAGCTTCTTCACTATTAAATTGACTTCTACACTCATCGGTGCAAACAATTGAAGCATTTCAGTGCTTTAAGACTGAAAAATCGAGTGTAAAACTATTTATAATAGTAAAAGTTAAATTTCAGACTCTTCCAGTGATGAAAGTAAACATTTTTGGCAGTAAATGCTACGATATTAGCCTTGAACACTAATTTTTAGACTTGAATTAGTCTGAAAATTTAATTTGGACTGTTACCAGTGTTTAATTGAACTCTAAACGTGTTTTAATCCAGAAAATGGAGTTGCACACCAATTAAAGTCCTGAAAATAGACTTTTCGACTCTCTAGTAATTTCTAGCCTTAAAAGTCAACTTTTAGACTATTTTCAGTAGTGAAAAATTTGTTGTAAGTGCTTAAAATCCAGTTTCAGACACTCGACAATGAATTGCAGTCGAAAAATTTAATTTTAAACCTATTCCTAGTAGTAAATCACAAGTTTTGCTACACTGACTATTCAGTACAAATTTGAACTCTCACTTTCAGTTTTGCCACAATGGCAACCGATTAAAACTTACTAGATGTAGAATTAACAAAAAAAAATCCTCTAGCACTTTTACAGAGGACTTCCAGGAATGTGTTATGGTAGCATATAGGTATACATTAGCTGTCACCTTTCAATGTTGCCAAATCTACAGCCGCTTACTATAACAAGCAAAATTACCTTTTAGGTGTTCACGTGTGGGACGTAGAAGGCAAACAATACTTTGACTTCCTCAGCGGTTACTCTGCCAACAACTTCGGACACTGTCATCCAAAAATCGTGGACGCTCTAGCGACCCAGTCTAAAATTCTTCATCACACCTCCCGAGCCTTCTTCAATGACGTCCTCGGTGAATATGCTGAAAAAGTCACCAAGTTATTTGGATATGACAAAGTGCTGCCCATGAACACTGGTACCTATACACTTCGTCGTGTCTTTTACACTTTTACTGTGTCATTTTTGTGTAGGGGTGGAGGCTGATGACACCGCGTGCAAACTGGCTAGAAAATGGGGCTACAGGAAGAAAGGCATTCCTAATAACCAGGCAAAATTGATATTTTGCAGTGATAATTTTTGGGGTAGAAGTTTGGCGGCCGTGTCAGCTTCCACGGATCCAAGCAGTTTTGAAGGTTACGGTCCTTTTATGCCTGGATTCTCTTGTGTACCTTTCAACGATCTTAAAGCCCTGGAGGTATACTTGCAGATAGCTAATATGTTATTGTATACATTAAATCACTTCAGACAGCCCTGTCCGATCCTCTAGTATGCGGATTTATGGTGGAACCCATCCAAGGTGAAGCCGGTATTAAAGTGCCGGATCCAGGATACTTAAAAGGTGTTAGAGAGTTGTGCACCAAGTACAATGTTTTGTGGATTGCTGATGAAATTCAAACTGGTTCGAGCCACATCAGATTTATGGTTTTTTAGGATTAATATTGTTAATTGTTAATAGGTTTGGGCAGGGCTGGCAAAAGGATATGCGTCGACTACGAAAATGTCTTACCTGACATACTGGTACTGGGAAAAGCTCTAGGAGGAGGAGTATATCCAGTATCCGCCGCCTTGGCTAATGATCCAGTTATGTTGGTTATAGAACCAGGTATTTACTTCATCTTTCCTGAAGAGCTTGGTTTTAATATTGTGATCAAAATAAGGTACGCACGGATCAACTTTCGGTGGTAACCCATTGGGGAGTCGAGTGGCTATAGCGGCTTTAGATGTACTTGAAAACGAAAAAATCGCAGAAAACTCCTATAAAATGGGAGAGTTATTCCGAAAGGAGCTTGAGAGCAGAATTAACAAGAAGATCGTAACCTTAATTAGAGGGAAAGGACTTATGAACGCCATAATCATAAACAGTAGTAAGTACTAAATTGTGTTTGATAAAAATAATGGTTATTACTAATCACTTCTTCATCTAAAATTGACTATGTGGTTCATATTTAAGGTGTAAAGCTTAAACTCGTTAGTTTTCAACAAACACTAATTCGAAATATCAGTTATATCTATCTTGGTATGTTGATTTCCATACTTTCTTGAATATTTCCCAAATTCTACCTGGATGTGTATTGATATGCCTTTTTATTCATCAAATGGAAAGTCTCACTTGACTTCTTTAACACAATAACAGTGCTGCTCTTGAACATTTGACTTGATAAGTAATGGTAAATAATTTAATGACGGATTTCTGGGATCAAAATAATACGATTTAGCACAACTTTAGAAATCAAAGTTATTTCTTAATGGTTTTCTTCAAATAACTCTCAAACAACTTGGAATTGTTTGCTAATATTAGATATAATCGGGGGTTTTCGAGGATCGAGGATGACAAATGGAACCCGAATATCGTTTTCCAATATTTTGCAGCCAAAAAAGATATACTTAGTTGGTGTTGCTAAGATCAACGGTTTTCGAGATATTTGGAATTAGTTTTGGCTCGATGCATTTATGAGAAAAAATGTAGTAAGTTTTAATGGAAATAGCTGTCTTTTATAGTCTCAAAATGTCTCTACATCATTTTGAACTTTCAAGAACTTCTGGTAATTTTAAAATAGATATTAGAAGAAGATTTATGACACTGTCAAGGTGCTTTTAACAATTTCTGCAATTTAAAAGACTCTTGGAAAGTTTCAGAGGCTTTTGGCAAATTTTAAAATTGCTCTTAGACGCATTTGACAATTTTAAAAAAGGAGGAGGCCTTTGACATTTTGAAATTACTCTTTGAGATATTTGGAAATTTTAGAATGGCTATTAGAAGGTTCTGGCAATTTTATAAGAGTATTGGAAGGTTTTAGAAGCCTTTGGCATTTATAAATTGCTCTTTGAGACCTCTGGTTTTTTAAGATGACTCTGAGATGCCTCTAGTCTTTAAAAATAAAAGGTTTAAAATCACAGGCTTCTGACAATTTGAGAATAATCTCGAAAAGTCTCAGAAGCATCTGGCTGCTTGCTCGTTTTTAAAAGGTTTTAAAATGGAAGCTTCTGGCAAATTTTAAAATGGCTGTGGGAGACCGATGGCAAAATTAAAGGAATCTTGACGGTTTCGGAAGCTTCTGGCACTTTTAAAATGTCTCTTAAAGACATATGATAATTTTAAAGAAGTAGTGGAAGGTTTTAAAGGCCTCTGGGCATTTATAAATTGCTCTTCGAAACCTACCAATCATTTTAAAATGCTTGCTCTGCCAGTATCAAGAAACTTTTAGACTTCTGACAATATGAAATAACTCTTCAAAAGTTTCAGAGGCCTTTGGCACTTTTAAAATGACTGCTAGAGGCCCCTGGCAATTTGAAATAACTCTTGGAATTTTTCAAAGATTTCTGACACTGTCAAGGTGCTTTTAACAGTTTCGGCAATTTTAAAAGATCTTGGAAGGTTTTAGAGGCTTTGGACAAATTTTAAAACTGCTCTTAGAAGCGTTTGGCAAATTTTAAAAGAATATTGGAAAGTGTCAGAGGCCTTTGGCATTTTGAGGCTGGAAATTTTAGAATGTCTATTAGAAGCTTCTGGCAATTTTATAAGAGTATTGGAAGGTTTTAGAAGCCTCTGGCATTTATAAATTGCTCTTTGAGACCTGTGGTCATGCTGCTGCTTGCTCGTTTTTAGAAGGTTTTAAAATGGCTGTTAGAGAACACTTTAGAAAGGTTTCAAAAAGTTCTGGCCATTTTAAAATGGCTGTTGGCAAATTTAAAGGAATCTTGACGGTTTCGGAGGCTTCTGGTATTTTTAAAATGTCTCCTAAAGGCATCTAATGATTTTAAAAGAGTAAGGGAAGGTTTGAAAGGCCTCTGGCATTTATAAATTGCTCTTCGAGACCACCAGTCATTTTAAAAGGTCACAGAATGGAGACCCAGACTAGGGAGGGCAGACCCAAAATAAGGTGGAAGGATGACCTACAATGGATGAATACTGCGCAAAACAGAAAGGAATGGAAACGTAGAGGGGAGGCGTACGTCCAAAGATGGAAAAGCTAAAGCTGCATATGATGATCGCACCGATTACTTTAATTGCACATATCTCGAAAACCGTTGATCTTAGACATACTAACTAGGTATACCTTTTTTGTTTAGAAAATATTAAAAAACAGATAATCGGGTTCTAGCTGTCACTCATCCGGTATAACAGAAAAAAGTTAGATCGATTTTAAGACGAATGATTTGCTTTAGGTGGTGCCTTCTATAAGCTGGCTTAAAGCTGAGTTGATAATCAAATTTGTCATCTTCGAAAATCCCCAAATTTTACACAATAAACTTGTTCGTGAGTGATTTGAAAAAAACCATTTAAAAAAAAAAATAATTTTGACCCCCTGTATGTCTTACTTTACCATTTCTTATGGGACACCCTGTATAGTGGAAATAATACTGTAATTCTTCATGTCATCTTACAGGTTTCCTCAAATATGATGTTTATCATGCTATCAGTCCACAAGTTCTTGTTTTCAGGTGGTTTTATCATTTTCGGGTCTTCCAACTATCCTGCTGTTGTAGTAGAGTTATCAAATCCAATTTCCTATCATCACGACCTATTAAAAATATCACTATCACTAAAATATCAAAAATTTGACACTGATCACGTAACTCTGTACACTTCGATGAACATCTTTTCAGATTATGTGGACGCCTGGGACGTTTGTATGAAACTGAAAGACAACGGGCTATTGGCCAAACAAACCCATGACGACATCATCCGCTTCGCTCCTCCTTTAGTAATAACTGAACAAGAACTTAACCAATCATTAGACGTAATTATCACAACGATCAACAGTATTCCTACGTGATTTTCCTACCTACTTTTTATTTTGTTATTATTACGACTGTTTGTAATTTTTGTACTGTTTTTGGTTAAGAATGTAAAAACTGTTTATGTATATATATTTTATTATATGCATTTTCACAAATATATCTATTAAATGTTTTTATATAATACTCTTATTTCAACAGTCTTTACATCAATATGTTGTACATTTCGGGATACATGTTATCATAAACATCCAGCCGCCCCAAACAGCGCTATTTATGTTCAGCTAATCACTGTTGTTGACCATTATCAACGTTCTTGAGCTGCTAATAAGTCTGGAAAGCAACTGGATTTGGCGTTATTTTTTTTTGAACAACCTATAGTTAATAGACACATTTACATAAGGCCAAGCTTGAAATTATTTTACTAAAAAATGTTAAAGTCAGTATCAAAACCTTGTCTGTATACAAAAAGGCTGCACTGCGGTAAGTACATTCAAACTTAGGTATCGGTAAAATCAGCACTATTTTGGCACCTCTATACATTTTTTACCAGATTTTAGTATAAAATAAACCGCATAGCTTCAGTCTACAAAACTCCACTGGCAAGAAAGGCTTCACCGATTTTATCGATACCTTTCCAAAACGGTAAGTCAAAATTATACCTAGTAGTTTCATTCATATCACAGATTATTACATATAAATACGTAGGTTTAAGATCTGAAACTTAAGTACACTAAAAACAGTTCCTGCCAAACTTAGACAGAAGGTGCTAATAGGCTTAATTCAAAGACAGTGGGAACGAAATCGATCGAAATTAAAACTAAATCACAAACACAAATAAATAATTCAAATACGCATAATTGCACAAATTGCTTGAGCATTGTTTGATTGCGAACAGCATTTAAATGTTAACAGGTGACAGGTTTAGTAGGTTCTAATGAAATGGTTGAAAAATTAAACATTTCAGTTAAACTTAACACGTGTGTATGTCAATAAAAACGTCATTGTAAATTTTTAATATAGAATGCCACCAGAAACAGCCACAAAAAATAAAAACTTTTGTGGTAATCCCACATGTGCAATTTTTAAGTAAATTCCAGCACTATTCGTAGTTTGTGTTTGGGCAAGAAAAAGCCAATCACAAACTGCGCACTGTCCAGAGACCCAAATGCTGCACATCTAGACTTAGCATTAGAATTGCTAAAAAGTAGAGTGAATTAAATCTTAGCAATGTAATTTAATGTTTAAGTACCCGCGATGTCTGTCACTCATCCAAATTAATTGATAATTATTTCATAATTAGAGGAATAACTATCAAGTTATAGTTGATTTACTTACTAAGAAGTATTAATTTGAGAAAACCCAGTTTACAGCTATATTTGCCCAGTTTTGCTCTACCAAAAACCAAAACAGTTTTTAAGACAAAGTAATTTTAGAGTTAATAGATTAGATCGAAGCTCTTACTCCGATGTACAAAATGTTTTTAAATTTGCCAGTTAACTAAGTTTACACCGGGGATTTCCAAACAAATTATAGAACTTTCTATGTCAACACTAATAAAAGTAAAAATCTTGTATATACAGGGTGTTTTACGATAAACGCGTCATGCTTTAAGGTTTGATTAAACGTCAAAAAATAACTCTAGTTTGCTATATAAACCATGGTCCAAAGAAGTTTCGTTATGGAGATACAGGGTGCTAAAGTTTGGATAAAAAATCTAAATTTATTTAATTCTTCAAAACGGTTTCAGATACCAATTGGTTGGCAGAATCGAAAGATCATTGGACAATAAAGAATCCACCCTAGGTATATTCATAGATATCGAGGGAGCGTTTGATAAAACAACCTTTCCGACAATTATCCAGCAACTTAACTCCAGGAATGTTATTTTTTACTCGAAAACGAGATGACGTACCAAAAAGTTTCAAAATACCTTTTCTGTGTTAAATTGAATAAGGAATTTAGAACTGATTTACATTTTATGGAAAAACAGTGGCGTTCAATAACTTGTTCGATTAGATATCACTGGCAAATCTAAAAAATATATTTTTTAATGCAAAACTTACTTTATCGCTGACAGTTGACACCTACAAAGTATTATAAAAATAAATAAATTTAAAAAATCCAAACTTTAACACCCTGTATCTCCAAACATTATTGGACCATGGCTTATAGGTATAGAAAACTAGGGCTAATTTTTGACGTTTAATCAAATCCTAAAATATGACGCATTTATCGTGAAACACCCTGTAGAATACAGTTCTTTGCAAAACGTTTTTCTCTATCTATATTCTAACTTGACAACTCAACCTGATATCTTTTAAAAAATATTATTTTACTTCTGGAACAGCAGAGAAATTGCTGCAAAATCTAATCAAATTTAAAAAAAAACATACACTTTAAATCACATTGAAAGCAAAAAAAAATTAAAATAACCTTCACCTGTTAACCATTTTCCACCACTCGGTTAAAATCCTAAAACATAGAGAGCACAATCAGCTTTGCATCAAAACGCGATCAAAGCTTCACACGACACTGCTCGCGATCTTTATAAATATAATCAATATCGTTATACTTGTCAATCTTAAAATTAACTTTACTAATACAGAGTTGGCTTAAATTGTGATTAAATTTCAGGTAAAACCCATCAAAAATGAGAACACTTCGGTCGAAATGAGTTTTTTGTCTCCCAGAAAAGTGGGAAAGTATCAAAAATATTAGAATTGAGAGTGCGTGAAAATGTGTTGTAGCTAATTAATATAAATTATATTCGAATGGAATTCATGAACTGGTTTATCTATACAGGGTGACCAAAAAAGAAAACCATAAAAAAAGAAGTTTAGCACACGATACAATCATTTTGTTGACAAAGACATTTTAATGTGTTTTACAACAATTCTTTAAGAGTAGTTTTCTTCCATACTTCAAAAATTTACAAGTACTTTACAGTATTAAATTTACCACCTTGTATAGATAAAATTAACTGTCACGCAACTAAGAAATCTATTGTGAGATCGTGGCATTAATCGAACTAAATCAATAACTTTCCTGTCGTATAACCAATATAGTGGGGATCATGATATACTTATCTAAACGGTAGTTTCCACATCGATCGAACTTGTATCCTCCTCGTAAGGGACGCAAGTTCTGTCGTGCGACTCGTTGTAACCAGTAATTTCCGAGTCTGACAAAAAGGGACTGGAAAATGCGCGTTGCGGTTGCGACGAGTCCAATGTAAAGTGTCGGCCTTTTTGAATTTTCGACGCAGGTAACGGACCTCTGCGTATTTGCTGATATAGTTCGTCAATGTCAGTAGCTGAAGCGCTACTGGCTCGAGAAAAGTTTGAAGGAGAACGCAGTCTGAAAGATTGAACATTGCAAGTGCTTATAAGACAAAGAAGATTCTATTCAACAGACTAAAGAGACAATTTAAATTAACTGTAAACATTGTCAAAATATAACAAACTTACCTAGCCAAAGGACTAAACTTTTCTCCCAGTCCGAATCGTCCACCCCTAATTGTGGATTCACTACTCCTTAATTCTTCTATTTCCGCATAATGGTTTGGTTCCTCAACTGGGCTATTTTCCCTTCTGATAACAAAAAACATAACCTAGCTGTAGGGGTTTGCATATCAATAATAACCTATTGATAAGTACTGACTAATTTTCTCTTAAATTTTAACAAATCATCCGGTACTAGAAACACTTTGTATACAAATAGAGTGTCTCAAAAAGATATGGTAAAAATAGGTTAGTTGCTCATTTTTTTTTTAATTTTGTTAAATTAATTAATTACGTATGAAAAATGATTCTATAATTTTTCTAAGGTTCAGGATACTTGTAGAGGCTTCTGGCCATTTTACACGAATTTCCTAAGGGTTAGGACATTTGTGGAGGTTCCTGGCCATTTTAAACAATTTTTCTAAGGTTTAGGATAAATGTAGAGGCTTCTGGCCATTTTACACGAATTTCCTAACGGTTACGACATTTGTAGACGTCTCTAGCCATTTTGAACAATTTTTCTAAGGTTAGGACACTTGCAAAACACTCTAACAATTTTTTAGAGGTTTTTGATTAATATAAGAGGCTTCTATTAGATTCTTACAGTTAGATTCTATTAGGCTTATATTTAGAGACTTCTGGTAATTATAAACGATTTTTCTAAGGTTTAAGATACTTGTACAGTATTCTGATGATTTTTAGGAGGTTTTTGATAGCATTTAGAGGCCTCGCCATTTTAAACGTTTATTCTAATATCTAGGATGATTATTGAAACGTCCTCTGACAATTGGTGGAGTTGGAGGTGTGTGACTTAGAAGCTTCTCGTGATTTTAGAAGAAATGCCGGTGAAAAACCTAAGAAATTAATAATCACTAACTTTTTCTATTGAATAATTAAAAATCTCCATGTATTTTCTAAAAAGATCTTTTCTGTCGATCTTTCTGTCTTACTTCTGTTTTTTTTTTCAAATACGGGGGTCTTTGTCTCCTCTTGAATTGTTAAAGATCAACTTTTGAACTAGTTTACCGTAATGCATTATTAGATTGAGCCTTTTACAAATCTTTCACCCATTTTGGGAACACTTTATGTAATTGTAAACAGTTTTTTTTCAATAAGAGAATATTTTCAAAACATAACGAAAATAATTTAAGTGTCAAAAATAGGTTATGATGCTTGCAAGACAACAAGGAATTGATAGTAAATTAATAGTATTAAAATCGGACCGGTCGCAAATTCGCAGAGTAGGACGTGCCACGTGACGTAGGAACCGTTATCGCGTGACGCGTTTTAAGTCCTTTTTTTAATGCTAAATAATTGTTTTTTTTTTGTAATTTTGCTGTCGATCTATACTAGACGATCTACACTCTGATGTTCAAAAAAGTTTCAACTGAAAATGAATTTGGTGCAAAGTCCCTATTATCAAGTTTGTTAAATGAAACCTGTTGGTGGCTGATCTAAGTAGTTTTTGCAGAGATTATTAAATATAAATCCTGCACACTTACCAAGGTTAATAAAATGTCATAAATCGGGTTTGTATACTCTTGATCACAATTTAATAGAAAAAAAACTTACCTGGTACTAAGATGAGCGGTTGTTTCGGTAGTGCCGGATGTTTCCATTGGAGTGTTGCTACTGCTCTCTTCGTTCATCAACTTTTGAATATGTTTCATTGAGGGAGGAGGTTTTGTAGGCGACAACGGCGACATTAACTCCCCTTTATCCAATATTGAATCGGATAGTGGGTTTTCCGAGCTATACTCCAAAGTGCACTGCTGGGAAACTGTGCGCATTTGCGCAACAATATTATTGTCTTGCAGTAAATTGGATTTTTTCCGGGTTTTATTACGGGATATTTCTATAAATCGAAGAATTCGAACACAAGCAATTTGGTTTAGAGAAAACCAACCTTTTTTCCTAAGCCTTTCAGCATTAATTACAATTTTCTCTACCGGAACTTCGCCAAGACCATCAAACTCATCACCACTATCGGAAAATATGTTGGGATTCTTCATGTGCGATTTCCTAATGTGTTCAACATGGATATTTGTGTTGTTCACCTAGACGAAACACCACTTTACAACTCGTACCACGCTAAGTTAGTTAAACACTAACCTTCGAATTAGTGCCGAACATATTTTGCTCGGTATTTTTAGTTTTTACCGGTCGAGGCTCAGAAAATACTGAAGTTGCATCGCTGTTTACGTCCCTGGGCGGTTTGGTTTGTAAATTGTTGCGTTTCATCAAATCGCGTCGCTGTCGACGGAAAAACTTTCTGGCAACAGTGCTTTGGTGCGGATTGTAGAACACCTCGGCCGCACTGGTCGGATTTTCGATTATGTGCGGAACCACGTTGGATCGATATTGTGCTCGATGTAAAGTTATCTGAATCAGTACAGAAAATTGTCATAGAATTTAATAAATTGCAGAAAAAGTTTAAACCATTTTAATGTTTGCATTCTTTCCTAAAGGAGATGTAATCTTATCTCATCAGTTTAAGTTATTAATGCCCGTTTGCACAGAAATCTCATTAGGTAATACTTTACTAGGGTTTCCCTAATATTTAGGTTACCCTAACATAAAATTGTTTGCACCATTTCAACCCTACCTAATAAGGGAACTTAAGCTCGCTGGCAACATTGCATCTTTAGGTAAATATCTAGGAATATTTAAAATGTCTAGTGACATTACTAGATTTATGGAAACATCTATGGCAATGACAACTCCGAATTTTTGAATTTGAGCTCAAATAACTCGTAAGACAGGAGGAAATTAATTTATTTGAAAAAGTTTCTTTTGCACCTCAACCATTTCTTCTGGTCTACTTGGCATTTTAATATACTGAGGCCGCAAACTTGCTAAAATTTTCTTAGCTATCCTAGAAGCTGTTGCCAAAATCCTTTTCCCATAAAATCTACAATTGTACTGAGTTGTCTTCCAGGGGCATAAAACTGAAGGCGCGTTAGCAGTTGATTTATGGGACTAACGCTGTTATTACTATAAAAAAATAATAAAAGTATAGAAACGCAATTTGAAAAATGCTGGCAAAAAAACGAGAGAAAAAACGCATAGATCAATTCAATATTATAGGTATGTACTACAACTTATCAATTGTATCTAATATTTGAAGAACTGTCGGTTTAGTGAGTCTAAAACGACGGTAAATCGTCAGATTGTCCAGGTAGTCAAAATAGTTCCTTTCATGCACTTTGTTTGGAAAACCGTTTTCAAAGAAATCGAATATTTCTAAATCATCGTCAAACGCATCCATTATATTTCAAAAATAGTAAAATACCAATTTTACTGTTAATTTGAGAAATAATTTCCAACAAACAAAAATTTCGGTCACTCTGCTGACAGTTAATTTTAGAGGGTAACACCTAAGGTTAGTTAGGGATCAAAATTCAGATGGCGCAATAGAAACAGGGCCCTACCTAACTTTATTCTTAACCTAAGGCGTAGGGATCCCTAAAACCGGTTTGTGCAAACGAGCATAACTCCATTAAGTTTAAGGAACGAGCAAAGCAAATGTGACGCCACAATGACGGGTTTGGACAAAACCAAATGTTGATTAACTGTCAAAGTACCTCATCGTGACATAGAGTGTCAAAACGAACAGGATTTACACCGTTCAAGCTGATTCTTTGAACAGTAGATTCCAAAATGCCTAAAGCATCGGAAACACTATTTAAAATGTGGCATCAATAGTTAACAGACCGCACGTTATTAAAAAAAACTTGAAAACAGCGCTTAAGCTGGATTCATAGTTCTAATTCCGCAAGAAGTAAGCGGCATGCAGCAAGCAGTAGTAGTAAGAAGTAGCCTTACGCAAATGTTTCAATTCATAGTTCGACGCTTCGACGTTAGTAAACTAACAGACTACAGATTATTTGACAGTTTATTTTTTTGTTTACAATATAAATTTGGTTAGAATTTTTTATTTCTATTCTATTCATTGAATGTTTGCTGAATTTTACGGAAAATGGATTTTGTTGATGACTATTCTATCATAGTAGCTGCAAGTAAGCCAAGTGAAAACAGAAGAAAAAATCGGATACTTGACAAATGACAATTCGAAAACCCACGAATGGGTGAAACAGGCAGCCGACGGTGCACGAAGCAGTAAGAAGCAAGGTAAGAAAAGAAAATGATTCATTTCTTGCTGCTTACTGCTTGCGGTTCATGCGGCTTGCGCTTATTTGTCAAACTATGAATGAAAGTGCTACAAGTATATTGTTTATTTTTAATTCGGCTTACTGCTTACTTCTTACTTCTTGCGGATTTCTAACTATGAATTCAGCTTTAGCGTTAATAATGTTTTTTACTTGAAAGGCATTTTGAACACAGAACTGCTCTATTTAAGACGATTCTCATTGTTTATTTACGAAACTGATAAAAACGTCAAAATAGCCTGACATTAATTGACCCAATAGTCAAACCTGACAATATGCTGGTAGTATGATGTTATAAAACACACATTTTTTGTCGATCTTTGTCGAAATGAGATAAAGGATGTGACGCAACAGTCAGAAGTCACTGAACAGAGATGTATACAACTGAACACAAATAATAAGATAACGACTTACCAAATTGACATTATTTATTTTAGTGCCGTCTACTGATGGCCTATCGCTCATCGAGCCGTTTAAGTCCACAGCGGCTGCGCCCTTTAACGAGTTAGTTTTAGTGCGTCCGGAACTTCTACTCGATGACCGTGACATTGCTTGTGCTTCGCTATTCGAAATGGGCGGAAGCGGCAAAGGTTGAATTTGAACTCTAGGCGATGTATCTGACACTGTGCGAGGACGTAATAGTCGTTTTCGACGCATCCATCTGATAAAAAAACAATGTTTCAACATGGTTCCTTTCAAAATAGTCCAAGTTAGACACTTTTGAATGGTTTTTTATTCAAAATTCTACAATTTTTAAAGCTTCTGCTAGAGATTACCGAGAAGTTTGAGAAATTCTGGTAAACACTCTTTTTTATTTTGATTTTCAGTTTCAGCAGTCTTGCCGCTTTTGATTCGATAACTGCACTTCATTTCAAAAGTGATAACTTTCAATATCAACCTGTATTTCAAAAAGCAAAATAACTATCCAAATTTTATTAAAATACAGAAACTGTGTTTTAAAAAATAAAAGTGTCGAAAATGGAATACCCTGTAAAACAATTCATAATCAGCACCGATTTAACATTTACCAGCTGCTACAGTAAATAAACTACTCACTTGAACATTGACATCCATAAAGTTCGGACATCGTTTCGCGCCACGCAGTAAAAGAACAACGTAAACGCGCTTAAAGTGCTCGCGCAAAGGGCGTAAGAACCGCTATAGAAGTCAGCTTCGTAAGCCGCACCAAGAGGGGGTACCGTGGCAAACGCACAACTCAGCCACGTGAACAGAAACAAAAACACAAAAATCACGTGAGCTTTCAGTTGAGCCAATGGGGAACGTTCGTTGTCTTCCGTTTCGCTCGAAGCCGTTTTCGACGAGTAGCTGCGCACGCTCTGTGTGTCTTGCTGCGGGAAATTCGGCTCGAGCAGGTCTAAGTCTACGTGTTCGGTCGCTTGCGTGCCTAAAAAGGAGTCTTGGATGTCTACAGGTTAAAACCACGTACGAAGAAAAGCACAAAATAGTGTAAATAACGGATTAAATAATTAAGATATTCAGAAGTGTATTCTGGTAACTGGGAGAACCACTATAAAAAGATCTAGATTATATGTGAAAAACGGCTCACCCAGTACTGGCAAACATGAATAGTAAACAGTTATTTAAACATTTCTTTCAGCTAATAACATTGTTCCAAAATGACCACTTTGAATATCCAAAGGGTACCCAAATAAGGCAAAAAATTAGCTCAACATGAATATGTTGCAGAAATATCCGGTTAAAAAACATAATGTGAAAGTAACATACCTTCACTCAAATGTCCTCCATGAGATAAGTCCAAGTTGCTAATGGCACACCTCACCAGCAAAAACAGCACTACCATAAATAAAAATAATATAATAAATGGTATGTAGATGGCGCTTAACGCCGGCCCGGTCCTTAAGAAACAATGTGAGTGCGAAGCGTATTCTCTAACGTTAATTGCAGCCGATAGACCGCATACAATAAGGGCAACTCCCCACCCAACCAAGTAAAGTCCCATCAAAGGTTTCCTAACGGGAGCTTCACTGGGCAAGTCGTCATCCTAAATTTACTTAAACTAAACTACCGCATCTTGATCCTAAACCTTTAAGCATACCTGTATTATTGAATCCGTGTTTTTGCTCAGTCTTTTATACATCGAGTTTACCGCGACGCACATCCATAACAAGGAACATAAACTTAAGTAATGCAACGTCAAACCGATAATCTGACACAACTTGTAGTCTTCAGTTTGGTAAATACCGAACGAGTACATAAAGCACAGCAAGGCTATCGCGATCCAAGTGTTTACCAAACAATGTTTGGCCTTTTTCGGCATTTGAATGGAGGCGAAGCCGAAAATGTAGGTTAGAACTGCCACCAATAATGAGACGAAGAGTATCGTGTTGCCCGCGTAGATGGCGGGGTGAGAAAACCGGAAAATGCCTTTGTAAGTTCCCTGAAAACAAACACAGATCGTCGTCTATCAAAAGCTCCTAAGTCTGATTTTTTGGAATTTAGAAGTTATGACATTTTTATAACTCCTAAATCTTTCTACAACTAAAATCACAATTTTTTTCCTAAAAACACTTCAGTATACCTTTCAGTGCTTTTACTAAATTATGAAGTACCATACAATGTATCAGCGCACACTGGACATTTTTTTCGTTTCCTGTAAATTCTTATCAAAATGATTTGAGGAGTTTTTGATAGTAAGGCGACGATATACTGTAAATTAGTGTGTAAAACAAAACTTCAGAAACCTTCCGAAAATCTCTCAGACTTTTCAGAGGCCACTAAAAGTCAAACATGCCACGATTTTATTTAAATTGTCAGAGGCATGTAGAACCTATGTGGAAATGCTAAATGTCTCTAAATACTACTGAAAACCTCCCAAAAATTGCCATACCTACAAGTGTATTAAGTTTTCCAAGAATACTTTTAGAATGTTAAAGGCGTCTAGAATCATTTTGAAACTATCAGAAGCTTATAAGAACTAAAAAAAGGTTGACAGAAGTACAGTAATCAGATCTGGTAAAAAATAATCAAAAAACGTATTTTGGTGAAAGTGTTAAGCTGAAGTGAATAACACAGACTATCTGTTCTGTCAGAATAAGTTAAAACAAGACAGACTATGTAAACACTAACGTCAAACTCCTCTAATGATTTCAGCTATAACTTAACAACATCACTCATTGCTCTTGGAAAATTGTCTTGGAAACGGAAAATTCACTTAAGAAGTTTAAAAAATATTATTGTAGCCAGTTCTCATAGTTTCCAGACAAACTAAAAAACTTTAGTTTTGAAAATTTTGAGTAATAAAAATTTGAAAAAAAATAACCAGTTTTCATGCAAATCGAGAGACTTTAATACTGAAAATTGACTTGTAGACATAAAAACTACTTTTTCAAGAATTTGTTACAACAAATTCATACATTTAAACCTTAAAAATTGACTTGAACCCCAAAATGTGACTGAACTAATGAAAAGTGACATCAGAAGCTTAAAATTTTCATTTGGAGTAAGTTTTCATAATTTTAAGACAAATTTCAATATTTTAGTCTTGAAAATAGTCTTAGATGCAGGACATTAACATTAGATTCATGAAAATTGCCTTGAAAACGAACTTTTCGTGCTTTTTACTTTGCTTTTCATTTTCTTCGAATTCTGGACTATTTTTAGTGCTTCAAAACTGCTTTCAGCTTGGAAAATCGAGTTTCAAGACTATCTTCACCAAGTTATTGACATAGCAAACTTAAAAAACAATTTTTACATTCTTCATAGACTTAAAATAGCATTTCAAGCTTTGTCACTATTAAATCGACTTCTAGACACCTCAGTGCTAAAATTCGGGTATTTCTTAATAAACTAGACTGTTTTTAGTGTTTTAAGGCTGTTTTCAGTGCCTCAAATCGAGTTTCAAGACTATCTTTACAAAGTTTTTGACTTATCAGGCCTAAAAGCCAGTTTGTCCACTGACCATAGTTTTGAAAATGTTATTTCAAGCTTCTTCACTATTAAATTGACTTCTACACTCATAGGTGCAATAAATTGTAGCATCTCTAAGAAAGTGACTGAAAAATCTACAATTTTAGTCTTTAAAAAAATGCTACAATAAATTTTTAGAAATAAAATAGTCCGAAAATTTAATTTACTTCTTGACTTGTTGAAAGTTGAAGAAAATTGAGTTGTACACCAATTAAAGTTTTGAAAATATACTTTTGGACTCTCTTTAGTCCTAGTAAAGTCAGTTCTAGCATTAAAAGTCAACTTTTATATTATTTTTAGTAGTAAAAAATGAGTTTCATGCACAATACAATCTTTGTCTTGATTTCCGGACTTTTTTAGTTCTTGAATGCGAGTTTCAGACACTCAACCAGGATGGCAGTCTGAGAAAGCGAATCATAAGACCATTCCTAGTAGTAAAAAAGTTTTTAGACTATTCAGTACAAATTTGGACTTTCACAAGTCTTGGATGTTCAGTTTTAAACTATAAAACGATTTTTTAAATTGAAATTTGGAGGACTGTATCTTCCTTAGGAAACGTTTTTCAGAAAAATGACATAATGCAAGTCAACTTATTTTTTGATTAGCTATCAAATGGTGAATTATTGACACTTAAAACTGGACCACCCTGTATAAAGGTTGCTATAAATCGTACGTAAACCGCGAAAAATCCGATTAATACAAGCGTGCAACATAAAAGCAATAACTTACCGTTAGGTTTGAGTATGTAATATCCTGCATTAACCCATAATAACCCACTTTTCTGCACGAAAAAACTATGTGATCCTGCCAATGATGACCAAAATGGCAACCTTGGGAAGACCATTTGCCCACTGTTTCATCCCAATACACCGGCGTAAACGGTGTAATTTCGTACGAGTTGGATTGAGGGGCGCGCATAGTTATCATAACAGAATGAGAAGGTTCTATGTAATGTGGACCGACTAAAAAATAAATAAAAAACAATAATAAAACAAGAAAGTAATTAATCAACCTTAATCATACCAATTTTCACCCCAATAACTGCCGATGTGACTCCCTCTTTGCCCAAACGTTCATCATCAATCGGAAATAACTTGCTTGAACTGTACATAGATATTACAACACTGTAAGTCCTTGACTTGTCATTGTTCTAAAAAATGTTTAAAGATTAGCAAACCACCAGTAAAATTAGAAGAAGCACTCACTTGGCCTATATGGGGTAACACACTGGCAGGTACGATAACTGAGGATTCCAGGCTTCTTCCTTGAAGCACTGTAGCGTCAGGCATGCTGTTATTAGTGCTACACGAGAAAATAGAATCCGGAGGATTTCCATCGTTCCTAAACCAAGAACATTTGATTCCCGGAAAATTGTCTTTTGCAGTGGGAAACGCTTCAATGACGAAATTTTCCTTCAAACAGAATTAATTTTCAAGAGCATTCCGATAAATGTATACAGTGAAAAATAAAATCAGCGCACCGGCACATTTACAGTTTACCTTTTAAGTCATAAAATGATGACAAAAGACTTGAAAAGAGGTTTACTTGTTTCTCTTATAATATCTGTCTTTGAATACTTTAAAAAACAAAGTTACTGTTCTTAAAGTGTTTTAAGCTTTAATAATCTTTTTTTATTTACAAGGGGTGCGCTATTTTAGACAAAAAATTACATTTTATTTATTAAAAGTAGATCAAATACTCACCCTTTGAAATGACGTGGCCACATAACTGAGTGAAGTGTTTTCCAAAACACCGACCAGTTTAGAGCAACTTTGATGTTCTTCATTACTTTGTTTTAAATAGTTCCAAGGCAAATTGATCAAATTGCTGACTACATCCATCATAATATTGCTCACTAGTTCGAGAGGTTGAAGTTTTATGTAATTTTCAATTGTGTCGACGGTGTATACCAAATCCATCGTATCTTTGTAGATGCTAATGTTAGAGGTATACTCCTTCAAATGCCTTGCACTTTCTAGAATGCTTGAATTCACTTTGGAAAAGCCTTCCAAAATTCTTGTTGTGTCTGAGATGTAGTAACAGCGGGCAGTGTCCAAGTTTTGCCAAGTGCCGTTTTCAGAACAGAAGTATGATGCTGTTTGATAGGTTGAATTGTAGTAGTCGCTCATAAATTTGCATGGAAGGACTACAGTATGGTTTACTATGGTTTTAGGCCAAATGTACGATCCCTTATTACCGTTTGTTTTTGTTATTGGGCAGTATCTGGAATACATTTTGTTAAAAGTGCACTTTAGGATTGGTACTACAGCATACTTAGTATCATCTGATATGACCATAATAGTTGTACTCTTTGAGTGATTTCCTTGAATAGACATGAATAAACAAGACCAAATGCCCGAGTGTGCTTTGGTTAGTTTCTTAATATACAAAACACTTAAAACTATACCAGGATTCGGAAGAAACTCTTTTACTATAGTAACATCATTGAAGTGGTCTTCTGGTTTGTAACCCAGCCACAACCATTCCAATCTAAAACCATTATACACTTTTACCATTAAAAGGAATGATTACATTCATGCAAAAATTATACCGTGAATCATTTGTTGCGTCTGTAATACTCGGAGCTTTGCATTGAAGCTTCAAAGAATCACCTTCAAAAACCACCTGACTCACTTCAGGTTTCAAATCTAGTAATGGCAACAAATTCTGATCTGACGCAGATTTACAATGGATGTCTTGTCCAACTTTAAGTTTTCGGAGAGGAACTCCTTTAAATATTGTACCACATTTGGGGTTTGATATTAGCTTAATAGACTGTCTATAATACCACTCCAAAATCCACAATAAACCGCAATCACACTGAAGTGGATTGTATGATATGTCTCTAAAATAGGTTAAATTAAGGGTTTTTTAAACTGCCGAACCAGTAATATTACTTACAGCTGCCTGAGAGCAGGTAAATAATCAAATGTTCCAAAGGTGATAGTGGCAATTTCGTTGTGGTTTAATTTGAGTCTTTCTAGTTCAGTTAAACCCTGAAACGCTTTAACATCTATATGTTTCAGGCCGTTTGAAGATAGGTCAAGTCGTTTTAACTTAGGCACAGCTTTAAATTGGTTCTCTTCTAGGTGTGTAATTTGATTGTTACTTAAATTTCTACAATGAAACCAAAACAATAATAGGTACAATAATTTGATTAAAACCCCCCTCATGGTGTTTCTTATTTTAAAAACTTAGTTCAGAATATTCTAGGAACATAATGCCATGTTTAGCAAAAATCGAATTTTACCAAAAATTATACCAAACACAGTTTAAAACACAAAATGTTTAGAATATTATTAAGGTGCAGATATTTTCATAAGGAATAAAAAATACACCACAGCAAAGTGAGCAAACGGTCTTCACTGTTTTAAAATTTAACTTACAAAATGCAAAGGTAAAAGTGCATCTATTTGTCACCTCACAAGTAAATAGTAAATAAATAGACATTCTAGAGTAGAGTAGATTTAATATAATAAGATTATAAGTGTAGATTAAAGGAACTTCTGAGACACTATAACAAGGACAAGAAAAAAATTAAATATCATTAGAGTACTTACAGTTTTTGAAGTGCTATCAGCTCTACTTTTGGAGTAAACGTCTTGAGATTATTATTGGATATATTTCTGAAATAAAATAAAGATATTATTATTATTTTCAAAATTAAAATTCAACTACAAAAGCTAGTGAGAAATCACATTTACTTCAAAAAGTAGTATAACATTTTTGACTTAGATTGTTATAACAAAGGGTGCTGCAGGTATTAAAAAGCCTACAAATTAAATTAATAATACAGGTAGGATACAAAAATGGGGGATTTGGAGTGATCTCAAATAAGTTTTGGGATCACGAGGCCTTCCATTATTTGAATTCTGAACTTCAAACTATACACTAATAATTTTTTGAGTGAGTAACTTGGAAAAGCAGTGTTTTCCAACTTTAGCATATTAAATTGAGAGTAGACTTTTAAGCTATCCAGTATAGAAAATGCAAAACTTGGTGAAGAGAAGTTCAACTTTGAATTATAGCTGTATTTACAATACAAGTGATCTTTCAAAAGGTGATTTTTGAGTCAGAAGATAGTCAATTAGATAATTGTACTTAACACTCTTAACAACTCTTTTATTATCTCAAATACTATGTAAATTAAGAGACAGTGCCTTTTTCATTCTAATGACCTAACCTGTGTATTGTAAAAGTAAATTTATAATGTACCTACAGTGGGTTCAGTATAAAGAGGACTACTATTTGGATCTTGAAAATGGTTAAATATACAGATTTGGTTAAATGGGAGAAAAATTGTGTAATCATGGCCTTAATAAAATGACATTTAGAAAATATCAACTTTTTTGATTTTTGAGATATTTTCAAAAAAGTTAATATTTTGGTTTTAAGCAGTTTTAAGTTTAATTTTTTTGTGATGTTACTATTGGACCCAGACGAAAACTAATGAATACTTTTCCACAGCAACTTTTGTTCTGAATTCAATAATGTATAGAACATTACTTTTTTATTTTTGGAATTGAAAAAAACTGTTTTATTTTTCTTATTTTTAAGTTTAAATTAGTTGATAATTATCATCTAAATAATCTGAACAATTATTAATTAAAAACATTTTTTAGTTGTGTAGTGGCACTCCTTATTCTGGACACACTGTATAGCATGTTTAAGTCATTTTTGACATCTGATAAACAAGGTCGGGCTGATGTGGAATGGAATATTTTGATCAAGATAATATTATATTGTACAAATTCATTTGGCTAAGCTTCTGTGCAAGATGTGGTTGTACTCAGCAGTTATTTCTCCAATCAGAAAATAAAACTAAATACAGTTAAAAAAATACAAATTAAATTAAGGTTGCAACTTCAAACAATTTAGCCTTCACTGGTTCACAAGACATTTGGAACTAAAGCCCTAAAGTCTTCCAATAATTGGTAATTTTACCTTGCTTTGTTTTAGCTAGCAAACCTATAAGCTAACAAGCTATACTGACATTACTGGCTAGCCAATCTCAGGGAAAAAGTAATTTGTAAATAATTTTGATTTATTGACATTGAGCAGCAATAATCATTAAGACAGCAAAATATAAAATAGAAAAAAAGACCTATGTCACAAGGAAAAAGAATGAATGTTTTATCTGTGAAAACAAATTAGTACAAATTTGTATAACAAAACTAGTAGTATATACCAATGTATAAAATCAACTCTCAAATAGATGATTACAAGCTAATAGAGCTTGTTACAGTACCCACTTTTATATTCAAAAAATGATCAAAATTATAAAAACAATTTAACTAAACCAAATGCTTAGAAAACCATTTCCAAGATCTTAGGACAGGACAGTAGAACAACTTTGCTAGGATTTTTTGTGAACAAATACTTGAAGCAATTTATTGAACAAAGGAACAAAATATCTCCATGAGGCCCATGCCTATTTTTTCTAAGCTGTTAATTTCCTGCTGCATAAATTGAATGAACAATAAAATACTTTAATTTAGTATAATTCTAACTTGCTTTAATTTAACATCCTGCCACAGAAAATCTAAACAAAAATCATGTCCAACTTGATAAATCTCTGTAATAAACCAAACACTAAACACTGTGTGTTATATAAGTGTGATTTGCCCCTATCTTAATAGGCAATAAATTACAACTGATTCTATAATCTTGTTTACACTTTAGACCATAAATAATACAAAACATTTTTTAACTTACAGTTGGACTAAGTTGTTGGCAACATTAAGTAACTCCAGTTCATCCATATGATCAACTTTTTCCACTTCACCACAAACCATTTTCAAATAATCTCCACCATCTCTTTGGGAGTTTGATTTGCAAGTACACTTGTTGGCACATAAAGGCTCTTCAGCCACGTTACTGCTCGACAAAAGCATGAAAAGAAGCAATATCCCTTTAAAGTATCTCTCATCCATGCTGTATACAAAGCAAGGAAATAATATAAAATAATCCCTGTTTTGCCAAAGCAAAACTTTATAGAAGCCACAACAGTTCAAACGGGTCGCGACCAGTATTACGATTTCTGATCATGTTCAAAAACACAGAACTAATCACATTAATAAAAAATACAAATTTGCGTGATTGGGTAGAAGAACATTTTTGTTTAAAAATTAATTTAGATTTAATTTTGTTTGACAACAAAATTGTTTTTCGGCCATTTTTTAGGCTATTTCTGTTTCTATTATTGCGATGTTGTCAACTGGGTTAAGTTATCAGCCACGTGCTACTTGTACCGTTTCTGCTATAACACTCACGTGACCGACCATTAAATGACGTAACAGCTTGAACAATACGTCAATTGAATTAAATTGTCAAATGTAATACGACTGTTTACTTTCAAGTGACGAAATTATACTTATGCCCACATGACCAATGTGGTTTACGTGGTAAAGTGATCATGTGATCGACTGTCATGGTACGTCAAACCTTATACAAGTATCACCTAAAAGAACAAATCGAAATCGCGCGTGTGCAAAAGTGGTTTGTTATGACTTTTGCAGACATGTAGGAAATTGTAGCAGAACAAAAACAAAAACTCTTGTTTTTTAAAAATTATCTATTATCTTGTTGCGAATTTTGGTGTTTCAGCATTTACAACATGAATCCCGAAGTGGAGGACCATATAAGAAAAAATGTTCCTTGGTCGCGCCTTCCTACGCACGTACGACAGGTAATGTTTAAACCCATTTTCTTTTAATCTACAATTATTCAATTAGCTTGATAAATACTGATAACAGCACTGCAAAGAATATTAATAGGTGTTGCTTTTCAGATTGTAAACAATTCAAAGAATTACGAAAGGTATATAGTGAATTTTAGTATACAAAATCAACTTCGATTTCGAGGCAATTTGGGTATGCTTTAAAACTTATATTACCATTACAGGTTTTAAAAATACTTTACATTGCAGTTCGTCATGTTTTCAAGGATGAGAAACGTTACTATGAACGTGTCGTGGCTTTCAGTAGAGAAAGACTCATGTTGTTTCCATATCACTTAGCTGATATGGTTGTAAAAGGTCTCAGAATAACACCATTTAATTATTATATTTCTGTAGTTGAAAGATTAATGCAAGCTGAGAAAAGTTATGATACACTACCCAACTTTACAGCAGCTGATTGTAAGCAACCACAAACTGATAGGATTTCGATGCAGTGTTTTATTAAACTATTTTTAGGTTTGAGACTGTTAGGAATTGGAAGAAATGAATATATAGATTTAATCAACCAGTCAAGGTCCAACAAAGCCAGATTATTTGGCAAGAAAAATGTTAGAGTGCTACTGCCTCAAGTGCCAGTTAATATCCACATGGAACCCTGGTGGCGTGTTGAAGTTGGTCTAGTATTAGAAGAGGATGTAAAGGTTAGTTATCTTTTAGCTTTTTCTGCTGTTTTGCCTTTTAAACTCTCACTCAAGTAGACATTTTCAGGCATCAGTATCAGTAATTAGTGTGAAATTGTATTTAATCATGCAGAACCACCATGAAATAGTTAGTATGGTCATAATGCTTTAAATACTTCATTTCTTGTTTACTACAACTTAACAGCAATTAAGAGATTAGTAAAGTAGGTTTAATTTTAATTCATGTTTCTTGATAAACAGAATATTTGGCCTTATACTTATTAGGTTGCTTACTAACAAACTTTTTCAATTCAAATTATTGGTTGAATCTGTGCTTAGTGGTATAGGTTATAGCTTTAGTGGTACCACCTATATTTGATTTAATTGATTGTGTATGGGTAAAATGACACAAAAACAGGATGACACACATGCAATAGTCTTACATTCAAAACTATGTACCTGTCTATTGTATTGTTGCTCATTTTGTTTTCGTGTCATTTTATCCATATATCATTTTTATGTTATATGTTATTAAGTGTTGCAGAATGCTCACACATCTATTTACTTAAGTACATAAATATAGTCAATTTGATTATGCTGGACAGTTGTTGTAAAGCCAGGTTAGTTTAAAAACTGCCTAAAATAATAATACAAAGTGTAAATGAAATTGGAAAGATCAAATTGCCGGGGCTTTATTAAAACTGCTTAAAGTCATATAGGCAATTTAAATTGACTAACCTAACCTAACTTTTAAGCTCATTTTATTGGCTATCAATTGATGTATAAAATTCTATCAAAAATAGTGCAATTAAGCGAGTTTTTGAGGATTAAACAAAAGGATACACCAAAGAAATTAGTCAACGTAGACGCCCTCTAGCGGCCAAACGGTACCACTAACCAATCGACTTTTATTCGTCAATGGGAAGCTCATTTCATTGGCTGTCCATCGACTTCTAAAAGTATATACAAAGTGTTACAAATACGCTTGTTATTTACGGTTTAGTGACAGGGTGCACCAGAAACAATTTTTGACTGGTTACCGGGTAATTTTACCCTCGAAAATTAGGAAAACACGGTTACGTGATTTACTAGGTCTACTACGATGTAATGCTAGGGAAATTTCTTGAAAAACTGTTTTTGCAAATCTGCAAATAACAATTTTCGTTAGGGTCAAATTTGCCTTAAACACCGCCACTATCCTAATGGGTTTTGCGTTATGTTAGCCACTTAGTGCAAGCGAAAAATCGACCTTAATTTAATTTTATTTTTGCAGTTTTGCTACGGCCCTAGATTTGACAATCATTGTGTTAGGTTTATGCCAAATATCAGGGCCGTACCTGCCCGATTTAAAAAAAATCTCTAAAAGAAATTAAATTGGTAACAGTCAAGGAAAACATTTAGTTAGTTTTGGAACCCTCTGGCGGCCAAACAAAGCAACCTATCAAAACGGGCGGCTATATTTCTGAAAAGCGCACTTTTTCTATCCATTGACATATAAAAGTCTTTATTTACAGGGAGTTCTGAAGCATAGTAGTATTTACAGGGAGTTATTTGACAATAAAGACAGTTTTGACTGTACTTAGACTTTTGACAGCTACTACTTAAACCTTCAATCTTTCAGTTATTTTAACAGTTACAGGGTGGTTCAATGTATCAATTTAAAGAATGAAATTTTTAAATAAGTGACCTAATACAAACTTACCTTAATTTAAAATTTTGAACAGAGAATCAAAGTTAAGGAGTGTTAAGTGTTCCATTTGAAAAACTAGACTTTCTGTCTTTTTTTTAGAACTGATTTGTTGAGCCCATTATTTGACTACCCTGTATCATATATTTTGACGTTTTTTAACATAAAACCAAGAAAATAAAACGTTTCTTGATATGTGTAAGTTAAAATTGTTTTGGAGACTTAAAATATCAAATTTCACATTTGGAATTATTAAGAATTTCTGGGCATTATTGGTATATTAGATATTAGTGTAAAAAATTTTACTTAGCGGTTTACCCTTCGAATTAAACAGTAATTAATTTCACATTAAAAATAATACATTCCTAAATGATGTCTCTATGGATACATCACTGAAATTCTGCTTTAAGTATTGCGTGTAACACTATATTAAGTGGTCACATACAAATAATATTGTAAGTAAAAACAACTATTTTACTGTATTTTTTAAGCAAAAATAGGTAAATTTTTCTAAAACTTAATAATCCAATTTTGACAGAGCTCTGATCTAAAAGGTTTTTCTGACTTTCGGCAAGGCTTTTTCCTCTAGATGACCAATAATATTTGTTTCTGTAATCTGATTAGGTACTTTCAAATATTTTGTCAGTATGCTTCTCACAAACATTTACTGACTTGTCCACGACAGATATTATGTCACCATGGTATTTCATAGCAATTACACATTACTATAGCACCAGGTAAAACATCTCTAGCACTGACTAAATGTTTCTTCTTACAGCTCGTAAATGAAGAGGAGTTAGCTGTAATTGATAAACTAATAGATTTAGGATCACAAAACGCTGGTGACTTAAACTATAATGTGGTACTTAGCTTGTATAAGTAAGTAACAGTTTTAAAAACTGGAATGTTTTTGTTCGACACAAATGTTGGTTTTTAGAAAAGGATTAATATACTTAGATGTGCCTATAACTGCTGCCGATAGGGTTCAAGTGCCGCCTTTACAAGGCTTTGTAATGAATAGAATTTTAGGAGACTACTTTGAGACTCTACTTTACAAAATTTTTGTATCTATAGATGATCACACTACTATAGGAGAAGTATGTTTGTTTAATTAAATGTTTTATTGTATGCATAAGATGTTTGTTTTAGTTGGCATCTGTGTTAGAAGTCGACACTGAGCTGGTTAAGCAAGCAGTATCACTTTACTGTCGTTTAAGGTTTGCGAAAAAATTAGATCCTGAAACTGAACAAGACCGAGCTAGACGTCACCCGTCTTGGTTAAATAAACCAATAGCAGACGAAAGGTGTCCTATTTTGTATGTGTACTCATTAAATATTCAAACTGGTTTTTTGCAGCCCTCCAGTTGATATAACCCCTCTAACTCTCTCCCTAACTTTAACATCCAACAATGCACCTGCTCTGCAAACTCCCACAACGGAACACCCTCCAGACAGTTTGAGCAACTCTCCCAACTCTAGCAACAATCAGGCGGGACTTAGGGTCGCTTTTTTGTTCGATTCCGCTCTTACGGCTTTCTTGATGATGGGAAACTTGTCTCCTGGCCTCAAACGTCACGCTGTTACAATGTTCGAAGTGGGTAAATTGCAGCACGAGAGTTTAGATAGTTTTTTGGGGGAGTTGGAGAAGGTTTCGGCAATGGATGCGGACGGAGAAGGTGAAGCTAGACGATTTTTCGATCATGCTGTAATACTAAGGTAAACATTAGATCTATTCAGATTTTGGATGCGATTATTTAGCAATAAATTGCACAACTAACAACTAAAGCTATAGGTTAACGATAATGGTGATCGAAAAGTCCAATTTTTGGACAGATTTTGACAGAAATAGTAGTTACTTTTTTATGTAGTATCAGGAATTCATACTAATAGCAAATAACGCTTTCAGTAAATATTTATGATGGATACAAAATGTATAATTTATGACAAAATATTTCTTAATGTCTTGTCGCAAGAGAAAATAAAATTGCTGGTAGTTTTTGTTGAATACTTAAACTTGCTAGACTATTACAGTAAAGTAAAACAAAGTAATCCTATTTTTTATTTGTTTAATCGTTTTGCAGCGCAGGGAAGGTGAAAGAGCAGTTTAAGATAAACATTTTGAGTTTTTTACGGTCTCTAAAATCCAAGAAATAACCGAAGTACAGGCTTTTGAAAATTTTTAGTAATACGAATTTTTTTTCGAAATTTGTGCAAGAACCCAAAATATTTAGTCAAAAAAGTAATAAAGTCGAATTTTTCGGAAACGATCAGAGTTACAAAAATTTTGCAAGAGATCAAAAACGTTCAGAATGACTTGCTGCACCCATTGGACTAGGTTTACACCCACTTAAAACCGGGTAAACGCGGTTACAACTGGCAGAGCGTTGGTTTAAAAATTTTGTTTTTCTTTTTGTTTTTTGGACAGCCTGTATTTGTTCAATCGTATTGCCCTTAGCACGAGGTGAAAGAGAAGTTCAAAACAAACATTTTGAGTTTTTTACTCTCTCTGAAATCCAAGAAATAACCGAGATACAAAATTTTGGAAAATTTAGGATACAATTTTCAAAAATACAACTAATAAATTCGAATTTTTCGGAAACGGTTAGAACTACGAAATTTGTGCAAGAGACCCAAAATATTTACAATGACTTTCTGCACCAGGTTAGGTTTATACCTACTTAGGACCAGGTAAACACAGTCATTTTATTTTTGTTGACGTGGTGAAAGAGTGTTTAAGACGAAAATTTTGAGCTTTTTACAATCGCTGAATTCCTAAAAATGGCAGAGATACGGAATTTTCGATATTTTGATGCAATTGTCGAATATTTGATCTACCACACTGTTTTTTGAACACCCTGTATATGTTGCAGTTAGCACCAGGTGAAAGAGCAGTTCGAGACGAACATGTTGAGCTTTTTACATACGCTGAAACCACAAAAATGGCAGAGATATGGAATTTTCAATTTTTTTTGAAATTTAAAAAAAAATGTTAAGGAGTCGAATAACTCGAAAACAGTTAAAATTACGGAAATTTTACAAGAGACGAAAAACGTTTAAAATGAGTTTCTGCACTCAATTTTACAATGTGAGCATTTTTAAACCAAAAAATTTGTTTTTTGTAATAATAATTTAATAGTGAATAGAACATATTTTTTCACAAAAATGTTCACATTGTAAAATTGTCATTTTCTCTTATTTTTGATTTAAATGAAGTTTCCAAAAAAGGATTTTACATTTTGGTCTTGGAAAGCACTTTTTTGAACATTAATCGTTATTCCCTCTGGCTCTTCAATTATTAGATTGTCAATATGCAACAACATTTTTAGGTCTACAATTCTGGCTTTAAGAAAGCTTGACGGGCCGGGTCTTGATTTAATTCGTCTTGAAAGTTTAAATTCTCTGGACGAAGCAGCTTGTCAACGTTTATTGAAACGGAAATATCGCTTACTAATCGCCATGGCACCAATAGCGAGAGAAGTATGCTTTTTATTCCTGTATAATTATAATGAAAAATCTAACAGGATTTTTTTGTAGGTTAGAATTTCACCATTGTCCAGCATGCCTCCGCCAATATTAGGCCCATCACACCCGGAGATAAACAGTCTCTGGTTCCGAATGTTTCTGTACTACATCACCGGCTATGGCCCACCCAGTTTACTGTTATCCAAAGGCACTCAACTTAAACGATTACCTAGAATGTTCTTAGGGTTCAGTCGACTGTTGGTGAGGGACCCTACAAATTTTCTAAGTTTATTTTTTTCTAAATCACAATTTTAGGTTACGTCTTGGTTACATGAACCGGCTGTTATACCGGTCGGCAATATACTTTACGTAAATGCGACGTTGCAGTTTGCACCAGTGCTAGTTCAAGGTTATGGAGTGCATCAGCCTGCCGAAACTAAAGTGTTGCCTTTTCCTTTTAAATCTACCTCCAACTTCCGTAAAAGTGGGTAAGTAAGCTGTCAAATACGTTTTATGTTCTATCTTCAGGGTGATTCAAAATTACTCTGTCAAACTTAAGAGAGAGATTTAAAACGACGATTCCTTAAAGCGTTGTTACGAAAATACAGGATTTTAAAGTTTTATTTAAAAAAGGTTATTAATATAAGTACTTATCCCAAACTACTTGAGATTTTTTCATGAAAATGTGCATGTTTATAGCCATAGAGTACATTCTTAGCGTGTGTACCGAACTGGCATTTAATATTTTTGTAGAAGAAAGCAAAAATGGAGCGTCATGGTGATGATGCAACTAAAAAGCGGTTTTAAGTTTTTTTTTTGTTCAACGCATAATTTTGGAGCAAATATTGATTAGAACAAGTATGGCAAAATTCAAAGTATAGCGGGATTACGTAACAATGGTTACTCATGAGTAATTTTAATAGTGGCATTTTTTAAAATTAGTTTTATTTGTGATTTTAACTATACTTTTACTATTTCCTTAATTTTGATCGTTGGTTTCCAGTTGCCCAAAGTGATTTCAAAATAAATTTTGCATATAATTTAAAGTATTAGTTAACCAAAAAATACACTAAACTGTATTTTTTGGTACTCCAATGATCATTTTGAACTTCTTGACCTGACATTGGAACTAGTCTAGTTCAGACACCAGAGTTGTTGCCGAGTTTCGATCAAAACGGAAATAATTACTATTCAATTTTCTTAATGGATATGCGGCCATTTTGAGGTTAAAGCAAAGTTTAGTGCAAATTTATTAATTTTTAAGAACTAAACATTGTGTGGTCAGCCTTGAGGGTAGCCTAATCAATTCGTAAAGATACATATTACACTCATACCTTTACTTTATAGAAATTTCACGATACATTGGTAAGAAAAGAGAACCATTGCAATCTAATGGTCTCGAGGTGAAGAAAAACTTTGTAAGTGACAGGTGTGCCAGTTTGCCGAAGTGGAGGTGACGTAAATTCACAGAGTGGTCACTTTATCAGAGATTCTGGTTGATATCTTCTGACCAACTGTCAAATTACGTCATATCCCCTTTGGCAAACTGACACCTGTTACGAAGTGTTTTCATCTTATCGACCTTTGTACTGCTGGGTTCTTTCTTTTTTCCATTGATTTTGTACAGATAATTTTGAAATTAACATAATTGTACAGTGGTGGGTTTTTCAAGCATCACCATAGAGATCGCGATTATTTGACGAGAGAAAAGAAATGTTAAACTTAGAGTTAAATAAAATGGCGCTTTAATTACTGAACAATTTCGAGTACTTCCAGAGATATCCGAAAAAAACCGATACTTTGAAAATTAGATTTTACTTTTTTGCTAATTTATTTTATGATAAAACTGAAAAGAAATGCCACTACCTTATCCTTTTCTACAACTTGGCAATATCATATTGTAGATCCGACGTTTCGGTTTTCAGTTACCGTCACCAAATTTGATTTCTGTTAAGGGCGGCATATTTTTCGCGACTATTTTTTCTGAATATGAGGATGTGTCAATTATATTTCAATAATGAGTTTCTTGAAAATAGCAGCTCAACAATTCTCTGTTCAGTCACTTGACACTTATTTACGTGACATCATTGCCATTTTTAAACCAATGAGCATGTGACGACACAGAATCCATTCTGACCGTCTAATCGATGGTAGATTGATGTTACTTTTTATTCTTTACAACGTGGCATTCAGTTTTTGGCAACCCTCATTAGCTTTTAGGTTTTTGTTCTTGGGAAGCCGTATTAGTTTTTTCTACTGAGTGCGGTGATACATCAAATGATATGGTTCAGAGGTACAGTTTAACTAAAATAACACAAATTGTATTTTCACAATAAGCGCCTAAAGACATGATATCAATCAACAATTTATTAAGCTAGAGCGCGTTTCGTGTCACCATCTGACAGTTTGTCATGTGATCATTCTTTTGCAAATGTCATTTGACCTATTGCCGGATTTTTGACAGGTCATTTTTAAGTCATAACATAGGGTACATCATCGTAATTAGAAAAATATGCAAAAAAAACAGACTGACAGTTTTTAGTTCAGGCCGAACCACCTTAAATATATTTTACCTACGACCTCAGTGTAAATAGCTAATTACGCATAGTTTTCCATTACGTAATGACTTTTTTTACGCACAGTTGTGGTTTGCTATTGGATATAGGTATATTATAAAGCTGTAAAAAAAGCGCACAGTTTTTAGATCGGCCAAAAACTAACTGTTCTATGCTGGAGAAAATTGATTTCGTTTCCATTTCTTGCTTGATCAAAGTATATTAGATGGAGATCATCGCGTAGTGCATTGTTTATACAGTTTTAAAGTTTTAAGTATAAATTCCGGTTTGTCTAAAATATCATCTTCAATAGCAAACACATTAAGTGATGCTACCGAAAGTATTACTTCTAATAACTCAACAGGTTTATAATAGCAATAATAATAATGTAATACTTGCCAAGTCTCAACAAGCAATAAAACAGATACGCCATTTGTTCTTAATAACTGTAATATCACCATAAATCATTATTTTAAGAACAACACTAACAATTAGATAACATGTTTTTGAAAAATTTTTGTTATTACATTATTTTTTTTTTAGTAGCATAATTCCTATGATTAGTACAAATATGATGTTAATATTTTTTTTATGAAAAAAAAAAATTATTCTAAATTATATGAGTTGCAAAAGCTAGGACTTTACACTTGGTCGTAGGTAAAGTATAGTACGTCACACATGCTTTAAGGCATTTTACGCACTCATGAAATTACTAGTAACTTTTTCCATGTAGTGCGTAAAAATATTGATAAAAATATTTGTAACTTTGCTTGCACCCTACCAATTACTGTTTTTTTAATCTATATTGTCAAGTTTGTCGTTATTAGTAGTCGGGTAGTCGGTTTTTTTTTTCTTAATAATTAATTAAAGGGTCCAAAGATCTTAATTATTAAAAACAAAAACGTTTTTTAAATGTCTCTCTTCTCATCTTGCCGTGTTGTCAGCATTTCATACCACAGTTTTTCTCTTTTTATTTTCAATCACTAAATTTGTTTTTACGTGAGGTTTTTTATTCGTAATTTGCCAATGCTGTGACGCTTTTTTTGTCACCTTTAACCTGAAAATAATTTATACAGAAAGAACAGATGTTTAAAGTGGTTTGTCTTGAAATGAAATTCCTGTATAATTTTGTCACATATATGTTGAGGTTAAAAGATCCACATAATAGTTAAAAATAATGAAGTATAATAAAAAGAGACAACAGTAAAAAATTAATAGTATTATCACATAATCAAATATTAATATGTACATAATTTTGCTAGTTGGGGGCAATCTTCATATTTTGTGTTTGATCATCATACTAAATACTTATTTGAGTCTTTGTTTAAGAAAACTGAATCCTGAATCTGAACTGCCACTGGAAAAACACCCAGCAGTGGCGGCTTTATCCAATCTCTTGGATTTCAATCATAATTGCGGATATTTGACATTTGCCAACGTTGGAGTACTTGATTTCGGTCGACCTCAAGGAGAAGCAACTCAGGTTCATTTGAGAGGTAACTTGAGTTTGATAGTTATTGCCTATCAAAATTTTACAAGTCAAAGTACTTTTTTGGTAAAAACGAACATGAAAAAGCTACTTTCATTTCATTAATAAAGGATCTTAATTTTTTATTACATGAGATGGTTTACAAACATAAATTTGTATACTTTCAAACACCAAATACACATCGTCTATTTTTTATAGATTCTCACAAGTCTCATCCGGGCAGTAGCCTGAAAAAGACCGGCGCCGTTTCCACGTCATTAGCAAATGAAAATTTCCGATTTGAAAAGAAAAATTCTACCGAATTAAGGCTGCAGTCGCCGGTCGAGTCGCATTTTGCCGTTACTCCCGTTGACAGTGGCAGTCAACGGTCGTCTCCCACTAATGGATTTACCAGGTAGCTTAGTTTTTAAAATAATTCTCCAGGTAGTTTTAATGCAATCAGAGAATTTGATAACTAACATTTTTACTCTGTAAATACCCGTGTATTTTTAGTCAAGACTGTGCCACGTTACTCCAAGAAGAATTGAACCAATTAGATAGTAAACATCACGATACTCAAAGTTGTCCGTTGGATCGAGTGGATTCGGTAGAACAACTAATGAGTCCTACTGATGAAAACGTCGGAATTTTTAGTAGAATAGAGGATGCAATAGACGGCAATAAATTAGATAATAAAGAGGAAGAGACAGCAGCTTTTATTAAGGTAAGTTGGAAAAGGTTTGTCATTATGTTGTGTTGCTACTTCTCCCGTTTCTATTTTCCACTTTTTATATTTTGTAACTTTAAAGCTTTTTGCAGGAATGGACAATACTAGATTGTCATTTTGGCATACCACTATTCGACGCAGATGCCAATACGAAAATTTGCGACGCGATAATTTCAGGCGGTCTTGCCGAGGAAGAAAGGTACCAACTCTGTTTAGTTAACGGTAAAGCCACGACTAAACCTCAAATTGTAGCTTGAACCATTTAATGGAGTCCAGCAAAAAGCTGGGTACCGTTCTTCTCGACTTCATATCACAATGTCAGTTCAATCCTGGCGAAAATATGGAAATAATGAAACGAGGAAAGTTGGTACCGCTGCCTAGACGATCGTTAGTTTTTGACAGTGGTCGAGTAACCGAATGGAGTGGTAAATGAGTCATATCAAACTCGATTTGAGCTGTTTTAGTTGTACTTAACTAAGCAATTTATACTTCCCAGTTCCTCTTTCAATTGTACAATCCGAAAAGTTCTAGAACATTCTTCATATAGGATGTTTCATAATTAGAGTCCGGATTTCTAGAAATTTTACTTTTTGTAAATAATAAAAGCAACCAAACTTTAAGATCTAATGTGAACGATTTACGCAAAAACACATAATTTGACAGATTTTGTTTGTGCTTTTTTCTTTTTGGGCTTAATTTAGTTTTTTGAGCTTATTTGCTGTCATTTTTTGTATGGTTTTATTTTGTATAGGTTAATTTACAATTGCAATAGCTATATTGAGATATTGAAGGCTTCTGAGAGACAAAAACATACCAATTATCTGTTGCAAAATGGGTAAGTATCAATTTACAAATTTACACTGACTCCAAAAGCTTACAAAACGGCCTAGAAGCTTCCAAAAGCTTTTCAACTTATCTATAGAAGCTCTCTGCCCTTTAAACTGTTCAAACACTTTCCAAATGCTCCTAAAGTAGTCTAAAAAGGTTTTAAAACACTACAGAAACTTCAAAATGATTCTCAAGCAGTTGAAAGCCTTCCAAAAGCTTTTAAAACAGTCTAAAGGCTTCCAAATGATCTTCAACTAGTCTAGAAGGTCTCAAAAAATTTCAAGGCAGCCTAAAAGCTTCCGTATGCTTCTAAAGCAGTTTAAAAGCTTCCACAAATTTCTTGAACCCTCCATAAGTTTTCAAATGCTTTAAAAGCAGTCCAAAACCTTCAATGCTTTTTAAACTCTTCAGAAACCTTCCAAATTCTCCTAAGGTAATCAAAAAAGATTTCAAAATACTACAGAAACTGCAAAATACTTCTAAAGTAGTTGAAAGCCTTCCAAAAGCTTTCAAAACAGTCTAGAAGCTCTCAAAACATTTCAACACAGTCTAAAAGTTTCAGTATGCTTTTAGAACAGTTTTAAAGCTTCCAAAAGTTTCTAGAACCGTCTACAAGATTTCAAATGCCTTAAAAGCAGTCCACCACACCTTCAATTCTCCTAAAGTTGTCTAAAAAGATTTCAAAACACTACAGAAACTCCAAAATGTTTTTAAAACAGTCGAAAACCTTTCAAAACAATCTAGAAGCTTCCAAAAGCTTTTAGAACAGTCTAAAAGATTCCAAATACTCTTTAACTAGTCTAGAAGCATCCGAAAATTTTTATAACCGTCTAAGAATGTCCAAATGCCTCTAAAGCATTCCAGAACCTTCAATATGCTCTTTAAACTGTCCAAAAACCTTTCAAACACTCCTCAAGTAGTTTAAAAAGGTTTTAAAACACTACGGGAACTCCAAAATGCTTCCCAAGCAGTCGAAGCCTTCCAAAACGATCTAAAAGATTCCAAATGCTCTTCAACTAGTCTAGAAGCTCCCAAAAGGTATCAAAACAGTCTAAAAGCGTCAAAAAAACTCTAGTACTGTCTAAGAATTTCCAAATGCTTTTGAAGCATTCCAGAACCTTCAATATGCTCTTTAAATTGTCCAAAAACCTTTAAAATGCTCCTTAAGTAATTCAAAAAAAATTTGAAAGTTTTCAAAACAATCTAAAATCTTCCTTGACTCAAAAAAAGTAAAAAATTTGCATCTCTGAATGAGTTTTGTCCTTTTTTTAAAGCTTTTTTACAGATTTTTATGCTTTTTTGAGGAAAATAGCTTTTTAAGCGCTTTTTTTCACGATTTTAGTGTTTTTTAATCCGGACTCTATTCATAATTGTATCGATAAACGTTTGGGAGTGCTGGAAGAAGTCTTAAAGTGTTAATTTTGGCCCATGTCTTTTAGCGCCCTTGAAAGCCTCTTTCATATTCTTTATGGAACATCCTGTATAATTTCAGGTTTTTTTCTATTGTTTTTCAAGCATTCCAAAA
Source organism: Ips nitidus (assembly GCA_018691245.2). Lineage (NCBI taxonomy): Eukaryota > Metazoa > Arthropoda > Insecta > Coleoptera > Curculionidae > Ips > Ips nitidus. The sequence continues at coordinate 8,376,833 of CM042790.1, read as the reverse complement.
AAAGTATTATTTTTTTGTAGTATCGGTTGTCTAACAGTTTATATTTATTATTATTTTAGCATTTAAAACGTAACTATCGTATTTAGTGCTTAATATTCTACACTACTTTAAACACACTGCATTTTTTTGTGATGAGTTATACTGGTTTTTCCTATAAACTTCACATGTTAAACGTTTCGGCTGATCGATGAGCGTCAATTTATTAATAATAATTAATGCACTCTCAGGAAGTGCTGTTCGTTTTGTACAGTTTAAAGTTTATCTTTTTTTGTACAATTTATTATAAAATACTAAAGTGAAGTTTATTTTACATTTTATTTTAATTGTTTTATAGTCGCTTCACCTATTGTGAATTGTACTACTAATAAATATTTGTACATTTTTAACAGTTAATAAAAAGCAGAAAAGTTATTTTAATTATTATGTTTAGAAATTGCTGTTTTATTTTATGTTGAAACTGAAGCAGTTACAACATTCCAAACAGTAATTCCTTTATTGGAAAACTGAATCTGACATTTTTTGATGGTTTTCCCACTTCAGTAATAAAAAAATTGAGAACTATAATATGCCAGATAATGTGTTAATTATCTATCTGAAATCCCCAAGGTAAGGAGAAATGGCGCATGACCGAATAGGTGCATGAGTGTCAAGTCTGCTAAACGTGACGTAATTTGACAGACACAAAAAAAAAACAGTGAGGCTTTGAAAAGGATGATCACGAGACTGGCACATCGGTTGCTGAACACGTCACTAAATCAAAGTCTGTCGTGCCGTGGAACTTCAGGTAAACAAGATTGGCTCCAGGTGATCAGGGAAAGGCATAGTGACCGCCACAGGTACTCCCAAGTGAGTTGGCCATAGTCCAGTTCAACTTGCCTGGTCACTGAAACGGACCTTCTTCTTCCGGGAGTAGGTGCGTAGGGGTGCTGCTGAAGTTGAAGGTCTGCCTGAACCATCTTGAAACTGTTCTTGAATCGATGAAGGCTGGCTTAAGCCGCTCCGTTGAGACTGTCACGGCTTGGCATTGGATCTTGATCTTGAAAACCACGTCGGAAATACGTTCAAGAACTTCGTAGGAGCCTTCATATGGTGGTTGCAAAGGTTTCTTCACGGCATCAACTCTAAGAAAAACATGAGAACAAGTGAACAAAAGCGGCTTTCTGCTTATGATGATAAGCGGCAGGAATTGAACGAATTAATTGCATGTGTTGTCTAAATTTTTCAAGAAAAGGTTGAGGATCAGGGAGCATATTGACATCTGTGAAGAACTCTCCAGGAAGTAGTACCGTAGTCCCATACATCATCTCCGCAGCTGTGCCTTGATTGCGTGGTTCTTCGTTCGGGGTCACCAATTTGTGGGTATTAATGTCCACAAATAAAGGGAGGCAGAAATGTAACAATACTTTTAATAAATGAACGTATAAACGGATACAAAATTACATCAATTAGGCCTAGAATTTGACGTAGAATTCAAATATCGGATAAAAAGTTGGTCAATGTTTGTTACTCAAATTTGGGACACCCTGTATAACAACTGTTTATGTAAGAGTGAAGTAGACCTAAATATCTACTAGTTTTGTATTCAACGTTTTTTGCTAAAATCAAAATTAAGGAAGTTAAGGGGGTGGTCAAAATTCAACCAATCACCCTGTGCTGTCCACTTTTTGTATCCTACAATCAATTTGGACCACCCTGTAGAAGGGCTCATTTTTGTGGCTTGGGTTTGGGACAGTTTGGGTAAAATAATTTTAAGAAATACATTTTATTATCACTTTGTACTGATCGTTAAGTAGGGTTTGGTTGTATTATTAAGTGCGAAGAAGTTTTCAGCATTTTGTAGGGGAATTCTAAGAAATTGAGAAATAATATTCTACAGAACCGCTAGAATTTCTGATTGACCTACAGATGGCAGCAGAAACAGAATAGAAATCCAAACTGTAAACTGCAAGTAAAAATTTCCACTTTTTTATGATGTATTAGCTGAACTAGGCAACGCTGCTTTAACAATGTAAGACTGGTTGCCTACCGTACAATGCACGCTTTCTTTGATATGTTGCCAATTGCTTCTTTAAATACGATTGTTTTGTTTGGAATAAAGTTTTATTACCTATTTTAACTGTGGTAAATTAAAACATTTGATAAATCGATATCCTAGCGCAAAAAAAGACGATCCCAACCTCAAATTAGGCCAGCCACATTGTGCCTTCCCCCACCACGGCCACAAATGGTGCTGACCGAAACCCCTCTCTGCCCGAGAAATGTGACGTTTCTCTGTTTATTTCAAGTTAACTGTAGTTTAATATTAGGGTAGTTAAATAGTTTTAATTAATTTTAGCCTTAGAATTAGGGTTAATTTAAGGAAAAACGGCGCAAAACCGAAATTATGGAGGATTTTGAGTACGGGTAAGTAGTTTGTGAATGGAATTTCTGCGCGGAAAAGTGGCGGTGGCGCCGCACTCGAAAAATTGACGGAAGTCGGCGAGCTGCCATTGCAGTTCGAGTTCCGTCGCTTTTTGTGTGATACGTGGTGAATGCCGTGCGCGAGACCGGCCGCAAATCTCGCTTTTTTTTAATAAATCGGTGGCTTGAAATAGCATGCGAATGTTGAGGCTCAAGCACGAAATGATGGACGACGACGAAAAGGGGTATTTATCATTATTTAACGCATTTTTCGTAGCTCGCTTTATAGGTCACACGGCGTGTACGCACGTCGTCGTTCCACCGCACACACACACACACACTTTCATTCCAAATCTGACCTAAAACTGTTTCAATACGGACATTTTTCCATGCAACGTGGCTATTTTCGAGGATTTCCATTTGGGGCCCTCGCCATTTTCCCAGAACTGTTCAGGTTATGGTGATCCACCTTTTTTCATCACACCACCGTTCACCGACCCCAAACTTGACATATCAAGCGGTCAAAGAACGGATTGAGCTGAATGCCTGGCTTGTTCCCTATTTTTATTACGTCTGGTTTTTGTTGTTACCATCCCGCTTCTACCGCAATCTCCATTAAAACCCGCATTATTCCCATTCTGTAAAAATTATCTAACCTTATGCCTTCCATTCACATCTGGAAGCCAATTATTCTGCTATTAATTGAGTTTTATGTACATACCATCATTCATATAGGCAGTTGTTATGTATGAAGCTTTACAACAGAGGCTCAATAAGTGCAACTGGTCAAAAATTGTTTTGCTTCATTTTTTTTTTGCTTTATATTTGGTTAAGCATTTTTTACTACATTTTCAGATGCTTATACTTCCTATTTACTGATATGCACAGCAAATGCTTCATAATTAATTATAATAATTATTTGTCATAGATCTACAATGGAAAAACCCATTGGTTTGTCTGTCTTATTTGCCCTGATATAATTGCCACACCACTATGGCAGTCTACCTCTCGGTTATTAAAATTTTTTTGCTAAAGTTATTATTTAAGAGCATGTCGAAATTTTAATCAAATGCTTAATTTGTAGTATTCACATTTTGATAACCTAACAAGTGCATCAAACATTGTTGCAATATACCCTTCTGGTTGCATTTACTTCAATAAATGCTTCCCTTAAATAGTGGCATTTGGCCTGAAAAATCACTTATATCAAGTTTATTGCTGCCCAAGAAATGTGTTATTCTCCTTGTACTTTTACCCTAATCTTCATTATCCATGAAACTCTGTGTTAGCCTTCATACTCTGAAAATAATCTAATCTAGGCTCTAGGCAGTTATTTTTAGTTATAAACTTTTCACACTTCAAACTTGTACACTAATAATTGTAATTTAATTATCTGATGCTTTAGTTTAGCATTTTTTACTTAATTTACCAATACTTATATGCAGTAGTGTATTTCCATCCTACAATTTTGATATGCAAATCTTATTTTATTAAAGTGAGTTAACTTAAATGTAATACTAGCTTTACACCTAAATTGATAATTTTTCCTTGAAGGTGTTGTACATCAATTAATTCATGAAGTTTATTGACATGATGAATGCCTTTTACACCAAATAAGTTTGTATGTCAAGCAGCCTAAAGTGTGTCATTTCTGTCACTTTTCAACAGGCATACCAACCAACTTCTGGTACATGTTTGTTGATGTTTTTTCTATTTATTTTATTGAATGTAAATGTTATTGATTTCTCGATTTATCAAAGTTTATTCAATATCTAATTTTTCACATTCCACAGGAAACAAGAAAATCATAGCCATAGAATTTCAATTTCATCCTAAAAACAGTTTCTTGCTAATCTAACCTCAGGAATTTGATATCAAATTTTGTTTTACACTAGCAAATTTGTCATCAACTGGTGTAAAGCTAGTATAACCTAATTTTACTTCAAGAATACTCATGTTTGGAAATTATATTTATATTAAGGTTCAAAAAAGAATTGTAAAAGAATGAATGTAAAATATAAAAAAATTAATAAATTATCACAAAAAAAATTATGTGGGACTTACCTATTTCAGATAAATAAAATAATAGAATAAGAAAAAAAAAACAAACCAACATAACTGTATTGTTGCCTTATAATGTTTGCTGGTGACCAAAATTTTTTGAAGGTAGTTTCCAACTTAACTTGTATACAAAAATCATTTTGTGGAGGAATCAAAACATTATTGACTGATCAAATGTCAAATTTAAGCTGCACATGTTCAAATTAATCTTCTGTATCTAAACTACTATTTTGATGACATCTCTCAATCACGAGTCATCAGTATCTTATATTGTTTTCGAGAACTACTGCTGCTCTTCCTTTATGGCTGTTTTCAGTCATTGTTTTGATATTTTAATAATCATTTAATTTAATGATATTAAAAAAAAAATCTTTTGATACCCTGTAACTCAGTAGCAATGTCATTGTGCACCAATGAATAAAGAGAGTTACCAGCCTGTCTGTGTTCTACAATTTATAAAACTTTACTTTGTCCATCTTTAAATAGTCTTTGACAATGCACCTACACAGCTTTTCCTTATTTGAGAAAGATACGTTCTAATAGCGATCTAAAGTTCTAAACTTGCCTTTTTGTATTAAGTCCTTCTAAACTGTGCAAAGTATCTGTACAGAAACATTGTCCTAATGGGACATGATCTTTTAAAGAAAAGAAAATTAATTAAACCCTAAATAATGGAAAGTTTTAGTACCTTCCTGATATACAGGGTGATTGATGGATGATAGGTTAGACATTTAGGAAAAACGAGACAGGGACATTTTTTTGAGAATTTGGATACCTAAGACTTAAAATAGTTTCAAAGTTTTGCCATTTCTGGTTATACCAGAAGTAGACCCTAGCTTTTTTACATTAAATAAAACACTCAGTATATTGTCCAAAAACATTTCTAGCTTTTGCACTTCATTTTCTCTTAAACACCCTATTTTCTCAATCTATGAATTAAGTTATTTTCACTTAATTTAAATACCTTGTTGTTTGAAAAATTTAGTTTTGCATTTTACAAGTATAGTGTGAGTTAGTACCCAAGTAATGAGAAACATTTTTTCTTAAGCTTTTTCTACTAATTGGCCACTCTAACCTGCAACTACTCATATATGTCAAATACAGCTGCTTAACATTTTTGGAAAGGCCAACAAGGGAATTAATAATAGATTTTAACAAAAAATAGGAAGAAGACACATCAGATAACAGCCAACTCTCATACAAAAATAATGATGGTAAGATGTTTGCCTTTCTTCAAAACGTGTTTGACATAAATCATTTCAAACACAAGTGTATAATTAGTAGTATTGAATATTTACGCATAAGTATTGAGGTATATAGGTATGCAAATTTATAAATTATCCATAGGAGACCAGTAGTAAGAACAGAAAACTATTGCAAACCAATGCACTCGAAACGTCTTTTTGAAAGTGGTCATGTGACCATTTTACTTTTATGGCAACTAGCAAATGACGTCACATCCGGTCCGGCAGACTTACAAGTGTCACAAAGCTTCATTTCATCTTTGTGATGGAGAGTTTCTTCTCAAGATAAGCATGATATTTTTAGTCATATTTTCAAATATGCTGCTTTACAGAGTGTCCCTGAATTGGTGTCACAAACTGTAAGAACAGATAGTACAAACAAAATTATTAGAAAATGTTTCTTTAACCAGACTTTCTTATCTCGTCTCTTTTTCCAGATACAGTGTGTCAAAGTTGAAAAAATAATATTGTTTTTTGCTCGGTTTTTTGTAAATATCTCCGGAACCGTTTGTCACCCTGCGAGCAACTTTTGCAGAGATAGTCCACGTAAGTGAAAAATTGGGTGGTTTAAAAATGTTTTCTAAAGCCATGGAGTGTTCCACTTCAAAAATTTCTTTAGTAGTTTTTCAAAAAACCGACCGTTTTTCAAGAAAATGGCATTTTATGACCAAAAAACATGTAGAATTGGAAACATTTGCACCACAAGAAAAGTTAAGTTTTAGTTAGTAATCTTTAACAAAATTAAATTTAACAGTTAACTATGTTATATTGTTTTGTATTATTTAATTTACTTTTAAACTTTTAAAAAGCGTTCAAAAAAATATCTGTCTTTTTTATCATAAAATATAATTTTCCCTAAAAACGATATTTGAATAATTGCGAAAAGTAATTTTTCCCTGCAGAATATTCCATGGTTTTAGGAAATGTTTCTAAAGTACCCAGTTTTCCAGTGAGGTAGAAAGTCCACTAACCCAACATTTTTGCTACTGGTTTATGTAAAATCAATCAATTTACCCTAAGAAAACTGTGTTTCCTAAGAAACTAATCCTGCAAAAGTTGCTTTCAATATAGTATGTCTATTTTATAGGAACTTTTTCACAGATCAACATATTTTGGGATGTATTTTCTCTACTTACAGTTTGTGACACCAATTCAGGGACACCCTGTATACTGGTGTCTGCAAAATTCATGGTTTTCAATAACAAATTCTTTTTTCCTACTCAGTACCTACTTAGTATTTTTTTTTAAAGCCTGCAATTATGTGTCGTTGATAATTATGAACATTTACTGATTAAGGAAAAACTCAGGTTAAAACGATGACAATTATTTCTTTGAAGATTAATAGTTTTGTGTTAATTTAAAAATTTTAATTGTGCAACTAAATTCTGGAAATGTTGTATTGCACTGGCAGTAAAAAAACCGTACTGTCTAAGTTCCATGATTCATAAAAGCAGCTAATCAAACTTATCACTGATAAATTCACTGAATTGATATTAGTGATTAGTTTAAATATACACAATTACTTGCCTTAATAATGTTTTAAAAATGTAGGCAATTTTTTCAAATATCTCAACTAAGTAGTAAAGTTCAGTATTTTTAATACTTATTAAATTTATTAATGTTCAACTGGAATAAATATTTTTTTGTATTTAAGTTTATCCTAGTAAAATGAACCATATTCACTTTTCATTAAATCTAAGGACTCGTTTTATCAGTAGATACACCTACTTCAAATGTTTTAACTAAAGTATCTAAAGTCATACAAGATTGGGTAGATAACACTATTATAAAGTTGTACTTTGAAACAAACTCTATTTTCTGTAAACAAATTTTTATTTTTTTCATAAAATGTGTGTTATTGTTCTTGCATGGAATTCGAAATAATTTCCCATACTGTATAAATCTATTTAAATGGAATTTGTTTAGACGGTTATCGGTTTGTCAATAAAAGTAGAACTGATAAGCAACCAATTCTCAGAGAATCCGCAATTTCTACCTGTGGATTTTGCAAGCACGTTTTAGTTGCGCCTATGCAGATGAACTACCTGCTGGCTTTGTCATTATAGTAGCAAAACTGTGGAAGGGTGTATTTTCAGGTACCCTTAGTGATCGTTTTGCACCCTTAAGACTTTTAGTTTTCGGCCAACCAACAAACTTGGTAGTTCGTAAGAGAAGTAGCACGTTTTGCTTTGTAGTGTATACTTGTGTTTGTTCAAAATGAATCTTCATATGGACGAAATGGGGTAAGTTTTTTAGTAGAAAACGAGGCAAAATAAATTTAGAAACAGAAAGCTTACTAGCCGTTTAGTGAAAGTGTATTTCAACTTATCCAAACAAACCATTAAACTAAAAATTGTTTAACGGCATAATGCAGCCGAGTTATGAAAGTTGCTATCTAATTAATTCTTAAATCCTTCACAATGAGTTGCGCGTACGGTCATTAGTAACTGTTACACTTTCTTATCTTAGACATTTTAGTATCCACTGCTTTGTTAACCATTTATTGGTTCCAAAAGAAAAACCAATAAAATATGAGATTCTAAAAACATTACGATTGTTGAAACTGGTTCTAACAATGATAGGAATAGGAAGTAATAGTGAAGGTTTGAATAGAAAAGTGGTTATTCAGGTTATTTTGTTAGTAACATTTTAGTTAAAGCACTGCTTATTCACTTCACTTGTGCATTAGATGCACGTGCAGTAATCTTCTAGGGCTTGGTCAGATAATGGTGGAATGTCTGGCCACCATATTTTTGAAAGTTCATTATAATGCAAGGGCCTTTCAATAACTTGGAATGGTTCTGGGAAATATTGGTTGACTAATTTGCCAATTTGGTAATCAACTTTTACAACCACTAGGGTCTCATGCCATTAAAGCTTTTGTCCTTATAGTCTAGCTTACTGTCATTGCTTGCTTGCATTTGTGTTATATGTAATCAATAAGTCACAGTCACATAATATGTGTTTATCTGTCATTCCGTAATTTGACAGATCATTCTTACTTTTTACTTCTAAACGTCTAAACAATAAGAAAAACGGTAGTTTTTTAATGTATGAAATTTTATTCGAGCACCGCCACGAAACGTTTGAAATACCATTACCAAACTATCAATATTGCTTTTCAGTAAGTTTCATGTGTTTATACGCCATTTTGTTTTACAGCAAGCTCTTTGTTGGAGGTCTCTCTTGGGAGACGACTCAAGATAACCTTCAGAGGTATTTTTCGCGATATGGTGACGTCATTGATTGCGTGGTGATGAAGAATGCTGAGTCTGGTAGGTCCAGAGGATTCGGCTTTGTTACTTTTGCTGACCCGGCCAACGTAAATGTTGTTTTACAAAATGGACCACATACTTTAGATGGCAGGTAAAGTATTCTGTTTACTATGGTTTTGTTTTACGCCATTATTTAAAAAAAAAATTTGAGTGAAAGTCTAACAAGGAAATGTTTTGTTTGTCGTAAAAATGCTACATTGAATGCCTGCCATATATAACTTGACCACATAACTGTCTGTCACAAACCTTGTCATAAAATCTTTTGTAGGTGGTTTCAATATTTTGCTTAGGCCTGTAAACGGTACCTGACCTAGTAAAGCGGTCAGACGAGACTGGCGCTTTTTTACAACCCCAATTGTGTGGGTTTCAAGTTGTTTTTGTGGAATAGATGCCAAAACTGTGATTTTAGCTGATCTGAGGATTCTGCTGGTCTTTGTTTACCGACTAGTCAAAGTGGATTTACAACAGCAGCCTTTCTTACTCCTAAGGGAGAGATGAACTATGGTCAAAAACGACGTTGTCAGATTTGTTACTTTAGTATTTTCTCAGCTTGTTTTACTTCAAAGTATGTTTTTCCAACCTGTTCTTGGCATTCAGGTTATGACGGCCGTGTTTTCAAACCTCTCACGTTGCACATCCATAAAGTTCCGAATAGATGTTGCCTTTATAACAGCATCTATCTAGTATTTTCAGTCGTGGGTAGCTTTTAACGTAGGATTGTCCATACTAATTTAATTGCGCTTAATTGCTTACGTAATAATCCTGATTTGTTGTAGCTTTTATATAGGTTTCCTGGGAGATATAGAGGAGATACACTGGCTGTCCTGTGCTGTGACCTATGACACATTTTTCAGAAGTGCAGAAGCTCTGGGTGTATTGTTGACAGTTGTGACACTTAATGCTGAACGTTAGATTAGAAAGAACAGAGCCAAGATTTGAAAAACAACTCGTTTGATCATCTTATTTTGTTTCTCTTTTATTTTTGCTTATTAAAGGACTTTCTGTATTGGTCTCTAATCTTGTGAGCAAGTCATCTCAGTCTTGTTTTCTTCATTTGGCATTTTTAACGTCATTTATTTTCTTTTGACCAAAAAATTGTTTTTCCCTCTTGTTCTGTTTATTCTCCGGTCTTTTCCACTTCTTATTTTGCTTATCAGCTCTTCCATATTTTTGGCCTGTCCGCAGCAGTCATCCAGTTTTTCCCGGAAATCTTCTGGAGGTCGTCACGCCATCTTTTTTGAGGTCTCTTAACACTTTTCTTGCACTTTCTTTTCCACTACGATGCTAAAACTCAGCAAAAACACTGTTCTTCATAATATACGGCTTCGAAAGTAATAGCGGCATACTTACGTCATTCATTACTAAGAGATCAACGGTCGAATTATGTAGCAACTCTGTTCTTTACCACATTTTTGTCATTACGGCAATCCAAGTAACGTTATCAGGCTTTTCAAATATTAAGAGCCCCTACAACACAGCTTTCTAGGACTCTTAATCTTTACTTTCGTGTTTTTGTTAGTAGTTACAGGATTTTATTGGATACCCAGTGATTTACTAACAATCTCCAAGTGGAAAAGTTTTGAATTTTGTTAAGTATTTCAGGTTTGAGAAGCTTCAAATTGAATTTTTTAAGGTTTTTTTGTTTTACTTAATTAACGTGCATATGTAGGTATGTAATTTAGTTTAGTTGTTTTAGGATATCTCAGAAAGTAAATATGCAGAAACATTAGAATGTATTGTGTCAAAACTATTTAAATCAAGTCTTAAGCCACACTTGTGAACCCTTTGTAATATACTACTGTATATGCTTCTTTTTCCTCCTTATTTTAAGACTACGTCTTGTGTTTTTCTGTTTATCCGGCCTCTTGCGATGCAGATTCCTGCCACCTTTTCGGTGGTCGGCCAGGTGGGTGTCTTAAATTCAGTTATTCGTTCTTTGCCTACTTTGCCAATCGGTCGTTGTCCATTGTGTCCCTCCAATATCGACGTCTTGATCGTACAGCCCGAACGATGTCCTGAATCTTGAGTTTTTTCCGTATTGTGCTTTCTTAGCAGACTCTTTGTTCTTGATGTTTTGCCCCGGATATTTGTTTTTCCATACTATATCTCTTAGACATCCAGATATTCTTGACGGCTTATTTGCTTGACTTCGTACTTCTCGGTATACGTTTTTGCATCTGCTTATTTCCACTGCCAAGTATGTACAGTGCATAGTTTGTTAGGTAGGTTTGCCACTAACGGCCAGTTTTGCATCTGGTAGGTTCCCTTGAGATAACCATCGATTCTGTTTTGTCTGATGATATTATCATGTTAAATTTTTTGGAATTTAGAATTGGAATCGGTGTAGTAGTTGTGTCCACTGTTTATGCGAAGAAAGTAAATTAATACAATTTTATATTTTCGTCTGTTAAAGTAACTTTGTTGCATTTTTTACACAACATTTCAACACATAATTTTGTATTTTTATCATTTTGATATTGTTTACAGAACTATAGATCCCAAGCCGTGTAATCCTAGGACCTTGCAGAAACCTAAGAAGGGTGGCGGTTATCCTAAAGTGTTTTTAGGTGGTCTACCATCTAATGTTACCGAGACTGACTTAAGGAGTTTCTTTACTAGATTCGGAAAAGTTATGGAAGTAGTGATAATGTATGATCAGGAGAAGAAAAAGTCTCGAGGTAAGTAGTTGTTTCACTTTAAGTTACTGTGTAACGTTAGTTTACAAAGTTAAATTAGATTTGAAAGTTCACCTACCTTCAGTTTGGAATATTTTAAATTTTCATAAAATTCAGAGTGCATAGTAGCATTGCCGGCAAATTAATTAGTAAGTTGTCATGTTGTTACTGTGCTAAAGAAAATGTGTCTTGTCGCCTCCGCTGCAGATCTTTTATAATGCAGTGGAGTGAATCAAGATACGACATTCAAGGATTAAGGATAAAGCCTTTCTACTATAATATGAAAATATTCCACATTAAAGTCACGTCTCCGTGGGTAACGATGTAGTCTGTATCAGAACAAATTTTCTAGGTTTTGGATTTTTATCGTTTGAAGACGAGGATTCCGTTGATAGATGTGTAGCAGAACATTTCGTGAACTTGAATGGCAAACAGGTGAGTTTCCAACCTTGTCACGTTATATTTCGGCACGGTTTACTCGTTGGCGAGTTTTGTCATTGACTCGCTGATTTTGACAAACCGTGCTATATAAATAAGCTTCTTGTCGCCTCCGTTGTAGCTCTATAGTGCAATGGAGTGAATCAAGTGGGCAACATTTATATTCAAATAAAACGATGCTTTTTACAAGGATACGTTGGACACGCATAACTATGTTTTTGTAAAAAATATTGCAGGTTGAAATTAAGAAAGCCGAACCGCGGGATGGTTCTGGCGTTAATAAGATGGGCGACAACGTGTCTTCAGCCTGGGGTCCACCTCAGGCACCCATGGGCATGATGCAGGGACCCAATGGCCAAATGGGTGGTCCTCCCATGAATATGGGTGCTCCGATGGGGCCTAACATGAACCAGGGTTATCTGGTAAGTGATTTGTTTTTTATTCATTTTAATATGTACAAAACGTCCACAGATATTTTTTTTTAAGTTATAATTACATTTAGGCCGAGTTTACCCAACTTCTTAATTCTTAATAGCTAATTCTTTATTGTTAATACTTATTTCGTATTTCTTAATCAATTCTTTATTGAAAAGTCGTTTATGCAGATTCTTTAATTCTTACAAATTATGACTAGTACAGAATGACATTTGATTTGGGGTCCGGCCTATTAATCGGAAACGAAAAACTGAAGGGCTATATGCTACTTTGGTTAGGGATATGCTCAAATTGGAGTGGGACCAGGACCAATTTTTTAAATACACAAGGATGACACAAGAAGTTTGTGTATTTACATTCATTAGTTGGTTTCCAACTGAAGAAAGATCCTAAAAAGTTGCATAATCCTTTAAATATCTATTATGTTTTTAAATCTGTATTGGCCCAGGCTCTGTATCTAAGTATCCAATTTAGGCTTCTTAATAAGGAACTTCTTCTAAACTTGACCATTTTGTGATTGTTATAGGGCTGGGGCACGTCTCCGCAACAACAGTACAACGCAGGATATGGAACTCCGTCCGGACCGGGTTCGTATCAAGGTTGGGGCGCACCGCCCGCTCCTCAAGGTCCGCCTCCGCAATGGGGAAATAGTTACGGCGGACCTCCGACTCAACAAGGTTATGGTTCTTATGGTAAGTTTGTATTTTTCAAGTTGATAGGGTTTCAAGCGTGTCAGAGTTTTGTTGGGAGGTGTATCAAACATTGAAGATGCTTTAAAGCGAGAGTCAACAATAATTCATACAGTTGGAGAACATTTAAAATAATCTAAGTGTCTGAAGCAAGAGTGACGTCATTTGATAGTGTGTCAAATAGTCACTTTTTCAAATTACGTCACGTTTGCTACAAACATCCGTTAATTTCGTGTGGACAATTTAGAATGTTCTACACTTGTTTGTTATAAAAAAGTTTAATCAAATTATTTATTGGAATATGATTAAACTGCTTATAGTGAAATATTTACTCAAACTTGTTGACTTTGTGCTAAACAAATTTTTAAATTCAAAATTTGTGTTAGAAACGAAAAACTCTTTATTTTTGTGGTTGTTCTTCTACCATAAATTACTGTCATTTATGAGGTAATTTTTGAACAGTGAGATGCAGGGGTATATTCAGCAAGGTTATGTAGATGATTGATTAAAACCAAAATTATGAATATAATGCCTATATGATGACTTCAAAAGCAAAATGTCACTGGATATTATTCAAACTATCTCGTTTCAATAATTAATAATAAATTACAATTTTAATTATAAGTGATAAGTGTTAGAACAATAAATGCAGTCATGTGGATTTTAATTTGTATCTATTAAATTTATACGCTAGTCAGTAAATTAGTTGTAAAATGCATTGTTTTAAGGTTTTGTATCGGAATTTTTGCTGCTTACTAGTAGATGAAACTAATTAGTATTTTCAATACATTCCGTTTTTTGAAAGCCATTATTGATATTAGGTTTTTTGATGTTGCTATTTTAGCAAGTACAGCGTTACTATAGCAAGTGGATTTTTAAAAACCAACTTATTAATATTTTTTTGTCTTATAAATATTCAACACAAACTTAAATTTTTTCTCATTTAATTGCATTTTTTTATAGACTTTTTACCATAAATTTGTCATTAAAAAAAAACGAAAAAAAAATACATTTCAGCGCTTTATACCCTAATCCAAATCTACCCCAATAATTTTTTTATGGAAGGCAATTTTTATATAAATAATATTGCTACTGAAATGTGAAGGTGCTATTTTTGATGTTAATCGTAATGTTTATTAAGGAAGGGAGAATCGAGTACAAAGCATAAACGCATATAAATTCATAACAAACTATAATATAATGCTGTTTATTCTTCTTCTTGTTTGATGACTCATTTGTCCTTAATTATTTTGCTTTCTAAAATTAAAATTTTACATATTAGGTTTAGATTGTAATAGGGTACTTGCATTGAAAACTGATATCAAAAACAGTATGTCCACATGCAAAACAACGTTAAATTTAACGCAAATTTTGCGAAATATTAGTAAAAGAAAATTGGAAAAAATCATCACTTTAAACAGTTGATTCAAGTGCTTTCTGATTGGTGTGACCTCAGAGGTTGCCAGACTGTTTAGTACAAAATGGTAACATTCTATCCATCGGTCTTTCTTAGTACAATAAACCATTTTTCTGACAGACATTGACGAGCGAATCTCGATTAGCTGTAACTGGACCGATTAAAGCTTGATTAATAAACGAATATTAGGACGAAAAGTATGAAAATTTGGTAAAAGTGACAGATGTCATAAGTCATTCAAATAATCTAGTTCTTATTAGCGTTTCAAGATATGAAATACTCCCTCTGGTGATCAGTTTTGTAAACAGTTTCGGGCATTCCAGCTGTCATTTCTCCATTTGTTTACGTTGATTTTGGTTAGGAATTTAGCACTGGTTTCATAAACATGAAGTGACAGTGTCATACTATTTATAATGTTAGATTAGAAACGTGTTGCCCGATTTTAGTTAAACTGGCGCTGCGATCTTAACTTAAAACGACAAGTTTTCTAACAATTCTAACCACAAAAAACAATAATTGGCATCATTTGAACGTCTGAGGTTCTGACTGAATATTAGTGAATATTATTGTGCTTTGTTTTAATTTAATTTTATTTAGACACCTTATGTGCAAGCTACTCTTTCCCCCGCAGATATGGCATCCCGGTTCTTACAAAGTTTTGTAATGTGAGCTCCAATTTCTGACAAATAAATTGTCAAATAACTGTTTAGGTAGTCTTAAATAATAATTGAAGTGTTTTTCTCTATCATTCAAACGCATTTCTTGATTAGGGTTGTGGTAAGCTTCTTGTTCTGGTCTAAGCTGAAAAATCCGTACCCATATTCCACGTTTTCCTTTTTTTTTAATGGATGTTTTATCACACTCTCATAGTAATTGTTTCAGTTCTAAAAGATGCCACAGACACAATAACAATTAAAAATACCTTGATGTATATTGCAAATAGTAATAATTATAATTTTGGTCTATTATGTTAATGTCACATAATATAACCTACAAAAATTGTGTCATTGTGTGTACAAAAATCCCGACATTCGTAAAAAATTATAATCAATCCAACGATTTCCGGCAAACGTAAAATTTCACGTATATTCGTATTTTTTACCGAAATACGTGACATATATTCGATTGGTAAAATTGGTAAATCACTATTTGCAATATACGTAAAAGTATTTGCAATTATTATTGTGTCTATGGCACCATTTAAAACTCAAACACTAATTAGTATGTGAATGCAAAAACCATCTAGTAAAAATCACTTCTCAGTCATTCCTCAATCTTCATTTTTGGGAACACTGCTGGAGCACTAATGACACTAACTAGTTCTTTTAACAAAAAAAAAAAAACGAAAAACCTTCTAGGGAAGATAAAATTAAAACAATTAACAATAATATTCAGGCAGACCCTCAGACGTTCAAATTTTCAAATGGCACCAATTATCGTTTTTAGTGGATATAATTTAGAATTGTCAGAAAATGTACGGGCTTTGAGTCACTTTTATCAAATTTTCATATTTTTTGTCCGAATATTCGTTTATGAGAACCAGGCTTAACCCTGGTGAAACGCAGGGTAAACGGATCAGTTGTTCATGATTATGTAGTTTGAGTCTTAGATTTACTCATATTATTGTTGGATAATATATTGTTTTGAAAATTGAGACCCTAAGCACGAGCCAAAACAACACAAGCTTCCAAAAAAGATGGCTAATCAGCTGACAGCTGTCATATTTCAAAAACAAGTTTTGTAGTAGTGTACAATTGATTAAAGCAATAAAAAAAATACATGAAAGTACCCCATTGACAGACAGTTTACACTACATTTTTTTATCTTGTGTATTTGTGATCAAAATCAATCACTGGTACTGATTCTAAGAATCTCTCTTCTAAAATCTTGTTTATTGATTAATTTTGGCATTTCTGATGATAAAAATGACCGAATATACATAATTTAAAACTTCAGCAAAAGATGAATCAATAATGTGGATAACTTTTTATCGTGAGTGTAATATCAACAATATGTAAAGTAAGTCATACTAGTTTTCAACAACACTTCTTGGTGTCAAAAAAGTTTTTACACTTGAGTAATATGTTGTTAGTCATTTTACTTTTGTTTTCAAATTATGTGGTTGTTATTATGTTACTTTTTTCAGTTAACTCTCTTTTGAGCCAATACGCAGCATGCCTTATCCGATACAAAATTAATAGTTATTAATTTAAGTTGTTTAAATGTTCGCTTTCTTATAAACATTACATTATATGACATTTCCTTGTGGTCTTCATATAGTTATCTAATTTGAACTGGATTGTAAGTTTTAAATTTTAATGTTTTATGTTTTACGAATCAAGCAAAACTTATATTGTTCATCTACATTGTCCTTTTATGTAGAGTGTTAATTGAATACGATAAAGTGGTCATTAGTGATTGATTAAAACATTTTCTTAAAAGATTCAATTAGCACTTGAAAACCCAATTAACTTCTTTAGAGCTCGATTGTATAAAAGATGCTTATTTCAGTTAAACTAATGTCAAGTGTATCTACAATGTAAATTTTTATACAATCGAGTCAAGTTTACACTAAAATCAAAGGTAAGTCACTTAATAACTAGCAACTAATCTAATCCTTACTATGTGTAACCTTACCAATTTGGACCTCTCCGTAAACGCAGGCAACAGCACCGCTTCCTGGAACAATTGGAACATGCCGCAGAACGGTGGATCGACGGGTCCTTCGGGTAGGTGTCTTAGCGTAATTAACACTGTCGACAATGTGGCTCAGTTGACGGGCGCTTTTGGGGAGGAGTCCGCGAATATGTTTTAAAACTTACATAATATAATATTAGTCCGTAATACGTTTAAAACTATTTCTTTGCTAAGTTGCTCGTTCAATTAACTTGTTTGGTAATGGCGCGTTTCCTAGTTTCCGACGATACAATTAATTTATTTTTGCTTCTAACTAACTGTTTATTATATTACAATTGTTCAACTTACAACTAGAATCAGCTGCAAGAAGGGTGAAGTAAGAAAATTCCGTGATTTGTTTCTCTCCATTTTACGGCACTGGTGCAATTACACTTTAAAGTTTAAACAACTATAAGCACATGTTTTTAGGGTTACAGTTAGTACAATTTTACAACAAACATGTTGTGCTTACTCAATGGGGTCTTGCACAACCTCCCAAAATTTGTCATTTCTTCAGCATCAAAAACCGATTCTTCAAATGTCAATCAAAAACTTTTGCCAAATTTATTGAGCAACTTGTATCTGGGTAGTTGTTTGTGTTTCAAATTAAATACAGTAACCTGTGATTGAGTTGAGTGTAATACTATCTGATAATTGCTAGTTTTTAATGACATGTAATTCTTATGTATATGTTTGACAATTTCTTATTTTGATTATGGCAATCCTAATTTATTCGATAATAATATCTATAGAGTCGCAGCTTTATTTAGAATGAAATTAGTAGTAGTTAGTGCAGGATTAGAGAGGGTAAAACATGCTTTGGTTATTTAGAGTTGAAAAATATGTATAGCAAATTCTATACCTGAATTAAATTTAGATTTAACGGTAATATAAGATACTTTATAAACGAAAATTACTGACTGAAGTTTGTCGTATCCTATTATGGCTGCTCTAGGTAATTTAATATTATGTTTATCAACTAGCAAATAGTAAGTAGAAATTGTGCTGTAGCGTATTAAACGTCCGTGATTAAATCAATAATTTTTGATAATATTAATTTTTTCAATATGTAAACTAACATGATTTATTATATCGTGTTGGTTTACATATTGAAATTATTGTATCACATGTTTACTACACCTGTGACACAATATGACTTTAAATTATAACAAACCATATTAATATAATCAAGTATTACCTAAGTATAAACATGTGTAAAAAGAAAGTACAGTCTAAATTATTACTCTCTAAGGTTTTGTAAATATTTTGAATTGTTACACGTTTAGGTGTAGTCATAATTTTAAAATACCGATGTATTTATTTTGTAAACGCAAATATTACCCAGATTTTTATCATTACTCAAAAGGTTATGGCTATGCTGCAACTAGCATTTAATAAAGAGATTTTTTTTACGTTTTTGTTTTTAATTTATTTTGGCATTTTTGTCCATGGAGGTCTGCTGCAATATATCCCTGTATCTCATATGGGTAGAGTGCTGGTAAACTCGTTAGTTTTGATAAAGTTAAAAATAAAGGCAATCACATGGTAATTAGTGTAGTTTAGTTTAGAGAAATGCATGAAAATGTTTCTCTTTTCTATCTTAATGATGGCAAATATATTTTACCATAAATGAAAATCGATACATTCGGCCTAGTTACCGCACAAAAATTATGATTTTTTCTACTAACTATCAGTTATCTACTAACTGGCTTTAATGATGTTTCAGGTTTTAGTGAGAGCTATTTGAAAAGGTGTTGAAAACCATAAAAAGTTTATATTATAACTTAACAATTATTAGGTTTTCATATAAATCATCTTCGGTATTAAATTTTAATTCGGTTTATTAAAATGACAAATATGACTATCCAAAAACCACTAACAACTTCTTTTGCACATAGATATTTTAACAAAAGTGGGTCTTATGCATCAAGTATAGGATTTAAAATCGTTCCTGAAAAAACTCTAGTCTGTTAATATATTTTTTTCAAATTTTGTCAGATCTAAGTTTTTTTTAAATATTTGTTTCGTGTAAAATTGATATTTTTTCACTAAACCTAGTTTTCACCATCACAATTTTAAATGTTGCTTAAAACATTTTTTTATTAAATTCTAATTGAATCAAATTTTTATGGTTAATATGGGACTGACAGATAAACTTCTGGACTTTTATTAAGGAGATTTTTTTTCAAAATTGTAAAAGCGTGGGTATTTTAGCGCAAAACTTCACTAGCGAATGGGGACTTACACGTGGAAAACAGAAGTTTGTTTTATATCCTGTACTAGAATCAATAGCTATACAGGGTGGTCCAAATTGATTATAGAATACTTAGAGGGTGAAAATGAGCTATCATGTTCCACGCCGCATCAGACAGAATGTCCTAAAATTACAGTATAAAGAAATTTGAAACTGTCAAACTTATTGAACAGCCCACGTATCTGTCCAGTTGATTTAAAAAAAAAAATAAAAAACCTCCAAATGACCAAAATTGTGAACATGCCGGTCAAATTTGATTTGAGTAACTTTTTTCGTTTAGGAATTAAAACAATAGAATGGTTATTGTGGATGACCTTTTGCTAGCTCTGCTAGGTAAGAGGCACTTTTTGACTACAGTTTATATGACACTTTGGAGTTTATTTTTTATGTACTTTCCACTTTTAAATTATCCTTCATTCATGTTGGACCACCCTGTATGTTGTAGAGGAAAGGAAATACCATGTGTCCAAGAGCACCCTGGACATAGGAGATTAACATGGGAAAAGGTTTTGATTTTTTTGCGCCTGTACGGTTGATTTGATTGAAAAATCGTATTAATGAAAGTTGTAGTACCTATCACTGTCTAGTTTTCTGTATTTTTTTCAGATCTCTAACTTGAGCCCTTTTGTCGTAAAACACGAAGAAAAATGAGAACATTTTAACTTTTTACCTGCACTGTATAAGCGGTTGTCCAGCAACCGTATCAGCAACAATGACCTGTTTATCCGCTGCTCGACAACCGCTTATACAGTGCAGGCTAAAAGTTTAAATTGTCGCATTTTTGTTCGTGTTTTACGACGAAAGGGCTCAAGTTAAAGAGCTGAAAAAAATACAGAAAACTAGTCCGTGATAGGTACTACAACTTTCATTAATACGATTTTTCAATCAAATCAACCGTACAGGCGCAAAAAAATAAAAATATTTTCCCATGTTGTACCTAGGGCTTGTTAAGACTTTTTCAGAGTTTTTGCTCTTGACAGGACTAATTATATTTTCAACCTGTATTCTATCAGTAAACCTAACGTAGCCAGTTTCGTCTTTCTTTTGAAATTGAGCCATCGCGTTTGTTATACAGAATGGCCACATTCATAAGAACAAATCGATGCTGTGCATGCTTTTACGCGTTTCACTTTAAAAGACAAAATGCTATAAAGTAGCTGATGTACTATTAGAAATAATAAAATTAAAGTAAACTATGATTTTACTAAAATTTTAATAAGCTCACAGTTTGAAAGTTGACTCTCAAATCTTAAAAATATAGTCTTTCAATTATTTTTGTTACTAATCTGGTTCATCCGGTTAGACAGAAACTTATACCACTAATTTGGTTTAATGATGCAAAAAACCCCATTATGTACGCTTTTTATCTGGTTAAGCCAAGTAATTCAAAAATTACTTATCTAACAGCCATCTGCCAGTTAGATAAGTGGTTGAATATTGGCAGATCACTCTTTTTACAGGAATTTTTTCCATCATAACTCCTCCCTAAAACTTGAGCACCCGCCTATTGCGTCACGCCTCTATTCCCCCCTCTTTGATTCGCAGGCTATATGGCTGGAGATGTCTATTCTCGAGGCGGTCAATCGGCCGGAGCCACGCCCTCGGGACCGCCCGGAACCGCACCCAACGCGGGCACCGCCTCCAAGCCGGGCTCGGATTACGGTCCGGCGTCGTACGGTTCCGCCTACGGATCTTATTCAGACTATTCCGGGCGTTCTACTGCCGCCTACGGTGCCGATTCCACCGGCGGATATTCGAGCGGAGCGCCGCAAGCCGCAGGTGGGAAACACTTCTCTGATTTCAAGGAGTGGCCAGCGTCATGACAACCTATCGATGGTCAGGGCGCCGCCCCGCCGGCGGTACCCGGGACCGGGCTGGCCGTAAGGACAGTCTCGGCCGCCGTTGTGGAGTTGTCTCACTGATCGCAAATCTGCTTTGTACTTGGATTTGGACAATACTGACTGGTTAATTTGGACATTCGTGTTTTTAAAAAGTTATAGTCAGTATTGTTATGAAAGAAACGTTTTAGATTGCTGATCAGTTAGGCATCTACGCCGGCACCATTTTGAGGAAGATCCGTAAGTTTGTCTCATATTTAATCAGAATTTAGGGGTATTAGTTGTTGTGTAACATTATATTAAGGTATATAAGTAAAAAAAAAAAAACAAATGCTATCTATTAACAACGGCGATTATGCGCCGGGTCACGTGGTCCACCTAGCAGGCACGACGGATGCTGAGCGACGACTACAGACAGACAGAAATGGCGCCCTCTTACTGCCGCGTTGACTATTTTTAAGTATTATTAGGTGTCTAGTTGCTTAAATTTTGTAGCACGATGATTTTTTGACGAGTCCATTTAATTTCTTTTTGAGGTGTCGCAACTTAGTGCTACATCATTTAACTGAAGACCTAACAGCTCATATACAACTTGTTGAAGTAATTCTAATCGAATACTTTATTAATTAAATGATTTACACGTTGAAGATAGAAATCAAAAATACCTCATATCTTATTGACTATTGATTAATGTTTACGATAATGTAAGGCATATGAAGTAGTGGTCTATAAATTTGGTGTAAACTCTCCTCAGTCGCTGTCTACATGTTCCGAATGTTATCGAATCCAAGAGTTACAACGAACATTTTTATTTCAAACTTTGATAGAATTTCTCGCGATTTCCTTTATTTTATTTTCTATCAGTGGCTAGAAACTATGTTTTATTTTCGTGCTTGGAGTAGTATTTTCCGTGATCCAAGAAGAGTAAGAAATTGCTAGAATTTCTCTTAAAGAATCGTATATGGAATAATAATATGATTGAGTTGGACTGTCTGCGCCTAGTTAAGTATAGTGGGCCTTTTAGGTTAATTTTTAATAGACTCGTCTTGTTGCTAAACTTGACAAAATGCTATTTCTATTGAAAGTTGCTTTAAGAAGTTTTTGCTTTAACACTTACTAGGAAGTATAGGTAGGGTGGAGCAATAGTATTGTTTTATTTGTCCTCAAACTTTTTATTTCCGTCTTGTAATAGTTATTGTAAGCATTTTCAGTATAGTAATTGTAGTTTCCGCCAGTTGTCTCCTTGTTTCTTCTCTTGAAATAACTCAACATGCTTTCGCTATGAAAATTGTTGATTTTTAAATCGTAAAAAGTGAAAATAATAATTCCAACTTATGTACTAACTGTAACTCCAGCCAGCCTAGTCTAGGTACTGTAATAGCCTATTGGTTGGAATGGTTAACCAGTAGGCGATTTCTGTCAGCATTATGTTCATCATCAGGTTTTCTAAAAATTTAGTCATCAAACTGTTAAACGACGTTTCAATTACTTCAGTAGCGAACAATACTTCCGTCATTAACCAAAGTTAATGATGAAAGATTTTTCCGTTTTTAACGAGGGCATTCATTTCTAATATTTATCCTGTTGTCGTTTTCCTATACATGGAGAATAAGCAGGACTCTGACATTCGACAGAGCAGCTTATTTTAAGACAAAATGTCATATAAACATGTTTTTTGAGATACAAGTTGTCACAAATAATACTGAGAATAACTATTGTTAGCCCTTATTATTGTAATGTTTTACAAGTAGTGATGACAATATTAAACGCAAAAACAAAATTTTTACATTCAATGTCCTGCCAGTGACCGACTTACCCTGTATTAGGTAAGTTTAATTTTCCAATACATTTAAGGTGAACAAAAATTAGGTCAATAGTTTTTTTCAATACTATACCTCGAAAGTCAATTTTTGATGAAAAATTATTATAATTTCTGGTTAATTTAGAAGAAAAATGCTCACTTGACTTTTTTTGCTTGTATCATCTACCATTCAAGATAAATATTGATTTAGTACCATTTGGCGATAGTTCTGATAGTGACGTCAGTAAGCACCTAGATGACGTCATTTGACAGTGAGTGACATTAATCTGTGTGTACTCTATAAGTCAAGCAAAGTGTGCTCAGTGATAAGTTGTCATGTGGCTTCACTAAGTCTTAAATGAGAACAGAATCTTGACTTTAGAGAAAATATTGACATTTGGCAGTTGAATGCACTTTGATTTACCTTCTGTAAATCTTGATTTATCTGATAAGTTTATAAAAAAGAGTCCATTAAAATGGTAAAATGGCTGTACTAGGTACTATTTGGTTTGAAATATCTCCCATAAGTTAGAATACTGGTGTAGTTCAAATTAATTTTTTTCACCTTCTACTACAAATATTTAAATGACATTCGTAGCCGATTTTCTTAAAAATCTTTGATTTCCACTTGCATTACGGTTGTTTTTAGCGAAAAATTGACATTAACCACTATTGCTCCACTTTGTATAAAGTGTTCACTACTCTAGTAATACCATTTTAACGTTCACCGCAATTCCTCTGTAATTTAATTAGAGTGTAGGTAAATTTCTAGCTGTTACGTCTTATTTATTTCCAGTAACAATAATGCATTTGTTTTATACCGTTAACTTTAGAATCATCTTTTTGTTTCAGCGTAGGCGTTAGTTTCCAAATCTAGTCTCTTTAATACGATTTAAAACTCTGAAAAGTATGCTAGCAGGTAATTTGTAAATATTATCTAATGATTAGGGTCATTCTGCATTCACAAAACTAAATTTTCCATGCATTTCATCATTCTTATAGTGTGATGGGTTTTATCACGGCGGGACGGTCCAACTTCGTTTTTAATTTTTTTTTAGAATGGCGACAAGTTCTGTAAATAAATAGTGCACAACCACGCCCCCTATTTTAAAAGTAAAACAGTAGCTTTATAGGAATATCATTTAAATCTGGGCTGTAATTATATCTTCTAAGATGTTCTGAAATAAGGTTGTTTTTAGTGGGACTTTTTTTTAAGATGTTGCTGTTTTTTTAAATGTTTTTTATTGTTAATTAAGGGCTAAGCGGGCTTGAATTCCCATCAGTTTTGACGTCCCCAATGCGAGTGCTTGCAATTATATTTAAAAAAATTGAAACGGTGGGCCAATTTGAGCCGGAACGATCTACGACTGAAATACACACACTATACAATTTACTTAAAATTAAAATATTTTAAACTCACCATAGTTGTTGACGTATTTTTATATTTTATTTGTTTTTCACTTTAATGTTTTTTTTTAAGAAATTTCCTATTTATTACGTACTATAATAACTTTAGTTTAGAAGCGAAAGACTTAATCAATCCATTTTTAGCATAATTAAATTATTATTACCCTATAAATAAATAATATTTGTAATAGCTGAAAATATATAAGTGGACTAAGTGGTTGTGATCTATGTTAAAAAAGAGTCAAGCTACAGATTCTTCTCTATTACGGTAACTTAAATATCTTACCTTATGTGTATGTTATTAGTAAGCGAGTTTTAAGGAACTAAGATTACGAGGGCTCTTTCTGTCTGTCTGTCGATCAATACTCGAACACTCATTCTTTTAACAAACTTTTTTATAATATATTATAATAGTAAACCAAAACTAACTGACATTGTTCTAAACCATTTGCTGCACACAATAATTGTTGTGTATTTTTCCTCTCACTGAGTAATAATTCTTAAAGTCTGCATCGTTTTTTTTAACTTAGTTTGGATACACTAGTATGCCAACCTTTAGGCGATAGTTTATCTTTGTCTAAACCCTATATCAACTGGAGAGATTTGTAGAAAAGTCTCATTTTCAAATCACAGGTTACGGTGTCGTGAAATGAGATTAAATTAGTTTGACGCAATGCAGATAATTAATCTGGATCAAGTTGATGATTGGTCGGTTTTTCTTTAGTGCTGGTTATACAGGGTGAGTGGTAAAATAATCTCGGAGGCTAGCATAGTTGCCAATTCAGTGGATTTTTATTAGAAAGGTGTTTTAGTAAACTTGATATTTTGAAGGTTTTCAATGTATTTCATTTTGGGGTGGAGAATGATTTATGTCACGGTGAATGTTATCAAAAGCACTAAGTTTACTTATAACAGTTACATTACTATTGTGGTATGAGTCAAGTGTGGGAAATATTACGGTCATCACA
The DNA here is from genome assembly GCA_018691245.2 of Ips nitidus. Classification (NCBI taxonomy): domain Eukaryota; kingdom Metazoa; phylum Arthropoda; class Insecta; order Coleoptera; family Curculionidae; genus Ips; species Ips nitidus. The sequence goes on along the minus strand of CM042790.1, from coordinate 8,351,255 downwards.
TGGGTCCATTAATTTGCTATACCACACGAGTAATGTACAGGGTTGGTCCGTATATTTAGACACTTTATTTGTGCAGATAGGGAAAAACTGATAATGCAAAAGTTATAGGACTTCTGCTAAATAACCAAAAAATCTTATTGAATAATATTATCATGCATCATGGACGTAGGCCTCCCATAACACATCAGCCACCATCTACTCTTCTTAGATCATCTGTCCACTGCTCGACGTACGTCTACTCCCTTCTACGACTTTGGTTCTTTGTCGTATTATAATAGACCATGGCAAAGGTGAAAAAAAATACAAAGTTGATAAATTTTTAATGGAACGCCCTCTATATTTTCTGATAAGTTGATAGATCTTTTTCTTCTGATTCCAAAAATATATAACAAGTTGACATTTGGTTTAGTTCTTTTCGAATTATTGGCATTATTGTGTTTTAAAATCACAGTTGCCATAGATCTGAATGATTTCAAGGTTAAAGACGACATTTTCCGGATCACATGACTGTTGTTGACAGGCGTCAATTTAACTTTACAGTGTTACCAGCTGGAAAGTTAAATTGTGACAACTACGTTGGGTGCATTTACAATATCAGCTTTTCCATCTGTTTAAATGTAATTTACAGTCTTTTCAAGGTTTCCGGGGTCACATGACTGTTGTTGACAGGTGTCAATTGGACTTTAGAGTGCTGCCAGCTGCGAATTTAAATTCTCACAAGCACACGAGGCGTGCTTTTACAATTTCAGCTTTTTCAACCGTTTAAATGAAATTTACAGACTTTTTAACGGTAAAGAGAACATTGTCCGGGTCACATGACTGTTGATAGCAGATGTCAATTTAACTTAATCGTGTTGCCAGCTGCAAATTTAAATTGTCACGAACAGAAGACGTGCTATTACAATTTCACCTTTCTCAACTGTTTTTAAATGTAATTTACGGAATTTTTAAGGTTAAAGATAACTTTTTCCGCGTCACGTTGTTGACAAGTTTATATTTAACTTTATAGCGAATTTAAAGTGTTATGACCACGTGACGTGCTTTTAAAATTTTCTAGATAAACAACGACATTTTCAGGCTCACATGACTGTTGTCGACAAGTTTCAATATAAGTTTACAGTGTTGCCAGCTACGATTTTAAATTGTCACGTTCACGTGACGTGATTTCACAATTTTATCTTTACCAACTGTTTAAATGTAATTTACAGACTTTTCAAAGTTAAAGTTGACATTTCCATCATTTAAGGACCGAACGTCACGATGACGTAATTTGACAGTTGGTCAATATATTGTTTTTTTAAACTACGTCATCGTGACGTCAAATTTGCTCTGCACACTGGATGGAGCATCGATTCGAATACTGATGACGTTTAGTCTTATTTGATTATGACACCTGTGATATTGAAAAACAATAAAATTGCAATTTTTAAATGGCAATAATTCGAAAACGACCAAAACAAATGTCAACTTCTTTTATATTTTTGGAATCCGAAGAAAAAGGTATATCAACTCATCACAAAATATACAGGGTGTTTTAATAAAAATGTATCAAATTTTTATTACTTTTTTACTTTCATCATGGTGTTTATTCCACTTATTATCATTATCTAGGGATTTAGGTGAGATATGTAATGATTACCATGGTAATCGTAGATAAAATCTTTTGATACGTAAATAACTTTAATGCCATTGATAGCTTCACAAGATTGATAACTGTCAAATTTGACATTAGCACGAACCAATAGTTGAATAATTTAATTATTTACTTGTAGGCAAAATCTGTGGTTTTTTAAAATCATTTGAATGTTTATATTTCACAGACAGGACAAGTAAAAAAGTCACAGTCTGAACTACAATTAACTTAAGCTTGGCTTAAGTACGACGGTGCAATAACCCCTTACTTGACAGTTGTCAAATTTGACAGTATTAGAAAAAAATTTCAAACAATCTTTTTATGCAACTTTGCTGGTTTTCGAGATTTTGTCACTAACCATCTGAAAAACTCATTGTGGGTACTTAATTAAACATTTTTTCGAACTTTTCAATATCAGTAGGTGTTAGTAGGTACCTACCGCTTTAAAAACATTATTATAAATTTAATTTTGAAGAATACAAGAATATTGGCGAATTTGCCTAACAAATACTTTAAAACCATAAAATGCGGAAACATTTAAAGAAGAAAGACTATTATTGTCTTGTTTTCTACTGTAACCAGAAAATTTCTTTTTGACATCATCCATTAATATTTGAAATTACATTTAGAATTTGGTCATGTTGCCAGATTGTGCATACACAAAATCGTAAATTTTTTAAAAAGTTTCCTTTCTTGTTGGAGGGATACGTTTGATATATGTGTATATAATATTACGTGTTTAGAAAGATTATTACACCAGACGTACACTTAGAAATATTAAAGCACTTCGACTCACCACTCTTTAATAAAAAAAAATAATGTTATTAGAACTATCAAATAAATACCATATACTTAACTACTACATTTTGGTGGTCTTCGAGTTCAGTTGAAAGTTGGGGCGTGTTGACGATTATTAGGATATATCAATAGGTAAATTTTTACTTTGAACAATTTTTAACCGTGAGTGTCAAATAGGAAATTGATAACAGAACACACGAATATATTAATATACATTTAAAAAAAGAAGCATTTCAATTTATAGTAATGAGAAAAAAAACGAGACATATTTTTATCGTTATTTATTTTAAAATAGTTAGATTTTAGAGTGAATACTGATAAAAGGAATACGCATTAAGTATAAAGTTCTTTTGAATTAATTAATTGTATTGTGTAACTAATCTACAAGTTATAAAATAGTTATCATTGACCTATTAGTGTAATATTTTATGATCGGATAAATTTAAACATAGTTGAAGTTAAAATTAGACCAAATCGACTGATGTACAGAGATATACTTGGATAAGTTTTAAATTTAACTTATGAACAATACAAAATTAGGGCCTTCTTACTATTAATAGTGCAATTCCTCATTAATCTAGCGAAATAGATGTTATATTAGTTTATTAACTAGTTGCCCCTACGTTAATTGTCACGTAGGAGGAATCGGTTAAAGTTGGTGGTGTTTAAAGATAATAGTTTCGATACTCTTCAGTATTTACTATTTTATTTGGAGAGTTAGAAAAGAAAACAACCTATTAATTAAGGTTTTAGCAGTAAGGGTTCTAGTTAACGCTGCAATTCCCGATATAGTAATTAAAACGATAGGATTTACAAAAAAAGTGATTGTGATTCTAATAAGTTAAAACTTAAGTATTTTTAAGAGCTATTTAGAGATATCGGTATAATTTTAAAAGTAAGAGACTTCAAACAAACGAAATGTGATCAACCAGGTTTCTTAGCTATAGAAACACTTAGACTACGACATAATTGTGTTGCGTTGTTAGAAATTTATTAAATAAAAATAAGTAATTTTAACAGACCCTTTATGTGATACGCAAATATTTTTACGATTCATCACTATTCGATTTTAGACCAATGTAAATAAGTATGACGATTAAGACCGCATTTCTAGGGTCTAGCAACATAAAATCTACGAGGAAACTGCACAATATCTTTAAAAACCACTTTGCTTGACCGACAATCCGCGCAACAACAAACTAGGGGCAATTTATTTCCTAAGACGACTAACAGTCTTGCTCAAAAGATATTATTTTGTATTAAATTTCAGTTGATATAGAAGTTCATCTACGTTTAAAACAAAATATCTCGAAATTGTATATTCATATATGAGTGTGCGCAATTTAAATAATAAGTGTGTTGAAACTTGTTTAAATATTTAAGTCTGATAAACCTAATACATAAATAGTTAATTGACATTCGTGTTAATTCTAGTTAAGTGTCTTAAGAGAACGGAAAAGAGTTCCATTAGTTGTGCTTACTACATGTCCCTCCTATTGACTCCCCTCGTCCTGTTTTCATGTCCGAGACACGGTGATCGCGCAAAACTCTTATATTTTAGGTGATTTACGTGAATATGACTTTGTTCCTTTCCAATTGGAAGGGTTTGCAGTTCGAAACACTCTCAGGAAGTAGTAAATTTTGTTTTATCATATCAAAATGAGAACACAATAAAGACTAAGTTCGGACAATCAAAAATAGTAGCGATTGTGTACAACCGAAGAGAGAATTTTTAGTAAAAAGTGACAAATGTTTTTTTAATGATTATTTGTTGATGAATTATTCTTTTTGATTGTTATGGGGCTTCATTGCTGATGTGAAAAGCAAAAAAAAATACCAATTAAGCGATAACTGCTTTCTCTTTCCTTTTAACATAAAAAAGTGGGACCTTGTTTCTCTAGAGATATTTACTGTATTTGCTTTTATGTTGATTTTTTTTTTAATTTTTAGACCACACATATGTTACTTTTTTGAAGTAATATTTGCTAGTGAAAGGACATTTCCAACTTTAAAAGCAGGATTATTCATCGATAATACAGAGTAAACAACAAAGTCTTAAAATGTCTTCAAACAAGGGTTGTTTATTGGAATCCATCCAAAAACGTCCTGATTCATTGATCTAGACAACACAATTATTTTCGGTTCGCAGTGACGAAGTTCTATAATCTTGTAGATAATTTAAAGATTAAACTAGAGAACAAAATTGAATCAGAGATACCGAAAAAATGGTTTTTAAGGAGGTTTTTCTGTCATATTTTTAAAACGGTTTGTCATGCACAATTGTGTTCAAAATTTTCAAAACTTCAGGATTTTTTGTATAGGATTAGGATGAACAAGATATAAAATAAACCAATTTCCTACTATATTCTAGCCCAAATATTGACAGGAAACCTGTTCTGAAGTTCCATTTGTAAAATTGAAGATATTTGAATATTCCACGTCCAAGTTCAGTTACAAATTGTTCTACAGTAAGTAAAATCGAATGATTTAATGCAGATTATCAGGTTTTAATGCTTGAACCTCCTATAAATGACATATTTACAACGTGACACGTCACTTCACACAGTAACTAAAGGTCACTTGTCCAACTGAATAAACAAATGTAGTGTCCTGAAACTTAACGTCATTTCTTGAAAGGTCCTTATCATAATATTTTCTTAGTAAAAAGTGAACAGTTTGACTCTTCGTCGGCCATTCAAATGTAAAAAGTGTGGCAAAATACAAAAAGTGTCTCAAGCTCGGTACAAAACATTCAGTGCAGTAAAAACCTTGTACATATGCAAATAATGTGACAGAAAACATTACCACAAATGAATCTAATATGGGTAATTTGGAAAACGTTTTCATATACAGGGTGTCCCAGCAAAACTAGATGCAGAAATCTGCAATTACTAATGTTACTTTTTCTTCTTGGTAAGAAAAACTTTTTTTCAGTTTTTTCGTTTCTCAGATATTTACTTCAAAATTACCGACATTTTGATATAATAAATCTTCAGACATGCTTCTGAGGTACGAATATTCTCTGAAATATGCGATAACGGTCGGAGATACCAAAAAATTTAAGAAACAGTAAAATTTTCGAAAATCAACTGAAAGAGTACAGTTTTTGGAAGAAAACCGCCGTTATACAGCCAATTAACTCTAGTGTCCCGTTGTTTTTTTTTTCTGTTAAATAAATACCGAACAAAACATTGAGAACACTTTAATCAGAGGCATGACTTGTAGCACAATTAACTAGTGTCCTTCCGGCGTTATGTCAAATGTTTTCAGTTTCATAAAAATAACAGTGGTGCATTATGACTTTTGGTAAAATTGACTAGGATCCTTCCCAGTTTATGTAAAACTAAAAAATGGTTTTTCTCAAACTTTAGAAAATACAGTATGTTACAATAAGTACAAATTCAATATAGGTTGTAGTATGTATTGAAGGTTTTGCCATTTTCAGTTTAGTATTTAATTTTGGGACACCCTGTATATTGTTGTATGTTTAGTTTAGAGCAAATGTAATGTCGTATGTCAACAGAAAAATGGGGCGCTACTACTACTAAGACAACATTTTTGAACATCATTGTAAAATGTTGTCTTAGTATTAGTAGCGCCCCATTTTTCTGTTGACATACGACATTACATTTGCTCTAAACTAAACATACAACAATATACAGGGTGTTCCAAAATTCTATTGTTTACATTTTTTCTCTCTTCGGTTTAACACATCTAATAAGCTTAAAATTACTTCTAGAACCGCAAATTCTTCCAACTGGATTGTGCACATCCTACAAATAGAAACGGGTTTTAAAGGTGTTCATTATCGTAAAAAAATGTATGTTAGGTGTATAAATTAACTTGGGTTTTGCGCCGTCAACGAGACCTGTCAGTTTCTATAACTTCCACTGGATATCATATTTTTAATACTAACTAGACAAACGAGAGTAAGTACTCAAGTGTTGGACAAAATCGACCCCAAAAATGGGGGGTCATTTATTTTAGGATAAGGATAGAAACCTCTAAACGAGAACACGAACCAAGAAGTATTTTTCCTTTTTTAATTCAATTCTTCGCCAAATCGTTTTAAGCTTGCCACTTACCAGAAATGTCCTACACTTGATGCATTAAACAGAAATTCACTTGTCTTATTAAGATAGGAAGTATAATAATTTAAGTGTTGAGTTGTCGTAAAATATTCTATTATAGTAGAATTAATTGTTATAAAAACACACACACACACACACGGAGACCTGGTTTTTAGCAAAATAATATTACTCTATTTTAAAAATATTAACTATTAAATATATAAAGTAATAATAACTGTAGTGCATTTGTATTTGGGATTAATAAGTAGACTTAGATAGTATCAAGTATAACTAAACATTAAATATATAGCCTGAAATGTCTATTAGATTAATCTAAAAAATGAGAATATTACTTAAAGGTGTGTACCTCTATTATCATTATCATCGATAATGAGTAATATAAACTATAAAATACTTCTGGGTCTCTGTTGTTTTTATACCTTTCCAAATTCCTTTCTAAACTTTTTTTAATCCCAATGTTTTTCAAGCCTTAATAAAATAATCAAATAGACACAGCAAAAGGTAAAGTATACCGCTAACACTTGGTAAATTACATATACAGTGTGTCTGAGTTTTAGGTGGCTAAATTGGTAGTTTCTGCTAAGTAAACAAATATCCAATAAGGGTTTTCATGTTTGCATTTGTCTGACGGTTGTTTTTTAAAGTTGAACATCCTGTATTTTGAAAACAAAGTCTTACGCGATATTGATTTACTAATGTGTCATTACTTTGTGATATTTGGCCATCTAATATTGAGACATGCTGTACAAACCGTAATTTTCTACTCTACAAATTTAAGCAATAATAATTATTTATCATTGAATACTTCTGCAGGTACACATACAGGGTGTCCCACCTAAGACACTTTTTAATATCAGGCAGATTTTCCTATTAAATACAGAAGTTTAGATTCCATATTGGTTAATATTTTATATTAATTTTATTCATCATCCTGTTTATTGTTACAGATTTGGATTTTCATAGACATTTTTGATATGTCTGTGGTGCACCGTTTCGGAACTGCTCTGCTTCATCATCAGGAGAATATTTTCTAACGGAAGTTGGACTATAAATCCTGCCATCCAAAGAGTAAAAATTCCAATGTCCAGTCTATATCTCAAAAACGACAACATTTAGAGAGAAACTGATTGGAACTAAAACTAGCTAGATTAAGCAACAGAATCAAGAAATAGCTTCAATTACTAGGGTTGTCAGACGAGAATCCGTTGTTGCCACTCATTTCATGTAGATGCGGCAACGCTGAAATCACATCATCATCGTGTCATCGTATTGTATCACCTAGATACAGTACCTTTCATTCTTAGTTGGCCACCTGGTATGTATGTGCATTATTGCTCAAATTTAGTTTGTTTTAACAAAATCAATCAAATAAGCCGGTAAAATAGAGAGCGTCCCTTTAAAAATAACTGTCAAAATCTGACATCTCTTGCCACTTTTTACGGCTGAGTTGGTAAATTTTCAAAAGCATCTATTAACTCATGCAATAGTCACACCCTGTATATTTCTCTGAATGTAGTCGTGGAAATGGTAACGAATAGTTCCAAAACGGTGTAAAACAAAAATTGTAACAATATACAGGTAGATTTCATTTAAAACATCTGCCAAGTATCCAGGTAAGGGAGAGTATGATGTATTACATAAGGGATACCCCTGTATATTTACGTGATTGTACCTTAAAAACCCAAAGTTAAACTAACATAGCATTCTTATGATTCAAACACAGTTATTTTAAAAATTGATTATCCTACTGGATAAACTGTACTGACTAGTGCGGTAAAGTGTTTTTTACCTACTAACCATTATAATTAACTATATTTTGTGATCATCTACGAACTACACAACTGAAATACCCCCAGGTTCTGATACGGCCTAAAGAGAAGAATATGGGTTGAATGACGTTGGACTCTCCTGCAGTAGTAAGTAGCCAAATATTTGTGTGTATTTTTGTATACCGGATGTTTCATATTTACGTACCAACCAGTAATGCTAACTGTCAAACTGTGGTAAGAAAACCTCTTTTTAGTTAAAAAAATTGTTGTTACAATGTAAAAACGATTTAGGAACTCTGTGTTGTAAAATTTTTATATACTTCTGTTATTTGTTTCTTAAGACAGATATTGAAGTAAACTACTATCTAAATTGGGTTACCAGGTGATTGAATATATATCGGGAGGCTTCTTTCTGGCTTTGAATAGTCAAAAATGCTGTCTGGATCAATACAGTTAGGATTTTAATAGGTAGAAATTGTAAAATTAAAGCTAGGAAGCCTTTTATTAAACACAGGATGCTTCTTACTGTCGTCTAGCAGACAAATTGCTACCGGAAGGCTTCTTTCTGTCTTTGAATAGTCAAAACTGCTGCCTGGAAGACTCTGAGTGATCATATAAACACAGTAAGCATTTTAACGGGTAGAAATTTTCAAATTGAAGCTTGAAAGCTTTTTATTAATGACAGGAAGCTTTTTACTGTCTTCTAGCAGTCAAACTAATACCCGAATGCTTCTTTCTGTCTTTATATAATTAAAAGTGCTGTCTGGAAGCCTTTCTATAAAGAATCTAAGTTCATATTCATACTGTAAGCATTTTAAGAAGTAGAAATTGTGAAATAAAGGTTGAAAACCTTTTATTAAAGAGAGGAAGTTTTTTACTGTGTTCTAGCAGTCAAATTGCTACTGGAAGGCTTCTTTATGTATTTGAATAGTCAAAAATGCTGTCTGAAAGCCTTTTTATACACTGTGAGTGACTATATCAAAACTGTCAGGATTTTAATAGGTAGAAATTGTCAATTAAAGCTAGAAAGCTTTTTATCCAAGTCAAAAAGTTTCTTACTGTCTTTAAGTAGTTAAATTGCTACCGGAAGGCTTCTGTCTGTCTTTGAATAGTCAAAACTGCTGCCTGGAAGACTCTGAGTGATCATATAAACACAGTAAGCATTTTAACGGGTAGAAATTTTCAAATTGAAGCTTGAAAGCTTTTTATTAATGACCGGAAGCTTTTTACTGTCTTCTAGCAGTCAAACTAATACCCGAATGCTTCTTTCTGTCTTTATATAATTAAAAGTGCTGTCTGGAAGCCTTTCTATAAAGAATCTAAGTTCATATTCATACTGTAAGCATTTTAAGAAGTAGAAATTGTGAAATAAAGGTTGAAAACCTTTTATTAAAGAGAGGAAGTTTTTTACTGTGTTCTAGCAGTCAAATTGCTACTGGAAGGCTTCTTTATGTATTTGAATAGTCAAAAATGCTGTCTGAAAGCCTTTTTATACACTGTGAGTGACCATATCAATACTGTCAGCATTTTAATAGGTAGAAATGTTCAAATTCATGCTAGAAAGCCTTTTATTAAAGACATGAAGCTTCTTACTGTCTTCCAGTGGTTCAATTAATAGCGGCAGCTTTTTGTCTATGAATAGACAGACGTGATGCCCCTGACTATTTTTTCACATTTTAATTGGTAGAAATTGTCAAATTAAAGCTAGAAAGCCTTTTATTAAAGACGCTTCTTATATGGTCTTCTAGCAGTCAAATTAATACCCGAATCAATCTTTATGTCTTTAAATAGTAAAAAATGCTGTCTGGAAGCCCTTCTAAAGACTCTAACTAGAGAATGCTCTTATATACAGTTTACCAGTTAGTTACACACAGTAGTTGCATAATTACACTCAACTGGGTATGTAACTATAAAGGTACTTTAGGGATTTGCTTGAGTTGTGTATTCTCTAAAGTACTCTAAACAGTGCAAACACTTCAGTGTTCATTATAGAATAACATTCAGTACCTAATTGATTATAACATAATTTCTTTGATAATCTATAGGTTCGATTTGCTATTTAGTTCCTGACCTAACCGCTTTGCCATCCGTTCCTAGCGGTTCTATGGACGCTTCCTTTTCCCCTAACCAAAGAAATACTACCCAATCCAATGCCGCCCAATATTGTCCCACATCTAATACCAACAAGAACAAGTCATTCTCCAGTTCTCCCGGTTTGTTCATCTATACATATAAGGACTGTTCGCAGAGGGAATCTCCAACTAGTAATCAGTGAAATAGATACGTCCATTGGCCACAAGTTTGACAACGTCATAGTCACGTGAGCATTCAACCAATGAAACTTGACATTTACTGTTTCTGAGTTGGAAACCAGTCAGGAATCGCCTCTGCGAACAGACCTATAATAGTTTTCAGTTCTTACAAAGGATATTTTATAAATACACAAATGTTTCTCTAAATTTGTCTTCATTTTTCGTTCAATATCAGATTGATTTTTCCTCAGGTTATTCCCAGTCAGCTGCTGCAGGCGATTGCTATTCTGGGGGACCGCAAAGGAGCTCTTCATATGGGACACCTTCCCAAGCCTACCATCCGTATAGAAGATAAACCGTTTTCCAATTTTTTTTTTAATTTAGTTCTGTAAGTGCGCAGTAAAAGGACGAAGAACACCCAGTAGTGTTAAGGTACAGCTGACATATTTTTGTTATACATATAGATTATAGTATGTATTCTTATCATGACTATACAGGTAACCCAGTGCGGTTAAATTAGGATTAAATGCTTCTGGACGATTTGGAGCCAAAATAATTAATATTTTAGCTTGTAATTACCCTTAAATGTGACGTGTACTAAGTACCCTTCATGAGTTTAGGTTGAACTCAAAATTACTGTATGAGTAGTGGGTGAGTACTATATGAATTTGGTGGTAAATATATCATGAAATAGACATAATTCTATGCCGTTTTCCTTTTTTGAGAGTATCTCTCATTCTGGTAGGTTTAAATAATACTAATAATATTATAATAACTTGATGTACAAAATAATCATTCATTTTATGGACAGGGTATTCTTCGTCCTTTTTCATTTCCAACTTACCTCTTTTTGTTTCTTTTTTTTGATAATCGTGTTTCTAGTGAGTACATTTATTATGATACTAGTTGCTTAAAAATGCATTTTTAAACGCCTCTAGTTGATGAATACGCACGGTTTTGTTTAATATTAAGTGTCGGCGATTATATTTTTTTATGTAAAATCGCTCTGGTATAAAAATACATTTGCTTTGATTTATTTATTTAGACTGAATTATTTAATCCACGTATTCCTAGCAAAATTAAAATGTGTCAGTCAGAAAAAAATTATTCTAAAAACTATACTAAGTATGTTTAAAGTTTAAAGCCAACAATCCTTGTCTTGTTTGTCCTCCACCTTGGCAGTGCCACTAGCGGCAGAATAGAAAAGCTTAAAGTTGCTCCTCATTTTAAATTTGAAATATTTGAATGTGTAATAGGAATACAAAGGCAAGAACTCTGACTAATAAAACGCGAAAACGTTTAGTTTTTTATTTATATTAACCAAGCGATTGACAATCAAGGCCGTTTTAATTAAATCGATACGTATCGAACTATATTACAACTATTCGAGTTCGCTCAGCCCTAGTAGTCCAGTTCGAACCGTGCACGTGCAGCGCGCTCCACGAGTTCGAACAGATAACACTGCACCGTTGCCACTTCTCCGTTTTTAGCCCGAACACGTGAAATCCGGCCGGATTAGATGCGAAAGTTGGGAAAGTCCTAAAGGTAAACCGAGAACTGTTAACGAACTGGAACAGGTGCGTGTATACGAGTAACGACAGTAGGCGGCGTGGACACGAGAGAACGGAACTTGGCGGAAATATTTCTTGTTTTGTTTATGTGCGTGCGAGTGATAAAAATTGAATTATGTGCAGACTTTTGCATTGACGTTTGGGCTTTAACGCCTTCGGGGATACCCCGAAGAACAATATTAAGCTGGGTAAGTGGTTTTGAAAGATTTGTTTATGGTTCGAATTGAAAAAGTTAGGTTAAGGTTGGGTTTATTTACTTTCACCCTGCTTATTTGGGTTGAGTTTTTGGGCATGTGTAGTGTATTTGTTGACGATTTGATCTATAGAAAGTTTGAAATGGGATTTGTTTTATGTAAAATTTAGCTTTTGTTTAAAGTTAAAGTTTCTAAACTAGGAGTTTTTCTCAACAGCTTAAATGCAGTCTTACTGGCAAGATTATATGAAAATAACATACCTGTAAAACAGTGGAGGGAACGTAGAATCGTTTGAATTCTAGGCTACTGGGACTATATGGATAAGTAGGGAGGAATTGCATAATGTAGGGGTTATTTTTTCATCTAGGGAATTAAAGTGGAAGTGTGGAGGAAACAGGTTTCTGTATGCTGGGTGCATATTCTTGAAATGAGGGAAGGGAGTTCAGAATGTGACAGAAACCTTTCATTGTCAGCTTCTTTTGTCACATTCTATCAACATTTCTATTAAGAGTTCCTCTCCATGCTTTCTAGAATTAGGGCTCTGGACTCACCATTAGATCTCCATCCTCCATCTTCCAAGTTCCATCTTAAATAGGAGCATAGGAGGCCATGAAGACACAAAATTTGACATTTAATCAAAACCTATTTTGATAGAATTCGCTGCCGGAGGGAGCCACTTTATTTTTTCTAAAAATCACGTGACCCCATGATCACAAAATTATACAGAGGCCACGTGACCTTTGGATCATATCGCGTTTAGATCCGAAAGAAAACGACTAATTACTAGTTGTCAATGTCATTGCTGTTGTCACTATGACATCTATTTTGAATTTAAAATTTCAATATCCTTGAATTCATTTTGTGGTGTCCGAATTTATGACAAAAAGGTATTAAAAGTAAAGTTAAAGTTGCATATTTTTGTGTTGTTCCTGAGTTTTGTGAGTTATATGGGGAGAGCGGGCTGCCTAGTGCCAGATTGTGAACCAAGAGTAACTTCTAGCAGGTGTTAAGTTTCCTAATCCCGAAAGTAAACCTGGTTTTTAAACTCATGGAAATATTTATCAATTGGGGATTATTACTTTTATGTTGATAAATAACTTATTACCTGTATAAAAAAGCAGGTTTACCATTATAGTACGAACTATAGTACCCACCCTTTTATTCAAAGTCTGATATTAACAACTATAAAAACAATAAAACATTTCACAACTATTGTAGAGCTTCTGTTGTTGAATGTGAAAGCACACCAAATATACCCCGCTTAGCAAAACTAGTGTGTCATGCAAAACGCCCTCTCGCGGAGAAATTATCGGAACAGCTATGTCCAATCTGTCAAAACGTGACTTTAAACAGTTCCATTGACATGAAAATCTAGAGAGGTATTTTGGCGTCAGGGTTTACTAGACTAGTGTTTACAATACCTGTCTCATTTTAACTCATTCTGATGAAAAAAGATGGCCTATGTTACTACAACTTAAAACTGCACTGCCGCCAAAATACGCTTTAGATTTATGGTACTATGCTCAACATACCATAGCCACATTCGTTTTCAGGCTCCATGGAGCGAGCAGAGCGTTTTTGACGTCACGATGACGTAATTTGGCAAAACCATAATTTGGCCAATTGTCAAATTACGTCCTTGTGACGTCAAAAAGCTCTGCTCGCTCCATGGAGACATGGACCGCATTCGTTTTCACGCTGTATGGAGCGAGCAGAGCGAATGTGACATCAGATTGTGATAATTGGTCAAATTATGATTTTGTCAAATTACTGATCCAATTGGTAAATAGGTAAAACTTTCGGTAAAATAGAGCCTAATCTGAGATTTTAGTTAATTGCTCAGTTGAAATTGGTAAATTTAGTCTTTGGGTTGGTTTTGGTATCCTCCTGGAAATCGTCATGTTGAAGCAATTACAAGTAACAAATTATTTGTCAGTTTCATGACTTTCATAAAGTAAGAACATGTGAATGGGATCTAATCTCACTCTGTGGATCACAAAACATCAATTATGTTTGCTTATAGTATGGTCTAATGATATAACTATTGACTATCATTGACCATTGAGAATAATATGACAAACTCTCAAATAATAGCTCTGTTACTTTCAGCGCTCCACACAATGAAGTCATTTAGCAAAACAATAATTTGATCAGCTGTCAAAATATGTCATTGTGACATTAAGTCGCTCTGCATGCGCCATGAAGCACCAAAACAAACAGGGCAATTGTCTAGACATATTTTGACAGCATTTAGTTGAGAATAGCAGCTTTGTTCGGGTTCATGATTCTGAACCCTTCAGGAATATTCTCATACTGATTTGGGCCATCTGCATGGATGGGATAAGTGTTGTGGTGCACTGATTTACAGGCAAATGGTCTAAATCTACATTCAAAACAGTTCAGACTCAAGTTTACTAAAAGTAGTCTAATAAGCATCTTCAGAACATTTTCAGCTTCCTGTACAAAGTAAGCATGGATAGATAATCATGTCATTTTCTGGATATGTTCTTACTTGGATTCAATCTTTTGTGTTGTTAGTAAATTCCTTAGTACATATGAAGCATGTTTGCTAATCTTTCAACTAAATTGATAACTCGATTGATAATAATCAGTTATATTATCGGATCTGGTTTATGGCATGGTCTTGGAATTTTAAGTTAGACGGTAATAAAGCCTGTCGCTGATAAAATTGCTAATAATTTATTAGTTTTTCTTAATATTGAGGTCTTAGCATGTTTATTACTTTTATTTAGGGTTAGCAGCTTTTGTATTTTTCATCATTTTTGTATGCTGTTCCTACAAATCAAATTCATATTCACAAAGAGTGACTTTCAGTGGACTAAAAACTACTCGGAAAACTTAGTTGTACCTAAGTTTCTTTTGGTCAATGCTACCAATTCTTTATTTTTCCCCGTTTGTAATTACAAAGAAGTTTCTTGTAGTGTGATTTTCCAAACCACAGAAGTGTTGTGGTCTTGTAAAAGCAGCTCTGGTACTCTTTTTAGTCAGCTTTCTCATTTTCCTCACATCCTCTTTGTCTTTCGTACTGACTATTGAGCTCAGAGCTTTTCTGACAGCTTGCAGGTTTTAGTACTGGTCTGAAAAATACTGTGATTTTCCCATTTACTTAGAGTACCTCTACATATTCAGTCCCAAACGCTCATGCTCCCGTTCTCTTGTGTGTCTTGGATATGATGATGTATTTCCAAGTGTTTTCCTTCAGATGATAAGTGATAGATTCACTTGTTCACTCACTTTTGGGCTTAATGAAGAATGTTCTCTGAAAGTTAGTCCCTGTTAGATGTGGAATGTTTTTCACTAGAGATGTTCAAGCTCTTTCATACAGCATTCCATCAGCCATTTTGAACTTGCACCATTAAATGCAAAGGTCAAGAATCATCTCCATTACCTCTTGACAGCCTGTTTTATCTCCTGTTAGGCATTCCAGACTCATTTATTTGCAGTTTTAATCTTTATGGACAGTTTCATGAATGTACCTGTTCCAAAAAACTTTCTGATCTAGTATGGGCTCATCCCATACCTGCTTTTTTGTAAATAAACTACAAATTCTGACATTTCAGACTAATCTTCCCGATTTATATGCATTGAAGTTTGACGTTATGTAGGATGAGCCCATTATTCCTAGAAATGCAACTTGCTTGATTTCTAAACTAGATAGATATTTTTTGCTACAACGACGAAGGACAAGATAAACTATCTTTTACTTGATCTACATTTAATGATCAAAGAGACCTGTTCATTAAATATTAAGGGTAACCTCTACATTATCGAGTCAATTAATTCCTTCTGGCTTCGCGTTGCATTATTTCCCCAAGGTGCGAAAATGCCATCGTGACATTATAAAACAGGGCTCGCGATAGGGACAAACGAACCGTAATAGACCCCCTAAAGGCGTCCATGGACGGATTTCACCACCCCGATCTTGATGGATGCCGCCCCTTTTATTTCTTTCCGATTGCGGAAACGTCGAACGATAAAGGTTGACCTAAATTAAATATTGTGTCCAGAGAGGTGCATATATTTTAAGGCCATTAGGAAATCAAAATGGATCAATGGATTGAGTTTTGACAGGCCACGAGAGGCCGGTGGTAACCTTTTACCGCTTTACTACTTCTTAATAGATTTTTATTATGTTTTTGGATGTTTCGGTACTATTATTTTCTTGTAATGAAAAAAAGAAGAAACTATTTATTTCAAAGAAATAACATTGAAGACATCAATAGATCAATACATATTTTTACGTTTACAGTTACTTAACAAAAAAACCGATAGGCCATCATAAGCTAAATATTTACTGACCTACTTAGTTATCCAAAAAAATTCGATATACTTTTGTATAAAAGGGTTAGGGAGGTTTACGGTTGAGAAAGCATCGTGTGGCTCAATCAATTACCAAAGTTCAAGTCTGGGTTGTGTTTGCCTTTCATTTTAGGTTTATATGCTCGAGTTTATGTATTTGCTTTGTCGTATTTGCGCGTACTGATCGAAAAGTAAAAAAAAAACACAACTGGAGTAGCAAAATGGAAAATCCAATATTTTTTTCAATTTCTGCTTTAGTAGCAAAAATATGCCTACAAGGTGTTTGATCAGATGATCATAAACCATAAGGAATAGACTCTGTGCCAATTACTTATTGTAATCTCCAGTAAAATGTCATTCATATGGTGGATTTTTTGGGACATCTTTCGTTTTCTATCAACTTACTTAACAATTGCTATTTCAAACCTTCCAAAAACAAGTCAGAAGAGGAGTGGACAATGCAAAATTGACAATCAATTTTCTTTGAATTTACTTAAATGGAAAAAAAACCTAAGCAGTTCTGGCCTATACAGGGTGCATTCGATATAGTCCATCAAGAAATAAGTTGACATGTTGTCATTTTCCTGAAAAACGCTTCCTAAGACAAATAATTCATTTCTTAAAAGTTCAATTTGAACAAACAGTTTCTTGTCTTAACAGACAGTTGAAGCAATTTTGATCAAATTTGGAACAAGCACCTATGAAATTAATACTGTGTGATGTTAATGACGTTTGTCAAAATTGTCCAGTGGCGTAGATACAGGAGGTTTTAATTTTACTGCTTTATTTTCTACGTCACTGGATAGTTTTCAAAAATTACAGTTTCTTTTACTTTTATAAAAATCTGGTTTGAAACTTTGTTTACCAGATAACTGAGTTATTACGTTCAAGGACCCAAAACCAACCCAACTTAAAAATTGTCTTGGAAACGGAGAAAATTGACTTAGGAAGCCTAAAAAATGTCTTCGGTAGCCAGTTTTTATAGTTTCCAGACAAATTGAATGACTTTGGTCTTGGAAATTAACTTGGAAACTGTGAAAATTGACTTGAGAGTCTTTGTAGTCAGTCGTCATAGTTTTCAGATAAATTGAAAAACTTTAGTTTTGAAAATTGACTTGTAGACATGAAAAACTACTTTCTCTAGACTTTTTGACTACAAATTCACACATTTAAACCTTGAACATTGACTTGGACATCAGAAAATTAAAATTTGCATTAGTAGGTTTTCATCATTTGAAAACACATTTAAATATTTTAGTTTAAAAAATAGTCTTAAATACAGGATATTGACATTATATTCATGAAAATTGACTTTTCCAGTATTTTTTTCATTTTCTTAGAACTCTGGACTATTTTTATGGCTTTAAAACTGCTTTCAGCGTTTAAAATCGAGTTTCAATGCTATTTTCACAAAGTTTTTGACATAGCAGACTTAAAAAACAATTTTCACATTTGGCTAGGCTTAAAAATGTCATTTCAAGCTTTGTCACTATTAAATTTACTTTTAGACACCTCAGTGTTAAAAATTCAAGCATTTCTTAAAAATCTGACTGTTTTTAGTGCTTTAAGGCTGTTTTCAGCCTGAAAAATCGAGTTTTTGACTTATCTGGCCTAAAAGCCAGTTTTTACACTGAACATAGTCTTGAAAATGTCATTTCAGGCTTCTTCACTATTAAACTGACTTCTACACTCATCGGTGCAAAAAATTGGAGCATTTCTAGGAAATTCGGACAGTGTTTAGTGCTTTAAAACTGAAAAATCGAGTTTAAAACTATTTATGAAAGTAAAAGTTAAGTTTCAGACTCTTCACTGATGAAAATAAAAAAAAATTGGCACTAAATGTTACTATTAGTCTTGAAAACTAATTTTTAGAATTTAATTAGTCCGAAAATTGAATTTGGACTGTTACCAGTGTTTAATTGAATTCTAGACTTGTTTTAATCTTGTACACCAATTAAAGTCTTGAAAATAGACTTTTGGACTCTCCTTAGTTTTAGTACAGTTTGTACAGTACAGTAGTAGTGCAGTACATTTCAAGTCGTAAAAGTCAACTTTTAGACAATTTTTAGTAGTACAAAATGAGTTTTATGCGCAACAATCTTTGTCTTTTCGGACTGTTTTTAGTGCTTAAAATTCAATTTCAGCAAAAATGCTAATTTTAAAACTATTTGTAGTAGTAAATAACAAGTTTTTAGACTATTCAGTACAAATTTGAACTCTCACAAGTGGAAGACTGTATTTTCTTTAAGAAGCGTTCTTCGGGAAAATGACATAATGAATGTCAACTTATTTTTTGATGGGCTATCGAATGGTAAATTATTGACATTTAAAACTGGACTACCCTGTATAAAAGGAGGACAAAAAACAGAAAATCTTCCTATTCATGGAAGAAGAAATTTTGATTATTTTTAAATACCTGCTTCCTATGATTGGATGAATGATAGATTGGTTCGTTTTTAAATGATCAACAGTGGAAAAACTCTACGAACTGCAAGTACAGTTCCTCGAAGTAAGGTTATGAACATCTTTTATAGAGTAACTCCTAAACTAATTTGAAGTGACGTCACAAAAGCGCAAAAACTCTGTTTGGCCAAAGTGTATGAAGGAATAGAGCCCGAGCCCTCTAGCTAGACAAATCGTTAGCTTTGTTCGAGTTTTTGAAACTTGATTTGATGACGTAACAGCTGCGCACTTTGCACTGTTGCCAAAATGTGGAAAAATTAAATAAATACGCTGTTGTCAAAGAGTCACTTAGCTAAGGATGATGGAATCTTTTTTATTCATTATTTAGTGTAGAGCTCTGTGGAGGTAGGCAAATCTCCCAGTACTAGTTTTTTACCTGAAAAACAATAATTTCTAAATTTAGTTTAAAATCAAAATTATACCTTCATAAACCTATAAAAGTGAACAATATAATAAACTCCAATGTGTTAATTGATTGCTCCCTGGCATTTCCACTTAAGGTAAATTAGACACCGTCATTAATTTTAACATAATTGATTCACTGCATTAAGCTTTTGTCATATTTGTCCGTTGTGTTTATTTCAATTTTGCTTACTTAAATAACGCGTGCTAACTATTTAATTGCAATTTTGCTTTGTCATCGATAAAGTTATATCGAGAACATGCACTCAAAGTATAGTGTGGTTTAATTGTCATGTTGTTTAATTCCAAGTGTAAAATGCAACATGACCATGAAAAAAAGTACTAATTTCGATCCTGAGTTGTCCAGCAAATTTGACTTAAAATCTGTACCGCTTACGTAAACGATCGATAGTCTTGATTGTTTTTAATTAGCTGATTGTGCAAATTGGTTGTTTTTTTATTTGTAGCTGATTTTGTCGTGTTTTTTTTTAGTTCTAAGTATATTTTCATGTTTGACTTGACAAACAAACAATAACTATAAGCCAAAGTGAAAATAATCGACCGTTAATCCGATAAGTTTTAATTTTGACAGATGACATTTCAAGATTGCTCATATCTGTAACCCATGAGGAATGACATTTAAATACGCGTGTTCGGTAGTATCGACATTTAAAAGGTATTAATAGAGATGGGATTGTTTATGATTGGTGCATATTTTTTTGCATATGGTGTATTCACATGTCAATGGTCAAATGTGGAGGTTTATAAATGTCATTTGTTAAAAGTGGTGTCAAATGTCAATAATCGGTTATTATTTTAGACAAGTTCGATTCCAAAACCAGTACTATGTATCTTGATAGAGTTAGAAATAGAGATTTACATAGGACAGACTTACAGCAAGAAATGTAAGTTGAAGTGAGATGAAAAATTAAAATACTTCTTATTCCCTTACATATTTCCATAGCTGATGTCGTTAAAGATTGGTGTATTCTGCATCTTATTCCGAAATAAAATAAAATTCTGTTTTAAAGTCTAAAACATCAAAAATAAAATAAGGAAACGTAATGAATACTTAATTAACGTTTGTTTACTCATTTATTGTTCGGAGACATGACCAGTTGACAGTTCTAACACATGTCATTAGTGTCATCTGTCAACGTAACAACAGAATTTTCAGTGTAGGAGAGTACAGGGTGCTGCATTTTCGATGGTTTTACGGGGTACAGAGAAAACGGTAATAGATAGAAAAAAAGTAGCATACGTGTTCTGATCTCTTTTTCTGAGCTGAGATGACTGGCGAAAAGTGGGCGGCGCAAACTTCTTTTGTTTCAAAGATACGGGGGGTTTTCGAAAATTGGTAATTTTTGAACCTCTTCTGTATTTCATTTGCTCTTAAAGTTATCAAAAAAGAAAGAACGGTTCCCGGTAGAAGTTTTCATGTAGAATCCAATGGCGTAGTCAGTTTTTTTCTATTCCGTTTAGTTTCTGACATATGACAGTAAGTTACATTTTTTTAAATGGAACATCCTATATATTTTTACGTCATTTAATTCTGTTGATTTTTACCTTTTCAACGGTGTATTACAACATATAAGTTTGTAGAGGTTAATCC
Source organism: Ips nitidus (assembly GCA_018691245.2). NCBI lineage: Eukaryota > Metazoa > Arthropoda > Insecta > Coleoptera > Curculionidae > Ips > Ips nitidus. Next base: position 8,330,150 of record CM042790.1, on the reverse strand, counting down.
TGTTATTTTAAAAAAAGACCTTTGCTAAGCTAAAAATAGGCCAATATCTAAAATACCAAACAAAATCGGAAATCATATAAACTAACACATCAGAAAATTAAATATTTTTAATAAATCTTATTAAAAATCTAAGTTACAAACAGTTCTACCATCACTTTAATAAGAAAAGTGGTCATTTCTATTTTCTACTATTTTTAAGGTAGAAGTTAAAAAAACTGTTTATAAACGATATGTAACATGTTAATATGAACATAGCCAAATTTTGTTTCGACTGTGGGTATTTTTATACATATTATTTAGCACTTTTTTGTTAAGGAAACGCTTTTTTTCTAATTACCAAGATTAACGTTTACAAACTTATATGTTTTAATACACCGTTGAAAAAGTAAAAATCAACAGAATTAAATGACCTAAAAATATATAGGGTGTTCCATTTAAAAAAATATAACTTACTGTCATATGTCAGAAACTAAACGTAATAGAAAAAAACTGACTACGCCATTGGATTCTACGTCAAAACTTCTACCGGAAACCGTTTTTCCTTTTTTGATAACTTTAATAGCAAATGAAATACAGAGGAGGTTCCAAAATGACCAATTTTCAAAAGCCCCCCGTATCTTTGAAACAAAAGAAGTTTGCGCAGCCCACTCTTCGCCAGTCATCTCAGCTATCTATTACCGTTTTCTCTGTACCCCGTAAAACCATCGAAAATGCAACACCCTGTACATTTAGGGTGCATACCATTCATGGTAAATCTGTGCAAACGAATACATCCGGTGTTCAAATTTTTATTTCTTTATTAATTGTTTTCTAAGTTTTGCCATTAGTGTCCGATATCACGTTGTTTTAGATAGACGGTCACGTGACCACTGTCAAAATAACTGTCATAAATCTCAGAAACACGTTTTATAACGAATACTGTAAGAAAACCTTTCTAAACCCGGATTTTTGCAATTTTTGATCACAGTGTGACAGTTTTGACGTTAGCGACAGTTGTCACGTGGTTATAGAACACTATTTAGCTAGACGGTCACGTGACAACTGTCAAAATGACTATCATAAATCTGAGAAACACCTTTTGTTTCGAAAACTGTGTTAAACTTTAAATCTTGCAGATTCTTGGCAAATTGTGACAGTTTTAACATTAGTGACTCATATAAAAGATAATTTTGCTAGGCAGTCACGTGACTCACTTGGAGTAAGAAAATAACTGATTTAAGGATCTATGACTTGTATCAGGCCAATCATGACATACGGAATAGAAACCAGAGAAGAAACCAACAAAACGAAAAGAATGCTTCGAGTAGCCGAAATGAAAACGCTCAGGACTATAATGGGAAAAACAAGAATAAACCGAATTAGGAACAATGACATTAGGGAACAATGTGCAAGGTATTGTAAGATGGGGGAGACAAAGAAAAAGATATTGGTATGCTCACGTGAGAAGACTTCCACGCATCGCACTTGAAGGAAAACCAATAGGGAAAAGTGCACCCGGAAGATCACCTAAGAGATGGAAGGACAGTTGGCAGTCCACCTCCCAGGAACTGATCCAGAGCAACCTGCAAAACTAACAGATCGCGAGAGAAGTTTGTAGCGTTTATGACGAAGAAGTGTGTTTTCTTAGTCCATTGTGCCCATTTAGCAAATCTGAAGAAACCCAATATCATTCTCACTTAATTGTTGTTTACTTTAACTAATTAAATAACAAGCAAGACGTGACGAAGGCGCTTACGTAAAAAACAATTTTGTCCGAGCAGTGAAACCGCAGGCAAAAGTGTACTACAGCAAAATTTCTTGCATCGAAATGACATAACTATGTAAGACAGCCGGTTTGTTGAGTTTTGTTTCTGCTTCCTGTACGATTTCCAAGTCGGTCAATTAAGGCCAGTCTGATTAACCTAACCAAGACCTAATCGTTTCAAACTTGGGGTCGTTAAATCGAACTTTTTTAGGGTTGGTCCGGCCGGTAATGGGTTTAAGGGCAGTTCGTTGTCTTGAAATGGGCCGCGCCTTTCGTTTGTCATCGCGTAATGAAGGCATATTGCTAAGCCCGAATTGATTGATAGCGAAATGTCTTTGCCGCCCTAAATCTGGATTACGCCCAGAAAATTCGGGCGATTGAAAACGAAACTGTGTGTAAAAAATAGCCCGGAAATCTTATCAAGGATAGCGACTTCTCATTAATCATTGTTACGACAATCAATTTAGTATTCACGGTATAACAAAAACAATGGTTTTAACGCGATTGTTTTGTAAAAAAGTAGTTATTGATAAGTCAGGTTTTGAGCAAAAAAAAATGTTGAAGAAAAAGTTGATTAAAAATTGAAACAAAGATTGTGTGGAATCATTCTAATAATATCAGTCCAAGATACACTTTTTATACAAGGTGTGTTAAAAATGCATTTTTTTAAATAAAATCACCTGTATATTTGCACGTTATTGAATTTTACGTCCAATTCTAGTTTATGCAATTTATTTTTATAATTTATTATATTCTCTTTGACGTCATTTGACAGTTTGTCACATGATCATTGTACTAGAAAATACCTAAACAAGTGTCAAATAACCTATGCCAACCAATTACTTGTTAAATCCGTCCATATGTCATTTTCGTGACTATTTAGATTTTTCGCAGTATTATACGATTTACCATATTGTGTGTAAAATAGCTTCTAATCTAAACACAAAACAAAGACTTCTTAATATAAGAGTAATTTTTATTAATAACTGTGCATTAAGTACCTATTGGGACTAATATATCACCTTCCTCGATATGTGGTAAACAACCGCCTGTTAACACTCCCTAATTAATCAATACGTTTGCCGGTTATGCTATTTATGAAACCCAGTTGGTGTTGATTGATAAAGAGCGATCACCACACAGTATACAGGGTCCATCCATGAGGTTACATTTAAAATAACACAGTAATGGTCCGCTTCACGTATAACCGGAAATGCAGGAAAATATAATGTTAGTGTATTTTATTGCCAAATTTTTGTACTTTGTTCACTGTTTTTTTTTAAAGCTGAAACAGCAGAACTTTGTTTTGCAACGCGTATTTAAAGTCTCGTCCGTCCAAAATGGCAGAGAACGCAACAATCTATAGACGTTATCTGTCAAAATTCAATTTTGAAATAGAATAGATTATAGTAAATTTCATATTATTACCAACTGTCGAATTACGTCACAACTTTGACAAACTGACAGATGTCACAAACTGTTTTTTGTCTAACCTATTGGATTGTAACGGTTCGCTTTTCTTATCATTGGTTTCAAAATAGTTAATAAGTCGTTGCATCATATGCTAATTTAAGTGATTTTGGTACAAGCAGAATTGGTAGATTTTGTTTCCCGGCGGCGAATGGATCCTGACGTCACAGTAAAGTCTCGGGCTCGTAGTGATGGGTAAATTACCGCTAAAGTAAATATTTTACATTACAGGAAAATTGTATCGGTAAATTTGGTAAATTATGTCAAACTTTAACACCGCTTTTCTCCCTGACTGTACCAAATTTTGTTATTTTTTTTATGTTATTGAATAGGAAATTTAATGAGGATTCCAAAAATACTTAAAACAGTCATTTTCTCACTTAAGTGGGTTTTACAAGCGATTTTGCCCGTGACTGACGGTGTTACTAGCAGTTCAAACACCCATTATTCCCCAGACTGTATTAAAGTGTGGTTCTATGTTATCTCATAGGAAATTTAATGAGGATTTCAAAAATTTGCTTAAAACAGTCATTTTCTTACTCCAAGTGGGTTTTACAATTTTATTCCTGACTTTTCTTTCGTCTCTGGCATTTTATATTTTGCTTTTCTTGACTTTACTTGATTTTGTAATTTTTTATGTTTAGACATCACAAGTGGGTTTTTTTACTTTAAACTGTGATCAAAATTTTAACAAACCAGTTTTTCCTGAATTACTCGAAAACGGTGACTGTTAAAAAAAAAATTGCAGGAAATCAAAAATTTTCCTATAATCAATTCCTTAACCTAGCACCGTAAGGTTGCAGGACCATTTTAGCTTCCAGTATACAGGGTGTGCAAGAAAAGAATGGTGATTGAATGTTTTCGGTCACCCTGTACACATTTTTTGAGATAGAATTTTTTGCTCAACTCTACTGGAAAGAGGAGCTCAATACGGCTAATTTAAGCGATTCAACTTCCCTAAACTCCCAAAAAATAACCGAGTTACAGGCTGTTCAAATTTTAAACCAGAATTTCAACTGATTTGAAAATTTGTTGCACCAAACCAGTTTTTCCTAAATAACTCGAAAATTTTGAAAGAAAGCAGACATTTTCGTAAAGAACTGCTAAACTCATCACTAGAGTTTCACAGTCCGTCAGTGCCGCTACTAAACAGGGGGTGCATGAAAAGTATAGTGATTCAGATTTATTACTTTTCAAATTAATGACAGTCAGGACAGGGAAATGATATTTTTCAAGCAAATTTCAATTAGACCCATAAATTTACTGGTAAAATTGGTAAATTTTCCTGTCACATTGAATTTTACCTTACCGGTAAATAACCGATCAATATGATCGACTGCAATCAGTTAACAATCGCGCAAACGCGCGATCTCTGACTTGATGGTGACGTAAAAATACCCCACATTTGCGTTCTTCTTTCGTCGGAGAGAGCCCGTACTTAAAACAGTTGTTATCCGTCAAAACTGACAGACGATCAATCAACGTCGTCTGTCAAAATTAACACCTAATTAGGAATGGGATCGTAAAAATACCTGGTGCATATTATTGCACCGGGTGCATTCATATGTCATTTGTCAAATGAAGAGGTTTTTAAACATCATTTGTTAACAGCTTGAGTCAGTGTGACTACTATTTTAACTATTTTTTTAACATCAATTGTTTTAACGTGGTAACATTTCAACTTTGACAGTTGCAAATGTTTTTTTAGGGTCATGTGACCCTAAAACGTATGTTAATTTAATTTGAATTTTGACACTTTAAATTTTCCGTTCCGCAACATTTTCAGGTTCAAAACTGCGTTACTTGGTCAAAACTGTGTGATAGATATAATTTGACGTCCCAGAAAATTTTTAATTTCAAAACTGTATTCTTTAGGGTCACGTGACTATTTTTTAAAACACATTTTTTTCGTTTTGAACTTTGACAGATAAAATTTGACGTCTGAGATAATTTTCAAGATCAAAACTGCATTATTTACGATCGACTGTTTTAAGGATTTTTATACACAATTTCAATTTTGACAATCTGACAAACTCGAGCCCTGTCAGGTGTCAAATGTCAATAAGCAGTTTGGTTATTCCTCCTTTCACCAATCGGACGATAATCTGACAGTTATCACGTGACTGCGCTAATCATACACGATGGAGTGTCAAGTGACAATTGCGAAATGTCGGCTTGGTCAAGCTGCTAGCGAGGAAAACTTTAGTTTGAACAGGGCTATTTAACACTTCTGTCATCAGTGTCATCTGTCAAATAGGCTGTCGACGCTGACGTAACGACACCTAATAGTAGTGTTCGTTTTATTGTTTAATGCTGCTCTAGTGACGTTTTTTTGCAAATTTACTTGTGTCCACTTTATCCTCGACTTTACTTCTACTTCTTCTGTTTTATTTTTTAGTTGCTTGGTATTTATTTCCGTATTTACAAAAATTATTTACCCTTAATTTTTTTCAGCGGTTTTGGTATTTATAATGTCTTCAAAGCGTTTATTAGTATAAAAATTTGATTCACTAGAAAAAAGTCAAATAATTTTGGTTTATATCAAATAAATCTCATTACAAATTAAACGACTACCCGATTACGCGACCTATTTTGTTACATTTTACTATTTTACGTTAATACTAAAAAAATTATAAGTTTAAGACGCCTTCGCATAAGATTTCCAGAAAACACCCAATTAGAATGAATTATTGAGTAAAACAAATCGATATATGATGCTAAGATTCAACCTATTTCTGAGAAAAGGGATTTTTTTCAATGAATCACTAGAATGTAAACATTTATCACTTGTTTACAACCTTTATGAGTATTAAAGTTAGCTGATTACGTTCGCGTTAATTACCACGTGATTGGACATTTAAAATGTGATCAGATCGAAGGTTGTTTAATGATTTTCCTCTTACTGATATCAATTCGATCGGACTGTGGTATTCAAGCGCTTAACATTGAAATGGCTTTCACTGATTCGTTATACTTGGAGGGCACTGATCCCTCAAAAGCTATTTTACCGATTTATTTACACAACAAACACTTGTAATCCTCCCCTATCGTATATGCCAAGTACCTATGTTGTGTGACAGCTTATTGATTGATTGGTGATGAATTTTAAATAATATGCATTTTCAATAGTTTAATAGGAATTGCGGATCGATTAAAAAACATCATTCATTGTAAATATTTTAGGTGGGTTTGTAATAATTACGCGGCAGCTAATTGAAAATTGCTTTATTGATTTTAGACTAGATTGCATAAAGCCATCTGAATGTTTTAAATTTAATGTGATAAAACTGAAGACAAATATGTTTTTTAAATTGAAATAAAGAAATTACATATTTAGGAATCTTCTCCTCATCTTCTTCTAGTTGTGCCTTGTGGCGGCAAATCTTACTCCGCACCAGTCCCTTATGTTTCGGAGCCACGAGTGTTGCTTTCTACCCGGGCATCTCTTACCTTCTATCTTGCCTTGCAGGATTAACTTTGGAATGGAATATCTCGCGCCTCTCAGAATATGACCAAGATAAGATATACAGTGTGGTCCACACTGTATATCTTATGGTGTGGGTTTAACCGATCCTGTATCTCTTACGATAACGGATATCCCCATACATGCATCACCAATTTGGACCACACTGTATTTAGTATCTTGACGATTCCAAGCAACTTTCTTTGAACTTCAGCCATCCTCAACACCTCTTCGTTGGTTTTGCGCGTAGTCCATGGAATGCGGAGGAGTCTGCGAAGGGTCTACATTTCAAATGCCTCTATACGGTTCAGGGTCCTGACTTTTATCGACAATGTATCTGCACCATACAGGAGGATAGGCCACACGTAGCATTTGACAACCCGAAGACATTGGGAGAGTACGGGCAAGCATTAAATTTTTCAGCTTCATAAATGGTCTTAGCTTGTCCAATTCGTATTTTGACTTACTCATCACAATCCAATTTTTGGTTAAGGGTGGCACCCAGATAAACAAAACGCGACACTTGATCTAAGCTTTTTCCGACTCTGATCACATAGTTGACAGGTTGTCGGGTAATGACCATCACTTTTGTTTTAGATGCGTTGTTTCTCAGTCCGAACTGTTTACCCACTTGGTTTACTCTGTCTACAAGCTGTTGAAGGTCTTCGGGTGAATGCGCCAGTAGGGCAGTATCATCTGCATACTTAATGTTATTAATCGGGATTCCATTGACCTTAATTCCTTTTAGAACCAGCTCAAATATCTTTTCAACATAAATATTAAACAAGATTGGTGACAGAATGCATCCCTTACCTCGGCAGTCTGTTGTAAGTAGAGACGCTGGATCACACGGATGTCCCTAGAATCTATGCCAATCTCTTGCAGCCTTGCTAAAAGAAGATCGTGTCTACCGTTATCAAAAGCTATTTGATAATCTATGAAGCAGATAAACAAATCTCGCTTCTGATCATAACACTTCTGGATAAGTATTATCCTATAATCGGGCATGGCTAGCTAGCTTCACCTCATACAGGTTCAAATAAACATTTGTGAACCTAACAATTATTTAGCAGAATTATAGAAATTAACAAAATTAACAGCTTTCAAGCTCCACACAATGTTATTTATTCACTAAAAAAATATACACTGGCAGGTGTTTTTGTCTATTCAAATTACTAAATTATGTTAATACAGAATTGTATTCTTTTCGAGTAAACATTAGAAAAATTCCTACAGATTTGTCACCCACAAAAATCTGACTCAAGGCAAACCCTGAAACTGTTGTGAATCAGTTTTATTTCAGTTTTAAACGAGCGTTACGTCATTCGTTGTAGTATAATATGAATTACGTTACTTTCGCAAGTAACGTATACACAAGCCTTGAGATAGTAAACGAAGATTAATCCAAAAGTGGTACTGGAAATGAGCGACTTTGACTCGAAGTGAATGTCTTCTGTAAATTAATTATTGCACTATAGGAAGTTTTCTGTTTTAACTGGTTTGTTGGTTGTTATGGATTTAGGTTGGAAGGCAAAAGAACATTCTTATGCCCAGAAACGTTAATTTTGTCAGATGACAGATGTCACTTCACCAATTGATTTACTAAGGGAGCCTGTGTCACATGACGTGACAAATAAATTTTAGTTTTTTGAAACAAATCGAGAGGCCACTCTAGGTCATTCCGAAGGTAGGACCGAAGTCTATTAGGACAGAGGGAGATTTTGATGTAATAATTCCGGAAAATTAAATTTTTCCAGAAAATTTTCGGTATTGTTTTTTTTTTTTCATAAGTTTATTATGAAACAAATAATGTTTTCCATTAGGAAGTTTAGTGCATACGAAGGCGTAGAAGGGCCACAAACATTTTTTTTCTTAAATTCCTCGGAATTTAGTTAAATTCCGACTTTGTACTCGAAATTTAGTTAAATTCCGACTTCAAACTCGGAATTTAGTTAAATTCCGACTTTAAACCCGGAATTTAGTTAAATTTCGATTAAATTCCGACTTCGAACTCAGAATTTACATTGTCACATTGCAAAAGCTCTTCAAACCAAATTAGACAAAATTTAAAAAAAAAAATTTCTGTTTGGCAACATTGCAAACATTCTTCGAAGCAAATTAGTAAAATTTGTTAATTTTGGCAACATTGCAAACACACTTCAAAGAAATTAGTCGTACTTGTCAATTTGGTTACATTACAAACACTCTTCGAACCAAAATAGTAGAACTTGTCAGTTTGACAACATTGCAACTAAATTCCGAGTTTGAAGTCGAAATTTAGTTAATTTCTGAGTTTGAAGTAAAAATTTAAGAAAAATAACGTCTGTGGCCCTTCTACGCCTTCGTAAATGCAAAACTATCAAATGTTATGAAAATACACTAGTTTTGCACTATACCCATACTTGCCAATGCCATAAATTAGCCAAAATCAAGTAATAACTTTTACATAATTATAGAGTAAACGAAGTTTAAACTATTTTCATGTTTTTAACTTAACCTAACCTAACTTTTGCACTAGATTACAGATGCATTCAACAGATTACCACTTTTATTTGATCACCCGGTGTAGGAGTAATATAAAATAAAACAGAATAATCGAGCAAGGTCAAAAATGAACCGCTGTAATATGCATAATTAAATCCTATTTTATTGTTTATTTTCATTTTTTTTTAATGATATTAATAACCGATCTTTGTACTTTGCATGTGTAGGATTTAAATATATTACATATTGCAACCAACTGATTTTAAATAAGTCTCAGTATATGTGGTTTGTTACTTTTTTTGTAAACATTATATTAGTTTATTTGTGTAATCGATTAATTTATGATAATCTTCGCCAATAATAAGCATAAAAAATGTAAATGTGCATCAGAATTGCTCAACATTAATTATTGTGAGGTGTACCAAGTTAATTATGCAAGCAGTGGAGGTTCTAAGTGCCATCATAAATGACAACATCAGCGACGTTGTCAAGTTTATATAAAATCTTTGATATTTCACCAGACATTCAGTGTTGTTTTTCTGTGCGTTGGGATTTTGTTAGAGAGTATCAATTACATAAAATAAAACAAATAAATATCAACACCAGCTGGAATTTTTACACTACATTATGACAACAATGCAACGCAACTCTGACGTCATCCTAGTTTAGTGTGATTTTTCGTATACTTCCATCCAGTAGATTTTTCGTTTGAAATTTTCTCTGCCCGGTCCTGTTAAAGTTAAGACCAATTTATTAAATTCATCCATGCCGACATTGACCCCGAAATGATAAAAACAAATGATTTCGCGTGCCGTCATTTCCAGCCAATAAAACAATCCGATGCTAAAATACAAACCAATCTATAGGGTAGGTTCGATTTCTCATCATCCACGAAGCGTTTGCGTGCATCAATATCGTCTTTTTTGCTCCGAATTGTTGTCATAGTTTTACTATTAACGGGAAATATCAATAGAAGTCGCTCTACTATGACGTGGCTGAATTTACACTGTAATTTAGACTTTAGAAATTTGAGCTTTAACGAGTGTTCTAGCTTTCTATTAAAAACGATAAAGAAATTGATTTTTTTTTGCTAAACAAAATGTAGTGATAGGAATTACCGGTAATGTAATATTTTACTTTACCAGGAAAATTTGACTGGTAAATTACCAGTGAATTACTGGTAAATTTACAAATACTGTGTTTCTGACAGTTCAAATTTTGACACCGCTTTTCTCCCTGACTGTATCAAATTTTGTAGTGTTTTTCCAGGTTATTGGATAGAAAATTTAATGAGGATTTCAAAAATGTGCTTGAAACAGTCATTTTCTGACTACAAGTGGGTTTTACAAGCGATTTTGTCCCTGACTGTTCCTTTCAAACTGTGTTTCTGACAGTTCAAACTTTGATACCGCTTTTCTTCCCATCTGTACCAAATTTTGTAATGTTTTTTCGGGTTATTGGATAGGAAATTTAATGAGGATTCCAAAAATGTGGTTAAAACAGTAATTTTTTTACTCCAAGTGGGTTTTACAAGCGATTTTGTCCCTGACTGTTCTTTCAAACTGTGTTTCTGACAGTTCAAACTTTGATACCGCTTTTCTTCCTGTCTGTACCAAATTTTGTAATGTTTTTCCGGGTTATTGGATAGGAAATTTAATGAGGATTTCAAAAATGTGGTTAAAACAGTAATTTTTTTACTCCAAGTGGGTTTTACAAGCGATTTTGTCCCTGACTGTTCTTTCAAACTGTGTTTCTGGCAGTTTAAACTTTTATACCGCTTTTCTCCCTGACTGTACCAAATTTTATTGTGTTTTTTCAGGTTATTGAATAGGAAATTTAATGAGGATTTCAAAAATGTGGTTAAAACAGTCATTTTTTTACTCCAAGTGGGTTTTACAAGCGATTTTGTCCCTGACTGTTCTGTCTTCAAACTAGGAAATTTAATGAGGATTCCAAAAATGTGGTTAAAACAGTTTCAAGTGGGTTTTGATTTTGTCCCTGACTGTTCTTTCAAACTGTGTTTCTGACAGTTCAAACTTTGATACCGCTTTTCTTCCCGTCTGTACCAAATTTTGTAATGTTTTTTCGGGTTATTGGATAGGAAATTTAATGAGGATTCCAAAAATGTGGTTAAAACAGTCATTTTCTTACTCCAAGTGGGTTTTACAAGCGATTTTGTCCCTGACTGTTCTTTCAAACTGTGTTTCTGACAGTTCAAACTTTGATACCGCTTTTCTTCCCGTCTGTACCAAATTTTGTAATGTTTTTCCGGGTTATTGGATAGGAAATTTAATGAGGATTCCAAAAATGTGGTTAAAACAGTCATTTTCTTACTCCAAGTGGGTTTTACAAGCGATTTTGTCCCTGACTGTTCTTTCAAACTGTGTTTCTGACAGTTCAAACTTTTATACCGCTTTTCTCCCTGACCAAATTTTGTAGTGTTTTTCACTTTTTCAGGTTATTGGAAAGGAAACTTGATGAGGATTCCAAAAATCTGCTTAAAACTGTCATTTTCTGACTCCAAGTGAGTTCAACAGGCAATTTTGTCCCTGATTATCAAACTGTGGGGTTTAGAAGTGTTTCTGACAGTTATTTTGACAGAGGTGACTGCCTAGTTAAATTATCTTGATTGATTAAGTAATTAAATTGTAACTAATGTTAGTACAATTACGGTAACACTGTGTGGGTTGACCAATTTTCAGGTTTACTACAATTTTCTGAAGACCACTCTGTATAAACCTATATCGAATTTGCATCTAGTAATATTAATATGACTTTGGTGCCAGACTATTTTAATCAAACTTAATCACTAAATTGATGGACACAAACAGATTCAATAATTAAGATTACTACATACAGATACAGATGTAAAAAAAATGAAATTGATGTTTTTGGGGTTTTTTGTATTCCATTTATCCATTTACAATGTGGTGAACCTTTTTCAATAGATTTATTAAAAATATATCATTTACTTGGATGCATGACAATTGTTAATAAGTGCTTTAACCAGATACAATGTCAAAATGTTGATTTTTGTGTTTCAATTTAGAAACAAAACTAAGAGAAAAAATGTCAAATGAACAAAATGTTAATATAAGCGATTTCCTGGGGGATTCTCTATAAGACTAGTAGATATAACGTTTTAGCCCTAATGTCTCAAATATTTAGAGAAACTTGTACCAAAACTTGTTTTTTGCCTTTCAAACAAACAAACAAACACACATTTAGTTACAGTTTACTTTCGGTCAAATGTGACAGTTAAAATTGTAGGCATGTAGGCAATTTGTCAGAACTTTACTCTTCTTTTGAAAAGTTTAGGCAATTAGCCTATATTATTTAGATAAAGGTCAAGGTTAATTAATACACCAAGATCAGTAGAACACAGAATAATAATGACTCTTAGTTTTATATTAAGTTACGGACAAATTGCAAATTGCAAGTCATCTCAAACTTATTATCAAAGACTAAACCTAACCCAACCCTATAATCTTACTTCTTAACACGTTGGGTATTAGCCCAGTCTATTATGCATAACCAACATAATAATTTCTAAACATTCTTCTACTCTTCTTTTAAAAATTTGCATTTTGCATTTGCAGTTCGCCAGCACAATCATTTCAACACGTTCTTCTACTTTTTACCGAGAAATTTTAGGGAATTAGCCAGCGCAATCAATTCAACACATTCTTCCGCTCTTCTTTTGAATACTGTAAGCAATTTTATAATAACTGTTTATCTAAGAGTAAAGTAGACGTTTTTTGCTAAAATCAAAATTAAGTAAGTTAAGGGATCAATCACTCTGTACAGGGTGTCTCATTATAAACGGCCTTCCCTTTAATTTTTTTTGTTTATGATTTTAGAATAAAAATGTTAAAACAAAAGTTGTAGAATTTGTTCTAAAGATTTGAACGGAAATTACTTGAATTATACAGGATGTCTTTAACTTATGTTTTTTTTTTAATGGAACACCCTGTATATTATTCAACTGTTGAATAGAGCACGTCGAGACCATTTCAATGTATGTATGGTTTGTTGGATTTATCTGTAATACTTTTCTCAAAAAAATTGAGAAAAAGCAAATCTTTCAAACCACCCTGATATAATTCAAAATGCCATTACAAATGAAGTGAATAGAATGAACAGAAATCATGCAGGCTGGATTAAAAAAAGGATAAAATAAGTGAAAAAAGGATATAGACTCTGCATTGAATTGAATGGTGGTCATTTCCAGCATTTACGGTCTTACCAAAATTAGTTTTCAATTTGTTATATTGTGATAATAGTGATAAATGAAAATAGTGATAATAATAATTTTTGATTTGGTCTGTCACACTTTTTTTGGGACATCCTGTATAATTCAAGTAAGTTGCGTTCAAATCTTTAGAACAAATTCTACAACTTTCGTATAAACATTTTTTTCTAAAATCATAAAGAAAAAAGGGGGGGCCGTTTATAATGAGACACCCTGTACATGATATCAGTCAACCATTTATTAGATTAGACTGACAGTTTGTCACATGATCATTCTTTTGCACATGACAGTAATATCACGTGGTTAGTGTCATTTGACCGATCGATGGATTTATGAGATGTCATTTTCAAGGCGCTCTTTGCAATAACATAATTTTCGTGATTTCTATGAAATTCCAAGATTGAATCATAACGTATGCTACGTCATCGTAATCAGAAAAGTAGGCTCTATTCAAATATGCAAAAATTCAATATGGCGTCCATAAGAAAAATGATAGTTGATGATGGTAACTAAAAAACGAAACGTCGAATATCAAAAATGATAATGTCTCGTTGTAGAGGAGGAAAAGTGTCTTTTGTTTTCAGTTATCTTATCAAATAAATTAGTAAAAAATAAAAACTAATTAATTTCCAAAAATTCGTATTTTTTTTCGGATATCTCCGGAAGTACTAATAATTTTTAAATTTTTAAAGCGGCATTTTAATTGACTCCTAATAGCAAATTCAGCGTCCAATGTAGTCCCAACAGACGTAGAATGGTTCCAAAGTAACAATTTTGCAGACTAGAACAACACCGGAATCGATCTTTGCCAGTTTTGAGACGTGTCATTTATGCAGACTACACATTGTATCTCTTCTTCTTCTTTCTTACCCAAGATCCCCATGGTGAGGCTCGTGAAACGTGCCCCCTGTATTACTGTTGAATCTTCAAAAAATCATAACTCATCCACTAATTTATCAAAGATTAGTTTCAATTGAGAGAATTCACTGACCATGTGATGATACCAACTGAATTATTATCGAATTATCGCACGCCGAAAGCCGTTTCGATAATCACGATATCGTGGAGACACTTATAGATAATGAGTGACGCACCTTCAATATTATACCCGTTTTTGTGTTTTGTTCCAGTTCGTTCGGAATATTCGTTTCATACATATGTTTCGTGTACTATTTACATACTCGGGTTAGATATCGTGCGTGGCATCGAAAACGGGGATCGGCGACCAATTTACCTGATCTTGCTGCAATAATGTTCGTGGTAGGTTGATAAAGTGAATTTTCTGGATATTCGATGATTAAACAAGTGCAGTAAGTATTTCTGTGATTATTTTAATCAATGGCGGTTTGTGGGTTAGTAATACAGGACGCTAATTAATCCCCTAGTGTCCTACATTGCTGACCTAATAACCAAGCATATAAATCAAAAGCGGTGTAACATACACTAAAACACTCAATACCGTCCAACTTTGTATTGTGTTGGAGTATTGACAACCAATCAGGACATTTACCAGTGACGTCAAAAATTTTAAACCAATGAAACGCAAGACAGAAACTGTAAATTCAATTTTATTTGTGAATACTTTTCAGTATTCTACTAAGTTTTTTTTAGAGTAATCGATATTGTTTAATTACGTATAGGTATATCAAGAGAATGAAACACATAATTTGACAAAAACCTGCGTTTGTCAACCAGATCTGTAACATTCTATCGGTAATTCTACTCCCTGCGTTCAAGAATTAGGACCCAGAGGACGTATTCTTGAAACGAGGGAAAGAAATAATCAAAAGAAATGTAGAATGTGACAGGAACCTGCCATTGTCAGCTTCTTCTGTCACATTCTACCAACAATTCTCTTGAGAATTCCGTTCCCTGCTTTCCAGAAATAGGTCCCAGATGTAAAAAATGGCCGCATTCATAAACCAATCGATTTCCGATTAATGACGTTAGACAAAAACATCGATTGCTAGTAGCAGCTGTCAGTTATTTTATTGAATTATAAATATTAATAAATATTCATTTTATTCTTTAGTTTGCCGTTTGGACAAATGGAAAAGGTCGTTTTAAACTAATTATATAGTTAATTAATAACTACTTTTAGTTAATAAAGTCTTGAAAAACGAGACCGACAGTGACAGATCAACAAATCTCAGTCGAGAAATCGTTTTTTAAATTCAATGGAAAAAATGGCGTTCGATTCGTATTTCGTATTTTATTTTAGTAGATTCAGAAGAAATTCCTGATCGATTTGAATCATATGTTCATAAATGACTATTCCTGTAACTTTGTTACCTTAAGGAGGAAAATTCTGGGTAAAATGAGGTTAGAAGCCTTAAATTTTGAGGAAAATTCTGGGTAAAATGAGGTTAGAAGCCTTTAAGACCACTGACTAATTGCTCTTAATTTTAAAATAGCCACTTCTGTATGTAATTTTTGAAAAATGTATAAAGTTTGGTTAAAAGTCATATCAACGTGCATAAGTCGCCATATTGATTTTTTCCTGTAACTCTGTTACCTTAAGGAGAAAAATTCTGGAAAAATGAGGTTAGAAGCCTTTAAGACCACTGACTAATTGCCCTTAATTTTAAAATAGTCACTTCTGTATGCAATTTTTAAAAAATGTTTCAAGTTTGGTTAAAAGTCTTATCAACGTGCATAAGTAGCCATATTAATTTTGCCCTGTAACTCTGTTACCTTAAGGAGAAAAATTCTGGGAAAAATGAGGTTAGAAGCCTTTAAGACCACTGACTAATTGCCCTTAATTTTAATATAGTCACTCCTGTAGGTAATTTATGAACATCTTAGTTTAATAGCTGATTATGAATATCTATTTAATAACTGACCTCTGAACATCTTAGTTTAATATAAGTTAGTGATATTTGTTTAGGTTGTAGCCAAAAATAAGAAGAAAAAATGGCGTCCAATCACTGAGTTATATTTTTTACGCCATTTTTTTTCTTTGGTTAGGTTGTGTGTTTTGGAGCCATTTTTTTTAGTCATTCAAAAGAAGAAAAAATCACTTGGTTATATTTTTGGCGCCATTTCTTAGATTAATTTTTTTTTTTGGTTAGATTAGTTTATTTGACGCCATTTTGTCACTAATTGAAAAGAAATAGAAATAAGTCTAAAATCTTGGGTTATATTTCTGTCGCCACGTTTTCCTTTTAGGTTAGATTAGTGTTTGTTTAGTTAGGTTGTGTTTTGATTCCTATTTTCATTAATTGAAAAGAAAAACAATGGGGTATATTTTTGCCGTTTTCTTTTTAGGATTGTTTATTGTTGTTCTTGTTTTTTGTTTCATTTTTTTTAGTAATAAAGTATAAGAAAAAATAGCGCCAAATAACGAAAACTTACCAACCAACGTTAGTGTGTAACCAAAATATTTTAGTGCTTTTGTTTGGTTGTGTTTTTGGTGCCATTTTTTCAGTAATTAACAAGAAGAAGAGTTGTGTTTGGTTTTCCCTGACATGCAAATGACGTTCACGTCAGTCATATTAACGTCATAAAACATTATTCCCATTCAACAAAAAATTTTGCTGACTAATTACGTTGAAGTAACGTTACATTTATATTATTTTTTCCGTTACATTACAAGCTATTACTATGCAACGTTACTTTTAAGACTTTAACCGTAATGTAAATTTGAGGGTTTAATAGCCTCCCACTAATGTTTCTGTCAGTATGAATTGTAACTATTTTACAACATTATTCAGGCCGTTTAAGAAACGTTACTACAACCTTATAGTTTTGCGTCATAGCCTAAAAAAGTGGATTTTTGCTATATTTTAACTAAAATTTTGAAATGTCAAAACCATTAGCGGCAATCCCTGTCTTAGTGCTGATTGCTCAAAAAAAGCTGCTTTCAGCTTGAGGGTTTTTCTTGGCCAATGACAAACTAGGAACAGTGTTTGAGCAATTGATGAACTTACCATAAATGTTGATTAAACATTACATTTGAAATGTTTTTTGTTACGATTCTAAAATAACGTTCCTGATGTGTTTCTACTACAACTTTATATTTGATCAAAATCAAAATGTCAAATTTACGTTAGCGTAGGTTACATTTTCTAAACATCTACAAAGTTACCAGTAAATATCCGAATTGAATTAAAAATAGATACGCTCGGATTTAAATTATTTAAATAAAACAGACCTTTATACTGGGATTTACAGAAAATCAAGGTGCGTCAGCATTTTGATGTACAGTTTGTTTAAAAATTCGCTCAATTTACTTCTTAGCAAACAACTTACGTGTTGACTCATCTAAATGCAATTTTAAACTTTAGTTTTCAGGTTGGAAGTTTTGTTTTTACTCACTTTTTAAGTAAAGAAGTACAAGTGTTGGAAATGTTTATAAAGTGAGTAAGCTAGACATTAAAAGCAAATCGTTATCGGAGAATAACGGTCATGGTTAATTCTAGTGGTTTAGGCTTTGAAGTTGACCTTATAAAAGTCAAAACGTAAAGGGAAACACTGAAATATTATCGGTTTTACCATAGCATTTTTTTTTCAAAAAGTGATATAAAAACCGCAGTGTTGTGCTAAATAGTGCTGTAATTAGTTTTCTTGTAGCGGTTTTTTTTGTAAAATACTGATTATTTCATATCAGTACATACAGTGTGTGTTTGTTAAACCATCAACACTTTGCCAGCTTATGATAAAAAATAATCTTGTATTTTGTGTTTTGCTTAATATTGTGAGTGCAGTAGAGACAAGACAACAGTGAAAATAAGCATAAATAATTAAATTTTGAAACTTTCTGACATTTAGTCAGTTTTTGAGTTTGAAGGTTTGAATTTTCAATTTTAGTAATCCGTCACTGATTTTTTTCTGTTAAAAACAGTAATTGCTCAAAATCCTAACAAGTGTCTTTAAAAGCACTTTTAAAACTAATTATTGTTGAAATACAGTCATGTTTTTTTGTCATACATACCAAAAAATATATATTAATAGTATATTGATTTCGGTTAGAAATCAGTGCAAACAATTCCCAAAATAGTCACTACAAAAAGCAATTTTAAGAACTAATTATAAAAAAATTATAAATTATAAAAACAAATATGCTATGTTCAAATTTAAGTCTTTTACGTCATTTTTCACAGTTTACCCAAAAATCCAACAAAATTATGACGTCGCAACGACAAAATAGACATTTCTTTTTATTAACACAAACGAGTTAAAAATTAGAAGAACAATAATAATAACAACTCATTTTGGTCAGGTTCAAGCCAAGGCGAAGTTACGTCATAATCTATCTCTAGTTATATGAAACAGGGGCACTATAAACTTTTTCAAATAAGTTGCTGTAGCTGTAGCTTTCAGCATTTTGGCATTGGTATTCATAATTCTTCTACATTTGAAGTAACTTAAGTTACTGAAGTAGCTTGAATACAGAAAAGTAGGTTAAATATTTAAGTAAAAAAAGTAAAGCTACTTTTAGTAGCTCAGGCTACATAGATTATTTAAGTTTTTTCATAATTCAAATAGTATACTTTAACACAATCAGATTAATAAGACATAACTATTTTAAAAGATACAATTCACACAACTATTAAGTTTCTGGCAGTTCGAACTGTGACACCGCTTTTCTCTTTGACTGTACCGAATTTTGTAGTATTTTTTCAGATTATTAGATAGGAAAATTAATGAGAATTCCAAAAATGTGCTTAAAAAAGCCATTTTCTCACTACTAGTAGGTTTTACCAGTGATTGTGTGATTGACTGTTCTTTCCGACTGTGTTTCCGGTAGTTCAAATTTTGACACCGCTTTTCTCCCTGACTGTACCAAATTTTGTAGTGTTTTTTCAGGATATCAAATAGGAGTTTTATTGAGAATTCGAGAAAATTGCTTAAAACAA
Source organism: Ips nitidus (assembly GCA_018691245.2). Classification (NCBI taxonomy): domain Eukaryota; kingdom Metazoa; phylum Arthropoda; class Insecta; order Coleoptera; family Curculionidae; genus Ips; species Ips nitidus. The sequence goes on along the minus strand of CM042790.1, from coordinate 8,310,879 downwards.
CTATTTTCTTACTCCAAGTGGGTTTTACAGGCGATTTTGTTCCTGACTGTCCTTTTAAACTCGGTTTCTGTCAGTTCCAACTTTGGCACCGCTTTTCTCCTTGATTGTACCGAATTTTGTAGTATTTTTTCAGGTTATTAGGTAGGAAAATTAATGAGAATTCCAAAAATTTGCTTAAAACAGCCATTTTCTCACTCCAAGCGGGTTTTACCAGCGATTTTGTCTTTGACTGCTCTTTCAAACTGTCTTTATGACAGTTCAAATTTTGACACAGCTTTTCTCCCTGACTCTACTAAATTATGTAGTGTTTTTTTTTAGGTTATTGGGTAGGAAATTTAATGAGGATTCCAAAAATGTGCTTAAAACAGTTATTTTCTGACTCCAAGTGACTTTTACCAGCGATTTTATCTTTGTTCTTACCAACTGTGTTTCTGGTAGTTCAAATTTTGACACCGCTTTTCTCCCTGACTGTACCAAATTTTGTAGTGTTTTTTCAGGATATCAAATAGGAATTTTAATGAGAATTCTAAAAAATTGCGTAAAACAATCATTTTCTTACTCCAAGTGGGTTTTACAGGCGATTTTGTTCCTGTCCTTTTAAACTCTGTTTCTGTCAGTTCCAACTTTGAAACCGCTTTTCTCTTTGGCTGTACTGAATTTTGAAGCGGTTTTTCAGGTTGTTGGATAGGACATTTGGGCAAAACTGCCATTTTCTCATTCCGAGTGGGTTTTACCAGCAATTTTGTCCTTAACTGTTCTTTCAAACTGTGTTTCTGGCGGTTCTAAGTTTAACATCGCTTTTCTTCCTGACTGTACTTAATTTTGTACTATTTTTTAGGTTATTGAATAGGAAATTTAATGAGGATTCCAAAAATGTGCTTAAAACAGTAATTTTTTTTACTCCAAGTGGGGTTTACAGCCGATTTTTTACCTGACTGTCTTTTCAAATTGTGTTTCTGGCTGTTCAAATTTTGACAGCGGTTTTCTCCCTAACTGTACTAAATCTTGTAGTGTTTTTCAGGTTATTGAATAGGAAATTTAATGGGGATTCCAAAAATGTGCTTAAAACAGTAATTTTCTTGCTCCAAGTTAGTTTTACAGGAGATTTTGTCTCTGACTGTTTATTCAAATTGTGTTTCTGGCGGTTCAAACTTTCACATAGTATTTTTGGCTGACTGTACTACATTTTGTAGTGTCTTATCAGGTTATTGAATAGGGTATTTAATGAGAATTCCAAAAATGTGCTTAAAACAGTCATTTTTTCACTCCAAGTGGGTTTTATACCCAATTTTGTCCCTTACTATCCTTTCAAAGTCTTTATGACAGTTCAAATTTTGACCCAGCTTTTCTCCCTGATTCTACGTGACTTTTACCAGCGATTTTTGACTGTTCTTTCCGACAACAAGCTTCCCTGGGTCACCCTGTATTATAGTATAATTTGTAACAAGTCACTTAAAAAGTAACTAGATTCACTAGACAAACCAACTAGTATAGCTTCAGTTACTTTGTAGCTTAACTGCTTTTTTCAGAAAGTAGTTATCCAAATTGTAGCTTTAATAGTAGAATTTCAACTTGTAGCTTTATTTCAGTAGCTTGCTCGACTCGATGTTGCCAAATTTCACTGTAGAATAGATATAATCAAATATACATCCGGGAACTATCGATTATTGAAAAAGTACAAATAAAAAAAATCGGAAAATTTGGTAAGGCACCAAGTCGTTCATCTGAAATATTCTCTACCAATTTGCTTATTTTAAATGAAACACCTTGTATATTATTACATTTTGGAATTCTATGTTTAATTTAAGTCCTACTTCCTGTATAATGTCATATACCTATTTGTATCCGTTTCTGAGATATTTAGCATTTTATGTGAAATTTACAAAAACAATTGTAATTGGCGCATTTTTGGTTTTTGTGTTTTGTCGTGTTATAAAATGTGGGTTCGCAGAGTGGGTGCAGAAAAACGTCTAGACAAATGTACGGGGTGGTCAAAAAATTAATTTTCAAAAGTGCAAAAAGTAAAGTTTTTTTATGTTTAAGGCACTGAGTTGCCAAATGTTTTTTTTTATCATCCAAACACGAATGTTTCCTTAATATTGTATTTTTTATTTGTACCGAGACTAAGGCCGGGATTACCTAACTTCATAGTCATAGTCGTAATCATAAACTTAATTTTTGTTCATTACAACACATAGTAAACAAGTAACCGGGCCGATTTGGTTTACTATGTGTTGTTAAGGATCAAAATTAAGTTTATGATTACGACTATGACTAAGAAGTTGGGTAAACCCGGCCTAACACAATAATTAGCTATTAACTACTCCAATAAATAACGACTATTTTAAATGTATGTACACTTCATAATATGGGATAAACCAAGATTCTTCACATTTTAAAAGCAGTTTTCAATCACAAGAAACACAGCAAACTGTGCTAACTGGCAATTTGGCAACAATGCCTACAACTCTTTAAAAATCGAGTTTAAGAAGGACACGTTTGTATCTCATCTGCGCTCGTTATAAAAGTTAAAATAGGTGAGTTTCTTTTGAAAAACTTTACTTTTTGCACTTTTGAAAATCCATTTTTTGACCACTCTGTATCATTTTTCTAGACGTTTTTCTGCACCCATACGTCTAATACGACAAATTGTTTTAAGCATTGGAAATGTCAATTTTCACATAAAAGGCTAAATATCTCAGAAACGGATACACACATGTATATGTGTATGAAATATGTCTAGAATTCCAAAAAAGAAACAATATTCAGAGTGTTTCATTTAAAGTAAGCGAGTTGGTGTCTACTTCCGGTACAACAGGAAGCGACCCCATCTAAAAAATATTGACCACCCTATGTAAACAATTCAAATGCGTAATTTCTTCTGTGTCGTCTGCAAAGCATCAAGAATCTATCCCTATTATTCGTTAGAGGGTAATTCAGAACTTTTTTAAATAAAAATTAAATTTTGAGACATCTGGCTCTCTCTCTCCAATGGCGCTACAGCCCAAATTGAGCCTTGGCCTCCTCTATCTTCCGCCTCCAACACTGTCGATTCAACGCCACTCTCCTCCAGGTTCTGACACCTATCAAGTTCTGCGCGTCTTCTGTCACTCCATCCTCCCATCTTTTCCGTGGTCTCCCTTTTGGTCTTCTGCCCTGCATCCTACTATTGAGGGCCCTTTTTGGTAGCCTGTTATCCGGCATTCTTACTACGTGGCCTGCGTGGTCTGACGAATTCTGAGATAGGTGTCTCCTTGAAAAGTTGGTAGATTTCATGATTATATCTTCTTCTCCATATCTCATTTTCATTTAGTGGCCCGAAGATCCGTCTTAGTATTCTTCTTTCAAACACCTCCAGTTTATTCTGTGAGTTCTTTGTCATGACCCATGTCTCGCATCCACAGCATAGTATCGGCCTGATGATGGTTTTGTATATCTTGATTTTTTATTTTCTGTGTATGATTTTGGAGCGGAATATATGGGACAGAGCGAAGTAGGCTTTGTTTGCCGATATTATTCGATGTTGTATCTCCGATTCCTCTGATCCTCTCGTGTTGAGTTCAACACCTAGATATGTAAAGCTCTGGACAGCATCCTATTGTTCTTGCCTGGGTTAGTGTTTTTGTCTTTTGTGTATTTATTTCGAGTCCGATGTTTCTGGCCTCTCTCTTCAGTTGTGTGTATATTTCTGCCGCCTCTTCCGCTCTGCGGGTCATAATATTGATATCATCTGCGTAGGCGGCCAGTTGTACCGATTTGTTTGTTAATAAGTTTGGAGAGAGCAGAACATCTGGCACCACTGCCAATTTTCTTCTTCTTGGTAAAAATATGTCCACTGTCATTCGACCAAATGGAGGAATATTTTCATGCAATACATGTGAAAGTTCCCCGGTCATTATAAATAAGAGCTTAGTAATCGTAACAAGGAAACGAGGAAGTAGTTATTTTCCTAACAGATGCGGAAAGTGATACTTTCCTGCACGCGATTGTTGTTGACTCGAATGACGTTTGGGCAAGGTATTAAAAAAGTTTAATACTACAAAAAGTACATTTCCAAGCATTTTTAGATAAAAACTTTATATTCGGTTTAATTATTACTGGTGTAAGTTACAATACAATTTTGGTGTGATAACACTGTTTTAATAGTCCAATAATGTGTCAATAAACAGTGCGTAAACCACGTGCGTAATTTAGCTTTTAACGTGTGAGCTAATCACTTTATTAAGTGCACATCATTGTTAGTACAATTTTATCTTTTGGTTACTTCAATCTTAATCATTTTCATGAGTTTTTAATAACAAAAATTCCAAAAAAGGTGACGCTGACAAAAATGCGTATTTTTAAGTAATTTTTAAAATAGCTAATTGTCGTTAAAAAACACATTTTTTTAAAATTCTGTTACAACACTACAGGTTAGTAAAATGAACAATTAATGCCACCTGGACGTAATAATAGAAATGCACGTGTCCTGTTGTTTGGTTTAAAAGTCCAAGGTTACAACAATCATAATAATTGTGGAAGGGTGACAAAGCGGCTACTACAAACAAAATAGAGAAGTCAAAATCCTTTTAGTGATTTTTTTTTTGAGTGAATAACATTTTAAATTTCTTGTACGTCATTTTAACAGTATGAAGTGTAAAGAAAACGCATTCTAACGCTAATCCCATGCGCACATGAAAAACTCACCCTAATCAGGGAGTTTCTAATCGGTTTTCCATTATCTTTGGTCATTCCGCGGGCAACGAAGACGAACGAAGGGAGAATTTGAACGCGGTCGGGATTTTTCCTTTCAAAGCGCGATTTTTCCACCAAAGCTGTAAAGAGCGTGAATTCGGTTGGATGTGTCGTTTTACGTTTGATATTTTTGGTGAAAAGGCGACTGGATGCCAAAACTTTATTTTATTTCGCGGGGTAAGAATTGTTTTAAGTAAAAGTGTTATTTTCCTAACAATAACTGAAAGTAGATTACCAGTAAAGTGCGGTCTAAAAAAACCTTAAAAACATGTTAATTTTCAGGACTTGTAAATCCCAAGTTAGTCTATAATCAAATGTTTTTAAGAGGTGTTTTAAACATCAGTCGTGGTTTATGTTCTCATTTAGAGACGTACCATTCTACTATTCAAATTATTACAAAATTGTATTGCGCCAAATCGTCCAAAAGTACAATAATAAGTAAACAAACAAGAAAGTACATGCAACTTCTGCTAAGATGGCCCACCATCAACTTTTTTGTAGAAAGAGTCGAGTTTGACAGTTATCACGTGATTGCTACAGTTACAGATAATTGAAATATCACGTGTAAGGTCTGCCAAAATCCAATCTCTTTTATTGTATAGAAGAAAACTGAACGGTTGTGAAACTTTAAATCGTCTTGTAAATTTGGAAAATACAAGTAATGTTGCCAGTTAAACGGTATATCTACCGTTTTTGTGGTTCTTCTACTGTTCTCTTGTTTTTTTTATACAGAGTGTTTTTTAATATGTGTCCGATATTTTGAAGGCATAAAGTCCATATAGTCCATAAATCCATATGGGTCCGCAAGGCCTTACTCATCGAGCTACAGGATGTTAAAAAGTGTTTTTTTAGGTTATTGGGTAGGAAATTTAATGAGAATTCCAAAAATGTGCTTAAAACAGTTATTTTCTCACTCCAAGTGACTTTTACCAGCGATGTTGTCCTTGACTATTCTTTCCAACTGTGTTTCTGACAGTTCAAACTTTGACACCGTTTTTCTCCCTGACTGTTCCAAATTTTGTTGGGTTTTTCAGGATCTCAAATAGAAAATTTAATGAGGATTCCAAAAATGTGCTTAAAACAGCCATTTTCTTACTCCAAGTGTGTTTTACAGGCGATTTTGTTCTTGACTGCTCTTTCCAACTGTGTTTCTGTCAGTTCAAACTTTGACACCGCTTTTCTCCCTGACTGTACCAAATTTTGTTGTGTTTTTTCAGGATCTCAAATAGAAAATTTAATGAGGATTCCAAAAATGTGCTTAAAACAGCCATTTTCTTACTCCAAGTGTGTTTTACAGGCGATTTTGTTCTTGACTGTCCTTTCAAACTCTGTTTCTGTCAGTCCCAACTTTGACACCGCTTTTCTCTTTGGCTGTACCGAATTTTGTAGTGTTTTTTCAGGTTATTGGATAGAAAATTTAATGAGGATTCCAAAAATGTGCTCAAAACTGCCATTTTCTAACTCCAAGTAGGTTTTACAGGCGATTTTGTTCCTGACTGTCCTTTAAACTCTGTTTCTGTCAGTTCCAACTTTGACACCGCTTTTCTCTTTGGCTGTATCGAATTTTGTAGCGTTTTTTCAGGTTATTGGATAGGAAATTTAATGAGAATTCCAAAAATGTGCTCAAAACTGCCATTTTCTTAATCCAAGTGGGTTTTACCAGTGATTTGACTGACCTTTCCAACTGTGTTTCTGGCAGTTCAAACTTTGACACCGCTTTTCTCCCTGACTGTACCAAATTTTGTTGTGTTTTTTCAGGATCTCAAATAGGAAATTTAATGAGGATTCCAAAAATGTGCTTAAAACAGCCATTTTCTTACTCCAAGTGTGTTTTACAGGCGATTTTGTTCTTGACTGTCCTTTCAAACTCTGTTTTTGTCAGTCCTAACTTTGACACCTCTTTTCTCTTTGGCTGTACCGAATTTTGTAGTGTTTTTTCAGGTTATTGGATAGAAAAGTTAATGAGGATTCCAAAAATGTGCTCAAAACTGCCATTTTCTAACTCCAAGTAGGTTTTACAGGCGATTTTGTTCCTGACTGTCCGTTTAAACTCTGTTTCTGTCAGTTCCAACTTTGACACCGCTTTTCTCTTTGACTGTACCGAACTGTGAAGCGTTTTTGCAGGTTATTAGATAGGAAATTTTATAAGAATTCCAAAAATGTGCTCAAAACTGTCCTTTTCTCACTCCAAGTGGGTTTTACCAGCGATTTTGTCTTTGATTGTTCTTTCAAATGTGTTCAAATTTTGACACAGCTTTTCTCCCTGACTCTACTAAATTATGTAGTGTTTTTTTAGGTTATTGGGTGGGAAATTTAATGAGAATTCAAAAAATGTGCTTAAAACAGTTATTTTCTCACTCCAAGTGACTTTTACCAGCAATTTTGTCTTTGACTGTTCTTTGTAACTGTGTTTCTGGCTTTCAAACTTTGACACCGCTTTTCTCCCTGACTGTACCAAATTTTGTTGTGTTTTTCAGGATATCAAATAGGAAATTTAATGAGGATTCCAAAAATGTGCTTAAATATGGTTTATATAGCAAACTTAGCATTATTTTGTTATCTACCGTTTTTTACCGATTATTCTACCGCCATTAAATATTTTGACTTGGCAACACTGAATACAAGAGTTGCAACTCTGTTAAAACAGTGATTATAATCTTCTGTTTTGAATGATTAAAACGGTCACGTGATCTCACGATCAACGTTTAAATACAATTTTAAACTTGAAAATGTTGCGGAACGTCAAATTTAAAGTGTCAAAGTTGATTTCAGTAAAACAGTCAGGTGACCCTGAAAAAATTAAATTTCAAACTGTCAAAGTTCAAATGTCAATAGGATAAAAAAAATGATGTTTAAAAGATAGCCAAAACAGTTGATATTAAAAAATACTTAAAATTGTAGTCACCTGATGACACACTGATGACTCCAGCTGTTAACAAATGATATTTGAAAATTGACAAATGAATGCACTCACCATAAACACCCAACCCGGTGCAATTTTCACGATCCCATCCCTACTGTCAACTATTGATTTCTGACATCTGTCAATCGGTCGGTCACATTGGGTCACATGGAGTTAACTTCTACTTTGGGTTTTCTGGGAAGCAAATAAGGTCACCCTTGTAACCTTTTACAACGAACAGTTTCTTGACTATAAATTACAAGAAACATCCCCAAAAATATCAAAATTCATGTGGAAAACGTAATCGCGAAAGCGCGGTCGGAAAGCTTCTTCTGTCAACGTCAGAAGCCTGTCGTTTGTCATCTGTTGTCGAGATCGGCGGTGTTGTCAATGCAATGCAGTTTTTTTATGAACGTACGTGTGTAGAACGTACCAATGTATTTAGAATACAAGTTAATAATATGGTTTATTACAGTTTACAAATAAAAGACGTCTGGATGAGCGTTCGGGATGTATCTAGAATTAGTGTAGGGCCATATTGTTTCAATGACACTTGATGAAGCAGTATCTATAATTTGATTTTAGACAGAATATGAGTGAAACTTTTATCGGTTTTGGTAACACCCTGTAAACTGTAAGCCAAAGCAACTTTTACAGACAAACTGTAGTTTAATGAAGGAAGTTCCTGTTAAAGTTAAAGCGTAATTGATGAATTTCATTCACGTAACAATATGAAAAATCCATTTAAGCGACATATGTTACACTAATAGCTTATTTTGTTTACATGTAGCTCTTTTGTGGGTTTATAGCAAAACTGTCGACGATTCTTATCAATTAATGATGGACTCTAATCCCCTCGTTACTTCCTCAAATCAGGAATAATCGAGGGAACGTTTAAGGTACTTATTACAATTTACTTAATGCGTTGTTTTGGTCATTTATTTACCAGCATAACGTTTAAACTTTTTTTTTCATGTATGTTGAATTTTACCCGATCAAAAAATTCGTTATTTTAAATTGTAGATTTCAATCCTAAAAAGCCTTATTTTATAGCCAACTAAATTACACACTTATTCTAGTTTCCGTGTGTACTTGCATTAATTAACTGTTAGTTCAGCCTAGAAAAAGGGCAGTGAAATTTAGTCACGAACGAATAAACGGGGATAAAAGCCTTTTCCAATTTTTTTTCTCGGACCTGCATGGTAATTTAATTAAGTAAAGACAAATTTTATTTTGCCACGCAAATTGTCACCCACATTTGCCGTATATTGCCAAGGCAAGTTTCTTTTTGTCGCATATATGCAAATTCAAAAGGCAAACTAGATATTAAAATTGTTTTGGTTTGAAGAATCCACCGTTTAATGTATCAATCCATGCACATTAACGTTCATTTCATTGCGACTGATTGACGCTGTGACATTGACAGATAATATGGAACGTATTAGTCAATGAATTTTCTAATTATGTACTTGGATGTGCATTATAATAGTCTTTTTGATTTGGACTCACTATTTAATAATCCTTTTACATTGATTTCTCTATTCATTTCGAGGTTAAGGTCGAAAGAAATTAACAACGGTCTGAACGAAACTCAAACATACCGTGTGTGTGTATAACGAGAATTGCGTGCAAGGAGCACTTTGGGGCCGCAGGTCCTCGCCCTCCACAGGGTGAAATTATTCCTATAATGCCCCGTCTAGTCGATAAAACTCGTTAATGGCCCAATTTTGATTTTTCCACGTCGAAAACGTGTGGGCCGCATAACGGATAGACTGCAGTTTGATTTGCACGAAACTGGGTGGAATTATGAATGGGGAAATGGCAAAGTTTAACTGATTTTTCTGCGTCCAGAAATGGCACGATTCACTTAATTAACACTCGAATGAATTATGGTTTTGACCTTTTCCTGTTATCAAACAAATGGCTTAACCTTTTAATTGACAGGTTCTGTATTAGTCAAAACCGGTGACGTTTAGTAAATTAACTCGATTTGCTTTAAAGTTTTGTGATTTTAATTTAAAAAATTTAGGGTCAAAAGTGTAAGCTTCGAAAACAGGTAAAATGAGAACTTAAAATTGCTTGATTTTGTTTAAAGACACTTTTTACAGGTTTTAGTTAAACTAACGTTCGACTAGGGTAGTTTTAGAATTTTAGATTGAAATTAAACTGAACTTATACCTTCACACAGTTCGCACAGTTAACTGTCAGTTAAGTTTTAATTGCGTAAATTGACCCTTAACCAAACAGAATACTCATTCCCTCAGTAGAGTAGATGTCCATAAGGTTTATTTTACTTTTTCACGATTGTCTACTACAATAGTAAATTCCGTTAAGACAGTGTTTTGTTTCAAAGTAAATTCGTCCTTTTTGACATAATTTTTGTAGACTTTAACTGACAATTTTAAGTCAATCACAAGTTTAAGTGATCTGTGTAAAACTTAAAAAAACCGTTAAAGTCACTTTTACTCGTTTTAGTTAAACTGAACTTTACCAGAATAAATTCAGAATTTTAAATTGAAATTAAAGTGAATCTATACACAATTGAGAGTTAATACACAGTTGAAAGAGTTAACTAACTACAAGTTAAGGTTAGATTGTGTAAACTGACACTTAAACAGACAGAATACTCATTCCCTAAATTCTAGATGTCAATAAGGTTCATTTTACTTTCTCACGATTGTTTACTACAATAGTAAATCCCGTTAAAACAGTGTTTTGTTTCAAAGTAAATTCGTCCTTCTTGATAAGATATTTGTAAAATTATTTGTCAATTTTGAAACTGTTTTAGTAAACCACTGAACTGTATAAAAGTTGAAATATTTACAGTTGACAGTTATATGTAGCTTCTTGATGCAAAAGTTAAGTAGAAAATGGCTAAAAAGTAATCAAACAAGTTTTAAACTGAGTCACGTGAGTGAAATTTAGCTCATTTTTTGTTTGGATTAAGCGTTTTGAGACAAATAATACCAAAAGTATACAAATAATCAATTATAAATGTAGTAAACCTATTTGACGTTTGGAAAGCCTGAAAAAACTTAAGAAAAAACAATTTGTTTAATTTTGGTATATCAGTGGAACTATTCGAGATTTTTGAACTTGTCTTGAATTGATGATTTTGAACTTTGAGCTTTAAAAAAGCACAAAACTCTTTCAGATATGCTAAATTGTACTGAATTCAAGTTCTAGACATTTTTTTAAGCTTTAAGTTGCTTTAGAAGCATACGGGTATACGAAAGGTTTAAGACTGTTTTGGAAACTTTCAAAATGTTTTTTAACTACTTGAGGAGCAATTGGAAGATTTTTGGACACTTTAAAGATCATATTGAAAGTGCAGTGATTTAGAGGCATTTGGAAACTCTTAGACGGTTCTAGATTTTTTGGAAAATTTAGACTGTTTTGAAATTTTTGGGAGCTTCTAGACTAGTTGAAAAGCATTTGGAATCTTTGATTACCGTTTTGAAAAGCTTACGACTGCTTTAGGAGCATTTTGGAGTTTCTGTAGTGTTTTGAAATCTTTTTATACTACTTTAAGAGCATTGAAGGTTCTGGACTGCTTTTAAGGTATTTGAAACCTTGTAGACGGTTCTAGAAACTTTTGAAACCCTTTAAACTGCTCTAAAAGCATACGGAAACTTTTAGACTGTCTTGAAATGATTTGAGAGCTTCTAGATAGATGAAGAGCATTTGGAAGCTTTTAGACTGTTCTAAAAACTTTTGGAAGGCTTTCAGCTGCTTTAGCAGCATTTTGGAGTAATTTCTGTAGTATTTTGAATTCTTTTTAGACTACTTTAGGAGCAATTTGAAAGATCTGGACTGCTTTCAAAGCATTTGAAGATTTATGGACGGTTCTAGAAACTTATGGAAGCTTTTAAACTGCTTTTAAATTTTTTAAGAGCTTCTAAGCTGTTTCAAAAGGCTTACGACTGCTTGAGAAGCATTTTGGAGTTTCTGTAGTGTTTTAAAACCTTTTTAGACTACTTTAGGAGCATATGAAAAGTGTTTGAACAGTTTAAAGAGCATTGAAGGTTTTAGACTGGCTTTTAAAGCATTGGAAACCTTGCAGACGGTTCTAGAAACTTTTGGAAGCTTCTAGACTGTTTTATAAGCTTTTGCAAGAGATTTTGGAAAGTTTGTTTTGTCAAAAACTTGTTAAACCATACAAAAAATAGCAGCAATAAGCACAAAAAACAAGAATAAACACAAAAAGAAGAAAAAGGCATAAAAAAATCTATCAAATGGCGTATTTTTGCATAAATCGTTCATTTTAGAGGTCAAGGGTTGGTTGCTGGTATTTACAAAAAGCAAAATTTTTAGAAACATGGTTTCGGTCGAATTTTGTACATCTTTTATAGATTTCTAAGAAGTTTTCTTCTAGTAACCACTTACACAGTTTTTGTCCGGTAAAATTTAGAAAATCATTAAATTATCTTGGGTTATAAATTGAGACAAAGTAGGTTAACGGATGATATTGAACCATCTCAGGAATTCACCCACTTTTGTTGCTAACCCTAACCTTTCCTAACTATTCAAGATCAATATGTCGTGCATTTTGCATGGTCGACGTCACATTTTTCTGTAGCATCGCTTATAAATTAATTCGACCTTATATCGACTAGTTCTGTTTTTATTTTAATTACTGCTTTATTAAAACATATAATGTCAAGGTTATCCTTGTTTTTGGGTTAATATTTATGTTTTTTTTTTTCAGAACAGTAAATGGCTGGGATTTCATCACTAGTCGGCGCCAATGTACAACCCCCCAGTCCCCCCTTGATTCCACAGAGGCGTCCTCCACCATTTCAACCTCCAGCCTCACTTTGTATGTCAACGACGTCCTCTAAACGCTTTAAAAACAAATAGTAACCGTGAAAACTGAACTAACAATTTTTAGGCTTTTTTCTAGTTTAGGATTAACGTGTATAGATTCTTAGTTATTTATTTTTGGTACACCAAGACTTTCTACCTCTCGCGTATTGGGCAGGTTTTTCTTCAATTTTGAACCAGTTTTATACGAATTTTTACTTAATTTTAGCGCGTAAGCTCCCTAAGTGCCCTTACTGATTACCTGATAGTTTTATTAGTCGATACAGAGAATTCGCGTCTCTTATAAAGTGCCTTTATATATTTAGAGTGAGCGAACGGTTAGCGCCGTTCATACTGTATATTATTTGGACGAAAAGCAATTATTACCCTTAATTCCTTGCCATACTTCCTTATCCTGTTGTTAAGTTACGTACTAAAATGGGCGAACGACGTTCCTTCAGACTATCACGACGATCTCAACTTGGCGGTAAGTTTACACATTTTTACATTATTTTTGTACTTATTCACTTTAACATATTAGTAAAAGTTACCCTTTGACGTAACCGCATTAAAACTATAATAAAGCAACTAATATGTAAACCATGGCAAATGACTGTTACGTCACAGGGACATACGATCGTTAGGAGGTTTTCTGTGACTGTCATGTCATTGATGTTGAATAAACCAAATGTCATATTTTGCATCTTTGCTACATTTTTTTTAATCGTCCTGTATAAGTAATACTAATTTTCTATTGAATGTTTTTTTTTATACAACATATGTATCTCTCAAAGTAAATAAAATAATAATGGACCAGTACTCTCTCGACACGACACCTAGTTATCAAGTATTTTTAATAAATGCGAAAAAATCATACAAAAATATTTTGACATAATAGACAGGTAAATGTTTTGAATGTAAGAAATAAAGAAGCAGTAGTCACATTCAAAACGTTTACCTGTCTATTACTTACAATACATAACGTCATTCTATTTTTCTTTGTTTTTCCGCATAAGTTTTCGTTATTCTTATGTGATGACGAAACCCCTTATTGTTTTAGTTTGTACTTCATTCAGGCATGATATACTCCAAACCAGAGTTCTTCATGAATGGAATTTTGACAATTGTGACATATAGCATAAGTTATGGACGATTTTGCAGCTTGATCTGTCACAAAAAACCCTGTTCATAAAGCTCTAAACCTACAAAATTTACTTGAAAACAATGTGAATTAGTATAAATAAGCTGAATTACACTTTATAGCTTTATGAATGGAATTTTGACAGTTATTGAATGTCAGTTATGGACGCAGCTTGATCTGTCACGAACGACGCAACTGTCAAAAATCCTGTTTATAGATCTATAAAGCTACAACACTAACTTAAAAGCATGCAGCTTGATCTGTCACAAACGTGGCAACTATCAAAAAGCCAGTTGATAGAGCTAAAAAGGACAAAACATATTTGAAAACACTATGAATGAGTATTATAACTAAGCTGAATGGCACTTTATATAGGTTTATGACATGTAGCTGTCAATTTTAGAGGCAGATTGATCTGTGACACACAGGCAACTGTCAAAAAACCTGTTCATAGTGCTAAAAAACTACAAAACTTACACGAAAACACTGTAAAAATCAAGCTGAATGGCACTTCACACCGCCCTCTATACTAGAAAGCCTAAAATGTCACTTTTAATGGCGGCGTTAGCGGTTTTCTTTTTATACACAAACGTATGTAGATGCAGTAAGAAATATGTTTTTTTTTTATTATTTCGTGTAGTTGATTGCAAGTTGGGACTGAAAAATCAAAAAAAGGTTCATTCCTGATCCAGATATGTATAGATAGAGCTTTTTATACACAATCAAGTCCAGCCTAAACAAATTGGTTAGAACATTTGTCCTGGAAAGTACAACACACAGCGAACTAGTTTAAACACTGCTCAATACAAGAAAATCTGTAAATCCTTGAAACTAGGTAAGCAAAACTGGTAAATGGTTCTTATGTCATTACCAAGAACATTTATTCAAAATTATTTTTGTTGCTCTCACAATGAAGGGTGCTTTAAAATAAAACTCACATACCTGCGCATGTAACAAGTACCTAATAAGTCTACTGTACTAGAAAGCACTTGTACCTACCATTGAGTATAGTGTTGGAGTAAAATCATCCCACTTCAAAGTGTTCAACCACTGTTGGGTTAGATCCGGTTCTTTGTAAAGTAAAAAACTGACACGGTTGGGCTTTTTCCTGAATTGCTGTTACAATGTGGCTTGAAAAACTTATGAACGGCAGCAAACAAAAATAACTTACGCAAATAACCTCAAGTCTTGATTTTAAACCGTAAAAATTCATCTAATCGTCAAAAAACTCAATTTCCACAATACAAACTGTCACCACTATTCCCGCCATATTGGAATTTTTGACAAGCACCTTCTAGGCTTTCTAATATAGTAGGCGGTGCACTTCATGAATGGAATTTCGACAGTTGTGACGTGTAGCTGTCAGTAATGGATGGAGCTTGATCTGTCACGAACGTGGCAAGTATCAAAAACCCTGTTCATAGAGCTATAAAGACTTACTTTGCATTTTTTGTCGGTTACAGCTAATTTCAAGGCAAGAGAGTTTGACATAATTAAAAAAAAAAACCTTCAAACTGTCAAACAATTTTTTTTTCTGTTGAAAATGATAATAATTGTAAAGTCAAGCAAAAATCAAATCAATAAAATTAATGGCGTTCTCAATTAATCTGCTCTAATCGAGAGTAAAGCAGGAAATGACCGCTTATGCTATCTATCTTTTGCTGACAGATTGTAATGTGTCAAAAGCAACACAATTGAAGAAAATCCGCCATTTTTTCGAGATGAGAGCAGCCAAACCGAAAGCTGCATGATTAGTCGATCCAGTTCGTCCAGTTTGTATTATAACGTGACCTACTGGCATTGCACTTTGTTTGCATATTGTAGAAAATCAACACAAATTGTGACGTAGCCGCCATTTGTATTGGTCTGAACTGTACCCTGTAGATTAGTTCTACTTAAACGTTTTTTATTGGTCCAACTCTGACAAGTTCCTGGTTGCCAATTCTAAAGTTTGAAGCAATGTTTTTACTTTCGTGTTATTTCTTGCAATATTATTCTTAAAAATAACTTCTAGTGGTTTTGATGGCAAATATGGAAATCCATAAAACCTTCAAAATGTCCATTTGGATTATTTATGCTTTATTATCATTTAAAAGTAGCAAAAACAAATTATTGGTTCTAAATTTAAATTTCTAAAATTATGGCATATGCAATAGGCAAGTGAATTGAAAACTGCTGTAAACAAAAGAATTTTTGGAAGGAATGACCAGTTTTATAACATTATTGTCATTCAACATTGTCATACATAGATATTTTACCACGTGCATGACTATTTAATTTCCTAATACAGCTAACGAACTACAGTAATAAAGGCTGGCAGCAATCAAAGCGCTGACAAGTACACAACCACGTCTTAGCTATAGCTAATAGCATATCAATAATCTGAAATGTATCAGTTATTGGAACACAAGTCCAAGTTCGCGATGAATTATTGATGGCGTCCATGAGAACACTGTCATTTGGATCGAAAAATGGCCGGAAACCTTGCCAGGTTTGCAAAACCGCTCTAAATTATTTATTAGAAAATTGTCTAATAATTTGGGGCCATGGGAGAGGGGGGGGGCAGTTGCCTAAAAAGTTGGTACACGTGTCTTTCTGGTCCCTTATTTATTATTACAATTGATTAGTAAATTGAAGAGTAGTGTAATGTTTATTTAATTTGCTAAAAAAATGTCCTACTTTTAGTCTACTTAATTAATTATAGATCCAAAGTGATTCAAGTAGTGTGTCCTAAGAAAAGTTCTTGGGAACTATTTGTAAACATATAACTTTTTCAGTTGCCTGATCTATCTGAATTGACTGCAAGTTTGTAATTTTCACACCTTGAATATTTCTGGTTTTTTAGATTAAAAATTTAAGCAAACCTTTGTTAATATTTACGTTATAAATTGTTATACTACTTTGAGTTTAGTCTATCTATATAGCAAACTAGTAGAACTTCATACTTTTTCATAAGATCTCTACAAATAAAAACTCTACAATTTTAAGAATTTTCTAAATGACATAACATTAAAATACTAAAACTTCAATTGAAGTTACTATAAACGAGAACTCAAATCAATAATTTAAAACCTTGAAAACAAAACAGGAAAGTTCAAAGTGGTAAAACTAAAAAAAAATCTGCATACAAAGAGGCATAAAGCATAACTGTAAAAAAGAATTTTTGCTTAAAATCTAAGGTTTTTTTGTTTGCAAGCATTTTTACAAAAAGAAGCTCCGGAGTTTTTTTTTAATGTGACAACACTGAATTCTTCAAAAAAATTGTATGTTCAGTTATTACTCGCTTTCCTCCATTTTTATTAGTATTTTATTATTATTAGTTTAGTATAATTAGTTTTATATGCGAAGAGGTATCACCATATTCACCAATCACTGTTTTATATACCATACCACAGCAAAACCTAACTTATTTCCTCTTTAATTGCGTTATTTTAATAATTATTACTAATTTGTTTTACTGTGGTAGTCCTAAATGTACTGATTATGCACTCGAATACGAATATTTTCCTAGAATCGATGACCTAAGCGTCGATAACAGATTACCTACCGCCTAGGAGATTTAAAATTTAAAGTGATTGGGATTTGGTGGGAGTTGGACGTTGCGCAATTAGTCACGTGACGTTCACATTCAATACTACGGAGATGGTCATGTGAAAACCTGCCCCGCTCTAGTTCAATTTGGGTTATGTTCTAAATCGATGGCTAACGTTATTGATTTGATATCACAACTACACCGCCTTATCTCTCGTCTATTAAAACAGTGGTTTTCTAGACTTTTTGTGTATTATTATTATTGAACTAGAAAAATTAAGTTTGTTTACCAGTGAAACCGAAGAGACAACCCTGTCATCTGTCATCAACATCCGACTTTCTGTCATGAAGCTGTCACTGGTCAGTGTTGTTTTCCAGTGACAGAATGTGTGAAAGTGAAAAGTGTAATTAAAAATTTTTCCTGATTATTTATTATCCAATTGAAATTAACGTTTACCCCTACCGATTTCGCAAAAATTGCTAGTTGTCACATACTACAACAATTAGTCAACCACAACCTACCTACATAAGCTGAAATAACCTTCAGTTTCCTACCTCCTGTGATTTGTTAACAATTTGTAAATTTTATAGACAAAAACTTCATTAAACCAATAATTACAGTTTTCAAGGTGCTTATTTACAATCGGAGGATAGTAAATAACGGTATTGGTTTTACCAGTGAACGTATCCTTTAAAAATTAAGTCCTCAAAAATAAACAAGTACACAAATGATAAGAAGAAAAAGCAGGATATGGATTTTGAGTTGGAAATATTCGAAGTGTACGACGAAAACGAGCCTCACACGTCCAGGAAACACTCAAAACACACCCGTAAGAAATGCAAACAGAAAGGCAAGTCGCCCAAGAAATTCACAAATATTGAGGCGAGTGAAAATGATATTACCAGATCCAAGACCAGTGTGCAGAGTGGTGATAGGAGACATTTGAGTTTGGGTCAGTCTATTCTGAATGTGTTTAGTAAACTAGTGATATGGCGGGGAAAGAAATCTAAATCGGCTGAGAAACTGGATTCTCCCCATACCTCAAAAGATTTTCGCAGGGGTTACATACCTTGTGGTAAGTTAATTTGGTTAAAATTTAGGAGTTGACAGGATGTATGTTGTCCTATAACTGATGTCACCAATGAAAATCCTATCTAGCCATTTTTAAAAAATAGGTGTAGACTAGTATTTGTTTTGCCTATTTACAATCTTGTAAGGATTACTTATCTATTGCATTGTCTGCACTATTTTATATTAGACTTAAACATGGTAAATAAGCAGCATAAAGACCTTTTATTTTTTGAATTTCATAGTTTTACTAAATGTTTGTTTTTGTTTCAGATAATCAAAGAAGAATCCATGCCAATGATAGATTATTTAATTCTCAGTTTAAGTATGCAGTAAGTATAACACTTCTTTTACATAGACCTAAGTAGTGCAACTTCCTTTGAGCTTATTTTGGTTTTAGGATGGTTTTTTAATGGAAAAGTTCTCATTTTTATCCAGGGTTATAATTAAAATAATTGTAAAGATAATTTAAAACAACTAGATGTCTTCAACTTCAACCAGTATTCCATTTAAAATTGGTAAACATATAACACTTTTTTCTGTGACAAAAATGTACTGTCAGTTCCTTAGAGTTGAGTCACATGGTGGTTTGATAAAATTTCTATTATTTTTGAATTTTGTACCAATAAAGTAGTTAATTCAAAACTTTCAAAGGGTTGTCAAACAATATGCTACAATGCTACAAATATTTTTTTGACTTTCAGAAAATATAATGTTTTTTGGAATTACTACATTTTCTTTGGGACATATGATGTTTCTTACAGATTTTCAGTTCAATTTATTTAATAGTGTACATTTCAGGAAGATTATCTTGTTCTCCATATTGTTTAACTATGTCCTTTACTGAGTGCATCAATACTAATTGGACTGCCATATGACCACCATAAAGCTAAATATTACTCCTAATTAATGACTTTGTGGTTCAACTTACATGAATTTGTGGTTATCAGACAGTGCATAACTTTTAAGTTGGATAGAATTTAAAAAAAATACTTTGGCAGATTTCTAAGTTTGAGTTCAGTGTGTAGTAAGTAGTAAGAAAAATTGGTGCAAGAGTAATACAAAACTACAACTTAGCAGCTGGCTTGCCTATAATTGAAGTATCAATGATTGTTTAAGTCTTAATGATAAGGTATGCTCTTTAAGTCAACACCACAAACCATATTTGAGTTATAAGCTGATACTAGATAAATTTAGACTTTTCAGGAAAAAGTGTTTTTCCTGTATTATGAATTGAATAAAACTAAGATACCATATCAGTTAAGCCTTTCTAGTTAATCTGATAAAGATTAGTGGTAGGTACAGTAAAAAAAAATTAATCCAATATTGTAAGTTACAGCAAACAGAAAATATCATTGACTAACAAAGTGACAGATTTGTCAATTACAACAGGTGACAAAATAGACTTCAGTTACACAATGGCTAAAGGTGGATTTATGCACTACCTTAAATTAAGCTAAACTAATTTACTACTAAAAAACATCAACATGTCTAATGGCATATGGACATTTATGGAACCAAATTTTCTATTAAGTTTAGTTAAGTTAAATTAAGAAGTTGGTCAACTTTCTTAATATTAATTTTGATGCTTATCGCACATGGCCGGAATTTTAAGGAATTGAATAGGATTTGGACAAATGTTTTTAAAATTTACAATTTAAAAAAGACAAATATCTTTGCATTACAGCAGTATCATCTAAATATTGTAATATAATAATAATAATCTACCTAAAATAGAAAAATAAAAATTACCTAACAAAGTGGTCTTTTCAAATAAAAAAGCCATGATTCACATTGTTACAAGAAGTAACGGTGAAAAAGTTAAAGCAAATTCTAAACGAGATTTGAAGTTCTCTTAAAATATTTCTATTTAATGAATTCTGTATGTGTAATGACAAAGAAACGCTTTATATGGAGAGAGTAAAGCGAATGTGACGTCAGAATGACGTATTTTTTTTCAGAATGACATAATGACGTCACCTTGGCCTGCTCGCTCCATGGAGCGCGAAAACGAATTGTAATTCAACCGATTTGTTTAATTCAATTCAAATGCCATTGCAGGTAGTCCTGATAAGTCTTGATTACAAAAAATGATACACTTTATATACAGGGTGGTCAGCCGCGAACATCGATCAAATACGGAAAAAGTAGAAAATTTAGTATATTAAGTATCGAGAACGGTAAGTAAGCTTTACTGATCGATGACAAAGTTTGGAGGCAGAGCAAAGCAAAGCCTCTAATTTGTCTGAGATCAGTAAAGCTGTTACTGTTCGTGATGCTTACACTATTTTTTGTACGACTTCATCAAAATCATCCTAATTATGAAATAAAATGAAAACATTTTAACAAATTTTCCTTTAATCTTGTATCTTACTTCCCTGTTCAGACGAACGGTAGTGCAGCAGGTATTTACTTCCCGGTTTGTTAGCCCTTCCAACAGAAACTAGACAGGAACTAGTCCTTCCCGCCTTCAAAACAGGTACTGTAATCACTCAAAATTAGACAAGTCGTACAAAAAAGAATATTTTTAATATTTTTTTAATCCATGGTGTTCCATTTAAAAATACGGAAGTTGGTAGCTACTTTTGCTATAACCAGAAGTACCACCAACTTGGAAATATTTTAGATCAACGACCCCCATCGATTTTGGTTGTAGCCAAATTTTCGATTTTTTTTAAGTGTACTTTATCAACAATCGATGGAGTTCCCGGAGGACCATCCTGTTTGTATACAAACAAAATGAAAAAAAGCATTTTGTAATTGCAAAAAGCAGGGTAACCAAATTGCGTAAAAATGCTGTCAAATAATAGTTTAAATTAATTTCTTCTCAAATGGTTTAACTCTCTAAAATCGAAAAACATGTGGTGCCTATTCGACATAACATTTGAAAAAATGAAATGTTATAATCTACTAATAAATTTCTGTTTACTGATGTTGATTATAAACAAAACTTAATTTTTTTATTTAATACTCGAGCTTATAATACTGTTACCTATCCAAAGAAACAAAGTTTATCAGTTACAAATAGTATTTATAATAATAATAATTATAATAGAACAACCTCAAATAATATTTCTCGAATATTTATAAAAAAGCAGCTCCTTGTTTATTTTATTAACAATTTATGTTACATGTCCAATTAGGACTTTCAAAATAATTTTGATAATATGAAAAAACCACGAAGAACTATGCAATAACGCATAAACAGAAAATATCATGCGGCACTACAGCAGTATCATCTAAATATTGTAATATTTAAATATGAACTAGAAAACAATTAGGGCTGTATTACAGTTTTTTTACTGATATTAAAATATACCTAAATATTTCTTAATTTAAATTTTTGTGCAAGCATTTTATTTTAACAATTTAATTTTGAAAAACACAATTTGACAACGGCGATGAACAAAATAACTTTTCTTAGCTATTCCCTGGGTGCATAAATTGAATGTAACTACAAACCTTACTTTAATTTAGTATAATTTTAACTTGCTTTAATTTAACGTAGTGCATAAATCCACCTTAAAATCAAACTTGCTATAAAAGATATCATTATTGTAATAGATATTTTATTGGAACAACTAGTACTTATAATTCATTATTAATACTATCAAATATCCATTTTGTTTACCCATTTTACAACTTCTATAAATCAATTATTATGATAAATTATGTACAAAACACTTTTGTTTTATGTAACTCACCCTTTTTGATTTTTTTTTTCAGAGCAATTTTATTAAAACATCAAAATATTCAATACTGACGTTTATACCGCTGAACCTGTTTGAGCAGTTTCAAAGACTTGCCAACTTTTACTTTTTGTGCCTTTTGGTGTTGCAACTGATCCCGGCCATCAGCAGTTTAACCCCGGTCACCACCGCACTTCCCCTAATTGGTGTCCTAGGGCTCACTGCCATCAAAGATGCCTATGATGATATTGTAAGTATAGTCTAGTGAAATAATTATGTACTGTATTGAGGTTAGTTTAGTCCAACTTTAGGTAGGTTTTTTTTTGTTTGTCTTGACTATGGCCAGCATTTTGACTTATAATTTAATTTTTAAGGTTTCACATATTCAGTAACATTAGATGTCAGTCGAAGATAATGCTCCAAACTTACACCCCATTGAATTTTCTTTTCCGGGTCAAGAGGCTGCAACCTTTTAATGAATTGACTGATTTTTCTTTAAGATTATATGTCAACTTTTTATGCCCCGTTGTCGAATAGTAACAAAAATGTCACCTTCTAAAGATGAATTAAATATGATGATCTCCCCAAACTATAAAATCGAAATCTGTAAAGGTCTTTGTAGATATTTGTGTTCTCTTGACTAAATTAGTTATTACCATTACCTCTTTATATTGTGTTAAATTGATAGTTTTTTTATCTGGGGGTTTAACAATACCAAGTACCTGTTGCCAACCACTGCACATTTTTAGGAAATTACACTATAGCTTTGTTTTTTTTTTCTTCTTCTCTTATTGTCTTATCCGTTGCCGACGTTGGCTATTAACATGGCTATTCTTATCTTGTTTACTGCGCTTCTAAACAGGTCAACAGATGACAATCCAAACCACTGGCGTAGGTTGTGCAACCAAGAATGTCGTCTCCTCCTGGTCCTGTCTTGCTATCCACCTTGCCCTGGACAATAACCAACTGTAGAAGGCGGTATTTTTCATGTCTTAGTACGTGGCCAAAATACTCCAGCTTCCGCTTTTTTACTGTAAAGACGACTTCCTTCTCTGTCCCTAATCTCTGCATGACTTCCATGTTGCTGATGTGTTCCGTCCAAGATATTTTCAAAATACGCCGATATCTCCACATTTCGAAGGATTCCAGTCTTTTCAAAGTGGCCTCAGTTGTAGTCCAAGCCTCTACACCATAGAACAAAACAGTCATTTTCTGTGTAGCACCTGACTAGCCTTAATTTTAGTTGTAGAGAAATATCTTTGCTGGTAAATAGTTTCTTCATGTTATTAAACGCAGCCCGAGCCCTTTCTATCCGTGATCGTATTTCTGATGCCTGGTCCCATTTCGCGTTAACTGTGGTTCCGAGATATGTGTACGTTTCCACCTGATCTATGTCCTGACCGTTTATCGTTAGACGCACTGGAGAATGCTGACTTTTGCTAATAATCATATGTTTTGTTTTTGATATATTCAAGGAGAGTCCATATACTTGCTATGTATATGTTTTGTAGCTCTTCATTGTTATTTGCTATAATTACTGCGTCGACGGCATATCTAATGTTGTTAATTGCTTGTCTATTGATTTTGATGCTTTTCCAAAGATTTCTTCAGAGTATAGGTTGAATAAGAGAGGTGACAGAATGCTCCTGTGTTGCACTCTCTTCTTTTCCAATTTTAGCGATAATACGAATATCTTTTCCGTGAATGCCACCTCGATGAGCTTTTCGTGCTTGACATTGTCAAAAGCCTTTGAGAAATCGATAAAGCACAGGTGTACGTCTCTGTTCATACCTCTGCACCTCTAGATGAGAACCTGCAGGCTGAAGATCGCTTCCCTTGTACCTAGTGCGCTACGAAAGCCAAACTGCGTTTCGGAGATGTTTGTTTCACATTTCGCGTATATTCTGTTTTGTATAACTTTTGTGAAGACCGCCGTTATATGATTTATCAAGCTTATTAGGCGGTATTGTTCACAGTATTTCGCATCTCGTTTTTTAGGGATAGCGATAAAGGTTGACTGTAGCCAGTCCTCAGGGAACTTTCCTCTATCATAGATGGTGTTAAAAAGGGTGATCAAAATATCAAGACACTGGTTATCTATTTCGCACATTAATTTGTTAGTTTTCACCCTGTATGTTGTCCGGACCCGGCTGTCTCCACCTCGGATCGTAGAATTGAAGTTTTTTTTTCATTAGTAAATAATGATTAATAATGTTTTACGAAGATGTGACTTTAAACATTTAACCACAAAATGTGTGATTTGATGCTTCAATATTTCATATCATTTTATTACACAGGGAAAATTCCATGGATAGAACAGATTCAAAAAGTTCCTGAATAGACTATAGGCAATTATACATTCCATGACAAAAAGACTGACGCGTTTTCTTTTAAAATAAACAAAAACATACTTAAATTGTTCTCAAAGTCATATTGTACAATTTTAGCAACGCCACATGTCAGATTCTCAAGTCAACAATAGAAAATCGCGCGTTGTACGCAACGGCAAACTCGTCCAGGAAAAATGGTCCGCGGTCCAAGTAGGAGATATAATCCGTATAGACAATAACACTTTTGTGGCCGCTGATTTACTTCTTCTGACCTCTAGCGAACCAAACGGTTTGTGTTACATTGAAACATCAGAATTGGATGGGTAGGTTTTGTTGTAATTGAACTTTGCGCGATGCTAACTAAAATCGTTTAAAGGGAAACGAATCTGAAATGTCGACAATGCCTTGAAGATACGGCCGTGATGGGCCAGGACGATGCACGTTTAGGTGAATTTGACGGCGAAATTGTCTGTGAACATCCAAACAATTTATTGAACAAATTTGAGGGTATTCTCATTTGGAAAGGAAGGACTTTTCCACTGGACAACGATAAGGTAAGCTTTCCAATTTTGTTGGCTAAACAAAAGGTTATAATGAATGATTGATTTCCAACCGTTAAACATAAAATATTCTCAACTTGCAGTTGAGGTTTTACGACTGTAAATGACTCTTTTTATAGTGGTTACTTTTAACGAGAGGACATTATTAGACTTTATAGGCAAAAAAATCGTTATTTTTTCATTAGGAACAAGGAAAAGTACCTCAATGTTTAGCTAGTAGAAGGTCAATTTTTATAACTATTTTTAAAATCCGTTATAGTTACTGTAAGTTTTTTTTTTGTTGTAGATAATTTTAAGAGGTTGTGTAGTCCGCAACACTACATGGTGTTACGGTGTTGTAATCTTTGCTGGCAAAGACACAAAACTGATGCAAAATAGTGGCAAAAGCAAATTCAAACGTACGAGCATAGATCGCTTATTAAACTTTTTAATAATAGGGGTAACTACTGGAAAATTATACATACAATTAAATATTTTTAATTTTTTGTTTTATTATTTAGATAGTGTTTTTTCTATTATCGATGTGCCTTTTCTGTATGGTGGCCTGCGGCATCTGGGAGTCGCTCGTGGGCCGCTACTTCCAGACCTTCCTGCCTTGGGATACGTTGGTTCCTAAAGAACCGTTAGGAGGAGCCACAATAATAGGTAATATTTTGCTGTATTAATTCTGTTGGAATAAGTCAGAAAACGTGATTATTTGTCATGATAAGTATCTTTTCTGCTTACTAACTTTCTTCTCCGTTATATTGATATTGAATTTCAGCCAATCGGAATCAAACAGTTACTCGTTCTATTCGTAAAGCTAACACAATTCTAAAAGATAGTTTTTCTTGTCCGACAAAAGAATTTTCTTATTTTTTCAGCTCTACTTGTGTTTTTCTCCTACGCCATAGTGCTGAACACGTTCGTACCGATCTCGCTGTATGTGTCCGTCGAAGTGATTCGTTTGATACAGAGTTTTTTGATCAACTTTGATGAGCAGATGTGCCACGGCCATGGCAAAACAAATACGTATGCTAGAGCTCGAACGACCACATTAAATGAGGAACTAGGTAAGTTTTTGGTTTAACTTTCGAAATGGTCCTAGAGATTTCTGACAATTTAACTGAGTTCTGAGTAGCATTTAGAGGTATTTGGCACATCCAAAATGGTCCTAGAGGCCTCTGAATATTTAAAACACCTCTGCGAAGGTTTAGGACTTTTGTAGGAGCTTCTGGCACTGTTTTAAAGGTTGTTAGTAGCAAAATAGCCGTAGAAGTATCTGGTAATTTAAATCAATTCTTGGAACGTTTAGTATTTGACCAACCAATTTTCGAAAACTTTTATCTTTATTTACACCGTTTAGGCTTAGACTTTGTGTTAGATTTCGAAATGCTTAAAGCATCTGAAACCCTCTTTAAAATGTGACATTAGCAGCAAACAAAAAGTGCGTTTTGGAAATAATCTATGAAAAGTCTTGGTATAAAGATTTGTTTCATTTCACTATACCTGAACAGTAAACGGCATTTTAGACACAGAACTGCTTTATGTGTTTATTTACGAAACTGATCAAAATAATCTGACATTAATTGAACTCACGTTGAACTGTTAAACTAACAATAACTGGTAGTTTGAAGTTATAAAACGCACATTTTTATTCGATTTTCGTCTAATGAAATAAGATAAGGGATGTGACAACAGCAACAGTCCAAAAAGTCTCTGAAAAGAGTATACCCAGAATTACCAACAAAAACTTTAATTTATTCTGAATGAAATAATGGACATTAAAGTACCTATTTAGATTTCAATTATGGGATTCTGCTTTACTAATAATTTGTTACAAAAAGTATCAAAACACATTGAATTGTTTTGATTTTAGGTCAAATCGAATACATATTTTCCGACAAAACCGGAACCTTAACGCAAAACATTATGACGTTCAACAAATGCACTATAGGCGGTACAAGTTACGGTGAGTTAATTGATCCAAGATCGGGCGACGTCATTGAAGTGACTGACGACACCGAGCCTTTGGACTTTTCGTTCAATATGAACTACGAGCCGGAGTTTCGCTTCTACGACAAGCACTTATTGGACGCGGTTAGGAGGAGGGATCATGACACTTTTTTGTTTTTTCGACTGTTGGCTCTCTGTCACACTGTGATGTCTGAGGTAACTAGTTTGTTTTTGAATACTTATTAGAAGAGAAGCGCTGAACGTTTTTTCTATAGGATAGAGGTGGAAAATTAGAGTACCAAGCTCAATCTCCGGACGAAGCTGCTCTAGTATCCGCCGCCCGTAATTTCGGGTTTGTGTTCAAAGAAAGAACTCCAAACAGTATTACTATCGAAGTGATGGGAACGAAAGAAGTGTACGAACTTCTGTGCATTTTGGACTTTAACAACATACGCAAACGAATGTCGGTTATCCTGCGCAAGGACGGCAAACTGACGTTATACTGCAAAGGGGCGGACAATGTGATTTACGAGAGGTTAAAAAGCGGCCAGGACGAGGTGAAAGGGAGAACTCAGGATCACCTTAATGTAACTCCTCTTCTAGTTTTTTTTTGTCACCTACTTTTACCTTAAACATTGTTTTCATAGAGATTCGCTGGTGAAGGGCTTAGAACGCTTTGTCTAGCTTACTGTGATTTGGACGAAAATTTCTTTAACGACTGGAAGCAGAGACATCAAGAAGCTGCCATTGCGCTGGAAGGACGCGATGAAAAGCTGGAT
Organism: Ips nitidus; assembly: GCA_018691245.2. Classification (NCBI taxonomy): domain Eukaryota; kingdom Metazoa; phylum Arthropoda; class Insecta; order Coleoptera; family Curculionidae; genus Ips; species Ips nitidus. The sequence goes on along the minus strand of CM042790.1, from coordinate 8,283,406 downwards.
TCTATTTACGAGGAGATTGAACGGGACATGATGCTGATCGGGGCCACTGCCATAGAAGACAAATTGCAAGATGGCGTTCCTGCTACTATTGCCAATCTTATTTTAGCCGGAATTAAGATATGGGTTCTTACTGGAGATAAGCAAGGTAAGTTGTAATTTTCATACTTTTAGTGTTGTTTTATAAATTAGAACAAGTAGGTAATATATTTAGCTAAAAAGCTATACAGGAAAACAGTGAAACTACATCCACAAGAAAACTTAACAGAACTAAGTAGGCTTTCACACCAAAGTTGTATGCGACGTGCTGCCTGAAAGCAGGAAGCATGCTACTTATTTTAAAACCTATATAAATGATTGGTGGTTTTTTAAGATCAAAGAGTTTCTGGGATACTGCCTTTTCTATCCGGTACAAAATGTTTAAGGAAGCATTTGTCTATACGTAAATATAAATTCGCAAAATTGCGTATAATTTTCAGCTTTACGTTTCGCAATTTGCGACTGCTTCCAGGCAACACGTCGCATGCTACTTTGGTGTGAAGGCCCACTAAAATTAACGTCCATCTTTCTTCATTAAGAGCGGATCCAAAACAGTTTCCTGTGGTACTACAGGGAACTGTGGTATGTTTAACTCTCAATAAATCAGAACTTTTTTACTGAACCTTTTTCTGATTTTTAAATTTAACCTTTTGCTGTCTATTACTTAAATCGTATCTATTACTTATCGTATCTTTAATTCCGTTATTAGTTAGTTTGTCTAATAGTCTGCTCCTGTCAACCGTGTGATGTCCTTTGAAAATCCAAAAATACTACAAAAACTAAGTTGACAAGTATTACTCTTTAAAAGTATTACATTACCTTTTCCTATAACTATTATACACTTTAGGCAGTGTAATTACTGTTGATTATTTCCAATTTTATGGAAACACCATTAGAGAGTGATGTCTAACCTGTTACACATAATCTGTGTGGGAACATTTTGGGATCTTATTTACACTTTCTTGGACACTGTCAATAAAGTAATTATTAAACGCCTGAGCATTACGTAATTCATTACAAATACTACATTTTCTATAAAACTAATATTTTTGGTTATTATATTGGTGGTTATTTTTGGTCCAACAACAACACAGTAGTTTTTGTCAAGATTATTATCATCCTGAAGATGAGATTTACTCAAATCTCCCTCACCTCCTAGTTGCATGATAATATTATCATAACTGGCATCAGATTCACCCTGACCATTCATTCTAATAATCTAGTAAATAAAGAAAATTTAAATAAATAAGCTTGAATAAAAATTCTATAATAGGGATGCCAAGTTATTTTTAAGGTAAATAACTAAACCTATCTAACTTACTTTCTACCTAAAAATCCTGCTTCTAAATATATCATTGAAACTACAAATGTCTTTAATACAAAAAATTACAAACTACTTACAACTAATACTCTTCGTCAAAGAGTCCAAATTGTCCAAAATAAACCGTCAGTTGACCAATCTTCTTCTGTTCTGTTGAGGTGGATTTTTAACTGCAAAGGCTGTATCTCGGTAACAGCCGGGAGGCCTCCTCGGTTATCGATTTAACCACTTCTGGAATAGGTCCTCTATCACAATCTGCTTCATGTCATAACGTGGACTAGACGGTACAATTGCTGGTAGCACTCGGTATTACACCCGGTAACTTCCGTTCCGGAAGGAAAAAGCTTTCTAAGAGCCCCTGATCTTCAATTGTCTGATTTTTGCTCGAATTTTTTAGAAAACTGACTTTCCAGCTCTCATTAAAAGTCTCTCTTGACAATCAACAACCAAAAACAAAAAAAAAAACTTTTTTCCCACCTTCTACCTCCACATACCACCTTTTTCACCTCCTTTGAAGTTTATCAAGTAATACTGTTAATTTTCTTAATAACTACATACAATCCTACTAAAACTAACTATAATGGTAAACACTTGACATCCCTACAAAAATGTACCTTTTCTATAAATTAAATAAATAAATTTTCTTTATTTTCTTGAAAAAAAAATCCTTATTTTCAAGACATTTTAATTGATTTATATAAAAAATATAAAAGCAAAGTGGAAACACTAGAATTAAAAAAGTATAAAGCTATGTGGAAGAAAATAGCAAAGAGATATCGGAGATACAAAAAATTAAAAGAACACCGAAAAATGTAGAAAATCGGTGGAAAGTTCTTGATCGCAAATTGTGTTTTCAAATTATGGTAATATTACTACCGGTTGAAACAAACCTAATAGTTTTCTAAAGGTCAACTTTAAAGGTATGGTTTAAAGTTGACAAATGGTGTCAGTTAAACTGAAGTTTGGACTGAGATATTCTTTTTATAGATGAGAGTAACTGTCACTACTGATGGATGTAGCTACACTTTTAGATTAGAGGAATCCCTAAATCATTATATTCAAAATAATATCATAACCTTTTCACTTTTGTCTCTGTCTTGTAGTAAAAGCCCTATCCAACTGATTGTCACCTGCCGAATTCTACTAGATTCACTTTAAACCTAGTTAAACTACAGTTTAATCAACATTTATACGATCAGTCCTAATAGGCAATATAAAATACGCTGTTGGCAATAAAAAGTCTTGTTATGTTGCTTTCAGAAACTGCAATCAACATCGGTTACTCCTGCCAGCTGCTGACCGACGAACTAATGGACGTGTTCATCGTGGACGCGTCCGGTTTCGACGAAGTCCAGCAGCAACTTCTCAAGTTTCGGGACACGATCAAAATCGTGAACAAGTACAAGCCGCAATCGCCGCCGACCACTCTCGATGACAGTCTGGACGCGATCCACAAGGCGAACAACGCGGAAAATGGTGTGGGCGGCGGAAATCGCGTGTCTACGCAAAGCCGCGAGTCTGGACCGCCTGCAGTTAGCGTGGTGACGTTCAGGTGGGCGGGAACGGAAACAAACAGACGCAAGAGAGCAAGGTAGATGACAAGGGATCGCTCGTTTTGCGTATATCTTTCGCTGTCTTGGATGCGTCTGATTATTTCGAGCGTCACTTGGAGCAGTTGCTCGTTGTGATGGTGGCTTCTTAAACGTCATTAAGCTTTAGTATTGCCGGCGGGCTGTTTTGCGATCTAGAAATTAGTGTACCACGCCTGAGAGTTTTAGATTTGACAGATAAAAGGTAGAAATTATTTGTCAACAGGGACAAAAATTGAAAGTTTTTTTTTACATTCGAAATTAGCTTAAAACAAATCGCTTTCACAATAGTATTTGCCGTAAAGGATGGGGATTGATTGTAAACAAAAATTGCCTCTAATAACATCATATTAATTTGAAACAATTTTATTTCATGTTCGAGATTATCATTGATTTTTGTTATCCCACTTTTCTCTAAGCAGAGAAAAATACTGGCTGCGTTACATATTATATAATTTAATGTCACGTGACATTTATTCCGTTGCTTTCCCTCCAACTAGAAATAAACAATTATGGAAATTTAAAAGTATCCATAGAAATTCAATGTTAAAAGAGATCCCATTACAAATGTATGGGATAGATAAAAATGAAAACACTTTGTAGGTTATCACATTTATTCTGCCGCTCAGGTGGGGCACACATTAATTTTTGGATATACGCAATACGTTTCGAGCGCTATTTAGTTTATAAACATTATCATTTGAGTCGCCATGGGGTTTTCGATATTTTTGTAGGAGGAAGTCAATTATTTTAGTCCAAGTGAACTTGTTAAAAGGTTTTTTTCTTGTTTTTAAGCTTTTAAGAAAAAACAAAAGCGTCAATTATCTCCTAAGAGTTTTTCTTTGTACTACATAACTTCAAAGCATTTAATCAAAATTATTCATTTTTCAGCTGGAGTTCGTGATTTATATGGATAATTGAGAACATTTTAACAAATGTGGTAAACTTGGGCTTTAAAATAATTGTTTTCCGCTCTCATTAAAGCCAAATTTTTAAGCCATCATATTCCAAGACAAAGTATCGAGTTGCTATAGTTTATTTTCATGTGGGTGGCTAAACATTTTTGCGTGCAGTTACTAACCAAACCGTAATAATGAACGTTTCTTAAGTTGTGCCTACATTACTGAACTTCTTTTATTATACATTATTCATTTGATAACTGTTAAGTCTAATAGTCAGTTTTGTTGTTTGTCCCATAAACTATTTTTTATTGATATTGTTACGAATTAAAATGTTGTTTTAAAAGAAGTTGTTCAAATTTCACATCTTAAAAGGTTCATTATTTTGGGCAACGTCACGTTCACGTCTAGTTAGTATGCTAGGCTAATGCAGCCTTTCTGACACAACTTTTTATTAATGAATTAATATCTACCTCTGCTCTCTCTAATTCTGTAGTGTGTGCTTGTTTAGGCTAGGCACTTTTTTTGTTTTAGCTTAATTTAAAATAGGAAAATGTACAGGTGAGTTGTTGTGGATGTTATCAGCTAAACTCTGTCCATAACAAAAAAGGAGTAACATAACCAAATATCGAAGTGATCGCAATGTGGCTTTGCATCTATTGGAAAAAATATTACTCCGACCAATCAGATTTAACTATTTTAATTTAACTTTAATCAACATCACAAATCATAAGTTTAAAAATTGTAGCTACTTGCGTGTAAGCATGAGAGCAATGTTGCCAAGAACTGATAAATATGGAAAATGTTATTAATTTTTTGATTTAGTTTTATGAAACTTTTATGAAAATGAAACTTATCAGTTTTCATGAAGTATTTGATATTTATTAATTCTTACAGCACTGTGCCCAATAAAAAAGTGAAATAATGATAACATTGCGACACTTGCTACTTGCTTATAACCATTGACATTTTAAAAATGGACTAGCCTTCGTCTATATAACCTAAGAAAGAGAGATCTGAGAGAGCGAAAGGGCTAAAACCGACAAATCAATTAGGAAAGCGATGGGATCTAACAATCAGGCACGGGGGGTAGTCATGGTTATTTGTGTACAGTCATTATGTGGATAAAGGTGACACAATCAAAGATTTCAAGAACTTCTGGGCTAATGACAGAACTCAAGTAACCAAGGCATAATATCAAAGGTTTTTGATAAAAAAACACTTTAATTAAATACACAGGAAGTATAGTCTATTTAAAAACTAGAAGGAGCGAATGAAGAAGCCTGACATACACAAACAAAAGTTACCAAACAAATCCCTAGATTTGTTGTATGAGTTTGAGTGACATTGGCATCAGTTTGTTGATGAAATATCAGTTTGTGAATAAGGTTATAGTTTTGTTATATCAATACACTACCAGACGGATTTAAAAACACTCAATAACAACTTAAAACGACTTTGATCCACAAGAAAGTTTAGAATGCTAAAGAAACAGATTGACAGTGTTTAAACTAAAAATTCAAATGGTGGCCGAGCCGGTGTTTTTTTGAAATGACCCGTTGATTTAATAGGCGCTTTCTGTCGACCCATGATTTCCGGATCCAAACGCGTTATGAGCTAAAAATCACATGACACCATAGTTTTAAAATCACTTGGTGGTCACATCACGAAAGAAAACCGAAAGAAAACTTATAAAACGGCTATGATTTCTGCTGTGTAAATCATATCGTCACTGACCAATCACATTTGATCACTATTACCAACCTAATTCACATTCACTCCTCCTAGTTTTTAGAAATAAACTGCGCGCCACCTCAACCGGGACAGTGATTTTTTTGGGTAATTTTTAAAACCTTGCCATTTCTAAACGAAACGACAGATTTTGATGCAGTTTGGACTATCATTGAGCTTAATTTATTGGCTTTTGGTTGATGAAAAAAACTCTGACTTAAATGCACCGCCACTGTACTATACAGGGTGGAAAATAAACGCGTGCAAAAAAGTGAAATCAAGAAATAGCGATTTATCCAAAAAATGCGACATAGCAGTGCTCAATCTCGAATTAAGGCAGTAGCTTTGAACTGTCATTTTAAGTCACGTGTAGGTCCCATATTATGTGTTGCATAATTTTAAGTCAACTCCCTTGATCCCTTGAGTGTTTAGAGACAGTTAAAGTGGAAGAACAACTTGTGCAAACAATTTCAAGTTTCACTCACTGTCGCTGGACACCCTGTAAGGTCTTACCAAATATGGGGCTTGTCCTGAAAAGTACTCAGATTATGTAACAGATAATGTTGAACATACAACAGCATTTGAATGATAGATAGAAACCTGGTAATATGGCTTAATTCAAGATTGAACAGTGTTATATCCATTTTCCGGAAAAATCGATATTTCTTCGGACACATGACGTTAATTAAGAAACGCCCAAAAACGTCCCGAGGTAATACCTTAGACAACAAGTTCCTATGTAAGGAAAAAGTCAAAAATATTTATTAGTAAAGTGACTGTAATTGAATACTTTTTTGCACACGATCTTGTCCCACTTTGATTGTCTCTAGCCACCCTGTATGGTCTTATTGGTCATGAGGTTGCTTTAAAAATTATGTAACAGATAATATTGGATCTACACCCAACTAAAATGACACATAAAAAGCTGCTGAGATAACTTAGTTCGAGCTTGAGCACTGTAATGTTGTCTTTGTCGGATAAATCAATATTTCTTGAGACATGGGACGTTAATTGGGAAACGTCCCGAGATATTGACCTAAATTACACTTCTTTATGTTAAAACAAGACCAAAAAATTTTTTTTGGTAAAATAAGCCAATAAAGCAAATGGCGAGGTTTTAAAAATGACTCAAAAACATCACTGTCCCGGTTGACGTGGGGAGCAGTTTAGACTACAGGTAGTAATCAAAGTTATGCCGACAAATGACAGGACACTTGCCCTCCAAACACAGCTTATTGGATATTTTTGGCGTTTTGCCTGTACTAGTTCCATATCTTTCTATGGTTGTCTTTCGCGTCAATTCGATAAACAAAAGCTAGGTTCATTCTCTTAATATGTCAATGCTTATAACCAAAATATACTCCTGATGACACACAAAAGCAGATGTCACGTTCATTTTATGAGGTTTTATGGTCAAAAAGTTAGCTGATAACAATTGACGCTCACACTGATTGTTTTTCTAGTCGGTTTACGATCTTTTTGAATCTACCTCATCTATGGAATTTTTCATGTCTTATGAAATGATATTTTAGCATTTTGATCTAATAGTGTATTTCTTAAGGAAGTAATGGCCAAGGAGTTCATTTGCTTTGGCAACATAGCAAAAACAAACAAAAGAAGAAATAGTGAGATTAGATCAAAACTAATCAAGAGGAATTTTAGTATTTTTGGTACTTTGTGTTGTTATTTTCTTTTCAAGGAAGGTACACTAAAAAAAATTCATATTGTTGGCAATTACCACTGGGAAGGCTTCCTTATGTAATTATTAACACGGGGTTACTCCTTGAGGCTCTCTTAAGTTTCAAGGAACGAGTATTAATATGACCTTTAACTCTTAATGAAGCATTATCCATAATAAGTTCCAACTTGACTAAACCGAGTGGTCTATCAAACAACTATTATGTGAACTGTGGAAAAACATGGATTCAAATTTCATAGAGGCTTTCACTATACTATTACCAATGAAACTTAATTAAAATCACATTGATTCAGCTTCGGAGATTTATCTTTTTCATGGTAATTCTCCTGTAGGACTTTATTTTATACACGATTTGTTGCTAAGAAAAATGTCAAAATTTCATGGATAGAGTAAATCCAAAAAGATCGTGAACAAACTTTACCAAAAATTTGAATTATCTACACGTTTGTATCTTTACGTCATAGTGTTTTTGTCTGTTGGGTATGCAGATATAAAGCCGCGTTCACACCACAGTAAAACATGTCGGTGTTGACGAGGCTTAAAACTGTCACGCCCAATCGCAAAAAAAACACTGGTTTATAGTTTGCATAATTCTGGTAATTTCCTATAGCACCGAATTGGAGTACTTAGGTGGTGTGGAAGAATCCCACATAGAAGAAAGCACGGCGGGCTTTGCAATCGTTGTAAACGGTCATTCTTTGGTGCATTGCCTTCACCCTCAAATGGAGCGATTATTCTTAGAAGTCGTGATGCAGTGCAAGGCTGTGATATGTTGTAGAGTTACTCCGTTGCAGAAGGCTTTGGTCGTTGAATTGGTGAAAAAGAGTAAACACGCGGTTACTCTGGCGATCGGCGATGGTGCCAACGACGTTTCAATGATTAAAGGTAAGTTTGTTTTTTTTTTACTTTGTTTAGTTATGAAAAGCAAACGGTTACGTCACTGCCAACGTTTTAAAAGTCTTGATGTACGGGAATAATAGAAATTGCAAATTATTTTAGCGGCACATATTGGAGTAGGAATTTCCGGTCAAGAAGGAATGCAAGCGGTGCTAGCTTCAGACTACTCCATAGCCCAATTCAGGTTTCTGGAACGTTTACTTTTAGTGCACGGACGATGGTCCTACTATCGGATGTGTAGCTTTTTGCGCTACTTTTTCAATAAAAATTTTGCATTTACGTTGTGCCACTGCTGGTATGCGTTCTTTTGCGGGTTTAGCGCCCAGGTAATGCCACGTTGCACTCATTCTTAAAAATTGTTTTTAATTGCTCAATTTCTAGACTGTTTTTGACCCAATGTACATATCGGTATACAACTTGTTCTACACATCCTTACCTGTATTAGGAGTGGGGATATTTGACCAAGACGTAAACGACAAAAATTCCCTTCTCTACCCACAGCTCTACAAACCGGGTCACATGAACTTGTTTTTTAATAAAAAGGAATTCTTCAGGAGCGCTTTGGTCGGATGTTTTGTTTCTATTGTTTTGTTTTTTGTTGCCTTTGGTGAGTTTTTGTATTTTATACAATTTCTCAATGTTCTAATGTTGTTTTACTGACAAATAGGTACTTACTATGATGCTGTCGCGCCTAACGGCCAGGGCTTATCGGATTACATGCTTTTCTGTAGCGTTACAGCCGCCATTTTAGTGATTGTAAATACAGCACAGGTAAGAAAATTATAGAAAATAGCACTACAAGTGCAAACCTCATAATTTTTTTTTTTTAAAAGGAAAAAGTATTGTTTACTCTTTCATAAACTAGAATCCAAACACAATTAGTTTGCAGTCATAGCTGCAAACTTTTACGACGTTGTGAAAGTGGAGGAAAAACAAAAAGTTTAAAATTGGTCAAATTCAAATTCAAACATTCTAAGAACTTTTTTAATTTTGAGTGATGCATTTAAGAATTGTTTTAGAAATGCCACAGGCCGCTAAATCATTTTCAAAATGCCTAACGAGACCGTTGTAGTATGCCAATCTCCATTTTTGAACTGATTTAACATTTTTGTTTCATTCAACAAACATAAACGTAATTTAGAGTTATGTAAGCTTTATTTGCACCTAAACAGCCAATTTCCCATATAAAAAGCTATTTACATTCAAACATTGCTGTAGAGTACTTAATAGGTACGTTAAACGATATAAACCTGAGAAATACATAGAGACAACACGAGAACATGAGAAAAATATCTGAAAATCTGTGAGAGAACAAAAAATCGGAATTAATTTTAATGCTCTGGATCTCGAAAAGTAAAGCTCCAACAGCATATGTCTACGTTTATTTTTCTGTTATTTTTGCATTCCCTATAAGTCTGTAATACATATTCTGAATCACCCTGTATAAAATTCGTGTTTTAATGATATAATAATTAGCATTACATTCTAACACAGATAATAATATAATAATTGTTTCCAGATTGCCATGGACACTCAATACTGGACGATCATCAATCACATAATGATCTGGGGGTCGTTAGGATTCTATTTCGTAGCGGACAATTTCTACAATTACGTGTTTAAAGGGCCGTACGTGGGCGCCCTTACAAAAGCAATGGGCGGTGCAAATTTCTGGTTTACGACCATCCTGGTGGTTATTATGTGCATATTGCCAGTGTTGGCGTATCGATTTTACTTCGTTGACGTGTTTCCCACGTTGTCGGATCGAGTTAGATTGAAGCAGAGATTGGCACAAGTAAGTAATATTTATCTGTCAGTTTTAGTAATATTTTAACAATTGACATTTATTAGCCGTATAAGAGATACTTCATGTGACAATGTAACACCCTGTTTCTAATCTCATTTTTGAATTTCTCGCAAGAAGGCTAGTAATTAATGTTGATACTTCCCTATACCTATCTTGCACCGTTTCTTAGATATTTCATAAAAATGGTGAATTTGTCAACAAAATGGTAGTCTAAATATGAATTAAATTCCCAAGTTTTAAAAGGTTTGCTTATGTGACCTTTTGTTCTCAGTTAGACAATACCACATGGTTGAAAAGTTCAAAGGCTGAAAATGAAAAAACCTACAGGGTGGTCAATATTTACCTTTAAGTCGGATAGTGTGCGCAACGACATTGAAAATTTTCAATAATAGAGAGCGCAAATAAACAACAACAAAATGGTGCCATCTCAGCAACATGCTTGAGAAGGAAAATTATAGATACAAAATAGTTTGTGTCACAGTAAGCCTGGATCAAACCGTACATTAAACTCGTCTCGAACTTTTCTCTCTCTCTTTTTAAATATTAGCTATCCATAAATACTTATGGCAGGCATAAGAATATTGTGGTTCACTGAGAATTTCCGCCATACGCAAAGAAGTCGGGAAAAAGGCCGCAAGCCTACCATACAAGGATTTAACTGCCTGACTTTCACATCCCAAAAAAAGATGATCCAAATCTCCATCCACTCCACATGAGCAATCCGAGATACCTATTTTAGCCTTATGCTTTGGAATGAGACAATGTCCAGATCTCATTCTACATACCACACTCACAAACTTTCTCTATTTGTAGCTAATTTTTGAAAACCATGGTACCTTTGGAGGCACATTCTGAATGCGCAAATATACACTCCCTTTATGTATTCCTATGCCTTTGTAAGAGCTAATCCACGAAGACCATACACGCTCTTTTATAGCCCTCAAGAAATTCGTATAATGAAGTCTGTATTTATCCCCAATCACCAAATTGTCCTCTCTTCCACTCGTGGCAAGTTCGTCAGCCCTTTCGTTCCCTCTAATGTTAGAATGTCCAGGTATCCACAAAAATTCAACTTTTCTCCCCTGTTCTCTCAAGGTGTAAATTTTTTCCTTTGTCTTCAAAGTACAGTCATTAGCACCTCCAATACCAATTCTTGCGATTTTCTGCAATCTACTTTTGGAATCAGACAAAATCAGAATCCGCCGATCCGCACACCACTCCAAAGCCGCCTCCATTGCCCATATCTCTGGGGCATATGTCCATGGCATCAGTTATTCTTCTTTGAATACTCCAACCCATTGTACACCCCAAAACCACTCTTATTAGTGACTCTATCTACAGATGCATCTGTATACAACAAAGTAAAATCATAAAATGTATTCGAGATAATTTCATTGCACAGCTGCTCAGCACCCAAATGTTCTTTTGGAATCCCAGAATCCATGAACTGAACTTTCATGATCTGACATTCATACAGACTTTCATAACATGGCAGATTCCGAGATATTTTAATTTTATCCATGTACTTTAGTGCCAGATCAACACCCTCCAAATACGGTGGCACCAACCTGTTGGCCCAATACACGGGTTCCCGTTGGTATATTCCATAAAACTGCAGCATCCTTTCCCTGACCAAACTCCTCTCTCGAGCGAGATGTTTCAGAGCATATTTCGCACAAATCCAGTCCCATCTCAAATTCATTGGCATCTCGGCACACTCTGCCAACAGGACATTTGCCGGAGTAGAACGCATACAACCCGTGACGATCCTCAAGGCCTGATTCTGAGTCCTACTAATCTTATTCCTATTAAGTTGAGATGTTGAAAAAATAGCCTGGCAAGCATACTCCAAATGTGAGCGAACCATACCCTTATACAGGGTGTCCCACGACGAAAGACATCGATTGATATTGGAAAAAGTATAAATAGGAGAGTTTTGAAAATTTGGCAAGATACTGATGTGGGCATGCCCAATCTAACTAAAATATTTTCAAGATGGTTGCACTTCCGTTTATACCGGAAGTCGATCACAACTTTCTTATTTTAAATAGAACACCCTATATATTATTACATATTTGGATTCCTCACAAAATTCTGACCAACTTTTGTATACAATGCCCTATGCCTATCTCTAGCCGTTTTCGAAATATTTGATGTTTTTCCAAAAAAGTGACAGTTGCAACGCTCAACATATTTTTGTACTCTGTCAAAACCGTATTTCATTTTGCAATGAAACTTTGGGTTATTGTAAATAAAGGATCGTTTTATTAAACTGAGGGTGCGTAATGACTCATTTGTATACAGGGTCGTCAAAAAAAAATCATAAACTTGCCACTAAAAAAAATGAAAAATCTCAAGTTTTTTAAATAGAAACCCACATTTTTTATGACGGAATCATTTTGAGCATTAAAAATTACTATACGTTTCAATTTACTTGCCTATACCTAAATCCAACCCATTTCGTTTTATTTGAGAATAAACATTTTTTTATTATGCTGCACGGTTGGGATTATCTGGTATTCTAGTTGGTCATGCTTTTGACACACGGTGATATTGGAGACCTGCAGGGCATGTTAATAACACTAGTTTTGAGTGTTTTGACAACTGCAAATATACCGTAGCGGTTACGTTATTCAAACCAAGATTACTTAAATCTGTTTATTATTTACGGAGAATGTGATAAAGTTGTGAGTAGAACATGTGAGGTATTTGCCGCTCGTTATCCAGAAAAACCAAAGCCATCACCAAAAGCTGTCAAGCAAATAATTGAAAATTTTAAGAATACGGGATCTGTGAAGAGAAAAGCTATTAAAACAAAACCAATCCTTAATAATACAAATGTAGAAATTGTAATTTTGGGCTATTTTGTTGCAAATCCAACTTCGTCAATAAGACAAGTTTCCGTAGAATCAGGCATATCCAAAAGCTCAATTCAAAGGATGCTGAAGAAACATAAATTTCACCCTTTTTCATTTAAATTAGTGCAACACTTAAAAGAGGTTGACTTTCCGAAGAGAGTGGTTTTTAGTGAGTTGTTGCTGACTAGTCACTATGTAGAAGAATTGTTTTTGAATAATATTATTTAGAGCGACGAGGCCAAGTTCACTAAAAATGGAATGTTCAATAGACATAATTCACACTACTGGTGTGACATAAATCCATACGTAACTAGAGAGAGAAATTTTCAAGAAATCTGGAGTTTTAATAATAAAAAATGTTTATTCTCAAATAAAACGAAATGGGTTGGATTTAGGTATAGGCAAGTAAATTGAAACGTATAGTAATTTTTAATGCTCAAAATGATTCCGTCATAAAAAATGTGGGTTTCTATTTAAAAAACTTGAGATTTTTCATTTTTTTTAGTGGCAAGTTTATGATTTTTTTTTGACGACCCTGTATACAAATAAGTCATTACGCACCCTCAGTTTAATAAAACGATCCTTTATTTACAATAACCCAAAGTTTCATTGCAAAATGAAATACGGTTTTGACAGAGTACAAAAATATGTTGAGCGTTGCAACTGTCACTTTTTTGGAAAAATATCAAATATTTTGAAAACGGCTAGAGATAGGCATTGTACACCTAAGTTGGTCAGAATTTTGTGAGGAATCCAAATATGTAATAATATATAGGGTGTTCTATTTAAAATAAGAAAGTTGTGATCGACTTCCGGTATAAACGGAAGTGCAACCATCTTGAAAATATTTTAGTTAGATTGGGTATGCCCACATCAGTATCATGCCAAATTTTCAAAACTCTCCTATTTATACTTTTTCCAATATCAATCGATCTCTTTCGTCGTGGGACACCCTGTATACATTCAACAACGTCCCAGGGTCCGCACCCCACCAAACCCTTGTAAGCGCCTTCATGACATTAATAGCTTTACCTGCTCTCAGACAGACATTATTTATGTGCGTGTTTCATAGTAAAATCAATGTATTCACTCCTGAATCGAAGCCCTCTATTCCATTTACTTACCTCCTTCCCCTACTGAATACCATAGCCTTGGTCTTTTCCGTTGACAACTCCATTTTCTTTCTATCTGCCCAATACTCAATATTTATTAATACCTGTTGAAGCTTATTTAGACATACATCAATCTGTTTTCCACTTTACAGTAATTATCTACCGCTAAATAAAAATTGATATTTTCAGGTTAGATCAAGACAAAGTCAAGACGTGCTCCGAACGCCTTCAGCGCGCAGGGCCAGACGATCAATCCGTTCAGGTTACGCGTTCGCTCACCAAGAAGGTTTTGGCCGCCTGATCACTTCGGGCAAGATCATGCGCAAATTACCCAACGCCGATTTTTCAATACCAAACATTATGAAGTTTTCAAATTCCAAAGAGCCAAAGGAGACGAACAAGAATCCGCCTAATTCGGCCGTGTCTCAAGATGGCAGTAGTAGCGGTCGCGCGCCTATTCAAGACTTGGACACAATTAATTTGTGATAGTAACTGAATTTTTAGGTTTTAGGTGTCGACCGGTCCTTGGGTATGTTTGTATCAGGCTTTTCAACTGGTTTATACAGGGTGTCCCATAAATAACCCGCTATAAAAACCACCTGGTTTTACCTCAGGAACAGACTATGACACTCTGTAGTAAACCAACAGCTGTTTGAACTAGTTTTGTGTAAGATTGTCATAAAACCTAAACCTTAATGAGTGATTATTTCCAGTGTTGTGTGTACTCAAGGATCTCCCTGTTAAATTCGTATCAAAGTTAACTGTATAACCAAACTTCATGACAGTATTTTTTATTATTTACGTATTTATTTTATCTAGAACTAATCAAATCGTGTCGTTTGGCAAACTTTTTATTTTGCTGCTTAGCGAAGGCTTTATGAGAGAGAGTAACGACCATTTACTGAGACTTATACATAATTAAATGGACTAACTGCGCAAACCATTTTAAGTACAGATCAACCAGAGTGTTGCCAGGCTGGGATTTCATTACAAGTTCCTGTCTACAAATGAGCTGTTGGCCACAAACTCACTACAGTTACAGACAAAGTGATGACGTCACATATCTTTTTTTATTACCCTTAGTCGGTAGTTCTGTCCCCCAGATCTCTTTCGATGTCACCGAAAAAGTCCTACTTGGCAAACATTTAATAATCGCCGTTATTAGTGTAATTATTGTTGACCTGTTGTTATATTTAAGTATTTCTTTTCTAATAATTATCGCTGAAAATAGTTTAAGAACTAAATTGGTATAGTAGGCCGCGTTGGATTTGTCGGTCACATGGTGTGCACCGCAGTGACCCACGCGTTCTACTCGCCTCTTAGTAAAAATCGATTTACTTGTACACTACACTTAAAATAAGCTTTACTAGTCAAACAAAGTATGTTTAAATGTTATAAGATATTTCTTATTATTACATAGTTATATTTGAAGTATTGCTTTTTGTTTTTTTTATGAATAAATTTATTTTTTCTGTACGTGGTTTTTTTGTTTAAAAATCTTACAGTAGAGTGTCAATCCATGGATCCCAATCCATTATTAAGTTAAAACTTTCACAAAATTTTGTTAAAAATAGTTCCAGTATAATACAGTTGAATCAGAACCGACAATTTCTAATCCAATCAAGTTCACTAACTATTTGGAAAAATTGGATCTTCTACCAGGAGTAGAGAAATAGCAGTAATAGTATAGTATTGTAGAGAATAGGGGTAAATTTAGTTTTCTTGACAATTGACGAATGCGCTAAAAGTCTACCTCGGCAAGTTTTTGCTTTTTGTTCATGTCGATTTTCTGCAAAAATTAGGTTTTCTATTAGGAGCACATAAGTAGGAGGAGGTGAATTTAGTAAAATTTTGGCGAATTACACAAGGATCAGGAGTAAATGAAATTTACCTCCTTGTGTTCTGCTTTTTTCGATACCTAGCCTGGTTTTCTGTAAAAATCTAATTTACTATTAGGGACACAGAAGTACCACGAGGTAAATTTAGTTTTCTTGACAATTGACGAATGCGCTAAAAGTCTACCTCGGCACGTTTTTGCTTTTTGTTCATGTCGATTTTCTGCAAAAATTAGGTTTTCTATTAGGAGCACATAAGTAGGAGGAGGTGAATTTAGTAAAATTTTGGCGAATTACACAAGGATCAGGAGTAAATGAAATTTACCTCCTTGTGTTCTGCTTTTTTCGATACCTAGCCTGGTTTTCTGTAAAAATCGAATTTACTATTAGGGACACAGAAGTACCACGAGGTAAATTTAGTTTTCTTGACAATTGACGAATGCGCTAAAAGTCTACCTCGGCACGTTTTTGCTTTTTGTTCATGTCGATTTTCTGCAAAAATTAGGTTTTCTATTAGGAGCACATAAGTAGGAGGAGGTGAATTTAGTAAAATTTTGGCGAATTACACAAGGATCAGGAGTAAATGAAATTTACCTCCTTGTGTTCTGCTTTTTTCGATACCTAGCCTGGTTTTCTGTAAAAATCTAATTTACTATTAGGGACACAGAAGTACCACGAGGTAAATTTAGTTTTCTTGACAATTGACGAATGCGCTAAAAGTCTACCTCGGCAAGTTTTTGCTTTTTGTTCATGTCGATTTTCTGCAAAAATTAGGTTTTCTATTAGGAGCACATAAGTAGGAGGAGGTGAATTTAGTAAAATTTTGGCGAATTACACAAGGATCAGGAGTAAATGAAATTTACCTCCTTGTGTTCTGCTTTTTTCGATACCTAGCCTGGTTTTCTGTAAAAATCGAATTTACTATTAGGGACACAGAAGTAGCACGAGGTAATTTTAGTTTTCCTGACAATTGGCGAATGCACCGTAAATAAATGATAAGATGATTTTTCTAAAAATATGACAGTAATTTCCTTGTACGGGGTGTTTCAAATTCAAGTCACATCACTGGGATCTGGATTTGGAATACAATAATATGCCGTTCTAACATTTGCATAACGTATTGTTTGGATTAAAAAGAACGATCAAAATCAAAAATCCAGGTCCGTATTTAAAAAGTAAATTGATGATGATTACAAAAAAACGAAACGTCGGAGGAACAAACTAGATATACATTTCATTTTACAGAGCTGAAAACGTTGCAATGACAAAGTGTCAATCACTTTAAATTATCTCTTCAAATAAGCTCAAAACAAAATAAAAACGATTTTTCAAAATTTCGTATTTTTTCGGATATCTCCGGAATTTTTCAAATGTTAAAACGGTATATTGTGGAATCACATTGGGTCATAACTTTTATAATTAACCTGTCGGGATCCAGACAGGCACAATAATAATAAAAAAAATATCTTTAATAGTAAAATTTATTAATATAGTCAAGCATATAAAATGATGTTCACATTGTTACTCAATAAGCTAAGTTGGGTATTCTACTTTGTACACTTCAGCTGGATTTATAATAGACACAGTCATTGCGTCTAACCCATCAAAATGGCCAACAAATGTCATCTCAGCTAAGTAAACAATTTTGATTGGTTAGTTAACCAGCTTTTGTATAATTACAAAACTTCTCATCCAACATGAATGACTTAGAAAATGTTTAACTCAAAAACATTGCAATATACAGGGTGAACCAACTTACACAAAGTCTATTATGTTATTCCTTTATTTACAGGGTTGTAGCTGTAAAAAGTTTAGTTTTTCCGTTATATTAAAATGTTCAGGATGAAATTGTTGTCATGTCGCCAAAACGGGCATTTTTCTAAATCGAACTTTATGAAAACTCTTTATAAAAACATTATTTATGTTTTATGTTGTGATATTGCTAAATAAACCATTTTCCTAAAACGAACAAAAATCGCAGCATGACAATGTTGCCGGCGTTTTACTGACTTTTGTGTCATTGTCTTCTTGAACCTTTTTGTACTGCTAAAAATAATTTCTTTTAATTCATGGTTCAACTTAAAAACTTAGCAAGGGACAAGAAAGATTTCTAAACTCATTTCAATGTTATTAGCCGCTACTAAAACTAATAACGGTCAAAAATTGAATGGCTTAAATCATTAGATCACCCTGTACATATGCAGAATATTCTTAAATATCACATAGAAATTGAGATGGAGGCATTGAGTTAATGTACGAGTAACCGCTAAATCTCGGTGGTCTAACGTAATTTCCTTTCTAACTAATTACATTTTAATGACCAAAAGAAAAACATCCTGTATACTTACAAATACTTACAATTTTCAGTTCAAACACTAAACTGTCACAATAAACCGCAACAGTTCATAAAAACTAGTCCTGAATAACATTATTTAAAATTTCAGTGGTAATACGGTTATTACAAAAATAGTAAATATTGCGTCCTTTTGGTGGCACTTAATAAAAAAAATAGCTAAAATTGTTGTTATGAGTAAATTTCAGAAAACTTTTCTTATTCTAGAAAAAGCAAAAGTACCTTAAATATCACTCCGCTTAATCTACATGTTGTCTGCAATTTGGACAGGTCTTTTTTACATTAAACCAGCCCTGAATGCATTGTCGATGGAATATATGTCCGCAGTGCAATTTTTTTGCATAAATATCATCTGATACCAAAAGACAACAAATAGAACACTGTGGTAAACTTTTGGGCCTAAAAAAAACAAAAATATTACCAACCCAATACATCATTATTTTCGTCAATAATTGTTGTACAGGGTGTTCGGATTTAGAGTGTTTTGACAGGAAAACCCCATTTTCCAGATAGATAGAAAAAAACTACACCATTTCCAAATGTAGTTCAGAAAAGGCCAAATGAGATTCAGAAAAGGTCAAGCGTAATTCAGAATTGGGAACTGCATTCAGAAACCATCAAGTGCAATTAGGAAAAAATCAATTTAAATTCAGAAATCATCAAATGAAATTCAGAACATTGAAGGCAATTCCATAATAGCTATTTATGTAACCAGTTACGAAAAGTTCGATTTTGTGTCACGAATGTTTGTAGGGCGAGCGCAGCGAGGTCCCAAAATTTGAATGAGTTACACAATAAGACATTTTCGAAACGTGTTGCATACATACTTTTTTCTAATTTTGACCAAAAAGCGGTAAAAACCATCTTTTAAAGTAATTTAACACAAATATTCACTTTCATAGCACCTTGTATAAACAGTGACAACGACATGTTATGATGGATGTCGCCCATATGTTTCTACGGAAATGCATAAAAACAGGGAGTGATAAAATGAACTTTTCATAACTAGTTACATAAAGTGATACTTTTCGTAACTAGTTACGAAAAGTTTTGTCACTCTAATCAGTTTTGAAAAGTGTCACTTTATATGCCAAAATTAGAAAATACATTATCTAATATCTATGGATAAAATTACCAAAGTCGGAACTCCAGGCCATAAGGCACTTTAACAAATTAATATGCATTATAATACAATGAATGTTATGAAAAAATAACACAATTTAGGCTAAAACTTGTCTTCAAGTTGTCTTTGACTAAGATTTTGACATAAGCTGTCAAAAGTGACGTTTATTTATTTCTTGTTTCTATGAACAACACTTGAATGCTTAAAATTACTGCGTTTTTATCTTTGGAGTCAAAGAAACAAATTATTTTTTATTTTTTTTTGTTATTTTCTACCATTGATTTAAAAAATAGTTCTCTAGTCGTTAGTTACTTTGATGTGTGTGAAATTACTGAAAAAGAAATTTGTTAATGGGTCTATATCTGTTACTCATTGCAAGTTAACTTCATATTTCAGTTATTCGTAGAAATAACTATAAAAAATTGCATTTTCTTTAAGTTATATTTGATTATGAGTTATAATAAGAAAGTTACGTCAATTATTGAGAAAACAGAGAGTAACAGCAAAAAGTAAGCACGCCCTTAAAAACACGATAAAAAAGTGCCTTAAACAAGTTTTTGTTTCACTTGGATATTTAAAAAAGATAAAGAGAGATAAAAAAGTTGTGAAGAGTTTTCAAAATTAACGAAATTCGAAAAACGCCCTCTATCGCTGCAAACTGACAAGATATGAAAATACGGTTTTTGCCATCTATGATTATAAGAAATTAGTTAATATTTTATCCTGAAAATTGGATGCAATTTTTATTTCACATTGAAATAAGATAAGAGACAACCGGCAACATGTTGCCTATCAAAGGCAAACGGAGGTCAGCCAAAAACACCACCCCAACATCAAAGGAATTATGCCGGCTGTCCCTTATTCTTGTTAAGTAGCTATTCTTTGGTTCTAGTTTATTAGTTTTTTCCTATCTAGCCGGGAAATGGGGTTTTCCTGTCAAAACACACTAAATCTGGACACCCTGTACATACAACAAAAAAATATTAAAAAAAGTAAAAGTCCATTATCACTCAGTGGAGTTGTATGAATACGAAAAGTAAAGAATAACACACAGTCCTCTCCACAATACTTTATTTCAGCCTTCAAGAAATAAGGCCTGTTCAACCAGTTTCGGACATAGAACTGCCCATATTCAGCCATTTTTCTGTCTTTTTATAAAAGGTTAGACAAAGAGACCCATATTACGATAAAAATAAATTTAAGAAGGTGGCGCTTCTGAGGTATTTATGTGAAATTTGATATTTTTGCAATACTTACCTAAAACAATTGCCTGCAATCTTTGCATAACAGAAAACGTTTTTTTCTTGGTTTTTGTATTTTGTCGTTTTTAAACATTGTTGGTTCTAAGAGTGGATGCAGAAAATGTCAAAAGTATTGATACGGGGTGTTCAAAAATTGGCCTCAAAAAATGAATTTTAAAAAGTGCAAAAAGTCAAGATTTCTGATTTGAACAACCTTATTTTTATAATTTTTAATTTTTTCCTTGTTCAAAGTTAGGGTCATTCGTTTTACGTTACTTATTTGAAATATTCATACTTTTTGAAATAATCGATAATCAAAGTTTTTTTATCCCTTAAACCTCCTAGTATTAACGGTAAAGTAGGCTGTGCCTGCATATCGACCGACTTTGACGCACGTCGAGCGAATTTGACAGTTTGTCAATATATTGTCTTGTTCAACTACGTCATCGTGACGTCAAGTTTGCAGCCTTATGTCAACACGTGCACCGCCTACTTTCGTATTATACAAGCAAAACTGTCTTGCACGCATGTAACATTTCAGTTATTTGTAATCATTTCAAAAAGTAACAATTTTTCAAATAAGTAACATAATACAAACTTGCCCTAATTTTAGACGGAGAAGAAAATAAAATTATAAATTGTCCTAAACCTTCCTTTGCCCTTATAGACCCATTAATCAAAAATTCCATTGTTTGATTAATTATTATAGGTATGTCTGAGTACATGTCAGTCACTTGGTTAATATAAGTTCACCTAGCATTTTTCTTGTTCAATTCGACAAAATGCTATGTAAAATCGTCGATTTTCATTTTTTCTTTTTATCTGTACTATACAAGGTGTCCCATAAGTGGTAAAAAAATTAATAGCATATTTATGGGGTCAAAATAATACTATTTAGCACAACTTATCTTATAGGCAGTTATTTTAACAAAAAGTTTCTTAAATTTTTCTCAGAAATGCTTCAAGCCAAATTTTAATTGCAAATATCTTGAAATCCAGTGATTTTAGGAATACTAACTAGATAAGTATACCTTTTTTGGCTAGAAGATATTGGAAAACAGATATTTAGATTCCAGTTGGTTTACCAGAAAAAAGTTACAGTGATTTTAAAGTGAATTTGTATTTCCTGCAGGTGGCAGGAAATTTTTGGGTTACCTATTCTTTACAAGATCCTATATTAATGGTACTAAATACAGCATGTTTTTGAAATACCTACCCTGAAAAACTATCCTCAGAACAGATTGAGACTGGCGGCGATGGCGATCGTCGTCGACGTTTCACCATTTGTTGTCGAGTTGCTCTATACTGCTGAGGTGCTTCCTGAGCATTGTAATGATTGTAAACTGCTAATGCTACAGCACCAACAATAGTAAGACCAAATAAAATGATTTTCAGCTGAATCATATTGCCCTTTATCCTGTAATAAAAATAAATATAAAATGAATGGGAAAAAGAGTTATAGACACACCTTGTAAGAAGGGGTCTTTCTTTACATCCTAGAAAAACTGTTATGTAAAAAAAATTATAGGTAAATAAGTTGAATAAGGCCATTATCTTATCTATTTGCTATCTTTGGACATTAATTATATACCTACTACAAAGCATTATAATGATATAATTCCTGAAGTTGACACCATTACATACTTTCAATAAATAACCATAAATACTAACCTTTTAGTCCTTTTATGTAAGTAAAACTGCAGTAATAGGTACTAACTGAAAACTCTAGAACTCACTATTGAAAATTTCTAATCAAATCAGTCAGATTAATAGAAGCACATAGTAGAAAATGGTAGAACCCAAACTTAAGAAAATCAACTTTTACGAATTTAGGGGAATTTGATAAAGTCAACAAGACAGTACATCCAACCAAATAACAATTCCATAAGTTGTTGCAACTGTTCCCAAAAAAAAAATTAATGACATTAACCTAACATTATGTAATTTACCCTTTCATAACTACTACTTTGGTACTAACCTGGAAAATAATTATACAGTTTAATGATCCCGTCATAAACTGGAAATAACAATAACTATTTGAAGAGGTAGTTAGGACTCTCTTTGCCCTTTTGTTGATTGTTTGATACAACAAAAACAAAAATAAACACTACTTTGTACTTTTAATAAGTTGTTATGGTTATAACGTTTGACGCCTGACATCACGCTCATCGGTTCAAGAAGAGTGATCATTATCATGAGATATAATAGCTCATCACGTGCTCACTTAAACAATGGCTTTGTAGTTATCATGTGACCGACCATTCAAACAAGCTTAGGATTTGTCAGAGGTAGGTAAACAACTGTCAACCAACCAGCGTTGCCAGATCATAGAATTATGTTAGAGTTGCCAAAGTTATCAATTTTTTTAGAAAATTATGTTTGTACTTTGTCTGTGTTTTATTTGGGTAATATATGGTGTTTTTAAGGCACTGGTAAAATAAATAAATAGCACAATGCCTAGAAACATGTAACACTTTTTTGTAACAACAAGAATTACTTTATTTTGATGAATATTGTCTCTATATTCAGGTTAGCATACTTTTCTCCAAGGATTTCAATATTAATGCTAATTTAACACTTTTCTAACGAAAATTATATTACAATTTGTTAATTATGTTGGCAACATTTCTTTCAACTCTTTACTCTTGAGGGTTCAATCCAGTGTTGCCAGTTTTACATACATAGCCATTCAATGTACCAATTTAAAACATTCTTGAAATAGTGTTAATAGTTTTCTAGATTCTTTTAATATAAATTTGGGTGGATGGCCCTCTCTCTGGGTGAATGTGGTGGGGGTGAATACAAAAGTAAATAATCAAAAAAATTTACTTTAATATCTTACAAATTTAAAACACATTCATTACAACATTTTGAGTTTATAAAAAATAAAAATTCAATACACTTCAATCGACAAAAATGATGTTATTTACTACAATATACCATTGCAGCAATACACCAAACAAAAATCTTCTAGTTAATTATGAGCAGTAATATCTTCACATAGGGCAGATAGGGCATTGCATTCATCATTCTTGCGGTTTAGTTCACTTTGCTGTGCAGTAGTTTTAATAGTTAATCGTCTAATCACCGATTCCATTGTTGCAATTTCTTTCACCAACTGTTCATTTTCTTCAATGGTTTCTTTGCAGGGTCTTAAGTAGACAGGAAATACATTTATAAAGCATAAAATTCAATCAGTTAATTTATGTCTTACCTGCTATCTTTCAGCTGTTTATCCAAACTAGCATATTTAGTAGAAAGTGATGCTAATTGTGCCTCAGATGATTGTAAGTGTGTCATCAACTGGTCTTCTCTTGATTGACATTCCATAATATGAGTTTTTGCAAGATCATGTTTTCTAAAATATGCAACTAGTGATATTTATAAAAGTGGCAAAAAAATTTGACTTACTTCACTAATTCCAAATATTCACACTGCTTAGCAGTTACTTTTGCTTGTTTTTCTTCAAAATCTTTAGTGATAAGTTGTTTCTGTTTGGAGAATTTTTCACAGTTATCTCTAATGGCAATGTCCAACTTACATAAAATCTTCCTAAAAAAAAATAATCAAAAGTTGGTTAGATACAATAAAACTGAGAAACCTACTTGTATTCTTTTCTGCAGTTTTCTTGGGCTGATAGATCTTGCAAGGCTGTTTTCATACAATTTTCTTTGGCAATTTTCTCATGTTTACATTTAGCTATTTGTAAAGTAAGTTTACTTATAGTATCTTCTAAATGTTGTATTTCATTCACATCAGAGTCTAAATCGCTTGCTAAATCGTCTTTTAAGTTCTGTTGAGGGTTTAGATTCTAAAAAAAAAATAATTAAGGTTTTTAGACAAGGCAGACACTTGTCTCAGATGAACGGAAAAATGTGTCTATAATGAAATTTCCCACTAGTGGATTTTCTTTACTTTTGCTAAACTTGAATGTGAATGTAAAAACATAAAGGATTCCTTACCTCTTTATTCACCACTTCTGACATTTCAAAGGTGTTTTCTAGTGTAATTTTAATTTATGAGTATAATAAGCTGAATGCAAGAGCCAAGGCTTAGTGAATATAATAAAAAACTGCTAAAAAATGTAAAAATTACAATGAATTAAGTTCACTTTTCAAAGAAATTACAAGGAATAGGAAATAACCTGGAAATAACGGCAAGTTTTTGAAAGTGACAGCTGCTGACAGATTTGACAGTGCGTTCTTATGTATTATTATAATTGGCTTATCACGTGACCAATGCATTTATAATCTAATATCAGAGACATATCAACCACTTTATTAATGCAGTTCATTTACTAGCCAAATAACGCCAAAAGAATTTGATGCCGAAAATGCCGTAGACAAACAGCTTTCTATGCGTTTGTAATTTCGGATCTTAACGCGTTATGATAAAAAGTCACGTGGCCTCCCTGTGATTATGTTATTATGATGTCATGTGATTTTTAGACTACAATGCTCTTGGATCCGAAATTTGGTTAAAAATTTTAGAATGTTAGCGCCGACTGACCAGTGACAACTGACTAACAAGTCAACACGTTGATGCCAAATCTACTGAATTTAGTTTTGGGGTCAATAAATTTACGTCTCTCTTTCAATTGAATAACATTTTTCTTTTTCCCAATTAAGTTAAAATTAAAAATAAATAGATAATAATCTACAGAGTTATTCAATGTGTTAATTGGTTGCCCTAAAAATCGTATTTTAACTTTTTTGTAGGTCAAATTAAAGTAAAATATCAAATAACTATTAACCACCTTATTTCAGACTGACAATTTACTGTTATTTGGACAGTTACAAGAAAATTCAATATATTAATACTGTTAAAACTGCTCCCTTTTTAACCCTGTATATTTAATCAAAATGACAAATAACCAGAAATAACTAAATTATTTCCATTTCAAGTTTTAAAAATTATGAACAGTTACTTGGTAACGCAACATGGCAACACTGGAAAGGACCTTAACAACTCAAATCTGAATTCTAACCCTACCTAACCTTGTTTTATTTTACAGTGTTTTTTTTTAAATTTTCAACATTTTAAAGTTAGATTTAAAGTAGTTTTTGTTTCTAATTTCTGGTTTATCTTGTTTTTTTTTTTTTGGTTTGCAATATACCACTAAGAATTTGTGTCCGTCTGTAAGCCAACGTTGTTGTTTTGTTAAGTCAATAATTGATCAGGAAAATAAGTTCTTGTTTTCATCAAAACAGTTAAAAGGGTATCAACTATGAAGTAATTTAACCTTTATTACAAACAGATTTCTTTAACAAATAAATTTATCAGTATTTAGTGTTGCAACGACCCCCCTCATAGTTTGTAAAATCATACCTACAGTCCACATTTATAATTTACTACTAGTTAAACTCTAAACATGGCATCAGCAGGTGGAAATATTGGTAAGAAAATATGGTCTTAATTTGATTGTTCTGCATCAGGTTTTAATTTTAAAATAATTTCTAGCATTATTGTCTGTCTCGGACAAGCGGGGTTTATTGGAATTGGGCAAACAATTGCATAGTTTAGGCTTTAAACTTGTGGCTAGTGGAGGTACTGCCAAGTCGTTACGTGAAGCTGGTCTGCAGGTTAGAGATGTCTCAGAAATCTCAAAAGCTCCTGAGATTTTGGGAGGCAGAGTGAAAACTTTACATCCTGCAGTTCATGGAGGTATTTTAGCAAGGTAACATACTGATTTTAATAGTATTCTGTATGAAAATTGTCAATTATTATTTAGGAATTTTTCTCTAAGGTGCAATACTTATCCAGTTTTACTAGTGTAACATGTTATTTTTGCTAAAAAAACTAAAACTTTATTTAGTATAGAAATGTTTTTTTGGTGTAGATTAATTCCTTCTGATCAAGAGGATCTGAAAAAGCAGAATATTGAGATGATTCGCATTGTGGTGTGTAATTTATATCCATTTGTTGATACTGTATCAAAACCTGATGTTACAGTACCTGAGGCAGTCGAAAATATTGACATTGGTAAGTGTTTTTAAAGCCAAAATGTTTGAGAAACCTGAGAAGTATTATATTTCAGGTGGTGTGACTTTACTTAGAGCTGCTGCTAAGAACCATGATAGAGTCACTGTTATTTGTGACCCAGCAGATTATGAGAGAGTTGTAAATGAAATTAAAACAAATACTAACAAAGATACAACCCTTGAAACCAGGTAAGCTTGTGCAAATTCAAATTAGTGTTAATAGTGTAATGCTAAAAATTTTAGGCAAAATCTTGCTCTGAAAGCATTTGGCCATACTTCAGAATATGACTTGGCTATTACAGACTATTTTAGGAAACAATATTCGGCTAACACTTCTCAATTAACTTTGAGGTAATTTTTTACTGTTTTAATGTTTAATCCAAGTAATTTATGTATGAAAATTTGATTAGGTATGGCATGAATCCCCACCAGAAACCTGCGCAAATTTTCACCACACTTCCAAAGCTGCCTTTAACTGTAATTAATGGTTCTCCAGGCTTTATTAATCTTTGTGATGCCTTAAATGGATGGCAGCTTGTTAAAGAGCTTAAAGCAGCTTTAGGTAAACAAATGACTAGAGTTAAAACTGTAAAATATATGAAAAAGGGGAGGGGTAAACTGCTGAGTACAATTTTGTACACTAATTCCTAATATGCCAATAATATCCACTAATTCCTTGTAATGCCCAGTAATTCCTAATAACTAACCTAACCTAACAATACCCACTAATTTTCTGAATTACCAGGACTGGAGAGTCTAAAAAAACCTTTCTTAATAAGAAAATATGCATGCAACGATTTAACCGGAAGTAGATATCAACTGCTGCTTAGTTTAAATGGGACACCTTGTATATTCTGATTCTCTGTTCAAAATTAAGGTAAGTTTGTATTAGGTCACTTATTTGAAAAATGGATTCATTAAATTGATACGTTGAACCACCCTGTAATTGTCAAAATAATCGAGCTAATTAAACGTTTTTCTTGACTGTAACCACTCTAATTTTTTTGAGGTTTTTTTTTTAATTGGTCAGGTACGGCCCTGATATTTGGCACGAACCTAGCACAGTGAGTGTCAAATTTAGAGCCGTAGAAATAAAATCATTAAAGTCGATTTTCGCTTGCACTAAGTGGCCAACATAACGCAAAACCCATTAGAATAGTGGTAGAGTTTCAGGCAAATTTGACCCTTACGAAAATTGTCATTTGCAAAATTGGTTTTTCAAAAAATTTGTATGCATTACATTGTAGTAGACCTAGTAGCTCACGTAACCGTGTTTTCCTAATTTTCCAGTGTCAAATTAGCCCTAACCAGTCAAAAAGTGTTTCTGGGGCACCCTGTTTGTAAACCGTAAATAACACGCGTACTTCTAACACTTTGTATATACTTTTATATGTCGATGGACAGCCAATGAAATGAGCTTTCCATTGACGTAGAAAAGTCGGTTGGTTAGTGGTACCGTTTAGCTACTAGAGGGCGTCAACTTTGACCATTTTTTTTTTGTGTATCCTTTTGTTTAATATTCAAGAATCCGCTTAATTGCACTTTTGTTCAACCTCCAATAACTCGTACTTTTCGTGCTTCCTTTTGTTCAACCTCCAATAACTCGTTTATTTGCACCATTTTTAGTAGTGTTTTATACGTCAATAGATAGTCAATGCTATGAGCTTTCTAAGTTGGGAATACGGTTTTGTCGCTAGAGAACGTGAAAATGTTTAAAAGTAAAATTACAAAATTCAATTAAAAAATTAGCCTGGAGGTCTTAATAATGCAGAAAATTTAACACTTTCAATGAAAGTAATGGGTGTATTTACATCTGTTTGTCAGTTGCGCCCTTTTTTATTTCTCTAAATTGATTAGTTACATATGAAAAGCGGTTCTGCATAGTGTTTTGTATTTTTGACAAGGCATAACAAATCCACTAGCAATTGAAATTTAAACGCAAACCAAGGGCGCAAAAATGATGTGACGTCACGGGGCATGTTTCAGTTCGACCGTGTTTAGCTACTTGTTGAATCCTCTGACAATTTTTAGGACGATTTTAATAGTATATTTAGAAGCTTCTGTCTCTTTTAGACAAAGAAACCCGTCTAATAAAGAAAGAAAAAACTTTGGTAAATAAAGATTTATTAGGACTCTTGTAAAGGTCTCTGACTATTTTGCGGAGGTTTTTGATAGTATTTGTCCATTATAAACGATTTTTCTAAGAGTTAGTACACTTGTAGAGGCTTATGTCCCTTTTAAACGATTTTTTGAACCTTTTAGGACGCTTGTAGAGTCATCTCATCATTTTTAGGAGGTTTCCGATAGTGTTTGGAAGCTTCTGGTCATTATAACAATAACAATTTTTCTGATTTAGGAATCTTGTAAAGATCTCTGACGATTTTTAGGAGATTTTTGGTAGTATTTGGCAGCTTCTGGTCATTATAAACGAGTTTTAGAACGCTTGTAGTGTTCTCTGACCATTTTTAGGAGGTTTTCGGTAGTATTTAGAGGTTTTGTGGTTATTTTAAACGATTTTTCTAAGGTTTAGGATAGTTCTAAATCCTCTGACCATTTTAGGCAATTTTCAGGAGGCTTACGATAGTATTTAGAGGTTTTTCTAAGACTTACGACACTTGTAGAGAATTTTTAGATTGTCATGCTAAAAAATACTTGAACACCCCTAAATATCTGAAGATCAGTAAAGCTAACTAATTTATGATTGATTTACTTCCAATATCTACAACATTTTAAAATACAGCATTCTTTATCTGGTATCAGACCGGTCGCAAATTCACTGAGTAGGCATTCTAGGCGACCGGACGTGACTCGTGACGTAAGAGCCGTTTTTGCGTGACGTCATTTTTACGTAGAAGGCGATGACTTTAGTTCTTTTTTTAATACTAAAAATTTTTTTTTTCTATTAGCACATTTCTATACGATCAATGCGCTAATGTTCAGAAAAGTTCCAATCAGAAGTAAATTTGGTGCAAAAGTCCTATTGGCGTTGCTTATATGATGAATATGTATAATTTGCATTTTTAATACAAATGTGTAATGATCTAATATAGGAACTACTGGTTGGACTTTCTAGAATAGTGCCTAAGTCTAATTGACTTTGTTTACATACTGTAGTAAGACTTTCCAATAGAATTTTGAAACATATTATTTATAAAAACTATTAATTAAATTGAACTTTTAACACTTTGAATGTCCGAAATGATCCACTTTCGAACTGGGAAGGAAATATGTGTTGTTTTAATGCTCAAGAGTTTGCGGTAGCTAGTAGTAGTGTAGTAAGGTTTGGTAAAACTAGTTTCACAGTTTTGTGAATTGGTTGTTTTATTTTAAGGTATTCCTGCTGCGACAAGTTTTAAACATGTATCACCTGCTGGGGCTGCTGTGGGTATTCCATTAAGTTCAGATGAGGTAAGTGTGTGTTTTCAGATTAAACTTAACTAAAACTTTGATATTGTTGAAATAGTATCATAACTCATTAAAAAGAAAAAGCAAATCAAATCGAAATTTATCTTTGGTTAATAATTATCTTTTCTGAACTTTGCTGGGGGTTATTTAAAATAATCAGTTTCTGACGTAATTTGTTATTGGCGTATGAATATAAATAATTGAAGAAACAAACAGATTAGGTCCATTTCCTCGAGGTAACTACAGCAAGTAGTAAGTAAAGGTTTATGACGTAACGGTTAGATCAGGGTAACTACTAGTTACATCAGCTGATTGTCAAATGTTACAACAAAAGCGGAAAAGCCTCATGTTTTGTTTATTGTTTTCTTGTGTTGTTTTTGAAATACATCTATCGAGCAGTTGTGCTTGCGAGATTGTGCATTAAAAAATAACTGAGAAAATGAGTAATATACACAATGCTGTAATGAACAAAATTGCCAGTCTTGTAGGAGGTTTTTTGAAAAGTGCTTTCACCTCCACCTTTTTTGTGTCCCTATTTGACGACCAGCATATCCGAATGCTCGAATTCCACGAACAGTGGATAAAATTACAACTAGAAGCTTATTTTTGTACCATTTTGGCAATTCCAGACGTAACCGCGATTGCTAACTACACTTGGAAGTTGGTTTCCCGCTGTAGTTACCAGTGACGTCACCGAAAATAAGCACGGTTAGCGTTTCTGTTAGGCCTACCATACACGTTCAGTTTGGTCACAAGGTCTGGACTGAGAGAAGAACTGACAGTGTGTGGCGATTCCTTGAGGCGGATCGTCGCCTTGAGACAGAACTGTACATGTATGTTGAATCCCGCAGTCTGAGACATCTGCTTTTCTCCATCCATCATATTTTCAACCCTCGCACATCTGGCGTCCATGGTTCCTGTCACCCTTTTAGTTATTTTTTTCTTATGAGTCCTTCAGTGCTTTTGCTAATGCCAAGCAAATCTCTGGTATAATTTGTTCCAAAGATTCAGGGGAAATTCTAGTTGTAAACTTCAAATCTTCCAGTGTCCTGCCTGTAGCCAAGTATCGCAATGTTAACTTTTCGTGAGGCGTTATAGCTTGCCTCATGTTATGTGTTACGTTATAGCTTGCGTCTTGCAATAAAAGGTGTAAGTTTTAACTGAAGTTTGGTTAGTAAATTAAAATGAGTAATTTTTTTTCTTTTTAAGCTATGA
Source organism: Ips nitidus (assembly GCA_018691245.2). Taxonomy (NCBI): domain Eukaryota; kingdom Metazoa; phylum Arthropoda; class Insecta; order Coleoptera; family Curculionidae; genus Ips; species Ips nitidus. Next base: position 8,252,304 of record CM042790.1, on the reverse strand, counting down.
CTTCGCCCAAATGCTTCTCTTGCGCTTTTTCCTGTTCGCTAGAACACACATCTCACTGCCATTGCCTCAAGATCCTTAATAGTTGACATGTCGATCACAAAACGTACTCCTTGGAACTGAGCTACCGCGTGACTGATACTGTTACTGTTGTAGTGTTTTTTATGTCATTAGATAGGAAATTTAATGAAGATCCCAAAAATGTGCAAAAAACAGTAATTTTCTAACTTCAAGTGGGCATTATAGGCGATTTTGTTCTTGACTGTCGAATTGTGTTTCTGGCAGATCAAACTATGACCACTTTTCTCCCTGACTTTACCTGATTTTGAGGTGTTTTTTATGTCGTTAGATAGGAAATTTTATGAGGATTCCAAAAATGTGCTTAAAACAGAAATTTTCTTACTGCAAGTGGGCTTTACAGGCGATTTTGTCCCTGACTGTCCTTTCAAACTGTGTTTTTGGCAGTTCAAATTTTTGCACCAGTTTTTTCTCTGACTTTACCTGATTTTGAGGTTTTTTTATGTCGTTAGATAGGAAATTTTATGAGGATTCCAAAAATGTGCTTAAAACAGACATTTTCTTTCTTCAAGTGGGCTTTACAGGCGATTTTAATGCCTTAAGGCTGGGACGGAATGTGTATGGTAGGCCTTACGCGGTATGTTTGGTTACATCGAGGAAGTAAACCTAATTATGGTAGATAGTTCATTCATTCAGGTTAAGAGAAAATGTCATATAATATATAAAATATGTGACTAATCAATTTCCCACTTTGGTTTGATTATGGAATAATTGACATAGTAATTAATAATCTTCAGGCTAGATTATGCATGGTAGATGATCTGCTTGAAACAATAACTCCAATAGCTTCAGCTTACGCTAGAGCGCGAGGATCTGATCGTATGTCTTCCTTCGGGGATTTCATAGCTCTCTCAGATATTTGCGACGAAGTGACCGCTAAAATTATCTCCAGAGAAGTGTCCGACGGTATTATAGCTCCCGGATACACTCCGGAAGCACTCACTCTCTTGTCTAAGAAGAAAAACGGTGGATATTGCGTATTACAAGTATATACACTAATGCACTCCTACCTGAAATGTTAGTTTCACTGTTGTGTTGTTAAATAGATCGATGCCAACTACGAACCTGATCCAATAGAGCGGCGTGTTTTGTTTGGTTTGACTTTAGAGCAGAAACGCAACGACGCAGTGATAGATTCCAGTCTTTTTTCGAATATTGCTACCCAGAATAAGGATTTACCGGAAAGTGCTGTGCGCGACCTGATTGTCGCCACTATTGCTTTGAAATATACTCAAAGTAATTCGGTGTGTTACGCGAAAAACGGTCAAACTATTGGAATTGGAGCTGGACAGCAGTCGAGGATTCATTGCACTAGGTACAGTTATACTAAAGTTTCATAATAGTTTGTATTTAACAAACTGTTTTAAACATTGCATAGGTTGGCTGGGGAAAAAGCTGATAACTGGTGGTTAAGACGGCATCCAAAAGTATTAGCCATGAAGTTCAAGAAAGGAGTGAAACGTGCAGAAATCTCGAATGCTATTGACAACTACGTCAATGGAACTGTCGGTAAGAGCAAATTGATATGCATCATTTAATTCGGAATATTTTGACATTTGTTATAGGAAAAGACATGGATCAAGCCACATTTAACTCGATGTTTGAAGAAGTTCCTCCTGCTTTATCGGAACAAGACAAGCGCACTTGGTTGAATCAAATGTCCGGCGTGGCGCTGGCGTCTGATGCATTTTTCCCGTTCAGAGATAATATTGACCGGGCAAGATTGGTAAGAAACTCTCTGTATAATAGTAGCTTATTATTGTAATAATTCCAAAAGTAACATTTAGCCAAAAGGATTGACTGTCCTATGGTTTTAAACAAAGGTATGCATGTAATTTTTGTAACAAGCATACAGGGTGTCCCACGACGAAAAACATCGATTGATATTGGAAAAAGTATAAATAGGAGAGTTTTGAATTTGGCAGGATACTGATGTGGGCATGCCTAATCTAACTAAAATATTTTCAAGATGGTTGCACTTCCGTTTATACCGGAAGTATATCACAACTTTCTTATTTTAAATAGAACACCCTATATATTATTACATATTTGGATTCCTCACAAAATTCTGACCAACTTTTGTGTACAATGCCCTATGCCTATCTCTAGCCGTTTTCGAAATATTTGATGTTTTTCCAAAAAAGTGACAGTTGCAATGCTCAACATATTTTTGTACTCTGTCAAAACCGTATTTCATTTTGCAATGAAACTTTGGGTTATTGTAAATAAAGGATCGTTTTATTAAACTGAGGGTGCGTAATGACTCATTTGTATAGAGGGTCGTCAAAAAAAAAATCATTAACTTGCCACTAAAAAAAATGAAAAATTTCAAGTTTTTTAAATAGAAACCCACATTTTTTATGACGAAATCATTTTGAGCATTAAAAATTACTATACGTTTCAATTTACTTGCCTATACCTAAATCCAACCCATTTCGTTTTATTTGGAAATATGCAACTTTATGAACTGTAAAAAGAGTCATGTGACCTTTAAAAATATATTTTATTTTTGAAAATCGTCACGTGACCATTTCAACACATTATAAGGAGTCAGGTGACTCTTCAAATAATACTTTGACATCTAAAACAGTCATGTGACCTTTAGGATTTCGTTTTGACGTTGAAATAATTGAAAATTGTCACGTGGCCATTTGCACTGTAAAGAGGGTCACGTGTCTTTAAAAATATCAGTTTAAACTGAAAAACGATTACGTGATCCATCAAATGACATTTAAAACTGTCATGTGACATTATAAAGGTTTCCTTTTTGGGTGCCACTTTAATTACATTGCGCTGGTTGGTCTGTACTTATCATTTAGTCTATGCCTCTACGAACAGACCTATTAATTAACGAATTTAATTGTTTTTTTGTTTCTAGAGTGGCGTTTCGTATGTGGGCAGTCCATCCGGATCACGCAACGACGATGAAGTAATCAAAGCTTGTAACGACCACAATATCGTCTTAGCTCTTACGAACTTGAGGCTCTTCCATCATTGATTATTACTTATGCAAAACAGGCGAGGGAACAATTTATTTTTATGTTATTATATTTGAATAAAAAAATTAATGCAAAAAAAAACAACCATTTTTTCACTTCAAACACAAATATGTATTTCTATTAATTTCAAATTCCATAAATTATTACAGTCTAAACAGAAAATTGTATTGCAACGATTCGATAATAAATTAAAACCACACATTTGTACCTCACTTTCTATTAGAAGCTAAATTTTATATTAACATGGATTGCCCCCAATTAAACGGGTCCAACCATAAATCGGTTTTTCGTTACAAATGCAGACATATGATGGATTAAAGTGTTAAAAAAATAATAGAAATTGTTTAAATAAGATGTAGTCATCACTTCACGGAAGTAAACCTTATGCATATACGGAAAATCAAAGCAAACTAGGCTGACGTCACAAATATTTTAAAAGTTTGTAAACGTAAACCACAAAAAAAATACAGGTGTGGTAAATCCAAAACCGACCATAGGAAAACCGTGTAACTGACAGAGAAACGTAGATAATTGCATGCGCGGGACAAAGACAGAAAACGAAAAAAATATCAAGTAGGCCATATTTTCAGCGCGCTGTTGCCAAAATCCACCCCGTCGACAAAATTAATTAATTGATATTTTTTTCGTTTTCTGTCTTTGTCCCGCGCATGCAATTATCTACGTTTCTACGGTTCTATCTACGGTTTTGGATTTACCAAACCTGTATATTAAATGAAAGTTGAATTGACACTTGTTTGTGTTGGTAACAATGAGCACATTGCTATACAGGGTGGGAACTTTAAAGTGACCCATCATTGGGACATTGGAAATGGCAATAGTTACAGGTTTCGTAAGATGGAGAAAAAGTTGCGCCATAAGTTGACATGCATTATGTCATTTTCCTGAAGAACACTTCCTAAGGAAGTCATTGGCCGCATTCGTTTTCACGCTCCATGAAGTGAGCAGAGCCTTTTTGACGTCTCAATGACGTAATTTCGCAGTTGGTCAAATTATGGTTTTGCTAAATTACGTCATCGTGACGTCAAAAATGCTCTGCTCACTTCATGGAGCTTGAAAACGAATGCGGCCAATGACTTCAGTTTAAAAAATCGTTTTTTTGCTACAACTGTCAGACCGTTTGACCAATTTTGGAACAAGGAATTATGAAATGAGTACTCGTTTATATGATGTGAATGACATTCTTCAATATAGGGGGATAGTCTTTATTTTCTACGCTCACTGGATATTATTCAAAATTGACAAAAATGTCTACTTGGGTTATTGTATTTTTTACTTTAAAATGGTTCAAATCTGGTCATCTGTGAGGTTTACGAGTTAATTTGATCTAGTGGTCTAAAACGAAAATAAACCGAAATTACGGACAATAAATTTTGAACAATAAAATACGTTTTGGGCAATCGTTTCGTCGTATATTGGTCACATGGGAATCAAAAATTATATTTTATTAAGACCAATAAGAATGTAGCATTTTCAACCAATTACAAGAGTTTCGTGTATTCGTGTCGTCAGATCACGGACGCATAGGACTTTAGCTTAATTACCTACGTTATGTCAAAGAATGAGCCAAAAGATACCATACATTTTTGGTATTTGACACTTTGTTCTAATGTCAACAGTTAGTGACATATTTACAAAAAAAGAAAATAAAAGGTTTTAGTAATTTGGTAATAATTTGATAACCCCCCTGTAGATATCTTGGATTTTAAGACACATTCTTAACAGACATGGCGCGTTTTTTCTTCATTTAACGAACCCTGTAACTATTGCCATTCCCAAGATCCCAGTGAAGTCACCTTGAAAGTTCCCACCCTGTATACTCCTGTAATGAGTCCGTTGTCATTTTAATTTAGTTTGGTTTTCCGTGTACAAGCTGTGATTGTCTAAATTAATAACCTGAACTTCTCCAGGTTTCTCTCCAATTTGACCTACTAGATATCAACAAAAGTTACAAGTAACTTAAAAAAAAATGACACAATAACAAAACAGTTAATATACAAAACCCTTGTATAAAAAAAAGTAAATAAATCCATCATGCGCAATTAAAAAAAAAACGGGCAGTAACATTCCTTTATAAAGAAAAAAATCCCAAAACTACTACCTTATTTTCGCCAATAAGGTAGGAAATTAATTCATATTCACACAACACTCACAACAACTCAAACAGTGCATTTAATGCTTCGACTATTATATCCGAGCTACTTTTCACGTTGTAACGTAATATTTAAATAATATATAATTTATTTACATGCTTGTATAAAGATTCATATATTAATATGATTTAATATAAGGGAGAAATAAATAAAAATTACCGTATGCCGGTATAGAGACTGAGTACGCTGCGCGTTTCTTTCTGTGATCGCGCTTTACTGAACACGTTCCAGAAACGCAACGTTTCGTCACCGGCACCTGTCACTATGGCTTCGCCGTCCGGACTCAGGGCTAAATATAATACTCGGTACGAGTGTCCGGTTAGTTTGGCAACCTGCGTCAGACTTGGATATTTCCAGACTAGAATTTGATTTTGCGAGTAGCCGTGCGTCGATACTAATTCGGAACTGTGTTTCGACCACGCTAAATTACACACTTGTGAACCTGCAACAACAATAAAAATGAATATTTGGAAACTATTCAGTTTTTAGTTTGTGATTGGTCAAGAAGAAACAGAAAGTTGCGTTTTTAGACCTATCACAAAGTATGAACCGTTTACAAACTTGCTACAAAAGCCAATCTCAAAACATGTTCAGTTCATTGGCGTTTCAAGGTAAGAGATACTCCCTCTGGTGATCAGTTTTGAAAACAGTTTCGGGCATTCCAGCTGTCATTTCTCCCTTTGTTTACATTGATTTTGGTTAGGAATTTAGCACTGGTTTCATAAATATGAAGTGACAGTGTCATATTATTTATAATGTTAGGTTAGGAACGAGTTGCCCGATTTTAGTTCAACTGGCTCTGCGATCTTAACTTGAAACGCCAATAGACATAAAAGTGTTTGCTATACATGAATATTTAAAAGACAATATCAAATATTATAAACTTAAAGGATCTCGATAATTTCATGATTTTTACCTTTAACCGTAATCTCAATCAATTTTAGACCATTAGCAAAAAGTTCAGTTAAATCTAGACAGTTTTCAATATGATTTACATGTTTGATAACCACGTCAACCATTTTTAGGCAGTAGGCAACACGGTTAATTAAATTTAGAGGATTTTGAACATTATTTAACATAATTTAGACGTTTGATAACAAGTTGAACTAATTTCAGACAGTAGCCAACATGTCAAATCACCTCACAAACTGCTTACATAGCAGTATTTTTGAAAATTTGTTAATTACTTGCTAAATTTACAATCACTTTCAAGTTCACTTCAAATTTGACAGTTCTCTATTTACCATTTAAAATGACGTTAAAAATCTGTAAAATTTTAGGTTAGACAGATGTAAATACTCTCTGTTCAGTGACTTCTGACTGTTGCGTCACATCCCTTATCTCGCTTTATTAGACAAAGATCGAATAAAAACGGGTGTCAGTTTGACGGTTTAATCAATGTCATCGTATTTTGATATGTTATTAACAGTTTCATGAATAAACTACTGATTATTAATAAATTAACTTTGCTGATTATTATAACTGCCACCTTTTAGTGGGGACCGCTGGAGCAATATTAATCAAATTTAGAATAAATACATATGAAATTAATACTCATTATGTGATGTTAATGACGTTTGTTTTCATTTTTTTTTTTCTCTACATCACTGGATTTTTTAAAAAATTTCAATTTTTTTTTTTACTTTACTTGTTCAATTTGACAAAATAAGTATCTCTTATAAAATTCTGATTTAAAACTTTGTTTACGAGATAATTGAGTTATTACGTTCAAAGACCCAAAACTAACCCAACCCAACTTTGTCTTGAAAACGGTGAAAATTGACTTCAGAAGCTTAAAAATTGTCTTTGTAACCAGTTTTCATAGTTTCCAGAAAAACTGAAAGCCTTTAGTACTGAAAATTGAATTGTAGCTATGAAAAACTACTTTATCTAGAATTTTTGACTACAAATTCACACATTTCAACCTTGAAAATTGACTTGGACACCAAAAAGTGACATCAAAAGCTTAAAATTTGCACTTGAAGTAAGTTTTCATAATTTGAAAATACATTGCAACATTTTAGTCTTGAAAATAGTCTTAAATACTGGATATTGACATTAGATTCATGAAAATTGAATTGAAGACTGACTTTTCAAGTTTTTTTTGCTTTGCTTTTCATTTTCTTAGAACTCTGGACTATTTTTGGGGCTTTAAAACTGCTTTTAGCTTGGAAAATCGAGTTTTAGGGTTGTCTTTACCAAGTTTTTGACATAGCAGACTTAAAAAAATATTTTTACATTTTTCATAGGCTTAGCCTAGCTTTTTCAACATGCCATTTCACGCTTTGTCAGTATTAAATTGACTTCTAGACGCTTCACTGTGCTTTAAGACTGAAAAATCGAATTTTAAACTATTTTTATAGTAAAAGTTAAGTTTCAGACTCTTTATTGATAAAATTACACTATTTTGGCATACAAATATTAGTCTTGAACACGATTTTTTTAAACTGAACTTTGGTGGTCTGTGTCTTCCTTAGGAAGCGTTCTTCAGGAAAATGACATAATGCATGTCAACTTATTTTTTTGTTGGGCTATCGATTGGTGAATTATTGACATTTAAAACTGGACCACCCTGTATAAATAAAAACGTTAAAACGAAAATGTAATGTATTTTAGCTGACTGTAGTTTGATAAATATCAGTATTTCAAGAACTTGTTAATGTACCTGATCACCAAATTTTAGTTTATTATGTTAAACCACTTCTTATATTTGGTGCAAACCGATTCAACTTTTGCACCAATCAAAATTACAAAATTTAAACTATTTCTGTTGAAGAGCAGCACCAGCTTTAATTATAACCTACAACCATAGTCATTTTGACAATCAGTCAATGTGACATTTAATCGCCGACATACGTTTATTGCTGGTGATTGTGACGCAACAGTCAGAAGTCGCTGAACAAAGAGTACATCAGCATTTAAAGTGTGATCGTCGTCGTATTCGTAATCTGCAGCTAATTTAATAAAAATGTTATCTTTGGAAGACAAAATTGTTTAGAAAACTCAAAATAAAGTTAACAAAACATTGATCTAACTAACCTATAAATTGGTCATTTTGCTTGTACCTGCCAAGCAGCCTGACGTACTTTAAAGTGCACATAACAAAGTTGACTTTGAATTGAATGTAAATGTAGCTTTACAATATGATTTAGATCTGTGACGACGTTGTATACAATTTAGACAAATGAGATCGTGTTTTGTCAAGTTTATCCGCTTTACAAACTGTTTACACAAACGTTTTTGAAAATTTGCAAACTTTCCCAAATATGTTGATTTTTTTATAACAAAGTCAACCAATTTTACACAGTTGGCAACACTTTACTAACATTTACTCTTTATAAACTGTTGCTATTTTAAACAAATTTAGGGACTTCAACATATAACTTTGTTGTAAAAAATGTCTGCCATGGCTGCAAACAACTGATTGTTTGTAAAATGACAGTTCAAAGAGCGGTTCAGTTGAACTGCGACTGGTAGTTGAACTTTTCCATATGAAATGCATTGCTGTTAAAGTGACGTTTCTGATTTGAACCAGGTTTAAAGGTTGAAGCAATGTTGTACAACTGGGCCTTAAAGAAAAACCTCTAGAGAAACTAAACAACAATCAGGTGTTTGCTTCTTCAATTGTCTAGTTGCCAAATGTCTCAAAAAAGTGATTGTCTGTATGCGACTTTTATTTTAGAGCCAAGTTTCAATTTGTCGTAAACCCTTTTTATACTAAAGAATTTCAAGATAAAGAACAGCAAGCAATGTTTTGTTTATATTCCCGATAATAGACGTAATCTGCATGAGGATATAAAGCAAATGCAGTTTGGCAACGCTCTACAGTCTTTGTTATACCTTTACAATGAGAAATTCTGTCCAGAAAGACTTCTATCTCCTGGGGTTAAACTTGATCGTGGGGAACATGTTTAGGCAAAATGTGAACGATTCAAAAACTGTTTTTGAACATTTTTAGATACTTTCCAAAATGCATTTGGCGTTTTACAATAACCTACTTACTAAATCTAAGACAATTTTTGACATTTTAAGCGNANGATCCAANTTA